>KN805369.1:6121787-7547955 GCA_000818905.1 Trebouxia gelatinosa | reverse complement strand
ATCTGCATGCTGCAGAACCATGCATCTGTGGGTCGGCAGCAGATGGCAACAACAGCACAGCAAGGCAATGTTACCAACAAGGTATACTTTGACATCAAGATCGGCGACCAGGATGCTGGACGTGTAGTCATTGGGCTGTACGGGGATGACGTTCCCAAGACAGCTGAGAACTTCAGACAGCTTTGTACTGGTGAAATGGGCTTTGGGTACAAAGGCTCAGCATTCCACAGGGTCATTCCTCAATTCATGATTCAAGGTGAGATGCCTTCATGCAACCTGGGGCTGGTTGCACACCACCTCACTAGCCTGCCCAACCAGTAGCCATGTCTTGTGGTCATCTGGCCTGCTCACGCAACAACTACATGCTTGCTTGGGCTGCAGGCGGAGACTTTACAGCAGGGAATGGGACAGGTGGCAAGTCTATCTATGGCAGAACCTTCAAAGACGAGAACTTCAAGTGTAAGCAACTGCGCCCACACTAGTTTGCTCATGTTCTGGCACACTGGAACATCAAGCTGAGGTAGCTTGATGCAGTATGAAACACTGTGGTCTGAAACAATGCTGTGCCTGCTCTGCAGTCAAGCACACAGAGTCCGGCATTCTGTCAATGGCGAATGCAGGCCCCAATACAAATGGCTCTCAGTAAGTCAGCTGTCCTCTTCGCTCAGTTCCCTGTCCGCTGCAAATGTGTTGTTACACCGCTGTAGCTCTGTGCGCTCAGATTTGGGGACTGAGATGCGGTGACTCTGCAGGTTCTTCATCTGCACTGTCCCAACACCATGGTTGGACGGCAAGCATGTGGTCTTTGGCCAGGTATGATTTCCATTGCTCCAANGCAACCAATATACGATGCAGGTGCATTGGCCAATGCTCAAGCATTGCACCATATCAGGTTGTGGAGACAGCACACAGGCTGTTACAGACTGACTCATCAGGCAGCGCTGTACAAGGCTGCTTCGCATTTCTCACAGCGAGCCGGACAAATTCTCATTGGCTGATCAGGCTATACAAGCACTCGTTACCCAGGTTAAGCATGTGGCATGCACGTAGAACAGATGGTGAGGTGCTCTGGCTGTGCTAGCAGTGTTGGCTGAGGGTTGAAGACTAATGGGCATTTGAGGGCACTACAAACAAGGCGCAAGTGCCCTATCTTAGCCTCTTAGGCCAAGCTAAACGCATACACTTTCTGCACATCAAGCACACTGACCTAAATAGATGTAGTCAATAGCTTGGGCTGTATCAGCACACTCATGCTGCAGTTAACTCTCTGTTCAAAACACCATCAAAATCTGTGACATGGTAGTTGCTGGATGGGATGAGTGCCGTAAAGTGTGAATCCAGCACAGTGAGCACCGGCTTGACAACATGTTGTGGCACTTATAAGCTAGTTAGCTTGCTGTTAAAATGCATCAGGGATACGATACAAGACGTGAGTACAACGTGCTGTATCATGACGCGTATCTCGGAACTATTGGCAAAAGCGCTCGCCAGAACGTTGCCCACCGGTACCGAAGTAACGCTCTCAGCGCTTGCACACAGTTGCGCACCTTGACCTGATGCCCACGCGCCAATACGCCTTCGACGATGGCTTGGAGCTGAAACCAGTGGGAAGCAACAGGAACGCCGATCGCCAGAAGTCTTACAGGCGCAAACGNTCCCAGAGTTATGCCTGGCGCATGTCGTCAAACGCGTATGCAGTGCTGACACCATATTGGTCTGATGTTCGCCTCCCTTCTGCTGTTGACACCGACAGTATGGCTCGACAACAACCCGCCCTTGCACAACTGATCAACCATTTCCCCGCTGTGAAGCTTTTCCTGGGTGCTGTGTATGGCATGCTCAGAAGGTTTATGCAGACGGGGCCAGGCAGCTTTCTGCGGTCCGGACCTCCTCGTCAGGTGCCATAGTGCTTATGACTATACCTATTCTACGCTGACGGCTCGTTGTCGTGCTGGCGTGATTGCTTGCAAACTGCACGCTGTTGCAAGCGCTGTCTGCACGTGGCCCAGAGTGCTTGCTGCGCTGCACACGNCACAGGACAGCAGGTGAAAGCACAAATGCATGAGGGCGCGGCAGTAAGGATATGCTTACGTATGAGCTGTGTTGCATGGCCGTTGATCATTTGCACCCTGCAGTACAGCCCGCCGCCGCAAAATTGGAATTGCNCGAATAAGCCGCAGCCTCGACGCCGCAGGTAATTTTCTACAATGATTGCACTGAGCTGAACAACTGCTGCACGACAACTTCCCTGGGCTGCCTGCTGCTAACTTACGACTGCAGCAGACAGCCAACAGGACCTGAACTCTGCAATTTGTGAAGACTTGGCAGTGCATCACATCTGCACTTCTGCCATGCATGTCCCTCTTGCCGACTGGCAACTGCTCAATCTGCTTTCTGCCTCACTTTCAGTGGCATGGTATGCAGGGGACTTTTTGGCAGAGTTGTGGGCGGGGTGCGGAACTTTGTGGGGAACCACCAGACAGCTGCCACCTGCCTGGCAGGTGCAGTGGCAGTTGGCTGTGTCAAGATGTTGGCACAGCGCAGGGCCTGAAACCCTTTCAGGTACTGCTTTGCATTGCCTCTGATGGCGGACATATGTCCCTTTGTGTCCCTTTGTTCCTGTGCCTTGCGCATGCACATGTGCTTATACATGTGTCCCTGCTTCTGTTTCAGGGCTGCTTACGCACCAGGTAACGACTTGCATGCCTGCTGCTGCACATTTAGGTCTGTTTATGTGTGTTCTCATACACTGCATAGATACATGTGCCTGTATGCATGTCAATTTTTACCCTGCCTCTGTCCAATGACTACTTACATAGCAGTGTAGACATGCTGTATGCTGTGACATGCAAAGCTGTTGATATAGCTTGTGGAACCAGGAAGCCTGCATGTTTTGGCTGTTTCAGGGAACACCTGCTGGAACATTCTGGCTTGTTTCTAGGACCTCTTTCCAGCTGGATGTAGANTGTGATACAAGCTGCACAATTTGAACTATAGTGTTCGCAATTTGGTTGGCAGGCCGCTGAACAATGTCCTTAGTAGCCATTGTGATGTGACAGCATGTGNAACAGCAAAGATGTCATCACATCACTACTCTTATCATTGAATTGTGTGACTCATCCGTCACACACCCAGTCACGGAACATGAACACATGACTGTCGTACATAGTGGACAGTGGCACACATACAGCCCCTGCATGTGAGCATGTGACTCACGCATTGTGTGTCTGGATACAGACAAAGCGCAACGCTGAATCACATGCTGTACCTGTGCTGTAAGTAGAAGAGCATGATGTGAAGATGATACATCCTCTATAGCATGACACACAGCAAAAGCATCCCTCCCTGGAAACACCACATGACAGGCTGCAAACACATCACTCCGTAACAGGTCGCACCTGTGCTGGGAAGTAGAAGAGCATGGAAACGCCAAACTGCAAGTTGAGGAGAATGACCAGCAAGGGTAGAGAAGCTGTAGCGAAGCCCATCACCATGAAAGGTTTCCTGCCATACTTGTCGCTCCAGTTGCCAATCATTGGGGACTGCACCATCATGCAACCTTTGTTTATCTCTATGATAATACCTATAGGATGATAACAGAAATGCCTGTGTGTAGTTGTATCAAATGCCAAACATTGCAGCAATAAGGCAAGCCCATAAAAGTCTCAGTGATACTGCTGGCATATATTCCAGTCTGCTAATCATGAGGGGCTGCAACAGCATAAACACTCATCGAAATTGTACAAAACCACTTAGTTGCATGGACGGCTTTTCCCTCTCAAGTGATGACTATCATAGCACGCAGCAAGACTGACCAGTCCAGTCTATGTAAATCTGCTGATGTGCGACCTGTTTGATAACCCAAACCATTCTCCAGAAAACCAAAATCGATTTTGCATGCATAGGTGTACTTGTCAGTCCAGTGGTCAATCAGCATATAGGTTGCAACTCTACACAACAATTTGCTACATGCATGTGAGCACTTGCACTCCATTTGCCAATCATTGTCAACAGCATTGCATAAAGACAGCTGAGCAGGTCATGCAGCTCAATACGGCAGCATGCCTACGCATGTGATTCAAGCAATGTTTTCCCCTACACACAGTTGGGGAAGCAATTGTGCATGCAAGTGATCACATGTGTAGCACAGCAAGTACTTTATGCATAGTGCGCTATGCGTTAAGGGCACATATGGGTATGATATGTAGATGTGGAGGGCATAGGCTGCTTGACAGAGGAGTGTGGCAGGCAATCGTTATTGCCCCCCTCCCACTTTGCGCAGCAAAAATGCTCAAGCCGAGAAGTTGTGATGGATTGGCTCACCAATATAAAGCTCAGAAGAGTGTTGGACACAAAGGCGCTGCCAGATTCCCAGTTCACAGCATCTGAATGTGCATTCCGACATGGCTCAGGAGCATTCTGTGAAGTGTAGTCCTCGCAGTGTATGTACACGTCGGAATGTCGAGAGGCGAAGAAGTCTGTCATGAGTGTGGGTTTGACCGGGATAATAACGCCATAGCCTGCGTCATACCGGCGCTGTTGTTGCACACTGTGCGGCCTCGTGAAATAAGCTGCTGTGTGTGCTGCACAGGCACGACTGATAGGTACACCATGGGTGCGCCAGGACGGTGTCGCACCTGCTATATACAAAAACAACAGAAGAAACAGCTTCCAAATGCCGGTCCGCCATAGTTCGCTCAGTAAGCCTGACGTGTCTGTCTTTCCGCCACTCCGAGGCGAGCTTGGATCAGGCATAGCCGAACGGCCTCTCTCGGACGCTGGGTTAATTTGGCATGCACGTCGAGGTCAACCCAACGATCAGTGCAGACACAGCCGGTCGTCCACAGCGCCGTCGACCTGGCCAAGCGAGGTTACTCAAGCTCTCTGACCTACAACGGAGTTGCTATGTCACCCAGTTTCTGCATGCGCGTCAGCGTGCTCAAGACTGTTCTTCTGCTTGGTCTCTCTAGGCCACGATTACACATCACGTGCGACCTCGAGTCATTTCACGCATGCCGCTCAACGTGATGATACGGACTTGGAGCTTGGGATGCCCGGCTTGGACACCGCCGTGGAACAGCTAGAACTGCAGTGCGTATACCTTCTTTGCTTCCGAAACTTTGCTGCGTGCAACTGAGCACATGCAGACCAACCGCAAGCGATTCAAGCGCAAGCTCCCACACGCAGGGAGACTTGGGGTCGTTGCCTAGCGGCAGCGTGCCAACACAGGGAACCATAACGGCAGGCATGTATGTAGCACGCGTATACGCAGCCTTGCCTGCGTGAGATGTCAGACGTTGCAGTTGCTTCACAGCTGAAATTCAGCGGCGTAGAGCGATTCCCAAGGATTGTTACTGGTCTGATGTGCTCAGTGCAAGCAGCTGTGTTGCGAACTAGAACGCACAGCTTATGACGTTTGCGCGGTGTTGCGTGCAGGTCTTACAGCTTAGTCTGTCAGCTATGGCCCGGGAACGTAGAGGCCGCGCCTTGCGTGCACTCGAGACGGACCCAGCCAGTAGCAATGCGATGTTTGTCGACATACAGAACCTAGTAAGCTGCTGCCAGGAAATCCAAGTGGCAACCAAAAAGCTGCAAGAACAACTAAGGCTGCACGCAGAGAAGATTGAGCACTACTCCCGCCTGCTTGCCCCATACGTGCATAGAGACGNTGTATGTAGCACGCGTATACGCAGCCTTGCCTGCGTGAGATGTCAGACGTTGCAGTTGCTTCACAGCTGAAATTCAGCGGCGTAGAGCGATTCCCAAGGATTGTTACTGGTCTGATGTGCTCAGTGCAAGCAGCTGTGTTGCGAACTAGAACGCACAGCTTATGACNGGTCTCGCACAGTCTGGCCTCAAGCGGGCCGGATGCAAGCCCGCAGCAGAGAATGGCCGACCAGAAGTGCTAGCATCAATGGACGACGATGCTCGACTGCAGCTTGGCCAGGTAGAGGTGGCTAGCATATTGTGCACTGACCAGGAAGTGATCTGGTTGCGTGCAGAAGACAAAGTTAGCACTACGTGCGAATGCCACACAAGGGTCCTTGACGAGATGTCTCAACTATGTAAGTTGCCTCAAATCTCACACTGNGGCTACCATTGCCCCTAGCCCAACACAGCCTACCCACTGCCCACATAGCTTACCACTGCCCTCAGCCCAACACTGCCCAGAGCCTGTTTCTGCCCCCAGCCCAAAACAGCCCATCACTGCCTCTGGCCCGTCACAGCCCATAGCCTTACCTACCCCTTGCCCAGCATTGCCCCCCACGGCCCACCTTAGCCTATAGCCTACCACTGCCCCTGACCCAACACAGCCCATACCTTGCCAATGCCCTTGCCATGTCGCCCACTTGTATACCCACTTGCCTACCAATGCCCACAGCCTGACAAAGCCTTAGCCCACCTCAATTTGCCCAGCGTTGTCCGCATCAGCCCACACTGACCACCAATTGAATGCTAAACACTGCCCCCAACAGCCTATCTGTGTCCAAACGAGCCCATGTCAGCCTCTTGCATGTCCAACACTTCCCACCTCAGCCTATATGTGCCAAAGATTGCCTATATCAGCCTACGTTCTGCCCAGTTTCGCCTATGTTAGCTGTCAAATGCCCAACACTGCCCAACACATGCCAGCTTAACAGTTGCCTACACAAGCCTACCTCCCGCCCATGTCAGCCTATTGCTTGCCCATCGCTGCCCATCAGAGCCCAACTAGCTGCCCATAACAGCCTCTCAGCTGCCCACAACAGCCCACCATTGTCCACATCCATGCCCCCCATCACCATGGGATGCTGTTGGCCACACGTCCTCGTCGTGCATCCTGGAAACGTCTGCAGCTTCATAAGTAAAAGCTTTGAGCTGCAGATGGCTAAGATGGCAAAACTTTGTTTTGCAACATTTGTGTGCAATTTGGTATTGGATCATGTTCTGTATCAATTGGTATATGATGCAACTATTCAGGCAAAGTTGGTTTTGTAGGACTGACTGAATTTTGCAATTGGTATTGGTGTTGCACTTGTGCATTGTTTTAGATGCTGACTACATTTTGGCTTCTTATGTATGCACCTATCTGACCCTCAGTACACGTTATTGAGCATGTTTACAGAACTGTAGAGACATGCTTGACCGGATCTGCAGTTGTGTGCAAGTGTCTACTAGTGTGGTGGTAAGCAACATGTCTCATTGAGAAGCTGCAATAAATGTGGAGCAATGCACAAGTTGGCGTATGATTGACACCAGCCTGTGAGGTGATGCTGCTTTGTGCAAATAGCGGTGGGTCTGTATGTTATTGCCTGCCTCTGTTATGCATGCTTTGTGCTCTAGCTTCCCTGTAACATAGCATTTGCTCAGCCCATCAGCTTCAGATGTGCACCTGGGTGCACAACTTACACAGACTATCTGTTGCAATTGTCAAGCAATTACTGTGCTGCAATATGCTTGTGGCCATAGCCAAATACAGATGCACTACATCAACTGTCGTCTCTGTAAAGACATGTTTGGCACTTATGTATATACATCCAACTGACCGCTGACCTTTTGTAAGATTTTAATTGTAGGATGTAAACTGGGGCTTTACAGTTTATAAACGCATAATTATGCATTAAACTCATGTTTTGAGACGCAACCCTATCAAAATTCAGAAGTCTTTCAGAACCTTCTCCTGTAGCGCTAGAGCTACAGAACTCTACACACACTCGACTTCTGTATGCAGAGGCTGCAGACCTCTGAGTCAGACCTATAGATGGTCTGCTCTTGAGTCACAGATGCTCTGAGGCAAAAGTTACAGTGCTCTATGCCATCTGTGGCATCCCTTGTTGGTGCACTAGTGACTTGTTATACCATGTACTACTCAAAGACAGCACACAAGTCAAGCACTTCTGCTTCACATGCCTCAAGACTTGCTGACTGGGATGCATGGCTGAAGTCAATGAAGAAGACCCTGGTGATGTTGCCATCAGCAACCAACACAATGTTGCCAGCATGCAAGTCATTGAGCACAATGCCAAACTCATGGACTTTCTTGAGAGCTTCCTTGGCCATTGGCAACAGCGCCTTATCGCCTGCAGATGCACCGCATGGCATTTGCAATGCAGAATACCATGCAGTTGCAACAGGTCATTCATGCAAAGCTGCAAGATTTGTTTTCAGGCACAGGAAAAATGCTCATCAAACCAGTGCCAAGTGCAGGTTAGAGTGCATGTGACAGGGCTGTCCCCAGTCCACAGCCATGCCCTCTTGTGTGCTGCAGCAAGCAGAACATGTGGCACACACCGACACCTGTAGGCTACATAAAGCCATCAAGCAGCTTGGCTGTCGCCTTAGACGGTGGTGCTTCTGAAACAAGACTGGCTGTTTCCAACGCCACCCCTTGTGACATGTACAGCAAACCAGTACCTGGTGTAGGGTGGCGTCCATGTAGCAGGGTTGTACCCAGTCCACAGCCCATGCTGGTGCAGCACTCCAGCAAGCAAAACATGGGGCACACATTCACCCCACAGGCTGTGCAGAGCCATCAAGCAGCCTGCCTGGTGTCTTAGGTTGTGATGCTTCTCTGATCCGAGACTGCTGATTTTCAAAGCCATGTCTTGCCCAGAAGATGTCCTGCAGTGATGAGCACATCTCTTGCACACATGCTTATTTGCTGCGGTGCAGACTGTGCAATCTGGGCAAAACACTTCAGTAGGCAATGCACGTTGCAAAGGATGTCCATTGGCTGCAAAACCACATGGGAACTGCATGACAGGCCTCATGACATATTGGCATGTGCCCTGAAGCGCTTGATCGTTGTAGCTGCTCGTTCAATCACACACAAGTGAGACGTCAGCATGTAGAGTGAAGACCAGAACGGCGGTGTGTAAGATCACACCTATGGGATAAGGCCACATATATACCTGTACAGCATCAAGCCAACATGACGATTTGTATTCTGCTTGGTCATGCGCCAGAGGCAATGAATAAAATTATGCTCTGAAGGATGTTTGCGTTACAATAAGCATGCAGAGGACAGAGGCAGCACATACATCTCTAGCCACCAAAGGGTTTCTGCATCGATGTTTGTGCAAACACGTGACGCGCACCTGGCATGGAACACTGGCCCACTGGTTCCCACAGCAAAAACAGACCGTATGTCCCCGATCACAAACTCTGAAGCTGCTTGTTGGGCATCTGAGGAAGGGGATGAAGCTATGGTAGCAAGCCCTGATGCATTGACACACAAGGCCAGTCTAGGGGACCTCTTCTTCTGGATCAACTGTGCAGTTTTTCTGATGGGATTTGAACGACTGACATTAGGTGAATTTGAGGTGGCATGCTGCCTTTCCTCTGAATGTCTTGTTTTAAGACTGTTCAGTGTCTTGACTGATGCTCCAGCAATCGGGTGGGCGTCAAGAGTCTTCCATGGTGGAAGCAAGTCATGTTGCAATGACATTGCAGTGACCCATGCGTGGACCTGCACATCACAGCACTGTCAGGTTGTGGGAAGACAGACACACATCTGCTGAATGGCATACTTGACAGATTTTAGCTAGCTNTACCCTCCAGCTATCAACAAGTTCCGCAAGTCAGCAACACACTTTTTGCACCCTCTTCTGGGCCCTCCATAATCCTTCCTGCTTGTCCTGTTCAACCCCTCATCATCAGCCGTCATCCCACTGTCCTGCCAGACCTTACAATTCATTCCATCACATGACCGTTATTGAGACCTTTCTTACTGACCGCTCTATCACATGCTGCAATGGCATAGCACAGCAGCAATACTGTCACACTTGGCTGCGGTCACTTTGTGCCTGCACCTGTAACAGGATTATCACAGCTACACATGTTGCCATGTTGAAGATGAGTGCCATGCTGTGCAATTGTTGCTCATGCACTTTCCTGTGCCTTCCTTCATACTGGTAGTGAATGTTGAACTACTAAGCTGACACGTTTGACATAGTGCTGGCAGCAGCCACTGACGCAGACAGCAAGACTTTGTGACATTGCGGCATGCAGGTGGCGTCCATGCAGGCAGTACTGGCAAACGGGACCCTGGCCACATTCTCACCTCATCTCAACCCACACCTCTGGAAAGCAATGCAGGTAAGCCATTGCGCTTGCACAGCTGGGAAGCAAACACGCACTTGTGTGCAGACTGCCCCCGTGATCCTCTGAGTGTTCTGCAAGGTTCCTCCATTGCTGCTTCCAANGCTCCGAAACCAGCACAGCATGCTGCACACCCAAGAGTATCGGCACACCCGAGTGGTGCTGCTGCAGTGCACCCACTGCCTGCTCAGCCCCTCTGCAGAAGCGGCTGTTGTGGGCGGCAACGTGTTGACCAGTCAGCGAGTGACAGACGTTGTGCTGAAGTGTTTCAAGGCTGCTGCCGCATCTCAGGTGCGTCATCAGAGTGCTTCAAACGCATCGACGAGTCATGTGGTGACNACGCACACACGCACTGCTGTGCAGTGTGAGAACCACTGCAAACCCCAGGTCTCGCCATATTATGTGTCAGCATGCTATCACAGATCACGCGACCAGGTACANGACTTTGAGTTGAGGTGTGTGTTCAACTGCTGCAGTCTCTGGCATGGTAAGGTGTATGATCAGGCAAGGGCACCAGGTAGCGACTGTATCAGTCACAGTTGCAGTTGTCAAGTCTAGAGTTCAAGCAGATTTCCAAGCAGCAATTCACTAATTCCAGTCTTGAGTGATGTGGTTTGTGCGTGAGAAGGCATGACTCATACCTCAGAGTACACATACACGTCCAAGCTTCCAATGCATAGAACGTAAGCTCTGAGGTGGAATTTCCGCTGTTTGATCAGCAATGGGTTCTCAATGTACCTGCAACCGTCAAGCAATGGGCTCAAACTGCAACTGTAAATGCTAAGAATAGATACGTGGTAAGGTCATCGCATGAAGTGCAGAGTAGCTGGAACATCCATTGTCACAAACTTTATGCTTCATGCTTTACAAGGGCAGAATTTGTGTTTTGCATGCTGCATGCTTGCACAGTCAGTACAGGTGGCGACGTGAAAGGCCTGCTTGAGTGTGTTGCTCAGCTACACAGCAAGACAGGTCAGTCAGGTATCAAACAGCACAAGTGGCATGCTGTGCTGTGCTGTGGCAAGCTACGCTGGGCTGGGCTGTGGCGTGCTGTGCCATGCCGTGCCGTGCCATGCTGCGCTGTGCTGGCGCAAGACTGTTGCTGAGGTCCTGAGAGATCTTGCATTACCTTTGCAGGACATATTCCCTAAGATCTTCATTGGCATGCAATGCCTCCACCAGCTGTGACACACGGTCAAAGATGCAGATCCCTGCTGCCTGATTTGTTATGGAAGGTTTAGCTATCCACCTAGCGCTGCCATCTGCCATGTCCCGAACCTGCACGCACCATGCTCACGACTTGTTTTGTGACTTTCACTATCATCATTGTTGAATGAGTGATGAGTCATTCACTGACTGGGATGAGTATGGATTAGGTCCCAGCTAAGTATGTGTGCACACAGTTCACTGCCTCCATGCAAACCCGTCAACGGCTGACAAGAAGCCAATCACGTCACTTGTCTTGTCCAGTTCAGCCAAATTGTGTTTGTCTGGTCTGGTCTGGAATCAGGGTGTCTGTATTTAGAACAGGATGCAGCATGTGGCTAAACTCCAAAACTTATGCTGCTTTGGTGCAGCGTGGGTAAGCTCGCTTGCATGCATGCTGTTTTGTGAGGGTCAATGGAAGGTAAAGTCAGCAGCATATATATGGACAAAAGGAAACTGGCATAAGCCAAATCAGCAACAGGGCCACCCCGTTTTGCTACATGTTGGTGAGCAAAAGTAAGCGTGACAGCATATCTGCGCTAGCTGTGTCTTAGGTAGATGCAGAGGCACATGCTGTATCATACAGTCTGTAATAATTGGTCAGCAAAGTTTGCAAAAATTGCCAGTACATTTTGAAGAGAGAAAGCACGATGAAGATGCATACTGCGAGCTGCAGGCTCAACTTCAGATTAGCATTGCCAAATGTGTTCATCAAGAGAAGTCAGTATAGTGAGAATTGAGAAGTATGGTTTGTTCATCATTAGTTGGGCCTGCAGCAGCCTAAAACCCTAAATCCTAACTACCAGGCAATGGCCAAGAAAACAGTAACAGGGCCTGTGTCCATGCTGATACTTCATCACGCTGTTTGATCTGCCAGTCATAGTGCAATACGTAATGCACTGTGAGGTACTGATGAGGTTCAACAAGCCGCGGTAAAACGTGCATGTGATGCAGATTTTCACAGTGGGACATATAGCATATATTGCAAATACATAGGTCATGACAAGGGACTTGTTCTGCACAGCACAGCAGCAGTGGCATACACACCTCTGGCACGTCACAGAGGGCCTCTTCAATGTAATCGATGTCATCCAGCTCAAAGATGTAGGACTCCGGTACACACCTGGCCAGCCAGCCATTGGGGTGCTTGGCTGCCCACTTTTTGGTGTTGTGGCAAAGGTGTGCTTTCCTGATGAGACCCTTCCGGAAGCAATAGGAGCTTGCATGCTGCTGACCTGGACTGCAGCAGGAACCAAATGTCACTTCAACTTTGAAAGAGCAGTGCAGGTTGCTGACCTAGACTGCAGCAGGATTTAGGTTTCAATTCAACACTAAAAAGAGCAATGCATGCTGCTGACCTAGACTGCAGCAGGATTTAGGTTTCACTTCAACATTCAAAAAGAGCAATGCATGCTGCTGACCTAGACTGCAGCAGGGATTCAAAGTCACTTGACATTTTGTACGAGCCACGCGTACTGATGAAGTGGACTGCAGCAGGACTTGACAGTCGGTTTGGTGTGTATTTTTGAAAGTGCAATGACCTGCCNTTGAGCCCATTAGTAGGGGCAGGAGGAGTGTACTAATTTGTCAGCATGCACGTCACCTTAGCCATGCTTGAATTTTCTGCTGCATCGGTGCTGTGTGGCCACACAAGTGCATGNATTTGACCACACCTTAGACCGTTCTTATTTACACTGCAAAGTTGTTGACATGCAACCTTTCAGGGAACAGCAGTTGTTGGCACACCTGCGATTTGTGCTTGGGACTTCTTTGTGCCAGATCTGTAACCTTGACTTTGCACAGGCAAATGTGATGAGGCAGACGAAAGAGGGCAGAGGGAAGCTGCAGGATGCCAAGGCCAAGCAAGACCAGCTGAACGAAGCCCGCCAGNCTCTGGGCTCTTTGGCTTGCTGCTTGGCTGACTGTACAGCACTCTCGACAAATTTGTTGTTGTCCACCTGCAGCTGCGCCAGACTGCTGTCTGAGCTGCTGGGCTTGATCACACGGTTCGGAGAAGGTAAACGATGTCTAGAAGGGTTGCCCGTTCTGCGATCCAGATGACAGGTCTTTATGGATGCTGACACCGACTGCAGCTGGTTTGTGGCTCAATTGTCGGTCAATGTGGTGTCAAACTTGAGCAGTGATGCAGTACTAGTGCTCGAGGAACCTCGCTTGCGGGGTTTCGGACGTGTCCAGTTGTTGTTTCGCACCTTGCTTATTTTTGAGCTTTCTGCGTCGCTATCAAACCGATACAAGGCGGTGATAACGGTAAAATTGTAATGTCACTTAGACGAGCAGTGTNTACTGCAGCTGCCAGTGCTGCCAAGTTGGTCCAAACATCTTAGGTTCCAAAGCTTTTTGGCACGTGTACCCAAGTTGCTATGTTGCCGTTTGCATTTAACTCAAACTTGTAGCTGTGTTGCTAGGAACAATGCAGGCGAACTGCCCTGGCAGTTGGCAATGAAGCGCCNTGCATTTTGGTCACACCATGTTGTGCCTGTGATGGGACAAATGCAGGGCATAGATGCTATCGGCTTGCTGGATGCCAATGTATGCAGGCATGTGGGCAAGCCTCTACAATGCAGCTGGCTCATTTGCTNGCGCGTGAGCTGAGTCACCTGTGTCTGCTGGCTACATAATCCCATATGATCAATGCTGTTGCAGGCTGACAAATGACTACATCAGATGGGCAAACGATGCAAGCTATCGTGCCAGCAGACAAGCTCAAGCATGATTGAGGCATGCATGCTGGCCCTGCTGAGGACATGCGTTCAGTCTGCTCGGCAGTTGATGTTTGTGTAGTGTTTGTGTAGATTCACCAGGCATGTATGGCAAATAGGACTTCATTTGCTCTGTAGCTGCTTCCAGGTGCATGTAATTGTTTAGGTCAGGCCTCATTTGCAGGGATTCTGTGTGCTGCAATGTCATTCTTTTTATGTGCTGTTTGTGTACACTACACTGGTGTCTCCGTTGGTTTCTTGCAGCACGTCAGGTGCACCGCCGCTTGCTACCGTTCTTCAGGTCACAGGCAACAGGCTTTTAAAGAAAGCTGCAGCTAATCCTTTAAAGCCTTCGAGTTCGAAACCTTCCAATTCGAACTTGCCAATGGAAGTGCTGGCACACCCTACTGGACTCGACAAATTCTGACTCAAAACCGGTGCACGAACTCTTTTGCTGCACCACTCAAAGCAAACATCAGGATAGCGCCTGCCTGTGACACATTCAAGGACTCCATGGGTCCAGGCATTGGTATGCTGACAGGCTTAATCTGCTGCATTGCCTCGTAACTCAAGCCTTGGCCTTCACTGCCCAATACAAGACACACTGCCTGAGAAGGCTCAGCCTGTGTCGACACAGACTGTGGCTGCTCTTCTGTCTTTGTGAGTCCTGCCTTTCCATCCCAGTCCAATTTGGCACTGATCTGCTTATGAACGTCAGGACAGGCTCCCAGGCACTGCATGTTATGGTGCTGCACAACAGTGCGAAGGTCCTGCCAGGTGCCCTCAGCAATAGGTAGCTTGAAGGCTGCCCCTCTGCCTGCCTTCAAGGCTTTATCATTGAAGGGATGACAGCAGCCTGGGAGCAGGAAGCATGCATCCCAGCCAAACGCCACGGCTGTCCGTAGCAATGTTCCCTGCACAAGCACCTGCCTGATGTTGCAACTAAGATCCCCAGAAATGCAGATTCTTAGAAGTCAGATTCCCCAGGAATGCTTCCTTGCAGCTGTATACAGAGCATAGTGCCTCAGAGTGCTAGGGCATGTATGCCGTCATTACTATTGCAGCTTACCAAGTTGCCGGGGTCCTGCAAGCCTTCTAAGGCAAGCAGCCTATGCACCTTAGGCTGAGCCAACAGGTTGGCTGGCTTGGGGGCACCAATTTCTGCTACCACCTGCACCCCTTGCACAGCACTGCTTGTTGGATGGAGCAAAGGGTGTACTTGCCCAACAGATTTTGAGCTGTGCAGTGCAGTTGACCCCAGGCACAACTCAATGGCCCCACCTGCAATGTTTTCCAGCCCACATACTTTCTTCAACACATTGTCTGTCACTGTGTATGTCCTGTTGGCATGGACCCCTGCAGAAGACCTTGTTGCACCCATCAAGCTTTTGCACACAGNGGTATTTTGAACTACAGCTTCGTGCGACGCAACCTGTCGACACGGGACACAGCACATCAGCTCAACGCATCACCGCACATCCATGAGCGCAAAGTAAAGCAGAGCACATATGACAGCACAGTCTACCTTCGTCGTCAAGCTTGCGCTTTTTCCTGTTGGAATGAAGGGTTGCCTCACTGTCGCGTGATAATGGCGCAGGTATTGGCTCCCCCGCAGATGTTGTCATGTGCTGCGTGCACAACGGGGTGCCGCTTGGGTGCTTACGCCAACCTCCTTTGTACTCGTGAGTGCGCCTCTCTCGCCCCACTGACACCGACCCCCTTGCCGTGTTCAGACTTTAACCCACANGCCTTGAGGTGTTCTTGACACCTCTGCAAGAGTTGCTGCACATACTTGTCCTGCACATCTTACATCCTTTAGCTATCTACAGCAATCAATGGCTAGTCTTTGTCTAGGACAGCCAGCACAAATATTGTCACTAGCAAACTTTGCCCCTTTGCCACTGCTGTGTCCACACCAGTCTTGTGAAGGACAGCTGATCAACCGATGCATACGGGTACAGCGCACACCAGAGATGATGCGCGCAAGGACAGATCATTACCTCAAGCTGAAAAAAAGCATTAGTTGTATCGGGACTTCTCTTTCCAGCGGTGACGACTACTTCCTGGTTGCCTCCCAACACCTGCTGCAACAGGCCCTGCAACAGCATGCCTTTACATGATGCCATATAGCTTGATATGCTTGGGTAACTCAACAAAGCCTGCTACAATGAGGNTGAGGTGCAGTGTCTGGGAGTGAAACGCAGACTCACGATGAGATCGAACGGCATCTGAGCGCACTGACTTGAGAGATTATAGCTAGCGTTATTGCTTGCGTTGCAGGTAGGCGTTTCTCCACACTTCAGGTTTCGGAGCGCCGAGGCATGCCCACTTGGGATGCTCTCACGTCANGTCAAAGGCTTACTGTGTTGAAATCCAGCCCATTCACCACCGGCATGATAGTCTCAGGCATGTGGCCAAGCCACTGCTCCCAGTCCACGTTGAAGGTGGCACAGCAGGGGGTGACCAGGTCGGCCTCTGAGTACAGCACATCAGCTGCAGCCCTATGGAGTCGAGCCAGGGTCTCACGCACCAGGAAAGGCATGGCTTTCTCTGTGTCGTACCATAGCAGCCGTTCGCGCACATAGACACAGTGGTCCCATACAATCAAGGCCTGGTTGAACAGCTTTTTGAAGATCATGCCTGTCATGGCCTGCAGGCAACAAACAGGGACATGAAAGTCATGCAATGTCCTGAAAACCAGCTGACAAAGCGGTACTGGCATGCTTCAGGCCAAGTGAAAAACTCATAACATGGTAAGGCAAATGTGCCAATGCATCTCATCTGGCAGAGTGCAACCATCATGCAATGCAGTTGGTTTTGGAAATTACCTGAGTGCCGTGATTGGAAGCATGGCAAACACTGCCAAGTTGAGGGGTGGAAAGCTTGGGCATACAGATGAACTTCATGTAATGCTGAACAGCGTCATAGGCAGCAAAGAGATCTCCATCAGTAGCATTGGAACCCACTGTGGCCTGGCTAAAAGCATTCAAGGTGGCAAAGAATGTCCTCACAACCTGCACATCATCCTTGTGTTTAGTNGGAAGAGTGCTTGCCTTGCTGGCTGGCGCAAAATGCTGGTAGGGCCCTGTGCAAGAATAAAAGAGATTGGCCAGTCGATAACACTGCGTGCGCACAGAGGACAAGACCTGAGTTTATGCTCACTTTGACGACCTAAAATTGTTGTTGCGCCCGAGTGCGTGATATCGCACTTCTAGACGACTGNATTTTGTGTGTGTCACAGGCTGCAGTGCCACGACATGCGACCGTATGCTTTAAACATGCTAGACAAACAGACATGCTGCATGTGGAGAGATGAGCTATGCTGTGCTTGACCTGCCATTGTCCGCAGAGTCTTGAGGCCAGCTCCATTTGTGTATCAAGGCATGTGCCAGCTGTTCGAGCTGTTTTTCATGACAGTCTTCAACACATGTCAAGCACACCTGAAGCTGTGAACTACGCCAATAACACCATTCTCCTGGCACCACAGTAGCAGAACTGGCACCACACACGATTTTGGTTGCAACAGATACACCGTGGAGACTGAAGATACCAAAAATTTGGTAAGATTATAGGCAGGCCTACCCGGTGGTAAACAAGTCTTAGCTTGAGAAGTGTTGCAGAGAAGCTGTACAGAGGAAGTCGGCAAGATGATCAGCGTTGCTCACGACTGGCAGNCAAGATAGGATGCTGACAGGGCAAGCATTGATGGTGTCGCCGTACGGAAGCAACTGCAGCTGTATAGCGTTGCATTGAATGCAGAAAGCATAGTCGCCAAGAACATGAGCGGCTTAGCCGCAGCGTGGCACGCTGTTGATCAGGCCGTCTCTAGACGGATATTCAGCCTGTTGGTGCAGCTCGGATACCCTGAAGCAGGCCGACCTGCGCATCCTTTGACTCGTGGACGATGGCTGGTTGATACACCCACACCTTTGCTGGCTTCGCTTCTACTGTACACCGTTATTGTGTCGGTGGGGTGCTTGACACTGAATGCCAGCAAACGTGGACAGCCGTCAAAGCAAGTCAGAGCAGATCCTAAGTGGTTACAGTATAGTGTACAGTTGCACAATATCTTCTTAGTGGTGCTGAGCTTATGGATGTCAACAAAGGCACTATATTGCGCTTACAAATACAATTATGGCTTCTATGGTCAAGCAGTTTCAGTAAAGGAGGCAGACTTAGGGTTTGTGGCATACGTGTTCTACGTGTCAAAGATATATGAGTTCATGGACACGGTAAGATGCACGCTCAATGGTGCAAACTGGAACACATCTAACCAACCATGCAAATGTGTGAACTTACTCATGCAGTTGTGAGTGTGCAGTTCATCATGCTCCTCAGAGGGAAGGTTGAGCAAGTCACATTCTTGCATGTGTACCACCATGCAGCGACGTCATCCATATGGTGGGGTCCCGATGCACTTGTGCGTTAGCTGCAAGTCAGTCTCTGTTATGATCAAACACTTAGCAGCAGCAAAAGCATGCACATGTCTTGTATGCATGGTCTTCTGCTCACAAGAAGAAGAAATCCTCACAGTGGGGCATCTGATGCACTGGTGCACACACTCATACCCACCAGAACTTGTCCAGATACTGCCATGCAGTCTGTTACATCCCATCTGCAGGCGCATTGGTCAGCTGAACCTTCTTAGCATGTCACGTTTGCTAGGCATGTGCGTGTTGAGTTTACAGGGCATGATACTTTGCCTGATGCTGGCAACTGACCTTTGTGTTAACCACAACAGTTGCAGAAATATGTTGTCGTTGACACGATGTGCTGACTGTGCAGGTGGGTGATTAACTACGGAGCTCCAGGAGGCGACGGTATGTCATGTTTGTTGCTGAATTCAGTTCACACTGCAATTGTGACATTTATACCAGTCAGCGTACTCTGTAAAATCATATCATCATCATGCTTTGCCAACTGCATATGTATGTTGAATTGCGTAGTTCCGATACCGTTTGTAGACTCCCCAGATGCTGACTTACGTCTTCTATGCTGTGCAGGGTGGTACTGCATATTTATCAATGCCTTTGTACATGTGATCATGTACACGTATTACCTCTCAGCCAGCATCGTTGGGAAAGATGTACAAAAGAAGCGCAAGTACCTCTGGTGGGGTCGATATTTGACACAGTNTTGTTTCCCAGTATGTAGCTGTACACACACGTCAGCTGCTGCAAATTGGAGCAAGCCATTACACCTTCTGAATTCAAACACTCAACACACGACTGAAACATTTTTAGAATGAGTAACGAGGTAAACCATTGATAATCCTCGAATACCTCAGCCTTTGAACGCTTGAGGGAAAGACTTGTCAAGCATGAAGCTGCGTCTAGATCCACGAACTGTGCATTGGCCAAGTTGAGATGCACCAAATGACGCATGGACCTAAGGCCGTACAGGTCAAATGCGGGCCTCTGATCAGGAGGACCAAAGCTCATTGATTCCAGGTCCAATGTACACGTTGTAACAGTTTCAAACTGTGCAACCAGCAATAGTACAGAGCCTGGCAAACTGTTATAGGCCTCAGGGTTGCCCAGATGGACATTAGTGATGGGTGCTGCATTGTTTGGGTCTCGATGGGCTTGCAAGACTGCTAGTGCCGCCTCAATGTAAGGGCTGCCAGGATGAGCATAGATAGTTTGCACTGAGTCAGCATGACGCTGGATCCACTGATACATGCCAGGTAAGGCGTCTGCTTCCATAAACTTTGGCAGAAACAAACATGACCTGAAACTGCGCTGTTGTGTGCAAAGGCGGTGAAACTTTTGACAGACTTCTGAGAGCTCATAAAACTGCAACAACTCCTCTTTGAAATCAACATCAGAATCTGTTTCTGCCACTTGAGGGTCTGGCTGCAACAGCTGGAATATCTGAAGCCATAACTCGTTTGAAAGTTGCAACCAGTCAGCTTGCAGACTGGGTTTCCTCATCTGCGATTCACGGCGCAAGTCAGTTTCCACGCACTGACAACACTATGTTCAGTAATTTAACCTACTTCGCGCAATGTTGTTCAAGGACAATTTGTGCTGCTACAGCCGTAGGCCAAGGTCAGANGGACAAATGTCTGCACAGCATGCTGTTGAAATGGACATCCAGGATGTACCAGCAAGACTGGCCTGATAGTCTTTGTCGATTGATGCAGCAGGCCTGCATCAATCCTGGGATGGTTGCAGTAGCTGCACAGGCAGCCTGCGCTGCATATATTGAGCCGGCCTCAGGCCACAGTGATCAAGTGGCAGTGGTGCACTTTTTGTGAATATTCAGATCATTAGTGACTCCTGTTTTGAGGTTCCTGTGAGTTCCATCTCTCATTGCCAGCAAGACCTGCCTTGCCCATGCGCGTAACGCTCNCAACATTGCTGGTGCATGACACTGTGTGTTGCAAAGGCCCGACCAGCGCCTCAGACGAGCATGCATGAACAGACTAGCCCACATTCAGTGAATGCGCATTAGTAAGTCTGCATAAGCAGGCAGGCACNGATTCTGCAGTGGCACAAGGTAGGTCGTTTTGGGCATTGAACTTATGAGGGAAATGCCAGACGATTTGCACAAGGCGCAACAGTAGTTTCAACCCAACACGATGGGGGGAGCATTCTTCAGCTGAGAACAAAGTGAGTGAGCAAGTTCCTTGCTCAAGAGCAATGATCGTAATGCTTGTGCTTGCCCAACACGGCACACACAGCAGGCTTTGACATCATGCGGTGAGTCCAGGTATCACGTTACACAGCCCATAAAGCTCCCAGGCTGAGGCCAGCATACATGCACCTGTACACGTTTCCAGGGCTGAAAGGAACCTAATGAATGCTGAGACTGTTGACATGGGTGCATATGCTGAACAACCGCTTCAGCAACGTCACTGTCACTGGCTTGTGTATGACATATAACAACAAGGTACAATCAGCAAGCGAGGCAAAAGGTAGAAGACAATGCAACATCTAGCTCTCACTATACCCACTGTAAGCTGACGGAGTCACCCAATCTATTGGTCCAAGCCAAACCTGCAAGCAGGTTTGCAGCAGAGCGCCCTGTAGAGCTACTGTCCACCGACACACAACCAGTGTCGTGTGTCACTGATATGATGCACAGCACTTGAGCGTTACCATGCCACGCAGCTGCTGATAGTTCATCTGCAGCCGCTTGTAGTGCGTGGTCATCACACTCAGCTGCTGGTTCAACTGCTGGCGCTGGTCATCAGTCAGTGGCTGGCCTTGCGTTGTTTTGCCTGCAGGCGCCACATGAGAGTTTTACACAGCCCAAGGGCGCCATATAGGATCAGAGCATATGGCGGTTAACCGCTCATTGCAAGTTGCACAACTTGCCCACCAGTCATTCCATCTTGTGACAGTTGTACGATGCGCACAGCAATGGTCATCACACTGTACAGAGTTTTACGTGGCTCATGCAAGAGAACAAAGCTGGATGTGCGAGCTTGATCCTGTACAGCAGAGCAGGAGTCATGCACAGCTTGCAACAACACTTGCCTTGATTCAGCATTGTCTGCAGCTTTTGTATCTGTGTCATGTACTGCTGCATCTTCTGAGCACACATCTGCACCTGTGAGGCTGTGTTCATGCCTGGACTGACGCCCGGCGGCACTGGCCCATTGAAAGTCTNTACTATTAGCAAGCCTGCAGCACAACAGCTAGATTGTTCATATACTTTCAGCAGATACTGTTCGGAGTAGGAAAGGAGATTGAAATGCTGTTGAAGGCGGGTGGTATGAGAGGCGGGGTCTTGAAGAGGGACAAGGGCAAGTGGGGGTGGGGGCAAAGGGTCTTGAGTGGGTAAAGGGGAGAGGAGGAACAGAAGTCTGNATTGCCCTGGATGGCCAGCTGCAGCAGTTCATCACTGCACCCCAGGGCCTCTTCCCCGCCCCCATAGCACCCCACCTGCTCACAGGCCAGGGCAGCAAAAGCAAAGTGCTGGGCTACTTCAAGCTCATGGGCAGGGCCATGGCAAAAGCCCTGCAGGACAACCGCCTCCTGGACCTGCCCTTGTCCTATGTCTTCTACAGAAAAGCCCTGGGACAGCCACTGGACCTGTATGACATCCGTAAGTTTGATGCTGCACTGGGAGGGACACTGGAGAAGCTGTATGCAGCACACAGAGCACACCAGTCATCTGGTGGGGGTGCCAAGAAGGGTCCCCTTCTAGTGGATGGCTGCCCAATTGAGGATCTCTGCCTTACTTTTGTATTGCCAGGGTACCCTGACTATGAGCTGCAACACGGTGGGACAGACACTGTGGTGGATGCTAGCAATGTTGGTGCTTACATTGCTGCTGTCGTGGATGCCAACCTGGAGTCAGGCATCAAGCTGCAAATGGAGAGCTTCAGGTATATCTTCTCTGAGATCATGACCATCTTCAAGTCAAGCACAGGCATTCACACAAACATGAGATATTTTAAATTCTTCCAGCATGGTGCGATTGCTAGTCCATGTAAAGTACTGCAGACACCTGAACCTGCTTATACATGCTTAGTGATACGGTATGACTGTCAAAACAGCAAGAAAAACAGCACTCACTGCAGCATGTTGTCACATCATCTCGTGTGGACAAACATGATCAAGAGCAGACACGTTACCGCTGTAACAATGATCATGATTTACAGGTGTGCTTACAGGTGTTCCAGCCAATGCTAGATACCTACTAGGCGTGTCTTCTACTAGGCGTGTCCTATCCTTGTGTGCATTGCTGCATCTTTAACTTGTTTGTAACTGCAGGTCCATGCCCTTGACAGCAGCCGGAGGAGCCAATGCAGTCAACAGCACAAATGGTGAGACTGCAAACACAGCAGACTCCAAGGAGCAGANGGTGTGCCAGCCAATGCTAGGTACCTGCTGTTGGTTGTAAGAGATTAATTGAGTCAGTGTTGTGCATTAACTTCAGCTGTACAGCCTGGCTATGTGCCGGTCTTTACCATTTTGGCAATGTCAATGTGTAACCTTTTGAAGCAGTGCCACCTGAGCATTGCAATACTTATTAGGTATTCACGGCATATGCATACAACAAGAGAATTGAATGTATCGGTCACTAATCCTGCTTTCATTGGGGATGGCAGCCGTGTAAAACATGTACATTCAGGCAGCTTGCACCTTACGCGAGTTGTAGCCAGAGTAGCAAATGACGCGAGATGCGTCCGTCGAACTGGCACACTACCTACAGCTGGGGCGATGCCACCAGAAGTTGGTATTGACACTTTCCTTGCATGCTACTTTAAATGTGCTGTGACCTGTTGGTCCACGGTTCGAGTGAGTAAAAGGTATTAGAAGCTTCGAGGAAACATCCAGCTGAACTATTAATACAATACCAGGGGCTGACCGACACTTCCTGCTAAGCAAAGCAAATGGTCCAGTCATCTGTGCATGGATCAAACTAGATGAGGGCGGATCGGTGAACGCCCTGCTGCAATGGACTGTTTCGCTGCAATGCACAGCCATCCAAGGGCAACATTCCGGATCGCTATGGCGATGCGTTGAGCTATTAGGCAGCCTATTACAGTTGCAGACACTGTGAGGTAGATACTTGCGGGCCCCAGGCACTATGCAGGTCGCCTCGCTCCAGCACAGATGTGTTGTGTCGTCAACCGTTCGGTCGAAGCCCGCAGGACGACAGCAGGCACGCCTGGCTCTACAGTGGCTGACAACCATCATGCACAATAATGCGTTCACTTTGCTCACTGCTGCAGCATTTGCAGGTTGCACGCGGCAGAACGCTCAGCAGAAAAGCTGCCGCACAAGATGTCGATCAAAGTAAAAGCAACGGCGCGCCCACAAGTGCCAACCCAATGGAATTCGAGGAACTTAGCGACATCATCAAGTATGCCTGCTTCTGCCCGCTGCATGGCATACTTGCACGANGACCCGGAGCAATGATACATATTACTCTATCTGTTAGTGCCATCTGAGATAACATGGGAGGGCCGTTGTCCCTCGCTCCACAGAAGGAGCAGAATGTGATCACCGAAACACTGACCAGGCAGTGCAAGGCAATTCCCAGGAAGATCTTGAGGTATGCAAGTCAATTGTTTTTCCCATAAAAAACCTTTTCCCAAAGACCCCATCGCTGCAGACTGTGATAGCCGAAGCAGAGCAGCGGAAACAGGAAGGCAACGCTCTCTTTAAGCAGAGCAAATATACAGAAGCCGCAGTAAGCAGGCAAATCACTTCTGGCACTTGACAGCAGTGCTCTTGCAGAGTGCAGTTTGTTGAGGTGGCTTGCANAAGTGTGCGATGGAGTTCTGCATGTTGTGGCTTACAGAAACTAGGTAAGTAAAGCCTGTCGGCATGCACACTAGACATGCACACTGTACATGATTCAGCGATACAGGGTATCTTTTGGTCTGCAAACTGGTGGTACACAGGGACAGCTATGGCATGGCTCCATTATGCAGCATGGTCAACTGTATGTGACTGTTGACTCACATATGTGAAGGTCTTGTCGCTGTAAGCAGTGATGACCACCGGAACCGGAATATCCGACTGAAGCTCACATGACATGTCAATTGCGGCTTCACAGCTTCTGAAAGTGCACTGCAAGGAAATAGCTGGTGATTGCAAGCAAGTCACATACCTTTTTGTCAGCAGTTTTGGCATTGAAGTCTTTGCAGAANGCCTCCTTGTACTTGGCTGCTGCCTTGTCGAACTCGGTGTGCACCCGCTCAGCCACCTTGCTGACATTGCCCTTGGTGGCGGCTTCATCCAGGAACTTGCGCGCCATGCTGAGGTACACATTGCCCCATTGCAACATGCCTGCAGGCACCAAATGTCAAATTGCAGCAGCATTGAGCAGGCTGACGTGCTGCCTGTCAAAGAAATATGATCCAATCATTGCATGCATGGCTGAGGTGGGAGTAGTACCAGCGTGACTTTACAGAGGCCCATTGCAATGTATGTGCAGGCATCAGGTCAGTGGGCTCTAGACTGCAGAGGTGTTGTGGGCTGATGTGCAACGTGGTCGGTCCTGCTGACTCAATGCCAACAGTTGCAGACACTGTTGGGCATGCCAGAATGGCATCATGGTTGTATGCCAGAATGCAATGTCCTATATTCATGCTCGCACAGTGTTTGTCTTGTACTACGACACCAAGACGGTGTCTGCAGAATGAGAGTTGGTGGCTTGTTGTACAGAAGCACTGCATGGCTGGTAGTGTAGACACTGACGCCATGCCCCCACCACAGGTGATGCACATCTGGATTGCACTGAGGCAACCATCAGACGTAGCATAACAAGTACTCACTTGCATCTGCAGTATACACGTATCAGGCATGGAATTGTGTACAGACAAACATTACAGAGACACACACCTGTGGCAGCAACTTCTTGGAATTTGTCAGCCGCTTGCTGGAAAATGGGCTCTGCCTTGTCACTGGCAATTGCATCTTCCATGGCTTGTGTGCACTTGTCCCAACCCAGTTGCGTNCTGTTGTCGCTGTTGTTGTTGTTATTGTTCACAGTCAGTGATACATGTGAGTGTACAACGATACAGTGGATCCCACAACATCGTAAGCAGTAACCTTGTGTTGTAAGCAGTTGAGCATGAGCACAGGCCTAGGTCAGCTCGAAACCAACCATGCATATTTGATGCGAACTGACAATGTTGCGCATGCATCAGCAATGTGGTCGCGCCTTTTGAACGTTCACTACCTTCGACTTCAAAACAGTAAATCGATACATTGCATCACATTGAACAACAACGACACATTGAACAACAATCATCCCACAAGAATGGTTCGTGTAACGCTCGCCCTATCTCAACATTGTTGTGAACGTGAATCAGGCGACCGGAACCGGCCTGCTACACACTACAAGCCGCNTCGTATTGATTGACTGCAGGACACCTGGTCATATCGTGCGCTGTGTCCAATTCTCTTGCACCTGCACGGCCTCAGTTTGCATGTGCATTGCAGGGTCTGGCCAAGCTGCAGAAGACACAGAAGGACGTGGATGTGCTAGTTGAAGAAGCCAAGATCAAGGCTGTTGAGGTCGAGAAGAAAGTAGCAGGGGCGGATCAATTTGCAGAGCAGGTTGGAGAAGAGAAGGCCAAGGTCAACTTGGAGAACGACGCAGCTCAAGTGGAGGCTGAGAAGTGTGGCGTCATTGCCAAGGATGTCACAGAGCTGCAAGCGCGCTGTGAGAAGGACCTGGCTGCTGCTGAGCCCTTGGTGGCACAAGCAGAAGCTGCCCTTGACACCCTGAACAAGAAAGATCTGGGTGAGCCTCATGTAGCTCCCTCGTATATGCAAGTGTAGGTTCCTGATAGTCGGTCACTGTAAACTGCCAGCAGCGCTGACTCCCTGCTTGGAGCTGCTGTGTTAGTGGTCTGTGTAAACAGAATACGTTGAAGTTGAGATGTGTGCCAGTCAATGTGTTTGTGTATCCCAATGTTGTGTGACTGTGGCTACTGTATCTCTGTGCATGTCTCTTGTATGTGGCAGTGCCCATGTATCAAACACCTCGTTGAGGCAATGTTGTGGTGTACACACCTGCCTAAAAGACTCACGATGTGCCTGACCATGTAGGTGAGGCTAAGTCTCTGAAGAAGCCGCCTGCTGGTGTAGATGACATCACTGCTGTGGTCATCATACTGCTAGAGGGCAACCCCAAGGACAAGTCTTGGCCAGCTGCATGCAAGGTAAGCTTCGCAATGACGGCAAAACCACATCTGATTGGCGTCCTGAGTTTGATACGTCATTTTGCATGTGGCTGTCTTTTGCAGAATTGCAGAGTGGTGTGCTAAACATGAAGCCTGTTTTGCCTGGATGCAGCTCATGAACAATGTTGACAAGTTCCTGGAGCGTTTGAAGACCTTCAAGCCTCTGATTGATGAGAACAAGATCCCCAAGAAGAGTTTTGATGCCACACGCTCATACCTTGAGCTGCCGCATTTCAACAGGTGAGTCTGAGTGTGAAGGCTATAAGCAGTCCCAGCATGGATGTTTCAAATGGAGTCAGACTGCAACTCCTCTGAGAAGCAGTGTGCGCTACCATCACTAGAGCGGTCGACCCCACACTTGTTGAACATCGTCTCTGTGAATGGCATTGTCTTAGATTGCTGAGCCAGCTGCTTTGAACAAGCATCATCAAATACCAAAAGGTCTATGCTTTTGATAGGGACATCATCTCCAACAAGTCAAAGGCAGCTGCTGGGCTGTGTGACTGGGCCATCAATATTGTGAAGTACTATGACGTGGTCTCAGAGGTAGAGCCCNTGCTCTGCCTCAACAATGCTTGACACATGAGTCATACCTTACGGCTTAGCGACTACCTGGAACGACTAAAGAGCATGGCATTGCAAGACTGCTGAAAGGCGTGTTGTCTTGTACTCTACCAGGTGGCATTAGGGTTTGTGCATGCTGTTGAGATCAAGCCACCTGATGTTGGGCTTCAGCATCTGCAACAGCCCTGATGCTTTGCATCATGTCCTCAGTAGCACTTGCTCACTCACCATGCAGCAGCTGAAGCATATTACAAGAACAGATTGCAAGCACCTGCTGGCATTAGTCAACAACTCAGCAGCTAACCAAGCTGGCTGCTGGAGAGCTTCAGCGCTGTCCAAGGAGGTGATGTACTAAGATTTTGTGGGAGCCTTGCAGGCTTTGCATACAAAGGTGATGCCTTTGGGGCTGATGAAGCCAAGCAAACAATAGATGTGAACTACCGGGGCACAAGGGCAGTGTGTGAGGCCATGCAGCCCCTGCTGACACAGAATGCACGCATTGTCAATGTCAGCAGTCGCAGTGGCCTGCTCAAGATTCTACGCTCCGATGCACTCAGGCAACGAGTTGAAGGGGTTCACAGCCTGCAGGAGGTGGACGCACTGGCTGATGAATTTGTAGAGGCAATCAAAAGCAACAAGTAAGCACAAATTGGCATATGGCCTTTTGCTCGAGCCCACCATGAGCACATGATGATGATCACGGCATGATTGACACAAGGCACTGCATTTCGCCACATTCAACCAACAAGTTGCTCTCTTACTAATGGCTCCATAAGCGCATTCAACATGTTCCTGTCGCACGCGGCTTTTGCTAATCAAAGCTTTTGTGTCACATTTGCCTTTGATGTGCTGCCTTGTTGCAGTCTTCAATGTCTTGTTACTTGCCTTTGTGGCACATTCAGCTACAGAGAAACTTGTGGTCATGGTTGCAGGTTGCAAGAGACTGGCTGGCCGCAAAGCATGTATGGTGTCTCCAAGTTGTGTGAAACTGTGTATACACGCGTTCTGGCAGAGCAGCTGAAGTCCAAGGGTGTCATGGTCAACGCTTGTTGTCCCGGATATGTAAACACAGACATGACATCACACCGGGGTGTAAAAACCCTTGCACAAGGAGCTGACACACCTGTCTTCTTAGCGCTATCGCCTTCTGGGGGGCCATCTGGAAAGTTGTTTGCAGAGCGTAAAGTCATTTCGTTTTAGTGCTTGGGCATTTGAGAGAGCTAAATTAGATCAAATGCGTTAATGGCAGTGTGTGCAATAGTCAAGACTGCAAGTTTTGACCATCTTCTTTCCGACATGTGTACCATGCATGAGGTACTAGTAGCTACATCATGTGCATCATTATTACAAGATCTAGAGACTTATGAACCTACCAAGTTCCTCAGTCAGGCAATGAAGCTGACTTAGCTGCTGTTGCATGCACACGAGGGATACTGATACATGAATTAGCATAATGAATCAGATACACCTACAAGCCTGCTGGTGCCTACACTTTAAGCACATGTCGAACCAGGTGATGGTAATACAACACATTTGCTGCTGTGGTCCCTATCTGACAACACTGTCTAGGGACGTGTGGACTCACTCACATGGGACTCGCTGATGTGCAAATGTATTTGCCTACACATGATGTTGAATGAATGCTTGTNCAGTCTAGGTAGCTGCAAATGCAAGCTGAAGGAAGCAGCAGCATGACTTCAGGAATTGTTTCACATGGTCATGCCACTTGTCAATATTGATGCAAGCTTGGCAGCTTCAGTTGAAAGGTATTGGTAACACATTTACAGAAGCTGATCACCACATCGACAAATCGTGCAGCTGCAGCGTTATATACAGGCTGTTGAGAGCAACAGCACAAGTGCAAGATGTGCAACACAGTGCACATGAAAGCAGCGTAAGACACACGCATGCATGGCAAACGGGGCTTGCCTGGTGTTCCTGATGACACTGAGGATCATGATCTTCTGCAGCCGCTCATACATGTGCCCAGACGCCACTGTGAAGATGTGAATAGTGTTTGGGTCATCCTCAGGGCTCAAGGCACTTCCCAGGCCGCCCTTTGGCTGCACCCCTATAGCCAAACAACATCAATCCGGAGGGCCTGAGCGCTGCTTGCACTCATACAAGAAGTCTCTGGGTTTACAGGCAGGCAGCCAGGCANCTTGATGTGCACGTTTGGGACTGGATTCAAGACAAAGAAGGGTTCCTGGGCCTAACGGAGCACTATAAGAATAAGTACCTGCTGAATTGGCCAGGCAACTCGTACTCAGCTAGATACAAGTATTTGCTGCTCTGCGGGNCCAGGCAACATTGGTACTCCAGTCTAATGATATATTCAGTGACAACAACCGACAAGTTAGACGGCTATTCCAAGATCGGGCAAGAGGTTGATGACAGCATATGAAGACAATGAGATGGCCTTTGAGGTAAGGCTCATCCATCAAGCCAAGAGGCAGTTGCACTGGCCGTGTTTGCTATGGCAGGCTACTTGGATCACAGGCATGTTCTACACCAACACGGGCGCCCAACCATGTCAAAGGTGAGCTCAGCTACAAGGCAANATTGCACGTCCATGCATGTACATACATGTGCAACTTGTACAAACTGGCACCAAGCATCCCTTGCGACATTCGAGTATAGACCTGGCGTGAGCGTGCCGATCTCCATATGATGCCAAGAAAGAAATGCTGTGTTTGAGGTTCAAGTATCTGGTCAGTGCCTGCTGTGCTTTGCTTCATGTAGGGTTTTAGTAACAATCAGCCGCAGCGGGTGTTTCGACAGTGTCGGTGTTTTGGACGTTGAACGCAGGACATTCACACACAGTGGATCGCGACAAGACANCAAGCTGCTGGAAGAAGAGGATGAGGAGGGACAGGTTGAGGTCACACAGCTCTCCACAGTTACTGAGGATATGCCGACAGCAGCTCTGGCGATGCATACGCCAGCAGTCGCTGACAGGGGCCTCAAGGTGCAGAGCAGTGAGAGCAGCTGTGCAATGTCCTCAGCACTGTCTGTGACAATGCCTCAGTCCAGCAGAGCTTCTGAGGCTTCCTGCGTGAGTGGCAGAGCAGACTTGTGCTTGCTAAGAGGACAGACAGGCTTCACTGACAAGGACGCGTCAGCTGTGGTGGGGACGTCCAAGAGAAAACTGAAAAATTTGCTGAAGATTGGTAGCCTGGGTAGGGGTAACGATGACAAGGGGTATGGCAGGCTTCAGGAGACATCAGTGAGGGCTAGTGGGATTACTCAGCAGGGTATGGCAGAGGGCAGGGTCAAGAGGAGATTTTCACGTCGGGTTTCTGATCTTGTGGCAGCAAAGTTTGGCCGCAGCGCTAGTCAGGGCTCAGGGGCTGCTGACTCTGGCATCATTGTTGAGAATGTTAGCACTGAGGTTGGCGCANATCAGCGCAAGCCCTGGCCCCTCTGCCAGCATGAGGCCTACCTCAAAGGTCAGCAAGAGCCCTGGGTCCCCTGCATTGTCCCCTATGGTATCCTGACCTCCTTCCCCGACAACAACATCCCTATATCCAACCCTAAACCTTACATGATGGGTGGCTCAGATGCAGTAGGCATGCTATGTCTAGACAGTTGACCCAGGCCAAATGCAGCACCATTAGTCTGTTGCACTGTTGGACTGGATGCTGCAGATAAGCGACCTGACTGCGCACCGGGCTGCAAGTGAGATACTTGTGCATCTTTGAGTGACTCGTGAAGGGGTAGCAAGAGTGCAGTGTGCAGCAGTGGTAATTACCTCAGCAGAAGCAAATGTTGGTAGTGCCAAATTCCATCACCAACATTTGCTTCTGCTGAGGTAACTACCACAGCTGCAGATGGCAATCTTGCTAGCACTTCTAGCGTTTCAAGCCTGACAGCGCCCACATAACCCTTCCCCACAGGCATCCCCGAACATGAGGTCCTCACCCGACTTGTGCAGCTCAACGCCTGCACCAAACCCTGCTGCCTCCTATGACACAACCATTACGTCACCCTACCAAACCCCTCCCCTGTTGCACTCCCTCCATATTGCAGTCTCATAAGTACCCNGCAGCTGTGGTGTCTGTGTGGAGAGTGCCTGTGCTGAGGCCTGTGGAAGGAAGGGGATGGTTGTCTGTATAGGTTTTGATGAGATAGGCGGAAGACCGATCTCTAGCCTCAAGGCTGGTTCCAGGCCAAGCAGCTGATCAGAGTAGATGGTGTGCCACTCACCCCAGCCATGCTTGAGGACACCATACAGCAGCTTCTTGTCATGCTGTGCCTTCCAATGCTGCAGACACACAGCTGATTGGCATGAGCTGCCACAGATTGACACCACAGCAACCAGATAACATAAGACATCCCCTGCCTTATATAAGATCAGCCTGACAGCTGACAGCAGAGGCATTTGTGCATGCCTAAGAAGGGTTCTGGTCGTCAAATGTGCACTCGCTTGCGCGGGTAACTGAGCCTGTATCTGTGTGGCTGTGTTTAAAAGGGTTGACTGCTCCTTGTGTAAACACAACTACACAGACACAGGCTCAGTAACCCGAGCAAGCAAGTTCATACAGACGTTTGGCAACAAGTATGCAGATTCTTAGCTTGACGCAGTCTGGCAAGTATGTAACGTTGAAGGGCATACCTTGGTGGTAGCCAGGGCCATGGCATGGGCAGTGCCTAAGTCGAAGCAGGTGTCATTGGTGTTCATCTGCTCCCGCAGTGCTACTTTGATCAGATGCAAGGTGCCCAATCTGTCCAGCACCTGCACATTTGCCACTCACATCATTATGGGGCCACATCAGATCAGTCATCTGCTGTGTGCAGTAGTGACCTCACCAAGGTCAGCATTCCAGAGCATCTCCAGGAATGCATATCTGATGACAACATAGCTTTGTGATCAACAGCTATGTGTTCGCACAGGATCTTGCTAACATTATTTTAGGTGCGCTACCCATCTGCTTAGTTCCCTGGCGTGCTGCTGGACGATGCATGTTACGTCAGTGTATAGTACAGTGTGTCAGCATTCTGACCTGGTTGAGTCCATTCAGCTGAAGAATGTCCTTCTTCAGTATGCCATCTGCAAAGAAGGGCTTGTCATTGGCAGGCTCTGAGAGCTGGGCCATCACCAGCTCAGCATANTTTGGTGGAGAGCCCAGCACACGATAGCCTCCAATGCTTGTCCGGTGTATAGTAGTCGTAGTGTCAGCTCATGACCTGTCTGCATACTTGACTAGACCTATGCATGCACCTATTGGACATAATCATAGCAAGCAAAGGCTGTTCATATGCTGCTTACAGACAGTAATCAATGGTAGTAACACTTTACAGGTCTGCCAGTCAGTGCAAGATACCTACTAGGCGTGTCCTATCCTTGTAACATATGGTTCGTGTCAAGTCAGCTGCACCCATNGCACATCCCAGCAAATGTGCACATACATGTGGCTGCTACAGACCAATTGAATACTTCACATCACTGTCCAAAATTTTGAAATCATGCAGTTGCAGCCAAGTGATTGATTTACACTGATGGTACACGGCTTGTTGGCCATCATTATGCAAGGCTACTCAAATCCCATTACTTGCCACGGTGCATCTAACTCTCGCACAGGCAGGTTGTCAGGTAGGGGCCCACGCACAAAAAACCATGTTGAGCTACGCCTGTCCTCAATCTCTTGTGTCACATTGCCAGACTTGTCTTTTACCTGTATGTGCCACATTTTGTTAGACAGCTGATCAAGTACAGCTGCATGATGGGTGCTGGCATTTGCAGAACAAGCAACCTGATATCTCAACATCCATGCGTTGTAGTGCTGAGAATCAAATGTTGCAGTCTTGCATGTGCCTTTGTATTCAGTCACGTGTGGGCAAAACATGACTGACCTCAAACACGATGCGTTGCAATACATAACTGTACTTTGCACACAGGTTGGCTCAGCACAACATCCACATCAAAATATGCATGGCTAGCAGACTCACCAGCTGCTTTGCAAGGCATCCTGAAAAGCGCACCCAGATGCCCAGAGAGGCACCTGCTACAGCCCTGGTCATGTTTTTCATTACCCAGTCACCATACTGCCCACCAAACTGCCCAGGCTGCTGCAGACTGCTGGCAGGCGGCGCTGCCACAGCTGCACTTCCAGGCTGCCCTGTTGTGCTGCAGACATGGCAAGACTCAGCACATGTACAGCAACTGATGTCTGCACACACTGCTGGTATATGCTGAAGTGTAAAGGTCATTCCAGTGGTTGAGGCACATGAGCTTGGAAGTTCTTCATCAGCTCATGACCAGACTGCAATGCTGGCATGCTGGTCTACCAGATGCATTGATCCAACACCATGTCTGCGACTTGTCAGCAGCTGCTGCAATACAGCTACTTGCAGTTTGACATGCACTGATGTCACTGCAGAGACATACATCTTGCACGAAGGCGCAACACAACAATGCTACACAAACTGCGTAGGTACTGGCAGAGTGAGGCAGGGCCTATAATGCTGCACAGGGTGACTCGCCAGACACAACATGATATCTACGATGCAGTATAGTTGCTCACGTAGCAGGTGTGGCAGGACTAAGGAAGGTAGCGCCAGCAATGGACGCATGCTGCACCTCAAACTGCTGCCCCTCAAAGTCCTTGTCCTGCTGCTCCACCATCACATCCCTGCATGCATGCAATTGCAATCTGTCTATGTCCTGACTGCTAGCAGCATTTGTTGTAAAAGGCTTGGGCTGTCTTGACACAAGGTGCGCTCATGATTGACGCCTGCACCTGACACCAAGTCCTACTGAAGGTGAGGAAGGCAGACTGCAAACGAGTGATCATGCCACGCTCGCTAATTGAACCAACAAGATCAAACAGCAGCTTTGTAGCAAGCNCAAGATGCAACAGACAGATGTGCTGCAGCCATTGGGCACCAGATTCTTCTGCCAAGCATTGGTGAGCTGCTGGCTGTGCTGAGTCAAGCTTATATTTTGTACCATGGTGTGGTCCGCCACATTGGCTAAGCATACACATAGGCCCAGCTGAAGAGTCACGCAAATGGTCTGGGGTAGCTGATCTGCAGCTATTGCTGCTGTGCAGGCCTGACGCCAGAGCANGGTCAGGCCCCCTGAACAACCCCCATGACAATTTCAGCTGATGTCATTGACATCAGCCACATTGTTGACCATGCTGCTATCTCCCTGGCTAAGACACCCCTTACCAACATCCCCACCCCACCGCCGCTCCTCTCACCTCCCCCTGACAAGTAAAGCCTATGTAGCTGACATGGATGACGCTGTTCAATATGCTGATGACTTGCGTTGTTCCTGCATTGGTACAGTAGGTATTGCTTGCCAAGCTCACCAAGCTAAGGTCAGGCTTTTTGTGTAGTCCCACTGCACAACAGCTCACTGGCAGGTTCACTTCCTTCGGCTCAGTGTCAAATGTGGCGATAATCCCCAGCAAGTTTAGCGATGGTGCCAGTGCATGTCGAGGCTTTGCGTATGTCANACTGCCTCCGCTGCTCACAGCATGCCTGACAGCCGTGTACAACTGCATCCACAAGGCACCAACTCACAGCATGGCAGCAAGCTGTGCAGTGCAGGCCCGTAACCCTGATGTGCACGGTGCAGCAGGACACAGGCATACACCACAGCTTCAGTATTTGTGAGGGTACTGNGACGAAGCGCACTCTGTACAGACATCGCGATCTCGGAAGAAAGGCTAACGCTGGGCTCAATCCGTTTAAGAGGCGTTTAAGCTAGGTGTCAAACTTTGAAAGACGTTCTGAAGCAAATAGTGTTGTGCTGGCGCCCCGTCAATGCGAAATATGCCGCTGAAGATCCCAAACGGCAGGTTATCCGAACGCCCAATATGCCGCCTCGCACGCTGCGTTGCGCGATATGCTACAACGCTGCACATGCAGAACAGCATGACTGGCATGTGGGAAACGTAAAGGAGTTCTTGTGGCACGTGATTACAAGTCAGCCATGGAGAGCAGCTTGAGGTCGAATATGCGCTGGATGCGGCAGGTAAAGTCTGCATATTCGCGTCTTCCACCGTCTGGCGTGTCCCTGCTATCTGAACGACGCATCAGTAGCAACTCATGTCGGCATCTGATGAGGACCTCGACGTCAGTCTGATCAGTGTCATGACAGCTGTCTGCAGACTGCAAGGACAGGTGATTGAGTGTGTAAGTTTCCAAACAGAAGCTCCATGCAATCTTGGAGCAGTATTGCAATGGAGTTCGGAGTGCTGCTGTCATGGACGTGTGTATACTCCGTTTGTGTAATTACTGATTATAAGCCTCACCTTGTCACGCACAGTCTTGCCCCACAAATAGCCCGAATGCCAGTTGCATTGATCAAACAGCACTGATGAAACGCCTGCACAAAACGCATGCAAGCGTTTCTTAAACAATGCCGTTCAAACATCCCGGCAACGCAACTGTCGCTCAGGCGTACCGCATCANAGGTTGTGTTTGCAAGTTGATGTGTGCAAGCCTGCATGATGCCTGATCTGCTCACAGGGCAATCATCCCGCTTTACAGCTGCTCAGACAGCGTGCAAGGCAGAACAGCTTGCCTCATGACAGGCAGGACAAATTCAAATTGGGTCTAGTGGTGGAGGGCGGGGGCATGAGAGGGGCTGTTAGCGCAGGAGCCCTACTAGAGCTGGGCAATCTAGGCTTCAGGTAAGGCTGAACCCAAGCAAGTTGTGTGCCACATGTTTTAAGCTTCCCAAAACGTAAAGTTGACACAGACAGACTGATACTGAGTACAATAATGCCAGCATGCCGCTGGACAAGGGTTGCCATGAGGGCATAAGCTCTGTATATGTAACCACATTGCAATGTACATAATGAAAGTGGTTCAGGTGCACCAGCTGCACTATCAAGTAGTCTTGCATGTTCTTTGCTTGACAGTCCTCTGAGCCGGCGCATGCATACAGAAGATCCACAGAAACTTCCACAGTCTTGCAAGCTGCTTTACTTTGTATGCGCCATGGCTGATGTTCACACAATGGCTGATGTTCACACAGTTTGTCACATCCTGTGCAACCACAACAGGAAGTGCACTGCTGTCAGGGCCTGATTGTCATTAGGAAATGCTTGTGCACACCCATCCTTTTTTGCCTGTCAGAGATAGTGTCTGCAAAGTAAAAGACCCTTTACAGAGTTGACTTCGGCAGCATGCAATTCAGCACCTTGTCATACATACATTACAATTGACAATAGTAGCTCTGCCTGTGTCAGCATATTCTCATCACGCCTCAGCCCGCGTCAGACCACAGGGCTGTGCACAAGTTATCCATGTGTTTGATGTCCTGGTGCGCTAATTGTACCGTCACATGATGGCTCGCGATCCTAATGTGTGGGTGTTGTTTTGTCGAATAGTATTGCAAACAGGCATTTGGCAAGCCATCCCCCGCCCATCAGGTACNGCCGTGTCAGATGCATTGCATCTAAAGTTCGAATTCGACTGTGGACAGGATTCTACCTGGAGCTTGTAGCATCTTGTCAATTGTAACGATCTGCAAAACGTTCCATCAGTTGTCTGCAAGGACATCAACATTCAGCAAGCCAGCTCTCGTAGAGCTGCATCACAGTCATCAGATTTCGGAGCGATTACGTTACGCAATCCATTGGCAGCCCATGGTCACCACTGGTGCCATGTGCATTTTGCACAATTTGTCATCATGGGCCGGCCCCCTCATTCTACAGCAGCTGCTGACCAACCTGCAAGCAGGGACAGCATTCTGTACGCCCCCTTGCCTGACTCATACACACTTCAACAGGCTCATTTCAGTGAACACATTGCTGCATGTGCTCATCGGTGACGTCAGTTCAGAAACACAGCAGGGTGCTTTGCCTGCACTTTCCATACCTGCTGTGTCTGCACGACATGTCAAGAACGCATGCATGTGTATGTTCATTCAGCTTATGGCAAACACCCTTGTGCATGTGATTCTGACCGTATTTGTTCTGGGCTTGGGCATTTTGCAGACCACATACCTGCATACGGTCTACAGCCTGCTCTCGACAACTTCTGCACAACACAGGCAGTGCTCAACATGCCCTGCAGGGGCTGGCCTAGGGTTGTCACTTCTGATGTATGCCATGGCGTCAGCTCACAGCCTCATCCTAAACCATTTCTTCATCATTGGCTTGCATGTGGCAATGCACATCAAGGTCAGTACAGCAAGTATCAGCTACATGCTTTTGCAAAATGACAACAGTATGACATGTCTCCACGTAGCATCAGAGGTTCCTGGCAATGAAGACGAGCTGACCCAGAATGCTGTGGTCCTGTCAGATTGTAGATACACCTCACAATGACTGTACGAGCATCTGCCAATGGAAGCAAGAATGCAAACTGATACTCTGTAGATGCAGCACAATTGCTGCCAAGACTGCGACGCCGGGCAAAGCATTCAGCATGTTGTTGCAACCAGCAAGAGCCTGCACAGAAATTTGGCAGGTGTTTCAAAGGGCGTACCTTGAAGCCTTGATGCTANACCAAAGGCTAGGTAGCACCTTGGGGGGGTTGCATGAAGAGGTGTCTTTGCATAACCTCTGTGTCAGAAAATGTAACCTGTACATGCTCATGCTCATAGATTCTGACTTGCTCATCGAGCAGATGCTTGTGAATGACCAACAAGTCACATGTCATGTCCAAGCTTGAGTAGCTCATGTACCTAGCTGTTCATCGGTGTACTGCAATTGCGTAGCTCTGAGTGTTTTGCTGCATTTGCAACCAGTAGGCAGGAGCCCAGGTAGAACATAACAGCGTCAGCCTGCAGCTGTCTGTGTCTTCTGTGAGTCTTGCGCAGTCGCCGTGTTCAGGGGTTGTTATAGTGACTTTGTATGAGCGATTGCGTGTACTTTTGGGTACTGTAGTATAGTGGCCTACATGTAGNCCTCAACTTCTTGGTGCTGCTGCTGTGCATGATCCACCTTCTGCTGCATGTTGTTGAGCTGAGCAAGACACAGCTGCTTGATCTCCTGCAGCTGATCCTGTGACAACTGCAGTTCATGCTGATGCTGTTGGGCAGTGACTTGCTTTTGTTGGGCATCAGTTGCATGCTGCCGCAGTGCCGCATNCTGCCCCTGCTGCTTCTGGCATGCAGCTGCTGGCCAAGTCGACTTAGATTCGAGGTGTGGTCAGGACGACTAAGTGTCTGACCCTGCGCTTGCCTCACACTTCGTATTCCAGCAGGAACACTCTGTGATATTGACGCTTGCATCCTGCTAAAACGTGTCGCGTGGGGCTAAGCAGCAGGATCTGATGGCAGAGAACGTGAACAAAGTTCAGAAAGCAACTGTAGGCTAAGGGGTTGATCTCAGGCGGGCTTGCACCAGGAGAAGGAGTACGTGCGCATCCAGTAACATTGAAATGAAATGAGTCGCTGCTTTCTTTACATAGGGCGCTTGAAGCGGGCGATATCTAATGGAAGCGTCCTTCAGGGAAGCTCGCGGACCTCTCAGCTAACAACAGGCAGCTGCTACATACATTATCACGCCGTGCCAAGTAGGACAGCGTCGACGCCACATGTCGTTAGTAACGATGACGGAGTCGCACGGGGCACCCATCTGTGCCTTAGTAACCTTTACGGCAGCCCGGTTGAAACTCACCAGCAAACGCTGAGGCACAAATGCGTGAAGCTTCCCAAACTTAGACACAGCGGAGCCTTTTGACTAGCACTATGGGTTGTTTGTAAGAACAACTCATGTCTGTTGCAACAAACACGAACATGATCATGGACTGTGAACTCTGTCACTGATATACACTGCACCATGCCGGCAATCGTTTCTGCATGTTGTTGTATGCAGCAGCACTCATAAGACACCCCAACAACCTGCTTTAGGCACACAGCAAAAGGGCTCGCCCATGAAACATCATATCACATCCTGTGTTGACAGTGACTGTAATGGTGGGCAGACACTATCTGACAACCTACAAGTCAGAACCAGCTAACCAAGGACAGAAAAAGCTGATACTGTACTGCTTGTGGATGCAGACTGGCATACAACAACAATGTATGTCGCCTGTGTGTTAGCTGCCATCATGTCTGGAGAGCACGCAAGTTTACCTGCTGCAGTTGACTGGACGTTTGTAACACTTGTGCCAGTCCAGCTTGCATGCGCTGGGGCCATGTGCNTGTCCGATGCAGTACATGCTGATGATGCAGGTGTGCACCTCATCAGCAGCCCTCTGCAGATCTGCCTCAGCGTTCTGCTCTAGCCTACTGAGCTGTGTGCGAAGACGCTTCACATCAGCTGTGCTAGCTGCATTGGCGCTTTTGTATTCCTTGAGCTCCTTCTCAGTGCTTGCAGCAACCTGCAGTTGGCAGAGCCCGTCGACTGATAAGTATTGGTGACCAGCTATTCTGAAACACAGGCAGCAGTGTCAATTTGCTGTGGCAACAATTTGCGACCGATAGTGTTTGCTGGGGCCCCTGGGTGCTACAGACCATGCACCTTAACAGACTCATGCATGTTGAGAGAATGGAGCTGTACCACAGAGGCCTTACATCTCTACTAAGGATTGTTGCACTGGTGGTAAGCACATGAGTATAAATCCAGTCACCAGATGTGCAAACCTGCTCAGTTTGCTTTAGCTGCTGCCGCAGAGCCATGTTCTCAGACTGCAGCGTCGTGACTTGACTGTCTGTGAGTGAGCTGGCTGGCAGTGGNGTGCTTGGGCACATTGCTGGGGACCTTGTGCCATGCAGGCTTGTTCTATGTCCTCATCTGGCGGTATGTGTGGGTCGCGTCTGTGATGATCTGACTCTTGCTTGCATGACATCTGGGTTGTACCACCTCAAGCAGTATGTGTCTCTGCATCCTGGCAAGTAAAGGCTGATACTACAGACTTCTGTGTGACCGTTTGCGCACATTGCATCATCAGCAGGGTCCTGGCGCATAGGTCGTTTGTGGTTTCATGAACATGTGTACTAGTTCATGTCTGTGATTCAGGCTTGCGCAAGCTGGTGCTGTGATGCTGCTCAGCTTGATGATAACACCAGCTTTTGCTGACAAGCAGTACCTATGGTGTGTAGGCTGGACTGGAAGCTGGAGGCTCACAGAGCAGCAGAAAGAGTTGGTAACACACATGGCAAGTCTGTAAGCCTGCAGAGCGTAGTCACGCCTGGCAAAGCAGACAGTAGTCAAGAGCATGACAGCTGGCAGCAAGAAGAGGACCAACAGCAGCTAGATGGTCAAGACACCAGCAAATTGTTGTCTCAACNGTTTCAGGTATGCCCTGATTGAGTTTAAGTGTCCTGTAATGCGCATTTGCTGGCAAGACAGCAAAGGTGCCAAATACTGCAAACACATGCTAGAACGCACAAGTGTTTTGCTGCTGCATGATTTTGGACACCCATGGCTGTCAGAAGCTGCGAACAGTGAACAAAAGCCGGCTCTGTTTGCTCTGGGCGTCAAGAACTTTTTTGTGAGAAATTGCAGGAGCACTATCCACCGCCCGATACGCCGAAGCATGTCAAGGTGCATAGCAGGTAGTCAGCGCTTGCACACAAGCACTATTGTCCCTTTGCAATGCTGCAGGATTTTACTAGCTACTGCACACAGCCCTGCTCAGATTTTACATTGCATGCAACGTACCTAGCCAGGGGGGGATGCAGGGAAACATGTGCTGCTTGCACTCCAAAATGCTGTGTTTCTCTGCCGTGGATTCAACCTGGGTCAACCTGGGTCCCCAACAGCTCACATATACAACGGAACAGGCTCAATCATTATGTGTTTCCAGATGTGACCCAAGTTGACCCCGCGCCGGAACAAGATGTCAATGCAGGTGCTGAAGGCACCTGTTACAACAGTCCTGGCAATGGGGACTACAGGTCGAACTGCACAAAGGTCTAAACCATCTTGAGCGACATGCGAGGCGGCGGCAAACCTGTTGCTCGTCAGCATCAGCATCTGGGGTTGTCTCATCTCGTGCGTTGTTNACATACCCTTCCACAGCTTGATGTCCACAAGTGCAATGTCCAGCTCCCACTTGACGTCACCGAGCTGCCTAGCCTGATCACTGTTGGTGGCGTGCAACTCCTTCACTGCTACTTCTGCTTTGTTGACATCGTCATGCAGCGACAGGAGCTGCTCCTCTTGCTCTTTGACCATGCCTGTGAGCTGGGTGATGTCACCTCTGAGCTTGGTCACCAGAGTACTGTGACCACTGGCAGCTGACTGCAGCTGCTGGGCCTGGTCTGTGACAACACCATTCAGCCTGGCAACCTCTGCATTGGCTGCTGACAATGCAGTCTGAGTCTCTGCTACATGGGTGACCAAGCTGTCCCTTCCAGCCCTGCTCTGTGCAGTGTCACCGGACTGCTGTCTGACATTGCTGGACAGCGCTGAAACCAGGGCATATGCCCTGGCAGTTTCTTTGTTGCTGGAGATGGTTGCTGAGGCAGCTGCTGCCGCCTTCGCCTTGGCAACAGCTATGTTTACAATTGCAGCAGCTGCCATGCAACACGACTGCTGCTCCTTCTGCTCAATGCTGGCTTCGAGCATTGATGTGTTTGTAGCAGCAGCGGCTGCCATCTCATTCACCTGCTTCTGTTGTGACTGTAGTGTTGTTTCATGTTTGGCTCTGTCTTGTTGTGCAGCAGCTGCCATGTTATCAATGTGCTGAAGCTGATGCTGTATGCGATCATTGTAGGCTGCTTCAGAGTGAGCTGCCTGGTCTGCAAGCTGCTGCAACTGTGCCTTGAGGGCTGCCTCTCTGTGCTCTGCGTCAGTCTTACTTTGCTGANAAAGGTATGCAGCACATACACTGTGCTCATGCCATGTGTCACACATGCTGCACAGGCAATCTTTTGGGGCATCCTTCCACTACAAACAAACATCCAATGACTGTGCCTCAGCNAAGGCGCGGGGTTGTCAAGCACTTGATACCACGGGCTGCTCAAGTCTATCCACAGCAATGTTGGCAGAACAGACGCTTTCGATGACGCAGCTCTGCTCTGTGCATTGCACGACCTGCAATTTCTGGCTTGTGATGAGCTGACGTCAACGCTTGATCTCCTTCGTACTGAAGTTTCAGATTAGGGTTTGGTGTCCTGAGTATAGTGTGAGATTTCGTTGTCTTCGTACTGTTGCTCAAGCGAGCATGTTTGAGGCACTTGGCAAGAGACTATGCAGGCAGGTTGCAGACCTCAAAATGACAGACCAGATTTGCCCATTGCAAGACTGCATTGAGCTGAAGTTATTGGGGACCACGCTGCCCAACAAGTCTCAGCATATGCTGTGAGCATCCTTGGCCGGGCTGCATGTGCTGTGGCAATTGCAAAGCCAGGTATTGTAGCGTAGTGTCAGTCAGAGTGTGTCTANGCTGCTGCCTCACCAGCAGCACTGGCTCAGCCAGCAGCACCCTCCCAGCCAGGCGCAGCACAACAGCAGACCTTGACAGTAGATGGCAGAAGAAAGAAGAAGACCACACGCAGAGTGGGATACGCACGAGAAGAAGCATCTGATGCACCGCCAGTCAAGCCAGCAGATGTGCCTGCGAGATCAGCATCGCCTACGGTCACAGCCACCACTACTGTCCTGCCAGTCACGGGCATACCACCACAAGCTGTAATCCNTGTGTGGCTCCTTTTCAGAGTGAGCTGTTGCAGACTGTGACGCTCGCGGGACACAGCACATGCAGGTCTGGCATTCTGTAAACTGTGTCGCAACTCATTGCACATGCGTGTTATGTTGAGCCATCAACGCCAGCTCATGTGTGGCCGGGCAAGCACAACAGGCAAGCTCGGCACTCTTTTGCATACTTCCTGCTGCATTGCACTCTACCCCTGCAGTGAATGACTAGTGCCCATGGCAGTATGCTATTGCAGGAAGTGGACATGCTGCATAAACAAGCCAGCATGATTGATGACTGACCATAAACACTACATTCCTGATAGGCGTCACTCTCTGGGCATGAACCAGCTGCTCAACGATCTCTCCTGCTGTCAGATCGCCTTTGATCCCCATTGTCCCAGTTGCACAGAATGTGCAGCCCATGATGCAACCGACTTGGGAGGACACACACAGTGTTGCCCGCTGGTTGCCACTGTCTTGTGATCTGCCAGATGTAGAAGGTGTATCATCGCTGACGTCAGTCCCTTCATCTTCAGCTTCCCTAGCAGAGGCTGCATGCACATCTTTGTTGCATTCTAGGTTTTGTTCCATCGATTGTATTTCCGTTCAACTTGAGTTCCTCACTTGAAAGGTAAGACTGATGCCATATGTGACCCTAATGTTGCCACATGCATAATCTGAGCAAAGTGCATTTGTGCAATAGCTCAGGATGTAGTCTATGTTCCTGCTGACAGGCTTGCAAGAGGTGGAACAGCTGTGCACACTGCTCGCTGCACCAGCGTGCAACTGATGTACGGAGAGTCAGAAACTTGGCTTGTAATGTGATTGCTGGCATGCAAAACGCCTGTGGCAACAGCATGATGGATGCTGCTTTGTACCATCGAGTGTAATGCACAAAGCAGCATACTACTAGATGTGCACAAAGGAAACATGTATCACGAGACCAGTGGAGTGAATGTAAGAGTTCAAGCATGAGTGCATCATGCTGCCAGCAACATGAGAAGTTTATACAGGGCAAGGGATACAAACCTGATGTGTCATAGTGCATGATTACTGCTTCCACTTGCTGTCCACTGGCAAGCTGCACCAGAAGTTTGGTCGTGTCTGCGCTGTCTGATGTCTGACATTGAAGAATAGAAGATGTCATTTGAGTGAACTTGTTTTCCAACAAGCGGATAGCAGCTTTGGGCAAGTTTGGCACATCTGTCCATTGCGCCGAGGGGTGCTTGACAAAATGCCTGAAGCGCAGTGCAAATTGTGGCTTGCAGACTTTTTCAGGTCCGCTGCTTGCCTGTGCTTGCACTTGTAGTGAGTGCAGGCCTCACTTGTACAGGCTGCCCAAGTGTGTAGCTTTGATGCCTGCTTCCCGAAAAGCACTTGCAACGTCCTCCCTATCCCAGATGGACACTTTCATATTTGGACGCGCTCAGGTTCCGTGCGCAGCCTGAGGCTTGTCCCCTTTCGGCGAGACACCTGAAGGGAGTGGCGGCGGATGCAGGTTGACTGGGCANAGCATTGTGTCGTACATGTGCAACAGGCTGCGCTGCAGTGGATGGAAAGTGTGCTGAAGTGTATCTGTACACATTTGGGCTCACATTATCCATGACATAGTGTAAGCAGCAAGGCAGACACAACATTGCATGACCATGGTGCTGTTCCACCCTGCAGTGTATTTATGTAGAACTCTCTGTAAACAACCTGCAACTTGGCACATGGTGGTGCCACATCACGCAATGTTGAGATGGGCAGTTGTGATTTGTACACAAACAATGCTAATGTGTCACCAGGTACATGACAGGTGCCAAGAGGAGGCAGCTAGCAAGCAGGCAGCCGCCAAGGCAGCCGCCGCAGCACAGCAAGTAGCGGTCNTGAGCCAGACAACCTGATCCCTTGTTCTCAAACCTGATCTGGTGTGGCACATATACTCTATGCATCTGACAATGCATGATCCTGCAGATGCCAAACTCAGACTACGCAGCCAGATCTGTCCAAACCGCCATGACCAGCCATAAAGAACCCCATGTGTTGGAGCATCAGCCAGTGGCAGAGCTGCNGTATATGCACAGGCCATGACCTGAGTGTGCTTTTGTCCGAGTCGTTCTCTAGCAGACATGTCTCAGATGCGAGCTGTCAGAGGCCAATTCAGTCACGTGGTGTTTGCAGCCAGCTCACACAGCAAGGTGCACGAGCCGGCTGCATTTTGTGGGCATGTTTGCGGAAATCCTATCAGCACTACTTCAGTTGTGAATTGATGGCAACGTTAACAGGCCTGTAACAGGCGCATTGGTACGGAAAACGATGAGCCTTNAGGCGTGTACAGGAAGAAACACACATGTGATGCTGTGAAGGCTGAGAGGATGCTGTCGTAGGTAATCACATACAAGCTACAAGTGACCATCTGGCATGGTCACACATGCTGAGTGTACGCAGCTGCATACCTTGCCATGTTTCATCAAGACAGCATAACATGCCCAGGCCAGCACAGGCCCAATGGGGTCCTGCGATTTGCTACCTGGCCAAAATTTGGAGTGGCTTCATATAGCATCTCAGGGCCACAGCCTGGACGCACAGCTTATGCTATGTCAGCTGTGCCATAGGATCTTCAGCGGCAATCCTGCATGTACAAAACTGTACTAGGAGAGATATACTTAACATCAATTCCCAGCGGGGTGTGTATGCGTGTGTGACAATAATGGGGTTGAAATGCAGTCAGTGAATGTGTGTTATGAGTCGACAATCATGAGTGGTGCAAAGGTGTGTGTTCAGTGCGCAGGTACTTGTCAGCGTGTCAAAACCAGTCCCTGCTTGCTTGTTGCAAAACTGCCGGCGACTGTCATCTGCACAAGTGTGTCTGGCCTCTTGCATGAAAGTGACAGCAGCTCTGCACCGCAGGCATACTTGCACGCAGTGCTTAAGCGGAAAAAGATGAATGTCCTACTTGGCGTACAGGACCCTAGCTGGTATCATCGTTCTTATTGCTGTCCAAAGTGCTAGTCAGCTTGTTTTCAAAGCATGCACTGTGTGAACATATGCTTCCCCTGGCAGGAGACAGCAAACTGGCAAGACACCGTGCAAAATAGGTTGCACCTGCGGACTGTATAAGCATGTTCAAAGGCCAGGTACACAATACTGGCACAAGCTACAACAATTTGTACACTCTAGACTGATATGAAGGAATAGCAATCAAATATTTAGGGCTTGTTGTAGTGCCAGACAAGACTGAACTGATGTTGACTCAATATAATTTTGCAAGCTGTGCATCGTTTTGACCCCTTATCACACACCTATGCCTGCAGCAGTTTCAAAGCGGACACACGTGTCGATGCCAGTCATGCATAAACAGGGTTTCATGTGCAGCTGTGTGCCATGTGACCATGCATGCCAGCATGAACATTCAGCAAGGCCAGCATTTGCACAGGGACAGAGTAACTCTGGTGGCTTTCTCACCAATACATCCTGCAGCTGACAACTAGCGCTGCAGCATGTGAGTGTTTTAGCGTCATAATCAGTCATGTGCCGCAACTGGCAGCAGCAGCAGCAGCAGCAGCAGTGGCAGCAGCAGCTGCCGAAGCAAACACTGGCAGATGAAGTGCAGAAGCTAGGTGACATGTTTCCAAGTGCCCTGGTTACAAACGCCCATTGTACACTTTCAGATTCACAGCAACACAATGTGTGTCTGGCAGCTTGAGTTGCACCTGCCTACATGATATGTATGCAATCTGGAGGCACTGCAAACAGCAGTGGTTGTACACAGGCAGTCAGTGACGCTGTGGCTACGGTGCCTTATAGAGCTTGAGCTGGATTGTGATTAGCAGTTTGCAGTGACTGCCTATGTTGCACATAGGGAGCCAGTAAGACCTGGGTTGCTAGGCAGAGCATGGCAGATTGTAGCTGTTTGGTACCCCAGCTGTCTCATCTGTGGGTGCATACGTGAACAGCAAGATGCAAAGCACAGCTTGTAGAGCAGTACCTTGGCAAAATTGGGAGTCTCTATGGCCTAGGACTTGAGCACAACAGGCTGCTCATGACAGCAAGCTGTTCAAAGAGGACGCAAGCTGTGTCGTCTTGAGCCAGACAACAAGCATGGCATGCAGAGGCAGAAAGGCAAGCAGAGCAAGGGAGGGTCCGCAGCACAGCATGTTGGCTTGACCTGATACATGACTGATTTGCAGTAAGGTTGGCACCGCTTGCGAAGCCGCTGCTGTCGAGTGTCTCTCATGTTCTTGTACCGGGACTTGTGTGCCAGGCTGACGTCCTCCCGAAACAGCCATTGTTTCTTACGCTGTGAGGGAGCCGGACAGCACACCCGAGGCGGCAGCAACAGTGTAGTTTTGTGCTGTAAGATCTATCAGATCACCTATCGCAGGTGTGCCTGATCATGCTGCCCGGTCGTGCCTTTGACCTGAAGGATGTGCAATTTGATTATTTCGCATCAGTGAATAAGCTGTGATGTCGGCCTGCAGAGCATGACCTTGACAAAATCAGGCTGGGGCAGTCACACACTGCCTCCGATGCAACCTATTGTGGATGTTTTGTTCGATACGTTTTGCTTGATGGATCTACACAACCTGGTGCAGTGTGAACTAGTTTGCAAACTTTGGCGGGATCTGCTTCAGCGGCGTGCATTCCCAACTCTCTGGTTCAGAGACCTCCAGCTCACAAGCAAGACCGATAAATCAACATGTCAGCGAGGCTTGACACTTTGCACAACAGACAACAGTGAGATTAGCGTCAGCGTAGTGGGCAACACAGACAGCGAAGCGTTCTGCACTTGGCTTAGGGGTCATCTGGCAGGCGTTGCCATCCTGCACATTGTACTGGCTGATTGGCTTGCAACAGCAGAGAACTCCAATCTGCAAGGCGAATGGCTGTTGCGTGAAGTCTTGTCAATGTTGTGCACTGGGAAGGTGCCTGTGATCCCACAGCTTGCTCTGCAGTCAGGTACGCCAGTCAACTGTGTACCCCAAAAAGATGTATCTGTGATTGATGTGCAGTGCTGTACACAGCTGCATGGCATCAGTAACCTTGCAGCAGATTGATTTATGCCAGTGTTGCAAGCTGCAGGTTCAGAGGTAGTGCTGTCTGCTCCTTACTGCTGCAGCCTCTTAGCATCCACGCTTACACAGTGGACCTGTATTGTTGAAAACAATCAGGCAGAGCAATGGCAGAATCTTGCAAAACTTACAGCTCTCACCAAGTTGGAGTTCGTGGACTGGGATCGCACCTTCGAAATTACAACTGAGCTGCAGCTCCTCACAAACCTGCACACCCTTGTGGTTGCTCAGTACAACAACTTGCCATTTGATAGTGAACGCCTCAGGAACTTGGAATTTCTGCACATCATTGGCGGGCCTCAGCCTGAGTTGGATTTGGCGTCCAGCACACACTTGACTTCTCTGCTTCACCAGACACATGGCCAATATACAGGACAGCACCATTGGTGGCTTCCAATGGGTGACACAGTGCAGCTGAGAAGGCTTCAGATTATTGGCGTCCTTGCTGCACAAGCCAAAGACCATTTTGTGTATAACTTAGGGTTGGCAACGCAGCTCACATGCATTTACATGAACAACACGTCTGTGTTCACTGGACAACCTGTGCATACAGAATTCTGGCCCACTTGTCTGCCCAATGTTGCAGTCATAGAGATGGAGGACTGCCCGGATACTTTTCCACAACACAGCTTTGCTCAGTATAACAGGCTTACACAACTGTGTTAGAGCATCAAGGCACCGGCTCATCAGATGATCCTCCCTAGTGTGTTTGGTCAGCTGGCGCAATTGCATCATTTGCAGATCATGGGTGCATGTTTTGAATATATCCCTTCCCAGGTGATGGCACTGACTCAGCTATCATATCTGGATCTGCAGAAAAATGGTACTCTGTTAACCATCACTACAGATGTCTTCCACATGGCTACATGGCCACGTTTAGAATACCTCAACTTGAGTGCAGACAGTGCTGAATATGGAATGGATGCGCAGACACTTTTATGTCAGCTGCGTGACATGCTCGATGTGCGTTGCACCATCTTTTCTTGAGCCTTGTCACCGTTATGTGCCCATCTTATCACTGGTGTGGATCCTAGGACAACGAATGTCAGTAGTAGTGGGCTGATGTAAAACGAAGTCACAAAGGGAAACCCAGGATCGTGCATCTGATTCAGCATGACTCAGTGAGGTGCAATTCTTGCTTTATCAATGTCACTTACACGGGATAAAGGCTGGGGTGCAATGATCAGGCGTATGCAAAGTCACACACATCAAACGACTCCAACATTGTCGAGGATAATGGACCACATTGCTGCAGCTGCTACAAGTTGGCTAGCTGGTACCACGAACAAATGACGAGCACGAGTCATTTTAGTTGATGAGCATGGGTGATGCTGTCAACCCAAGATTGTTGGCTGTGCTAGTCTCCAAGTAACAGAAAACAGCCTCAAATTTCACAGCGTTGCATCCCCCATCTTGTAAGCCACCACCTGGGACAGGACTTCTGCTAGTACAGCCTGCACCAAGCACACCAGCCCATTACACGTGCATTGCTATATACATAGTCAGAAACCCTTCTCCAAACCCAGACAGCATTTCAAGGTGAGCACTAGACCTGTACTTGCTTTGCCCTACTTGCTTTTAGTGGCCATCAGGAAGACCTGCTGACAACTGTCAGGCTGCATACAGAGACAACGTGTTGTTGCATGTAAGGCCAGACTGGATGCAGTCTGGCATACCTTGGCATCATGGGCATGCTCCTGCAAACCAAGGGCAAGGGCGCTTTCCCGTATGAAGTACTCCAGGTCAGCTGCACCTCCATCTATGCACTTGTTGGTCAGGCTCCCCAGGCGATCCTGCAGCACCATGCATGACATCAGGCTTGCATTGACAGCTCAATCATTTTAATTGCAGGTCAGGCATGGAGGAAGAGGCTTGCTTAACTTGTTTACAGGAACAGACACGCATGTGATGCTGTGCAGGCTGGAGGACAATATTACAGGTAGTTGCAGACTTTAGACAATCACATAGCACGTATGCCAGGCTATATGCAGCTGCCTATCCTGTTGGGTTTCATGTTGACAGCATGATGTGGCCAACCTGTATAGGACCACTAGGTGAAAGTGCAGATGCAACACAATGCTTGCAAAGCTGTCACATAAGAATCAGAGTCCCACACTGCAGGTGTCTAAAGCAGACAAACAGCATGTAGAGCACCGACAATCAGGTGTGCAGATCAAGCATGAGTGAAGATATACATGCTCAGAGGCAAACTCTTCATCGAGGTCGAACAGCTCCAGGGACGGCCCTGGGGGTTCCCTGAAGGCAGGTGGAAATACTGCTGGCTGCAAGGGCGGCATTGGGGTCTCAAACTGGGGGTGTATGAGGGTCAAAGCATGCTTCTTCACCCCAAGCTTGTCATACAATGCCATGGCCTGCGTAAGCATAACGAACTGTCTACAGCTCAAGGGGATGGATACCCTTTGTTACAGAAATAGATATTAACCTGATGTTGCAGCGCTTCATGGATCAATGGACTGTGAGCAGGGCTTTGAGGAAGATCACATATGTCTTGTGAACTTTATGCTGCCTCGAGGTCATACAAAATCAAGAGATGGCGGGGCTGCAAGCGTATCGGACCATTTAAAGAACCACACTCATCAGCATGCCATACAGCATCTTGCGACACCGCTGTATGTATCAGCAACACGGCCTCATACCTTGTGAAGGGCTTACATGCCATGCAGATGGCTTGTGCCAGAGCTTGCTACTGCATGCTTGACGACATGAGGTGTGAGCACATATGCAGCGTGTTTAGCTGTGCTGTTTTTACACAACCTTGCTGCTGGCCAAGTGTCCACTGACAGGCTGTGCAACTGCAACTGCAGGGCCATGCTTGGCACGCATAGCATCACATTTGACTGCGCAAGTGGCAGCCTCAGTCAAAGTACCATTGGCGTATACCAGCCTTTCTGTTGCATTGCATGGCGTGCGAACAAGCGGCCAATGTGCAGGCACCATTTCTGGCCCGTCACAGTCACAGTCACAAGCACAGGTCTTGACACTGTGGCTATTACCTCAGGGACCTTGCTGGAGTCCACTCTGAACAGGTCTGAGTCCACCAGGGTTCTCCAGTCCTCAGACATAGGATCCCCTTCCTGCTGACACAAGCCCATGGTCCCACTCTATCACAATGCAATGCATAACAATGTTGGCATCTCTTGTGCGCAACGCATGTAGTAAGCCTTGACAAGAATCAGGGTATACAAACTTGATGGCAAGTGCCAAGCTGAATGCGTCTGTGTAGACCCTTCTTCTGTGTGTGCATAGTACACGACATGCTGTGAAAGAACGTGCACTGGTGCATGACCTTTAGCACAGGAAGACAGCAATGTTTCACTACATGTGGCGTCACAAAGGTGATCCAATTCATACCTGTAGGCATCCTCTGTAGCTTTCTGACAGAACCTCTGTGTCTGGCAGATGTTGCTGTTCCAGCACATTTGGCTCAGTTGCGTCATGCATGTCCAGCTGTAGTTGGCTAGCCTACACACGCATGCACATACGCTGACTCTCAGCTTACATGGCTTGCACGTACGCAGTAAAGGACTAGCAAACATAGTCGTACAAGTATGATGCTCATAGAGTATCAGTATGACAGACAGTGTGACACATGAGCCAGTTGTGTGTTGCCAAAGTGTTTGTTGCAAAAGTGTCTGTTGCAAAAGTGTTGGTTATAAAGATGTTGTTGCAAAATGTCACACCACTTCCGACACCCAAAATGTTTATATAGCTTCAACAGTAGCAGCTGAGATGATCACTTATAAGTATCAATTGGCTGGCATGCAGGATAGCTGACATGTCCACATGAAACCTGGCATCGCCTTTGCTGTGACGCAAGTACTGTATCCAGGCTCGTGGCATTGCATGATGTTGCTGTTTGTCACCTCTTGATGACATGTGCTGATGGTATAGCTGGCCATAAGTAGCCAATGTGGAGTCAAATCATTGAAGGAGAAGCATGCCCAAGCACAAACAGCAGTGACCGTAGGTGCTGCCTCACTGCACCTTGAGCATATGACATTCCCCAGTTGCTCACAGAGTGTGTATAGTTTCTTACGATGTGAATGTGTGTGAAGGCTTGTGACACATCTCAAGCTATATGAACGCTGTTATGCATTCATCAGGTTATCAGATGTCAGCTTTGGTGTCTTGAAACCTTTTGACTGTGCAGTACAGAGATGTCAGAATGCTACAGCAGCACGCAGCAGGCTTGCAAAGCTCCCTCCCGAGCATACCACTAAGCCGAGCCAAGTGGTACTACAGCTTGCTCTGAGCATATGTCATGCATGCATTATGCATTGTACCAGACTGACAGATATCCTGTCTTGAAGCTGTATCCATTGCTAGCTATGTGTCTAGACGCTGGCATGCCTTTCAGCTGTATGTGTGGAAAGTCCATACCGGCTTGAGCCATCTAAACAGCCAGTCCATGATCTTGGCATTGTCCTCAACATCAAGCCATTTGTCGTCAAACATGGCAACACTGCCAAGCACTGCCAGCTTGCCGCCACGCTCTCCAGTCCAGAGAGCCCCTGCACATTACAAACAGACGATGAGTCCTGATGTGATGTACAGTTTGTGGCCAGCCATGGCGATGCAGCATGCTGTGTACGTGTGCTACAACATCATGCACTGGCCACAACCTTGAGCTAAACATGCAAAGCAGCACTGAGTATGCTGACACCCAGCACTGTGGCAAGGCACACAGGGTTGTGTTCAAATCAGTCTGGGCAGGCTTCGCCACAGGCATCGCACTTGTAGCTGGCTTGATGACGGCGCTGTGACACATGTCAGTGGATTTGCTGTTGATAGGCTCTGCAGGGACCAGACAAGCAGCATCCAGAAAAAATCAGGATTTCTTGCCATGTTGCCATGCATGCAGCGTAGTTTCAGTCACGACATTTGTGAAAGCATCACCTAGTGGTCTGTGCATGGGATACGTCACCCTTCCAGTGGACAGAATAGGCACAGACGGCTTTTGTACAGTAAGGGTAGCTCCGTGGGCATACAGGAAGTTGGCACCCTTGCCGTGGTACTGCACTTTCCTGCTGCCTTTGCTTGATTGAGGGGCATTTGGCGGCCTGTTCTCTCGTTGTGACCCTTCTTGTATGCTGGCAGCAATGTCTCTGTTGAGAATGCCGTCGGTCACAAGCGCCTCCTTGGGGTGCAGGTACTTATGGTGAGATAGCCTGACCACACTGTCGCTGTTCAGGTTGATGCCAAACTCCTCTGTGAGATAATTAACATTTGTGCCTGAGCGCTCCTCGCCGCCTTCAGTCCCCAGTACAATGACTGACCCTCCATCGCCAATATAGCTTTTCACAACCTCGAACTCTGCTGCAGTGAACTTCTGCTGAGGATTGCCAAAGACAACTGCAGCTGCTGATGACAGAGTTTTGAGAGTAAACTCATCCTTGCTGTCAAGTGTGCTGGGTTTATAGAGAGATCGCAATCGGCGAGAGAGCTGTTTAAAGCCAGACTTTGGAGTGTGAGTCTCCCCTTTACAGCTGCTAAACAAGATTTTGCTGCTATCACTGCTATCGGGTGATCGCTCTGCAAACGCTCCACGTACGGACATTACCTGCAGAAGGTGACAAAGCCATCGTTTGCAAGAGTCAGGATCTTACATTCAGATCGATGACTGTGTGACAAGCTCGTACCTGGCAGCATACAGCCTGTTGGTCAGGTTGAGTAAAGTGGTGTGAGTCCCAGATCAGTCAGTGTACCACTTCACCAGCCAAATTCTGCTGACTGCTGGCGCAATGAGCAGTTATCCAACACAGGCAATCAGGAAACTGGCGCACCTGATGAACGATGCGTGGCGACACTTAGATGGCACGAAATAACCGCGTTCTGATAGGTACCACNGTGAGCTGCTGGACAGTCTGCACACCATGCTGCAGGGACGACAACTTGACCGGGTCGTGCAAAATGCCCTCCAATACATCTGGTAAGCTTTCGATGTTGTTAGGCTGTATATTAACGGTCGCAGAACTGTAAGGAATGGTGTCAGCAAAAGGCAGACTATAGGCTCTGAAGAAGGTGACAGGTATGCATCCCCTCCTGAAGGCGCTCCAGAATCGTGATGTGTGAGCCACAATCCCAGGCGGACAGACACAGAANGCCATGGCTTCACCAAGTGAGTGAATGTTGCGAAGCATCAGCACCATCTGCAACTATTACTGTATTATTTCCCCTANCACACACGCAACAGTGCAGCAGCAACAATGCGACCATATACAGCATGAAGCAACATACCAGCTAACACAAGCAGGTTTCTAATGTTGCGTAGTCACCTTGATGTTCTGATCATGCTGAGCAATAAGGCGTGCAATGTCAGCCAGAGTGCCAGCTTGATCTCNTAGCTGAGGCCACAGCACCTGCTGAAGCAGGTCCAAGCATGACAGCTGGTGCTCAGGCATCAGAGCTCTCAGATATGGAACATGACACCTCTGCGGCAGTGCCTATGGACGCGCATGACACTCCAGACCAGCAGCCTGCAGAATTTGCTGCAAGAGCCCAGGAAGTGGCTCCTTCAGCCGTGAGCAACAATGCGCACAGCTGCAGCGTGCAGACACACAGGGTAGGTGCTGGCGTGTGTGAAGAGGCTGATCCTGCCCCTGCACCACAATCTGGCCAGGCAAGTTAACTCACATGCTGTTGGTATGCAGCCCTACATGCTGTCATGAATTTGCAAACACTGTGTGTGCTGCTGTGCTTTTGTGAAACATGTCTGTTGCACAACTACTGCATCAGCTCCATCTGCAGCACTTTCAGGGCTTGTTGTTCCTCTGCACAGGCTGCTAATTGTAGCAGCTACTGAGCTGCTGGTGCCATCTCCTGCAGTACAAGTGCTCAACAACACCTCTGCTCCCCTACAAGCAGCCTTCTTTGTTGCACGTGACAGGGTTTGCTGCTGCAATGCTCTGAACCATCTTCTTAGCACTTTGAACAACCAACTCCTCAGTCAGCAGCAGCAAAAGCTAGGCTGAAGACTGTTCACATGCTCACTGTGCACAACATGTTGTCAGTGACCTCATGCGTCAGACTCACCATCTGCAAGCTTATTGCTGGCTTACTAAGACATAGCTCCTGCGGCATGCAGCAGCCTAGCAACCAAGTATCTGGACGTGCAGGCAAAGCAGCAGGAGATTTATGAGGCAGTGTGTACTGAGCCTGTGGCAGGCCAAGGAGGACAATCCTCTACTGACCGTCCACCTGTGGCCAATTACATAGCAGAACTAAGGGCGCTACATCATGCAAAGTGGCAAGCAGCTACAGCAGCACAGAAGGATCCACAAGGCATGCCAAGCAAAGTTGCGATTGTGTATGTGTTGTAACTAAGCTTCTGAGTCTGTATGCCTGGGTAGCTTGGCACCTGGCGAAAACTCCCCTGATCTGTGGACAATGCTGTGGTGAAACTTGTTTGTGCATTGTCTAACTGTTGGCAACATGCCCATGAAGAGAAAGCAATAGGCAGCCACTGGGAGAAACAGTGATCCTCTGCCTGATCACTAGCAACTGCGAGTTCAATTTGGGCTTGCAGATGCATTGCCTGCAATGACTGGTCCAACGTCAGTCCATTCAGTGAGTCAGGCCCCAATGCTGAATGCCAAAGCTGCAGGGATTCATGCAGCCCATGACCAGACAGCAGAGCCCCCTGTTGCTGATGAAGACGCACCTCACGCAGTGAGCGTGGAGTCAGCTGGCATCCTAGACCTGCTGCCTGCCAAGGATGCTGCCGCAGCATTGGACACAGATGCAGCCAGGGCACCCCCAACTCCCCGTGTNTCTGTGTGAGAGCCTGAGAGCGTGCACAATGCAACAGCAATTGGTGTACAGGTTAAAACACCAAGATACCAACATGTTTCGACTCTCACACACAAGACACAGTTCCAGCANCCCACATCAGTATGCACATGGTAAGCAAAGTCCAGCACCGTTGCACCCTGCAGGCCAGTAACAGGCTAAGCACTCACAGCAGACTGAGAGATGCTTGGTACGCAGCTGTGTTAATGACATGAAGATGCGGCCCAAACATGCAGAACTCTACTATGCAGGAACCAGACATGTTCAGAGATCCTCTCAGTAGGTACTGGCGATGCAAGATGGGTTCATGACGAATCACTGCACATGCACTTATCACGCGCTGACTTATCAAACAGCATGCCGTGGCAGCATAGGCAAATGTAAGACACAGCAATGCAAATTTGTTGTGTGATCATGCAAATGCGCTCCAAGCAGACTTTGACTTGCCTTTGGCAGGCGCATGACTTCACCAAACGGTGTGAAGACAAGCACACCCTTGCCAAACAGCTCGTCTGTAACACATTCCACAAACTCATGAGCATCCAGGCTACCCAGGAAGTCTTGCTGCCAGTCCCTGATCGAGTTCAACCAATTCACTCGCCGAGTCATGACCTGGGAGTCAAGCTTCCTGCCTCCATACCGTGTGTTCTGCAAGCAGGAAATTAGTGCTGATACACTTTGTGCTTGCAAGATGACAATTATCACAAAGTACGTCAATTATCATGTAGCGTAATATCAACGAGTGCGATCTTGATGACAACATAACCCCCAAAGTTTTGTTCCAGTAAGCAAGTCAGGCTGTGCAGTTACAGGAGGACATACAGCAGAATTCTTAGCACAGTTTACAAGCCCCTCTGTAGCAAATACCAACACTGCCCCAGTTGCACATGTACATCGTCAGGGCAACCAAGTCATGAAGAGCAAATGCTTACCGGCTGCAAGGGCAAGGGAGTTTCCACCGTACGCACTGGCTTGCCGTTTGCTTTCCCCTCCCATCGTAAGGGGCCGAGCGTGAGGCCGTTCATGTGGAGGCCAGTCAGCCGCAGCATATGCTCAGGCAAGCCCATGAACCCCCTGAATATCCAAACACACTTTTGGGCAAAATGCTACAGCTGGCCGCATTCGTGCTGACTGCTTGCAGCTACAATGCTGCAGGTACTGCAGCTAGCAGAACAATATTGTCTGTTGCAGCTCTGCGCATGCTGACTGAGCTTGATGCCTACTCAGTCTTGAGACATGCACATTAGACTGTGGCTTCCCTGCTGAAACAACCAGTACCGGGTCAACCAATAAAGCTCTCGCTGTATTGACTCATGGGCAATGCAACATGAAAACAAGATGCTACGTTTGTACAATCTGACCTGTTGGCGGTGTCTGTGCTGTTCAATGATGCTCTGGGAGCATCAGCTGGCATGCTGCTACCACTCGCGCTCACAGATACCCCCAGTTCATTTGTATTACCAGACGAGCTACCAGTGTAGGAAGGTGCTTGCATAACCGGGGACGCTAAGCGAGGGTCCAGGTGGGCATCACAGCCCACCTTGTTTGCTGCCACCCAGTTCTCACCTGTAAGCATAAACCGTTAAACACCAAACAGGTTGTGTGCATTTTAGCAATTCAAAATTTGCAGACAAGCATGTCATCAGCACAGTACAGAGATGTAAACAGAGGTAACTGTGGTCAGTGCCACAATAGCCAAGCACAAGCCTGTCACAGCAATTGCCAGCCCTCAGACACAGTTGCTAAGGTGAGTAACAAGCAGCTCTGCAGCAATCACATGCCAGTCTGCTCATAACACAAGCAGATTGTTCATGTCTGTTTTGACAAGCATGTAGGCAGTAAGCTCATGACAATTTCCTACAGGCAGGCAGACCTGCAATGCCATATTCTGCTAGGCGCTGCATCCCATCCGTCCGGATGAGCAGCTCCAGTGGGAACAAGGGATTCCGCTGTGAGGTTGTGCCAAGAGGGAGCACTGTGGTATGGAGACTCTGCACGCGACAACCCCATTAGACGTTCACTGCACACAGGCCCCTTGGCTTGGGAATCCATAGGCGTTAAGCATCGTTAGGCAGTGTTCAACACTGACGCTTCACTGACGCAACACCGACGCACTGACGTGCGACGGAGCTTCAGCTGGCAACAGCACAGGCAGTGCTACTCTATTTCAGAATCTACTGCATCTAAACGGGATGATAGCACTTGCAATGTGAACACTGTGAACAAGTGTGCTGGCAGGCAGGCTATGCTGAATACTAAAAGCACATGCTGTGCCATGACTGCGCACCTGATAGCCATTTGTTTTGGGAGTAGCTATGTAGTCTTTGATGGACCCTGGGATGGGAGCCCATTTGGTATGGACCAAGCCCATGATGTGGTAACATAGTTGTGACCCAGTGCCATACAGCATGGCATCCTGATCCTTTGGGACATGGATGATGACATGCAGCTGAGCAACATCATACACCTCCTCTATGTCTTTCTTGCTGACAGTGCCGAGCTTGTCACTGAGTTTCCTGCATGCGCATCCTCACATTAGACAGAGACTTGTTAGCATAGACATGTTTTAGCTGGTACAGGCCTGCATTGTGAGCATGCAGAGGTGATCTTATGTACAAGCCAGAAATGATGCACATGCGTTTGCCATAGACGTCGGCAATCAAGTCCTGCAATCATTCACTTGTGAAACATCATACATGTTTGGCAAGCCTTTGAGCAAGGTTTCGAATGGAAGTTCAGGGCCCTGTTGCACAGAGTTTAGTGCTGGATTTGCTTGCCTGTATATGGAGTAAGCAGCCTTCTGACGGCTGTCAATAATGATCTTGTCGACTCGGGTTGACAAGTACTGATCTTCTGCCAGCAGCTGTTCCAGGCTCTGACAGGCCTGCAGCACAGCAGGCTCTTGCCGCCTGTTCCCCAGACCAGCTGTGCATCAAAGTGTATGTGCTGTCACTATTTGCATCAGATGTAGGTGCTGTCACCATTGGCAACAGATGTATGTGCTATCACTATTTGCATCGTTTGGTGATGAGCCTAGATGCATGCCAACATGCCATGCAGCGTGACATATGCCTCTGCAAGGCTTTGCGTGTCAGAAGGGCATACAGCATACCCTGTTTACCCACAGTCTGGTGATCATGCAGCACACAAGCATATCTATAGCAAAATGTGGAAGCATCATGCAGTTTACAGTGTTTGTTAAGCTGCTGGCGGGAGGGCACTTACAGACTGTATGGTTTTGTCCTGATCTTTGGCCAGTGTTGCCATGCGCTTGCACATCTGCTTGTGTGCCTCAGGATTGCTGTGCTTGAAAGCCAGCTCCTCAAGCTCTTCCTTGATGGAGTACAGCCCTAACAGTCTGGCCAGCGGCGCAAAGATCTGTGTACCGAGCAATGCGTTCATGTCAGTAGACCTGCTGAGATGGGTTGCAACCTTACAGCCCGTTACGTTGCAAGAGTGTGACATCTGACAACAAATGCCTATGTTACCACAGCATGGAAAGAGGAATCCGACATACACAGCCCAGAAATGCCAGACCTCTCTCTGCAGGCTGTGGCAACATGGACACCCATGGTCAGATTGCAGCAGGACAACTCTGCGCTAGTGTGTCAAGGCTTTGTGAAAACAATTACACTTAAGAATAAGTTTAGTCTCAGCGAGTGTCTTGACAGCCACAGCACCTTCTAGAAGCATACCTGCAATGTTTCAGCAGCAATCTTCTTCTGCTTCTCAGGCTTCATACTGCCAAGTGTCCTCATGTTGTGCAGTCTGTCTGCCAGCTTCACGACGATAATGCGCACTTCTTCTGTCATTGCAAGAAATAGCTGACGCAAGTCCTCAGCCTTGACATCTGCCACCGCTGTCATGCCTGAGATCTTGCCAATCTTACTGAACCTGGTCTCGCCCTCAACAATGCGACGGACAGCTGGGCCAAACCATTGACCTATCTCCTCAAATGATACATCGTCGGTGTCCTCGACAGTATCATGCAAGAGCCCTGCACACCCAAGAGCCTGTTATCAAGACATGGAGCATGTGCCATGTTCTGTTGTGACCTGGCAAGTGTTGTGACCAGGACACAGCATGCCAGGACACTGTTGCAAGGTCATGTGACACTGGCAACAGCGATGTATCACCTGCAATCAGTGACTCATGGTCCATCTTGAGCTCAGCCAGTATCCTGGTGACTTCCACAGGATGTGTGATATAAGGCTCTCCACTCTTGCGTTTCTGGGTAGTGTGAGCATCATATGCTAGAGAGAGCGCCTCACGCACTTTGTCCCTGTGCTGAGCGCTCAAATACTGCAGGGTTGGCTCTAATCGCTGCCGCCAAAGATAGTGTTCATTGATGTCTTGGTCTGTCAGCTGCTGATAGAACTGCAGAAGCACTACCTGTGAGCCTAACAATGTCACACATAGTGTATTGCTGCGTCAGGCAGATCAGCTGATATTTGGGACATATCTGAAGCCATGTGGTCTGTAGGATTGTGTGTCAACAGGCGATTGGTCACAAAAGTATTGTTACCAAATGCATCGACGGACATCACTCATGTGTGCAGTAAGTGACTTGCCGTGTAATCAATGACTTCCAGGGAACTGGCATTAGTCTTCTGTGACCTCCGCTTGTTTCTGCCCTGCAGTACTAAAGGTCGTGTAAGCTTGGTAGCTCACAAGGCTCTTGTACACTCATAGGACAAGTGACAAATTGACCTGTCTAGGTGGCTTTGGCTTGTGTAACAAGTCAGGGCCACAGCAGCAACTTTCGCTCGTGGAGAAAGCTGCTTCAAACACCAGCTGTTGCTGCTGTCTCTGCAAAGAGGCTTTGCTGTTACAGTGACCTCTGACTGATCTTCTGCTCCCTCGGTTTGATCGGGAGTCAGGAAATCGCGCTCGTGCTGGTTCTGCAGCTATTTGAAGACTGGTGACGCGTATGCTTGGCAGTAGCAGGTGTCCAGGCGAAGGCGTAGTTCACAAGCACGTGTTGAAAGCAGCAGACGTTGAGAACTGACCTCCTCGGCTTAGACTACTGGCTTGAGAGTGACTGGAAAGCCTATCGCTGAGACTGCCAAGCAGTCCATTGGCCATGATGCACGTAGTCAGGGGGTCTTCATGCTCGTTGTAGGTAACACAAACACAGACTCCAACGTCGTCTACACAGCTACAAGTACTGTCAGTGAAAAACGATCTTGCGGCCCAGAACACGGCAGCGGCTGTAGTGGTTCTTGAGCTGCTTCCTTGCGCCGCGCGTAGCAGAGCGTGTTTCAGTCAGCCACGAGATGCATCGCAAAGCCTGTTCGGTAAATTGCTGACTATAATCTGTGTGGGGGTGTTGCAGAAAATGGTAATTGCCATGCTACTGACTTGCAGTGGACGCATGGTCACGATAGGCTAGTCGACTGTCATGCAGCTTTAGTACACGGCATATCGCTGACAGACTGCTTTTGTGACATTGTACATGGCTCGGTAAGTGATACACCACTTACCGATGTATCACGTATGCAGGGCAAGGACAATGTTGCCGAATGCAGAACCTTGTCAATACTTACACAGAAACAACATTGCAGTACACCACCTGCAAGCATGAGCAGCTGCTTCTGCTGTGACAGTAAATCTCAATACGTATTGCAAGCTGTATAGTGTCGACTGACATAAGCTGTCAACATGGTGGACAGCCGGCAGCGACTGCTTACACAACAGGTTGATGATACGTTCAACTAAGGCATTAGCAAGGTTTTAAGCAAGGTGATACACATGAAGAGCAAGTCCAGTGACAATCTCTATAACGCTACTCCACTTGCAGCATTCTGGACTCGTGCTTCTATGAGCTGAGCCATCAAGGGGTCCAGGCCTATTGGTTCCGCAATGATGCATTCTAGGGCTGAGTGTTCTTGCTGAGCTTCTCTGACAAGTGCTGGGATGTCTTGCTGGATGTGTCTTCCACGTGATAAGAAATATGGGGCAACAATAATCTGCTTTGCACCAGCTTGTACACACTTGCGCATGGCATCAGAGATGCTGGGTTTGGCAATTTCCATGTGTGCACCTTCCACAAGCAATCGACCAGAGCTTTGCCTGCACATGAACTGTCAAGCTGAGTCTGCTTTGTACTGCAAAGCTTCTCGCTGTGCACTGCTATGAGCTGCCACAATACCTGTACATATCTACGAAATCAAACAGCATTTTGTTCGATGCCTCTCTCCGAGAACCGTGATCCACCACGATGACGGCAGTCATGTCCTGCTCTTCACTGAGGTTTTGCATTGCACAGGGACGGATTTCGGATCCTTTCGCGCTCAGCCTACGTCGGGTAAGTGCGCAAGCGGCGCCAGGTTTCGAAGCACGCTTTGCTGCACCATGCGTGAGGCCTGCAGACTTGCAGTAAGCTGGCCGAACATGCAATTTCTCGCCTACTCCCTTGCTTAGCTTACGCGCACTTGGCTGACGCCGGTCGACCAACGATTGTTGCAGGGTTGACTGACAGTTAAACGGGCGAGCATGCTCAAGCAACAGGATGCTCAAACGACTGCCTCGCAATGGTACAAGCGGACGTGCCATACATCCTTCAACTGAGTATTGCGCTATCGCTGTTGCACACCACGCTGCAAATGGCAACCACGTGACGATGGAAAAGTCAGCACGTGAGCGGAAGCCCCTTCTTTCCCGTTAATACTTGTGCAGAGAGCGACACTCGTCCGCACCGCCAGGGTAAACGTACCGGGTCTTGGAGCTGTTCTCGTGACTGTACTTCAGCCACACAGCGTTTGTGCAGGATACGGACGAAAGCAACTTGTCAGCACCGACGCCCCTGCTACCTTTGCGGTTGGATTTTATCGCCTACTCTAGTTACAGTGCCAACACAGAGACATGCAATCAACGCAGCATGCGCTCAAGCTGACCCATCATCGACACGTTCGTTGCTGACTTTGCGGCGACAAGCCGCAGAGCCCAGTAAATCCATCAGCGTGCGCAGCCGCGGTCTGTCGTGCGCAGGTGTAACAGGTAGACATGCACTCACGCCATGCGCTATACTACTTCGGTAGCCTGCTACTTGCGTCTCGTCGCATCAGCATATGGATGTGCCCACATAGGCCAACGCAAATGCATATCATTGCATTTTCATCCTAACGTACAGCTCTGCTGAAGTAGTTGTAGACAATGCATGCATTCCTGCAGAACACAGCAGAGTAAGCCATGCAGGCAGGAGTCAAATGGCTTTCAGAGCAAACTCACAGAGGACATCTGCAATTCAGTAAGCTCCCCTCGTCGACAGCATATCTACCAAGCTACACTTGCATGTAGTGTTTTGACGTACGATGATAAGCAAAACGTCTGCAAATGCATGTCAGCAGCAGGAGCTGGCAATCTTCCCAACACAATGCACAAATGTGGGCAATCGTGCAAGCACCATTCTAGGCATGATGCTATCACAAGCTTGCGTTGAGACACAGTCTGCACTGGCCATATGTGCATGTCAATGAGGCAAGCCAACAGTTCTGGTGTCTTGACATCAGGCAATGCTGATTCGGAATGTTGCAGGAAACAAGAAGGGTCGAGGTGTTGGCCAAGGTGGAGCAATGCTTTGTGCAACACTGGCGCTCATCATATTTGGCAGCATTTTTGGCTTGCACGTCATGGACAGCACCATAGACCGCTCAGAAGATGCAGCATTAAAGGCAGGCTCTAACTGGGAGTGAGTACCTTGACTGCATACCTGCTTTGCTGATCTTTCTGTGTGCATGGTTAGCAATTGATCTCCTATGGGCATCATAAGCGCTATACATGCATTGTGTGCCTGGCGCGTGTTGGCACCTGTGATTGAGGCAGTGCATGCATCATTGCGGCACATGCAGTATTGAACATATATGACTCTGCAGCCGTGTCTACACGCAATGTATGCATCCTTAAGGTTTTTAAGGGACTGACAAGTCAAAGATACAGGTTGTGACTATAGGTTGGCGCCACACACTAGAGCCAGTGCCTGATTGCACCCCCTGTCTTCTCAGCCTTGTGTTGTTGCTGTAGCCATCATGACCTCACTGCACAGTTGGTTGGGCGGTCAACATCTAAAGCTCTCGGAGCCTGGTGACTGACAGTTGTGATGTGTCTGCAAATCAGTGGGCACAGCATCGCATGTTGTTGACAGCTTGTGAGACAGACACATGCTGCATGTGCGGGCACATAAGGACATGCTGCATTGCAGCCGAGAGCAATGCAATTTTGAGGAACTGCAAACTGCTGAGTGCCTCCAGATAGAACGTGTTCCTGCCGCTGTTGGGAGGCTGACTTGGGTCACCTCAGCTGCCAGTCATGGCGAGTCTGCATGTGCAAACAGCATGGAAGTTCTGCTTGTAATTGCATTTCATGGCATTTCATGAGGCGCCATGATCAACACCATGTATGTCGTTTTCTGGGTTTCCACTGTATGCTGTAATTGTCTGCTGGTCACATGTTTGTTTCTCAGAACACTGATTGATGATCCTGGTGCAGGCAGACCATACCGGTTGCAGCTGGTGGGAGCAATCAGAGGTTGAGAAGCAACAAGATGCTGCTGACAGGCGCAAANGAGCAGTGGCCAGCAGGAGCAGCAGCTGGAACCTACCCCACCTGCCCAAGTCAAGCGAAAGCCTTCGTAAGTGGCTCGCTCAAGCCCACTGCAAAGTGGATGTATGCAAAGGCTGCCTGAAAACGTGTGATCGTTTTTGGTGCTCAATGGCTCATGATGTGTGATCTGCTGCAGTCCTCTGGACAAGGCAATGAACGTGTTGAAGTACATCTTTATTGCATCTTGCTCAGATCTTGGAGGCTTCTTCCAAGAAGCCAAAAAGCTTCCAGCACAGCTGACATACCCAACACCAGAAGAGTTGCTGTGGAAAGGTTTTCTCATCATGTTATCTATCATGACACTCATGGTCATCATCAGTACATTTGATACCACCTTCTTGTACATAATTGTCAAGCTCATGCGACAAACAGCTTAGCTGATGTGCGTGCCATGGGCATGTCTGCAAAGGGTAGGCAGCCTCCTTGTATATTTGACTTCAAGTTTGGACTTTACACCAATATCAGTGCCTTGTTAGCCTATTGGTGTTTTGAAATTTGCTAGCATCCCCATAGCGTCATATGCATCTGACTTGTAGCATCTGGGTACACCGCATTTTGTTGTATATCAGGGTAAGCGCTGTGTTGTGAGGTAATCAGAGCAGGTTGCCGACTATCAGCTTCTTCTGGTTGTGTGTTCGATATGCAGCCGTTGAGTCTAACCTGGTTTGTTCAGATGGGTCAGAAACATGCTATCATGTATATAACAACGTTAACATAGCAACACTGACAGTAGGGGTGAAAAAAGATGCATGCTGCTACTGTCTTGACTGTGATCAGCATCGTCATCAGTACCACCATTTTATGTTGACAACACAAGCTGCACCACAACTACCAGGGCTCTGCACACACCAACAATGAATGACAACATAGGGCAACTGCAATCAGATGGAATGTCACCAGGGCTTGCGCACTGATGGGAATGTTCAGCTGATTGAACAGGAAGAGCGGGGACGGGGCTGGGCCAGGGGTACAAGGTGAGGGGTGAGGGCTCTGGACGCGCACCCCTGACAGAGCCGCCCAGTCTGCCCAGTCTGAAGAAGAAAACNTAGTCAGCAACGGTATCGAAGTTTGCGCAGTGCGAATCGAACTTTTGGAAATTGCTGACGCAGCGTGCTGACACTGAACTGCCAAGCTTGCCTCGTGTCTCAACAAGGGTTGCTGGTGGGGACGTTTTTGTCCCTGGCAATAAGTCGGGCCCGTGCATTCGCCCTTTCGCTGCATTGCTTGAGCCTCTCTTGCGCTACCTCCGGCGCATGGCTGCGAACAATTCTTCACTCGCGACGACTATCTGTGTTTGAGTTGTTGCTGCTGTCTGGCAGACAGTGACTATCAGTTCCGCCGGGTTGATCTGGCCAATTTGCGTTCGCATGCGTTCGACTGTAGCAGGCACTGCGCTCCGCATTTGCAGTCAGGTTGATAGGCAATCAGGTACATGGTCTTGTTGCTTGCAGCTTAAGGCTCAACGCACCGTGTACTTGCTTACGGCNAATGAATTTGTGTATATGATAATTGAGCATGCTGCGTAAGTATGTCAATGGAATACCAGGCTGCTACCCCCGACACACATGAAAAAGGCTGCCAGCCAACTGTGAACTGTGCCAAGAGCGCTGCAAACTCTCAAGACACTGTGTCAATCATGTGAGGAAAAACAAAAAAGACTCACTGCGAAGAACCCCTTATGCAGCTTGTTGTAATGAGTCACGCAAACTCTTTGTTTTGCTCTCTTCTTCTTCTACTCGCTCATACCCCAATGTGATCCTTTTGAGCAAACAATTCACGCATGTGAGAGGTATCTGATGGAACCAAGCAGCATACTCCACGCAAAAAGCCAAAGCCGGGCATGCAAATATCAAATATATATTATCCATCGCCCAGTGCCTCAGTGTTGCAGCACAGGCGTACCTGTTGTGGACTGTGCTGAGGTGGACTGGCTGCTCAGTTTGCAGATTGTTTCTAATCCTGACTCCGAAATGTCATGAGCTCATAGCAGGATCTGAAGCTTTCAGCAAGCACGAGTTGAACCATTTCACAATGTAAAACAGCTTGCTTGCGAATCCCAGATACTTCGAGGTTAGTAAATCAACACCTGCACATAATTTAAAGATCTAAAAGCAAGTGATGACCGAAGTGCAGCAAGTAAGTTTGTGATGTCAGCAACTTGCCCTCGAAGCCAAGTCATGCCTGATACTGGCTACAGCGACTGGGTGACACAGACTACTTATGGTTGAAACTTACACAACATACAGGCACTCACAGAAAGTCACATACATGCATGTGCTACAATGAAAATGAAACTGGACCTAGAAGACGACGTTCAACTGGAAGGCATCTAGTAAGCTTTGAGCTTGCTTCCTGACAAGCACTGCTTGGCTGCTTGCAGCTGTTAATTNTGCCTGAAACTCACAGCAGTGTTCAGACTGAGTCCACTGAAGGTCAGCACTCTCGAGCTGGCATTTGCCAGTCTGGCACACAGTCAACAATATACCGTGGCGGCGACTCATAAGCTGACAACAAAGCTGGCAGATATTCACAGGCACTTTTATGCCACGCGCCTTGTCAGCAACAGCAAAGACTTTGACGAACTGCTGCACATCAAAGAGCAAAGGTCGCTGCAGCTGTGTTGTGCAGAGGTGCTTCATATTGCCCACTGAAATGCCAAATTATGCTGTGTTTGACTCCCCTGACCAACAAGCTTGTGCAGGCTGAGAGCAATTGAGTCCGCCTTCATCTCTGTCTACCAGGACTGGGCTGGTGGCTCATCTGCAACCACCAAAGGTAACACGCCTCAATATCTGGTAATGTGGACGCTGCGGACTTGACTTGTGCAACACCTGGGCTTGACTTAACATTTCTGCGTGTGGATTGCGCTGAGGTCTTGTGGCCAGGGCTTATTTCAGGTGCTCCTGAGTGTAGCTTGCTCTGAGTTATTTGTGGCCAGTCATCAAGTCGCTAGCAAGGCTGTTGGCTCATTCCTGTCGCCATAACCAGAGGCATTGTGCAGCAGATGCCTTGGACTGCAGAGTCAATGCAATCGTTGCGTATGTATGCTTTTNCCGCCTGTGCTGTACCAACCCAGTTGATGCTATAAGGCCTTCAACATGAGGCGTTCTTGACTGGGGCAATAGTGGTCTCCAGTTGGTGCAGCGCCCAGCCATCTTGATACTTGCAAGGTGATTGTTTGACAAGGTCTAACATGTGAGTCGGCCATACCTTTCTGCCTGTGCAATATCTGCCAACTTGATGCTTGCAACGCCTCCAATAGCAAGCACAATCAGGTGGGCATCAAGGGTTCTCCCCCAGTGCAGAACCACCAAACTAAATGCTCACAATGCCTTTGACATGAGGGATTGTCAACTCCCGCTGCAGCAGTTCCTCTCATGTGCATTGCCACTCAAGTTGTTTGCGAAAGTAGAGAGGTGCATACACANGGACATGACCTACATGAGCTGCAAGCTAGCAACAATTGCATGCAGAGTACCGTCATTTCATGTGTGCAAGTTTGGCTTCTGACTACAATGGCCTATACACAACCTGCTTGAGCAACATCTACCACATGGGTCATCTAGAAGTGCCATCACTCTCCAGAAGGCTTCTTGCCAGAAATGATGCCTGCGTGCTGATCCCAATAAGCCACTGAGGCCTCATATGCTTTGCGGTTCAAGGCAACTCCACTGCCTCCCTCAGCAGCCCCCTGCAATGCAATGCANTCACTTCCATGCTGTGCCCTGCTGTGCCACATGTGTGTGCTGTGCCAATTCAAACAGTTCCCATGCATGCTGTGACAGGCAAGGAGCATGCTGTGGACCTGATGCTGCAACTGGCATGCCTTACTCATGCCAAAGAGGCGATCAATGGTAAGCAAGCATGCCCTTCTTACTGTCATGTCACACAGTCTGATGCTAGTATTTGCTTTTCATAGCAGCATAGTGAACCCACTTGCCTTCTGCCTTCTTGCATAGTGCAAAGACGCTGCAGGCATGCAGAACCACAGGATTGCTGTGTTTACCCAAACAAGGCTCATCCAACAACATGCCACTTTGACCCATTGTAGGTACTGGCAATGCCGGCCAGACTCATCATTGAGCTTGTCACCCATCACATCACCCACAGTGTCACCCTCGCCTGTTCCTGCACCATCACCGTCGCCTAGCACTTCACCTTCAGCCACCTTCACCCCTTCTTCACCGACCTCATCCAGTCCAACACCATCCTCCAACACAGGTATATCTTGACTCAGTACTCGACTTTACCCTAAACCCTGCAAAAGAAGCTTGTGATGCCCTGAAGTGTCTCACGTCAGTTGCATGGTGTGCATGTGCTCGCTGCAAGTACAGCTTTTCAAAACACCCAGCATTGAGACGTTGGAGCTGCAAGTGAGCAAGGTTGTCCCGCCATGACATCTAGCGAGTTTTGTGCTGTATCAAGGTGCTTTGAGACGCCAATTTGCTACANACAGCTGCGCGTGTGTGCATGCAGCTTGACTTAGTTTAGCTTTTCATCCGACACGAACGTCCGGCGCAGTTGGGTTAGCACTGAGTGCTGTGACTATATTGACCTGAAGGCTTCTAACAGACACTCGGTCAGACTCGGCTAAGATGGAACAATACTCGTGACAGCAATCGAACATCGCGCTGACCGGCATACGTGAAGTGCAGGTGGAATCTACTCGCTTCAACATGCTTACAGCGATGCAACAACACGTTGTTACACCTGTACCCTCTTCACAAGCTGCTCGGTGTNACAAAAGCTTTCAGAATGCAACAAAAGCTTTCACAATTTTGAGTCAAACAAACAGATCAGACCNATCTTTGAGTTCGAGTGGTGGGTAAGTGAACCTGCAGCTGTCTTGTCCAGTAGCCTGGTGTGTGACGTACGTGTCACCAGGAAGCCGACGCTCGATGTCTGTGTGTGCAGATTGTGGTCTTCGAGTTCATCATAGTCCTGCTCGCAGCGACACACTTGTCGGTAAGAGGCTGTTCGCAGCTAGCAACGGTTGGCAAGCTCCAAGCTAGCAATAAGTGTTGTAGGCGTGCATATGCATTTCTACATTTTGATCTACTGTACAGGGGTACCACCGCGGTCACTCTGGCGTGGTAGCCTTAAAGGCTGTCAACACTGCTCTCATCATGGTTTACGCCAACAGTAAGCAATCTTCTGGAGCAATTGAGACTGCTGAAACTGCTGTTGTGGACGCTGCTCTTTTGCTCTGTCTGATCCAACACGTATCCATCATCACAAGACAAAACCAAGCCACGGCTGACAGCTGTTTATGTGCAGTCTGGAACACCTACAGAAGAGGCACCGTCCCTGCCGTCCAGGCAGCCAGTCTGGCGTATGTGGCCCCAAGAGTGTCGGGCACATTTGGATCTCCCAACCATGCTCGCCTGTCAACCACCTTTGCAGGCTTCCTGCTGTTGGCCTTCTTCAACTGCGTCATGATCTTGGTCTTTGGCACCGCCCCTCTGTTGTCTAGAAACAACCTCAACAGTGGCACAAACGCCCATGCAGTCTCTGCACATGGAGTTGTCACAGGAAACAGGACAGCTGCTCCAGTGACTACTGGTCAGGCTGCACCTCTGTCTACAGGGGCACCAATGGCTGGTGGTGGAGGAACCACAGTAGTGTAGATAAGATGCGTTTAGTCATTGAGCAACAACATGTTGTTAACAGTGTAGGATTTGCCTGATGTGAATTACATTGGCATGGATATGGCTTGTGCATCAGGTACAAGCAGTAGAACTCTGGTTTTTGCTGATGCTGATTGTGAACAAAGAGTGTGACATGTTGTTGACAATGTTGTTATTTACGCAAATATATGACAGATTGTGGAAATCTACAGTGTAACCTTGCACAGCACATGAAAGNCCAATTGATGCAGCAGCAGCCTGAAGCACGGGCACATGACACACCAGCAAACAATTTTGAGGAGCACTGACCTGTCCCTGATCCTAACACACCCACTCGCTGCATGCGTCATGTAGCATTTGCTTCACACATTGAGCCGAGCCANAGCCAAGGTGCCCTGATGCATGTGGCAGCTGGGGATGTAACAGCCCGTATTGTGCTTTTACCCACAGATGCAGCATCGGTAGCAGCTGCCATGAAGTTCATGGCAGAGGTGGACCCACCCAGCCGAGGCGTTCCTATGCGACAGGCAAGGCTTGTCCTTTTGTCTTCTCCATTTTTCTTCTTCTTTTCTTTTGCCAGCTGCTCTGCCATTGTTTCTGGATCTGTCTGCTGTGCAGCTGCACTTGTGATGTCTCAAGTGAGGTCGGATCGGGTAGATTACCCCAGCATGTGCTGAAATGGATTTATTACACATTTGGGATATGGTATGCATCCTTGTGTCAGACCAAGGCTAGTGAGGGGTAAACTATGTGTGACAATGCATTGCAGGTTCAGAAGCTGCATGTGGATGTTGGCATCAATGATGTGGTGATCAAGTTCTGTGGCAACTCAAAGGTGTGCTGACCTGCGCGCTGAAGCTGTGTGTGCTTCAGCATGCAAAAGTGCGTGTAGCGTCACATGNGGCACCATCACTGTGCTGGATGCAAACAGCCTGCGCTTCGTGGACATGATCAAGGTGACTGCCACCACGCTGTCTATCCTCTCGGGACTGCGCGCAGCGCTGCAGCTTGCATGAGACAACTGTGCACCACCGCAATGCTGCTGTTGAGGTCACTTGGAACTACACCCCCTAACTGCAGCATGATCAGTGATGTATCTCATGCTGATTGAGCACTCATGATCCTTTGCGCTTCAGCAGTTTCCTGCTTGATTGCAAAGATGCAGGATTTGCGTGCATCCTGTTGTGTGGAGCAGCACACAGATGCTTTTATACAGCCATGGCAGCGCTGTGAGCACATCTGCAGACCATGCAAGCCACAGCAGATGTATGCAAGGCAGCAGGGCCACACCGACTGCAACTGTTCTGACACTGCAGACTCTCAAATTCTAGCGTGTCTGTGCTGTTAGTAGACACGCTCTTGCTGCATAACCAGCACCATCAGTAATAAGCAAACGACTCTTGTCCTGAAGGCATGACTTGCATCTGCTGGCAGGGCAGGCTGCCTTTTTCTGGACGTATACATAGCAACATATGAAGGCTATCATATGTGGCCATCGCCGGTTTCCATAATGTTGCTGCCAAGGCTTCGCAGTCTATTACGCTCCTGTTGGTCCCCAGAAATGCAAAGCTGGGGATCTGCAAGTTGGATAAGCNGCTGGGACAGTTCAGCAAGCTGCGGCTGAAGATTGTGCGGACTTCTGGGGAGTTGACTGCCATTGCCAGTTCTGCATAAGCCCTCCAATGCAATGCCTGAAAGCAGAGACTTACATTGATGTCCTGACTGTAGACTAGTGAAAAGACGTGGGGACAGATGGCCAATTGGAAGTACAGTCAGTAGTATGCGCAATGTGCTATTTCTGCACCCAACAAAAACTTGTGTTTTGTACATACCTTTGCGGTAACATGTGTGCAGAATTGCAGCTAAGCAGCTTAACAATGTAGCAAAGGACTGTGTAAAGTGCAGATCCCCCCTGTGGTACTTGTGACATGAGAGGCAGGGGGATTGCCGGGTTGAACTGTCTGTCCCAGGCATCAGCAATGCGCATGGGTAGCTATGCAGTGCATCAGACTTACAGCAGTTGGGAATTTGGCAAGAAATTCCTCAAACAGAGGGCGTTGTTCTGCAAGGGTCTCTGACTGGTGCTTGTGAGTAAGCAACTCTTGAGCAATGCTCTGCCACACGGCAGGCTCTTCCTCCTCAGACATAGCGTGTGATGACAGCGCAGACAGCTACAAAGTACAGGTGAAGGATGTCATGCATGTGACTGTCTATGACGACATACGAAGCGAAACAGTGAGAGTGCAGCGGCCATGCATATGCCAGCAATACCTTCTCNCATGATTGTGTGCAAATGTGCTGCAGCTTTTCTGTTGTTTCAATTTGCTTGGTTTACGAGTCTGCAGATGAGTCCCAATCACACTGTGGTTTCAGTGTCTGGTATCAGGATAGCATATNAACAATGAACATGCAACCCATGTGGAACCTTTGCAAACAGCCAGGTTGGTGTGGCATTAGTGAGCTCATGTGGCATGCCTGACCGTCTGTACATGTGCTGTGCCTCAAAGGCTATGCAGCCATGCAAGGCAAGGCATCAAGGGATAGCAACCCTTGCCGATATTGCCCACTATGCTTGTGCCTTTGCACCCCCTGACATGTCTCACACTTGTGTGCTGTTGTCTGCATGTTTTGCAGCTACAAGCTGCATGGCAACCAGAGGTCTTTGAGCTGCGCAACAGGTTCCAAACGCGTGGCTAAGCACACCCGAGAACTCATGAAGCGCTAGGAGCAGCAAACAGCTGCTTTGACGGCCAATACCAGCACAAAACCTTTTCAGGAATAGCTCAACTCCTCAGGACTTCACATGTACATGTAGCAGAAGTATTAGCCTTGCTGCAACAGAGTGGACTCACAGGCTGTATAAGCTTTACATGCTGCACACTACTGACTGTGCTACAACAGACAGTGCTCTAAGCAGCAGCCAGGTAGTCACATGCTATCAACCCAACAGCCCCCACTTGATCACACATTTTCATCTCAGCAGCAGTGTAAGGCACACCTTGCTGATGACTTTGCCCCACAGCCAAAGCTGGCCATCTCGGGAGACGGCANCATTCAGAGCTTGCTGCAGCAGCATACAGAGGCTGGCAGCTTTGACTTTGCCTTCATAGGTGTGTGATTGGACTGTCTGCATGTGTTTAGCTGTTTGGCGTTGTTGCTGTATGTGTAGTGCTAAACAAGGAAACCAACACAGTGTACTACAACCAGCAGCGTCATATGCCCTGTGGGTAAGAGTGGTCAGACACCTCATTCACAGCGACCACTTACGTTGATGATCGAGTAAACACANCTGTTGTTGCAGGCGACACAGTATAGGAAGACATGCAGGCATGCAAAACAATTATTTGACGCAGGCTCTACGATTAGTCAAANCTGTACGGTATATTGTTGCAGGTGCACAACATCATCAGCTGCTCACCTGCATCTGACAACCTACAACCCAGCACCAGCAGTCCAACACAACCAAGTCTAGGCTTGCAGCAGTTTTTTTGTCGATCACCAGCTTTCAAGGAATGCTGCCAACATTTGCTTCATTGTATGAAAGTTATTGCACATGAATGCCAGTTCTCAGGTTCTGCTGTACCGCTTGCATCAGCATGTCCGCTACGTGGTTGTTAATGACTTGTGGCAGCATGCTTATTGATACTAGGGTCCAATGCAGATGAATTTGTGATGCTCCAGGTTCATAACGTCCTGTTTACCTGCGGTTTGCTGATCTCAAGTAAGCAAGTTCCAAGTTGGTCGGCGAATGTTGCATTGGTGACATGGGGCCAGCTAGACCTGTAACAGCATAGCCTGCCATATTGATTCTGCTGTCATGCAAAGTGATAACGAGCTCTCTTTGGCGTAAACAACCTCTTGCTTGATCTGGGTTCCTAATCTATATGACCTTGGCTACCGAAGCACTGCCCGAAAAGCTGCAACATAGAACAATACTGTACCAAAGGTATGGAGTATTGGCTGTTGAGGCTTGACAACCCTACCTAGTTCCCAGTTGGAGTGTCTGGTATGACCAGGAAGCTGAACCATGTTGGGCAGGAACAACTCTTCTATGGCACTGACAACTGGCTGATGTTGTCCCAGCTGAACACATGGCAACTTGACACGGACAGATGGACTTGAGCGGAAAAACGCCACCTTTAGTTGCCTGATATTGAAAGCTGTTAGTCCTATCAAGCCGCGCAAATCAACTATTTTAAGGCAATGTCTATATCGAAGAGCCTCTAATACCTGGGGACTCATCCGCACAGCTGTGACAGGATCATATGAAGCTTGTATTTCAAGCCTCCTGACCTGAGGCAGAGCTGCTGTCAGCATATGCTTCAGTCCCCCTCCAACAGCGGGACAGCTTATGAGGCTGAGTGAAGTGACATTAGGATGACAGCTGAGAGAATTTCCTGAAAAATATGGGGAGTTCACAACACTCAGCGTCTGCAGAAAAGGCATGGGGCGCAGCAGACTAATGACGCCGTCTATTGTGTTCCACAATGTCAACTTATTGACTCGCATGATGTGGCAGACATTGGCCCACGATGACAAGTGTTCACGAAAAGAGCGTTCCAAGTGAAAGATCTCTAAGTGAACAAACTTGGCTGCGAGAAATTGAAAGCCATTACCTTGTGCACTGCGCAAGGCCCACAGCTTGATGTTCAAACTGTTGACAGCGGGTAGCTGGCCAAGGGCTTGATATGTGGCTGCGGGCAAGCCAAACGCTGCCAGAGTAATCTCTCGTAAAGTCTGTCTGCTGGCAGAAAGAATTGCCGCACAAGATAGGATGTTGGGGCACTGTAAAGCAAGGTCCTGAACTGCAGCGAGCTGTGACAGTGGCTGGAAGTCTATTGCCTCAAATTTCCGAGCCAGGGTCAAATGCAACTTCGTCAAGCTGCGGAGCTGAGCTACTGCAGAAATGCTTGAGTTGAGGGAAGGTTCATGAGAACTATGCCAGGGCCTCATGTTCGAGACAGAGAGGGTCGTGAGCAGAGGACTGCGTCTGAGTGCCGCAAGATGGGCTAGTGTGAAGCATGGGTGCTGCCAGTACGAAGGCGCCTGGAGCGTCAGTTGTTGAACGGGAATGCTGTGGAGGTCAACGCTTTGCAGCAGAGGTGCCAACTGCGTAAGGTTTGCTGGAGTTGGAATCTTGACGTACTTGTCTGCTGCACATAAGCTGATTGTCACAGCCACGCCGTAGCTCAGTAGGATCGCTGATGTAGAGGTGATACTGGCCGCATGTGACACGAGCTGTTGATCATCATCTTTGTGTGTAATCCGCAATCTTGCTGCAAGCTTCACAGAACCTAGATGTATGGCCTGCATGCAGCAAGCCAAGTGTACAATAGTGAGAGATCATTCATAGTAGGTAGGNTGAAGTGACATTAGGATGACAGCTGAGAGAATTTCCTGAAAAATATGGGGAGTTCACAACACTCAGCGTCTGCAGAAAAGGCATGGGGCGCAGCAGACTAATGACGCCGTCTATTGTGTTCCACAATGTCAACTTATTNTCCAGCCCTGCAAGGACAGGAAAGCTCTTGTCGCGTCCGAAAAAGTCTTCAGCGCTGCGCAGATGTTTTCGCACGGCACCTGCTGCTCGCTCGACCCGACAGGCTCGTACAGGCGGCCGAATCGCACTCGCATCTCTATTTGAGGAGACACAACTTATGCGCGTTCAGCTACTTCACGGAAAGCAGCGGCTCGTTTAGCAACTGGCTGGCTTTGCGCCCTGTCGTTTGCTTTATGCGTGTCGTCCGTCTTTGAGCGGGGCAACGTGTGCTTGTCTCGAGTGATTGCTCGTGCACCTAACATTGGGCATCTGCATCGGCAATGGATACTTAGCTGTGTAGTCAAGGCTTCTCTCACTCACTTTCAAAGTCCTGGTGTCAATCAAGGCTGACAACGCGAAGCGCACAACACTATAGAGCTATCAAGTACACATGCTGTCACATCACAATGGCTACTAAGGACATTGTTCAGCGGCCTGCCAACCAAATTGCGAACACTANGACAGGCACTAGCTATGAGGATCCTGACAGAATAGGCATCAACTGGGGTTTGGCTGCATCACCCAGCATGCCACAGGATGGTCACCGCAGCATGCTCAGTCTTCCAGCAGCCTTGCTCAGCTGTTGCAGCTGCAGCAGAGCTCCCAAGGTGCAAGAGGCAGACTGCCAGTGTTCACCTGTCAACAGCATGCAAGACATGCAGCATGCCAGCTTGGATCACACTTCAAGCCAAGTCAGTCATGAGGGGAAAAGCGAGATGCAAAATGGCAGCCAGCTCAAGAAGAGCTTGGCTTCGCGCTGCAAGCAAATGTTCAGCAAAGCCAAGACTGCTGTTTGGAGCAAAAGTGACAGGCGGACAGACCTGTCACTGAACAAGGCACCACCTACAGCCAAGGAAACTCAACTGTCAGGCGCCACTCAGGACGCATACTTGCTCCAGCAGCTGCCACATCAGCCAACTGGTCAGCAGCTGCTTAATCAGAAGTCCACCCAATCCAAGCCTGTGCAGCCAAGTGGAAGTATCTCTGGTGCAGCTATCATCTCAGTGGCAGCAACTCCTGCCAGGCATGCCCCACCACTGGAAGCTGATGCGCATCTAGTGGCAAGCCATGCTGGCACATGCTACAGCGATGACTCACCACAGCAGGGTGCCACTGCTTCCCATGCACCAGACATTGCCACTGAAGANGCATGAACGCCTTGGGGATGCTGCCAGGGGCGCCGTGGCACCCACTTGGGGGCTTGTGTGGACATGCCCTGGGGTTGCTGCAATGTGCCCTGGGGCTGGCCTGCCCAACTGCCGGGCTGTTGCAGCATGCCTTGGGGCTCTTGCGACATGCTGTGGGGCTGGCCTGCCCAGCTATGGGGCTGCTGGAGCATGCCCTGAGGCTCTTGCAACATCCTGTGGGATGGCTGCTGTGTGCCTTGGGACCAATGCAGATTTGGCATGGCATGGCCAGATGCCCAGCTGTCTTGGTGTTGATCATGCNGTGGCTGGGCATGCTGAGCTATGCTCTCATGCAAACAGGTGGAAGACAATCTGATTCCTTGGCTCACCTGCACTGCGGTCCAGGCTGGGCTGCGATGCTGTGCATGCTGTGCCAGGCACTGCTGCAGTGTGGTGGAGCAAGCCGCCAGCAGGCGCTGAATGAGGCGGATGTTGAAGGTGCCCGAGNCTCAGGAATGAGTTCACGGGTACGAGACTGTAGGTCATCCTACAGCTCAACCTTGCTGACTTTGCTGTTCTTTTTGAAAGTCAATGCAAGGTGCAGAAGTCCCTGCGGCCACAAAGACCTTAGGTGCGGCAATAATGGCCGTCACTGGCAGCTGCTGTTGCGAAGGTCAATTAGGAAAGGGGCTTGTCACAGCCATGAGCCTGGTGTAAGCAGCCCCAGCGCATTGGGGCTAGCTTGCTACTGTGCTTGACAATCAGCNTGCATATGACTGCTCATGCAGGTGTCTATTGTTTTTACACAGGCAGTGATCCATGTGGCATGTCTGCCATGTGTATGGCAGTGCAGCAATGATCAACACAGTGTTGTGTCAGTAGCACATAGTGGGCACAAACAAGACTAAACAGCAGCGCACCTGTCGGCTGGGGTCAAATGGTGGGAACAGCCCTGCCCTTTCAACTAGGGCCTCTGGCAGAATCTGCCTCACATGCTCCCCAGCAATGGGGGGCAGAGCTGCATCATCGGCATTGTAAGGCCTGCTACCCCTTTCACTCAGCAGGTAGCTGCCCATGTCAATAATGGTGCATGAGGTACGCAGCATGGAGGCTAGAGCTGTTTCTGCTGCTGACGCTGCTGCTGCTGTGTCTGCAGCTATGCTTTGTGGGGTCAATTCGTCTGCAGCATTGCCACACCTGATGACCGCATGCTATAGCATCGAGCAGCGCAAGACTGCTCTTTGTATGGGTAGGTGAGAAGCAGGTACCAGTGACATGCAATGTGTGGTTTTGAACCTAAAACCAAGTTTTGTATTGCTGCTAGGTGCAATGCATCTGCAGCAGTGTAGGCAAGCAATGCCTGCGTCACGGAGGATGGGCAGCATTAAGGCATGCTGCTTCTTTTGCAATGTGATTTGGCATGTCAATGACCATGCATGCAATGCAGCTCAGCGTTTTAAGGTGCTTTTGCTGCTGAGTCTGCAGCAATGCAACTGGTATGAGCATTATGAATATCATGGACAGCCCATACACAGCCCACATTCAGAAACATGCCGCAAGCTATGCAACCCTGCTGCTTAAATGCACAGATGCTTGTCATCACAAACTGCATAAATGTCATCAGCAGCAGCTGGAGCGCCAACTCCACGCCGCGTTTGCCGCTACTGCTGCTATGACAGCTGTCTTTGCAGCATACAATCAAACACCACACAACCCCCAGCACTGTTTGCCTCACTCAACAACATGTGGGCACACAATGCACTAAATGCAGCAACTCTGCTGTAGCATTCACTGTTGATATAGCTTCTGTTGGCTGCTTGATACATTCAGCTGACAAAGTCCACAACCCACATTGTGCTTTCGCGATGCCTGATCCCACCAGCCTGCTGCTGCCTTTGGCTGCAACACAGCTGCACAAGGTGATCCCTGTGACAAGACTTTGACCAACTGTCACAGCACACGGGCGGGGCTAGAGCACTGACCATCATCAGCAGGGAACTGCTGCTGGTGGCTGGTAGTGAGGCTCAATTGTTTGCCAGGTCTTGGTCTGTACAGGCCCATGCTCATGCTGAAGCGCCTTGACAGGCCAGCAGGCGGCCCTTTCCTCTGTGCAGCGGCAGCGGGGGTTTCCAGTGACATGGGTTGCGGCGGGGAGAGGGGGGTTTCTGACCCTATGAGCCTGTCGGTGGACTTGACTGAGTCTGATCTTGTGTTCAGCTCCTGTGCGCATGGGCATGTCCAACAAGCACATTCCACAGCTGCAAGCCTCAGTCTTCAAGGCAGATGGGTGTTTCAGCCGTGTTTCAAGTTCTGGAATTTCACTGCTTGTATGAGCTCACCAGATGTGCAATTCGCATAACAGCGCCGGGCACAATGACTTGCAGAGAAACAGCGGTGCTCTCCGGTGACGATCAACAGTTGATAGGGGTACCGGTACCAGAACGTATGCCGATGTCCAGATAGCATGACACATATGCGGCAGACATTGGGTCCATGCATGTGGTCCTTGCTGAAATCAGTACCTTAACAGTAGACCACATGTTGCTGCACTTAAACCGGATTGGGTACCATCAGGTACATGCAACGCTGTCAATGAGGACTGCACTGCTGACCTGGTGCAACTGCTGAGGCATCAAGCCAGTGACATCAACAGCCCTTCACGCTAAGGGCTACAGCCGGCACATTACACACCTGATCTACCCGTAGCATCCCCAATCCCTTCTTGGCTGCTCCCTGGGCTGTTGCCCTTGCTGGGTCTGCGGTTGTTGCTGAGCTCTTGCGAGATTGGAGGTCCAAGCTGGCTCTAGTTGACCGGCGAGCAGTCTGCTCATCCACGCTGGTGAGCTTCCCAGGCACAGCTGAGTTGGGCAGCTTCACCTCATGCAAGCGGCCTCCAATGCGCTGGAAGGTGCTGTCACTCAGCAGGACCTGACCTCCAGCTGGCAGCATGGCAAGTGAGTCTGTGAGCTCCACAAACTCGCCTCGATACTCCACTTTCTTGCTCATACTGTGAACCTGCAGCAGCATTGACTCGGTGATGACTGGTTGAGGCAGCATACAAGCAGCACAATGCACAGAGCCATAACTGTTCAGTCCACAGAGCAGACTGCTATATTTGTCTACCCATAGACACATGCAGAGACCAGTGCACAATTCTGAAAGACAGACCATGGCCACAATACTGCAGCCAGAAAACACTCTGTGGTAATTTGACTTTGCCGCTCAATGCGCAGCATCCCCTTGACTGTGTGCAACGTGCATGTTGCACTGCTGAGATGGGCCCATGCCTTGTCAAATCAACTCAGATGAGTGCTGGGCTGTGCTGTGCACAGCTGTGGTGCAATTTGTCATAGCATGCAACAGGAGGCCGCAGACTTGCACTCAGCCATCGCGGCACTGAGGCGCTTACAATGATCTCAGCGGGAACACCAGTATTGATTGCCATCCGGACCCGCAGCCCTCTGAACAGGGTTCTGCCTGATGGGCAAGACCCCACTCGAGCTTGGGGCCGTTCCAGCAGCTCCAGGGCCCAANACACCGAAAGGGCGGTGGCGAAATAGACTCGCCAAAAATAAGCCGTCAAACTTCTGCCGTGCAGCTTTTCTGTGTATCGCAAGTTTTATGGGTAAGATTGCGGCGCTGCTTGCTCGCACATCATCAAGCCTTTCGAAACTTCACCTGCGGACGCGACGTGACTAAGCGCACCCATCACATGACCTGCTTATCTCAATTTGTTCTGACTCCGCGACTGACCGTTACGACTCCCGGCAAAAAGTGCACACGGACGCACGAGCTGGGGCATCTTTGCAGCGCGTCACTGCTTTACAGAACAGCGCATTGCATTGCGTTTGTGGCGTCTACCAACCAGCATGGGTAACTTATGTTCGAGCCCAAAAACAGCGGGTCACGGGAATAAAGCCCTGCAAGAGGAACGGCAGTACACGACATCAGCTGCACAATCTTTAAAAGGTCATGATGTAAAGAATCAGACAAAGAAAATAGGTCTAGCAGGCACGCACCAAGCGGTGAAGTTGCTTGGCCGAGGCGCTGCAGCAGACATCTGGCTGTTTAGAGATCTCAAGCATGGCAACCAGGTTGCTGTCAAGCTTTTCGAAAGACCCTTGCCGCAAGGCGCTGTGCAAGCTGTATTGCGTGAAATCAAGGTATGTACGCTCACAGCTTTGATACTCTAGGGGACCCCTGCCTCAGGGCTCATACCCTGGAGTGCATGCCATTGCAGATTCAAACAGAAATTGGAGCAGGACACGTCAATCTCGTTGATGTGTACCAGCTACTCCTAACTCCCACGCATTTAGCCCTATGTATGGAGTGGGCAAGCGGTGGTAGTCTAACATCCTACGTTGCAGACAAATGGCAGAATGCGAGCCCAGATGGCTTGGTGCTAAGTGAAGATGAGGCTCGCTACTTCTTCAAGGTGACGCATGTCAATGTGATGCATGTGTAGGTCAGGCTTGACAAAGCTTATACAGCACACTTTTCCAGCACTTGCCAAGTTGTGATGGTCGGGATGTTAACTGCTTATTAGCTCGTCAGGTTCCCTNAGCGCTTCGCCAGTAACAGGGCGGTACCCTGGCGAGTGTGCAGCAATCTCCATGACAGTGGCTTCAGAATGCATTGTAGACTCGAAGAAGGCAACTGTGNTGCATGTTTTCAGCGAAAAAAGGCATAAATGCAGTTTTAAACTGCCGTACCTACAAAATCAGCTGCAGTCAAAGCGGTCGACACGCGTATCGGACACGGCGACACGTCCGTACGTACGGTGCAACACTGGGACTAAACAGTAGGATGCATACCCACAATAGCATCACCTGAGTACGTGATGCCCGCAAATTGAGTGTGTGACTTGTGAATATGAGCGATTTTGGCATGATGTGCATGAAGTAACCACAGCATGCAAGTCCTAGAGAAATAGCGCGCACATACATATGTACTGTGGTGCCACTCAACTACATGCACTGTTGCTTTGCTTGCTGAGTGACTAACCGACTGGGCACACACATACCTGTCACTGGTTTTTGTATTGGTTAACACTGCTTTGCAGCATGTTGCACTGTCAACAACCACTTTCTGCTATCTTGATGCCGCAAGATCTGTATGGTACTGCAGGCCTTGGCTGTGATTTACAGCCGCAGCAATAGTCTGCACATGTGTACACCGTTTCTACACCACTGTGGCAGTTGTACTGTCTGAACCTACCACTCAGTCTGCTCAAGATCAGGACAGTAAAAAGATCTGAAGNCTTGACAGCAAGTCCAAATGTCTGGTGCCAGCTTGCAGCTGTAGCAAGCCTATCACACGCATTTGCGCATCAGTGCAACACTCTTTGTGTATGTGCAGAAACCTGCAGAGTTCCGCTTGGCATGTCAAACTAATGTTGGTGATGGTACAAACTTTGGAACAGTTGCCANTGCTTGCTGTCTGTTCAGCTTGTACACCCAAGACAACAAGTGTTTGCAGTATGCCAGTTGCAGATATGGCGTGAGTACATGCAACATGGGTGATTGGTGTGATGTGCTGGCAGGTCATGGCCAAGGTCCCAAACAGCTGCATTCAGCCCCAANGGGGCAGCCAACACCTACCTGCTGATGCAGCGCCTCTAGCATGCCCTTGCAGAGACAACAGCACAGCAGTCCTTGCAATTGTCAGAGAAGAAGAAGAGGCAGCTGCAGATGCAGTTCTGACTAATCAGACTCAAACGCAAGCAGGGCAAGCTGCTGCAGAACAGGATGCTCTGCCAGCGACTACAGGCCAAGCAGTATTGAGCAGTGGTTCTTGCCAGCACACAGCACAGGCAGCGGATGTTGGCCATTCCTATGGCAGAGCTGACAGTGTAACAGAGGCCGAAGACAACAGGAAGCTTGATGGTTTTGGTGGAGCAGGTTCTACTGGCGCTGTGGTCCAGCAGGCAAAGCATGCTGGCACTCAGCATGCACAGCAGGCTGAGGCGTAACAGGCAGAGCATGTCAGCAGTGCTGATGAGCCTGCTAGCAATCCTTCAGACGCTAACAATGAACAGCCTGCCCCAGAGCGGGACAACGNACCCTTCTGCAGTGTGCTGTACTGCTAAACTTTCAAGCAGACACATGCACGCATGCCTGTCCACAAATGCGCATTGCAACATATTGCATGAGCGCTACTTTGGACATTGTGACAGGTGACCTATAGCCAGCTGTGGTACTATGACCTGTTACCTTTTGAAGCTCGCAATGCCACCCACAACAGAAACCCGTGTGGCGGCCACAAGTCTTGGCGTCCCAGAGTGGTTTATGCATGGTGTGCGTCAAAGGGGTCTCACGGTATCAAGGTAAATCCTGCAAGGACTGCACTTTCAAATTTGCCATGTGACCACCACCATGGGGTATGGACTGGTCACTGGCACGCATTGCAGGCGTGAGCATGCTGTCAACAGGCGGGCTGGCCATTCCACATNGGTGTGTTGCATTGAATCTTTAGGCACTTCATGCTGGGACTTTCAAAATCAAGAACTGCAACAACACAACCGCCAAGACATGGATGGAAGTCCACTTTATGTTGCAGCAGCCAAAAGGTGAGGCCTGTTTGCAGAATTTGATGCCATGCACAACAGCATTTGCTTATACCTCTACCATTGACCAAACACTGCTAACCATTAACTGAGCCAGTCACAGCTTGCATACTGCAGTGAACTCAACCACATCGGCCAGCAGCAGAGGCAAAGTGCAGCCATGACAAATAGCAAGCATGCAGTCCAGCCAAACAGCCAACTTCATATCCCATTCTGGTAGTCTGACTGGATGAAAGCTAGCAATCCAGCTGGCAACACATCAGGCAGCAACGCCTAGACATGCTGCATGCGGCACATGGCAATGCAGAGTGGTGCAGATACTCACTTGTCCCGTCCTCCGACAGCTGACCAATCACCATCGATTGCCACCCTTGCTGTTGCACCAAGCTGCATGCACATGACAGCCAAGTGCCAGTCACATTGTACATTNCATGTCACTGAGCAGCAGTGATGGCATGTGCTGCACCACTGCAGTGAAGTCAACATCTTGGGGCAACAGCTGTCTTAGCGCCTTCACATTGCCCACAACCTTGCCAACCTTACACTGCGAAGCCAGTACAAATGTCACTTGCTTACTGCTTGCAGTGATGTGTATGCTACTATTGCATCATGGCCTTCCAAATGTACATGTTGGGCNCTTGCTCATCAGCAACACCGTGACTGCCCCCAGCTGTGTTGGTTCACGGTGTTCCAGCAGAAAGGCTAGCCGATCTATCACCCTACAGCAACAAGTCAACAACTTGCTGCACTGGTGGCACTGTGCATCACAGCGCTCTGTATGAATGCAAATTGCCTGGCTATCTGCCAGCATAGCAGCTACTGCGGGCAACTTGTCAGAGCAGCTCAAATCTCATTAAAATGCTACATTTTGACCAAGCCCTGAAACCAAGGTGATAAAAGCATTTGATGGTAAGTATACAGGCTTGAGACGCTGCCATGTTGTCAGGAGCTGGTCTAAATTGCATGCTCAGTCTAACGTTTGTCAGGCAAACAGAGCAAAAACATCAAGACAGTCGTCAAGAGCACNGTACATTATCTGATGGCTCATCACCACACTGCATAATTCGCGGCACCGTCAGGCAGCACAAAGTAAAAATGCTCCGTGATTTCTGCTTGTCCATGTTGACTGCTGAGTCCATGTTGACGGCTGAGTTCTTGAGGATCATGTCATGATCTAGGGCAAACAGTTGATAGGGTTATATCTTTGGTAGAGAAAACTAGTCTATCAAAATGACACCCCTTATCAGCTGCTTGCCCCAGATCAGGACATGGTGCTCAACAACTCAGCCATCGAGTTGGACGAGCAAAAAACCGCAACGCATTTTTACTCTTTGCTGCGAATAGTAACGCCACTTATGCAGCGTGGTCCTCAGCAATCAGACAATGTACAACATGACTGGCACTTGGCTGACTGATAGGAACATCACCATCTGCCTATTTTGCTCAACCCACAGTTTGCATGATGTCCCATGATCCCACAATCAATACTATGCCCACAGCAGTGACCTCACTGAGNAAAGGTATCATCTGATGCAGCAGCTGTGTTTGCCACATCTGGAGAAGCTGCAGGGCCTGCATTTTGTGACTGCTTACCTACAGACATTTGATCTGCAACTTTTGCAGTTAAGTGTCAATGGCGCATGCATATTGAAGTGTAAGGAAACGGCAATGGCCCTTGCGCTTTTGTGCATGGGTCATACTCACCTTTGCATCTGACAGGTGTGCAAGTTGTTCAGGCACCCAGTGCATACCTTTGTTGCCTCTCAACACCGACTGTGCATGATCATTGTCGTCTTCTTGATGATTCACCAGGGATTGCTACCATGTTGGTGTGTTGCATTGAATCTTTAGGCACTTCATGCTGGGACTTTCAAANGCGCGCTGCTCACTGCTGCCAACACCTGCCCCCATTGCAACACTTGTCTTGGAATGTACACAGATGACATACACATCAGATCAACATCACAGACAGTGGTGCTGCAAGAGGCTTCATGTATTCCAGCATCTTTCCCAGCGCATTGTTTATCAAGTAGCTATTGCAGGCATAGCAGGTGCATCCAGATACCAGGGAAGCAGTCATAGGCAACAGCTGCACAATTGCTGACATTGTCAAGGCATACNAGAACTACAGAACACAGATTGTGTGTGAATTCACCCACTTTGCAAGTGCATAACAACAATAGCAACAGCAGCAGCATTCAGATGCCTGCCATGCAGAGCTCATGCTTTACAGCCATGCTGGACATTTGATATGCAGCCTGTTTAATGTACAGATTTCTGGTGTGGTGACATATCATCAATCCTAATGATACTGTGCAACTGCTTAGCTTTGAGCAATGCTTTGCAAAGTGCATCTTACCTCCTGGTCAAACAGAGCACTGCTGAGTTTGTTGCCAGATACAGTACTGACACAGTCCTGACATGATATACACTGTTCACAGCAATCTCCCAGTCGCTATGTTCTTTTGTGACATCTTTTCGGCGGCATACTGTTCAGGTCTGCATCCCGCAAATCGGTTCAAGGCGTGCAATAGCAGCATGATTTCAGTGCTGTGCAAACTGCATGCAGACAGCAAGCAAGACAATGGCAACCTTGCACCATCAGATTTCGGACCTACAACAGATCGTGCAGCAGCAGCTGATGCAGAAGCCGATGCAGAAGCTGCTGCAGAAACAGCGACTGAGCTGGGGCTAGACGGAGAGCTAAACCCAGACCCAGAACCAGTACCAGAACCAGAGCATCCAGCAATACCTGCTGTGGTTCCTGAGCAAGTGGAGCTTNTGTACAAGCTGACAGGCTTGCCTGTACTGATGAGATCGAGAATGATGTCTGCAGAGCCCATGAGTGGTGCAGCCTCAAGCGCTCCATCAGCACTCAGCAGCACCACATGCTCAAAGCCCTTCTCCTGGAAGAACTTCCTGGCCACATTCTGGTAGCCAGTTACCACTCGCATTGGGTTGCTTTCACTCCATTCTGGCATTGCTTTGAGTTGGTCCAGGGTGTTTATATTGGAAAATTTGCCTCCCATAGGAACGCCCAAACCCAGGTGACAGTGACCAAAGTCAAGTGCGTCATGCACAACGACAAGGTCAGGGTCGTCATGTGATAGCTCAGCAAACATGTCCAGGCCAACGATGCCGAGGTCAAAGTCTCCATAGCTGAGCTTGCGTACCACATCTGAAGCCCTTTGAAACCAGACCTCCAGTTGAGGCATCTNGAAGATGAGAGCAGCGGGTATGTGCTGTCCCGCCACCTCATGCAGAAGCTGGCAATCAAAATGCCCATCACAGCCAATCAAGTCAAGGGTCTCTGTAATGCAAGGTGAGTAGTACACCTTGTCCTTGCTTGCTGCTAATTGATGCAACAAAGCTGCAGGTGCATTGCAATTAGGTGATATCTCCAGCAACATGCTCGTCAGCTTTGTGACAACATGTCGAATGATCTTCCCAAGTCAGGTTGCAGCATGTATCCTTGGTTGAANCACACCAGAGCAGCAGCATGCCTTTGAGGGAAGAGCATGCGAACCCTCGAAGTTAGCTCACAGCATACGCAGATGTCTTCTTCCGCCACAGCACCTGCACGACCACAGGGTCGAACCTCTTTCAGTGCTAAAGACACAGCAAGTAGGCCTGGCTACAGACAAGCTAAGCCAGANGGGTGGTCCAAGCGCCAGTGAGGGAAAATCAGTCAAGGCTGACGACTTACCATTTCCCACTGATCAATGGTGCGTAGAATTGGCATCAATGCAGTTTTGGGATCTTTCAACAACTGTTGTACGTCTAAATTTTGAGCCATGACGCACGGCAGGCTATGACAAGGCGACAAGGGTCGTGGAGCTGTTGCTCAGCCCCTTTGCACCGCGACAACAACCAGACTTTGACGCATAGACACTCACAACTTGAGCCTCGTGGTCAAGTGCGCGTCAGGTCTGTCTCGGCTCAGGAAGGTGCTGCTTGACCGGTTGAAAATTTGCCTGAGCTCTGAAACCATGAAGTCGGCATCTTCTTTACGTGTTGCATCAGTCAAAACCAGCACATGTCTCGGCACATGCATGCATGCGCATGCAGTGACGGGAGGGTGAGTGACAGCGACCAAGTCTGCCTGCAGCAGCTGTTGCGAACCAAGCTCGATTACCTGATCTGATTCAGACGTCTCCATCCGCTAACAAAGGCATAACTTCAGGCAGGCATGGCTACCAGGTAAGCATGCAGTATCGCTCCTGCCACAACAGCCAGATCCAACGAAAGCGCAGTCAAAACGATACAACAACAGGCACATCTTTTACCTGGTGCGTAGCTGCATACTGACCACAGCTGGCACTGTCCACAGGTCAGAGACCATCTCAGTGCGAGGTCAGTCAGCCATGCAGGCCCCAGTATCCTACTTTGCTGCCGTTGGGGAGCTCAGTAAACGACTTAGGTACGCAGGCAACTAATGGCCCCCCCATCAGGCATACTCCTGGCGCAAACATTTCGTCATTGCAGATCTGATGATGACCCTGATGGCAACATCGTCATGAGCATTGCAGAGAACAGGCTCACTGTGGACCTCATACAACAGAGGCTGCAAGCTTGCAGAGGGATACCTGACAGCTCCTTCTTCTATGACAACATGACTGGGAGCAAGAAGCTCAAGCTAGCCCTGATAGGCCTCCTGCAACACACATTCATGCAAGTGAGCTTTGCCTGACACTGCAAATGCTAATACAGTCCACTTGCACCTAGACCCTCCACCCTTGTATGTACTGCATGCAACCAGGTACTGGGGCATGACTCGCATGCTAGAAGCTGCATGCGAGTTGTAACAAAGCTGTAAGGCATGCTATGCCATTCTCTGATCTTGGCATGCAGGGTATTGCACTGGAGCCTGAAAATCTAGTTGTATCAGCTGGTTGTGGGGCCATCATCAACGACTTGCTGTATTGCATCACAAATTCAGGAGAGGCGGTTGCTGTGCCAGCCCCATACTACCCTGCATTCGACAACGACATCAAGGTGATCATCTCTTCTCCTTGTGTTGCTGAAGAGCCTTGACAACACTGGTAGGATGCATCATATGCATTCTTGTATCCCGTTGTAGGTGATGATTCGTCACCCTGAAGCACAAATTGGCTAACCGAAACCTGTAGTCTTCACCCACTTCAATCAGTGTGCTGTGGTGCATTACCCTGAAGTACAGTTCTTATGCTTGCATTTTCACCAACCTGTGATAATCCTGTCGCATGCACCACATCCTGTACATCCACCACAGTACCTGCCATTCACTTGCTGTACATTTGAGTGCTCTTGGCATCAGACACTGTCTTTGGAGCCCAAATCAGGTGGCAACGCTGGTGTTTGTGGCCATGCTGTTGGCTGGAACAAACACTGCACAGATGTCAACCTCTCTTTTGGCACACACCACAGCAGCACTGTAGACCTTGCAGTGTGCCTGCAGTGCAAGAATGAGGCAGTTCCGGTTGCATTGCACTTGTCAGCACACCAGACTCCGTNATCCAAAAACAACACAATGCCTAATGAGCAGTTGCAGCAGGTGAGCACTCGAGTCGTCACGGATCGTCAATCGCATCACTTCTGCTTCGTTGAGCAACACCTGCACTCGAAAGCGCTTGCGGCATTTGCTGAAAGGCATAAGTCGCTGTGCCTGGTAATCATGTTATGCCGTCAAATTCTGGCCCACAAAATGTCAACTGTTGTCAGTACAAACAGCTAGCTAGCTTAATGGTCATCCTCGAGAGTTGCCGATCTCTGGAAAAGACATGATCATGCTGACACGCAAAATTGTGTTTTACTATTGCGTTTGCGACGCATTGCACTCCACCACGATGTGNTCACAGCTGGTACTGCTGCAGCAGCTTATACGTGGCAGATTGCAGACACGCTGCATATGATGTAATACGCCCAGACCCGGGAAACAAAGAATGNACAACACACACGCTTTAGTCCAGAGATGTTGGTCCAGGCCAAGGGTGTGAACATACAGCTGCCATATCCCTGGGGTCTGCATTGTGTCTAGCTCCAGTCAGTACTGGGCAACAGAGTCTAGATAACATCATATGCTTCGGTTGACTTTGGGCAACCGGCATTTTGGTTGCAGGTGGCAACCTGGATGACAGGCGCATTGGCATTGGTGCCAGCATGTACTACCCTGTGGCTGTGGAGGGCGCCCTCGTGTCCATGGGAGACGCCCACTCTGCCCAGGGTGACTCAGAGTTTGACGGTGAGCCCCTTGAGTTTGCAGCATAGCCCGCTGATGCCATTGACTGAACTGGGCTTTGTCAAATGTCTTGTTCTGGAAAGGTGTGACTGCCACGCAGTAGTCATGTGTAGAGTTGGTGACATTTCTTGATGCGTGCCATCGGTAGCCCTTGAGACAGCCATCAGCNCCTTCATGATGACAGCATCACTTGCAGGTCCTAATTCTATGACCAAATCTGGCAGCTGGAGCTGAGCANTGGTGTCACATGTGTATGCCAGACCCACTTCCACCATAAGCAAGTTGCAAAGACCTCTTGCATATGCAAGCATACTTTCAGCGTCGACTGTAGCAAGCTGGTGGCTGCACCTTGGTATCAAGGCAGCAAACTATCAAGAGGATCCTCTGTCTCTTCTATGGAGATATGCCTGGCTGCCTCTGGCCCCACTGAGCTATATGTGTCTGTCCTTTTACTTGATTTGGACGTTTGCTAGAACACGTAGCGACATTGATTCCCTGAAAGCTTCCATGTATGAACTGCGGACAGCATAGGGGATTGGGGCACAGTGTAGCTGCCAAGGTTGCTGTTTGCAAGAACAGTCTCTTGAATGGAAGCTGAATGTAAGCATGTGTTTGCCACCCTGTTGTCTGCCAAAACTTCAATACGGACTGTCAGCCTGAGATTGGTGTAGATTTATGTTGTGTCTTAGAGCTTGCATGTGAGAAACGTCATACCTGCAATAATATCATAAAGCCGTGCTGGCAGCCTAAGCTTTCCTGACGGCATACTCACGTATAGTTTCTGTGCTACGCAATAAGACTTTTCATTGATTGCTATATCAGACAATCGTGCAGCAGCTAGATAAAGTTGAGGTCTGACCTGGGCATGCAGACTCATAACGTCTGCGAGGAGAACCCATAAGATTTGGAGTACCAAGGCCAGTGCATGACATGCTCACACATGTCTTGTTGCAAGGTCACAGCTATTTTACAGGGCCTTGCAACAACAACTTATTGCGTGGGAGTTACCTAGACACACTGCAGAAACACTTGCGCACAAATGTTGTTGCTGGGCCAAAACATCAGCNGTCAGCTGCAGTTACTGGTTGCATTGCACTGTGCACGTGTGCACGGTACTCTACATCGCAGTATGTAGACCTGGGCATCCAAGTCACTGCTCCATTGAATTTTGAGTCATGTCACAGCTGATCAAGTCATGCGCATTGCTCTTCTAACTGTCAACACCGTGTGCCATCAGACACTTGCTGAGCTTCAAGGACTTGCTGACAGCTATGGTCATTGATCACTTGCGCATTCAGTGCTTTGCACGCAGTTTCATGCCATCTGTATGCTCAGATGACGAGCTACTCTCTGCTAGTGCTGAATTGTTTGCTTTGTTTTGCTGTGACTCCAGCCACTGGCATGCTAGGTGCTGTAGCCATGTTGAGAAAGGGTTGTCATGCAGGATCTTGGCCAAGTCAAATGTACGGGCCAAAATTATCATTCCAGGCATGAGCCCATCTTTGACTGTGTCCCAGAGGGTTCCGCTGTCTCCTGCGGTTATATTCCTTCAGCACATCAGCTTTCTGTGAACAAATGACCAAGTCTGGATTCTCATCTGACCAAATCATGCACCATGTCAGACACTTGTATTCATTGAGGCCACCAGGTGTACAGGCCAAACGCTTGCAGTTATACACCAATTGTGCAGGTGTATGACTCCTCCAGGCACCAATCAGCGCAAGGTTTGACATTCCAGGGCAGAAGGTAGCGTCACAAATGGGGAACAGGGCAATACTTGGGACCATGCAGAATGAGAGAAGCTCACTCCAGTAGATTATGCGCCCACAAGATGCTGTTTGCTGCCCACTGCAGCTCTCCCTTCATGTGATCATCCGGACATCCGAGGCAGTCCTGCAACAACACCCAATGCGAGTTCAACATCTCCCGTGTGATGTTACAGCCATGTAGTTGACCTGTGTATGGCCACAAAAGTCATGTGTGGTGGGATGTGTGCGGTATGTTGCTATGACTGTTTTAATAGATGTTGGTTGAGATGGCAATAAGATCCTCATCAACATAACATCGTAAACACAACATGGCATATTCTCATGCTGTGAGCATTGAGCTGCCTGACACTCTATGTTGCCATGCTGTTGACACAACCTTGCTGCTTTGTATGACAGTGACTGCAGGGTGGCTTTTCCTGGTAGATGGCAACCCTACGGTCAATGGTGAAACATGACCTCAATGCATGCCACGGGTTTGTATGCAAGTAAGCCAGCATGCGACTCTTCACGTGGGCAGTGCCACTAGCTTATGCTTCACTGTTAGCATCACTCTAATGCATATAGACTGCTGCTCAGCCAACATTGCAGTATCACTACAGTAGGGTGCAGCTTACCCAGAGGTGTTGTATCATGCAGTATGTCAGGTGCTGTATAGCTGCAGCTGGATCTGCACAGATCTTCAGGGCTGCAAGAAAGCCCTCCTTCATGATNCGGTCGGTGATTGCTTGATGTGGTCTGGCTATTAGGCAGTATTGTGGCATGCTGCATTGTCCAGTTGCATATATCACGGTGATAGTNGGGGTTGTTGGCACTGCATCTGGAGGTGCAGCTCCTGGTGTAGCATTGCTGGTACCAGGCGCTGGTGCTGCAACACTGGGTGATTTTGGCACAGCAGCACTTGTTGCAGGTGTGGGTGCTGGTGTGGTGCGAGCTGTAGGGTTGGAAGCTGGACGGCTTGTGCTGGGGCTTGATGAACTTACTGGTGCTGCCTACAACATTTCATTTCATTGCGCTGAGCTGCTTGCTTTTGACTTTATGATCATTTGCTAGTTACACATGCAACAGCTTGCAGAAAAGCAACAACTTTTGAGGCATGCAACAACTGCTTTCCTGGAGTGCAACCCACCACAATGGCTGAAGGACCGGGGTCAGCTGCAACAGCCGCGTCCCGCAAGGGTGAANATGGGCACAGTGTAGAACAGCAGTGGCAGCACACATTTGAAACAGTAGTCAGGGTGCACATCACTGGGGGGAGCAATATCTGTGGGACAGGAATTGTCAGTGATGGATCACAGCATTAGGTGAATTCAACAGCAGTGGCTGTTAGCATGGCAAAGAGACTGCACTGTAAGCAAAACTGTCTATGTGACTGCAGGATTTGTCAACAAGCCTATCATCCAGTATCCCTGGTAGGACCCAATCAGCTGCGAGCTCTCCAGGGTTTGCCAAAGACACCAGCAAGAAGCCCACAAAAGCCTCTGGGGCTGGGGGCAGTTCCACAAGTGCCCTGCCTGTGTGGGTTGACCCCAATGGCATGGCCACAGATGACAGCATAGTGCAGCTGGATACGCTGCGGGACATTTTGCAGGGCAAACGAATCAGCACAGCAGGCAGCCTCCGCAGCCAGAGGTCTAGTGCGTCTGTGATGAGCAGGCCAAGTGTGTCAATAACTCGTGCTACAAGCAGTGCTGTGGTTGCATAGTGTGGCATCACAGTGTGAGGGCATCCATGTATATAGCTTAGGTTGCCGTCTGAGGTATGCATGCCTGCGTTGCGTGTCGGATCAAGCAAGGTCAAGTTCAAACATATTATGGCCTGCGGTTGTGAACATGATTCCCAAGTGTAGTCAAAACTTGAGGGTGTGTGGTTAAACATATTCAGGTTTGTCTATGTTTTGCTCTAGAGCAAGATCTTGTGCTTGTGCTCTGCTGATTTGTTTATTATCATGGATATGCCTGGCTGAAATTGTGCCACGCTCAGCATGCAGTATTCAACCCTAAAGATCCGTGCTATGATGCGTAGCCTTCAAACGGGCCTGCAATGTCTAGACTCGAGCTTCGTTCTATCTTGGCTTGCGAAATCATCGATGTTGTCAGCTATACTGAGCAATGCCACACATATCTGATGACTATCAGTTTACACACCAAGGGGTACACTGCAATGCAGCAAAACTGGTATAATTGTCTGTACCCTGATAATCAGGCAAAAGTAAACAGTAGACCAACCTGTATGCTACCACACAGCATTTGAAACACAGAGAGAGTTTCAACCCAGGTGCAGGGGCTTGGTGTTGTACATGATGCAACATCTGCTATGGCCATGTGAACTGATGTACAGTGATGTTACATGCTGCCGTTTCTGTGTATGCATATCAAGCTACTGATGCTGGCTCTTCAGGAGATCAGAGAACTCTTGGTAGTNATTGTCGGCACAGACAGGACAACCCCGCTTTCTGACTGTACGCATGTGAATCGTGGCATCCCATTCATGACCATGCTCACACTGCCATGTAAATTTCTTGTGGCTACAGAATGTGTAATCATGGACAGTGCCTTCGTTCTTGTAACTGAACTGTGTCGCAACAGCAGGTGCTTTTGTGCTGAGGGAGTTGTGGTGGCACACAGATCTGCCTGCACAATAAGGACATCCTGCGCCGTATGATCTGTTAGCAACGACTGCATCCCAGCTGTGGTCATGACCANAGGCATGGCAATGCAGCAGGGATGAGCAGCGCATATAACAGAGCATTGCGTTTGGCAAAGCCACATGCAAGTATGCCTCCAGTACAGGACCATACAGCTGCAACACAGCACAAAGAGATGACAAACAGCAGCATATCCCCACTACAGTCTAGTGCATCGAGTGCTGACAGCACAGTTCAGGCAGGGGGCTATGCAAACCAACTTGCTGCTGTGGACGGAGAGGTTACACAGGCACCCACCCAGCACCAGCCATACAATCCTCAGCGCAAGCATGGACTGCCTCCTCTTGTTGTCAATGACAGCTATGACTATGAACCTGCACCAGTACAGGATCAGCAGATCCTCAGGCGGCGATGCAGCTTNTGTCCTTTTGAGCCTGCAGCAGCACCTGTGTGTCAGTGTGATCAGCCCCCCAGGCCTCTTCGGCCTGTTGTCGCCACAGCTACGATGGAGAGTGTGCATTGACATTGTGAACAGATGCTCAAGTACACTGTGACAGCTCAGCATTGCACGGCTGGCTCTGCCTTGAACTGTCAGTGCCTTCTTGCTCAGGCTCAGGCACCATATCCTGCCTGGCCTCACTGCTGTTTGGCTGTTGCTGTGGGACTTGAGCCGGCTGTGCATCATTGATCTGTTGCTGCTGCATGGAGGCAATGGCTGCCATGTCAGCACTGATTTCTGCTGCGGCCAGCTGCTGCATTTGCTGACTGCAAACGTACTGTGCAAAGCTAGAGGGTGCACCAGCACGCACTGCTTGGTAATCCTCTGCATCAACAACAAAGTGTCAGACAGACTCCTGTGTGCTCCTGATCACGGTCCAGCACAGCACATACTCGTAGACATAACAAAAACCATCACAGTGCGAGATTTGCACGATGTATGGTCACACACTACTGTACACTTAAGATTGCTGGAGGACGGAAATGGTCATCAGAGCATGCAACAGGACTGGGTATTACGTTCGTGTTGAACAACAGCATCGGGTGCCTTACTATGAGATTTCATGGTTACAAGAAGCACCACCCGATCATGGCCGTACGTGAGACTCATGTGACATCAATTGCGNCCCAAGATGGTGCGACTTAAGTGCAACAGAGACCCATTGCAGCAGAAGTAGCCTCTGCGACTGCAAAGCATGCGATGCGCATGAAGCACAATCAGACTCGNCAGATGCAATTGCATCATGTGCTGCACATTGCTGCAGATGGGGCCTGCAACGCTGTAGAAATTTGCTGTCAGACTTGTCTTCTGCTTCTTTGTGTTATCCTGCTCAGTTGCATGAGCAGTAGTGGAAGTTGTGATTAACTGTTGTCGCATAACATAGCAGGTGTTCACGCACCAGCTCCTGTACACTTACTCCTTGCTGCCGTAAATGGCAGTGAATTGAAAGGGCGGGGACATTTGCATATGTAATGTGAGTGTGCCCAAATCTCGAAACATTCTCCACGAGAGGCGCAACATGACAGGATGTGCATAAGTGTGGTGATTAGAAGTTCCTGCATTGCTGTGCCACTGCTCAGCAGCCATCTCTTTCCATGAAAAGCCATTGGCGCTGCATGTTTGGCTTTTCATGCTGTTGCTCAATGGGATCCTGACTGCTGCTTTACTGACTGCAGCATCCTCTTATGCTGATAGGGATCAGTCGTCATACTTGGCGGCACCACTATTGCTGATCTGCAAAACAGNTCTTGCACAGGCCCTCTTGCACAAGCCCTGCTGCACAGGGCCTCTTGCATGCATGAGCCCCTCTGCATCAGCCCTGCTGCATGCATGAGCCCTCCTGCATCAGCCCTGTTGCATGAGGCCTCCTGCATTAGCCCTCTTGCGTGAGTCCATTTGCACAGGCCCTGTGTATGCACAAGCCCTTCTGCATCAGCCCTGTTGCATCAGCCCTCCTGCACAAGCCCTCTTGCATTGCTCCGCATACAAAGCCCTGTAGGATAAGCTCCTTTGCAATGTTGCGTGAGCCACTTTGCATGCGGTCTTGGCTGTTGCACAGAGGTGCCGCTATAAGTCAGATCAATGTCTCTTATNCATTAGCTACATCATTGTGCAGCATGTCACATGGTGTGTTGCACATTTATGTTGTGAAAGCACATCCTAGCGTGTCAGCTTGTGAGCTGGTAGTTTTGCAGCTTTGGTCGCCAAAGAGCTGGCCAATTTTTGCCTACTTCGGCTTGTGGCTGAAGCTGTGAGTCATCACCAGCCTCTCCATGTGCCCGAATGAGGTCAGTAAAAACTTAGTTGCCTGTGATGTGTCCGTGCACACGCTGCTGAGCAGCTCTGTGTGTGTATAGGATGCAGAAGCTGGTGCTGTTGACGCTTACCTGGACCAAGTCATACCAGTCATGGAGGTGGATTTGTTTGGTGAGATTGCTGAAGCAAAAGAGGCAGATGTTTTCGCAGCCAAGTACAGGTATATAAGCTGCATCTGCTGCCAAGCACTGTAGGCCATAGCTCTGTCATCATATTTGACAAGATTACACAGGTCTGTGTCAAGCATTGTATAAGTCAGGTGTGGGACCTTGAAAGAAAACACCAACATAGCTATATGGCATCAGCATGAACATGTGCAAGCTGTGACAGTCAGCTGAAACAAGGAAGCCAGACCAATCGGTTCCACAACAACAATCATGCCTTGCAATATGCATGACACACTGAATGTTTTTGTGCAGTTGTCACCTGTTCATGTCATGTATGAATGCCAATCATCATGCCATGAGGGGCATGCATGAATGAACACTACATCCCTGCCCTCACACAGTGCGCTGTTGCAGGGAAGCAAAAAAATGCAAAGCTTTTGACATGTTCCAGCTGTTAGCTAGGATGATCACCTTTCCAACCCACATCAGCCAGCTGCTAGCGCCAGTAAGGACCCATCTAGCCAATGCCAGTCAACCCAAGGTGTACAACCAGCTAGCCAACCTGTTACAGCATGCCAGCAGAGGCATCAGTGCCAATACCACTGCAACTCCTGAGCATGTTATGGTCTTCATACATGGCGTATTGGAAGGTGGCCTGGCTCAGGAGGAAGCTGCCAGGAGACTGGCAGAAGCTGAGGCGACTGCAGCAGTGCACCTGTCTACCGACGCAGGTATGTGGGGCACACTTGTTGCCTGCAATCACAGCGTTTGCCCGTTGTTGGGTGTTGAGCAACAAGAGTTTAGTCCATTCAGTACTGTGCAGTGTGCGTCTGACTGTCCTGACCATTGCAAGGCTTGTGTAGTGCTGTATATACAGCAGGGTCTGCATCAATACAATGCTGTATTGGGCAGTAAAGTTTTCTGGCTGGCGCATGTGATCTCATTAGGTAAACCATGCTGCACTTATCTGCTCCAGGCAGCTTGACACAAAGTGAGACAGACAGGCAACCTGGTCAGCATGATTACATGCTTGTGGACTTTGCCTTGGGGCTCTTCCATAGTGGNCAGATACAGCAGCTAGCATGCTTGTGGACGATTGCTCAATGTTGTCCTGAACACACCTGTCAGCTTGGGGAAAACAAGACCCAGAGTAGGACTCTGCTGCAAAGGCTGCACCTCTGCAAGTGCCACATCCTGCTGCATGTCATCTGCAGCTGCTTGCGATGCCATGCCTGCTGGGCCATCCTCCAGCAAGTGCCCTGTCAGATCCCTTGCACTGCTGACCCGACGCAAACCTACAGAACCCCAAGGACAATGACAACCATAGTCCTCCTGGCTTGTGTCAAGAGGTGCAAGTGGTACCAGCGAACTCCATGCAAATGGTTTGTCTATGCTGAGTCAGGCAACTGTGCAGACAGATGTGGCAGTCTACTGTGTCTCAGCCTTTCGGGCCTGCTGCACACCTGCTGCAGGGCTTTGTGGTAACGGAGTTCAGACAAAGTCAATACTACCCGTGCTCAAGAGATCATTGACTGGTGAAAGTGGTTGCGCAGTAAGACAAACAAAGGTGCCCCTGGCTGAGAGAAAGCATAGAAAACACATTGTGTTGTGTGCACCTGTTGGTGTGTCTGCAGCAGGAGCTAGGCCTGGTGACTGCATTGCAGCTGCAGGCGCATCTTCTGGGTACACACCAGCTGCAGCGCCAGCTTCAGCTGTGGCCTGAACAGGCAAGGGCACTTCTGCAGGGCTGGGGGTTCTGCCCCGGGCTTGGCNCTGCACAAGTCTGCTGACTGCACTGCTGCCTCTGTTTCCCACACCTGCACAAGGGACGAGTGAAGACTATAGCGACTCAGTCATTGTAACCCATTTTGAAGTTGGGCGTCAATTGGCAACACAGTGGCGTATGCTTCTTGTGTTGGGTTGGGTTGCAGCAAGCAATCCTGATGGCTGATGGGGTGGGCCTAGCCTGTATCTGTCAGAGCAGTTCACACTGACCAAGGCCAACACATGCAGGTATGTACCTATCTGCATGGTGCTGCATGCAGGCTGAGTGCCTATCATGTCAGCCTTGCATCAGCGTATGCCATAATGCTGTTATTGCCGGCACTGCTGGGCTGCAGCACTGCTTTGAATCCATGCAACAATTGCTTCACATTACACTCCTGAACGCTAACTGCAGTGCTACACATCTGTAAAGGCTGACTTGACAATATAGCTGCTGCATGCACAGTTGTAAGAGTGTCTTGCCTATGATTTTGAGCTTCCCATCTAGGTGCTCATTCCCCGTCTGCTGCCTGGGGACTGCGGCCGCTGTCTGCTGTTTGGCAGCAATGACATTGGTAGCAGTGCTCCATACAGCTTTGATTGCAGATGAAGCATGCCGCCGTTTGTGGCTGTACAGCTGGCACGCCATGTTTGATGTTATGGATGTTATAAGTCGCTGATCTGACGCACTCCAGGGGCTGTTCTGTGAAGTAANCAAGCGCGCCTCCCTTATGCATCCTCGTGTGGGTTTGCAAGTGGTGGCACGGTCGTGTTTCAGTTGGGCACACGGTCCTCATCTCAAAAGTTGCAAAGTTGTCAGACTTGTGGTCACGCGGTTCACGTGTATCAGATGGTACCACCTCTTACAAGATCTTATCGGAGATCTTCTGCGCAGATCTTCCCGTAACAGGTAACCGCGCAGTCGGTCGTCAAGACCTGTGCGTCGCTGCTACTCTGGATTCAACAATTTCTGTTGCCTTGTGCTCCTCTTACTGTGGGTTGGCTGTGATAAGAGTTTGTTGGTATCGAAAGATCATGTCAAGTTTGTTACTCAAGCCACGCTTGGGACCTATGTCCAGCGCGTCCGTGCGCTGTAGCCAGCTCCAGCGTCCTTCTCTGCACAAGAAAGTTTCCGAACGCCGTTACCAGCCTGCGCAGTGCCGAAGCACGTCCGGAGGGCCTGACGACCAGCGCGAACCCGATCTCCTGCAGCAGTTCCGGTCTGAAGCTACCCGCTTCACTGAGGTGTGACAATAGCGCTGAGCGTGAACAGCCAAGATTCAGTATCAGTGTGCACATTTGCCTACCTGTGCACTGCAGAGGTATGACATACTCAGTACTGGTGCTGGCGCTTTGGTTTGCACCAGCTTTTTCTGGTCAAGGTACCTCCTGACATTGCCGTATCTGTGTGCTGCGCTTCCGCCTGCAGCACTTGTCTGCATTTCTGTTCTTGCAGGTTAGCTGTCACAGCTGACTGAATGTATTCACATTTGTGGCTGTGCTGCTGTAGAGGGCAAGATCCCGTAGAGGCGCTGTGGATCACCTTTTGTGCTACAATTGCTGGCCTGGTACGTGCTAAGACTAGATCCCACCCTCTGCTGCTCAGTCAGATCTTGTCTGCAGTATTGTGAGACTCACATGTTTGAGTCCAGGTCATCAATGAGCTCATGTTCAAGGAGGACATGTAAGGCCAGCACCTATTCAATGAATCTCATGCAGCAAAGATCAAACCAAGACTCGCACTTCCACCCAAGCCAATTGACAGTCAACAGTGTGTATAACATTTTATTCCTGTGAGCAATTTTGGATGTACATCTGCTGAGCAGTAGTAAAGTATGTGGGTGATACTGATGCCTTAACAACCCAAGCACATGGCAATTACATCATGCAGCTGCATCAGCCTTTGGCTGCTGGGTCTGACGTCTGGTGTACAAGTTGTGCACAAACAGTTCTGACTGGTTCTGTTGATTGAGGAGCTTTCTGTAGTTTAGCGGTACCATTTCCCATTTGTTTTTGCGAGTCTGCACAGCGGTGCAGGGTACAGTTTTGACCAGGATTATTCTGTGACAGGTTGTGTATAGTAACATTGTTTTGTTAGCCAGCGAGTCGACCAATCATGAATCAGAGCTTGATTGCTGTAAGACAAACATCTGAAGGTGAGACCCAGTATGCTCCGGCATGCATGGCTGCGGCATGTAGGAGTGGGTGTGCATNTGACCTTAAAGCAGTGCACATCTGGTCAGTAGCAGGACTGCTCTCAAACAACAAATACACTGTGGCCATACAACAGGCTTGACTGTTGTATGGTCAAGACCTGTCCAGGTGCTGATATGATGTGGAAGATATGATCAGACATGTTGATCAGACGTATTGTTGAAAGCCTGCCCAGTTTGACTTGCTGGCTGAAGCTGTTGCGTATCTGCTGTGCGCATCAAAGTCACAAGCACATTTACACATGCAGGCCAGAACTCTGTGCATTTTTTTGTATGCTCCTTGAGCTGCTACTAGGCTGACTGCTGTGTGTCTCTAGAACAGCAGGGACAGCTGGCTGTGTGCATCCAGGCTCAGNTCTCCCCTGTCAGCCGGAAGGTGGCATCTAGGTCGTAGCTGGCGTGCTTGTTCACCGGCAGCGATTTGGACAAGCCAAAGTCTGCTAGCTTGATGGTACCAGTGTCGTATATCAAGCTGTTCCTGCAGATGTGACAGGCAGATGTGAGGCACATACAGCTTGTGCCTGTGCCAGGTGTCAACAACATGTCTAGAAGAGGTATGCAACTGCAGCATCAGTTGACCTGGTCATCCCTGTGCAATGTGGCCTGCCAGTATGCTGCAGTCTGTGATATGCAGCTAGCAAGGTGCACAGACCAGCTTGGGTTTTTTTCCCTGCACAAACACGCAGGTAGCAGAGATTGCAAAACCCACTACACCTGAGTCTACAACAGAGCATGATGCAGACAGCCAGAGGTTGAACAGATCAGCAAGTCTGGGCTTAGTATCAGTCGCCACCCATGCAATGCAGATTCGTGTAATGCCAAGAGGCAGCCGTGTCGCTGCACACAGACATGCAGTTGCAAGGCAGAAATTAATGAGACGCAGTGGCAAGCAGAGCACCACTAAAGCCAGGCACCATGTCCTGACTATGGAGGCTTACATGGTGTGGTATTGTGACCCACTGATCATGAGATTGCCTGGCTTCAGATCCCGATGAATGATGGCTGAGGGCTTTTTGTTATGCATATAGGCCAGCCCCCTGGCTGTGTCTATGCATATCTCCATGGCTCGCCGAAGCGTAAAAGACTTTTGCAAGCGCATGGCATCAGACAGTGACCCGCCAGTCATAAGCTCTGTGACCAGGACGTAAGGCTCTTGCCGGGTGCACGCCCCCAGGAACTGCACTGCATTTGGGTGATGCACTTTGCGCATGACCTCCAGCTCTGAACGGAAGTCACCAAGGGCAATTGCATTGGAGACTTTCAAGATTTTGGCAGCCACAAGTGTGCCGTGCCACATGGCTTTGTGCACAATGCCAAACTCTCCCTCGCCTGCAGCGTGAACAGGCATGTTGCAAGCACTTTGCTGCTGCCCAGTTCAAGGATAGCCCAGCCCGGAAGTAAGGCACAATACAGATACGCTGTCACCATAGAAGGCAGCATATATCATGTATGCATGCATCTCATAGTCCTTGCGGGCCAACAACATTGCTGTTGCCACTCATGCTCAGACAAGCTGCTAAGACTATGCCAGGCTGTGTCAAAACCACGCTGGAAACACGTGTGTGCAAGTGTGCCTTATGACAGTAAGAAGCAAGCACTAGTCAGTTGCACTGGTACACTACGATCATATGAACATGAGTCTCCAGCCGCTGGACTTTNGGCACAGCACAGGCCAGCGCAGCACACCACCATGCCACACAGGAAAAAGCAGGACCACTCTGCCCCGCCCAAACCTCATCACCATGCCATAGTAGCAACAAAGCACACAGCAGCCTCTGCAGCCATCAGCACATAGTTTACACCATGCATATGACTTACAATAAGGTAGGGTAGTATACCTGAGCAACAGCAATCTTGAAGTCATCACCAACTGACTGCTGATTCACCACGGCATTGTTGTCCTTGGTGTCAAGCTCTCTGTTGCCTTGCATAGTCTCAGCTGCTGTGGGCTTGGCAGGAGGGCCCTGCTGGGGGTTACCAAGGGGGAAAATGGGATGGCTGCTGATGTTGTAAGCAGCAACGGACAGAGTCTTCATCATAGATGCAGACTTCAGGATAGGGGTGTCAGCTGAGATGTCTCCAGCATGTTGCAGAGGGGCTTGCAGGACAGGAGACAGCCCGAAGGTGGAACTGTTGACGGGAGCAGCCATGTCCAGGTTGCTGTGACCATGCTGTGAGGGGGCTGGCAGTGTAGGCGAGGAGGTGTAAGTGTTGTCATTGACTTGATCGATGTTGCGAGCCTGGCTAGTGTGCTGCATGAGGGGCCCCAAAATGGGTGAGGTACTGAAGATGGAGCTGTTGACTGAAACAGCAGTGCCCAGGTGCTTGGTAGCATGCTGCATGGGGGCCTGCAGAGTGGGTGGGGGTGNACAGCAGCATCTGCAATGCTTTCAGGGCTCCTGCAACATGTGACATGGTACTATTGCGCGTTTCGCCCGCTGACAGTGCCTGAATGTTGGTTTGATGGGCTTGAAAACATGATCCCTCAGCAGCCTGAAGACTGGCTTCAGCATTTGGCAGCTTGCGCAAGCTTGCCTTCACCTGTGTTACAGCTTTGCTTTCAGCTATGCATGCAATTGCAGGTAGAAACAGTGAGAATTCNGCTGGTGATGACAGGAAGGACAGCCTGCTCTGCCTGTGGTTTGACTGTTGACTGTAGCAAACCACTCATGATCAAGGTCACACCGCCAAAGAAGCCTTTTGCTGCTGCTGCTGAATCACTCATGCTCTGCCAGTCCTGTTTCTGTTCACGTTTTCAGTTATATGCACCATGGTCTGAACAATAGCGTGCGAGCCCAGCGACTGAAGTACTGTTATGGCCTGGCATTAGACATTGGTGTTTTAGGGTTACCTTATGGGCCAAAAGTTTCGTGAGAAGGCAAGCTCCGAAACCTTCCGAAACTTGCGCAACCCAAACGACCCGCGCTGCGCCCCTGGTCCTCATCGATCCAGTAAGACACGCAAGGGCGTCACAAGTGCACCACATCGCGGGCGTGCTGAGCGCCTCGAGCACGTAGCACGCCCGGTGAAGGTGGGTGAGCACGCCCATGTATTAGCTTTCCGTCACTCATGGACAAAGCCGCCGTACTTCCGAGCCATCCGTCGTGGACCTTAGGACGCAGACATCACTCTCGCTTCTCTGGTAAGACATGCTGGCCACGCGTCAGCAGTCGCACTGGTCGCACTGAGCGCACCCGACTTAAGCTTGAGTCGCAGGGGAAACGCAGCCAGGACCTGGCGAATACTCCAAAGCTAGTTGCTACGGGGTCACCTCGACCTCAAGTGCAGAGCCAGCATTTTCGATTGCAGCGTCCAGGGGCTTCAGGCTAAGTATGTGCCAGTATACACCCTTTCTATTCCTTGGCAACACATGCCCATGCTGACCTTTGTGCTCTTCAACCAGGCCAAACCTCACCTGGCCCTTCTGACTACAAGCCAAACAGCAGAGCAATCAAGTCATGCCAGCCTGCCTACACAATAGCGGGCAGACATAACCACAGTTTGCTGAAGTCTAGCACGCCTGGACCTGGTGCCTATGCCGTGCGCAACAACACCAAGTTGATAGGATGCCATCCAAATGCCCCTGGTTACTCTATGCCTACCAGTTCTAGATCTTCAGGAAATGCCCAAAAAGCCCCCGGCCCTGNCGCAGGTGTCAGCTTATGTCAGCACTAGTCTCAGAGATATGCTGACGGCCTGGAACACTTCTGACAACCTAGAGTTCTACAGTGGTTGCAGCCACTGCTAGGGGTCTCATCAAAGGCACTTGAGGTTCTTGAGGATCTCCTTGTTGCTGACTGGGGCTGGTGTAGGGTCATCCTCAATGCCACTTGGGGCTGCAGCAAGGNACGAGCTGGCGGAGGTTGCACAGCGCAACACCAGACTGGATAAGCGGCAAGTGGCGATTGTATGCACGTCACATCGCCCAAAAATTGCCCATTTCGGGTACTGTCGTTCACCTTCACGCCATGCTCGTGTTCATGCAGTTGCACGTGCTGTTCACACACATTCCAGCTTGCAATGGTCCCCTATTGTCCATAAGAGTCACGACTTGCAATCAAGCTGGTACAGGCCTTGTCAAGCAATATGACACTTCAGCTCCTGATTGTTCAAGGTCCATGCAATTGAGACGGAATGACTTTTGGGCGTGTCGGGAGACACCCAAGGCAAGAGCTGCAAACGCTGGAACTTGATTCAGCCACATCGTGAGGCATGCCACACTCTGTCGACGGAGCCAGTGTACAAAATGTGCGCAGCACATAACGCACTTGAACGTTGACAGGAAGTCTTACGGCTTGTGCAGTGTCTACTCTTGACTGTCAATGTACTCTGGGTTCTCTTGTAGAATCACAATGCCCTCTAGCACAGGGTTGACAGCCAAGTATTTCTGTGTTGCAAGCTCTGCTCGCTCACCAACACTCAATAGCACTGGGGTGTTGTGCGTCTGGAAGCCTGAGATTGTCTTGGGTCGCCCCGCCTGCGAGGACATTGCACAAGGTTGCATCAGGGCGTTGCAGCAGGTTTAGTGATAAACGGGCAGGTTGCATCTGCAAGGTTGACATCTGAAACAAGCGCAGGTCAGTGATGCTGTGCGTGTGGTGTTTGCGTCAACATGGATCTAGCGCAGGTTTGATGTGATGTAGAAGGGGCTCACCTGTGCTACTACATCTACAGCTTGTCCAACTCTGACAGAGACAGGCAAAAGGTTCATGTCCTTGTCCACCGTCATCAGCATTCTGGGCTTCATGGCTGTGGTGAGGTAGTACAAGATATGATGATACTGACTGCCACCAAGTGTGGCTTTCAGATCTAAGCAACTATGGAGAACTGCTAGGATACCTGCCAAAGCCGCACCTGTATCAAGCACAGTGTCAACACCATTTCTTGCTCAACAAGCGCACCAGCAACAGTGCTCGGCTATGCTAACAGTGGTGAACAGCAGCCAAGGCTACCANAGCAACAGGATACAGCTGGTGAACAGTCAGTCAACATAGCACATGGCCGACAACCTCAGAGCCTGCCGTCGTCGTCTCAAGCAGAACCATCAGTGCCTCAAGACTCAGCCCAGCCGGGCTCCAGACCAACTCAGCATGCACAGCACCCTCATCATGCAATGCAGGCGCAGCATGCACAGCATATGCCCAATCTATCACCCCTTCATTCCCCATTTCAGCAGCATGCTGTGCAACAGCAAGATCAGCAGCCACAGCAGGCGTTGTCACACCCACAGCAGCATCAGCAGCGGCAGCAGCAGATGCAACATCCGCAACCAAGAGGACAGCAGCATCGGCAAGAGGACCAGANGAAATTGCAACACTGCTGCTGCCACTGCTTCAGGCAGTAGGTCTCATTCCGAGCAAGCTACAGGTCAAGAAAAGCCATGCTCAGACAAAGAGCAGGTTGCCACCAAGACAAACGCCCCCCTCCCAGGATTGATGTGCCATAAATGCTACATCATGCATATGTCAGTCTACTACAATCAAGCTGATCTTGAGCAACAGCAAGCAACACATGTGCCCACATACAAGTTTGGCTCAAGCTTGAGGCGTCAGCTTGAGGTGCAAGCGAAGTTGCAAGATATATTATGTCAAGAACATGTGCGCTGTGGAAGCAGCTGCATGTCAAACAGAAATGGTCCAGCAGCATGCTAGCTACTTATGCTGCTCAAACATCTCAAGATGGAAAGAGTTTTGTGTTCACAGCTTGGAACCTGTCTGGGTCTGTAAATGCTGATGATAGCATATCTGCTGCCAAGCTGCAAGAAGCTGCTGTGGCTTGAGGTATACACATGTTTGAAGCAGCAAGACATGTTAGGAAGTCTTTCAGGCAAGATGCAACACGTTTACAGTGGCTCCAAACACTNCTCCCGCTTCTTGCTGGCTGCTTGCATCTGGGGGGCAGTTGCACAGGCCTGATGCAAGGCTCGAAGGCCGTCTATGAGCGGCTTTGCTTGAGGCGCTACCTATATGAGAGACAAGAGAGCTTGGCTTCAGTGAGCAGAGGGTGAGGCAAATGAAAACATGTTTGTACACAACCATCCTATCTTCCTGTGATAGGCATCCTATCTTCCTCTGATAGGCTTGCATGAAGGCAGCTGATTGAGTCTGTACGTACCTAGCTATGACCTGGTCATGCTGGAATCGTCTGATGATAATGATGATGCTGATGATGATGATGGTTCGTTCCAGCCTCACTCGCTAGCAGAACTGAAGGAAATGAGAATGGCCCAGGAGCTCCGTCCATTGTGTCGCCAGTATGGGTTGACTACAACAGGCAGGAAAGACCTGCTGGTCCTGCGCGTGCTTGCACATGAAGCTGGTCTTGCTTTATCAATGGGCCTCTGAGAGGTGTGTTTGCAGGAGTACCAAGCACAAACTGCAGTGTAATCAGCATGTACCCTGCTGCGTACTCTCCAGCACGTTTGTCTGGCTGCTAACCATCTGATTTATGAAATCCCAGCTACTGTCATCTCCCCGTGTGCTTCCTGAATCTTGCCGTTCACGAGCCTTACAATTTGCCTGTATGCTATGTAGCCAAAGTTTTGAACACCGTGTAAAATAAGTCCGTCAACGAGACGCAATATCTGGTCAGCAGTGAGCAGAATTGTCAGCCTTTGCCTCCTTTCGTTTGCCTCCAATTTGTAGCGACATTNTTGTGGCAGTCACAAGGCAATGACATGGTGTGCTTACGTCAGCTTTCTCTTGGATATTGACTTGCAAGCAAGCTGTTCTCCTGTCACTTTGTCCTCTGCCAGCCTGGTCGTGCCAAACTGCCCGCGACCCAGGACTCGGCCAAGCGTGTACAGCGCTGTGACATCCTGAGCAGGTGACCAGACAAATGATCAATGCAGCACATTAAGAGGAGCAGCGTTGCTCAATTGTCGGTGATGTGCTCACCACAGCAGCTGAGGCAAACAGGGTGAATACATGCAAAATGTACCTCGGTTTGTTTCCCAAGAACACTATGTGCTACTCCTTGCCTCTTTGTACCTGGCGGCTTCCCTCCTGCTGCTGTTGTTGCAGTAGCTGGTTTCTGAATGACAAGGCATAGCTAGGCTTTGCCTTTTTTGCTATGTTTGATTACATGCTTGTTGCTTCGTGATTGGTATGCAAGCAGGTTCTGACACTGCATACTATGCTTGCTATTGCATTGCACTGCTATGCATTTACTATCTGGCGATATCACACAACATTCACGTGCTGAGTTTAAGAAGCATAGCCGGAAACTTACGGCAGTGCCGTTCGTAGTAGGTTTGACTTTGGCCTCGTGCTGAACGTGTTTCCCTTTGTCATGTCTGTCCGCCGGAGCTGAGACACACCCACCCATGACCCAAGCTACTCAATTTGCGTGCAGAGCTTATGCGCACTGGGTGCTCACGTCCTACGTACAAGCTTAGTGGAGGTAAACTGCAAGACCACGCACGCTCGCTAGCGCGTGGACTGCGCAGGATGCGCAACGCGTTCAGCAGATCCTGATGAAGCTTAACAGCACCAGCTTGGATTGCCTGCGCTGACCGTTATGCGACGAGAATCATAAATTCCCGCACATACGCTTGACTGTGCTTTCAAAGGAACCGGAGGAAGTTTGCCAACTTTACATACGTTTTTGAGCACGTTGAGCGGTTTTGCCGGAGAGTCTGCACGCGTCACGCCTCGCGTCTACTCTACATTTTGAGTTCACGTCCGGGACATGTCGAGCAAGCCGTGCAAGCGCTCGCGATCAGCCGTANCGACTTGAGTCCTGCCATGGTTGACCCTGAGGAACCCCCCAGCGCCGCCCCCAGCTTCACAGTGGACCCCAAGCTCGGGTCTGTGTCTCAGCTGAGGCGGCCGTCTGAGACAGGCTCACAGGTATTGCTCAGTCTCCGGTCTTCGTGAGTCTTTGCAGTATAAGCAGAAAAATTAGTGAGACTGCTTTGTCATACTTTGACAGCAGAGTTGGGGCAAGCTGTGCCCCCAAAACCCACTGGGATCAATGGCTTAGCCCCACCTTTTCACTGCAGGTTTGCTGCAGTCCGATATAGACAGTGCACAACCTATGTCCATGTGGGCAATTATAAAGGCAGCATCACTCTATTTTCTGCATCTGCAGTAGCTGTCAGTTCCATTGCTCCTGACAACAAACCTGGCACAATATGTGGTTTGCTGTAGCATGAGGTAACCGTCTACAACCACAGCCCACTTGAGGATCCCCAAGCGAAAGGCATAACAGTCCCCCTGGGCTCAGCAGCACCCCCGGGGAGCATACTCACAAGCGAAGGAGAGCTGCAAGCNTGTTGTTTTGTGTTCTGTGCTTGCAGACAGTACCCTCACTTGTAGTGCAAATGCAAGCAGGGTGAACAATGCTGGCACTTGACACCTACGCACAGCAAAAGCAGCTGCTTGCAACAGCTGAACTTGCACACACAAAGCCTTGACTTGCAGTCCAGTAAGTAGCCTTGAGATGACAAGGCATGCTGACCAGGCTTGCAGTGTACACCAGTGAACTCAGCTAGCAAGCAAGACCAGTAGCAGTCAGTAGGGCTCAAGAATGATTCTCCATTGCCACGCCAAATCCTGTGGCGTGCGTATTACAACAGCAACATGAATGATCACTGACCAGGGCAGCATCAACTACTTTGACCAGAGCAGCACAAATGAGTACCACCACAGAAGCATGGACGACTGTCAACACAGCGCTGGATAGATGGATGAGTGTGAGCTACTGTACCTGCAAGCCATGGCCCTCAGCCTTGTACTGATTCTGGCCATCCAGCATTTCCACCTCTGTGTACTTGGCAAAGGACTCGTACACATTCTTGCAGCCCTTCACATCCAGCTGCAAGTCCATGTAGCTCTCCTTGCGTGTACTCTTGTAGTCCACATTGATACACTCCACATAGTTGAAGGTGTGCCCCTCAAAGAGATGGTTGATGGCCCCCTGCACCTTGGTGTTCTGCAACCGCACAAGACGCTGAGCTACATGACAGGATTTGGGAACATGACCTGAGCAGGCAGCATTGTCCCATTGCAGAGCACCTGCACACTGCAGGAAAGCATGGCAGAGCACATGACACCGGTTTAAACTTCACAGAATGTCTTGCAAGTCCTAGGAAGTGCATAGCAAGGGCGGNGAGGTCAACTCCCTCATGCAGCAAGTTGCGGATGAGCACGGCTTGGAAGTCAATCTCGGCTTGCCAAGTGCAGCACAGCATCAGCCAGTGGCAGCTCAGCAACAAACTGTAGATCCTGACAATGACTTGAGTTCTAGGTTAGCGCAACTAAAGGGCAAGTAGGTCCACGTGTACCTGCACCATGCTCTGGTTTATGTAGACAGAAAGCGGATTTCAGCGTCGACCACCAGAAGACTTAACATGCCTGGCCGCTTATGAACACTGAATATGTGTCGGATTTATACAGTTTGAATAGTCAGTCAGTCTCAGAGATGCTGTCTTTTGTAGGCGTTTTCAGTGCTGTAAGGAGACCACAACAGCTCAGTGCAAATTCGCCCGCTGTCCTGCGCATCATCACTGCGCTATTATGGAGGACTTGAAATGTCGTGGTAGCCCTTACAAAACTTCATCGACGATGTAGGTGCAGGACGATCAGTGNTTCAGACAGATCAGGTCTGCACATGGACTATGCGTGTGGAACATGCCTTTGTTACACCACGATNGGCTGTTGATGGCAAAGCACTGCTCCAGCCCCGGCCACAAGCACTCTGACAGATTGCTGCGCACCGAGGCTGATGTCTCCAGACAGAGGGCATGCTGCAAAGGACTCTGGTNGTCAATCAGGAGCATATACCAACACGTACTTTCAGGTTTTCCCGCCGTGTGCAGCGTAGTGGTGAAACCATTCGCTGCCTGGTATCTGTGCGCGGCTGGATTCTGGGTAACACGGCCAATCTTCACTGCAGGCAGTGCTTGCAATCAGGCAGGCGCAACGAAGCTTGTAGCGTCCAGCTTCGCAAACGCTTTTTTACGCTTTTTAACGTCCTGACGTTACACCGTTGCGTAAGCGCGACCGTGTGTTGAACACAAGCCATCTTTCGACATCCTTGTCCCGCTGTATTTAGCAGCCGAGGGTCGCCGGGACCTCCGGCACGTCATTTACTGTGCCATTGGCGCGCGCTGCCGGACAAGATGTTTGTTCCCGCAGACTCTTGTGAGGCCTGGTGGCAGATGCTGCTTTGGCTTTTGCGCATGCTAAGCATACACACACGCACAGATGATCGACTGGATGATCGAGTGAGAATCGCCGACAATCCACAATCAACTCGTTTACAGTTTAGAATTTTACCAATACTGCACGCAAACACTGAGCCGGGCTCAACACCTCTAGCAAGTGTTCAGTACACCAAGCTTCGAAGCAGGGCACNTCTAGTGTGTTGCAGGCTGTGTACACAGCGTTGAAGGAGACAGAATCTAGAGCCACAGATCTGCTACCCCTCTGGAAATCCCCCTTGCTCCCCTGAGACCCTGATTGCTCATAGGCTGTGACATCCATCAGCCAATTTTGTGCCCNTGAGACCACTTGTGGCAGGGCCAGGGCCAGGGCGGGGGGTACCCGTGAAAGACCCCCCTCGGCTGCCCATGGGGGAGGGGGCTTTTGTGCTGGCTGGACTCACGTACTGACTGTCGTTAGGCAAGGCACTGACCAATGTGAAACCTGCAGTCAGTGTCAATTTATTCNAGTGTAGAACACAGTCAGCAGCACAAACCGCCAGTGTGTCATTTGATGCACTTTCCTCAACCATTACGGTCNGCGCAGCCTGCAACACTTTGAAGGCTGTGGGTTACGGCGGGGGTCATGTAGCCTACTATTCCACAGGCGCTGCCTGTGGTGTTATACAAGCCTTGACGCCAAGTGGAGTTGATGTTTTGGGTCAGACTGTTGGGCTGTTGGGCAAGAAGGAGGGAGGCGCAGGCACTNGTTCGATACTTGGGTTACTGAAGAGCAAATGATGCAGTAAATTATTTGTAGCAGGTCAAGACTATATTTTGCTGTGCATACGCCACCGGACAGACAATATTTTCCTGCCTCAAGCTCTATCTACATGCTGTCATGGCAGATGAGCAGTTTACAGGTCACAACAGCAATATGCTGCTTGCGGCTGGCATAGATTTGTGCAAGCATGTGGACACTGCAGNGTGCAGCAGTACTGTACACAAAGCTGACGACTGCAGCCAGATTTGCAATCATGTTTAATTGCATGTTCTACCAGGTTGTGATCGTGGCACAAGCATTTTACATGTGATGCCAATTCAGGTTTTGACTACTTCTTGTTTATATTGAGTATTGTGCCCTGGCGGTGACTGTTNAAGCACACAGTCTGTGTGCTGGCACACCACCACAGCCAGCCCGTGCCAGATATACTGTCAAATAGCAGCATCTCCCTGTGGCACATTCCTGATACGTAAGGTGCACAAGGCCTTGCCGCTGCACCGAACAAACCCTGCTATCTCTTGGTGCAACACTTCAGAATTTGCATGTAGGCCCTCATGGGTGCAAGCTGTGCCAACACGGCCCCTCAGACTATTCATCAAAGCCTTTGTACAAGTTGTGCTGCTGAGCTATTGCATGTTATATCAACTACCACGGCCTGACACAGTGCTGGTACAAACACCACCAGCTATTCCTACTTTAGCCCTCTGCAGCTTTGCTGCCTGGTGCTATGGTGCGACTGTGGTCATTGACTGGCACAACTTTGGATACAGCATCATGGCTCTCACAATGAGCCCCTCACACGTGCTGGTAAGCTGTACTGCTGGCCAGGGATCCCTGCATCTGGCCAACAGTAAACACATGCTATATCGCTCAGGAATACAAATCTGCCAATGTGCATCTGATACTGTGGTTACATCTGTTGTAGACAACTCCCTGTCTCAGCATCGCATTGCAGATGACACAAGCATTGCTGCATGTGCAGGTTCGCACAGCAAGATGGTATGAGCAGACATTTGGCAGGAAAGGCCACAGGCATCTGTGCGTTTCAAAAGCAATGCAGCATTTCCTGAGGGACCAATGGGGCATTCAGGCAACAGTTTTCTACGACACACCCCCTGCATGGTTCCACAGGACTTCAGTTGAAGATGCACATGAGTTGTTGAATCGCATGACACCTGAGCTCCAGCCTGCACCTCAGTCAGGCCANAGCTGCCATGCAGGCAGCAGCAGCCCTGAGCAGCCTTAATGGCACTAACACCTCCAGCCTTCAGCCTGCGGGTCAGTGGACAACCTGTGTGTACCACAAACTTGACTACGCTGAGTACATGAATGCAGCAATGCTGTCATGTGCAAACATACACAATTTGTAAATCAATGCATGGTTGCATGGCATCTTCAGTATTCCAGTTTTTGTGTATTCCCTGCTATGCTACAAATGCAAGCACAAGCACAGCAAAACATTAAGGCAACCGCGCGATGCAAGGGTATGTCCAACCCTGGTCTTGGCGGTGTATATCTATCTGCCTGTCTGTCTGCCTGTCTACCTGTGTTTGTGCATACATCATGGTACACATCATCTCTGTTGTGCTGAGGGAGGTCTGAAAACATTCATACATGGGCTATTGACAAAAAGCACCTATGTGAAGGTCAACACCCTTCACAGGTGACTCAACTTACAATCACCAGAAATGTGAGCATGCATCAACATGTACACCTACCGCTGCAACTCCTTGCAGGGCAGAACACAGGCTTGAGCAGACANCCCTGGAGGCTGGTGACATTGCAGCAGCAGACACACCTCCAGATTCCAGCCTGTCTCGCACAGCAGACAGCGTTATTGATGCTGGTGTTGAACAAGCATTGTCAGGCTCAACAGGTTTCACACAAGATGCAAATGACTCGGGACGCAGCNCTGTCCAGGTTGCTGGAAGAAAGGCTTAGACTAAATATGGTGATCCTGGCAGTGCCCCCTTGGTAGCCGACAAGGCTTATTTGCCTGCTGACCANCTGACTAGTCACGCTTCAGCAGGGCAGGAAGCTGCTGGTTTAGCATGGCAGCAGCAAGGCGACCCGTCCAGTCGTCGACATCGGCGGGTGACCAGCAAACAGTCAAGGAAAGTGGTCATGGCGGACAGCCCCCTCCTTTCCTTACGAAGACGTACGCGACTGGAGCATCGCATAGTCTCAGCCAGCAAATATTTTCACACTGACTGTTTTGAAATTTGCAGGTACGATCTGATAGACAACAACAGCTACCAGGACGTCGTCTCTTGGAGCAGCGATGGTCACAGGTCAGCCGAATAAGCTTCTGTCGTGAGTCTTGCTGTGTGTACGAAAGCGTCGTTGCTGCTACAGCTTTGTGGTGTGGAAGCCAGCCGAGTTTTCGAGAGACTTGCTCCCCAAATCTTTCAAGCACAACAACTTCTCCAGTTTTGTGCGCCAATTGAACACTTACGTAAGGCTTCACTTTGACAACTCTGCCTGTCTTTGCAAACTCTGTCTATCCTGAGCTGTTGCAAACGGTGACCACATGATGAGGTTCAACATGGTTTGGCGACATGGCAGGGCTTTCGCAAGGTGGATCCTGACAGGTGGGAGTTCTCAAATGAGAGCTTCATCAGAGGTCAGAAAGACCTGCTGCGCGATATCACAAGGCGGAAGGCTGTCAGTGGCTCCACAGCAAATCATGCTGAGCTTGCTGTCAGTCAAGCAGGCCAGCCCGCCATTGAGGTACAATGCAAGCCCAGCTAGAATCCAAGTCTGCTTTCTGCATGTGGTACAACGGGACANTGACGGTGTGCTGACTGCGCTGCAAACATCTCCAGACTGCAAATGTCGGGTAACCGAGATGCACAGTCCCTCCCGGGGAAGGAGTACGGCCTGTTCCGTCAGGTCGTTCGGAACTATGAAATGAAGCAGTACAAGAAAGGCATCAAAGCTGCCGATGCTGTTCTGAAGAAGTTCCCAGAGCACGGCGAGACGTTGGCAATGAAAGGGTTGATTCTGAACTGCCAAGACCGCAAGGAGGAAGCTTTCGAGCTGGCTCGCAAAGGGCNCGACAAGCGTTGAACGGAGCTGCGCCAGAGTCGGAATCATCGCCTGAAGAACCACTGCGCTGCTGGTGTTGGAAAGGATGCGCAGGTGCAGAAAGGTCACTGCACATGCCAGTCACCCTGCTGGGCACTTGTCGCACCTGAGACCTGAAGTTATGAACTAGCAACGGAAGGTGATGCAGCTTACACCAGGCAGAAGATGTGATCAGCCAATGCTGCCATTTGTGGCAGGTGTATGCGACTGGTTGTCGTGTGAAGAGCGCACTTTGCGTTGCAACCAAGCATGTGCTCATAGGGCCTGGTAACATTTTTGGGATGCCGTGCTCTGTGACTGCTGCAGCTTCGTACCATCTTCATGGCTGTTTGAACATCCAAGCTTTTTTGTGGCTGCTTGTTACCGTTTTTGTGGTTTTGACCAGGACAGCTCAGTTGATACTCTTGTCGTCAGGCANTTGACAAGATTGTCTGCAACCTGTCAACCAAGTGCAGGGCTTTTTTTGTTGCCTTGCAATCAGCTGACTTGATGTGCAAGTTTGTGGTACGTGTAGGGTTGCTGCTTGACAGCAGATTTACACATCTTATGCACTGAAGCTTACTGCCTGTTGCAAACTGCACTAAACATTGTTTGCNAATCAAAACACCAGCCAAGGTTGTACCAAGTTTTGGATCTTCCACCTCACCTCACTAGAATTCCTCCTCCAAGAGCTCAGCAATTTTGCACCGCAGAACCTACTGACCTGCTTGTTGGCTGTCTCCNATGTCCAGCAACTTTAGAGCAGCAGCTTTGCCAGACGGGTCAAGTCGCTGCCACTTGCAATCAAGTCATGCAGAACATGCGCCTGAGCAGGTCACAGGTTCACATGATGTCCGCTCTCCATGGCCCCGCTGCTATATCACTGTTCATGCGCCAAATCACGCTGCTAATCCCATAGCAATGAGTAACAGCCTGTGGGTGGCAAACCTCAGTGCTGCCCTGCTGAGTCAGTGAGAAACAAAGANTCACAGCTGAGCACAGCGTGAAGTCAGCATCAGCCAAGAGTCGCCTCAAACTGGTCTGTGTTTACGTCGTGTCTGTTTGTAAAAGTGATGTACAGTGTTGGCTGCATCTTCACTTTGGTGACTAGACATGCAGCAATGATGAGGTTGAAGAGTTGATCATGACCAGAGGTGTTGCAGACATGTGAGACGCTTGCTGTTGTCATCTGGACATGTAACATGACTGCATGGAACTTGCATGACTAAGATTCTATTGTTCAAGCTGCATGCACTTGGTGAAGATCTCAGTGGCGTTCAAGAGCACCAACAGCTGCAAACAATTGNAATGTTCCAGCACCAGGAGCACCAGGAGGCGATGTCCATCTTGCGGCTCTGCCTCATTGCATCCATCATCTCCCTGCGCCATGTAGGCAGCAAGACTTGCTTCCTGTAAGCTAAGACCTTACATGCAGGCATGAGCACTGCTTCCTGCAGCATGCGACCTTGCATGTGAAGCCAAGTGCACATGAGGTCAATGTCAACGCACATGTGCTGAGCAGGGTNCTCATCGGCATGGCTTGAGGTGCAGTCTGCCCCAGCCAAAATGTTGAAGCTGGAGTGGTCAGGGTCCAAGTCAGCAAAGGGGGCAGCCTCATCAAAAACGCCTTCCCAGCTGATGTCATCAAAGTGAGTGCCCTGGAGGGCTGCACTGCTGGAGTCTTGGTTGCTGCCAGGAATGTGGAAGGCCCCGCTACTGACAGGTGCATCTGGGGCGATGAAAGGCATGCCAGTGGTACCGCTGTACATGGGTGCATGAGCACTGCTGTCAGCTGTGTTGAGGAGACTGTCATTGTTGGACTCCATGTTCATGCTGTCGCCATGCTGCTGCAGGAAATCTGACAGGGCAGCAGTGCTGTCGATCAAGCCTTGCCTCATGTCACCAGCTGATGAGTCACTTGAGGCTATGCCAGCATGGCCATAGAACCCATTGCTGTCCTGCATGGTGCTGTAGGCCTCAGCAGGCTGCTGAGCATCTGATCCCAGCATGCCCTGGTCACTGTACATGCTACTGGTCTGTTCAGCAGTGTGTGCTTCAGCAGTTGTCTGTGCCTCAGCTGTGACACCAATGTCTGTGTCAGGGCTACTTGCAGTGCTACATGCAGGTGCAGCCATGCTGGTGGGGAAGCTGTCACTGGTGAAGTAGGTGGCCCTCATGTACTTGTCATCTAAAGGCATTGATGTCGCTTCAAAAGGGCCTCCGGAGCACTTCTGCATGCCTCCGCCGGCTATCAGCTCATCAAGTGTAGGTATGCCGTCCGCAGCGAACTGCTCCTGAGCTTGGTGATGCCAGGCAGGGGGAGACACGGGGACTTCCTCCACAGCTATGTCAGAGGGGGCAGGGGCAGCTTCACTGCCTGGCTGTCTTGTTGACCTTGGCACCTCGCCTGTGCCGCTACCTGCGGTGTCAGCATGGCTGCTCAGGACTGTCTTGAATTGGTGTTTCTGAGCTCCCCATGTGTGCCCAACAAGTTGTGTATACAGTACATGCAACTGCCAAAGCCAGCAAGATGTGCTGCCAGTGTATGTTTCTGCACAGTCATCATCAATCAATCATTCAATCAAGCAATCAATCATTCAATCAAGCAATCAATCAGTCAGTCAACCAACCAATCATGCAACTAACTAACCCACCAAACATGCAGCCAGCCAGCCAGCCAACCAACCAACCACAGATTGATAACATCAAGCAAGCAATCAATCACGGTCGAGAGACCTGGGTACCAACAGGAGGCCAACAGACAATGGGGCCAACAGACTGTCAAAGCATTGTCCGGCCAGCAACGAACAAGCTCCAGGGTGTTTGCAATTCACTTTTGCACACGGGATTGGGTGACATGCAACCCTTAGCCAAGTAGAGGTGTCTGGTCTGCTACAGGTGTACGGCAATCAAATCGTATGCGGCATGCCTATCTGGCTTCTGTTCTCAGGCAGGAGGTGGCGTACTTTGACACTGACACCTCATCCGGCAAGCTGCTGCATGGACTGAATGAGGACACTTTCACAGTACAGAATGCCATCAGCGAGAAAGTGGGCAACTTTGTGCACCACATCTGCACCTTTCTGGCTGGCATTGCAATTGGTGAGCATTTGTTCTGCTGACTGCTAGCTTTGCCTGGCAAACGATAGACTGAAGAAATGCACACAAGCAACTGCTCTGACTCTGAGTCAAACCAAGGTTATGGTCAAGCGTGTGACTTTGTTGTTTCTTTTTTGAACCCTGTCAGATGACATGTGTGTGTGCACAGCATGCATACAGCGCTTGACACGAAGCGTACAACATGAGCGCCCTTGGCACTTGATCATGGACATGATTATCACAACTGAGTCAATAACACTACAAGGTGGGCATGTGACTTGTCCATCTTTGTTGTAAGAGTCAGCAAGGTGTTGTTTGCTGGCAGCAATTGAAGGGCATAAGGCATCTCACTNTTGCAATATGTGTGAGCCATGCAACATGTATCTCCCTACACAGTATGGCTTAGTTGCCCTGCAGATACCATATGCCCTGTCTGACTGATGTACCAAATATAACATCAATGCATCACTGACATCTGTCTTCACAGTGCTGTCTGCAATGACAGCGGCAGACCAACAGACTGGCAGCATGCCAAGTGCAAAGTGGCTTGCTGGTGGGTAGTGCCTATGCAATCCTGGTTTTTATGGTAAATATATATGTATCAATTATATTACAAAACACCTTTACAGAAGAAAAATGTTCTTGTTGTTTTTGCACATGCAACATCAGAGCAAAACAGGCGTGTGCGAATGTGGAAACATTGCTGGCCAGCACAGTGGCACAAGGTGCCNACCTTTTTGGCAGCAGGCAGTTCTGCACAATTGCATAGTAGCTCAACGAGGCAAGCAGTGAGGTGGGGTGGGGCATCCTCCAGCAGCTCCACTAGCAGCCCCAACTGTCCAGATGTGCACTGCAGAATAACCACACTCAAAGTGACAGCACTTAGGACAATAACTCTGTCTATGCGCGCNTTACTCTGTCCGTGCATACCAGTCAGACTAATTTCATGTTTGAGCAGAGCCTGATACAAAGCTACATGCCGTGTCGGGCAACAAGAAGATAGCAGAGAGTGTTGCTTTGCTTGCTTCATGACTCATCATCACTGGCATGAGTTCTTGCCACATTTGTGGCACAGGTGATCTGTCTTGTTGGCTGGGCGAAACCTGCAGTTGTCTTCTTCTTGTACAATAACACAAGCCGTTCAACATTGTGCAACACTTGCAAAAGTGCACAAAGCCGTCGTTGTTATGTTAAGGTGGCTTCAAGATAGCCAAATATCACTTACCAATGATTTGCCATATTAAATGAATGAGCAGCACAGGTTCATCGTGCAAGAGAGCTGCAGATCAAGGGACGCCAGCAAGGACACGTGTTAATAACACAACTTTCACAGTACATATATGTACATAAACCACACAGCTTACCCTTCTGAGCAAATATTGAATTGCCTGTGAGCATGCAAGACCAGCGAGTCACTTGGCATGCTTGCTGGCTGTACCTACTGTCACCTATCAAGTAATAACACAGCTGCTCTGTGCATCAATTGAAATTGTACACATTGCATACTGTACACAGATACCCACATTTCTCAGTGACTCACACTAACTCACACAGTCCTCACACATGCTTGGCGGCGCTGCATATGTTGAAGGCCCCAGGCCCACATGCTGAAACAGTATCACTACCAACACATGAACAAAGAGTCAGCCTGGCAAATGCCATACTGCTGTCATCTTTCATGGGCTGCGTCTGACTGCGTCACTTGAATCAGCCAAGTGACTAGAAATTACAGTGAACAAAGAAGACTCGGGGCTCTGTGATGCAGCTAAGTAAGCTCAAAACGTACAAGTACAAGGAGGTTAGCAGTAGTTGTGAGAGCGCGGCAGCAAGACAGGTNCGAAAGTCAATTTACAGTCGGACTCGACCGTTGCAAGGTCTCGGTTGGCATGCGGTTCGCCAGTTGCTGCGTATAGGATATTACGCCCTGTCGAGCTAGTCGACAGTTGCGCATGATTGATGCACAACGCCAATTAGCTGGTTGAAACCAGCACAAACCCAACTGAGAACAAGCCGTATACGTATCCGCTTTGAGCGTGTCGGATTTTAGCGCGCAGATCTCCTTGCACACACTTTCCACAAGATGTTGACAACATTAGGACCGGCGTCTATGGACTCGACTTCGAAACAGTTTTATGACTTGGACGAGATAGAGGGTCTGGCGAAAAGAAAGCTTCCAAAACCGGTACTCGCCAGCTATTTGCAACGTGACCAGGGGCATGTGCATGATCTTCTATCTTGTTCACGCACGTACGGTGCTCGCTCGTACTTTGCACGCTGAGCCCGCAAGTCTGAAGCCCAGAATGCATCCTCTTGCATACGCGACTATGCCTGTCACAGCGATACATGGGCATGCACAGCTCACGGAAAGCAGCACACTGCAGGTGTATGACTATTATGCTGGCGGGGCAGATACAGAAAGCACAGTCCGAGATAATAGGGCAGTGTATGGGCGATACTGTTTGCTCCCCCGGTACATGGTAGATGTGTCACATGTAGACTTGTCATACACATTGCTGGGTACGCACACCACCTGATGCACTACAGAACCATAGCTGTACCATCTTGCCTTCAAGCTGGCATGTACAGCAGCATGGCGCAGGTCACAAGCTAAGTATGCCAATCATTGTGGCCCCCATGTCTCAGCAGCGCATGGCAGACGATGCAGGCGAGCTGGCAGTCGCGCAAGCAACTGCCCAGGAAGGCACTGCAATGGTGTGCACCCCAACTTGGCTGCAGCATGTCAAACCCCTCATACAGACATCACTTTGGTCACACCTGCTCAAGACAGCCATCATGNCTAACAACGGCATATGCTGCAGAGGCTGCGCCACCAAGCAGAAAGAGACCGCTGCTCAGTGGTGCGGCCATTGCAGCGCGATCACTGCTTGACCGCCAGTATCCTACCACACGCTGCCAGACAAACGCAACGCAAACCTTGTTTGAGCCGAGTCGGAACGGCTTGCCTACAGACGCAAAACGACGTTGTGCGCAAACACTTTGTGTCTGTATGGTATGGATACATCAGTGCATATCAACTGTCGTTCAACCATCGTGCGGGCAACACTCGATGTACAGTTGTACCTCTGGACCAGGGAAGGTAGCTAGGTCTGCGGAATTTGAATTTTGGTTTGCTTCCTCGTTACGCCGAAAGCAAACCTGACCATTGCCTCTGGCGGTCCTGATTGAGAGTCCGTTGCTTCACAGCAACAAGAATGCTTGAACTCGTTGATGTCGTTCCGGGTGTTGCTGAAGTCCTGCTTGCCAGACGTCAACATGACGAGGTTTGCGCANTCTCACCTGGGCCTGCTGCACTATAGTACTTGCGTTTGCGGGCCATTTGAATCTGCGAGCCGCACCGTCACGATCGTGGATCGGCAACCTGCCTTCGCTGATGTTGAACGAGGCTCTTGGCTTCGGAGCGCAACTAGGACGGGAAAACCCTAGTCACGAATGTGCAAAAGCACAGCTCGCTGCTCTTGCTTGCTCAGGCGCTGGCGTGCCAGCAGNGGGTGTCAAGTCAGCAAGCAGTGCTACTCACGGCTGGCATGAACCCGCAATCAGGACTGTCAAGATGACAGGCAGACAGCAGGTTGCTTAGCATCGTGGGCACTGCGATCCGATCCCTGCCTGCTTAGAGCTTGTGAGGAGTATAGTAAGAGCTGCATGACTGTGAGATATCATCTGAGAGATCTACATTCTGCAGCCAATTTTGAGCGCTGACAGTCTGTTGTACGTTGTCAGTCAAGCCAGGAGGCCCCTTCCTTTCTGAAGTAGCGTTAGCTTTTGCTTGTTTACATGTATCTCCTGTTGCACTTGGTTCTGTTAGTANGCGCAATCATCATTGCAGCCTTGTTGTCAGTACAGGGTGCCAGGCAGAGACAAATACAGGCTCGCCAACATGCAACCTGCTCTGCATGACTCCACGGCATGTGCGCGCTGCACCACTGTGGCAAAGCTGTTGTTCATTGACTCATTGATATATATGCACTGAGCATCATATCAATTCCTGGATTGTCGGTATCACACCTGGCCTATCACCCCAGAACATCACAACACAAGATTGGACCCATCTCACACCACAGAAACATGCACAGTGGGGCAACGGTTTTGGCTTTCCCCACAACACAGCATGCAGGACCAAGAAGATGTTTGCATCTCAATCACTGATATGTTTGCAATGCAATGTCAACTGTGGGGCAATGTCCACGGATTACATGCAGTCCATGCGCAGTGTGCGTGTGTTGCAAGGTTGTACATGACAGNCAAGCAGCAGGCTGTGTTTGCTTGCTAGCTGGTCCTGCACAGCAAACAGTACTGCCGGGCTGATGGTGTAAGCAGCCTGCAGATCTGCTTCACAGGCAAATTGACTGTACCTCCAGTTCTTGCTCGCTCCAGGCAGCTTCACAGATATCCATAATGTGGGCAGTATCAGTTACATCCTCAGGCTGAGCTTCTCTGATCACTAAGCCGGACTGGTCAGCATGATGCTGCTACAACACAGAAACATATTGCACTTGAGTGCTGGGAGACATGGTCAGTATTGCAACACACCTGCTGACGGCCTGCAGCAACGGCGCTGACGTGACGTGAGACGACATGTCTGACAACTCTTCGCAAGCAGTGGGGCTTTGTGGGCACCGCTCTGCAATGGCAATAGCGGCAACGGAAGGCCTTGCTGTAGGTGGATGCGGGCAATGGCACAGAGCTAGCATTGATGCATTTGTGTGCAAGCATGTACCTGAGCATCCGCATGAAAGCAGGTGGAAACGCATGTTTTCAAATGCTTGCGTTTTGCTCGCGGTCAGGGCTTGCAGCAGCACTTGAGCGCAGCAAGCGCGCCTGCATCACGTTGACAGCTGACAGGGCCTACCGACGTCGTGCGAGATACGCAGTCACAGAGATGCAGGGGTTGTGCCAATACGGCATGCTGCACCGGAGAGTTGACCTGGTACTGTGAGCTAGCTCACCGCCTTTTCAAATCACCATGCAGGATCCAGCTTATGCACCACCTGCAACCAAAGGTATCAGCAAGCGATGTCATTGTATCGGTGGCACAGCAGGTGCAANGTTGAGAGGTGCAGGTGACTGCTTGCTAGCCTGATCTCGAGTTACAAGCTTGGGATATTGAGTCTACGCGACCAGCCAGATTAGGCTACAGCAATGTGAAAGGCAAGCATTTCAATGCAGCATAGAACTTGTTTTGTAATAATGCAAGGTCAGCAGAGCAGCACAAACTTCAATAAGGCTTGCTCTGGCCATGCAGGTGGTGCTGATGCAGTTGCAATTGGGGATGATGGCCTGCCTGTTGGGGTGTTTGAGCGCCACAACCTGTCCCCCAGAAAGGCTGCAGCTGCCCCTGTAACTNTTGGCAATGCAGCATGACTTTGTGCACCCTGCATGGCGTCTGGTGGTGGCTGTGAAGGTTCTGACGTGCTGCCTGTGTGCTGTTGTCTAGCAAGTGATTGGCCTGCCTCTGTCACGGCAACCTCATGATCAGAAATCATGCTNGGCGCACAGCAGTTGCAGTTGGGACAGCTTGAGGAGACTGAAAAGCAGGTGAAAGTGAAGCCGGCAATGTGTATGCAGGACTTGAGGTGCTTGACCTGCTAGTCCTTGAAGGTGAAGGTAATGGAGATGCTGCGGGCAGTGGTGAAGTGGTATGTGGAGTGGAACCTGCAATTGCCGGTGGAGTTGAGGGCCCAACAGGTGCAGGAACCACCTGAGGAGAGGCCGGTGAACGGTTGCCTACAGGAGAAGGGGTTAGGCTGTTTGCAGGCGGAGGGGGGCTTGCATGGCCTGCTGGAGGCGCTGTCAATGGGACATTGCCTAGTGCAGCAGGAGGTGAAGACTTTGCAGCTGGGGACAATGTGATGGGTGAAAAGATAAATGGCGTGCTAGGTTGTACATATGATGCTGCAGGGGTGGGTGTAGGTGTAGCCGTCACAGTTGGTGTTGGAGTTGGACTTTGTGTGGCCTGCACAGTTGGTGTCGGTGTTGCTCTCACAGTTGGGGTTGGAGTTGAGGTTGGGGTTGCTGTGGCTCTTGGGGTAGGAGTCGGTGTGGGGGATGCAGTGGCTGTCGCAGTTGGNGCACGGAAGGTGCAGAGGTTGTGACAGGCGCAGGAGGTGCCGAGGCTGTCACAGGTGTAGGGGGTGCAGAGGTTGTCACAGGCGTAGGAGCTGTTGGGGGTGTGGCAGATCCCGGTNAGGTTCAAGAGTGTCTCTGCTGTGCAGGATACACAGTCTAGAAGGCATGTTGACCCAGGCCTCATTGTCGGCTTCCTCACAAGCTGCCACAGCTGTGGCCACCGATACAGACTTGGCCTCCCAGGGCGCGCCTACCTCTGTGCAGTCTACAACTTTAGCAGCCACAGCTGGGGTCCAGCCCATAGCTGTGGCGTCCCCTGTGGCATCTGCACCACCGCCAGCAGCCACAGCTGCCTGTACGTCTCCTGACATGTCTGCAGCACACTCTCAGCAGATAGCTGGTGCTGCTGCATCGAGCTCAGCAAACTCACAGCATGAGGCTGCAGCTGACCAGCCCGCTTCACATGACAACAATGGTGCTGCATCACTGCAGATATAGCCTGCCAAGCATTATATGATAAAGCTCCTGTCAAGACATATCGATATTTGCTTTTACAACCTTGCAACCCTGAAAATGTCCCTTTTTCTATGGTCTGCTGTGTGGCCATGGAAGTAAGCTGTAAGGGCATTGTCATCTGCTTGGTGATGCACTGCGTTTGCCCCTCGCCAGGCATGGGCACCACACTGCCATGGCGGGATACCACAAACATGCGTACATGAACACCCAGTTCGCACACAAACATAGAGTAACTCTGCAAAGCAGACATGCCCCTCAGCCTGTAAAAGCAAGCAAGTTCAGATACAGGTAATTTCCAGCGCAAGAATTGGCAAGACTACCTGATATTGGGGCTATAGCCCGTACCGCATCATTCTTAGTAGCTGCGCAGTGCTGCCTGTTCATTGTCTGTGAAAGGGTTGCCCANCAACTGCAGTGCACAGCACCTCAAGCGCTTGCACGCCATCTTTGTGCCAGTGGGCGGAGGGGGCATGCTCGCTGGCATTGCCTCATATGTCAAAGCTGTCAACCCCAACATCAAGGTGTACGGCGTCGAGCCCACAGGCATGATGCAACATTGCCCAGTCTGCTAGCAGCAATGTTGAGAAGTTGGTTGTTTGCCTTGTGCTTGCTCTTGCTCGCATCAGACTGATGTGTTCTCAATATCAGACTGTTGCAGCAAATGCCAGCGGTTGCTAGTGACAGCACTCAAGCAGCCTTGTTTTCTCATTACTGGCATAGTGCCATGACAGCACNCTGCTGTTGCTGTGTTGCTGATTCTGTGTACCTATTCCAGGTCAGCTTCGACTTTTGATGCAATGCACGCCGGCTGTCATACTGCCCATTACCGCNCAATGATTGCGATGTTTGTTGCTGTGCAGGCTGCGCTCAAGATTGAGAAGTTTGGTGACTTGATCTTGAAGGCCACAGAGCCTCAGATGGTGCTCTTCAACATCTATGATGACTGGCTGAAGACCATCTCATCCTACACTGCCTTCTCACGGCTCATCTTGATCCTGCGTGCCCTGCATGTCAATGTCGATAAGGCTCGCATGATCCTGAAGCCTGACAAGACCATCATCACAGAGCCTCACCACGTGTGGCCATCTCTGACAGATGAACAGTGGATCAAGGCAAGTCAGCTGTCATTTCCTTGCATATGATTGTTGTATGATGTCACAAGTTGAGAGGTGACACATGTTGGCATACCATGTTTCTGTGTGTCAGCTTGCAGGATTGCCTTGACCTGCTTCGTGTCATTCACACTGTATGTTTGTCATACTCAGTGTCACAACAGTTCTGTTGTAAGGGTTGGCACACCATTGCTGATTTCTGGCTGCAGGTTGAAATCGCCCTGAAGGATCTGATCTTGGCAGACTACTCCAAGAAAAACAATGTCAATGTGGGTGCACTGACACAGTCAGAGATCAGGGACATTATCCTGGGAGCTGAAATCACACCTCCATCCATGCAGCGCCAGCAGATTGCAGAGATTGAGAAGCAGGCTGCAGCAGGCACGCAGCAGACAGCAATCAGCACCCAAACAGTCAATGTGCATNCCGTTATACGGCTTGCAGTATTAGAGACGATACTGAACTGGTTGCTGCCTTGATTGCAATGTGTTTCTGCTTGAAGTTTAGAACTTACTTGCAGTCAGTCAATCAGGTCGGCAGCTTCACGTGATTGCGGTCAATGACGCTAAAAGACTGATCAATCAGCTTGGCAGCCCAGGCCCAGCATGGCCGCACCTCACAATGCAGTCACATGCTGGACAGTGCAGATGCAGTCAGGGCAGTAGCCAGCTTGATAGGAATATGTAGTACCACAGACGGCGCACTGGTCAGAACAAACGCAGACTTCTTCTNCTTACCCATGTTGTGCATGCTTACAGTAGCCCCACCAGGCAGCATCCAATATGAGCCCCACATTCTGGACAGCGCCCCCAGTCCCCTACTGCAGACCCTGCCCAACTATGAGCGGCAGTTCAGATACCACCTTCAGAAAGCACAGGCCCATCTGGAGGTGTCGTACCAGCGGGAGCAGATCTGTAAACAGCTGTTATCAGAGCAGGAGGTCCAAGCCATGTCCATCGATGCAGCAAGGGTGAATGTGGAACATCACTTTCAGTACATTGCTAGGGCGTTTGAGGACTTCATGGCAACGTGAGCAACATCAGGCACTTGCGTGTCTGTATGTGCCAGCGTGTGTATGAATGGTCATGCATGCAAACTCACAGTGCCCTCATGGCAATGTGAGCATGATCAGGGAGCATTTGTTCGTTATCTCTGTCAAGCGTGCAAGCATTCCAAGATTCCTTGCACCCATGTGCACTGCAGAGTATTTCCTTTGCATCAGCAACCGTCGTGATGCACAGGAAGCAAAAGTTCATGCGCCCTCATGTCTACGCTGACTCAGCAAGTCCAGGTCACGTGGTACAATTTAGCATGTCATCTGCTGAGCAATCTGTGCCTGTGTGCAACACCCAACTCAACGTTGCATCCATTTGTACACTCAGGCCCATACTCGCTTGTGTAGACTGTCTACACACCCTGTAGCCACAGGGATTGGGTACAGAGTTTTGTAGGAATGTATATCATTATGGCATAGCGGTACACATAACGGTATAAAAGGAATGTATCAAACAAAAATAAGAGCCATTCTAGTATCAAACGGAACTCTCAGAACTTTGTTCCTCATGTATCTGTATCTTGTTTCTACAGAACAGTCTACAAGGAACGTATCAGACAAACACAAGAGCCATGCCTTGCTGCAGGTATCAAACAAAACTCGTCAGCACTTTGTCCCACATGTATCTGTGTCTTGTTCCATATTATGGTATACAAAATTAAGAGCCATGCTAGTGATGCAGGTATCAAACAGAAGCGGCAGCCCAACAACAGATCCTGCAAGGCTTCCAACGGGACATGGAACAGCTTGCAGGGCTGGAGTTGCATGCTGGGGCTCGCACAGAGCGGCATAGCCGCCTCATCCACCTCATCCCTGAGCAGAAGATGTGGGAGTGGTCTGCACGCTGCAAGCATGACCACGACCACTTTGCAAAGAAGGTCAGTTGCATGTTTTGATCCTAGTTGACATCTTGAACGGGACTTGCATGCTGCAAGCATCGCAATGAAGGGCTTGTTGTGAAGCTGTAGTGCATCTGTCACTTGTGAGAAAGGGCTGTACGGAGGGTCTCAAGCAAAGCTTGGCTGCAATCCTCTTCATTGAGATTTGGGATCATGCCACTTGGGCATAGATGTCCGTCTTAAGCATTAAACGACTTGTGTGTGCCTACGTGACTTGTATACGCCAACTTGATGTCAGACACAAACACACACACCATTCTGCAGGTTGGGGAGCTCAAGGCAACGTTTTCAGGGCTGCAACTTGATGTCGAGGCCATGTTCATGCAAATGCCCTCGGTAGATCTGGATGAGCTAGGTAGCCAGCTGGAAGCTANGGCAAATCTCGAGAGCTGCAGGTGTCAAGCCGGTTTGGCATGGTGGCAAAGTGGGGTAGCTCGGTTGACTGTTGCAAGCTGAAGTGATTGTCACACTGCTTGTCTAGCGAGGCCGAGCGGTTTGGTTGACTTGACTGCGGCGCAGTTGTCGTGGTCTCCGAACAGGGATAAAGCTCCTGAGTAAAGTCGGCCCCCTGTGAGCTGATGAATTGGTCGTGCTTGCCGTTTTGGNTGGACAATGCTGTGAACTATGTGCTGCAACACCTGGGAACCTTTAGTGTGTTCGACATAATTGCAAGCTATACAGGCAGCCGGACATCCACATTTGTAGTGCACACACTGCACAGTGACGTGCATCCATTGTCAGCAGTTCCATCCAGCTCTGCTGATATAGTGTACATCGGCAAATGTCGATCATGCAACAGAGACTGCTTCGCTTGCCTAGAACACTGCTGGAAATCAACATGACATTGCTTGTGCTGAGCTGAGCTACCTGTCATGTCCTGCTGGATAAATTCTTGTCAGAGCACTCAGATTGTGCAGAATGCCAGTCAGCTTCATTGTCAATTACTCTGATTGTCAGTGAGGATCTCAATGATTTGATATTCAGATTGACGTTGCTTTCAATGTTGCTAAGTGGTAGAGGCACATGCTGCAGGTGTCATGGCATGCCCAGACAGCAGGACCAAGGAGGGCTTTGAAACCCAGCTTGGTGTCAATCACCTGGCTCACTTCTTGTTGTTCCAGCTGCTACAACCCACCCTGCTGAAGTCTGCAACCCCAGCCTTCAACTCCAGAGTTGTTGCACTGTCATCATCTGGCCACAGAACTAGTGCAGTGCGGTTCGATGATCTTGACTTTTCCAAGGCTGGCTATGACCCTTGGCTAGCATATAGCCAGTCCAAGACAGCTAACGTAAGCCTGTCAGTCTTTGCATTTCATGCATGTCTCGTTTCAGAGCTGGGTGTGGTCCACACAAAGTATTCTTTTGTGAGTTCTAATCACCCGTCATAATAAGTCATAATAAGTTTCATCATCCGTCATTGTACTAACCAGCTTGTGCACCTTGCAGCTCTGTGATGCATTTGTAAGATGAGTGCAGCGCAGACTGCAGCTCTCTTACAGTTGTTGATACCGCTTTGGGCACATGCATGACGTCTTGACTCATGTATATGTTGGGACAAAAGTCAGCAACATTACATTACACAGTGTACAAGTTCGTGTTATGCAGCATTGTGGGGTGCCTCCTCATATAGCCATACTTAAAGCAGCATCAACTTTTGGCTGTCGCTGCAGATCTACTTTGCCAATGAAGTGGAAAGGTGTTTTGGGGCAGAGGGCTTGCATGCCACCGGTGTGCATCCAGGGGGCATCTTCACAAATCTTGCTCGCCACCTGACACCAGAAATGGTCAAGGGCATGATGATGCCTGGTATGGAGAAGGCACTGAAAAGCCCTGAACAGGGGGCCGCCACAACAGTTTGGGCAGCCATTGGCAAGCAGTGGGAGGGGCACGGGGGCAAGTACCTTGAGGACTGCAGTGTGAGTGAGCCCTTCCAGCCGAGGGAAGGAATCCACTCACACCTGGGTATGCTCCACATGCCTATGATGAGGCAGCAGCCAAGCAGCTGTGGGATGTCTCTGTGCAGCTGGTTGGGCTTCAATGACAGGGCATGTCAAAGATTTGCTGCGCGTAATGTTTACGTGATGCTGCGTGTCACCAGTGGCTTGTGGGGTTCATGATCTGTCTGTACTGAGAACCACAATTTCGGTTGCTTGTCTGCTCGCGTCTCTCTTGTGCCCTTGCTCGTCTTGGTGATTGGCGTTTTGGCTCAAACGCATGTGGACACAATTGCGTCCCACAGTTTTGTCTGTTCAAGATGCCGACTCCATCAACAGTCATTGCTGTAAAAAGCAGTGTGTTGTAAAGCAAATCAGCTAATACAGTAGCAGGGTGCAACCATGACATGCAATTCTGATTCTAATGCAAACTGCTGCTTGTTGAAAGCAGTTTCAGTTGGCTTTGGCGATACACATATACTTGCATATCAAGAGTTTTGGGACGTGCACTCAACCCACTGCTGGATTCTGGTGTGCAGTACTATTGCCCTACTGCGATCAACAGTGGCAACAGGCCAAAAAATTGGGAAGGCTGTGGTACAGCCTCGCCTGCCATTGGGAGAACTGGGGTTGGGTATTGTGCTAATTAATGTTGATGTAATGATGGGAAGTGAGATGCAACTGACGTTTGTGAAACCATTTCCCCTANGGTATGGGGCCAGTCAACTTAAGACAACAAGTCTACAAGCTGTTCTTGCTGCCGCCTGGCTTGTCTGTTGACACANCTGCAGTGCAGCACATCATCCTGCAGCAGAATGCAAATATCCACTGTGCCTCAACACATGCTAATGACATCCCCAACAGCAGGATGCTGTGCTCACCAATTGCCCTTGCTTACCTACTGTGCTTATCAGTCACAGTCACCTACAGCATTTGTCAGCCAGGCTTAACAGCAGCACTTGCCAATCATACCTGTCCATGTATAATGTCAGATGTGACTGCCTAGGCGTTTCTGTGAGCCACGCTTGTTATGCGCACAGCCTTATCAGCTGTGATCACCTATGATGCTTGTCAGCTGTATTTCCGTGAAATACTTGTCAGGCATGCTTACCTATAGTACTTGTCAGAAGCCCGGGGCATGAAGTCAAAGCCCCCCTGTGGGGTGCGGGCCCTCAGCTGCCTCATGGTGGAGAAAATGTCCTCTGTCTTGATTGCAAGATGCTGTAAGCCTGCCCCTTCGTTTTGCTCGAGATAAGTCTGTATTTGACTTTTCCTTGGTGTGCCAAAGGTTGGCTCGTTCACCGGACAGATGACCATTTCATTGTTGTTTGCCAGCACTCTACTATTCAGCCCTGCAGGTCATAGGATGTAATCAAGGTTGTCCACATGAACAATGTCATTACAGGACAGACAATCGTTCAATCAATGTNTCGGGACAGGTAGGCAATATGCTTGGCTGTAAGATTGCAGCTGTGCGATGGTGACTAAATTTTCGGCGCAAAAGATCGTGGATTTTCGACTCTGTTGCGACGAGGGCCTTGCAGAGCAAACCGGTAAATGGCCTTGCGCATGTCTGCAGAATGATTCCAGTTACTACGTCTCTGAAACCAGCGCTGACTCCAGCGTTCCTGAGGTTGTTGCTCGAAACGCCTGGCGTGCAGCACTAGCTAGAGCAGGCTTGCAGATCTGTGCTGCTCGGCCGAACGCTGATTTCGGCATGCCCTACGCTAGCGATAGNGGGTCAATGCTTTCAGCTGTGGATGGTGCAGGCAAGCACCGGCAGACGCAATCTTGTATCTGATGCTCTGTTCTGACGACATTTGTTGCTCCTGAGTGATCCTACTGTTCACTTTGTCTGTACCATAAACTGGGTGACTTGCGTGCTTGGTGTGTGATCTGTCAGTCTCCATGCTGATGCAGGTCTGTATTTTTGTTGGGTTCAGTGCTGTAGCCTACAAAATCGGCGTAATGTGTGGTTAAGGTTACACAGTCAGGCTTCCTGTGGTGGCATATATTCTTTCTTGTCGGAACTGCATAGTTTGATGACATTGGCAGAGAGTATGCTTGCCCTTTGTGTTGTGCAGCATTGGCTGTTTGACTTCAATCATAGGTTTTTGCTGCTGATGCCGTTTGACGTAGCCTAATCACCTCAATTTTCAGTGTGTTGTGGCCCATGCGGGCTTAGTGTGTAATTGTGTTGAGTATTTCATGCTGTCCTACCCGTTGGCATTCAGGTCCAGTACGGCACATGAAGACGTATGTCTGCATATAGTTTACAGTACTATTAGATGCCAACTGCCTGGTTATCTACCCTATTAGTATGTGGACAAGCATGTCAACTTGCACTGGAAGTCATGTCAGTGGCGTAGGTGCCTGCAATGCTGTTGTGTGGATCTGGTATAATACTAGNGTGATACACATGCAGACTGTGACTTCAACTACAAAACAAGACGGAGCCATGCGCATGTAGCCAGTCCCACCTGAGACCACACTGGAATCCTCACCTCGGCAAGACCAGCTCACATGCATACGCCTGCAGAGCCAAAACACAGAAGTCATCACGGTCCAAGGCAAGACCAGCTCCTTCACACAGCTGAGCAAAATCAACATGTGATGCTGCATAAATGTGAGCAACAGCACTACCACCGTGCAGTTACTCACCTGCGGCTGTGTGCTTGCAGTGTCCTGATGAGTTTGTGGTGGGCTATGGCTTGNAAAGGGGATGCTGTGCTGTGTTGCTTGCCAACTTGAGAGTTGCTTTCAGCCTGCTGTAGGTTGAGGCTTTGCAGACTTTGCAGCATTGCAGCCAGATGATGGTTGTCCAGCCTGTCTGTGACTTGTTCAGCTTCAGGTATGGTCTGGCTGGCCAGTGAGGTCTGCATTGGCCACTGGTTGCCAAGACCTGCAGGTCAGCAGTGACACAATCTGGGTGGCAGCTGTCTGCATCGCAATCCATGTGCTGTCCTGAGCAGAGTTCATGCTGACTTCTGAACTATCACCAGTACAAACAGAACATTGCAGCAGTTGCACANTGCAATGTGCATCATCACACACAGCAACAACGGCCCTGATGCTTGAGTGCATGACTGCGATGTATGACTCTGCTATTATTCTTATCATTATGATCATTATCATTTCTCTCATGAGCTGTACACCAAGTCTGCATATGTTGTCAGGCAAGCACTCTGAAAGTGACGTAGTAGTTGTATTCAAGCAAGGGCTTCCATGGTTGGCACTCACAATAAACATAACAGGAGGGGGATTTACACGCTTGCCAGTCGGCGCTAGTTGCAGGTACTGTGTGACAGTGCTCACAAGGCAATCAGGGCTGGTGCAGGCAAATGATCCCCTCTGCTTGCCCATATTCCAGAAAGAGCTTCAGAGAAAGGCTGAACCTGCTGGTGTGCCAGCATCGAAAGCAGCATGACTGTGTCAATCATATGTGTTGTGATTGTACAGGCAGACAATCGTGGNGGCTCTGCAGGAGACTGACAAACTGAAGCTGGCAGCAGATGCCTACAAAAAGGAGCTGCTGCAGCAGAAGGTGACAGAGCTGCAGTCAGAGCTGGCTCAGACCAGCAAGCGCCTCAAAGTCGCTGAGGAAGAAAACCTGGGTGAGGTCATAAGCTATCTCTGCTGCACACATGGATGTCAGCAGTGGTCCTGATGACATCAGTCATCATATCATGTGTATATCAATGACTGTAGCTCCTTGCAGTTGCTTCCAAAAAACGTCGCTTTATTGCAAGCATACACAGAAACAGCAAGCACTGTTTCGTTCCGCCAAACAAAGCAGAGTGACCGACATGTTTTGCTCATGCTGTGCAGCGGCTTCATGATCACTGCTCTGCAGAACAGACGCTTGCACAGCCTCTCCTTGCTGGTTTCCTGGCACAGCCAGCATTTGCTTGCATGATATTGCTTTGTGGAACTGAGGTTGTCCTGTGATGCCCCACAGGTCTAACTCAAGCACTGAAAGGGGCCAAGGGACCACCTCGCAGCTCAGGCATGGGAGCACGCACTGACAGCCTCAGGAGCCTCGACAGGCAAAGCTTGTCTGAGGCAGATCCCTCAGTGAGGCAGGCTGTTCTGAGTAGGCTGCAGGGTCCTGCAGAAGCCCGAGGGGACATTGATGAGCTGCTAGCTGCAGCTGCCAAGGCTCTCAAGGATGCAGGTGCACTGGACCATTTTCTAACCACACCATTCTCACTCTTACATCTGTACAGTGGGAATGATTGACAAGAACATCTGGCAAACCGACTGCTACAGGCCTGCTATAATGTGCATAGCCCGGGGAGCTATGCATAACTGCAACAATCAGCTGGCTTTGGGTCACACTGGCTGACCTGGCATGTCATTACNGTGTTTGTCCATTGTAGTGTAGCTTGATCAGTACCTTCCAATTGGGCCCTCGGGAGTGGGTGAGGGTTTCTTGCCAAGGTACCTTGCCCCTGTTGCCTGTCAACTTCACCACTGACTGCATGCATAAGCAAATTCTTGAATTCGCAGCATACACACAAAGAGAATGGTGAGCGCTCGTCAGGATCTGCTCGTAGGACACTAGGAATGATTACAGACATGTTCAAATGCACAACAGTGAGTGCACAGCATGACTGTTGCACCATGCCTTTGGTTGTGAAGATGCAGACCGAGAAGAAGCAGACTCTGTGAGGTATTGAATGTGTAGATCAGGAGAAAGCATATATGGTAATGTCTGTGATAATGTTTAAGGCATATTGCAAAGACATCACAACATCTGCCAATGGCACAAGACATGCCCAACAGTGCTTGATCTGAGGAAGTTCATGTTGATGGTAACTGGCGCCGTACCTGGAAGACTTCAATTTTCTTAAACGCACTTTTGATAGCCAGATCCTGAGTGTACCTGCAGCAAAGCACCAGACACGAGAGTACTTTTGCGAACTGGCTAGGAAATGATTGCAATCATTTACAGCATCAAGAGCATAGTCAAAATTGATTTGGTCAAAATGCATGCTGTTGCCTGGTCGATACAATGGTGACAATGTAGGAGATGTGATGATCAACAAATTGGAATCTCGTGGGACATGCAGAATGTAGCCAGCATTTCCTGGTCTCACAGTGCAAACACACTCTCCGTAACCGAGACTCTACAGAGTGTGTCACAGCTAAGGTGTACGCTACATTCTGCAAGCTCAGCTCAGGACTTGAGCTGAGGAGCCAAACCAGTTGTGAACAAGTGTTGACTGTTCTTGCAAAGACAAGTTCCTGCTCCGATTACTTGACGCCATACAGGGGTGCTGGAATGCTGCCGACAAAGCCAAGTTCTTGCACAGTCCAGAGCCCCAGCCAGCCTCAGACTGCCATGCAGTGTGGAGTCTAGAAGGGTTCAGTATTCAGACCATTTGCTTCTTGCGATNAAGTGCAAAGGTCATGCATGATGGGAGGTGTGCTGCCTTGTCATGTCAGCAATTGTTCATGGCAAACAAGCGCAAAGCAGACATGGGGTACAGATTCAGTGATGTGTGAGCACCAATTTGTCAATGCAGCAGATGGAGTCATGCAGCCCTCGTCCACTCAGCTGTGAAGTGCAAAATGACAAAATGTGATTGGCAATATTTGGAGAGCAATGCCAACTGTAGCGCGAGTTAAACTTACACGAGTATAGATACATGCCGAGCCTCATGATTGTGAATCCTGAGATTCACATGCATGCAAACAAAAATGGATTTGCCAGGATCACTCATTGAACCATGTGCATCAGCTATACCTGCCAATTTTTCTTCTCTGGGGTACGTATGCTCGCAGGCTATGCCCAGAATGCCGCCACTGGGCAGGCTGACTCAGCACTTCAGCCAGCTTGTCTGAAAAGTTTGTGGTTGCTTTGCTGAGGTGGTCCTCGGCTGTCTGGTCATCCACAAACAGATTGTAGGTGATTGTGACACGCTCGCCATCTGTGACCGGCAGGATTNGTCGCTTATACTTGTACATGACACTGAGCCTCTGATTTTCCTGCAGGCAGAACCTGAGAGACGCCATCAGGCAGGACGAGAAGGTGGACCGCAAGATTGCACGCAACCAGGACAGCTTTGAGGCTCTGGATTTCAATGCTGCTGCTGGGGACTCCCGCATGTCCCCAGCCTCTGCCTTTGCCCTGAGTGCCTGCACTGCACAGAAACCGCTCAACAGCGACTCTGTTTCAATAGCTTGTGCTGCCAGGAATGGCTGTATACCTAAATGATTGAAAACATGGAGGGGGTAAGGCTGATGATTGTGACAGCCTTTGTGTCGGCCCTGGGTGCCTGCATACAGAAATAATCTGCAATAGACTGTCACAAAGAGCATGATGGGCGTCACTGCTTTTGCTGGGAGCTTGCAATGCGAGCTGTTGTGACAGGCAAATTCCAGCACTGCTGCTTGGCCTTTGCTGTTCCTCTTGTTTCAGTCAGCATCTGCACTGCAATGCAGCAGCGTCAGTCTGATGACACATAGGGCTATCAGTTTGGTGTGAGTGCAGGAGCGGCAACGTAGGACTGGAACCAATGACACGGCTGAGAGGGGCACATTTTGGACAAGTCGCTGCAAGGTGTGACCACCATAGTGGCAGCATGCCTGTAACGCTCTTGCTGTGGCTATTGAGTTTTCTGACTTGTCATACATATGAGCATGTGGATTACACATGGCGTGTCATGGTAAAAACACCGCTGTGCAAATAGACCCTAGATACAGCCAGCTCTATGCCTCATCTTGTCTGTGTCTGTGACTCCCAACAAGTAGTCAACTTCAGCACATGAGCCCAAGCTGCACTTGGTGTGAGACAGTTTCCAGGACAATGTTGTCGGAGGGTTTTCAAGACAGTGGTGTACATGTTCAGTCACGGTTTTGTCACCAGCACAAAGATGACATTTGTGGGGTGCACAGTGCTGATGTTTGGCGCTGTAGCAATGCATGCCAAAGAGAAACAGATATACTAAAGCATACTAGCTGCAATTGGTATCAGCTTCTTCAGCAATCTGNGCGTACGCTGCTGATGCCTGCTGGGTGTGCTCTCCAGCATGACAACTGCAACACCCCACAAAGAGAGTCTGTATTTGTTGGGCACAATGTTCAATGCAATTATTATAAGGTATTGAAATACTGTTGTGTATCTGTCAAAAGGTTGAGATTCCGAAAGATTCTTCCATGTCTCGAACATCCACCATGAGACAGCAGGCGTGGCATGCATTTCAGGGTGCTTGAGAGCCAGAGCACACCGTCACATAGCAGTGCGTTGTGACAATGCAGGCTGATCCCCTTTGCACAGTGCCATCTTGTGACAGTTGTAGAAGGCCAGTCAACAACTTTGACAATACATGAAGTTGCCAGTCACCAAACTCACATTGAGCTATACATGACAGCGAGACANTATACCCGCTACAACAGTGTATGAGTGTATGAGCCGTGACTGCATCTGCACAAAGCTGTTGCGCTTCTGCGCTACCAGGATCTGTTCAGCATGCTGAATCACCATTCCAGTGGATGCAGTAGCGCTGCCGAGATCCAGTGCAAAGGTGTATTCAGTTCATTGCCGGCTCTGCGTCCGGATGTAAACGTCATGCTGTATATGTAAGCATACATGCAAGCAGTCACGCAGCATTGCACAGCTGTTCTGATGCCAACATTGGGGCACTTACTGAGAGCATGGCAAGGTGGCAACTGTCAATGCGCTGTTAACCTGTGTAGACAGTGAGACTTATGCCTGCACCCACCTGATCGTAGGATCCAGTCTGCATTGCAGCTTTGCAAAGCCTCCTTTTGACTGCCATCAGCTATCGCCTGTGCTTTCCTCACTGCTGCCTCTGCCTCGGCTGCAGTCACCAATGGACCTTTCTCCATACCTGCGTATATGAGATCCATGCACGTGACACGTCGCCAGTTGACTTAAAGCAACACATTGAAGTGAGCAAGAGTCTTAGCACCTTGCTTNTGTGGGCAGATGCTGATGACTGGTATGAACGGGCAGAGGCTGAGCAAGAGCTGGAGAAGCTAGAGGATGAGAAACGACTGAAAGAACAAAAGGCAGTATCAGACAAATATACACCCAAAGATCCAATGCAGGAAATGGAAGAAGCAATTGCTGCTTGATCTCACGGTTACATCCTGCACAGGTACTGCTTGCAAAAACAGCAGTACAACAGGGTCAACAGGTGTGAATGACATGAACGAACCAACTGTACAAGTGTCAACAAATGAACCCAATGAGAAGGTTCTTACTGTACATGCCCACCACCTGTTTTGTATCAAGGCTTCTGTGTCAAAGATTTGACAGTGATACATTGACTGAAACTAAATTGGCCGTCACTTTTATGGCGCTTCGCACAGCTGCTGTTAGTCTGGAATGCAGTGGCTGTCACAATGCAGCAGATGCAAGACAATGAGCTGGCTGTAGGTTACTGCAGCTTCATCAAGTTTTTATGTAATGACTGTTGGCTTATCTCTGCNGGCTGCAAGCAGTCCCTATGCAGCCTTGGCAACATACGACACAGCTACAGCGTTTGTTCAATGCACCTGATCCAGTATTCACCTTGCTGAGCTTGAATGCCTCCACCTGTGGATCAATTGTGGTACCTGCCGTACATACCTTGCATCTGTAGCATACTGCCAAGGTGTACAACTGGATGCGTTGACATTATGTTGGTGTCATCTCGCAGCAGACACAATGCTAGCGTGTTTGGTTGAGTTGTTGCTGCTGACCAGCTCAGCACCTGTGCTTGACAAGGGAGGAGTGTGTGAGTTGTACGTTTTGCTTGCTCCTAGATGCCAGTAGCAACCCCTTTGGCTCAGATGCTTTGCTTTGCCATCAGTGTGGTCATACCTGGTCATCAGCAACAACATGTCAAGGCTGCGGCTGCTTTCTGGCTGCATGCGCACAAGAAAGCATGCCTCAAAAGCGGTTGTCTGATGGTTTTGAAGTATGTCATACTTGCCATACTACTATATTTCAAGTTATCCTTGCCATCACGCTGTGTTGCATGTCCTACAATACCATCGCTCACACGCATGACATGTCTGTGACTGGCTGCACTGCCGTGCTTGTGACATCACAGGTGCTCTTCCAGTGAGATGTCTGATCAACATACCAGCACATATGCTCAGGGCATGAAATCAGGATACAGGATTCTTGTTGGTAGATTAACAATAACAAGTTGCACATCCAAAGCTGACATCATGCAGGCAAGTGTGTGATCAGTGCATGGCTGTCTTGCTGCTTACAGGCATCTGTGGAAGTGTACGATGTCAGGAAGGATAGCTGGAGGGATGTAGCACCAATGCAGGAATGTAGGGNGTGCGACCATATTTAAATTCGCTACAGTATGTCAATATGATTAATTGATAAGTGAATATGCACAGTGGGGCGTCCCAGGCAGCTGATTGCTCTGCAATGGAATGGCTTGCATCCCGCTGCAACCCATGTCACGTCATCACAGCCCTGCATGTAGCGCCTGGTTGTACAGAACACGCGGCTGTTGTTTTGCCGTTTCATGATTCACACACCCATATATGACGTATATAGCTTACCATACCATGCCTACACCTGAACATACACAGTCTACCATGCAGAAAACATTCCACAATGAAGCAGCAACAATATTAACAACACCTGTCAACCTGCAGCACTGGTGAAAAGGGCACTGACAATCATCACGGCAGTTGCAAATTGGGTACAGCGTGATTGCAACTGAGAATTCAATGCTAAAGGGCAGACAGAGCACAATGTGTACTACATGAGACAGCTACTCGGCATTGGGGTCAATGGCTCCCCAGTCCATGTTGATGAGGTCTGGTGCTACCCTAAATCCTGCTAGCCCTCCTGAAGGAATGATTTTTGGCTTAGCCTTGTGCAAGTCTTCCTTGCGCCGATTTTGGTCATCCTCTAGAAATTCCAGCACATTGTTGGCTCTCAGCTCCTACAACAATACCACATAACACCCTCACATGTCTCTGCAGCAAACAGCCTGCATGCAACAAACTGCTGCTATGTACCTCCATGTTTGGTGCAGGGGCCGCCTTTGCTGAAGGGTNGGTGCGAACATGCTGCTCAAGGAGGCAGCGCAGTGTTGAGCGGGTCGTGCACACTTCTTGACATGACAAGACAGCAATGCCAAGCCCAGTGGTGCTCTTTTTGAGCAGACCTGCAAGGCTGAATGACAAAGTAGCAAGCTATGCTGTGCATGCTCAGGGTCTTGATCCGCCATGCGCCTCAGCTTTTCCTGATATGGCAACAATTTTTACTGCAAGCTGTCTATAGACAGTCTGCCTGCAGGTTGATCACCCATCATACCCATGAGTGAGTGTAAGGCTCATGGGGACTTACTCCATGAAGCTGGTACAGTGCTGGCTCTTGGTCAAGCAACGGGTGTGCAGCAAGCATTGTTTGTAGAGCCTGTACAGGTGTTAGACGAGCTGGTAATCTGTGTACTGTGTGGCCTGCGCAGCGTTTGTGGAGCTCTTGTAAGGACAGGGGGCATCAACAAAGCTCACGAACCCTTCCTGCAAGCATTGCGGGATGAGGCCAGGGCGTTGCTTGTCTTTAACAAAGGGCAGTTTGTGTAGGGGCAGACCTGTGCGGTGTTTGTAGAGCCCTTGCAAGGAGAGGGGGGCATCAATACAGCCCACAAAACGTTTCTGCAAGGTTTACGGGATCTGTGTGATGAGGCCGGTGCACTGCTGGTGTTTGACGAGGTGCAGTGTGGCTTGGGAAGAACTGNTTGCAACTTCCCCTACATCACCCCCAAGCATGTGGATCTTGTGAGCAGGGTTGAGTGGGTGACAACTTGCTGCAGGTTTGCTGAAGAAGTGCAGAGTGAGCAGGGTAAGGAAGAAATTCGGAACTCATCCAGCTATGCTGGCCAAGAGGCCGTTGCCAGATCTCGCAGGTTTGACCTTCCCCATCATAATTGTTTCGTATCCTGCTTCATCACATCCTGCCTCATCCCATCCTGCCCTGTCATACTCTGCCTTGCCACAGTCTGCCCAGTTGAAGTCTCCCTCATCACAGTCTGCCCAGAGAATTTGCACCACCACTGTAGATCTGCCCCGTCACAACCTCCCCCATCACAGCCTGGCCCTTTGCAACCTGCCTCATCACACCTCCTCCTCACCATGCTGTGCTTCATCGCATCTTGCTCCATCAAAGTCTGCTGACTTAATCAGCACATGCTGCAGCTGACTTGTGAGTCCATGCGGACACACCCAGGCTGCAAAGCATTGCCTGTGACTGCAAACATTGCAATGTGCAGGAGAAAGCGCCCGGACAAGATGATGGCCTATGCCTATCACCAAACTCAGGCTCCATCCCTGGTGGGGATCCCCACCAATCCAGAAAACGATAGGCGCCTGGCTCGGGCTCTGTCTAGCGTTGATGACAACAAGAACAAGTACGCTTCCTGCTCAAATGTCGTGCTCNCGGCGGCAACAGCAGCAGCAGCAGACCAAAGGAATCCCTCTAGCTAACACAAGCATAAAATTTGTCAAGAGACTTGTTGTCTATGCTGTCCAGGCATATGCACGTGCTATGCACAGCAAGCTCACCTGTCTTTTGGTTCCTTGAAGAAGATGAGAGTGACAGCAAAGAACACTGCCCAGAAAAGGCCCATGACATAGCCCCCAGCAGTGACTTTGTCAATGCTGATTGGTCCAAGTTTGGTTTGAGGAAGGTAAGAGAGGGGGAGGGCCAGCAGTGGCCCGCATGCCATGCCCACCGCACTGGAGGTTACAAATGCTGCAGCACGTGTGAGAGGCTCCAGTCAGCATGCTGGCGGTGACGCGCTTGACTCTTTGACGTGCTTGAGTCTTTGACAACATGGATGTGCATATGCAACAGCAGCTCAGCAATCACAGCAAGCAAGGAACAGGGTTTTGTTTCGTTACTAGGGCGTTGTGTGCAAGCCCTCACCTGCACTTGCTTTGGTGCGGTCATCTTTGCTGATGAAGTCAGCAATGTATCGCCGGTTCACTGTACGAGCAGAGCCTGCAAAGACAAGCTGCACAATCACACTGCTGCACATAGCCCTTCGGTGATTCAAATTGAACACCATTGCAGTCATTATGGGGGCTTGCACACAGCAAGGACATATATCCCTTGGCATGACGAGCTTGGTTTGACTATCGCTTTCACCTCAGTGGCATTTGCACACAGACTCCGCATTGAGCNCGAGGACAGATATTCCCCTCCCTATTTCAGGTCAATTGCTCTACGCAAATGCGCTTCAATAGCCAAGCAGCAGGCTGTACCTGAACAGCAGCTAGACGAGCGAATATAGAGCATTTTGCATGACACCATGAATCGGCTTGGGGACTGTGCGGTCTGGCCAGATCTCTCTGGATCCCACGCAGCTAGTAAAATGTACACTGACATGTCTGCACTGTCCTACATGGTAGATGCTGTTGGACAACTTGCCATTGAGAGATGATCACATCTCATTGGCGTGATCTCAGTGATCTTACTTGCAGTGATTGCCAAACTCCTGAAAGCTGTGCAAGCAACCACTAATTGGGCCTCGGTGCGCGCTGCTTCGTTAATTTCATTTGCCAGCCTGAAAGCTTCTTTTTAGCTTACAGGCGACGGGTGCAAGGCTAATATCCTCAGGTGCACATGTACAAGTAGTACCACTTGTGCTAACCGCGACGGTATTGAAGTAGCGGTCACCCTTCCGTCGTTGCTTACACATGGCACTACTCACAGCTGATCGCCTAAGCTCGCGTCCTGCCACTGAGCCTNCAAACAGAGTATGCACATAGCTGGATCTTCCCCGAGTACCGTAGACAAGCAGTGGAAGGTGCGCTCTGTCATGCTGACTGCAAGCAGTCAATGCTGACCAAGTGGGACTGTCAACAGACACAATTGTTCATTCCCATCTGATCCTGTACACTATAAAGACCCACAATCATCACAGCCAGAGTGACATGGTCTCTGGCATGTACACCCGTTTTGCCATGTGTATGCATCTACATGACCTCTTTGCATAGGAAGTTTGCCTGTCCAGCCCACCAGCACTGCTTTTGTGTGCTGCCAGCTGTCTGCTTACATCTTAGCCCACAATGCTGACCTGCCTGCTTGCTTGCCTGCAAGGAATAGGCTGTGTGGGACAATGTTCTCACATGGCTTGCAACCACCATCAGCAAACAACCAGTCACAGAGTGTGCTCTGGCTCTCTTAGCAACCGTCGCATTCAAACAGCTGTCGCCAACCCCCATGTTGCGCACAGAGAAGTTCTGGGGAGTGCAAGCCCTACAGCAGCATCCAAACACTGAGGCCATGGTGGCTCTTATCTACATTGCATTCTCTGAAGGTATGGCATTNTGAGCCTGCAATATATCACAGACAATGCATGCTTCCTAACAAACGTCGACGTATCGAAGAGGTAAAAGCTTTCAGGCCAGCTTCTCGCCAATTCTGTTCCGCCCACGAAGCCTCAGCTCCTCGCCAGTCAGCTCAATTGCACGACAGTCCTGAGGCTTCCCTCCACAGAGATACAGGAGCAGAGATCGCTCAAGAGNGCAGCCAGAGCGTCCTCCTTCTGCAGCCTGACGCCAATGAAGCTACCTTGCTCGTTCAGTTGCATTTGACAGGGGTGCCCACANCTCGGCTGGCCTTGGCCCGAGCTGCCTACTCCAGGGCCGACATCCTGCTCCTGGATGACCCCTTGAGTGCTGTGGACCCCCGAGTGGGGCGGGTTCTGTTCAGGGAATGCCTTGGACCACAGGGCATCATGAAGGTGTGACCTGTCACTCATGCTTGTGCCTGCTGCCTCAGCGTGAATCACTGCAGTTCCATGTAGCCTAGGTGCAGCTGCTGTACCTGAACGTCTTGGTGCAACTGCTGATTAAGGTAGTTTACACCTCTGTGTGGTGTTTTCTACTATCAAAGCTTGTCTGGTGTAATAAGAAAATGGGTTGAGACTGGTCTTGTCAGTTGCAGCTNCATATAGGGCAGCTCGGCAGACTGTCCTCGACGATTGCTTCCAAGCGAGCAACGGTGTTCTCAGCCCGACCTGCAGCCTGTGCTGAGCACTGTACAGCAAGGCCGACTGCTGCGGTAGAGCTTGACATTTGCGGCGATTGTGAACGATCGTGATGTACGCGAGGTGTCGCAACTACGCGGCGTAGTTCAGGTACTCGAGGCGTCTCCGTGCGACTACCAAGCGCAGCCCAGACTTGAAGATTCGGTAGCCAGACCTGTTCTTGGCGTTTTGACTTACTCGTGCCCTGAGACACTATCCTACATTGCCTGCTCATCAACAGGACTAATGCATTGCACCATGCGCTGTGACGATGGTCAACAGCAGCGATCGCTGGGCCGAGCATTACGACGAGCACGGAAGGAGCACGGNAGTCCATCTACAAGGCACGTTGCACTGCCTTGCAGACCAGCCTGGTGCAACGATCTTGCCTGCAAAGGATGCTTTTTGCCAGACACTGGTCGTCTTGGTGAATATGCAGCAAAAATTGCACAGCAGAGGGTGTGTGACCTCTGCACACCAATAGTGCACTGCACCCTGCCAGACTATATGCAGCACACACAAGCCACTCACAATGGGCATCAAGTTGCAGCGGGTCTTGCACAGGTACACCAACCAGTACAACAACTCCGATACCCTCTTCATGCTCAGTCAAATGCTAATGCTGACAACATGTGAACGCGATCTTGTACGTGGGCTGCTACAGCATATTTACTAAGACTGTTGTGGTCAAACACGCAATCCATGTTGACGCTGCTGTGGCCATGCCGGCATTGCATGGTCAATGGCTCAACAATATGTCCGGTACATGATTTAGCAACATCACTATTGCTATACGAGCCTGGGCGGCTCCTGCAGCAGCTGAGATNGTGATGCTTCTGTTCTGGGACAGGATCTTGTTGCTGAACTGTTCCAAACAATAGAATGATTGGCATGTGATATCCGTCCAGTGGACATCCACTGCAAGACACCAGCATCTTTTGTGGATGTTGTCATCTTGTCTTGCAAGCTATGAGCCAGCAGTCAGGAAGCCCGCAATCTGAGACTCCATATGGTGTTGCAGCTGATGGCAACTGCGGCTACCTGGCAGTGGCGCTAGGCTTGGTGCTGGAGCTCCACAGCATGAACAAATGGCGGCCAGCAAGCCAAGCCTTTGCTGCCCACCTCCAGGTCATCTTTGCCAAAGTGCCAGATGAGGTCCTGCAGGTTCAGCGGGGCCAGCATGGCGCAGATGCCGCCTCTGGACTCCACTTCCTGCAGGTGGGCCTTGCTGAACTAGCATATAAAAGTGTCAGGCAGCAGTTGGACAGGCTCTGTTGTTTTCCTCCCAGAAATGTGCATGAGTGTCTGATGCCACCTATGTATGACTGTAAGGTCTGTTGCCTGCCTACCATATCAAGCAGTTGAGGCTGACATTTCGAGGCTTCTCATGTTCAATGACTAAGTGCTGNTTGCCTATGCGGTGCGTGAGCTATAGCACTGTGTCTAAGAGCTTGAACCTTGCACATTCTTGAGCCTTCACAAAGCTCAGAACACGCTGCCTTGCATATCCTAGTTTACATGACTGGTCTGCTACTCCACTGCTGCCACCAATACGTCACTGCTGCATCAACGCTGCCTGTGGTGTAGCACTCATAGCATCAACTTCCTACTGGTTGATGACAAAAGCCTCAACAGACTCGGCAGGAACGCTGATTTGCTTCTTTTTTGCGACAGCTGCATGTACGTTTATGATTCTTGAGGCAGAGCAGCAATGGCTGGCTGAGATGTACATGTGAACGCTTTTTCTACTCACATGCATCTTCCTAGTCAAGTACAGCNGGCTTGTTCTGAGGCTGAAGACTTCCTTTGCCTTCTGCTGAAAACGTGGTCAGAGCAGCGCCTTCGTTGCAATTGTAACCACCTGTACAGCAGGGCAAAAGGAAGTCTTCAGCCTCAGAACAAGCCGACAGATTCCCTGCATATGCTCAGTTGCAGTTTGATGCTCACACCTGTGGCAGCAGCACTTGGTACTGTTGCTGCCTCCAAGTGTCATCTGTGGTGTAGGAATGGCAGAGAGCCTGTAGCTGCAGGTGTACCTTGACAGAGTCTTGGATAGCTAGACCTGTCGTCTCACTTGCCTGTATAAGATGAAGGGCCAACACTAGATCAAGCAGTGCGGGTTGGCAGTGTGCGATCCACTGTTTAAGTNACATCTGCTCCAAGCAGGGCAAAGCTTGCTAGGGATCTGACGGCTCAACACCAGAGAGACTGNTTGCTTGATCAATCCCTGCAGCATTGAATGCTGTCGGCCGCTTTTGATTGCGTCTGATCACTGTGTCATTGCAGTCTCGAAGTCCTGTTATGTCGCGTTGACCAAAAGCAAAATTTGAAATGCTGATCCGTCAGCCAGCGAACGTTGGCGCATTGCCTGCTTATGTCGTCCCGACATCACTGTGAGCATTTGCAGGTTGTCAGCAAGGCTCGTGTGTGGCATGCAGTTGCTGTTCACCGGAGCTGAGTGGGCGCTGTAGACTCGATCAGTCTGTCAAAAGTGAAGCACGATGGAGGGGCCTTCTCCCAAGAAGCGCCGAAAGTCGATTGGCAGACGTGTCNGCAGTATACATTCCACCAGCTCATCTGTGACTTGTGTGCTGTCGGCATAAGCCTGGGAGAGCACGCTTTTCACTCCCTGCAGCGCGACACACCATCAGAGGAATGCAACCCAGCTTGCTGCAGGCTTTCATTCGCGTGATGTACGCCTCACAGATTGTATTGACTTAAACACTGCTGAACCTGTGCACCTGTCACTCACATCAGCCACGCAGTGGAGAGCTGCCTCATGCAGACCTGCTGCTTTTTTTGTTTGGTATGAGGTGACTTTGCAATGATATCTTTACAGCTACCACAGACATCGTATTGAGTGTGGAAGCAACCCTAAGTGCCTTCATTCAGGTGCAATCATGCAGAATGACTGCTGACGATGCACAGAGAATGGCAGACAAGGGCCTTCACTGCANTCAGTGTTGCTGCTGCAAGACATGCTGCAGCTCATGGTGTTTGAGCAAGATCTCATTCTGTTCTAGCTTCATCTTGCGGATTGTTGCCAGATGTTGCTGCTGTTGTTCAGCCAATGCCACTCTGAGGCGACCAATCTGCAATCAGCAGAGTCATCAGCACAGCTCATGGAGTAGCATTCAGCTACTGTCAGACATCTCAACACCTCTTGGTCATTCTGCATTGTTTCATTGTTGGGGCGCTGACTCTGTGCAGCCTGTACCACACGCGTTGGGCAGCTCATTCAATAAATGAGAGGTGCTTGGAGACTTGTTGCTCACTTACCATTGACTTCAGCCTGAGCATCCTGAACACCAAGTAACCGCTTAAAGGTATTGCGGATTGTTTCCCAGATACCAAAAACAGGAGCAACGATAGGACAGATCCCCACAACACCTGAAAGTATACATGACTGACTGTTGCAGAGGAATACTTGCGAAAATTTGGAGCACAAGCCAAGGCACAAGTCGTACATCGTAAGCAGTCCCGATGTACAGCGCTCGATACCGATCGGACTGCATATAGCCTCAAGCTCCAAACGTGTTTGTATAGCTCGTTACGTGCATGCTAGCTTTGCCGATTCATTCGGCGTCGACATTCACCGAAAGGATGACAGTCGTTTCCGCGTTAAACATTTTTGCGATTCAGGGACACGTTGTTGTCCTAGTACACCATCGGCAACGTGAGCCCTGTGTGCCATAGCTCAAGGTGCAGACCATCAAAGAAATGACTAAGCAGCTGCATCGTTCAGTTCGTATCGGTTATGTCGTCAGCGCTGACAACGCTGTAGCGCGGCTTCCTGAAGATATGGAGGCGCACAGTGCTGCACGTTTGACAATATGCGGAGCGCTGCTATGTGAATGCAGCATAAGCACGAGCTAAAGAGCTGTTACATATTTCGTGCCTGAGCCTGCCACCTGTCAGCGACATGCATGTAGCTTGCCCAAGCTTGACAGCCGTTTCCCCGCCATGCGCACACACACATGTGCGTGCATCATTCAGGTGTCGCACACAATGTTGGAATGTATACTCACGCTTTCGGCGGAAGTGCTTTACGCAAGCTTCCCCAGAAACTTGGTCGTCCTCGCCCAAGACTGGGTTGGTGGGTCCTGAAAGGTGACCTCAAGCCTGGATGCTCGTGCTTTTACGCTTTGGACCTGCAACTGCAGTTGCCCTGAGCAGCAGTGTACTGCAGATTTGAGATAGACTCAACTCCTGGAACCTATTTCGGCGGAGCTGTGCAGACTTCACAACCTGAGAGCAGTGTAGTGGAGTTTGATATGGGCAACAACGACATTGTGGTACAGGCTACCACAGGCTGCTTGTGCTGTTGGAAGGGCCTGTGTCTACACATGACATATGCTTTTGTTGTCCAGAGCATCACTGTCACAGCAGGCAGCAACATGTTACAAGCTGCTGAACAGGCTGGTGCTTTGGTGCCTACCAGGTACGCATGTAGAGATGTCCTGGTGCAATGGAAAGCACAGCCCTGTAGTAGGTGTGTNCAGCACTTCTATCACCTTGGTTGCTTCAACCAGCATTTGTTGTGCAGGGTGTCTTGACAAACTCAGAAGCGGACATCAACCAGCTAATCAATGATGACCTTGCAGCCCTGTCCAATATCCTGGGCGACAAGCCTTACTTCTTGGGAGACCATCCGGCGGCAGTTGATGCATCTGCCTTTGGGACTTTAGAGAATTACCTGTACGATGGAAATGATGCTACTCCAATTCCAACCATGACCCGCAAATACAGCAATTTGGTGAGGTTTGTGGACTCCATCAGGGCCAAGTACTACTCAGACAAGCTTGACAAGGCTGGCAAGTCTCAGTGACACTCGTCAAAGCACTTGCGCTCCCAGAAACGCTTGACGCGCTTGTTTTGAGTGTGAGTATCAGTGTATGCATGCAGTGCCCATGACCAGGGCAGATCCAGCTCGGCTGCAATTTGACCAGCTCATTTCAGTGAGCTTACCAGTTGTTTGCTCGCTGACTTTTGCACTTATAGCCAGTGCTCCCATGGCAGCATCAAGCTATGACGTAGAAACTGGCGCACTTGTTGCCAAATTGTGTCTGCCCAGTACGGGCCTTGGGTATGGGCCTACTGTGTATTAGACAGCAGAGCTGAAAGACTTGGAAACCTTGTTTTGGGCATGATGTGTCTGATTGGCTTGTTATGTTTTGAGTATGCATTTCTTCCCACCATAGCTAGAGCACAGTTTACACTTATACACTTATACACTAAGTAGCTTATAAGCACGTCAAGTTTCACTTCGTTGGACCAACCTTGGTCCCAAGTGAGCTGCTGCTAGGAGTGTACTGGAGCACAAGCTCTTGTCTGGTTGCTTGCGTTGCATGCATACTTCTGACTGATTCATGAAAGCTATGGTCTGTTGTGTTTGAGTTCTGCTTCTTGCAGTTCTGCGTTCAGCAAATCTGTTAACGTGCTGCTGTCAACTCTTAACAGAGCGCAAGCCAGGTGCAAGCCTTACTGAGCTTTCATGCCGCATCATGCACTTCTTCAGGCAAGAAAGGTTGTGCTGCCTTGCTGTTCAATAACTGTTTTTAAAAATTCCACATATATCTAATGGGAAGATGTGACGTGTGTCGAGTGCTACGGCATCCTTCTTCAGCACATAGTGACGCCAGGACTTCATTCTAGTGATCAAACAAGCAGTCAGACGTCTGACTGCAGGGATGGTAAGTCGACTTACCATCCCTGCTGAAATCATGAGGCTTACCAATCCTGCTAAAAAGGCACGGAGCAGNTGTACTCTTCGTTCAAAGCTATGCTGCAGGGTCTGTACCTGCCAGTGGCCTGAGCGTCAATCATGTAGTACCCGAGCTGTCTTTGCATGAAATGGAGACCGTACAATATTGCTGATTCAACTACTCCAACTCGCAGATACAGCAGCTGCAACATGGTCGTTTCAACTGAGCAGCGGAGCATTCAGCATGACATCCAGATACATCAGCCTCAAGCTCTACAAGTGGCACCAGACTTGTTCTATCTTATAATTTGCATGTCNCAGTGCTTGCTCAATTGCATGCAATTGAGACACATTGGTAAGCTTATCACAACAGGTCAATAACAACAGTCACAGGTCCACTTTCAACAGACAGCAGAAGTGTCTTGTCCACCAATGCATGGGTCTAAACTGTTATGACACCACGCTCTAGCATAACAGCCAAGAACACAATCAACACAGTCAATTGGCTGTGTGCTTGTGGCCTTGATTGGTGAAATATTGGCAACAGTGGATCGCGCGAGTCTGTAGCACCTGAGAGGAGTCTAAGAACGCAACTTCACATACGACATGTTGGTACCTTTTGTAGGGACGCCTCAGCCTGCTGCTGAGCCTGCTGTGCTTCAAGCTGTGCTGAGCTGCTCAGGGCGCTTTGTTTCAGCTCAAAACTCAAACTCAGGGCTTGCTTGCACGCATCTGGAGCCACACCAAAACGCATGCCCTGCAGGCACATAGATAACAGTTCGTGCTGACAAGGTGGAAAGCATACTGAACAAANGGCTGTTCACTGGTTCAGGACGTGACGAACAGAGTGTGTGTTACAGTCGATGTACGTACGAATCAAACGGCAGAAGACGACTATATTTCTTCACGTAGAACCCACAGACACAGTGTTAGAAGTGAAGCAGAAACTACAGGAGCTTGTGCAACAGGGCAAGGACCTGAAGGAGACCCTTGCTCAGCTTGAAGTGACTCTGAGCACGCTTCAAGACTCCTTGCAGCATGAGGGTCAACTGTTGCCAAACTTGGCTCACCCCTCCGTGAGTAATGTACATTGGCTGCCCAAAGGCGTTTGATGTGCCTGCATGACCCTCTGCTGTTAAAGCCGTGCATNTTTTGGTCAATCCATGCACCTCAAACTTTGCTGCACTTGCTGATTGCTGTGTGTATGAGGTGGATCAATACACTGTCAAGGGGTTGCTCACAGATGGACTAGTCAGCCTGTGTCTGCGGCCAGGCTGGCAATTTTTATCACCCGTCTTTTGTGTACATTTAATGCTGAAGACTCATCTGCAGGGGTCCATAGGCCATACTACCTGCGAATACCAGCAGCTGCTTGACACAGAGCCAGATGCCATCATCCCGTCTCGCCCCTTGACCGTGTACGAGCGTGTGTACGATGCTGGGGACCCCTTAGGTGGCAACTTCTGCCCTTCCAATTCCAGTAGCCCCCTACTGCCTTGCAAGAAGGTCAGCCATACTTTGTGCCGCCGCGACTGAAGTTCAAGGCGCCAAGAAATGCTGACACTGCTGTGAACAACCTGCTGTATAGCCCTGAAGCAGATGGCAGCAAAAGAGATCTCCGAAAATACCTTACTGCCTCTATGATTCACCCCAATGGTCTGCTTTATGATCCCTGTTNCATCTGTTCCATGCTGCTAGACTTTGGTCAGCTGCTGGCCCTGCTGGCATCATGCAGCCGTATCACATGCTTGCTCAGTGTGCTGCGGTCACGGCATGCAAGGCTTGCAACATTTGTATCAAGAGCAAGTTCTGCATGGCTGCTGTTGCTGTTGGCTATTGCCTGATGTGTGCAATGCTGGTCTGGGTAACAGGTACACTATGCCAGTGACCTCCGTATATTTCACTCATAGGTGACTCGCATATCAATGTATCAGGTTTGTATGGCTACTGTGATTGATTCAGCATTTCCTGCAAGGTTTTGCTAGTCATCAAAATGCGTGACGAAACCATGAATATCTTCCACTACCACCCAAGCTGCACTATAGCACAAGCCGACCCCTTGCCTGTTCAGCAGCACATGACTAAAGCCAACATAATGTAGCTCTTGCTGGACAAGCTGAGCTCAACAGCTATATGTTGCTGGCTGTATCATGCTCACTTCCGCTTTCTGCACACTCTGCATGGTGCGGTACAGGGCGGCTGATGCATCATCTGAAGGAGGTGGAGGGCATGAGCCTGCGCACTGTGGAGTTCTGTGTTTTTGACGAAGCTGACCGCCTGTTTGAGATGGGCTTTGCAGCCCAGCTGAAGGAGATTCTGTCCAAGATGAATGAGTCCAGACAGGTCCGGTCATACCTGCTAACACTGTGGACATCATACTGCCCATGCACGGTTACTGCCAAAAGCTGCAACCTTGTGTAGACAGCCAAATTGCTGGCCACCAAGCATTACTGTGCGTTAGTGTGCATGTCTAACGCCCCATGCAAGTACAGCTATGTGCATCAGCGTGCATAGCAGGTGAGCCTACTGCCCATGAGCCACCACATTCCTTTGACGAACAATGCTNCCACAGCAAGGCAGCCGCAGTAAGACAGCCGCAGCAAGGCAGCCGCAGCAAGGCAGCATATACGGGCAGCAAGGCAGCATGAGCATCCGCAGGGGAGAGTCGTCTCTGCAGGTCAGCATTGGCAGGCCAGCATCCGCAGGAGGAAGTCTGGTCTGCAGGCATAGCGTTGGCAGGCCAGCATTCGCAGGATGAAATCAGCAGGGCAGCTCCGATACAGTAGCATCANGTGATGCACATGCACTGTGATGCACATGCCCCAAACAGGATGAAGCGTGTGCTTTTGAGCCTGTGCTACAACCGACAAATGCTGCGACCAGCAGCTGCTTTCTGCTTCAGAAGTAGCTACGCCCTCTCTGACTTCCATATCAGTCATGAAAGCCATTTCATTTATTGCATCGGGTCTGATGCATCATGCAAGTTCTGCAGCTGCATGTTTTGTGAGAGACTGTGCCCTGTGACTGCCGTCATTACAGCAGTGCTTGAAGGTGGCACCCTTCTGGCAGCATGCTATTTCCGTGCTCAAGAAAAGGCAGTAAAAGTCTATGCGNGAAATTGCCTCCTGAAGCACTGCAAGTGCTGAAGGACCACAGCGCTTTCCTGCATCAGCAAGGTATGCTCAGCTCGATTACTGCCTGCATGCAAAGCTCTCGAGGCTCTGCAATAAAGCAGGAAGACTGCCATGTGTGCGGCTCAAGCAGCGCAGCAGCTTACTGACAAGTTCACTTCATACCTTCAAGCATAGCCCATTCCTTCTCCCATGACTTGCATCATAAGGCCTAGGTTTGCATGTGACTTGTATCACACCATTGATACAACACATATGTGCAGACTAAAACATTGCACAGTAGCTGCTTTGCTCAATCCAAATTGCATATCTCATCGAATTAGTCACTTCATTTACTATATACCATCATTGGTAACCACATGCCATTGATCAGTCCATGCCAGCTGTGCTTCAGGGCAGTTGAAGGTGAGTAACCTTGTGACAGCCTTGCGGGAGATAGCCCATGCAGACTCACAGATGGCGTACCACCTGTGGGTGCTGGTGTTCCCCATTGTGTGGGCCACTCTAGCAGAGAAGAAGGACCAGCAGGTCCAGCTGGCAAAGCCTATCATCCAGCTGCTGTCGAAGGAGCACCATNCTCCGCAAGTGCACATGCTCAGCAGCACTCACCCCTGACAGATCCCAACATCGAGGATGATGGAATTGCTTTGCTGCAAAAGCAGTGTGCGCAGACACAACAGACTGCAGCTGTTGTGTTTGCCCTACTACATAGCCCTAGTGACTGATGCCATCTATTGCAGTCATGCATACACTGTCAGGTTTGTGCATTCAGGCCCAACAGTTGCATGCACTCACTTGTGAAGAGCACAGTTTTACATACAACAACTGTTTAGACTGTCTCTGCAACCACTCAAATGAAGCGTGCAATTGTGCAACGTAAACGGAGCATCAGCTGTGCCACAGCAATGTTCCATCATGTGCATTGTGTTGACTGCTATGTTAAAAATACAGCTGCATTGTGCATTGTGTAGGCTGCCAAGTCGACGCCTTTCACTGACAGTTAGTGACTCTGCTGGAACTTGCTACACATCATGCTGATTCAAAAATGTTCGCATGCCCCTGCACTTCTGTAATGAGTGCCATACGCTGCGGATCACTCAAGTCAACCTCCCCATTTGACCCCATCAGCGCCGTAGATGGAGTTGTCCTGGCAGCAAGAGTGTGCCAGGAGGCTCCTGCTACTTTTGTTGTTAACGTTGCTTGTTCTGACAGCCGTGTGTATGCCGCTGTGTCCACCCCAGTTCCTGTTAGCAAGGCAAGAGCCCCTGCCAAGGCAATAGTGCCTTCATCCAATGCCTTGGCAGGAGTTCTTCATCCCAAGGCAGCAGCACCTCCAGGCNGGTGGAAAACTCAGAAGGGACAGTCAGTTAGTGAGTGTATCATCATTGTGTGTCAGTGAAGTGATCACTTGCCCTCATCATTGTCTTGACATGTCTTTTGTGCTTGTGAAACAAGCACCTTCAGCACATGCTGAGTACATTGTCAATGGTGCTTTGCTGCATTCATTGTGTGTGGTAAGCTCAATGTCATGGTCTTTTAGCATTGCGTGAGAGCNTATGTCACACAGTGTCATCATGGCGGCCTGTCATAGGAAGACAGAAGTGGCAGCAAGCCTTTGTTTTAGCATTAGCAGATGTGACTTCCAAGTAGGCTTGTCAGGCAAATGCGAGTAAGAACTGTGTATATTATTTGGTGGAGGAGTGATCAATCGTGTAAACTATTATTGAATCTACTGCATGATGCTCTACATACAAAGTCAGAAACAGCATACGTGTGATGATTGATCAAAGCTCAAGAATAACCTGCACCATTGCAGCTGGTAAGAAAGTGACCCAAGTGACCTCATCATCACACATAAAGACGCAATTAAAGGCTGGCGGCCTGTTCGTGTCAGTTGCACAATTGCTCATAAGATGGCGTTCTCTACATATGCTGAAGTGATAACTCTGACACGTGGCCCTTAGCTGCTCGTATAATGTTTTTAGGCAAACAGCAGTATTGAGCTCACTGCCGTATGGCTCCAAAACGGTAAAGAAAATAATGTGCAAGACAACACAGAAGATGAACGCTAAAACTTCGCCCAAACCCAAAGAGGTGCAGCACACTGGATAGGGGAGAAAAAGGGGAATTTGCGAAAACAGTCAGCTGTGTATTTTGCTTGATCCTGATTGTACAGGTGTGATTGTACACACCACATTGCCCTCAGCATGCAGTTCACCAGCATTGCGTGACACAGGCAATTGCGGGAGCCACTCCGGCGCTGTGGGTTCTGTACAGCCATGTTGTAGCCAGTTAGATGCTGGAGTGAGGCTTGTGAGCCCGCGGCCGNTCACATGCACTGCATTCTCACTTTCTGCACACGTCATCAAGTGCCTGTTTGCTTGCATGGTCCTGGCTATAATGCTCTTTAACAAGGGTTTAAGAATTTGGTCACATCTTGGCTATGCGTAGATCAGCAAAGCGCAAAGTTTAGTCTATTTGAAGTGCCAATAATTCTCAACTTGACATCAGCTGCCTTGTACCTCATTCCATATCAGTGATGTGCATATGAGACAATTCTAGCACTGCTTCAGCTTCCGCCAATAGCAGCACACATGCTTCATGCTATCCGCAATTGTGAGCAGAAGCAAGTAGTCCTTGCTGGTTGTCGTAAAATGTAGCCTGTTGTGGTACACAAGAACTACAGCCTGTTGCGCATGCTGGTGCACAACTGTAGGCATGTTCAGCACGTTTGCTTGTGTGAGTGGAAGGTTTGACAACCTGTGTCTATGCAGTCTCTGGATGTGATGCCGCCAAGACTGAGGCAGAATACGAGAGCAAGTGGGGCTACTTCACTTCCCACATTCCCTATATCCTACAACGCGCAGTAGCTCCCTCCTGGGATCTGTTGCAAACTTGGAGGGAAAAGGAGCCTGTCGAGGATGATGCAATGATCATCAAGCTGAGTCAGTTCTACTACATGGCGCTGCAGCCTGGGCTTGGCATTGCTTGCATCAACATGATTTGACAGCTGATTGTAAGCTCACAAGTTTAATTTTTACGTTGAGTGCTGCTCTGCATTGCAGCATGTGACACAATACACAAACTCACTGTAAAGGACCCTTGGGTTTGCGTGAAAGCTTGCCTCTACATTACAATATACAAGCATGTTAGAAGCCATCAAGCACTAACTGCGCCATAAGATGCCCTCAGTTGCTCTAGATTTGCTGTACTGCTCATCTGTCTTCAGCGACATGCATGCTCGCCAATGCTGTGATCAGTACGGTGCCTGCATGTCAAAGCCTGTTGCATGTCAAAGACCCCCTGCCACAGTCTGATACAAGTAAAAAAGGTCTGCTGCACATAGGATCAATCAGCTTGGATGTGGAGTCAATTTGTAAATCTGTGAATCCTACAAGCATAGCCGCCGTATGCTGTAGCAAACAGTCCTGTGGACCAGCTGGTAGATAGCCACAGACAATGCNCCCAGAAGGCTCAGCACGCTCAGCAGCAGGCTCAGCAGAGACAGCCGACAGCGCATCATTGGACTCTGCATCCTGCTTCAGGCTGGCCTCAGCTGCTGCCGTGGCAGCTTCAGACTGCTGGCCTCCCAGCTGCTGGGGCTTGGAGATTCGGACTGGGGGCTGCGCAGCAATTTCCTCGAAGCCCTGTGGGGATGGCGGGGGTTCCTCTGCATCTTGCGAGGGCTTCTCAAAGAGCTTGGGTGCCATTGCAGTCTTGCTGCCTGAAAGCAATGTTGATGCTTGACACTGCATGTTCATGCTTCATGGAATCCTCTTGTTCATGAAGTACGCTGTGATTGCAACATGGTGGCACATGTTTGACAAGTGCCTGCCATGCATCAACATTGTGTGCTAAGGAAAGCAGGGTGTTTGTCACAATGCAATGCAATTGATGTACACAAGCAAAGCAAGTCATGCTGAACCAGTGTCTCAAACACAGTGTGCTGTGCATGTTTATAGCTGGCATTGCTGCCTACTCGCTGGATGATCATATCTTTGAGCTTTTGCAACATGCCAAGTTTGGCATTACCCAACTAATGTGCATACTAATGTACTGAGCGGATATGACCTTGTAGCAGGTAAGAGCAGCAATTCAGGCAAACATCAAGAAACCAATCCTGTCACACTGCACATGCTATANCACACTACACAGGTCATCAGAATCTCCAGTAACCAGCAGAACTGGTGGTTGCAATCCAAGCAACGGGCCCTCCTGCACTCACCCACACAACAGTTGCTGACGATGTCATGCAGGCCTGCCCTGTAGTCATGCACATGTTGAGCAAACACAGCTATGTGCTCCAGGCCTGTAGGCCTTTGTCAAACATGAGTACAGGCCAATCTTTGACCATTAGCCAGGCTGACACCTGACACACACACAGCATGCAAGCCATGATGAGGGAGCAGCTCATGACGCACTGAATCAGGTGGCCCAGGCGTGGCATCAAGGCTTCGGCGCCCCTTGCCTGGTGGCATAGGTTCAGGTTCCTGCACACAGGCAAACCTGATCATTGTCGCACAGCAGGTCAACCTGCTTGACCACCAGCATAATCAGCACCTCCAGGGGATATGACAGCAAGGCAAAGCCAGATATAGTTCCCCGGCATCTGGTTCCTACGACTGCTGCAACTCTGGCCCCATTCCCAATGCCTATACGCTGCACACCAATGTAAGGCTCAAGTTACATGGAGTTCATTACGTGGAGCTGCATCATGTGTGGCAATATGATGTGCAGCACTGACCGGCAAGCAGCCAGCGGGTGATACTTCTGGCATAAGGAGATGTTGCAGCAGCATCCAGTGCTTTCTCATACATTTTTTGCCTTCGCAACTCCTTCTGCTTGCAGCAATACCGCATTACCAGGTAACCTGCACATGGCATTCACTGGCATAAATATGACAGTGTGTCTTTGATATTGACGAGCTAGCACAGCGTATTGCACCCTGCGGCACCTTCTGTTGCTAGTGCTGCTGCCAGCTCTGTCAGAAACTTACTGTCCCAGTCAACAGCATTGCTGCCGTGACCAATAACAATGCCAACCTCCTTGACCTGCACTATGCATTCTGATCACTAGCTGCGGCCCACAACAAGGTCTGTGTCTCTGCATAAGTATGCCATCACAGACAGTGTCCCTATTTTGGCTACCTTTTCCAGCTTCAGGTGCTCGGGTGGCAAGGTCAGAACAGCTGGGATGGTTTCCTTCTGCCCAGGAACCTGCAGTACCGGGGCGATATTGCATCACGTTGCAATTGATGCACTCGGCTGTCAGGAATGTTGCTCGTTTGGACCTCGATTTCACAGGAAGCGTGCTGAAATGTGCCGTCTTTGCTGGTTGAAACGCCATCGGGCGGTATGTAGGCAGAGTAGCCCTGTTCGACATGCCAGTGGAAGCGCACCATGATGATACTTGAACGAGGTCACGTCACGACGAAGCAACGAGTATTGCACACCAGGCGTTCATCACTGTTGTCACAGTGCTGTGGCGTTTGCGCTTGAATCACTTGTTTCGGAGCAACGCTCCTTCAGTCGCTGCAAAATCGACCAACCCAGCTTGACCTGTCAAGCTGGACCTGGTGTGTCTGCACTGAGATATGTGGCGGCAAAGCAGACTGTTGGATCTCAAGCTATGGCAAACCGCTCGTCAGAGTGCAGAACAGACTTGGCAAGGCGGAGCATGCACGTTCACCTTGCGCCAAAAACACACCTCAGCAGGCAAAGTCAGGATCCGAAGCCTTGAACAAGAGCTTGCAAAGCTAAAGGCAACCTCTCTTGAGCAGCTACAGGAACAGGTCAAACATAAGGTGCTCACCTGCAGCCACCTGCCTTTGAAAGCAACCAGATGGCTGTGTAGTTCGCTGACGACTAGCTGTCTATCTGCTCATCGGATTTGCTATGTCACAGGCAGAGGCAGAATCTAGCAGTAACAACCAGCCTCAACTAGACCTTCGCAAGCTGGCGCTACAGGCATTTCGAGAACACAATACAAGCTTGCCGCTGGTGNAGGAGCATACAGCCTTTGCATGGACAGCACCTGAGAGCAGCAATCAATAAGCAGGCAGGCTACTGGCATCACGTCTGCAGCTCTCAACATTTATGGCACATTAGGTCTGCATTGTTTCTGTGTTGCCCACAGTCATATGAACTCAGCCAACAAGGGCTGAGCAATCAAAGTTTTCAGAGCAATCAAACACTTCAGATTCCTTTTTCAATTTTGGTCCTCCATATTCTCTGCGTGTGTGCTTCCTGATGACGCTGTGACCTGTCTGCAGGCCGAACAGTTCAATAAGCACTTGCAAGTGGAGCAGGCAAAGGCGGCTCAAGACAAAGCAGCCTGGGACAAGAGAGAGGCAGAGCTGCTGCAGGAGTTGAGCGAAAGCATGGACAGTGGTCAGCGCCTTAAGCTTGCTCAAGCAACTCACGATCAAGACTTCAGTCAGTTCCAGGTCAGGCGTAAAGACGAACGTCAGCAAGCACAGTGGAAATGCTGCATGCCCCTATTGCAAAGGCTGGTCATGACATCTAGAGTTGCTATGATGCTTTACAGCCCTATTGATGGATTGCAGCTCAATACATACATGGCATTGCTAAACTTATATGTGAACATGTGGTGTCTGCATCAGCAAAGAATAGATGGTCGTTCAGTCATCATGCATGCTCGGCAAGCAGAGGCTTAATCTGCGGGCCTGCTGGTGTCTCAGCGCTGACGTGGCAGTAAAGGGGAAGTTAGCATGCATAGTCTGTCACCAGCGCTTGTCATCAGCATGCAGCACGTGACACGACAAATGCGACTATCATCTGAGCTAGAGAGCCTTGCCAAGTTCCTGAGCAAGCCTTGCTGATTCCGGTGATNCCTGTGATGCAGGTTTCATAATGCAGCGACAATGTGTAGGTCACTGTACTGAAAACTTGCATATCAAATCAATAATGTGTAAGCGGCTATCATGAAGTGTGAATTTGGGGAAAGCAACAGGCTTGCCTTGAGGCCCCCGCTGGTGAAGCTACCCACAAATATGACCTTCTTGGCAGTCTGGCTGATGTCAATGAAGCCGCCACAGCCTGGCGTGCGAGGCGGGAAGTACGATACATTCACATTCCCTTCCTCATCCACCTAACACACGTGCCCAGACTTCAGCACACATTCGTGGAGGTCAATTATGTTGGTATAATATAGGGCCAAGGCTGCATATGCTGATGGGATATTCTGAACAATGCAAGAAGTCTCAAACATTTGCCCACCTGGTTGCAAGATGTGCATCAACACACAACACCACTCATGGGTGTTCNAGTGCAGATCAGCGCGAAGTGTGAAGTCACCCGTGCCAGGTGCGGGTCAGTGGACTCATCAGCTATCTGGCTTGTCCAAGATTTGAGGCAATGCCAGGTTGATGGTCTCGGAGCGATCAATGACTATCATGCTAGCTGACATCCCACAGCTGCAGATAATCCGAGATCTCCATGATCAATGTCGCTATCCAGAAGCTTGTCGACAGCGCAGGTCATCTTTGCGTGGTTGCTGCATACCTTGACTGTTTTTACGGGCGTGCTGCTTACAACAGCTTGTAGTCAGCATTTCAAGACTGTAGAAGACCACACACGTGTGGTACCGCAGCTGGTCCTTTTGTGGTTGGAGTCGCTGTAGTCGCGACGCAGCAGGTTTGCCCCGATGTCGCTGTTTGCTGTCTATGGGTCGAGGTTCGCACCAAAGGCCACAGCATGCTGATAAATGGTAGTAGCTATAGCCNGTCTCTATTCACGGCGTGCGCTGCTCCTGCGGTCTCGCAACCAAGCTGATCATAGGCAAAGCATCCTTTGCTTTCAGATTCCTAAGTAAAGAAGTTCCAAAGCACAGCGTTTGACCTTGGTTTGCTGTATACTGGCGTCAGATACCTGGACTGTCTCTACAAGTGCATACACCGGCGAGGCAGTTGCTTTCAAGCTTGCAATCCGCCTCCTGCGCAGGCATGAACGTGTCGGAGGACGAGTTGAACGGCTTGTATACCTGGGTACGAAAATACCAAAGCGCGGGCCCTCCCTTCTCGTACTCTTGCTAGCAATACGTGAATATGCCGATACTCGCAGGTTGATGATATTCCCCTATCCAGGCCCAAACGCAACATTGCAAGGGACTTCTCGGATGGAGGTGACCTAACCAACTGTTTAGCTACCGTGTTACGTTCAGGTCAAAGTCAGGCGTTTGCTCACTGTCTGTGCTATGTAGTGCTTGTAGCAGAGATTGTCCACCACTTCTACCCCAAGCTGGTNTTGCATGCACAGCAGAACACTGAAGTGGTTCATTGTTTTGCCAGTCACTGTAGTGCTGTGTAAANAAGCTACAGAGGTAGCTGCAGTGCAAGCCGAGCCAAGTGCTGAAAGACCTCCACAGCAAGCTCCTGTGCCAGTGAACGCACTGCGGCCAGCACCGTTCATCCCAGACTTTGTACTGAACCCTGAGCTAGAGGCAGTTGAGGAGGACTACAGTAGCTCTGATTACAGTGAGGAGGAGATATAGGCTGTGCATCAGCGTTTGACTGGTCGCCTTCAAAGTTCATGTGTGGCTTGTCATGTACAGCAACATCAACATGCAACATCAATGTTGTTGAGGATATGCAAGTGGAGGACTGCAGCTTGTAAGCTATATGCATGGGTCAAGAGTGTTGATTGTGAGTAATGGCTGCCAGCACATACTTAAGCTGGCCCAGCCTTGTGCATCTACAAAGCGCTGAGATTTTGGCAGAAGTACTCGCCTGCCAGTGTATAGCTTTCTATACTCGCCATACAACACGCCATATGACATGGTAATTGCAGCTGTGATGTCTGTGTTTGACTAGCTTAGCTGATGGGCGAATTTTACCAGACAGTGCGCTCANCAGGTGTGCATGCATTGTTGCAGTGCAGACTAACAACATGCTTGTGTCGGCTCACACTGTGAACATGAGCAATGTGCACACCACAGCGAGGAATGACGATGCTTGCTACACAGTTGGCAAACAGACATACCAGACTCCCAAAGCTAGGAAGATGGAGCNTGCCAGCTAGAGCATTGCACTGCAGGCAGGCGTGGTCATCACTGTTAGTCTGTTCAAGCACACATTTCTTGTATGCAATGGACGAGTGTGTTCTCTGACAGCCGATATGTCTGGACCAGGCGTGTTGTTGGTGATGACTGCGTGAACGAGCAGGGGCTTGTTGGCCTTTGTTGTGTACCTGACACATACTGATGGACCACTACATGCTGTGCCTTCTAAGCTGTACTTGCTAGTATACGTACTACAGTGGTCTTAGATGGCCTTTGAGGTTGTAAGGACTTATAACGTTGAGCTACAGTGTCACATGTGTAATTGCTGTTCGTGCTCTGCAGCAGATAGCAGCTATGTAAATATAGCTGTGGCTCATAGCAGTAGCAAGCCTTTTCTGGGCCTTGGTTTTCAGCTATTGCATGGCCATGTTATCCGCACGCGGAATCTGGNTACCTGACCAAACACGTCCAGACTGGAACGGGCGTTTTATCCGGCGTTTACTCTGGCGTTTTACCGGATCACTTGACCGAAGTTTGACCGGGATGTTTGACTCACCTGACTCGCAGCACGCTCGACAGCATGCAACGCCACAGAAAGATACAGACGTGCAGCTAATGCCCGCAATACCTTGTACGTGTCCCTCAGTTCCTGTANTGTTGTACGATGTGTGGAAGCCAGCGAAACGTGAGAATATTCTGCAGCAGTAGTTACACAGTGTTAGGTGTATATGCCTTACTACAAGCCTTTTGAAGGACATCAATCTTGAAGGAGCATCAACAACTTAAAGTGTACATGTTATGTCAGCAAAGCAGCACACATGGCTTTCCTGAGCTGCTTTGGGATCAGCTTACGCTGGTAAATGCATGTGGTCTCAGCCATTGTCATCAGACCCTGTGCTGCTGCGATAGCCCAGCCAGTGTGTGTTTGAACCCCTACCTGAGCAGAAACACAACCAAACGTCTAGTGTAGTTTTATTTGTGATCCAGATTGGTTTGAGATCAGCGACTTGCTGTNGTGTTGTTCAAAACATGTACATAAGCACATGCTGGTTTTATTGCACATTTACCTTTAAAGGCAGGATTTTTGCCGGTTGGCCCTGAGGCACGAGGTGCAAAGGTTGTGGCAAATTGTGCAACCTGCAAGTTTGTGGACTGGTGACACACTGCACTTGATGCATTGCCTGACCGAAGTACTTGTGCAATACCTCCTTCTTCACATTTTTGCTTTGTGGTTTATTCTGTGTTGCACTCCTTCCTNTTGTCCCGTGAGCAGGGCACAGCATCACAAGGCATCAGAAACCGGTTTGTGTTAGCCAACATCAGCTATCTGAAACAGCTGAAATCACACCTTGAAGTTTAGTGGGCAAGTCAGGGCATGCTAGTTGTCCTCAAATGTATTGCCATTGGTGTCACATATGTGGCTCCTTTCTACCTACGGCATGGTTTGGCAAGAAACAGTCCATCCACTATCAAGTTCAGAATGGCAACCACAACAGCGACAAGCCTGGTGGCCTGGTTACCACTGTGCTGGAGTTTGCAAAAGCAGGTGCTAATCTAAACACTGAATAGAAGCTGTGTGAACAATCTTGTGCAGTATGTTGCATCGCTTGTATACCTCGCTGCTCTGTAAGCTGACNCAGCTTGCACACAGCATCACACATCACAGCATGACAGGAATCCTACAACAGACAGGGGATGGGAAGTCTGTGTTGACCTTGGGGGATATAGGTGGCATGAAGCTATGACTACAGTAGCAGAAGCTGGTTTTCTGAGCAATTATGGCTTGGCAATGTAGCATGTCAATTCCTCTGACACATTATGATGTGGTACACCTCATATATTATGCCCACGCTTAGCTGCATGCTGTTTGCTTCTGGCCTTGTAGTGGCAGACTGCAAGTCCAAGCAACATAACAACAGAATCTCTGCATGAGATGCTGTGCACAAGCCTCTCATGGGATGTATGTTAACATGATCAAGGATCGGGGAATGCCAATCAAGGCTTGGAGAAGGGGCTGACTTCCATTCCTGCAGAAACTGCTCTGTGTGTGCACAGGAAGCAGCTGAGCGTCAAGCAGAAGATCAGCGGNCAACACAGGTGGGAACAGCACATGGTCCTGCCTTTATCCCTCACTCCACCACCTGAAACATCTGAACGTTTTTGCCATGACCGGTGCGACCAATNAGAGGTACAGGGTCAAGCCCTCATGGCAGTGTTTGCCAAACGTGAGCTGGGCCTCTTGGCAGATGAGATGATGAAGGACCCCAGAGGCNACACTGTGCAGCACATGCAAATGCAAGGGTTGACAGTTGCTGGATAGAGTGCTTTTGACCCAGCAAACGCGGCATAGCATGCAATCTTACCAGCCTTGTTGCAGCATAGCCAAGTTTGACACTGAGTCTTCAGCTCAATGCAGCTCGCACTGACATAAGTCCTGACTATACACATGTGCAGAGTACGGACAGTGGGTGTCGGAAGCAAGGTAGATACCTGCAGGACTGCTTCTTTGAAACCCCCTGCCTCTCCATCACTGGCAGTCAGAAAAGACACTTTCCATCCTTGCAGGTCTGCATACCTCTGGTACATGCGCACAAGATCCGCCGCCCAGAAGGCTGCCTCATCACCTCCTGCACCTGCTCGCACCTGCACACTTGTCATTCATTAATTATATTACGTTATTATATATATGTTATTATAATGATATAATACTTTATGAATATAATACACTTTATTATTTTGAACAGCCAAGCAACTAGCGGCAGATAGTCTACATACCATGNCCTGGAGGGCTATGCTGGTGCTGGCCTGTATGACTCCATCACCATGGACACCACAGAACTCAAAAAGGTGGACTACAATGGCGACAGGTGCGCAGCGCTGCCAGCAGGAAAAGTTGGCCTCACACTGCACTGCATCACGCTGCATGGTTGAGCATATGCCGCTGGTGCTGTAGGTCTTGCTGAGGACGTGGTCTGCCTGATGAACAAGGCCATGCTAAGATCCATGCGTTTACATAAGTCTCTCTAGTGACTGATCATGGCAGCCTTTGGCATTGCACACAAGGGGCCATGCAGACTGCAAACACTCAGCTGCATTTTTGCTCAGTTGCATGAAACACTGGATGGTTTCCGCATGAGAGAGATCCCAGTGTATCATGCTCAATACAGGTTGATGACAGACTCAGCTTTCTGCTTGGACTTGATGGCCAGAGTGTGCAAAGCTGGATCTGCCATTGAGGATGCACTAGGCTCTGCCCAAGACATTGAGGGTGCTGTTGAAGAGGACGGGTCTATCACAGTTGTTCAGACGCGCCCACAAATGTAGACATTCTGCTGAACATGACTTGCAATACTATATCCTGCAGTCTATGCAGAGCAAACGAACCAGAGAGAGCAGCACAGCAAATACTGTGTGGCTGGGGTGCTGTCAGGCATTGAATGTATGTTGCACGAATGAAGTATACATAGCTTGTTTATACGGGATGTGGCGTTGCCTGACCCAGCAAAACGCTACTCAGAGCACAGACTCAAACTGTGAGTGGCTTTGGGCTATTATGTAAACCAAATATTAGCGAGTTGCAGCGCTTTTTGGTCTCAGTAGGGGAGATGTCAGGCAGTTAGAAAGCTTGTGTAATGAGTCATAAAGTTGAGGGCTGAGCTGCATCAGACCCTTATGTCGAAGATGTTGCTGCAGCAACCAAGCTGCCCCTCAACAGGTGATTAGTAAGGCGGACCGAAAAACTTGTTNGAGAGGTCATAAATGCACATGCAGCCTTCCATGTAGCGTTTGATGTATTTGTGTGCAATCCAGCTGCAAATACAAGCGGGGATGCATCCCTGCAGACAGCTTTGTATGCAGTGGCAGCGTGCCGTGCAGCGTCTGTGACATATGCATCATCTGTCATACAACATGGAAATGCGCTCAGTATGGTCTGGTATTAGGGACCAGACAAATGATGCAACCCTGCTACTTTAGCTTGATTTGCGGTACTTAGCANCAGCTAGGTATGTGCAAAGCTGGCATAGAAGCCAACCACCAAGCTAGCTACTATGACGTGGCCGTTCAGTGCCTCACTTTGATGATCACCCTCCCTAGCTGTCTCTGCAAACCTGCATACATGCCGCTTATTGCGCATCTGCCTACCATATGATCATGTTGGCTGATTCAACACATCACCTTGTGCAGCCTTTCACAGGTGCAGACCAAAGCGATTCAGACGCTGATGACTTGTTGGGAGAACTGCCCTTGGAGGTGGTCCACCACATGTTTGGCTTTATCGATCCCGTGACATTGGGGAAAGCTGCCTGTGTGTGTTCCACCTGGCATACGACTGTCACCCAGGATGACTCCATCTGGCAGGGTTGCTGTCAACAGCTGTCAGCTGGAGGCACAGCCCTGATGACCAAACTGCAGCAACCTCTGCCTGAAGGGCTGACCTATCAGCAGCTCTTCACCAGCACTGTAACTAGTAAGCTGTAGCTGTTGCTGTGCATGCCTCCACTGCACCCAACAACAGCAGCTGTGTCATAAGCTCCTGGTCTGGCAGCGTGTAGATANTTTGTTGGTGCAGGACTGGGAGGGCCTGCTGTGTTCTTTGAAGATCAAGACAACAATACACTCATCAGCCCATACGGGCAGCTGTCTATTGCTGGCAGTATTCTGGAGCACAATGTTGCAACCAGTGGGTGTGCAGTCAATTGTTCATTCAGTGATCTGACGTTTGGGGGTGCAGTGTATGCTGGGAGTGCGCTCAAGTCTCTGACTTTACAGAGCCTGACAATGGTCAACAACACTGCACACTATGGAGGAGCGCTGGCTGTCTGGGGACATTATGATGTCAGCATCACAGATTGTGACTTTAACAAGAACAAAGGTGCTTGCGACCTGGCATCCCTGTTCTCNACAGACGAGGGGCCAGTAGTGCACAGAACGTTCTGCACAGGACATGAAAAGCCACCGATGCGCACCTAACTCGAGAGCAGTGTTGCGTATAGGGTGACATGCGGCCACGCTTGATCATGCAATGGGTTGGGGTTTCAGCTCGAAAGCTGCAGGCTGTCAGGCGTTCCTCGCTGACGCCTCTGCATGCATCCCGACAAGCAAGCGGCTTGGATTCGTCCGTCAAGCCGCGGGTGCGTGGGCACGTACCCGCCGTGCAAGTTTAACATCACAAAAANGTCATTCTGGCTGCCCACTTCAGCAGCTAATACCTGCACTGCTGGATTGCTCTGCACATCGTCTGCAACGACTGGCAGCGTGGCAATGGATGGNAACAGCGAGGCATGGATGTCATAGACATGATGAGTTCAGCTGGTCTGCAGCCAGATGACTTCACTTTAGACATTGTCAGCNCTGGACCTTTCAGGCAGTCACATGGCTGCTGACCAACTGACTTCGCATCTATGCATGGTGGTCTGCTAGATAGCTTGAGCGTGGGTGCACTGCTTGAATGGCATACTAGCTCTCAACCAAGCACATCACCCTTCCTGGACCCGTAATATGTGCTGTTGCGCAGTATTGCGCCCTTGTTGGAGATACAGCGGCTCTGGCAAGCCACACTGTAGGGTGATTAGCTTGCTAGAGTCATGTCTGTATACGNGCGCATGCTGTCTTCGCAGCACCTGCATCGTGAGCACACCTGTCCCTTGTCATTACAGGTCGTCCGTGGCACGCATGTGTCAGAGGGTGCTGGCATGCCTATCTGCCGGACTGTGGGGACGAACTGTACATGTGTTGCGCAGACACCTGCTTACCCAACTCCGTCAAAGGAACGCTGTGAACATACCTTGCATGTCCTGTCTTCGAACCTCCAAATAACAGGGCCCGTCAAACTCTCACCTAATGACACTGAGTCAGGATGCCGCTCGACTTCAAATCTCTGAAGCTTGGCATAGGCCACAATCAACCTATACCAGNTGCACCTCATGGGGCATGACATGATGTGCTACTACCGCCAACAGGAAAGGTGACTGGACTGGAGTCACTGGACAGTTCGTTGGATATGCATGTGTGGCTGGCCTGTCAATCAAGTGAATGTGGCAAATTGATGCGCGGGTTTACACCTTGCATAGCACAGTTGGGTGTACCCACGCCGAGCGTGCAACATTGCGTGTGACGTTAGTCGTGTGCCAGCATACATGCAAAGAACGCGNAGATAGGCATGCAAAGCTGCCTGCATACCAGGTAGAATTTAAGCTTTGCAGTAGTACTGCACGTTACACTCTCACAATTGCGCTGCCACTAACACGCGCTCTTCAGCGGCTGCATTGTCAGTGCAGGCGCCATGTCAGCAAGCGCAAGGGCGGCAGACCTAGCGACGAGTGCCACTGCAGTCGAANAGTCACTGTATTGAAGGTGAGCCTGTGCTTCTGTTGTATGGGAAATGTCATGCTAGCCTGCTTGTGCTCCTGAGATCCAGTCCTTTCTCTCAGCATGTATTGTGGGCAAGTTTGCAGAAGTTGATTGCACTGGCTAGGGAAGAATGACACTAGGTAGGGCAAAACGGTGCTGGCAAGGGTAAAATGACACTGGCTGGTGCAACAGCTTACGTTAGCGGGGCAACATTGCACGTACATTGTCACGTATGGTTTCTCATCAGCACCTGGTTTCCAACCTCTGTCTGCAGTCAGCCTGGTCTTGCCTAGGACATGCGCACACTCTGAGCAAAGGCTTGTCACAGCAGTTGTATCCTCCTTCTCTCATCACAAGGTGTCNCATTTCACAGTATGTATAGCAGTGTAAGCACCAGACTGGGGGCTTACCAGGTATTGATCTTGCTTTTCTCTGTTGGTGTCTGCAGAGATCATGAGGCCCACGGCTTCATAGAACATGTGTATCTGATGCGTTTCCAGGTCTTGAATGGTTGCAGTCAGCTCTGTCAACAGCTCTGAGATGAATGTCTCAGACTCCCCTATCTGCATCACAAATGCGACTGTCAGGTCAGTAAGCAATCAGGTGTTTTGTCATAATTGTGATATAATTTGAGAAGGACAAAGACCGCTCAGGCTGGCTGGCTCCTGACAAGAAGCACATTACAATCAGGCACAACATCTTCACAACACAGAAACCCGTGTTTCCACATATGGCATTTCCTGCATCACTGGCTAACTACATGCAAATGTGGCTTCTCAACGCATATCATGTTGACTATAATGCATTATTTGACAAAATCCACCCAGCCAATACCCCGCTGTCTCACACATAGCAACACGGATGTGATTGCAACACTTGCATAGCTGCTAAAAGTGGTGCGCTTTCATGCACATAGATGGCAATATGAGGACGCTGGTGTTCAGAACTGTATGTGAGGACTGTCAGCCATGCCGATGTTCTGCAAGCCTTGCAACAAGCAAAATTGGGNAAATATTTGCAGGCTGAGCAGGCTTGGCTTACCTGCACCAGGCGTACATAGCGGTGACCAAACTTTGGTGCAAACACTTGTCTGTCTTTGGTGGTGATGGCACGCTCTGCTTCAGCGCCGCTGTCAAANTTCACTTGATGCTGTTGCAGGGCAAGATTGCAGCACAGGCAGAACATCAGCTGTCAGGCCTGGAAAATTGGCACATCACACAGACGCCTGAAGCATACCTGGACAGGTTTCAGGAGCAGAAAGATAGCCTGGTCTATTTGACAGCAGACTCCACAAATGAGCTCAGTGAGCTTGACCCCAGCAAGAAGTACATCATTGGGGGGATTGTGGACAGGAATAGGCACAAAAATATTTGTTTCAAAAAGGCTGATGCTCAGGTAAGGTCTACAGACCAAGGCAGTATGCTCTGAATGCTTGCTGCAGTGCTGCACCTTGCTACCTTCACCGTTGACGTGCCATGCCATTTGTTGCCTGACTCTGTCGGTTGGGCTTCATGATCATGTTGTGCACAATGCAAGTGGAATGCTGGGTTTTGGCAAATGCTCAGACAGGCACGGACATGTCTTCTGGTTTTGCAACCAGCATGCGCTGATGTATGCACCAGAAAACCGTGCAGGTGGTTGCTTCAGCAACATATGCGGTACACTGCAAGCGCTGAGATTGTGCCAAGCTACAGTGACAATGATGTGCTTTGCTGCACAGTGTAAGCTGTAGCTGTTGCATGACTGAGTATGTGCTGTGCTCTCAGGGCATTCAAACTGCAAGGTTGCCAATTGGAGCATATATGAAGCTAGCATCCTCACAGGTTCTCACAGTCAATCATGTTGTGGAGATCCTGTTGTCTTGGCTGGAACTGCGTGACTGGCAGCAGGCTTTTCAGAAAGTCATACCAACCAGGAAGCGAGCTGGTGATACAGCAACTGGCACCACAGAGGATACAGAGGATCATGCAGGAGCACATGTCGATGCAGGTGTAAACGAACTTGCACAGGAAATTGCGGACCAGAAACAGGTCCCTGAGGAACTAGCGCTAGAAATTGTGAGCACTGCTGTGCAGACAGTCACGGAACTGATTGANGTCGTCAGAAGTAAGTGACATGTGCAAGTACATCTTACATCTTGTGTGATAGGTGCATCATGACTTTGTTATGCAAGGAGAAGCATCGCGAGAAGCATCGCCAAACACAAGCTGATGCTTTCAACAGGAATGCAGCAGGAACAGTTGTTGCAATATAGCCGGTAGGTATTGACTCACCGTGTTCCAACCAGTCCACTGTAGGAACTGACTCCATTTGCAGAAGTTGCCTGCGCTGTTGCAATGCCGTTTGGATGCTACAGCACTTGAGGCAAGAAACATCACCACAGCCAGCTCCTGCCAACAGCACAAGTAGTCTGGGGTGCTCATGCTGATTATGCAGCTTCTGACGTAGCACATGTTGCGGCAAAATGGCTAGACAACAACACTTTGTGAACATGCCTTACCAAACTGACCAGCTGGGTCGTGACAATCACTGCCAAGCGCCGCCGCTGCTGTGACCTATGCATCGCAGCGATCATGTCTTGCAAGTAGCCCTTGACCTGAGCATTCACCCAGCCAGGGCACCTCATTCACTGCGTGTGCAACTAACATGCAACATACGTTTAACTCCATTCCAGGTTGCAGCTACTGATCCACATATGTGCAAGGGGTTATATGCTCACCAGTGCTGTGTTGACCAAGACACTTTGACAATCCGGAATAAGAAGCTTGCCAGGGCTGCAGTAGACAACACCAAAAACAATGCTGACAGACCAACTGCTAAGTGTAAGTCAGTGTGTTCCTTTTGTCTGTAAAATGATCGATCATAGCCCAGATAAATAAACACTGCCCACACCCCAACAAGTACCCAGCGAAACACGCTTTGTAGAAACACAAATCTCTGCACAGCACCACAGGCTCAGTACTCCATTTGTGCATAGCTTCTGTGGCTTCTGTGGGCTTATATGCCCTCTGGGTACAAATGCAACCAGCAAGGCATAGAGGATAGGTGTCCTACCTTCAGTAGATATTTGCCGAGACACTCGACTCGCAATACAATACACCTGTTGACGTCTGTGCTTTTTTCGCTAGGAGAAGACCTTGCGCCACAANGTGGTGTTGCAAGCAGGTGCCCATCTTGCGAGTGTGATGCATCAGCCTTACAAATTATCAGACATGACCTATGCAGTCCAAAATATCTAAACATGGGCTTTTGCCCAGCATGAGAGAGAGTAGTGGAAAATGGAACAGTCAGTGTCTCCTCAGGAAGGGGTATAAGCAATATAGGAAATTCCACAGCAGACAGCCACACTGCTTTGCGGTTCAAGCCATAAATAGGCAACCTAGCAGGGCTGTTGGGCATTTTCTTACCGCTGACTAGGCCCAACCCCAGAGCAACACCTAGTAGGGCTTATCACAAGCTGGGGAAATGAACGGCAAGAGTTTACTCCTATGTTGCTCTGCAGGTTAAACCTAGGACAGATAACCTAGCAGGGCCTGNCCATGCCTTCAACTGCATGCACATATACAGGATGGCACCCACAGCATCCAGCAGGATGAATCTGGGGTGCANCGCCGTGGTCAGTACATGCTGTAACCGCTTCTCATTCATGTCAGCTGGCTGTGCAATATCCTGACTTTGACTGGAACTTTGGACCTGTTGCAGCTGCTCAGTGAATGGTGGTGTAGGGTCTGCCTCAGGGTGCGTTGGCAGTGCGCGACGCAGCTGCAGACTTCTTCGGGATCTTGATCTGCTGCCTCGCTGTGGGGGCGTTCTGCTTCCAGTCACATGACTGGACTCCGAAGCAGATCCTGACCCTGAGGGGCTGGCATGAGCGTGCGAAGCCCGCCTGTCATCCTCCCGCTGTTGCACAGCAGCCAGAGACTCTGTCAGCAGACTGTGCGCTGATGACAACCTTGAGTTGGCTGACTGCAGAGTTGCCAGTGTGCTTGAAGAAGCAACATGGTCAATGATGCCATCCTGACCTTCAAGCTCACTGTCAGNGCAACAGCACAGATGGGCACAGGCTTTCAACGTCCTGGTGAGCTGTACGACCAACGCACGAACAAGCAGATCTGTTGCATCACAACTCAAAGTTCTATGTCGTCCTCCAGTTCTTCCAAGCTCCTGCGTCATCAGCCAGTCAAGAGCAGGATGACTTACTGTTTTTTGTCTACCTTGCCGCATATCAGGTGAGGGGCCGTTGGCACTGCAGCTGGTTNCTCGCAGCATAAAATAGGACCCTGTGGACAACCTGTGCTCTGTGACCCCAAGCCCCTTCAGTAAGAATGCTAGTGCTCCAAGCTTGGCTTTGTTGATTGTAGGCAGACATTNATCATCAATCTGCACACGCACGAGTGCAGTCTGTTCTCCGTAATGTCGCGTTGAGAGCAAACACGTGCTGCACCTGGCTGTGACACGTAGCTCACCACTGACTTCAAGCCGTATCTAGTGGCCTGCATTGCTTATCACATGACAGGAGACACACTACGTCACTGCACGGTGCGATATGGCCAGAACAGCATACTAATACCTCTTCCATTACTTCCGCCACCGGACAGTTACGATTTTCTGAAGCTGCACTTGTGCAACAAGTTCCCAGAACTTGAGCAAGCCGANATGAAATGCGATGGCACATGCAATAAAGATGGACTGCGATGTCACAGCTGCCTGCAAATGTGACAGTGGCATCAGCACCACGATACAGGCTGGTCAACTGCAAGCCATTTCAGCTACTCCGATTATTCTTACAGCTATGTGACCACGGATGCCTACAGTAAGCATGTGCTGACATGGTGGCTCAAGCTAGTGTGTATGACAAGTGCCTTGCCACATAGCATGGGACATGAGTAAGGGCAGTAATTGGTGGCAGTGTTGAGCGTCTGCTTGTACCTCACTGCAGGTGTGGTGATCTTTTTTACTTATGCATTGGTACAAGTGACACAGGTAGCGGATGCAACAGCCACATTCGCTGTATACGACTCAGACAACTATCCCCAGGTCAGTGCTGTGTTTCACTCTGACAGTCCACTTGTTGTCTACCTGGGCTATCGCCATCAGTTGTTTGTGAGGAGTTGCTACAGTAACCGACAGAGTCATGATGTAAATGTGCAGAAGTCAGTATGCGCTATATTGCAACATCTGGATGCTATTGTGCTGATGGTTGCTCTATGACAATCCCATGGCTTGCTAATGCACAGAATGGCCCTGGTTGTTTGCCCTGTTGCTGCCTGGCATAAGTCATGTCAGCATGCCTGTGATGTCAATGGCTACACCATCAGCATCTGCCTTGCACCAAGCTCCTCAATACACATTGCTTGCTGCTCGCCTGACTTGGAAGCGCTACTGAGATGACATTGTGCTTTACTCACTCCAATCAGCGCAGCCTAGTCTGCCTGTGAACTAACCCCAACACCTCCTCCCCATCACATCCCCCTATCACCTCCCCCCCCTCCCAACATTCTTAGCACACAGCTGTGAGAAGGTCCTCAATATGACAAGAGACAGTCCCCTCAAGAGATGAACTGATGTGCAGGCAAGATACCCTCTGGTCAAAAGGATAGACCCAACAGCAGATGGTGCCAGTCAAGGCAATGCCACTCAGGCTGGTGGGCCTTTCAGATACCTTCTACAAGCCAACACCACAGGTGATATCTGTCATAAGGAATCGTGTCCATGCATAAGCATGCTCATCAGTGGTCGCCCTGTCATGCCACCAGGCCTNAACCGACAGAGTCATGATGTAAATGTGCAGAAGTCAGTATGCGCTATATTGCAACATCTGGATGCTATTGTGCTGATGGTTGCTCTATGACAATCCCATGGCTTGCTAATGCACAGAATGGCCCTGGTTGTTTGCCCTGTTGCTGCCTGGCATAAGTCATGTCAGCATGCCTGTGATGTCAATGGCTACACCATCAGCATCTGCCTTGCACCAAGCTCCTCAATACACATTGCTTGCTGCTCGCCTGACTTGGAAGCGCTACTGAGATGACATTGTGCTTTACTCACTCCAATCAGCGCAGCCTAGTCTGCCTGTGNCCTAGCACGAGCATGCTTGCAAGCAAGCCCATTTGAGATCTGCGCCTGGGTTGAATGCGCACAGAAAATTTTGTCACGCATCACTTCTGCACATTGAATGCTTGCTCCAGACGAACAGCCTGCAAGAACACTGAGTGAGTGCTCGACGTCTCACTGAACGCCTGCAACAGGTTGCCAGCAACAAGGACGGCTGTCTAGCAGAGTCAGAAAGCCTGGCTGTACTCCAGTGGAAGATCAAGGCGTCTGTAGACATGGCCGCAATACAGAGTTTCACATCTTGCATTGTACGGTCATTGTCCCTGCTGATCTGATGATCCAGGAGCCTTGCCAGCAGGCGGAGATGGTGCACTGCTGTTTTTCAGGGCCTGCAGTTTCTTAAGACATGCCAGCAGCTCCTCAGCAGTCGATTCCTGAACTTTTCCAGGGCTCTCATCNAGACCCGCCATGGTGCAGGTGCGACTTGTCAAAAGCACGTCAATTCAGGTCGTGTCAAGAGGAGTACTAGTGGTGCCTTCACGCCGCGTGCATCCACGGGTTAGCAAGGTTGGAAACTGCGTGAGAAACAGCTTATTTTGAAATTTTGACCTACTTCGGACATGATGAACGAGAAGCGCCACGAGCAAGAACGTGCAAACGCGCACGCCTGTAATATCGCGNCAACTGTCTGCACACATGGCAGTCTTCCTCAAACGTCTTGCATGAGGGCCTCATTGACAGGGGCACACACTCACTGATGACACATGTGGTAACCTTCTATTTGATGCAGCTGCAGTACATGATGCAGGCACGTCGAGACATGTGCAATGACAAAGCACAATGCAAGTATTGCTGGAGAGCTTTCAGCAGCATGGCACAGTGTCACAGCATGCATCGTTGATTACGCAGATTATACACAGCAACTGCGCACTTACTTGCCACACTATCGCAAGCTGTGGTGGTGTCAGGCTGGAGATCTGGCTCATGTCATGAGCTTGCTNGGTTTGTATGTGTGTCAGTCTAATTCGATATACACAGATTCACAGAGAGCAGAGATTTGCTGCAATAGTCATAGGAAGTCGGGCGCTGAGAAGTCGTCAGCTGGCAGACTTGTTTCCCAATAGTGCAATAATCTGATTCCGGTCAGAGCTGTGTAAGCAGAAGCATTTACATTTCACTGCGGATCACCTTTGACCAGCCTGAGCCAATATGACACAGTCAGTGACTCGGCGCAGACAACCTTGCATCGTTTGACATTGTGAGAGGGTGTGCAAGTGTCGGCGCGGCATGTAGATCTTGTACAAAGATGTCGGCCTTTCAGCACGGGAGTATGAATAGGCCACCTTGTACTATGCGTCTTCGCCCTCTTGCATACAGCGCGCATAGTTCAGGGTCGCATGCAAAGCTTGTTCACCTGCCCGAAGGGGTGCGTAAGGTGATTGCACATGCCAGCAAGGATGGCCGTGAGCAGCCTGACCTGGTCGAGCGAGTGTTTGGGAAATTATTTGGGCAAACTGCTTTAGATAATCGTTCGCCAGGAGGCATGAAGCGCATGAGTGATGAAGCTATGCTTGAGCAGTACCCAGCAACAACTACAGAGGTTGCAGCGGTACTTGACTCTGACGACAGCACTGTACAAACCTTTAGGCCCCTGCTGGCTCAAACGCGCTTAGAGAAGCTGCCTCTGAGGTACATCAACCATCCTGTGTGGCAAATCAAATTCAGCACAACCCGCGCATCAATGCTATGAGAAAGCTGCAGGCTAGCATACTCAGCTNCAGGCTTTGATGCTGTAAAGCCTGTCGGGGCTGTGCGCTAGATAACGCGCAAGCGTTGGTAACGCCAGCCTTTAATTCCTGTCACAAATGCTGCTCATATCAGCATCGCTCTGTGCCACAGTTCAGCGAGATCCGGGTTTGCACTTGAAGTCTCGCAAGATTTACACGTCCAACCTGGTCCAAACCTGGTGATAGGGCATACAACCTGCATGATGCTCGCCTAAGCAGATACAGGAGTGACTACAGCTGGCTTTGCAGCCTCACTTGGTGGAAATGACAAGTCAGCTGCCTCACTAGGCATTGTGCTGCTAGACTTGAATGCTAGACCTTCATACTTGGGGTAAGCTGGAGCGACAACCTCCTCACTGGGAGGCTCTCCATCCGCAGGTGGCTCTGCCCCAACACCTGCAAACAGCAGCAGCACGGTGGCCTCGTCTCAGTCAAAGCTGCATCTACATGTGCAGCACGGATTCTTGCACCTGACATCACTCAAACTTGCAATATCAAATAGAGCCGTCTGCTGCGGCATCTGATCCAGGCTGTCAAGTCTTGCCTGTCACAAGTTTGCCAGGCAATTAACTTATATCATACTACAAGCTTGCAGTCTGCCACGTGACCAACCTCACCCTGCAAAGTTATCACATGTTGAGCTGCCCCACAGCCGTTACTGCAACATGTCAAAGCTGATTCCCATACTCCCATAGTTATTATGTTGCCTGCAGCTATGTGTGTCTCACACCAGGCAGCCATGCAGTATTGTCCCTCACTTCCTGGCCTCTAACACACAACCGCAGAGCTGCAACTGAAAACAAATAGCAGGTGCAAATCAACAGCAGGCTTTGTGATGCACATTCCACACACAGAGCTTGGCTACATAAAGCAAACCTATCAGCTGCCGTGCTGTGTGTCCGTTGCTGCCAGTGTGTGTCAGGCATGCAGTCAAGCCTGGCAGTCATACCTGGTGGCAGAGTGTAGTTGCCTTTCTGCTGCATGACAGGACCATGATTGGCTAATATGTGTGCAGCAGCCTTAGCAGGCATGCCCAGAGTCCTATGTGCACAGATGGTGAAAGAGCATTCCCCTTCAGGCAAGTTTGCCTTGAAGTTGCCCTGGAACTGATAGCTGGGCTGGTCGTATGTGCCCTGCCCCTTCAGAACGCCGTTCTCCCAAGTGCCTCTCAAACAGCCCTTGGCTGTGTCCCAGTACACGCNAAATACCCATTTGCAACACTGGCTCCCTGAGCAGCCATCGTACTTGTGGCTGAATTTGCTGGCACCATCCTGCCACAGGTCACCTGCAACAGCATTGCAGGCCTTCGGATGCTGTTGTGCCTGCATCGTCAGCCTCATTTGGGTCCACGGCAAAAGAAGGAGCGCGGCCTGACGTATGACTGAACTGTGAATTTAGCCTTGGTCTGCATGCTTTCTCTTTGCATGGTGGTCATGATGGATTGGCACGTAGCTACAATTCCAGACATGAGTCAGTCCTATGCCCATGCAGTGGCCTGTGTTCCCATGGATTGTAGCGGACTATACAAGCACCTCCCTGGATCTTGACATCCCTGCCTCCTTCAGAGATTTGTCAAGGCCCATTGGCGCCCTGAATGCCCAGCGCCTCGAAAGCTACCGCTTTCGCTTCAGAGAAATGCCTAGAGACGAGGTAAGCAATCCTGAGACTGTCGTGGCAGGCACATGCTGATCAGGGTGTGATGCAAGGCCTAGCTGCTTGCGTCGGAGTGCATGGAATGCTAGTGATTCTCAAATGGCAAGTTTTGCTATGTGCTATGCTGACACTGCTAAGGGGGCGGTCAAGCATACATATAGGGTACTTGCAGAGACTGTACCATTGCAAAAGTATGGGCCATTGATGGCTTGCATACTCATGATGCATATCTGCAGCTGGGGGCTTGCTGTCAACATTTGGGTTTCTGCTACCAACCCATCCAACCAATCAACCAAACAAACCAACCCAGCTNATCAGTCGGATCTTTTGGTGCACAGACTTGCAGCTTGTTGACCGGCTACGTTGTGAAGCAGTGTGTCAAACGTGGCAGGCCGTGTTGTCGCAAACTCCGAGCGAGGTCCACTTAACGTCGGTATGGGACATACTCATCACGCTGGAACCAAGCAAACAAGTTTATCAGAACGACAGACGCCCAAGTATGAGAATAAACGGGATGAACAAAAGGCTCTACTTTTCAGGCGACGGATACGTAGTCTTTCGTAAATGGTGCAAGCTGAAAAGGCACCTGCTTCGGGGAGTACGGCTAACTGGCGAACACCCCCAAGCGTGGCAGCTTCAAGACCTGTTCCGCATATTGCAAGCTCCTATCTTGCAGAGGCCACCTGTGCTTGAGGTCAGCTTAACATCTGGTAAGCAGATTGCAGTCATGGCGCCGCCTCCCATGTCNCAATGCTGACTGCCCACATGTGTGCGATGCATGCAGATGCAATGCAGCAAATCAGGGCTTGCTGTGTCTAGCTGAAGAGGATTCAGTACAGAGAGCAATGCTGCACAGGTTGCCAACTTGCAAGGCAACGTACCTGTCCTGAGTAGCGGCCTTGGTTGGCAAAGCTGTACACTCCAGCTCCCTGCATGCAGTTCTGTGCAAAGTCGCCCTCAAACACATCTCCATTGGCGAAGCGGTACACAGCCAGGCCCTGCCTCGCACCATCTGCATGTTCACCCCGATAGCGGTCCCCATTAGGCAACTCCTCCACAAGCAGGCCACCTGCTGCCTCAGCCACTGCAGGAGCTGCCTCCTCAGCTTCTGGCTTAGTAGGCGACGCTCGGCAGCACATCCAGGCAAAGCCTTTCTTCTTGGGGCTGGGGACTGGCTTGGGTGTTTTGGGTTGGGCGACACTTGATTTGGGTTTGACTGGGGANTCCTTCCAAAGTGCATCAAAATGCTGCAGCAAGGCAAACTCCAGACCACTCTGATGCTGAATTTGTCTTGGCATCTCTGTAATTGTACGCACAGCAGCATAGCATTGTCTTGACAGAGGTCTGTGATTGTTAGCAGCTGTTACAATCATATCAATTGAAATTATTGCATTATTCACATTGAGAACAGCCAATAACAGCTACTTTTGTTGCATGTAGGGATGGGGCCAGCTGATCAATCTAGGTGTGCTGATGGTGGGGCTGTTAGCCTTCAACAGCAAGGGCAGTGGCCCTTACAGTCATGGCGCAGCAGGGGCCACTTTCCGCTTCTCGTTTGGGGCCGTGGCTGTGCTCATATTGTGGCTGGCCTACTACCGCACCTGGAGGATGAAAGCAGTTAACAACAGCTGGAAAGCAGCCAAGCAGAAGTCCAAGGTGACTAACCCCTAAACCCTGTTTCTTGAGATATCGTGTGAATTTGCCAGTTTGCCTACCAGCAATCTTGGATAATGCTGAAGTGTAAAGTGACTCATGTATCTTTGGATAGTCTGTCATATCTGCAACTGTGGAAGATGCTGCAGATCCGACAGTGCTCCTGGTTACCAGCAACAGCACTGCATGTTGAAGCAGCATGATGAATGCAAACACATACATCTTGTAGCGTTTCTTTGTTGGTTTGCTGCTGCCTGCTTGTGACTCAAACATGGCCTTCTGCAGTCCACAGGTGCTAAGTGTCCCAATCTTGTCTGTGTGGTATGTTTGTTTCATGATGGCAAGCATTGCGACAACTTCAACAGCTGATGATGAGGCAGTTGGGTGCTGCTATTAGCGGATTCCATGTTTACCTGCTTGCATAAAACTGGTCTTAGGCGTTAGCCTACCACTTTGCTGGTTGGCNTCACCCGCAATGCAGCCCTGCAACACATGACCATACAACTGTGAAAGAAGCTGCTGATTGGATGCTAAAGTTTTGCAGTCTCGCTAGAGCGCTAGCCAGTGCCTCTGTGCTTGGGTCAGAAACAACCATGTGCAGCATTGCACGCTGACAGCAATGTTAAGTTTTGCCATGAGCTGAGAANGTGCAGCCCGGAAGCTGACTCGAGTGTTAGTATCTCGATAGGAACAGATGCACAGAGAAGTGCCGGCAAGATTGAATGAGCTTAGCGGTAAAGACAAGGAAACGGGCGCTGTGCAGCGTGTTCTTGGTGCGACCCTCATGCAGGTAGCTCGTACGGTAAGCGCACCAAAAGCGGCGTCACGACGTTGAGGAAAACGCGCAACTTCAAACAGTCCTGAAGTCAATTCTGACTAATGGGCTTTCCAGCAGAACCACGCGCAAAATCCAACGCGCACAAGCGCGTTTTGCTGGACGAAACAGGCAATTGCTTNACCAAAGATGCATGTGCATGGGTGAGGCAGGTTTGGGCCTGTCTGAAGACCCTATCCATGGTTTATAGACACGTCTTGGGTCTGGAGCAGTGCTGCCATGCATAAGCCTCCATGCATGCCATGCAGCAGAAGCCTGCGATGCATGCACAGTGAGACGCTGCACAACTCATGCAACANCTCTTTGAAGTGTGCACAAACTCCGATCTCAGCTTGACCAAGATTCATAACTACAGGAAACGAAAGGCCAGCTCCTGTCCAAGGTATGATTGCAGAAAAAGCAGCGGAAGCACCCTTTCACAGGAGAGCTCCAGTCAGGAGCTGCTTAGCGGCTTGCCAAGATGTGCGCATGCAGGTTGTCAAGTATGAGCTGCAATCAAATATTTTGCAAGACATTAATTGTGACTAATGTCACAATTTGACCAGCCACAACAAGCCCAGCCATGACAGTTATTGATCCTCCACAATTTGCTGCTCACTAGCTAGGAGCAGCTGCAGATGACAGTTCACCTGTGAGACACCAGCTCGCAAGCCTTGTGTGCCCTGTGCACCCCAATTCCCTGTCGCAAGGGAGTACCTCAGCCCCCGCGTGATGATGTCCTTGTTGATGGCATGCGGAATGTTGATGTCTTTGCCTCGGTCCACACAGCGCTGGACATAGTACCGCACATCCTTCTGCAGCTTCCTGAAAAGTAGTCTGAACAAGCCAGCCAGCAAGGGACCCCCCAGGTCTAGCCTTTTGTTGGCATAGTGATCCCTGTCATCTTCTGGGCGCCGCCCCAAAGCGACAAGCAGTAGCCTGTGGATCATGTACCCAAAGAAGTAAGCCTGCAAAAGAAGAACAATTACAGTCAGAATTGCTTACCAGAATTGCTTACAAATTTGTCGGACTGTGTGCGATGCTGCTGCTTGTGTGCAGCTTGGTTCCCCATACAGGTAAGCTTGACAGTCTAGAGTGTATGACCTTCTGCATCCAGAAGATGATGCATGTCATTACACAGTGCTGACACATATTCCACAGCAGTGATCGAGCCTTGCAGGCACCAGCTTGTCTATGCAGCAGCGTGCAGCTTCAAAATACTATGGGTTGCTAACAAGGCCTGCTACTCACAGAGTTTGCATCAGAAAAGGTGTGCCCCGTACCTTCTTAGTCTCGTTATTCCCAACAATGCCAACATGGGGCAGCATCTCCCTCTGCAGGATCTCCCGAGCATACTGTATACGCTTCTCGCGTGTAACACCCACCGTGGCACCTCTCTTACCAATGTAGTCAAGAGCAACCTGTACAAGGCCACTTACATGCTTAGGCAGCAGTTCATGTGCACTCAGCGCAATGCGGTTATGTTCACAAGTTGACCTGGGTTGGGACTAAGTGCTCACATGCGCACAGATACGGGCATTGTCTAGCAGGCTGCAGCCACAAAAAGGCTGCATGCAAGCAAGCAGGACTGTCGCATGAGTCCAGCAAGCAGGTGAGCCGTTTCTTGCTTTCTGCTCATGGAGAGGCGGCCTTGCAGTGCAGCATCCACCATGTGAAGCAGAGCACTTACCACATTGCAGGTCTTGAACTTGCTCCAGCATTGCGGGTAAGCCTGCTTGAAAAGTGTACTGTTGTTACTGATGGAAAAGATCTGCAAGTCAGCAAACCGTGGCTGATCTTTACGCATTGTGACTACCAGACCATTGACTTGACTTGACAATGTACACAACTATTAAAAAAAATGATGTATGATACGCTAGCATCCAGCTTAAGTATTGATCCAAATTGAACCATGCTTGAATCCGGATTTGATCCAATGAGGCATGGATTAAAGGATTCTGTTGTTGCAGCTATCTAGAATCTCCATTAACGAGCAATATAACAGATTTTGTGTGCATGATTGATGCAAACAGGTATAAAAACATCCAGCAGGCAGTGCACTCACCACATAGCCTTCAAGAAACAGCCCAATGCCCGGCATACCAAAATTTCTCCAGTACGCGCCGAGAGGGCTAAGGGGGTCTTCCTTGAACATGTTCCATACAGTCTTGACCTCCTTGTTGCTTTCCTGCACGCAATCAACAGTTCATGAGCACGCAGTCGAATTGAGCTGGAAGACAAATCGAAAGCATTGCGAAGCTGGTCTAACCGCTATGTCTTCTGCGAGGGTTTCCTTTAGACGCCTTCCGCCTAAAAAGCCGCTAGGCTTGTCTGCCCAGTACTCTTGCTTGTTCAAGTCCTCTAGACCTGATCCGTTATCTCCTAGCTTTCCGCTGGCTGTACGCGATACGCCAATTGGCGCACCGAACTCGTCAACGGACTTATACCTAATACCGACGTGCTTGCTCGGTTCTCCCTCGACCTCGATAATTCTTAACTGGTCCGTCAGACTTTCGCCGTCTGGTCCATGTACTATGCCATCTGGCATAGACTGGTAGATGTACATCGTGACCTGTGGGCAGAGCCGGGTGTTGAATTGGAAGNACAATCAGCACCTTTTGTTGCATTAGGGGCAACACAGTCCATGCGTATTGCTGAGTGCAAATGTCTGTTCCCTGCAGTACACATTTACTTGTGCGATGACTCCCCCAAAGACTTCAAGGAGCGCTACAATGGTCAGAGCTTCCTCACAGTAGCTCTGCGCCAGCAGATGATAGATGCACTCTACCAGCTGCATGGTGTGCCCATTATCAGAGTGACCAGGACCAAAGGCAAGGGGGAAACCAACCCCAAATCGGCCAACTTAAACAACTGCTTAAAGCAGATCTACGGCGATGCTATTCCTCCAACATCTGAAGTGGTAGGAGTGTTTGATGCAGACCAGGCTGCTCACAGCCATTTCTTCACCTCTACCTTGCCATGGATGGATGCTGGGGATGATGTAGCGCTGGTTCAATCCCCACAGGTACCATTTCGTGACTTGCCTGAACACACGCTGTAGTCATGGGCTGCTGAGTCACTTCCTCTCACATGAGTTGGAAGGGCTTGCAGGCAATAAGCAGGTGAGACATCACTGACTAGGGACTGTCATGGCATGTGGCTGGGAATTGCAGATGACTGCAGAGAAGCAACAGCAAACACATGATGCATTTGATCATGCTACATGAGGTGCATGAGCTCCCTGTCGGGAATGGTACAGCGCACAAAAAGCATGTCACAAAGGCTGCTAGCGGTTTTCTGCAGAAGCAGCTAGCAGGCTTACAGAAATGCATCCAGCATAACAGCATCAATCAAAGGGGTTTGACATATTTGCAATCGAGCGGACTGCTTACCTGAAGTGCGCGCCTGTCCCCCATCATGCTTTCAATGGTGTAGGTGCTTTCTGCACCAGCAAAGGACTCCAGCCGTGACTTGCGGCCAACAACCACAGGCATGGCAGCTATGTTGCGAGCAAAGTCAGCATACACGCCAACCATGTCTTTTGCTGCCTGCTCAGCTTCTGCTGCCTACAAAGTGAACATATGTGCTTGTAAGCTTCAGATGATCAGCTGTGTCATGTGCACAACACGTGATGATAGGTGTTGCGTCTGCAGTGCGTCAAGTGCGTCATCAGAGCTGTTGGTCCTGACTATTGACGCTGACCTGAGTCAGATACATGTATTTGTGGTCAGACATATTTACAACCTGCTGCAACAACTTTGCACCAGCACGGCGTCTTGGTGACGCCAGGTGCTTGCATGCTGTGGATCACATGTAGCTTAGGATACTGTGACTCCAACCTTTGGAATTGAGTGCTGATGAGTGCTGCAGTGATTCTGCAGGCAGCGCACCGTCAGAAGCACATGCAGACCAGAACTTGCAGATGCATGCCATCAGGTCACTGNCTGTCATGTGTGGCAAGCTTTACCACACGAACCTTCCAGAGTCAGCTGTTGCATGCACTTCTATCACATCCAGCAATGACGCAGGATGTGAAGCAGGCAGCAGCATGAGCATGTACCACTGTCAGCTACATGTCCAATATTGGCAGTGTGTCTGGCTTCAGCATGGTTGGTGTATCAGTCAGCCTTGGCCTGCGTCCTTGTTCTATCTGAGTTGTGTCAAGTGCTGAACAATGTAGCTGAAGGTCCCTTGCATGGCCAGACTGACTGTAGCTCTTTAAGGCAGAATGTTGGCTGTTTTATAGTTACAGATTAGCTGCTGAGCTGACATGATCTGACTTTGGCATGTTTACGCAGGAGTGACCATGAAGAGCCAAAAGGAGATCACACTAGCAAATGACTTGGCCCTCAGGGATAGGCAGGACATCTACCGCAACTTCCTGCTGTATTGTATGAGTGGAGATGTGGTGGCGCTGCCTATGGGCTCCACTGTGGTGGTCGAGCGAGACGAGAGCGAGTTCGCTCGGCTGAGCCAGCTTGGGGAGGTGCTTGGGCTGAGCAACTTTGATGTGTCCCATGTGCACAGAGAGCTGGCAGAGACAGCTTTCAGGAATCAGGTGAGCCCTGTCTGCCATGAATTAATGCGCAAACACATAACATGACTGACTCAGAAGCTGCATGTGGGACTACTGATCGACAATGTGTTGTGTTTGCAGGCTACATTGCATGATCTCTTTGTGTCACATCAACTATGCAGTCATGCTACAAAACAGCCAGCAGGCAGGAGAGCATGCTTGCAGTCTAGGCACATATTGGTGCATATGCATATTGGTCCCACAAAATGGCAAGAGATGCCCCTAGGGCCCCTAGCGGCGTGCTTGTGTGTCAACGACCACTGTGCGTGTGTAAAAGCATCAAAAAGACTGTTAGATGTCACCACATGTTAGCTCCATCACCTGGGAGCAGAGCTGACTGTGAAAGGCTGGCTCCCAGCGAGATGAAGCTAACAACTGGTGACTGGGAATCGAACCCTTGACCTGACATTTGTTGACTGACGACCAGTAGCTGCCAGTTCCTGGTAGTAGTGCTTATATTATTCTAACATGTTGTTGTACACGTGCAAAATAGTGACTGACACAATCATGGCAAGATTACCCTACCAACAGGCGTGTAAAAGCCAAGTACTGTGTTCCTGACATGTGAAACTATGCAAATCCATGGGCAATTTTTGGCTTGTGTCGCTGTCNCAACTGATGGCATGCTACACAGCTCAAGGTGTTGTTGCTCTTTGCAACAGTGTTCCCGGCACTNCATCAAATGTGGCTATATGCATGTGCACATATGCGACTATACACATATATGTAGATATTTGCATATTTGGGTACATATATGCTACAAAAGGAGGCGTGGCTGTATAGATGTCAGCCCTGCAAGACGTCTTGTGCTTGGGAGTGATCTGTGATTGTTGATGCTCATGCACAGATTGGTATACTCACGTCGTGCCGGTGCAGCTTGTGGTCCAACACCAGTACAGTCATGGCAATGAACTACAGCTAGGTGCAGTCAAGCCTGTTTTAAAGGCAGTCGCAGCTGCAATGGCACTGATATGCTGAATTCACGGACGATGTTGCATAAGCAAGCTTTTGGCATAAGTGGCAAGCATTTGGGCTACCCCAACAGAGTGTGTGACAGATGGTTAAGCTCACTCAGATGAGACGGCTCACAGAAGGGTTCATGAGTGGTTACANGAAACAAATCAGTCTTCATTGCAGCTGTTTGGCAAGTTAGGTTTTGAGCAAGTGAGTCACAGTCAGGTGTTTCATGAAATAACGATGGACTTGTCTATGACTGAGTCAGTGCATACCAAGTATCAACAGATAGCGGACAGTCTGGTGGTGGGCGACTATGACTANCCAAACATTGCACAGCACAGACATCAGCAAACTGCAGCTGCATATCGTGTAGCTGCCAGGCACAGCCAGACTTGTCAAGAAGCATCTTGTATTGTGTGATGCTCGCATGGGCCGCCACTGCCAGCTGGCTGTGGCCACAGCTTGCCATGGGAGTAGGTTGGATGAGCCACCGCCGCCCGTCCCTGCCATCTGTCACATGGGCAGCGTTTCTGCTGCTGTTGACTGAAGGCCTTCTGGAAGCATGTGATGGAGTGACTAGCTTGGTGGGCCGATGCGGTCATACGTTTACATGGGCCTGTGGAGGCAAACGAGTCAAGTCTGGTGCAATCTCTGTCCCAGTGCAACAGCACCCATGGCGCAGGTGAGTCTGTTCAGCCTACAACAATCTCTTGACTGAGCTGTTTAGACAGAGAAGTGCAGATAGCACTGTCGTCTTGCTGTGCATTGCCAAAGTTTCAAGACGCTGTACATACATGATGTATGTAATTGANGGCCAAAGCGTGTAATCATCTCTCTCTCATCTCTCTCCATGTCCAGACCTAGGCTTGGGATTTGAAACAAATTTACACACTGTTAACGTAGACCTGATGTTGCTTTCATGTTTGGGTATCACATACAATGAGCAGCATTGGCAGCAGCATCAGCAACATCAGCCTTTCTGCTTTACGACGTGCAGTCATATCTTCCTGGCCAATGCCAGAGTCAGCTCCAGTGCAAGGCTCTGAGACTTCACAAGTAGCTACGAGTGTGCAGTGAAGGCATGGTCTCGCGATCGAGGTTGTCGCGCCAAGTACGCTTGCACTCACCACGGTGTGGGAGTTCGCAACACAACTGCAGAGGCCTCGCTGGTCGGCAGTTGCCCTAGATCAGCAGGCAGATCGGCCACACTCGTTGCTGCACCACTCCTGCAAAGAGGACTTGATTGTATCGAAACTCTGGTTGCGTGCGCTCTGTCGTGTGTAACACGTGAATATGGGCTGATAACACCTGCTGAGCCAGCTGATCAAGCTGATCTCACCTGCGCGAGGCGTACACAATTGAGCGACTGCGACTCAAAATATAGTGGTCTCTGAGCAGCTCAACGCGCCTTTGCAATGCTTGGCAACATCTGCGACCAGGCTGTGCTGCCTGNCCATGATGCAGCAAAGCTGACTGCACCTATCCTGACAATCTCAGGAAGGACATGTTGAGCCAGCATGCCACGTCAGCAAATCTCTATGCAGCATACCTGATGCAGTAGCAGCAGCTGTGGCAGCCGCCTCCGCCCTTTCCAGTGCTCTGAATATGGACTCTGCTGCTTGCTTCTTGGTCCGCAGCTCGCGCAGCAGCCGCATCTCCTCTGGAGACATGTCCACAGGCNTGACCTCAGGCCTCATAGCTCTGTTCAGCATGCCCTGCTGAACATTTGGCCTTGGCGAAGAAGGAGCAGCAGCAGGGCCTGTAATCATAGCAGGTGGTGCAGTTGCTGGTGCCACTGATGCGCCTGCTGCCGGTACATGTGGTGCCAACTCGGACCCTCCAGATGCCACAGGGGTGGTGCCTGCTGACCTCGCTGTTGCAACCGGGTTGAGTGCAGTGGGGGTGGAAGTGTCCCGAGGGGTGAGGGAGCCAGACTTCAGGGATGACAAACCTGCAGGCGAAGGCTGTACACTGGNTGTGTTGAGGAGGCACAAGTCTGCACCAGAGCAGCATGTTTGGCCAGCCCTAAGTGAAATTGAGTTTGTGCCTGTGGCTCTGAACTCGCTTGCCAGGTGATCAACTGTGGCTTTGGACTGCTGTGTAATAATGNAGGAGCAAAGGCTGCAGTGATTGCACAGTTCAATGTATCACATCACCGCTGGTTTCAGCTGAACACTTGATTGCAGTGTTTTAGAGTCCACCTCCCAGCGGACAAACATGCCTTCAGAACCCATAGTGATTACACAATACTGCACCAAGAACCTTTCGATATTCAGACGCTTCGCAAACTTTCAAGGTGTCACACAACAAGTTTACAACACCTGCTTTGCTGTCGCCTTGATGCTCTGCAGCATCTGGACAAGGCCTCGAACATTTGCTATCCTAGCTACAGACTGCTCCCTGGACTCTTCCATTTCGACTAACACTGGTTGTCAGACATGCGAGCCTTGCGCATCTTGCCGTTGCAGCTCTGCAAACCTGGCACAGCAGCTCGCCACCGGCAAGCTGATCGCCAGGCAACTCAGCGCCTACCACAGCACTGGCGTGGCAACATCACATCAAGATGCCGTGACAAGCGTGGGCTGACACCAACCCAGGCATGAAGTTCACAGCTTTCGGCATGCGCATGCGAGCGAGAGAGCGAATACATTGTTGACCTAATATGTGTAATTTGCTGCANACATGCATTCATTAAGCGCCTTATGGCCAACACAGTACAGCCCATTCGAGGTTAGTGCTGTGCCGCTCTTGGCCTCTTGTGACCAGTGGCAGCGTGGGCAATGAAATACACTGTCAACAACTTTGCAGACTGCCTGCAGGGAAGCCTAACAGTGGAGTTGCTGCCACATCAGAAGCGTGCTCTGGCATGGATGCTGCACAGGGAGCAACCTGGAGCCAAACCCGCAGTTGCAGGGGGATTACTGGCTGATGATCAGGGCTTAGGCAAAACACTGACCGCCATAGCTCTGATACTTTCACATCCACCAGACCAGGTCTGTTGCATCTCTTATGCCCAACACAATGCTAGCGCTGAAAAGTCCTTGCATGCCTGCTGATTGTGTATCCTGGGCAGGCGTACAATGCTTGTGGTGCATGCGCACAGGAATGGCTTTCAGGCTCTCATCCCAGCGAAATGATCATCACNGGTGCCTGAAATCTGTAGCATTGATGTGTTTTGGAGTAATGAAGTTTCCCAAGCTAAGGCTTGAGGAGGGACCAAAGAGGTTGTCGCGATTTACGTGATTGCTTTGCTTCCACTGCAGGGAAATGCAGCGTTCAGGAGCAACGGTACATCACGGACGTTCTTTAGAACTTCTGCAGGTTATGCATCTGCCTCACCTGCTCTTCTGCCGATAAACGAGGCGCTTGTTGCTTCGCTTTTCTGGTTTTCACGATGACCCCGGCTTCTGCCTACGATTTCGGGCATGATTGTCTTGAAGCAAAAGCATTGCGTCAAGGAAGTGCAGTAAACATGAGCGGGGAACCTCGAAAACAGTGACAACGTTGGCACTGTTCGCACCTTTGGCTTGTGTGCAGTTCGGCCGTTGTCGGCACCAGACTTGGAACGGTCTGCAACGTGCATGGCTTTTGTAGACGTGCCAGGTCACGTATGCCAACAGCTGCACCNAGTTATAGGGTGTGCAGCAGCCTCAACTGCTCTCTGGTACTACTCAAGAAGATATGTGGGCGAGCTGTCACTGTGTAACACCCAAAAGGCCTGCTTCAGTGTGCTTGACTTTTGGGGCAATCGTGAGGTAATAGGACTGCTGTTACACATTTACACAAGCATCTGCTTGCACTGCACAATGCTGAGTCTGTGTGAGCATTATAACAGACCACCTTCTGTCTTGCGTCAGTGCATACCTTGTTTGTATGCATTTAGTGCATTGCATATGCACCCTCCTTATGNGCATACACAGATAGTTGACATGTCATATCTCAGGTTGAGCCTGCTTACAGTTGTCAGCCAGATGCNTGGTGTTGGGGAGCCCTGAGGCAGCCCTGTAGGTCTGGGAGATGTCATACAGGCAGCGCGATAAATTATAATGTGGAGCAAAGGTGCTGAGCACCGCCTTGATGAAGTTGTTGGGCTTCAGCACTGCAGTCTTGCGGAGATACATGTAGATCATGTCCAGGATCCAGGTGGTGACAAACCCCAGGAAGCCAACAAGGAAGTAGCCGATGTTGAGGCGACTCAAGGCTTTGACTTCGTCCTGCAGGCAGTNCGGCATCGACAACCTCAGAGAAGGCAAAGCACGCTGTAAAGAGGCCCTACAAAGGGTGAGCAATTTGTTCAGACTGTGGCAATTTACAGGAGATTGCAGGAAGTGGTCATGCCAGCGTGATTCGCATCACAGGAAGGCACCCCACATGCCAGCCAGCCAGGCCTGGTCTCCTGCTGGTGCAGTGACTGTTGAACAAGCTCTGCATGCACACACTGCCGCAGCTGCTTATGCTTGTGGGCTGGAGGACAAAGTGGGATCACTCAAGTGAGCAGCCTGCCTCCTGCTCTCAATATGCCCATGCCAGCAATGATTTGGCCTCTGTGTGTGCTCAAACATGTGACCCAGCAGACTGGCTTGTATTGGCTTCTTACTGTGACTTGCCGCATGACCAGCACCACTGCATACTGTCTTGATACACAGTATACTGATTACATAATCTGCCACGGTGCAGGCCAGGCATGAGAGCAGACTTCGCTGTGCTGGACAGCAATCTCCTAGATACACTGCNTACCTCAGCAGCAGCAAATCTGAGCAGGTAAGTGTCCGGGAGAGGTTCAAACATGTCGCACTGCAAGGTGAAACGTATGCGCAGGTGCTCGAGTAGCTGACCTGCGACCAGCTTTGAATTTTGTGGAAGCGAAACCAGACCGGACGAAACTGCATCGTGGGGCGAATGTATCAAATGGCTAACAAGAAGAAGACGGACAATACATGTTGAGCAAACAAANCCAATTGTGACATGTTGACAGCATGATGTTTAGGTTATAGCTGAACATAAGGCTTGGGCAGCAGATAAAGACTTGTGTGGCAGGATTTACCTTTCTACTCAAGGCATCAATGCTCAGTACAGTGGTCTGACAGACGACGCAGAGGGGTATGCAAGATGGCTAGAACAGCAACAGCTGTTCAAGGTGGGCTTCACACTCTCATCCAGCAGAGCTGCGGCATGTTGCAGCATTGCTTGCGGTAGTATGTCTATGCATTCAAGGAATGCTGCTGCATAGGCTGGATAGCAGCTGAGCATAAACTTTGGCCTGGGAATCTCTAACGCTTGCTTGTTGCAGGGCCTGAGGTGGAGCAGCTTCCCAGTGAATAGTCATCAATTTCCAAAGCTGCGCCTCAAGTTCAAGCAGAACCTCATCTCCCTGTCAGGAGGCATGACCCGCTTGCCTATAACCGATCCCCATGTGAGGCATGACGTGACAAGCTTGCTTCTGCTTGCACATCTGCCTGATGTACTTGGGGGTTTGAAAGACTGCTTTGATGTCAGTCATGTACTGTTTCCCTCCAGCTCAGGCAATCCCAAGCTTTGTCTCACAACTTCAGAGTGTGTCCAACCTTACGTCCCCCTGGCAGGGGCCAGGGCAATTTTGCTTGTTGTATGCTTCTGCATGCTGTCAGTTACAAAAGATTGAACAACGTCTTGCAGGCTCGTGCAACGCCACTTGCACCTGGGGATTGGAAGGCCATGCTTGCGAAAGCTCAACAACTCACACCTCCTCACAACAACCACCAGCAGCTTGCAGCTGAACACACGCAAACAGGCAGACACTCAGACAGCGGTGCACAGCTCAGAGATGATGCTACAGANCATGAGCATGGCAGCTGTCATTGGCCTCATGCATGAGATCGCTTGAGGTTCCCTGAGCTTACTTGTGGGCTTCAGGGTGATCAAGTTGACGGAAGCATCATAGCAGATGCAGGTCAAGTCAGAAGCAAGTGTGTAACAGCATGCATAGACACATCCAGAGTTGGTATCAAGGTCACAGTGGTGTAAGATGTCGGCACCTGACAACAACTACAACTTGCATGTGGCACTTGCAGAGTTGTCAAGCTGGCTTGCGATACCTGCCAGGTTCCAGATTTTGATGTGGTGATCCATGCCGCTGGAAAGCAGCCTACTGCCATCACTACAATGAAAGTCCTGCACATGTGCATACAGACATACAGTGGACAGCCCAGCAATTGTTGCACANCCCAGCACATCAGCAGAATCATCAGCAACATTGCAAGCTGTTTCTACCAGGCCTTCAGCAAGAACTGCACCTTACCATAATGCTGCTCAGCGCCAGGCTGCACAGGCAGTGCACCCTGCAGTCCCTACGCCGCTTCAAGGGAGCACAACGGCCACAGGCAGACTGCCTGGCACAGCAGCAGTGGCAAGACTCAGTAAGCAGAACCCACTCCCACTTGCTGCAGGGCAGTCTGCAGCTGGGGGCCAATATCCAGCTGTTCTGTCTGATGCCACAGTGCCCCTTGAGGTCGCACATTCAGGCTTGCCAACAGCTGCTGATGAGGTTCCAGTCAGGCCAATTGTCCACATGCAGAAGCCAGTGCTCCGGAACCAGATGGGTCCTGCACCGTTGGGGCGCCCAATGCTGAGCACACCAGCAAAGCAGCAGCCAGAAATGCCATCAGCAAACACATCTGAGCAACCTCTACGCTCATCAGCTGCGTCACCTGTGAGACAAGCTGAAGCCAGTGCACTTGCAGTTCCTCCGTTGCTAGGCCCAGCAGTTAGCATCCATAAAGCCAAGCTGCCCTCAGCACCAGCTGAAGCGACAGCAAGGTCTGCTACGACGAGCACTACTTCCTCCCAGCTACCTGCTGTGCGTTCTNAGCTGATACAGCTGGTACACATCAGTGTCGCGGAGGTCGATTGCAGAGGCGGGCATGCTTCCCATGTTGGAGGAAAGCAGAGGTTGATGAAGAGCAGGAAGACANGGAGTTAAATTGTTGGCCACACTTGCATGAAGAACCCCTTTCCCCGATTCAGAACGAGACACGCGTGAAGGAAGTCGCAGTGCAACTGCTTGAGGTACAAATGCAGCATTTTGCTCAAGCTCATTTACCAAGTAAAACCAGCGTGATCAACATGCTAACACTGACTCAGATCAACCTNCAGGCCAAAGCTTGCAGCAGTAGAGCAAGACTTGCCAGCACACGCATATGCAATGAAAACAGGCAATCAGTACTGACCTGCAGTGCTGGAAAGAATCTCGACTCTATAAGAGCGGGTTTGAGGTACCCTATCCTGGGTGCTACATCTCTGCGCATCACAATGGAGTGTGATGTGACAACAAGTGCATATCACCACTTTGACTACGTTCAAACACATGCCACATATATCTCTATGTGTAAAGCCCAAAAAGGCGGCCTCCAGTGNTGGTACGCCACATTGTGAATGCATAAAGCCACCCGTGCGCTTTTCAAAAGACGCGCAAGTTGGGTGTCAAAGCCGCTGCTGCCTGCATTGTTATCAGACTGATGTGTTACAGCAGCAGCCTGTGGCATGGTTTGCTGGAGAGCCTCCTTGTCTGCTAAGCTGTGGAGATGTGCAAGGTGCTGCGACAGTGGAGCACACGGCCAGTCACTGCCAATGAACGCAATCTGGCCAGCAGTCTCTGGCCACAACACTTTAGACTCCTCAGCATCAGCAACTCCACTGATGTCTAGCCATGTGCTCATTTGTTGATCAGCCTGACCTTTCTGATGCTGGTCTGCTGCTGTCTTTATGCAATGAAATGCATGCTCTTTATGCAGCACCATGAGGCACTTTGAGCAAAACAACCTGTCCAAAGTATATGTTGCAATACAGTGCTGCCCANAACCATCAAGATTTGCCATGCTATGCTTTGGTGCTGTAGCATGCTGTTGGATTCTTCCGCTTGAACCCTGNGCACATATCTGGCATGCAGGTTGCTGAAGCAATGTACATAGAGCCCAGCACAGGCAGATGCTACCCCTTGGCCAAGGCTCCCTATCTTGGGGTTGAGTCATTATGGAACCATGCAAATTACTGGGTCTGCATGCAAATGCCTGAGCCACACTCAGATTCTCGAGCTGTGCCTCAGCAGCTCTCCTTAGACCTCACAGACTCTTCTAAGTGGGAGTACCTACTGCCAAACGCTCCAACCCAGGTGTGCATGAAGGACAGACATGACCATCTCACGTGTGCACTGGCGCGGTGGCATGAGGAGCGTTTGTGCATAGATGCTGTCCCCTGCTTCCAATTGGCTGCTCCTTCTGGCAAATGAGGCATGCATTGCTGTATGCTCTGTTACGTTATCATATCTGTACCAACAAACCCTTGTGTTATGCTGGTCTTATGTGCTTGCATCTTGCAGACAGGATACAGTGCGCATATAGCAGGTGTCGGCCGAATAGCTTCCACAAGGACACAGACTCTGCTTTGCATATCTCGTTGAGTGTGTGGCAAAGTGCCTTGGCTGCTGCACCTGGTTGCTATGTAATCAGGACCCACGTTGCGTGTTGTATGCTGAGCAGGCATTGAGAGCTGAAGATCTGGACAACGAAGGGGAGGCGGAATATGGGATGACTGGAGCCAGGGCACTGTTAGCCTCAGCACACTCTGCAGTCGGCCGCAGTAGCCGCTCCATAGCGGCCAGCCAGGGGTTTGCGCCTAGCTCTGCCACCAGCCGGCCCTCAGACTTGGCCAGTGTCAGCTCAGAAGCCCACTCCGCCGCCCCCTCCCCTGCCCCAGCTACATCTCTAGCTGCTACAAAGAGAAGTGAAGCTTTGCCTGCATTTGGCTTACGGTCAAACAGCATATACTGTATGCAGCACTTGTGTTATTTGCTGCTGTTGCTCTGGAGGCCAAGGGACCACAATCACAGATGCACTTCCAAGCATACAATGGTTNTGTACAGAGTCAGGCAACACAGTGTGACACCCTAAGAGGTCATACAATAGGAAACCATGTACAGCACCAACCCTGCTAATGTGTATACACAAACTGCAATTTTCTAAACAAATCTGCATGATACGATATAAGCATACTAGGGGAACCACCTGACAAGACTGTAGACCTGTCATTGCAGGTTCAGTTGGTCCTTGACAGGATGTAGTCAGCCAAACCAATCAGCGGCGCAGCTTTTCTCTCATCGTACATTGCCAAAGCATCTTTTGCATCTGTGATGAGCTCTTTTGCAACCTCTTTCGACCTCTCAAGCCCCAGTAAGGCTGGGTATGTGGTCTTGTCGCTGGTCAAATCCTTGCCAGCAGTTTTGCAGATTTGAATATGCAGGTTGCAAGAAGTGGCAGGCTCAAACAGCTGTCACATCAGGCTTTGTGAGTCTGTGAGTGTGGTGCAAGTACGCTTGTCCATCATGTCTTGCACTGATTGGGATACGTTGCTGTCCTCAGCCGCAGTAGCGCTGCTGGAATGATATGCAAGATGTGTTGGCTGGTAGAGTTTGGGTGCGCCAAATTGACAATGCTTGGCTGATGTTAGCCATAGTTTAGCTTCAGATTGCTGTGATACCCGACCACGTACATGTGCTGCCAGGTTTTGTGCATCGCCATTGCCATTTCACTGCCCATCATCATGACAGTCAACTCTACNTGTGTATATATGCTGCAGGTCAAGTGCACGTCTGACCGCCACTGTGTGAATTTAATGGCTTTATGGCCTCTGCTTCACAACTTACAAGCTACATGATTCTATTGCAAGCTTCTTGACTTTCCCCACATCCTCAGGACTGTTTCCAGGCATCTGAAATATACCTGCTGGCAGACTGTACATCAGCAGAATACAATGCAGCCTTTGCAAAACAGGTGTAGTGCAATTCCCAGAAAACCAGAAAACCCAGTCAGTTCACGTTGGTTTACACTGCCATAAAAATTACAACAACACATGCAAACCCTTTGTGAGCTATAACCACATGACAACATGTTGACGCAAGGACTATGCAAGCAAAATGATGATGTTTTTCATCATGTCAATTGACAGTGAGCAATTACATGTTTGTAGGGGACTTCTGCTCGTATCCTGGAGACAAGGAAGACGGCGCCAGGCCTGAGGCTGACAGACAAGTGGGCAGTGCTCATGGGCGGAGGTAGCAACCACCGCATTGGCCTCTTTGACATGGTCATGATCAAGGACAACCATGTCACAGCTGCTGGTGGAGTGGTTCCAGCAATCCAACATGCACAGGTTGAGCCTATTGCTTTGCCTTGGTGCTGCTTGGAGCATGCAGCGTCCCACCAAGCACTAGCTTGCTGCATGCCAATGGCGTACAGCAGATGTGCACGCATACCATTCACTATTGCTTGCAAGATGANCGTCACTGCAGCCATGCTGCAATGCAGCTCGTTCCACAGCTCCCCTGCTTTCTCCACCTGCTGTGCGGCGAGTGCTGACGCCTGCTGCTGCAGCAATCCATCCCAAGACTGCTTCTTTGCCTGCTGTGGCAGGTTCCTGCANGTTCTGCAACGCATTGCACTGTACTGTGGCAGCAAGGGTCACACAACAATCTGCAGTCATTCAAGCAATGAAAGAGCAAGAGCCATCTCTGAGCACACCTCTTCGCTGTCATCTGCAAGAGTGCCAGGGGCTCGCACTCGCTTCTGGATAGCGCCAGAGATGCCCTCACGACCCAAGAACAGCAACCCAATGCCATGTGCTGACTTTCCCATGAATTCACAAATGCCCACAGTGGGCCGGATGAGAATGCCCACCACAGCCTTGAAGAACCCAAGCAAAGATACCAGCAAGCTGCCAGAGTGGTAGCCCTGTAACAACAGACATGGAGTGAGTGCTCTGCACAGACTGCAAGCTATGAAAACCACAGATTGCTGACATTGGGAGCTGTGACATAGTCCCTTCAAGTCTGAATAATGACAAACATACAAGGTAAACAGCCTTACGCCTGCAGCTGTCAAAAGCTGCTGACACGAACATGTCATACATGTTGCAGCCTATGATCAGGTGGGTGTTGACCTATGTCTTTGACATTGGTGTCAAGAACACGACTCAAGTCTGCACCAGGCAGCCATCAGCTTTCAGCTTAGTGTGTCACCAAAGGACTTGCTGCACCTGCTTCTGAAACCAAGCAACTCAGCAAGTATGTTGCTATAATCCCCAGCAACAAGTGTAACAAACCAGATGGACAAAAAACAGATGAACAAAAAGCAGACCTGTACAGGGTCCAGCAGAGTGCCAGCCAGNAGGGCTTGCAGCAAGCATGACTGCCTGCAGTGCAGCACTGATTTGTTGCTTGTTTCAACAGTGGCACCAGCAAGAGTTGGAGACAAGTAGTACCTGAAGATTTTGAAGAGCTTGGCTTCGTTGCGCCGCAGCGGGTGCTTTAAGGGCTTGCAGGTCTCGTTGCAGAAATGACTGAAGGTCCTCATATGCAAGATGCACCCCAGCAGGGCATGGATGGCTGCGGATCTGCAGCTGTTGCAGCTGATCACTGGGCTGATCAGCTGACGCTGCACGTGATCGTGAGTTGGGTGAGCTAGACGGATCGGAAGTTGTCTGTACACTCCTAGTCAGCTTGTTGCTGGCGCAGGCGCCTTTGTTGAGCTCCTGCCAGTATTTGTCGACGTTGGCGCTCACAGTCATCCTGCCCGAGTATGTGCTGTANCATAATCATAAGCTTGAGGCTGGTTGCACCACATGGACAGAGGCACGCCACTGAAAGGTTGTCATCGAGGTGCAGAGGCTTGTTTCTCAAGATTAATCGAATTCGAGTCTCTGCAGTGTTTACGATTCCTAAAGTGCTTGCTACATAGACAGAGTGGTTGCTGTCTACAGTCTGATACAGAACAGCACAGCACTGCGGCATGGCATTTGAGGCTGTGTGTTCATGGAGTGCTGCACTGGGCATTTGTGGTCATTGGCCAAACTGTAGCAGCAAGAGCGCCCATATCTAGCAGCGTGTGCACCTGACCCATGTTTGCAGATGTTACATATGTTTATGTGGAAGGCCAAAACCGGTTTGGGCAAGAGAGCCCCTCATGTTCCTTGGCCACAACTGCACAGGTGCTTGCATGACACTGCTCATCATGACACATGGTACATGCAATGCCAAGTGGGTCACTGCGCTGATTCTCTTGATTCTGTGTCAAGAGACATAACATACCGTGCAGTCATCCTATAGGTGGCTGTGATGCCTCTCAGTTGCCTGAGAACAGTTAGGCACCTGTCTAACAAGACAGCCACAATAGCTTCATTGACAGGCTGGACTTGGGCCTGGACACCAGCAACAGCTTCCTGAAAGGTTGTGGTCACCTGTGCATGCGCCTGCAGGCATATGTAAATATGGGCACCCTCAATGGCAGTGCATGCGGTCTGCTGACTTGAGCAGTCAGTACATCAGGAATACAGCAGCGTAAATGCCTTTAGCCAGCATGTGGCATCTGCAGTAGATGCCACACCGATCTTGATTTGCTTTGTCTTGCCAACGTCCCAGCATGTGCACCTGCCGTGCTTGTGAAAGCTGTGTATCACATTTGCACGAGTCGAAACAACCACACTGCCACGCCTGACTGCAAGGTGTGGGCATTTGTTGGCACCTGTGCACAGCTATGTGCACCTTTCATGGTGTGCGGAACANAACCTGTCCCCATGCTGTGCATGCTATCAAAAGTAAAGGTGCAAGTGTCATCTGTGTCTGGATTTGTTGTGCAGACAGAATCATCAACACTCACTCTCCTGGTAGTGTTTGTCGGGTACTGGTGCATCGGCAACATCAAGGCATTCAACCTCGCTTTACACTGAGCGATCCTCCGATCGCATCTGCATACCACCGCACGATCCTGAATGGAACCGCAGGGAGGTCTCTACATTGACTTGCACGCTGGGAGTGCGTAATGTCAGCTGCTTAAGCTTATGTAGCTCAAGGGTTAGCAACATGCCTTCTCGTGTTGCTGCCTGTTACGACCACTGCTGATCTGTCTGGAGAGTATGCTTCAGGGTGCTGCAGCAAATGTGCGTTGTGGAATGAAGGGTTGAGTTGAGGTACTTGTTATGCTCCGCAAACCTTACGGGATCATCAAATGTACAGTTACGATGTCATCATGCTGTGCAATGTATTTGATAGCGAGGCTGCATGCCTTGTACCATGTTATGGTGTCTGTTGGCCGTTGTTGGCTTGGCAGCCTCAGTNCACAGTGTACTGTCCACTGTCTCAGTCACCTAACCTACCTTGTGTGGCCCAGCATACCCATCAAGACTGCTGGAATGCTGGCTCGCAACTTTCCAAAGGTCATTGTTAATCCTACGCCTGGTTCATGTCCAGCTGCAGCTGATGTTAGTATAGCACTGGATGAGCCAACCATTCAATCTGTGGCACCGTTCTGGATTGAGGAGGAACCTGAGGTAATTGGGAACACACTGTGCACAGCTGTGCAAGATTTGCTGGTGACANCGGTCTGCTGTTCAGCGGTAGCGTTGGCCTGAAGGCTCTGCATGCTCGCACTTGTATCGCCAGTTTTCGCACGTTTGGCAGTCGGCATCTCACCTTGTACCGTTGGCATGCCGTCGACAAAAGTGTCTATAGACTGCAACTTTATGATGCCGCAATCAGAGTGCTGCAATGTGGAACGATGCAAGCAAAAGACTTTGCCAAAACGCCAGCCTGCAGCTGTACAAACGCCAACAGTCGTAACTCAGCAGACTCAGCAAAACTTCCACTACAGGAACAGCGCTACGAGCTCACTAGCGGGCACCATAACTTTCACGAGACCTAAAAATAGCACGCTCTTCTGGACAGCAAGGTTAGTTTCCTGGACTGCCGAGAGCAATAAGCCGTCCCACTGCGAAGGCCGANAGCTCCTCAGGGCTGCTGTTGCAGCAATTGTACGACCCTCCAGCAGGTCTGCAAAGCCCTTCATGCCTAGTGGCATGCTGACTGGCATGCTGCTGAGACTACGCCAGTGGAGTGTGGCTGTAGCTGTGCATTGCAAGCCTATAGCAACCTTGTGAGCTGCAGCTTCTTTGCTGAGTAACCTTAGCTGCATCATGTTGATCACAACACTTTTCGGTTACCATCATGATCTAATGGAATTGCGACTCACAATCTATCCAAGTGTTTCATGTCACACTTTTCATTGCAACAGAACAAGAGATGGTAGTGTGGCACCTGCCAGGCATGGGATAAGTAACCGTTGTGGCTGATTCTGCGCAGCATCAGACTGACTCATGTGCAATAAAACAGGTTTTGGCCATGCAGTGACACTATGCTCCTTGTGGTGCCTTTATTTGCCTTGAAGCGATTGCACACCATAGACTTGTCATCCCATACTTAACACGCAGATTGGTCTCACACATCACAGCGTGGCATTGGTGTCACAAGCTGCATCAGCATTGTCAGAAAGTCTGCTGGTCATGAGTCCCTTTCCTGTCTTCTGAGCAGCCGCCGCAGACAAACCAAGCTACAATGTCTGGGTGCATGCAGGCAACTAAAACTTGAATGCCTTGAGACTATGCATTTATGTTTTATGCATAGATGCATAATGCATCTAATGCATTTATGTTTTGCAGGCGCCAGGCTTGGGCAGGCCTGTTTATGGCAGGCGGCTTGAGATCAGCCTCATACCTAATTCAGAAGATGCGTAAAGCATACAGAAGTCACTGACTCACTGCATTGGCGTCAGCTGAATAGCTGAATAGTCAGCTACTGGAGCAAGTCTTGTTTACATGTAGTAGCATGGGAAGGCTCATGGCTGCAATCTGCCACTCTGTGAAGGTGACGCGGAGGTGTCATGTGCAAGCTGTGGGTGTGTGTGTGCAAGAGACTGCGCATTCCAGCATTTCCAGTGCTTGCATTGCGGATGTATTGTGGGAGAGGTGGCTAATATTAGTTNGGCAAACAACTTGATTGCCTGCTGTGTGTGCTTACTAGCTACATAACAGCTCACGCTTGTAGCTGAAGCTGGAGTGAAGGCTGCTAAAAGCCACCTTTGCAAGCAGCACTAACAATCCAACGGGACTGATCACAGGCTGGCGCAAAGTCAGTGCATAAGAGAAATTCAGTACATCCTGCGGGATCAGGTGAGCACAACAGCAATGCTGTCTGTGCTTGCTGTGATAGTTTCTGCATTGCACTGCATGCAGTAGCCATCTTTTGCATGCTTGCCTGGTTGCACATCGGCGACATGACCCTTTTGCATGCCTCATCCACGCTCATGTCCAGATCTAACATACTGCTACAACACTCCTTGGCCAATGAAGCCTTCATGATCATCTCGCCCACCCCGCTAACACTGCAGGCAACTCCCGGCCTGCGATACAGCAAAGCATGTCTGCGTGTCTGCACCGGATTGTGGCTACAGTGTCGATGATGCCATGGAACATACCGCCAGAACAACATGCAGACGTTGCCAAAGGGGCGCCGCTCCTTTGCTTGTCTGCGCATATANACGCTGCACCTGTCTCTGCGTTAGTCGACTGCACACAAACACTTCATTTGCAGGCTTTTGCAGTATTTTGTGTGACGACACCAGCTTCACTTTTGAGTGTCGATTGTCAATAACTGTTGCACTCCCTGCAGCGGTAGTGTTGAGCTCCGAGCATTGTAATAGTTGCAGACATGATCACATGCGGTTGCGACCGCGNATCAGCATCAGTACCAGACAGTGTACGTACCAGATGATGACATTGTGCAGACATCAAGCATCATAGACAGTGTATTCAGTATACATCAGAATTATGACCTTCTGATGTCGCAGCCAGTGCTATGCTCATGGATGGAGTCACACTCTGTGTCGTCACACACGGTCAAGTCCGCTACTACGATTTTGCGTTATACANGAGCCTCTCTTGTGTTGAAGCAACGAGGAGAGGTCTCAGACGTGTCTTATACGGGTCAAACGCGGTCCGCGACTGAGACGCACACGGAACGCAGTCAACCTGAACATGCCAGGTCAACAGCTTCCCATGCAAAAAGCTCATAAATTCACCCCTTGAGCCCCACTCCCTATCCGCCTACCTGAGCCTGCGTTGACTACCACACGCAGAATCTGAGTTGATTTGCATATCATGCTCGAGCCTGTACAAGTGCAGCTCACAACATGCAAGCATGTACAGCTCGCAAACCATGGCATTGTGTCCGCCTCCTTCAGGCGGCACCTCCTGCATGCTGTAAGCAGGGCCCACAGTGNCATCAGCAAGAATGCTCTGTACCAGCTGCACTGTCAGGCTGAACAAGGAGCAGGTAGAAAGGTGTTTACCTTGAGGGTGAGGAGGAACAGGGTGGCGACAATGCCAGCCAGGCAGAAGCTCATGGCGTCATGCCGCACCTCCCGCACCACTCGCGCNCTGCGTTCAGATCTCAGCTGTGCTGCAGCCAACACACAGTACCAACACATCTGTGCTTGGCATTCACTGTGATGTAGCCACATGTCTTTTTGACAGGCCGCTGAATTGCACATGGCAGACAGTGTAAATGCAGGTTGCTGGTGAGTCATTGTTATCATGTGTGTGACCAAATGATTCATAATTGCAGGGCAGCGCTGGCCGCTGGATGGCTGTGCTTCCTGGATGTTGCAGTTCTGTTCTGGCCCATTGCCCGCAACAGCTTCTTGAACCAGATTCTGGGTGTCCCTTACCCAGTACTCATCAGATTTCACAGGTAATTTTCTCCACTGTAAGATGACCTGTGCAATCACTCCCATAGTATCCACCGCCTGCATCTTTTTGCATCCTGTAAGGTGCTGGCCANAATCGGTCATTGCCACCAATCCAGACTTCAGCGATCTATATCTTGAGCTGAACATCAGTGGCGTGCTGGGCATCTTGTCAGATTTGCAGTCACCAGTGACCCTCTTTGCCTTCACCACCGAGGCACAGGAAGAGAGCGTAGCATCCTTCAATCATACTGTCAGTCAAGCTGACTCAGACCCCCTCATTGCTTCTGCTGTCTATGATGGCAAGCTGTACACAATTGTCACAGAGGCAGTGCCGGTGAGCACACTTGCATCCCGCAGTCAGCTCACTCCACATGCTGGTGCAGCTTCCTTAGCTTCCATTGCACATGTCTGCATGTACAGTTGTGCACAGAGCCCATTGCATTATGGTCTAGCCAGTTGTGGTCTAAGTCATCAGTGACATGACCTCACTGCGTTCTGACATTGTACATGCACAAGTTGCAATGTGTTTCTGTATCTATTGAATCATGTTCAGCAACTGTGTTGGATTGCATCATCTTGCAATATTTGCGTCTGGTAGCAGCACTACTGAGCACAATTGCAAACATTATAGATGGCAGTTGACACTGTTCCAGTCAGCATAGCACAGATCAGATGTGCTCTGTACATGTGGAGCTATCTCCATAAGCTGTGAAGCGCTTTGTCTGGGTGATACAGACTGCCTAGTACCCTTGTGTTGTATATGTTNGCTTGTGCAAATGACAAGGGTTGCAATGGAACCTCCAGGTCTGTTGCAAGCATGATGCACAAGGTCATGAGTGTAGCCTGAGACGTGACTCAGCATTGTAAATCAGTACTTCACAAGAGACGCCTTTTTAGGGCGTTTACTGGCATGCCAATGTCACTGCACCAAACAGGGATAGGGAGAAGGCGTGTTGCCAGATTATGGTGTGTATGCCCTTTTTGGGCAAAAGGATTGCGTATCAGAGGATATATCTTACGCTCTTATTGTCTGGACACTGATAGGTGTACTACCAGTAGTTGCAAGCTTGCTTTGTTGAATAAGCACTGCTCACGCGTGGCCTCATGCATATCCATAACACCAAACAAACGCAATGCCCACATATTACGCAGTCACATTCTTCAAATGCTGCGATCATGTCATCACTCAGCATCTTCAACTTCTTCATCCACATCCTTGCACAACAGCGTGACTGCAGGCAGATGCTTGGGCAGATCTGGAAGGTCTGCAGTAACAGGAACAAGGCTTAGGAACTGGACTTNAGCAACTGATTTTGGCATGGCCAAATTGCACGGAGCTAGCAAGATTTATCTGCGAGCTGATCAGCTTTGTGAAGCTGCTAAACGATGCTTCTGTTCAGGTCAAGCTGACAAAGCTGAAAGATGGGTACATGCTGATCCCATTTACAATCTAGTATCAGCTGAGGGTGCACTTGGACCACCAGCAAGCTAAATGAAAGTGCATACTGAGGCACCTTAACACAATAAAGCTGGCGTGCTGACAGACTGTGAGATGCCCTCAGGCTGAGCTACACACACTTGTCAGCTACTGAAGTTGACTGCCACGATCCAGCACTTGATCAAGCATGATGGAACCAGTTGTTTTTGCTCTTGCGCATATGTTTTCGCATAGATGTTTGAGCACAGCAGCTAGTTGAGCCTATATTCACCTAGCTGGGAGCTACACACAGCATGCACATATAGCTTTGTCAGCAAGTTGCACATAAATAATAGACACCTCACAGAGATAGTGGTCACATTCAACAGCACCACTGCACATGATGCCAATTGGGTTGCGTGCTTACACACAGTATCGCACCANTGAACAGCACAGCATCATACCCCAGGACCTGACATAAGCCCTCAGCCACTGATCCCCGGCTGTACACGCCCTGTACCCCATCAGTAGGGTACAAAAGCAAGTCTAGCATGTCATCTGGCTCTGCTGATGTGCAGGTGGCAGTCAAGACCTCTTGTGCCAGCACAGCCCAATGCTGCCACCATGTATCCCCATAGACANGCAGAGAAGCCTGCTGGATGTGGTGGCGCTGGGGCTGGGTGCTGCTTGCAGCGTGCAGCCTGCTCGGGAAGACCTACACGCCAGGCGGGGTCCCCAGGCTCTATGCAGGCGCAAGCATCTCATCATGCTCACTGCCGCCACACTGCTAGCAGCTGCAATGAGTGGAACTATGTGCTGGTACCTCACCACTCAGCCTTGGTTTGCTGGCAGCAGTCAGGCTGACAAGCAGGTACTTTGCAAAGTAAAGTGTCACGTGAGTCTTCAGCAGGGTGCAGAATGACATACACGACAATTTTCTTGAGCTGGCCTGCTTTTCTTGAGCTGGCCTTGAGCTGTTTGCATGGCCCCATCATAAAGATGTAGAACATGCACAGCCCTGCAGTGCTGAGCACTTGTGAGGCTTGATTTGCCAAGAGGGCGGCTCAGTAATGCACTCAGCTTGCGTGCTGCTCTGCAGGCTGCANTATACGCCAAGCCATAGCCAGCACTGGCGTTGACAATACAGCGGGATGCATATGTCACAGACACAGATCACAAGCAGGTGCATCCTACTGTATGGCATTGCAGACTGCAGCCAACATGAAAATCCAACCTGGGTATTGGCCTAAGAACTTGTAGGTTGTGACATTAGGCATTACGCTGGGGAAAGGCAGCCCAGACAGTGACTAGCTGGCACAAGCTAGGTTTCAACACAATCAATACATGCACTGCATACCTGATCATTGGCCAGGAGGCTTGCTGACATCTCACACTTAGCAAAGCGCTGGGGTGCCCAGGCTACAGTGAGGGGCTGCACAGCCCAGGCAGGGTACATGGCTGGATGACTGAAGCTGGACACGTCTTCCAGTCTTGCTCCTTCACCCCTGTGCCAGCAGCTTGGTCCTTTACAATATGTTAAACTGATAAGAAGCATTTCATTTTCAAACAAAACTGTATTATTATTCTCACAACTAATGTCAAAAGTATGACGTATTATTCCAACCCAAGGTTTTTTATAAGGTACAACACTCAACTGATACCAGCACAGGCAAATGCACAAGCTGTGCTCATGCCAGTGCTGAGCTGAGCAGGAGCGCAACCAACTTGCAATGCTGCTGCAATTAGAGCAAAGCAAAGGCATGCTACAGCTCAGGAAATGGAGCAAACATTTATATCAATGAAAAAAACATTCAACTGACCAGCTAAAATGATGATCAAAATTGAACAAATTATAGGGCAAGTGATCTAGTCAATTCACGCTACACACCATGGTGTACAAGCCTTTCACTGGGCTTCATTTCCTGCCTGATGCCCCCAATCAGAATTTTGGAAAGCGCTCAAGCAGAACTCAATAAGTACGCAGCACTCCTCACAATTGAACACAGGCAGTGTATGTAAAATCCACCAAAGTAAAACAGGACTGCTGCCACCATGCCTACCATACACCAAGCACCCAACATAGACTTCATTCCAACATCAATGGTGTCCAATGCTTGCAAGCTTCAGCAGCGCTTGCGAAGAGCAAACCTGAGGGTAAGCATGNCCTGACAGGGCTGCAACACCAGTGCTGGCATTGCTGATGACAGCTGTGGATGCTGAAGCTTATGCTTCTTGCATGACATGCAATGTGCCAGCTGCCCATACCTTGACTGTCACAATCAGCGAGCTGTGTATCTCAGACAGGCATCATCACTTGATCACTTGCTTGCTGCAGCATGTCCTGACTCGCGAGATGATGCGCGCTGCCTGTGATGGCTCAGCCTACTTCATCCGTGCTCGTGAGCTCGAGGAGAAGAAGGCAAGAAGGGGAGCTAAGAAGCTGGCATGACTAGGCCGTCGCCAGTATACCAGCGTATTTGGTCTCGGCACCATGCTGTGCAGCAGCATTGGCCTCAAAGCTCAGCTAGTTGGGCTGTGGGAGGCTTGTAAACAAACAGGGATGCATGGAGGCAGATCCTTGTCAAAACGGTCTGGTGGCGCATCAGGCAAGACAGGGAAGAGCCCTCGCAGGCGCTTGTTCAAATCCCCTCCAGCTCAGGATTAGGATTGCGGTTGTTTTGGTGTTGTCAGAGCCGCAGGCAATAAGGCGTGTATCTTAGTGCAACTCACCACCTTAGGCGCTTTGTGTAAACAATTTGGTAGACAGTCACCACTATTTAGTTAGGCTTGGGCAGCACAATTCTTGGTAGGTAGATTTAGGATGTGTGGTAGAATAAAATCATGAAGCTGAACCTGTGAATATAAGAATGTCTGGATTGTGGTTCATGTTGTAACACTTGCGTATTGTTGAAGTTTCTGGAGGCAGTCCTTTGTTCATCAATCGGCCAGCTGCACTGACCATGTCATGCATGTGCAGGTGTTTGCTGTCATGTTGCAGCAGGTCCTGCAGATGTTCACCATAAACTCAGGTACACCACTTCATGTGTCTTGTGCTGCTGTGCACGTACAGCACTCGAGCCTAGGCACTGAGATTCCTGAATTCGTGACCGTTACAGTGAATAACGCAGATGCTCAACGCCTGCATGTAAAGCTAGGAGAGTGTACTCGACAGTGCGATTAGGAGATAAGCCGGCAAGAGACATCATGGTTGCTCAAGCACATTGCTTTCGGGGTGTACGTGTTGACAATAATGTTTGCGTCTGCGCGTCTGGTGTGACAAGGGGCAATCGACTATACAAGGGAGCATTCAAGACAGGTGCAACGCCGCGTACTAACACAGCGTTTTCACATACTGCGAGACAACATGGTCACTCCATCGGCCCATATCACCACAACGCGCTCCGTGCTGTGCAGCAGTCCACAGGCGAAGTAAATGCCACCTCGCATGCGTGTCTTACCCAACCGGAATTGCGCTGACAAACGCGTTGCGATAATGTGCAGGCGTCCACCGCCTTGGCGCCCGACATGACCAANTGAAGGTACTCGTGCTGCTGCATGCTGTCTGAGCCAATATGCAATGCCTTTCCAAGAGCGACCACTTTCAAGGAGCATATGCTTGGTAAGTGTTGCCTGACACAGGCTGGGTGGACTGGTAGCACCCACATGGGACCCAAGCAGGCATACTTGCCGGCTCTATGGCAAGACATGCTGGCGCTGCTCATCTACCTGCTTGCTGATCTGTCTGTCTGCCTCTTTCACATGATGGGTATCAAGTGTGTCACGGTTGGCCAGCAAGCACCGCAGGCATTCTGCGCCTGTGTGAGTCTGTGCTGCAAATGCACAGACTGTCATGCAAAAAGCACATCATGTGGTCCATTAGCTTCAACCAACCAGAAGTAGCCAAGCTTCAGTTGGCAGCACCAATGTCATAGGCTGCAGTATGACCTGCTCCTCTTGACTGTGCAGGCTGCCAACACAAAGGTAGTGCGCCTGCAAAACCAGATTCAAGTCCTGCAGTCCAAGCTGGTGGAACGAGACCATCAGGTGAGATAATGTCATGTCCTGCCACCCTGCTGTCATAGCTTCCAGTGATGTGACATCATTTGTGCTCTCAATCGCTCCAAATGTGTAACGTAATATGTCATGTAATACAAACGTAACTCCAAATGTACTCCAAATGTAATGCAACTCCAAATGTAACACTCTCGACACCAGCAGCTCTCAAATTGTGCAGTACACTTCTGCTCCTCTTCAGAATGCCGCATGAAGTGTCTGCACGTACAACCCAAGACCGGCAGCTGTGGTACTGCTGGTCCCTCTTCACATGCTAGCCTTGACCTTTGCGCCGCTGCAGGTGTCAGCTCATGTAATCCAGAGCCAACAGTTGCAGACCCTGCTGAGCAAGCGCAGCAGCGATGCCCGGGCTGCTGCTGCTGTGCACAACGATGCTGCTGCCACAGTAAGCTTCCTAGTCTACGTGCAAGCACCAACACTCTCCTCATCCTTCCTGTTGCAAGGGGAGTTGTCATGCAAAGGATCTGCTGCCCTGTGTTGCATAGCCAAGCCACGATGTTCAATAGCCTTGTACACCACAGCGTGCCTGCCTCAATTAGTATGAAACCGCTTAACCATGCAGTCACATGCTGGGTTCAGCCTAGGCGACGTGTCAGTGTCTCAGTACTGCATCTTGTGTAACTGATGTGCAAATTTGNCATCCCCAGCTCTTGTGCAACAGCATGGACAGTTTGGCAAGTGCAGCTGGCAGGGCTTGACATGCTCTGCACACAATTGCAGATCTCTGCAGAATGTGAGTTCCACCATCGTGTGTGGAAGTACAGCCTAGATCGGGCGGCTGCTGCTCTGCTGCTGCTGCTGTTGATATTGCTGTTGGTACTGCTGGTAGGACGGTTGCATCCCCCTTGCAGCGTGCTGTTGGTGTGGTTTCATGTGCTGAGGAGCTCTAGGGGTCTGCCGCCCCTGCTGCTGCTGCCAGGGCTGTGGCAGGGGATATGAAGCAGTCAGGGGATTCAGGAACTGACCCCCATATGGAGGAACTGCCCCTTGAAAGCCAGCATCTGCAGAGCTTGCAGCATGTTAGCGTCAACATCATCAACTTCATTGCAGCTGCCACTAACATTTGCATGCTCAAACTTCCCCACACACGCTCGGGAACAGGGTCCTAAAAGTGCAATTGCACACAGTGGAGGGATGTGCAGCCAGACACACAAGCACCAGCCGACGCACATTGTCATTGTGAGTTGCAGATACCATGCAAGACTGTGTTTTGAATGTTGATACAGACAGTCAGAATGGCTATGCGTTCTGTGTGCTAGCAAGTGCTGCACAAAGCACAAGCGATGTGCAGCACATCAGAAGCCAGCTCAGGTACACTTGGAGTTTATGTAGCAAGCTGGCATGAACAACAAAGACAAAGCAAGCCTACATGGAGTGTAAGGGCGGGCATAAGCCGCCGGTGGTGGTACCCCATGAGGCGGGAAACCAAACTGCCCTTGTGTCTCAGGGGCAGCTCGTGACTGCCCTTGCCAGTTGTCCAAGATGTTGTTGAATGCATTAGGGTTGGCAAAGCCTGCCCTAGGGCTTGGAGCTGACACTGCATGTGGGGACAAATTAGCCCCTGGGAGTCCNCAGGGTTATGTCAGGCTTAAAAGATAAGGGAATAACAGCGGTTGTCAAACTGTGCAGAGGACTGTCTCGCAGGTGTGCAGCAAGAACAGAGCAAGTTTGTGACAGGCGTTGTGCAGTTGTCTCTTGAGTGCCTTCAGGCTGATGCGCACAGTGTGCCTCACCCGGGGGGTTGTGCTACACAGCTGACGTGAGGTCAAAGTCATCCTTATTGGCTCGGCCGCAGGACGTGACTGCTGGCAAGACCTAGTACACGAACAGTTCACGATACATTTACTTCAGCACGGATCCGTGTACATACAGAACCTGCAGCTAACCTTAGGCGCTGCTGCCTAGCAGTGATCAATTGGGGTACTGACGGGCAGTTTGACCTTCTACGATTAGTCAGTTACACTGCCCGCGATAGCGCTGCTTTGCGAGGCTTCGGTAGAGCTCCTTGGGGCATCGTTGATGGTACAATTCGCAGGGCAGCTGGAGCACCTGCTGGCAAGGTCCACGCTGTTTGGACAGTAAGCCTGTGGGCCTGACCAAGCTGACAGCAACCTAAGCTTGTTGATCATTTTTTATCGGTGTTACTGGCGGATTGGCCGTCATGTCCAAGGCTCGGCCGGTGAAGAACTGCTGCCACTGTTGCACGCTTGATTGCTGATTTAGCGCTCATGCTCTGACGATATGCCTATCACCAGGTTTTCTGTGGCAACTTTGAGTATAACGCCTCTGTGCGGGAAATAGAGCGGCTGTTTGATGAGTATGGGCCGGTGGAAAGGATCGACATGAAAACTGGTACATTCTCGGCGCACGTGCCAGCCTTTTGGCCACCGACTTCCACATCCCACTGCCGACCTCTTCGGTCTACCTTGTCTACGGCTACCTGTCTTCCTTACATGGCCCTTCATTAGGCTACCTGCCTCCTTTTTGTCCCCTAGCAGTGTAGCAGCATACCAGACCCGCAACTCAAGCTTGGCCCCTCCAGTCTTTGCTCGACCCAGGCTGCGCATGACTTCGCCAGNCCTCAGCATTTGCACAACACAGCGCTGCAAACTGCGGAGTTCGGTAAGATGAGCAACAGCATCATGCAGGTCGCTAAGCATCTGGGCAGCAGCAATGCTTTGTAGCATGTTGGATGCCTAAAACAAGCAGTCACACTCAAAGTGAGCTGTATTGCACCATGAAGCACTGAGAAAGCAAGCCCATGGCATACCTGATGGACAAGTGTCTTGTCATCCGGCTTGACAGCCGACCAGTCAATTGCAGGGGTAGATGCCTCAGCTTCATTGCTACTAAGGGAGGTTGCTGGCTGCCTCTTGAACGCAGCCTGGAAGACAGAANCCTATGGTGCTGCACTGCTGCATGACGCCCAACAGATGCAATTGTGCTGCTGCTATAGCACATGTGTAGATGTGACACGCGGTCAATCTCCACACACCTGCTTTTGTTGGGCGCTGTGTACATAGGTAGCCTGCAACATTGGGTTGCACTGGCCTAAATGCAGGCAGCTCAGGATCACAGCTGGCAGATGAACAGTCATGACANCAGCCATCTGCAGCGATGCCATGCTGTGAATGATAGACGTCAGCAGCGTGATAGCTGTGCAGAAGCAGACATAATTCTGTTCTTCATGTTCCAGATTGTGCAGACTGCTTTCAACATCTTCCTGCCTGTTGGTGCAACTACACATGCCANGAAGACAGAATCAGCATGGCATGTGAGATAGCAGACCTCAGCTTGTACAGGCTTGTGTGGGCGGCTGCAGTATCGTGTGGCAGTCCAGACTTGCACACCAGGTCTCATCAGTATTGGTGCCAGGCTGAGAAGNGAACGACGGTCAATGTACAGGCAGTGCTGGTAGGGAGCGACATGTCAGTGCATGACATGTCAGCAACATTTGTAACATGGTGCCTGTCCGTGACAAGCCATGCTGGGCCTGCTGTGCAGCAACAACCTGTGGAAAGGCAAAGGGCGTTGCCATGCCCAAGTTGCACATGCACAGGTGGCTTGACAGCTACCTAAACCTTTCCAGGGACAACATTGACATGAGGGTGGTACACAGTGTGCCGACAGACCCTCCTACCACCTGAGTTGATTTCAACACTGCATCAACGCGGCTGTGAGTATCACTCTGGGCACTGGTTGATTTCAATGAAGTATGTAAGATACATTTAACAGCTCCATAATGTGACGTGCATACCGAACATACACAAGACAGGTTACACACAATAGGGGCTATGCAATCGCAAGCCTTTTGGCCCTGGTGGTCACAATGTCAATGCAGCGGGACAGTGTTGTTGTGCATGCTGTGATTTGCTGTCGTTTGTGCTTCAATCAATGCATCAACTTGAAGGGCAAGCAGGCAAGCTCTCAATTCTGTAACGCTCCCAACGTACNCCCATCACTCAACCATAGACACTGGTAAGACATAATCTTTGTCATGAGCTACGCCTGACAGGGCNGTACACACGTCACTCTTGCCAACAAGTTCTGTGACTGCCTGATGCAAGGCCAGTATCAAGTTCAGCAAGTTCTGCATCCAGCTGCTGCATGTCTCTGCACAAAGCATGTATATCAAACATGTGCTGAGGTTGTGGCTTGTGGCCAGTAAGCTTGACGGTCTGCATAAGGCTTCTGTGCCTGTGTTTTGGGCTGCACTGTGAAGATCTGCAATGCTGTTGCCTAAGATCAGGTCCACTTTGACTGCATAGCTGCATGGCAGCCTCAATGTCATTCTGCTGATTAGTGAGCTGATGGCCGACCCTGGTTCCTTGTGAAGCTGTAACCTGCAGCAATCAGGTTGCACCTTGCAATGTGCGGTCACCTTCACATAGGATGCACTAGCGATCAGGCTATGCAGCAATGACACCTTGTGCCTGTGCTTACCATTACGCACCACTACGCCAGTTGAAGGGGTGAAAGATGCAGAAATAGGGATGCACAAATATGGAGGCAAGCTGAGGGCAAAGGGCATACCAGCTGCAGAGCTGTTCGTATGTCTGAGCTCTGATCATTGATGGTGGCCTCAAGGTTGTCAATGACCTGTTGTTGCTGGTGTAGGCGCTGATCTCGATCTGACACCGCAGTCTGCAACTGTGTATTTGTTGCGCACAAGGCATCTGTCTCGGCTTCTAAAAGCTGGCAGCGTTTCTTGAGACCTCTGATGTCCCTGATTAGCCTTTTGGCATCCTCTTCATCTTCAGAGACCTGCAGACCGACATGGCAGGCCTGCCATGCTGCACAGTCACGTAATTGTACAGCTGTGTTATCACCTCCCTAGTAGAAACTCTATNCAATGTCACCGCACTGAGCGTGACAGCAGGTCGCCTGCCAGTCACAGCCATCAACTTCGTGCTGCTATGTATGCGCCGCAAGTCCGTACCGGACTGCATGAACTGCAACGCAAACAGGCGGCACGACAACGGAAGGAGCTCGCAGCTGCTGAAGATCGACAAACGCTCCTGGTGTTGCAGCGGTCAATAGAGTTCTTGGCTAGAACAGGTAAGGACAGACAAGCTAGGCACAACTAAATTATCAATAACCACATCCTGAGACCTACAAAAACTTGCAGTGAGGCATGATAAAGCTAGAGCAATCTTCCTTGATCCTGGGGAGGCTCGACCAGGGGAGTTACTAGCTTTAAAAGCTGCTGTTGCTGCCGGGGGTCTTGACAGTAAGCTGTTGGCGAACAGATGCCTGTGACAGCATAATGCGTGCTGCAGTGTTTCCTGTACATGCAAACACATATGAGTGTACACTCTTGCAACGCACATATCGAGGCAACATGCTTGGCAACACCAATGCTNCAGCACCCTCAGCGTACGCCTGCATATTGAGTCACACGCAGCTATGTCTGCTGCTGCAGAATGATCGACTCATCCGTAAGTGGTGCGCTACAGAGTTGGGGCGGATTATCTGTCGATATACTCGAACTGATATGGGGTCAAGCAAGACCAGCCAGCTGCTGGCACCTGCGGCAAGTGTCTAGGAGCTGGGCCAATTTGTTAGGTCAACCAGTCCACGGCGATATGCAAGTCCCAGCTACTCACCTTGACCTATCCGCAAAGATTGGCACACTGGAGACAAGCAGGACGTTTCCACAACTTTGGCTTTTCCTTTGTGGTCGACACTGCAGTAGAGCTGTATGACCTGGCAGCTGCAGTAAAGCACCTCAGCACCTCCATCCTACAGGTGTGCCGTTCATCAATCATGGGGTCTGTGTAATCAGGTTTGTGGCAGTCAATGGGCCTGGCTGGAAGACCTTTTGGCCACAATAGATTTTAGCACAGCAAGCCTTCTTGACTGTACATATCATATCATTGACCAGTGTCGACTCTGCATGTGCAACTTGTGCACTGTCACTGGCTGCAGAGATCTCATGACCACGGCATGTGTGCGTGGCGGTTATATACCTTGTCACCTCATATTCATGCAAGCAGACATAAGTCTCAGGTGTCATGCAGCTGCTGAAGAAGGTGCAGCTGTTGGACGCAGGGTGACATGCTAACTGAATGCAAGGTCAAGTCTGTATGCCTGTTTACTACGGTGCACAGGATTGTCAGCAAAACCACACAGCAGTACCCAGGAGAGCAGAATCACATGCGCACCAAGCGTCCAACGACAAGATGTCATGACTTACGGCATGACCTGATGTGCCAGAGTGCATGTTTATCAATAAAGGAATAGTTGCTGAGGCTGTGCACAGACCACACATTGCACGGGCCAATCTCACACGATTACAGCAATAACTGCATCACAAGCGNCAGACTTTGCAGTCTGCAACAGGGCACTATACAAGGTGCTAAAGGTGCATTGCTTGTGTGTCTGGCTCTAAGCCTGTGTACATTGCTTCTGGGCCTTGATTGCCTTAGGTGTGACATTTGCGTTTGGAGTCGCAGGTTCTTGAGCATGTGCCAGCAGTACAAATTGCTTTCAACAGAAGTGAAGGCTGTTGCCAGTCTTGAAGGTGAGACAGTGGTTTTGGATCAAAACAGCAAGCGTTCACACAAAGTGCAGCGCTTCAAGCGTGAGCGAGAAATCAAGAGTCAGCTCGCTGCAACTCAAATCAAAAAGATGCGACTGCATCAATTACAGCTTGAGGTGCGCATCTTGGAACTTTTTGAGTGACAGCGTTGACATACTCTGTATATGAACTCAGAGACATCAGGGTGACCCTTGTGGTAGCTTATGCACCACAACTATTGTTTCAGCAAAGCTTGTGTCATATGACGTGCTTTCCATATGCCATTGTTGTTTGTTAGACAGTGCGAATCTCCCTGAGAATTGGGCACAAAGTCACATGAAGCAGGACGTGCAGATTATCTACATGTGGTCTGCACCAACGAAGTCAAATGCTCTGCTAGGAGGACAGTGTTGCTGAGGAAGACGAGGAATGTGAAAGAGAGGCACAACTCCTGCTTACAGAGCTGGAGACCATGAAAGCAGTTGAGCAGATACAGATGCTGCAACAGGTTTGTCCCTGTGGTTGTCCATATTGTAGCTCAGCTGCAAATTTGCAAGCTGGCATGTTTCTCAAGCAGGCCTCACAATCCAGCCACAATGAATAGTTGCATAGCATCAGCTCAGTAGCGAAACAGCGGCCTAACAACAAATCCTATTATAGCCTGAGGCACAAAACAAGGCAGCAGGAATGTTACGACTGTGTGTAAGCTGGGCATCCAGCTTGCCAGGAACAGCACGTTTGGCATTACAAAGGCAGTGTGGTTGCACAGTGTCATAGGGATGTGGTCACATACCTGCATCCCTCAGCTTTTGCAGTATCAGATCGTACGGGCCTTGTTCTGCAACTGACCTACTGGGATCAATAGCGCGTATGTCGATGTTAGCAGACGACGCAAGTTCGAGCAGTGCTGCAGTGAGATGCTTTGTCGCCTGCGCGCCAGGCTTTTGACTATAAGTGCATGCTGGCTAGTTGCAGTTTGCTCAANAACTGCACTCTTCTATACATACTGCGCCCGTGTGTCTGTGGGGCGTCTACAAACCGCGTATCACTGCAGAGCAGGTTGCAACATGTGTGCTGTTACGACTTTGCTCAGGCCTTGCTGCATACATACATCAGATGCTGCTGCGTGCTGATGTCTGCACAAGGACTGAGGTAGCCAGGCAATTCCTAACACCAGACGTTGATCAACATATGTACTCATTCATGCCCTGCCAACTATAATCAAGCTTGCCCAAGGTCAAGCGCATTTGGTTAATTAAAAGGCTGCGTGTTCTTATATGGGTCGTGTTCTCTCATTGTGTCTTGCAGTGGGTGACAAATGCAGCATTGCTTAAAACCAGTGTTGTGCTGTGCAGGAAGGAGAAGAAGGAGTGCTGTGCAGGTTCAAGAATTGTGAGATTGAGACAAAAAGTATATGTTACATGGAAGCTGAGCTGCGTTGCGTGATGTCAAGTATCATTGCAGATAGACGTTTGCGTCATGTGCAGGCTTTCACACATTGTCTGGGATTGTGTGTTCAGGCATGTGCATGGTACTTCTTCTTGGTGGCTGTTGTTTTGTACCGCCCAGGCACATAGTTGCTGCACAGCTTGTGATGCACAGCAGCACATGGTACGGATACTCAAATGTGGACTGGTGTTTCTCAGGCATAAAATCAGCAAGTTATCTGAGCGGTCACCTGANTGACATGCTAACTGAATGCAAGGTCAAGTTCACCATTGTTGTCAAGCTACTTGGCAGGCAGCCGCAACAGCTCATACCGGAAGCAGAGTATGTCGCAGAGCTATGCAGCATCCTGTATGACTGCAGCAAACTTGCAGTCTACATATCAGTCCCGAAACTGTCTTGGGACGACGTCATGCCACCCCAGCAAATACTGCATGCATTGCGCCGACTTTTGCACCGCTTTGATACCTGCAGCATTCCTACAGAANGGCTGCTGCAAGTGTCCCTGTTCTGCTTTTCCACCACCTGTCACACACAAACTGCACTACAACCCAACTATGACATCAGGCTTCATTGCAGTGAGGCTATATTGGCATACCAAGGTAAGATGCTCAGCGGTTTCAACAGCACATGCGCTGCTATGCCGCTGCAACATGCTGTGGCATGCAATGTCAAGCACGCATCAGAAGCAACTTGAAGCAGCAGTGCAGCTCACCATAAGGCTTGAGAGGCTGCCAGCAGGATGAACATGAGAGCTGGCACTGCCAGGTGAATCAGGATTCTCTGCAGTGCTGGGTTGGTGGGCCCTGTCAGCAAGCAGTCTGTGGACAGGCTGCCGCTGCTGACTGATGCAAAGGCAAACTGGGCCACAGCAAAGACCCAATGGACTGTTTTGGGGGTGGGGATGTTGATGCCTCCCAGCAGTGTCATGNCATCATTCAAGGCCCCAGTATTGCAGCAAGTGCAGGTCTAGACCCTGTCACTTCTAGGCATGGCAATCAAGTGCTCCGCAACTATGAGCAAGTCATGACAAGCTAGCCTGGACGGGACAAGACCCCGCATGCATCCACCTGAAACAGGCAACTGGCATCACTNATGTAATTGATTGATTGATTGATTGGAAATGCAATCTTCTTCGTAGTACCGGTATAGTGTACCGTGCATTGTTCTTCAAGCGCTCACTGGCTAGTACATCCATCACGTCCATTCAAGACATTTAAGGTTGAAGGCAAGACCAGTTGTTGATACAAGGCACAACAGGTGACAGGGGCGGCTTGGACTAGCAATTGTAGCCTGGTGTTTGTACATACTGTGAAGGACATTGGGTGATCCTGCATACGACTATACACACGTGTACAGCAACAGTACTTAGCCAGAACAAAAACTGCGAAAGACAGAAGGCACACACATAAACATCACTGCACTGCCTTAAGACGCACTGGTGTGGTGCACATGCTGTGCAGCCTGACTTGGTGAGGCCCAGCCACTTAAGCTGTCAACTCTAGTGGAAGACAAGTTTCTTGACAAGTCATCCTGCAGTGGGCCCTCTTGCATGTGGCTATGACCGGTAGGAGGATGACCAGTATGCTGCTTGTCTGTAGCACCAGGCAACATTGCATCCATCTTTGCAGACAGGTTATTGTGGGGACCTTGAAGTGCCAGTTCAGACGAGCGCCGTTGCTGCAGCTCTGAACCCTGTTCAGCTGGCTGTACAGGTGCCTGCACGACCGAAATGGTCANGGACCCTGGCTGTGTCAACACGACTTCAGACAGAACAGGAGCGAGTCAAACGACGGGTTGTAGGTTCAGGCGAGAATCTAAAGTTTTGCCATGAAGCTGCAGTAGCAGCCATGAGCATGGTTGTGTTCACAAAGCAAGCAAACCATAGCGCGTTCGTGAACAAAGCCGTGTGAAGCAGTACTTGTCATGGACCAGTGCCGTTTGCCGTACACGCATTCAATGCAAAATTTGCCAAGTGACCTTAGGTTGCCCTGGGGTGTATAAACGTCGTATGATATCCAGACAATCTTGGAAGACGGCTGAAGATCAAGCCCAGCAGATCGGCTGAATGAGTCCCATGGCAGATGCGTGTTTATAAGCTCTACACAAAGCTTGCGAGCAGTCGAGTGGTCAGGCACATTGATGCAGTGCAGACTTAAGATCATTACAAGAAAGCGCATTGCACACATGTAGTAACAGCTAGCCAAAAGGATTTCTTCAAACAAGACGACAAAACATCACACTGCATGGCACACATCATCAGTATCGCTTTCAATTCGACTGAAAAGCAAAGGAATGTTTCATGCACCTCGAGTTTGTGAGGCAAACAGGCCACCAATCACGCCTTTTGTACAAGTCAGTGAATGCAACTGGCATGGGTTCATTTGAGCAATCACCAAGACTTAGCCCTTCTTGATACAGTTACCACCAGAGAAGCAAACAATCAAGAAGATGACGAATATCAAAATCAGAATCACCAGTACAACCAAAATCTTCATCTTCATGTTCTGCCACCACATTTTGCTGCGCAATTGTCGTCCAGTCTTGTGAAACTTGTCCGCCTGCATGCCTTGATCGTTTATCTCACTTGGAAAGCCTATCTGATGTGCGTGTCCAAATTGCAAGCTGGTGCAGTAGGCAGACTGCTAATATACAAAACAAGGATGCATTTCGGAAGCGGCACTCCTGGTTCAGGTGCTACCTATAATTGCACATGCGCACATACATACATGCATATGCATGATCTGCACCAGGCTGCACACCCTTGCTGCAGCACTGCCTAATCGAACACCATTGAAGCGAGCAACAATTTCTGCAGGCTGCCATGCCGGCATGCATGTACACTACCTCCCACAAGACACCTTAGTATTGAGCCTATAACAGCAAGGTTTGCACAGTGCGGAAGCCCTGTGCACCACACAACCAAGCAGAGTGACCTTACCTGGAACCGCAGATTGTCTGTCTTGTCAACCAGAAGTTCAATCTTTTCACCCCTTTCCAAGACTCGCTCGATGTTGTCTACCATGATGTTCTTGACCTCATCAACCTGCACAGGTGAGCATTGTTGGTAACCAATTTCTTGTTTGATTGCTCATAAAAAATGCTGCAACGGTTCACACACAGCAAATGGCATAAAATGCTTGCTCGTCATGAGCTTTTTGATGCACAGGGTGCAAGGGCTGCAAGCTACATCTGAACATCGCGATGGCTCTGAAGTAAAGCGGAAAACGATGTAGCTTGGCAACATACAGTGCAGTCTACTGGCTGCAAGCAACATCACACTTTGCTTGCACGCGAATGTGCTTACCTTCTTTTGTACAGCTGCAACCTTGGTTAGCTCTTCTGGGTGCTCCATGCAGTAGTCCATGTGCATCTTGAGTCTTGGTCTGCACCATGAAGTATACTGTGCTCAGTNTGCGCATTCCTAGCAAACAGGCATGCAACATGACAGTGTGAATGTACACAACATCCCCGTTGCTGACCACAGCCGCCCCTGTGACATTGTGTTAAGCCAAGTGGAAGCAACACCGCCAAGCAGCATCCACTTGTAAGGGCATGACAACAAGGGAATCATTACAGAGCCCATTGCACCAAGGCCGCAGGATGGGGCTGCTAGCACAGAGGCATGCTGCAGCACCACTGGTACAGAAACTCAACTCCAAAACAGCAATGCAGAGGGATACATACAAACAGGCATTCACATGTGGGCGTTATAGCAAAGGCACCAATGCAAAGGCGTAGTAAGTGTCATCAATGCACAGACAGCAGTATACAGGTGTGAATGCATCGGCATGAGGGCAGTCAAACGCAGAAATAACGCTGCATGATCATCGACAAAGGTCATCAGGGCAAGTACATTTGAAGATTGAAATGGCACTAGTACAGCGGCATGANTGTGCTGAGCAGCCCAGGCTTGCACCAGCCGCGTCACCCTCGGCAGGACATTCAGCAAGTTGCCGGACCAGGTGCGCAATCTATACAAGGCTGGTGCAACAGCTCAGCGGCCAACAACCAGCTATCTCGCACTACATGCTGATATGCTTGCTTGCAACCAGCCAGTTCATTCTCCAGCAACAAGTTGCTGACAGCTCTGTGTGCTTCTGCTTACAGACTGCACTGTGCCGCAGCTGCTGTGCAAGCACCTGCAAAGCAGAATGCTGGGCTCCAGCAGACAGCATCGGACAACAAGCTACACCTTTTCAACACTATGGGCAGACAAAAACAGCTTTTTGAACCTAGACAGGGGTCCCAGACAGTCAGCATGTATGTGTGTGGGGTGACAGTGTATGACTGGTAAGCCTGGCTGCCGGGGTATTCACTGTCCGCGAGCATCTTGTAGCACACAGTGAGCATTGCCTTCAGTGCTGAATCTGTACCTGAATCAAAGGTGATTGCAGGGCGCATATTGGCCATGCAAGGGTTTACATATCTTTTGACATACTGTACCGCTACCTGAAACATCTTGGGTATGATGTCCAGTATGTACGCAACTTCACAGGTATGTCATGACTGTCTTGCATTGCAATGAGCATGCATACATGTGCATCAGGGATTCCTTCAATGTGATTCCACATACAAGCAGATGAGTGTTCTTGACTGCAACTGCCTCATTAACCAAGATGTTGCAACTGGCGATTCCTTATAACTTGCTTGCCACAATTCAGCTTCAGACTATCGCAGGAAGCATTGTGCTCAATGTCGCTGCCAAACAGGCACTACTCCTTGACTTTGCGCGGCTACAATGTGCGCATGCNCTAGCAAGAAAGCTGTGCAAGCATTGTATACACGTCTCTGCAAGGTGACACAAGTCAGCAATTTGACCTGAATGGATGCTATACAGTGCCAGCCTGGATGCATACCGGTCTCATCAACCTTAGCTGGTTCAAGTTCAGGCTGAGGCCTTTGGCGCTTTCGTCTTGCAGGCGTCCTGCATTCATTCTGCACAAGCACCTCTTCCTTTCAATTTCCAGGATTGCCTGGCTAGCGGAGGGCAAGTCTAACATGCCTGAGGTGCACAGTCAGGTATAATGTCAGGTAAACATTCCACTTTGGCACGTGAACCCTCAGTAAAGGTTGCCGCTGTGATATACTCTGGGGCCAAGCCATCAGTGCCTGCATAACCCCAATCAACTCGACACTTCGCTTCACGCATGTCATATAGGAGTGCCTGTTGCTTCACGCATGTCATACAGGAGATATAGGATTGCCCAATGTTCCTGTAGCGTCACAGGATCCAGACATGTGACAGCAGCTCTGCAGAATAGCATGCAAGATGACCACTGGAAAGTAATCCCACAGGGAGATTGCACCTGCCTATACGCTTGCAGGGCACTAGCATACTTGCTGCAGCAGCAAATCAGCCGTCAAACCCAGCTGCACCCCCTACAAGACTACAGTGGTCAGCAGCTTGANCACACTGTCAGCTGCAGCTTCAGCTCAGCGTGGAAGGCACACATATCATTGTGCAGGCTGCAACAGCTCTACAAACGCTGCTGCACTGGCAGCTGCTGTCCTCTGAGCTTTTCAGACCTGCTTTACATGCTGCAACGTATTATAGCAAGCCATCACTGCGATCCTGCCAGCCACATGCCTTGAAACAGTTCAGCCCAAATCAGTTCGGTACTGCTGCTCAAGCCTAAGGCTTGCTTCCTGCAAAAAATCGCCCTCAACGTCATCCCATTTGGGATGCATGTCTCTTGTTGTAGATGAGCAGTATGCAATTCATGGTGAAGAAGAGAGGCGATGCACAACAGAGAAGGTCCGAAGCACTTTTGCTGCGCTGCGTTTTGTGTTTGGCACATGCCTCAATGCGACATGATGCTGACATTACCTGAAGTCACGCAGAAGCTTCTTCTGTTGGGCAGTCATTGGGAACTTTTTCAAACTCAGCATGACATCAGCTGTGTATGCCATCCAAAGACAGTTGGTGGCTGGNATACGAATGTTGAGCAAGTATGTGACATATGCATGATGCGATCATAAGCCTGTTAGCACTGATGCTGTGCTTTGCCCTTATGTCCACTTTGATGAGGTAAAATGCAGCAAAGAAAAAGCAGCAGCTGCACCTCATACATAGCCAAATCCATTCTTTCAGCCAGCTTTCAAAAAATGGTTTGTCAGGAATCCCAGCTACAACCTACGCAAGCTGCCAGGCAAGACCACCTGCTGTCACACCTGCTGCTGAAACAGATCATTCTGCAACAGTAATCAGCGTTCAGCAGCAGCACAAGCACCTACCCCGCATGCAGTATCTGTGTCCTCATGCATGCCATGCTGAGCGTTGTAAGGGCAACCTGGCTCTATAGTCTCGCATGCCATGCAATGCTGCCATGCAACATGCGCTAAATGTATGTTCATAATGACCTAGCTCCATGCTACGCAACACGTAACGGTCTGTCTCAAACTGCTGATCAGATGGAGCTCGACTCAGACCCCACGATTGTAATATAAGTTGTGGGGCAGTGATGCACATCTGATGTATGCAGGAACGACAAGCTATGTGCTGGAAGCCTTATTCACTTTGTTCGATGTGGACCAATCTGCTTGCCTGAGGTGCCCTACCGCTGAAGAGCAGCTTGCGGCATAGCACCCTTCTCGCGCTTCAAGCTGCAGTCAAGGTATGGCGTCAATCATCATGCATGCAGACCTGTTTGCACGGCTGTTGATGGTTGCATGGTGTCAGATAGGTCACGATGCAGAAAGGGGTAGTACATGTGTGTCACTGCATGAATCTGAGCACAAAAATGTGATCGTGACATAAGCAGTCATTGAAGGCCACCCATGATACTGGCATACATTGGACATGCAGCAACTGAGTGAATGTGATTGAACCCATGAAACACATACCTGGGGGATCAGACCCTGTACAGGTGGATGAGGCTTGCAGGAGTTGTCTGTCTGCTTCCACTCATCCCAATTCTGCCCAACTTTAGCTAATGCATCCCTGATCTCTGGGACGTACTCCTGAGGCAAGGAAGCTGACCTGCAGCCAGGACTGCTCGGGAAACCGCCTTTGCTACTGTGGTCACATGGNTTTGTGCCAAAGTATGAAGCGTTCAAATGACCTCGGACAAAGGTGCTGATGGTGCTCTGATACTTGCGGACAGGCATGTGGGGTAGCCTCAATCCCTCAAAGCGTATATTGGTGAGCTCCAGGGGTGTTGCAATAATGACCATGCTGTAGATTGGCAAANTGCACCAGCAGCAGCAGCATCAGCAGCCGTCATTGGTAGCTGGCAGAGGGAATCAGAAGCTTGAGCTGCTCACATTGAGGTTACAGACAGACTTTTTGACACAACAACATGCAGTGCAAGTGAGCTTGCCAGTTGTTTGGATCTTAGGGCCAGATGATGCCTTCTGTCATGCTGTCTGGCATGGACTTGTTGCAAATGGCGACTCTCCTCAAACAAAGTTTCAGCCAGAAGGTGTGCAGTCTGAACAACCATCACAGTCTTTCAGCCAAAAGCTGAAGGAAGGCCTTAGCAAGATGAAGGTGTTGAACAGCAGTACTGCTGGGCAGCAGGGCGGTGTGCCAATGTCAGATGCAGCCAGAGCAGGTGTCAGATATGTGCATGTCAGCTCAGTACATGTGCCATTTGATGATTTGGTGTCTTGTGTGTACATGGTGTTGCTGCAAATGCTGGGGTCTAGCATGCAACACAAGCATGCAAGTCTGGCAGCCCGCTTGAGGGCAGTTTACCGCCGCCAGCAACTTCGACAGCTGTCACAAGANAAGGCTACAGAGTAGAGTCAGGCATGCCCAGCCCACCTTTGCAAGCCCATCCAGCAGGAGGTAGGCAGCCTCTTCAGCTGTCTTGTGAGCCTTCTTCTCCTGCTTGCCACTTACTGGCCTGATGCCCAGCAGCTGCAGGTGGGTGATGGCCNGGCGCATTCTAGCACTCAGTGTGGTATGTACATGATACAATGTACAATGACGAGCACTTGGCAATGTGACTGACCTTGAGTTGGTCAGGGGTGCCGTGTAGGTTCTGGCCGGGAGAGACCACAACAGATCCAGAGTAGATGAGGTCCACTTGCAGCCACTTCTCATTCCCACTGCAGCAGACACAGCACAGGTGCAGCAGTCTCAAGCGATGAATATGCTGTAGAAAGTAGTGCATGTGGTCACCGCGTGATGTTTGAAGGAGAAGCATGCATAATGTGGGAGAGTGCCTCAACTTGGTGGCAGGACCTTGTATAGTCACACAAGNCACAAGGTGCATGCAATGCACCATCAGCCCACGTTAGTTGTTTGACTATCAACTCAACTAGTCAAGTGGGTGTTGTCATAAGTTCCTGGTTGAGTCTGCATGGCTTGTTGCAGAGGCGGGAGCAGGAGTGCTATGCCCCGGTCATTCAGGTGCTGAAGTATCTGGTGAACCCTGACATCAAGGAAGGGGCAGGACTGGTGCTGGCTCAGCAGGGCGGCCTGCCTGCAGATGTGGTCCAAGAAGCCAAAGCTGTCATCTTGAAGGTATGGGTCCTACCCACAATCTAGTGATAGCCCTTTGGCACACCCTGCCTGCAGGTGTGGTACAAGAAGGCCAGACTGTCACAATGATGGTACAAGCTGCATTGGCAGCCATTGAAAAGTGTGTATGGCTGCTCACTGCAACCTGGCAGCTTCTGTGACCTTGCAGGCACCCTTGCCTGTAGTGATGTATCTAAAGTCTTACTGCAAGCTTTGGTTGACATGTTCCAGCTGTACCTGACAGCCCTTGTAGTGAACCACCAACACTCTGTGGTTCCATGANTGAACCAGCAAGACCGCTGACTTCTGAACCACCTGCAGGACGGACATGCTGATGCTTTTTGACGGGAAGAGGGTCAAGAAAACTCAGCACACAAAACCTCTTTGCCTTCTTGCAAGCAGGACATGCTGAGTGCTATACAGGCTGGATGCACTACGTGGTTTGAACTCCGTATGTATGTAGCAAGCAGTAAATTTTCAAAGTCAAAATTTCACGCCCTCACTGTGTGATCNTCCTGTGGCCTCAGGCTGACTCAGCACTCTCACATGAATGGTGAGCATGTGAATGGTGATGTGTGAATGGTGACATGTGCAGGTGTCACAAGCAGTGGACATGGCCCAAGTCACCCCTCTGCTGATAGAGCTGGGGGCGTATGACGGCTTGGTTGCACTGGCTGTTGCCAAAGCCAAGGCTCTGGACCCCGAACAGGTTGCAACGCAGCCATCAGATGCTGGCGCTGATGCCCGAACGGTAAGCTGCTGTCNTTGGAGCATGCTTACACATGCGCATCAGCTTGTTCTATGTGTGCATTGCCAGCCAGCCAGTCCACACCGGAGATTTCAACATGTACTGCCTTTCTCTCATCTGCCAGTGCTCAGAGCAACCAGACGGGTAGCTTGGCTTGTGACTTGGTGGCAATGATGCTGTGCATTGGCTTGATACAAGCTACCTTTGAAGCTGTACAATGCACTCTGATGCTGCGTAGGCTGCCTAGCAAAGGACAGATTTGCTGTAGAGCTCACCAGGAGCACAGGATATCAAGCATCAGGTCAGATGCTGTGGCCAAAGCTGCAACCTGTGGTCTGCATCCCCTGTGGCCTGCATGTCTGTGTGATGTTGTCTTCTGAACAACTGGCTATTGTGCNCAGGCAACATGGGTGTTGCCTTGCTGGCTGACTGCCACCCAGTATGTGACCAGCAGGTTTGTGCAACAGCTGTGCCTAGCTGCCCCAATGACCCAAATCAGCAACTGCACCCAAAAAGGAACTTGCATGCTAACTGTAATTACATACTGTCGTCTCCTGAGCACTAAAAACTGGTGACCATAGCGAGACCCGTCACTGTCTTGCACAAACAGGTGTGTCTGACTGCACTGATGGCACAAGTTGGAGCATGGGTGCCAGCGCAGTCCCTGACCCTCACCCCTGTAGATGCNCGCAGGCTACAAGACACTGGGCCATGTTAACACATGGAACTTGAACCCAATGCCAGACAGTACATGTGTGTGTGTCTCATGCAATTGGGTGGAATGTTGCCAGGGTGCCCGACCAAAGCGGCTCTTACCCTTTGATGCCTGCCTCTACCGAGCGCCCTGCAGGAGTGCGCCACCCCGAGCTGAGGCCTCCAGGAGACTTGCTGGCATCTAGAACTGTGACTCGCAACCCAGCCTTCANCAGCATACTCCACGCGCCAAGTACACGAAGCTGGACATTCAAAAGCAAGTGTAAGGCATCATCCAGTGCCCCGAAATTGCAGCACATGCAAGTCTGCAGTCTGTTATGCCCGGCAAATCAGCTGGCTGCACTCAATGGCCCCGCTGCAATGGGCAAGTCACTGTGGCCAGTGCGGCAGCACTTGAGACCCGCAGCAACAGCACACTCATTGCTCATCCTGCTGAGTCACAATCTACGCATTATGCTATTATACAAAGTATGAGGCAGGGGAGGAAACATCTTGTATGGCATCCCATTGGTCAGCAGTCAGCAGCCTCTTGGCATCTGCCAGGCCAGCCTCCTCGTGTGTGCGTCTGAACTCACCCAACGCATGCCTGCACAGAACAAGGCACTGCTATTTGCAACAACAATGGAGGGTTGACCCGCAACTTTGAGCCTTTTCATTCTGGTGACACTCACACACACACGCGTGCTGCTGCATGTCTTCAGCACAAATCAAGCCAGACTTGGGCTGCATGGGTAACTGCAGCTCCACATGGCAAGCAGAGCGACCTTCTCTGCACTGTTTGGGTTATGTGACCTCACACTGTAGAGAGTAAGCATATTGCAACCAGGCACAGACCACAGCCAACCACAATGTCAAGTGCCAGATTTTTGCACCACACACAACAACAGCCAAGGCATAAAGACAAGCCTGCAATTCAACTGAGCTAGCCAACACATTGACAAATTGACACAGGAAGCAGTGAGGTTGGGTTCACCTGACAGTGCTTTTGATGGGTGCAGGCTCCCCTGCAGCCTTCACTAGGGCCATCAGGACCTCAGGTAACCACGAGGGCACATCATAAGGGCTGGTCAACACAAAGGCCTTCAGCCCCAGCACCGCTGCATGCTTCTCAGAAGTAGACCCTGTGCTACCTGCAGCAATGCTGATATCAGATGACAGGGACTATTGTTCATCAGGGGTCAGCTGGCAACAAGTGCATTANAGGGGTCAATGTCTGCGATGCAGCCATACACTGGCTTTGTCCTATGCCAGTCAAAGGTATACTTGACTGGCAAGACAGGAGACTGTGCTGCATGTCAAAGTCTTGCTGTCTGTTGTTACAGCACTTTGTCCCGCTACATGCTTTAGGTCAAGCGCCTAAATGTAGGTGATGCTCAGCCGGATTGGAGGCCCCATAGCAGGTCTGTGACGTCAGACTCCTGCTATCACCTGTCCAAAATACAACTGACAGATATGGCACATGGTGCAGGTGCACAATGTGTCAAATCGTCAGTGCATGCGTTTTCAGCTGTTGACATGCCATCAGGTTTGCAAGCCTATATGCCAGCGCCAATACTGTGATGGTCTGTATCCTGTTGCTGTAGATTGGCGCCTAGAGCTGGTAGGACACAGCTAGCAGGTATGGTGCACTGGCTGGCATATCTGTAGGGTCACGATGATAAGTCGAGGGCGGGACAGGTCAGCGGACAACAACAGGTTTCATGCAGCAGCAAATGTTTCCTTAAATGAAACATGGCCAGGCAGATGCCCGTTACCCAGCTGGCGCATGACGTCATACTTGCAAGTCAACAGCAAAGGGCATGACAGGAGTGTGACTCAGTAAGAGGGCACATGGGCTTGCACGCTTAGGTCTGCCCAGGCATGTGACTACATCCGGCTTCATCATAACAGCACTAGCTTTGTAACAAGACCTCTCAGGGAGCTTGCCTCATTAAGCATAGGGCTGCAATGGTCCATGGTCTAGAGCAGGCAACATGTACTGAGGTGATGAGTGTGTTGCTGCTGAGCTGGCATGAGCTATAGCTGCAATTTTGCACAGAGGCAAACTCAGGCAGCAGGTATCTCCGCTTGTGTGCATTGCAGTAGTAGGCTAGGCTGCNGCCAAACAAGAGCCATATGGTGTCCTGTTGCCTGCAACACTTGAAGCTTGCTTTGTGCCACTGGCCTGTCAAGCTTGTCAGTGCAAACAACCCAGACTTGTTTATATTGTAGATGAATGTCCGCTCACTTGTCTGTCAGTCATGCATACTTTGCGTGTAGGTGCTCATCATCGGTGGCAACCCAGCAACTCATGCTGAGGGCTTTGAGAGTCAAGTCTCAATAGCAAGGGAGGCTAGGCAAGGTTTAGACATTGCTTGGCAGGCTACAGATCCAGGACAGAATGGCTCCAGGTAGAAGTGCAATTACAGCCTGTTGAAATGTTACAGCCTGAAAAGACGGGTTGGTTATCANGTATGGCTCTCCGGGATGAGCAGGCAGCATGGAATATATTGCTTGTGGCATGCATGCATTCAGTAAGTGTTCCTGTCAGTGTGAAAGCAGTCAAAGCCATGTTCTTGTGAATGTGCATGCAGTGCAAGACATGTTCTGGAAGCAGCCATGGGACTTAAAGCAGTTTGAGAAGGATTGCCAGAAGCAATGGAATGTGACGCCCCGGCCTTTCTGGGCGCAGGCCATGTAGGTGTAGCAAGCAGCTAACCAGCACATCAATGCCATTGTGCATGCATGCCAGCTGCATGCTGTGACGTTACATCAAACCGTCATGACCACGTCATGACCACTGCAACTCACACCTGCCAAATGCTGNCCATTTTACGCAGACAGCTGCTTTTCTGCTGATGTCTTCTGGCCATGCAACACCACATGCTGCCTCACAATCTTCAACTTCAACAATTCCCTGACACAGACCGCTGGCACCGAAACGTTACTGAAGGCTGCCCACTTGAGACTTGAATGCAAGCTGGTGTCAGACTTGAAACCAGAGGGTGTGCCAGTCCACTGCCGCCTGGAGCCCAGCTGCCCAATTCAGCCTGGTGTCAATGTCATGGCCTGGTGTGTCTGATGTTTTCCTGTTGCTTTTGCCATTTCTATGGGTATTGCTAGTGTGCATAGCTCAGGGGAAAAGAGTGCAGCTTGAGAAAAGTTGACAGCAAGCCTGCATGGTGACAGAACCGACAGGAACTCGCTAAAATGCTTCAGACATGCAGAGATGAGCCAGATACTGAAAATCTTGCCAAACTTGCTGAAGAGGGCTGCTAGCATATGCAGCACCAGGTGAAGCTGCAGCTTGGCCAGCAAAGCAGGTGAGCAAACCAAAACAAAGACATGCCACTGGAGTTGCAACAGAGGTTGCATCAGAAGAGATGCGAGACACACCTGCTGCGCAAGCGGACATGAGCCGACTTCTGAAGCTCTTGCTGATCTTGTTGAACAGGGCTGCTAGGAGGTGCAGCACCAGCTGAGGATGCAACTCTGGTAGCACCGAGGCACACCAGCGTAGCTCTGAGGCGGCAGCTGCTAGAATGANTAGTGGCTACCTAGCCTTGGCTGGCAAACTTGCACAAGAAGATGAAGAGAAGAAGGCAAGCAACACAGCCAAAGGTATCGCGCTTAGCTCTCTAGGTGGCTGTCAAGCAGAATGACTTCAAAACAAGGCTCATTCAGACTGAGATCATGCAAAGCCAGACCAGACAGTGCAGCGCTCACTACTGACAGCAACAGCTTTCAAGAGAATCTGTGGGCGGGTACAGGGGGGTACGGCAGGAATGGGCGAGGCAAGGCTGCAAGCAGCGCTGCAGCTCTGCAGACACCTCGACCTGCAGTGCCCACCAGGAGGCAAGTCATCTAACAGTGCTACATTGCCGCTGTATGCAACTCTATTTGCAGTGCTGACTAAGAGTCAAGGCAAAGTGTGTGTTGCAATTGCTGTTTCTGCACCCTGACCTGCAGTGCTCACTAGCTGACAGCGCTGCGTGGATGATATTAACATCCCTCTTCTGTACCTTAACTGTGATTTGAGTTGTGCTGCACAATGATGTTTTCTGCGCACACGGCATCTTGTTGCTGCGTATGACAGCAATGACTTGATGTGGTTGTACAACCATGGCCAAAGGCAAATGTGTGCCATATGGCAGCAGCACAGTGCTGTGATGGGACTCACACAGCGTACCCTNGGTGTATGCTGCTGGCAACAGTTGCTGCCATCTCTAATTACAGCATTTGCTGACATGACTGTGTCACCGAGGTGAGACTAACACAAGCAACTATCATTTGCATGCAGATTGGAGCATCACTGACCTGTTCCGTGGCATGCATGTCAGCGCATGCAAAACACCACATTCATCATCTGCAGCAGTAATTATATGTGAGCTGTGCAGGCGCTATGGATGCAGCTGTTGCTGCTGCAGCTGAGCAGAAAAGACAGCAGCAGCTCTCCATCCAGGCTGCAGCCCTGGCGAGCCTTGCCNCACATGACCAGGCTGCCGCTGCACCTGCCACAGACAGCTCCAAATTTTTTGCCTCAAACTTTTGCACAATCCATGTACAGGCCAGACGCTAATGGCAGCAGGTGTTCTGTTTCAGATCATGCTGGAGGGCGCTGTGGACCCCACAGCGCAAATGATTTATGTTTCATATCACAATCATATCATTTTTGTAGTCAGACAATGACATTCCAGATGACCAGCTGCTACTTCAAATATGTATGCGGACGTGTTGTGTGGTCCATCTTGTAGGAGCTGACAGCTTGTGGCAGCAGGAAGCAATGCAGCAGGAAGTGAGCTAGCAGTGTGCACTACTGTACCCGAGAATTCAAGTCTTAGGCCTGTGATGTAACAGCAATATGTACCACTGAGCAGCATAGTAAGCTACAGGCAAGGTGCATGTGCAATTGATATATGCATTAGGGAAANCACATGCTGCTTCACAGCAGCACAACATACTCACCTGGGCTGGCAGCTGTATGCTAGGCATTTGTGCCGTGCAGACTATGAACACTCACGACCTCAGTCAACCATGTGAAAATGCTGTGTCCACAGGCACCGAGAACCCTGTAGAGGCAACACAGACTAGCAAATATGGAAACTGTAGCAGACACAACCTGATTTCCAACTGCATTTGTGTGAGGTGCAACGTGCTTTGTGTACTGTAGCATACCTGTCTTTGACAAGGCTAGGGCCGGTCGTTTAGAGACTACGCCTTTCAGTTACTTGACAGGCGCTGTGAAGCGGTCCTTGTTGGGGAAAGAAGAACGGATACGCCTGTATTCACCAGCCCCTCTGCACGATCTAAAGCACAACGTGATCTGCAGCAATCAGTGCTGTTGCGATCGAGATGCCGGCCTACGTCGCGCACAATACGAGACTACTTCGAGCATTTTATTGTCGACTTGTTGCTGGATAAATAAAGAATGCTCCAGTTTCGTACATTCTGACCTGAAACCATTTTCTATTCGACCCTGCAACATAAGTTTTCTGCTGCTCTTTGCAGTGCTGCAAAGTATATGTGTTGTCAGCAAGCTTTGGCGGCAGTCGTCAAAGGCTTCATGCATGCGCATTGTGCATTTGCTACAGTAACTGTTGCTGTAACAGGTATGTATGTGGCACTGCTGGCTTGTGCGCTGCTCTGTGTTCCTGGCATGCGTTGCAGGATTGAAAAATAAGGATTTGGCTGAGGGTCAAACATTGTTCCCATATCCTGAAGCAACTAGACAGCACACTTCCTATTCCGTCGTGTCGATGTTGTGACTGCGAGGATGAACATTGTAATATCGAGCGTGTACGCACTGCGACGACTGACTGTGAGCTGTGCTAAGATAACGAGCGCTGCCTACAGTTTCGCCGGTTGTTTCGGACCGAGAACTTTCGGTCGTGTGAGTTTTCTTATTTTCGGGATGGAAACCCTCTTTTCCAGCTGCACAAAGCTCCGGCGTGAGGCTTGCCAAGGCAGATCCTTCCAGAGAACTTTGTTCTCAGGTTTTACAATATGATGAGAGGATACTCACTCGCCTGAGTGACTGGTGTGCGCCCCACATTCCTTGTTACACTGGCATACCTATCCGANGCCATGCCATGCCATGCTGTGTCATACAGTGCTGCTATAGTCGCTTGTTCTCTACCTCGCAGCGGAAGTGCTACAATGGATCCCAAAGAAAATGGCAGAGCCCAGGGGGACCAGCAGCAAGAGGGCACCCCCTTGCCCCCACCCATACCTGGCCTCAAAAATATCCCAGAAGATCAGGGCCACTGTGTTGACCGTGGACAAGTTCTCTGGCGGGCTTGTGATGGCTGCCATGTTCTGCAACAGGCATTACAGACTGGCACAAAGCGTCTAGAGTGTTGGGCGGGCATACAGGAAGTCATGCCTGCTTCAACTCACACTGCATTAGTGTTGTTCTCAGCCCTTTGCTGCATAACTGATTTGTGGAGCTTGCAGAGGTGTTGTACCACATGCTTCAGAGTGCATCCAGTCAGCAGAAAGGGTACGGGAAGCTGCTGCTAGCAGCACAAGGGCTGCAATGCCAGAAGGAGTAGTTGAATGATCTACCTTGCCGGAAGGGATGCTGCTGATGCCCATCTTGGAGAGGGCAGCAGTCAACAAGGCCCTGCCAGAAGTGCCCTGGCGGTGAGACTGCACAGCAGGCTGGTCAACTGGATCAGCAGCTTGCAGAAGCTCAAGCACAGCAGACTGCTTTGACCCAGCTGAATCAGGTAAATGGACCCCCGCACCGTGTCGGCCAGCTACTTGCAAATGAGCGCACACCCTTGCCTCAGATGCATCTTGAGCAGTTACACTGTTTTGAGATGGCAGCGCGTGTATGCCATGTCAACGCTTGGTTGGCGTTGGCAAAAGCCAAGTGGCCTTGGTGCCTGCAAAATGTGCATGAAGCAATGCAACAGCCCAGATAGGGCAGTCCCTGAGCCATCAACATAGATTGCTGTCTGCGCATGCATGATCTGGAGCAGCAAAACCTGGATACCATTATCACATTGTCTCATACTGGCGTTCAGAAGTAGACGGACATGCCTAGTAGGTATTTAGCTTCAGCTGGCACACCTGTACATGATTGTTATCAATGAGTACAATCATTGTTATTGCTGTTCCCGTTCTCTCAGGCAAAGTTGTTTGTATGCAACAGGCACTTCAAGCACAGAGTGCGCAGGATGCTGCCCAGCTCAAGCTGCTTGTCCATCAGAAACAGCTGAGGGGATNACACCCCTTCACCAGCCTTGCCAACACACTCTATTATTGCCTATTGTCTATTATTGCCATCGCAACGGTGGACGAAACGCCAGCAAAACAGCGTAAACTTTGGGGACTCGCTACATTCAATTCGGGATACACTTTTGTCAACTCAGCGGCGGTGTGCAGCGGTAGCCCGCACTGGCTCAATGTACTAGCATCAAGGTGTTCAAATTCGATCTGATGTCTCGCTTGGTGCACTGCAGAGGATTGCGTCACACCACAGCTAAAATCAAAGTAGCCCTCTCTAGTCGACTGGCAAGAAGAGCTCAGGCATGTCCCCTGCATGGGGTATGCGCGTATGCTTTGTCGTCCTCTTCAACACGGTGGTCACGCCAGGTGCTTACGCACAGGTGGTCCCTCAGCTCGCTCCTGCGGTCGTAAACGGTGAGTCAGCAGTCATTGCACTGTCGGTGAGGGCCTTTCTGCTTGACAGCGCCACTAAACCGAGACTTCTGTCAAGCCTGCCTGACCTGCTACCGACCGTGACAGGTTTTAGTGGCAAGCTATCCGCCGATTCTGGGTTAACACTGCTACGTCCGCGCAGGCAATTCCACGGAGCGACTGGCGAACTGCACCGCGTTTCAACCACCTCCGAAGAGATACCTGGACGTCACCTTCCTGGGAAAAAGACACTTTGCACTTGCTGACAGCGTGAACTTCACCTATTTTCAGTTTGGGCCACTGAACCGCGGAGCGACAGGTATGCGACGCGCAACATGGACCAGCTTTGCCTCGGGTCAGCGTGCAGAGGCCNTAACTTGAAGCACATGCTTGAGTGCAAGTCAGGCACAAAGACCAGACCAGACGCAACCCATGTAATCAGTTACAAGTCAGGTGCCTTGCCAGATTGTCTGGAGATGGCAGGCATCTTCAGGAGTTTGCTTGATGTGCCACCAATGTTACTGTTGCCTATGCTGACTTACTAGCACAGCCCATGTCAACCAGCAAGTATGCAGACCAGTAATGCCGCCCCTCCTGGCATGTTCATGGTGAAGGCAGGAATAACTGATTGAGNTACAAATGCTGAAAAGAAAGCAGCTGCGCTGACAAAGTAGTACAGCTTTGGCACTGACTCATACAGCAGCACCGCAGCATCTTCCTCATTGACTAGGACGAGCCTTGTTCGCAACAGCTGGCCAATTCCAGCAAATATCAAGGATGCCAGCCTGCGTGTACAGATGTGATGCCTTGGTCATGCAACCAAATCGAAGGTACATACAATGATTGACTTACACAACCCAGAGAAAGGCTGCTCCTAAACCGCTTTCCTCCTCCTCGAGTCCTGGTATGCTGACTGGTACATCAGGCTTCTTGAGAAGGGGTTCTTTGAGCTCCTCGTGGTGCCTCACTTGCGGCTTAGCAAGCGGACTCAACGCCCGTTGCATCTTTCAAGCCTGTTGTGAAACGATGACGAGCTACGACTTGCCAGGTCAACGCTACTATGTTCTACCAGTCGACCACCTCACGGCCAAGCGTTCAGAGTGATCTTCATTGCAGGCCTCTCGTCGAGGCTGCTTGGGTTATGCGATGCCACGCTACGCGCATCGTAGCGTTAAACCGTGTCTTGACGGGCGCAAGGTCCAGCTCACCATGCTGCAGAGTCAAATCTCGCAGATTTTGCGAACACTTGCTCTCAGAGTTGTTACGTAAATAAAACTCAGCGATGTTGGATTATGACAAACAGTGTACCGGCAGTATACCGCGCGCAGCATGTCACAGGCCCGTGACCCTGTTGAGCGACACTCAACTCATGCAGGGATGCGCCGTGTACACACTGCCTGCGACACTCAACTCATGCACGGATGCGCGCTTGAGCTCGGCCCACCAAGATAAGATCAACTTGGCGTGTGCAGTTTTATCAGACTGTGCAAAGTGCATTGCCGGCACTGCGCGCAGGCTACTTGTGGCAAGCGTTGACAAGCTTCTTGGCTTGTCAGCTAAGAGCAGCACGGTCTGCCTATATTGACGAACGTCAGTTCCCGCCAGCAGTGTACAGCTTCAGGTAGCAATCGCCTGTTCCGTGATTTGACAACAGTATTGTTTCAGTGTTCGATAAACCTGTTGAGACGTATGACTTAGGCTATAAGCAAGACATAGTGGAGTCACAGGCCTGCGATCATGCAAAAGTACCTGCATTTCGTAAGTGTGCTGGGCATTAGCACACATTANTAGCTTTCTTAGCATAGGCAGCACTGCAGGCAGATCTGATGTGTTGTGGCTATGCAATTTGTTACGCAGCGATGTGCATAGTTGTGTCTGCCTTGGGGTGTGACATTCGACACAGCATGGGTTGGCTTGTGTGGTAATCTTGCTTGCCCTCTTATCGCCTGTTGAGACAGCAGAGGTGAGCCGAGGCAACCAACAACTACCTGTTCACAACCACAGCGTTGTGTTACGTGGTAGTCGTGCAGTGCAAAGTATGCAAGACGTTATAATGCTTTGCAGAGGCGAGTTGCACCTCCCTTAGTAAAGCTTAGACTGTATAATACAATAGATCCACAAGTGCAATGTCCGCACAGGAGCTGAATGAAGTATGCCATGAGCCTGAGCAAACCAAAGCAATTGCTATAGTGCATCTTCAGGTACACCATACCACAGACAGCCCTGCAGTGCTGTAAATACGTGTTGACACATGCTGATGGCATAAGTCTGCTGTGGTCACAAGGACATGCTTGGGAAATGCTATGTTACGGTATATCCTAGCAACTCAAAACATAAACAGCAGGACTGCCTCTGCCACCAGCTCCTTCGGTATACTGAGACAGTGTTGATGACAATGTTTGCCAGGAGATGTAGCCTGACAACTGCTCATGGAGCAGCTTTGGTACATGTCACAACGCAATATAGCATGTCCAGGTAGTCAGGAGTGCTGTGTTGCCTAGCTCTGCTAGGCCCCACATTTGGCAAAAAGCTCGACTTGTTGGACTTGGCGCAGTGCCAGCATTAGCAGAGCACCCACGTGTTGCATTCTGCTTGCCTTGCTGGTGTGCTCTGGCATGATGCAAGCTGGCTATGATCGGCCACTATGCTCAACCTCGCTTTTCTGCAATGCCTTTGTAGCTTCCAAGCAGGTTATTTGGCTGAATAGGCAATTGCAAAAGTGTAGTGAAAATGAAGGCTATCGCTTCGGAGTGGTATTGAGTGCTTGAAGCCTGTTTTTTTCATAGACCAGATATCCCAAAATACCAACGAAGGCCGTCGTACCAGTGTAAGCCATCAGCCTCATAAAGCCTGTTGGCTTCTGCACGAGGTGGTATGCTGGTTGCCACTCGGATATTGCAGGCCATACTCAGCACACAGTTCAATTATGTCAGGCTCACCGCATATAGTTCAAAGTTGAAGGCGCGGAAAGGTCCTGACCCGTGCTGTGTGGTAACGAAGTCTTCAATCGGTTTGACCCTGGCGCTCTGTTTGCTGTCGGAGGGCATCGCACCTGTAGCCAAAGCTCTGGCAGAACTACAATCCGGGACATACCTATGTGATTGTCGCTGGTTCCGGAGCAGGTCGACGAGAAACCCAAACTGCGTTTTGCATGCATGCTTTGCAAACCCTAATGCATGACGTTGCCACTTCACGCNTTCCAATCTGACAACACTTGGCTCCTTTCCTTGGCCGGGCGGCCTGCATGGTATGCTTGGCAAGGAATGCCTGCAGCACAGCTGAGCCAGCTGTAAGTTTGCTGCTTACACATTGCAATGAGCCATGTCTTTAGCCTGCCAAGTGATGTGCAAAGCTGAGGACAAGAGTTTTCCTGACTGAGTGACAGAATCAAAGTTGACAAGGGCACAGACAGGTTACTTGGCCTTGCAAGTCTTCATGGATGGCAAGCAGGCAGCAAGCTTGAATGCATGGTGAGGCACAGCACACATGCAGGTATGCTTAACCAGTCACCCAGCGCAAGGCGTCCCAGCCTTTCAAATGCGCTTTGCATGCTATGATCCTGTACTGTTGCATGAAGTCTACTGTGACCACCAATATCTATTTGTAAACTTCTCGGTCAAGGACACGATAAGCATGTGCAGGGTTTGCTGGGTTGCACACTCAAACGGCATGTCAGTCCAGTTTGCTGGGCAGGTGAATCAGGGCATATGAGCACCCCAACCTTTGCTAGACAAAGCCATGGCAATTTCCTCTGTGCTCTCTTTCTTCAATGTGTAGATGATGCCACAGGGCCATTGGCCTTCAGGCTGTGCCCTCTTGCCCTCCTTGAACAGGGCCACAATGTGGGGCAGGGGCTCTGGCTGGACCTGGGTCAGGACTTTGACCGAGTAATGGATGTTGGGTCTGTTGAAGCTTGAGACCAGCTTGACAGGATTGTGCATCCTCAACTGCTTCACAATATCTTCTTGTACCTGTACATTCAGGCACACATCATTGTGTGTATATTGTGCATGTTACTTTGGTATTATATTCTATATGTTGTGTAAGTTATTTACATACACATGCATACTGATTGTGTAATGTGCTTGGGAGAGGTTTCAGAAAGCCTGCGCATATCTCAATGTTCCTGGAGCTGAGTTTTCTTGAATGACTGGGTAAGCTCATGCTCAGCATGGCTGTATTGCCTGCCACGTGGCGCAGGCTGAGCATCCTGCAAGCCAAATTTTGTGGGTGCAGACGCCAGTACAAGGAATGGCAGTGGTCATGACAACAGGACGTCCTGTTGGTCTCGATACCAGCCTGTGAAAACAAGCCCAGCATATTTGAGGTTTGGCAGTGGCATGATAGGCATCCCTCGCAGTTGATCCTTATGTATAGCAGTCCTGGCACATGCCGGTGGCAGGGAGTGCCATGATAGTCATACTCAGCTGTTGCAGACTACACCTAGTGTACCTGAGAGGTTGCTGTGGCCGTGAGGGCCATGATAGGCACTCCCGGCAGTTGCTGCCTCACCGTTCCTAGCTTTCGGTATGCCGGCCTGAAGTCATGGCCCCAGGAGCTGATGCAATGTGCCTCATCAACAGCTAGCAGGCTGAGCAACTTGCGCTTGTTGATGCCCTTCAGCATGGCGACAAAGCCTGCAGTGCTTAGGAGCTCTGGGGTGATGAACAGTAGCTTGATGGTTGGCTGGGAAGACTTGATGTCCTGTAGGATACTGGCTCGGTCCTGATAGACAGGCGGGCAGCGTTTAGTGGATCAGTCATGAAGAGGTTGCCTGTAGTAAGCTGAAATGCAGGTCTGTGGAGCAGAACACAACAGCAGGCCGCACCTGCTCTGACCTGGCAGAAGATAGGAAGTCACATGGTATGCTCTTCTTGCACAAGTTGGCCACCTGATTCTCCATTAGAGCTGCAGAAAGCGTTNGTTAGAACTGAAGCTGCTGCATGCCCAGTCAAACGTGAGATCACTGCTGTTGTATGCCACCCCGGCTCACTGATCAAGTTGCACAGTGCTTCTGCTCCGTGTGTGAACATAAGGTGACAGAAGGTTCGCTTCATGACGGTTAGTTTAGACTCTTAGAAGGTAGCCAACGTCTAGTGGTTGCGGCCAAACTGTTGCTGAAAAGGCGGGTGCGCTGTACAGTGCATTCCTTTAGTGTTGCAAGGAGGAGTTGTGCTGCTGCTCATTTTCATGGTAACAAGCTGATACAAAGTGATATGAAGTAGAACTGTAACTCCATCATGCTTGCGCACCGCATTGCTCATTGTTTGTAGACCCGATGTCTGCTGTGGGCATTGACCCCTCCTTCATCCAACATGTGTACATGGCACAGGGCGAGCAAACAGGTGCACAGCCTCGTGCAGAGAATTTAGAAGCCCAGCCAGGTCCTGTGCTATTGACCATATCTGTCGATGGCACAGAGACCCAGTTGGCTGCTGAAGACGTCATCAGCATGGTTTCAGCAAAGTATCGTGATCTGTGGGCGGTATGTTTCTTCACTCATGCAAGCTAAGGACTCATGTCTCTTTGCCACTTGTAATAGTCTTGTTGGCTGGCTGGAACCTGTGGCCTTCTTTCTCCATCTGCTTCTTCTCCTTACACATTGAAACTGCAGTGACAAAACTNTGGTATGAGCAACATGGCTGCTTTGCCTCACAAGGCACCACGCCACAGTCAGCCACATGGCCAGCCAGGATGCACACATTCAAAGGTATTTGAGGAGCTTGAGCAAGCACAGCACCCCTGGCAAGCTGTGATAATGCAGTAGCAACAGCTCCCAAGAAATGTTTTATAAACATACACCACGCAGTCAACAATGCCAGCAGAGTAACTACAGCAAGCAACACTGTTTATACCAAGCTGCCTCAACATACAGCCAAAAATATAGCTAGATCTGACTTGCCTGCTCACCCTTGATGTTGACATCGGCACCATGTTCCACAAGCAGACGCACTGCTGCTGTGCTTGACATGCTGCAGGCCTTGATTAGAGTCGGCCATCCCTGCGTCAAGCACATGCAATACAGCTCTAGCAAGTGCACATGAGATGGGTCATACATGTACACAAAGCGCTGACCCTGATATGCAAACCAGAAGGGGCCATTGTCAGAGCAGACTGTTCCTATGATCAACTCAACAGGGACTGCTGATGAGCAATGGATCAAAGACAGCGTTGCAAAAAAGCCTATTCAAGCAGTACGGTAAAGCAGAACCTCTGGCAAGAATGCCAAGCCACTGTGCAGCTTACAAAAAGCAGACTGGCCAGCACTGAATCAATCCAGAGTTATGATGATGGCAAGAGTCACCTCATGGGGGACAATATTCAGATCAACACGATGCCCTAATAGCAGTTTTATCACTGCCGTGTCTGAGCATTTGCAAGCCGTAATCAGAGGTGAACAAACCTGCAAAGCAGATACAGTGCATTAAGACTGACATGCTATGCCAGGGTCCGCATCGACACGGCAAACGCCCACTCTGTCAGCAGCAGATGTGCACATCAACAAGCCTCACAGTCTGTCGCAAGTGCACTTGAAGGCATGACAGCAGCAGCATCACAGACGAGCTGGATGTAGNCAGGACTTGTGCATCAGATATGCATATCAGTTGACAGCAACTGTGCATTAGGCATTGATGCTGACTGTTCATGCTGACTTTTGTGGTTGTGTTGCAGGTGCTGGTGAGCTTCACTTGGAGATCTGCTTGAAGGACCTTCAAGAGGACTTCATGGGTGGAGCTGAGATCAGGATTTCAGACCCTGTTGTCTCCTTCAGGGAGACTGTCAACATCATGTCTGACCACATCGTCATGGCCAAGTCCCCCAACAAACACAACAGGTATTAGTCGCCCGATGAGCACTATGTTCACTGGCAAATTTGGCATGGCAGCAGAATTGGACAACTGTGTTGAATGTCACAGCTCAAGCATGCTCTACGCAGCAATACATCAATGCTTTGTGCAAAGCATCACCATTGTGCAGCACCACCATTGCAGCTCATGTATATGCTGTGTGGAGTGCATGCATGCAAATGCTCCACGCGACATGTAGAGGCAGGTGCTGGTGGCATGTCCAGCTGTCATCAACCGCATTGTGCTTGCGGTGGGGCCACACACTTGTATGCAGCTTCACAGGATTGAGCAAAGTCACAAGCAGAAGGGCAGCTTTTGCATGGCAACTCACGAACCACAGCTCACCTAGCCTGGTAAAGTAGGACAACACCCCACTGCTGTCACTCCATCGGAAAGCTACAGCCATTGCAGATACTGTGGGATGCAGCAAAGGCCATGAGGAGCGTTTAGATGCAGGGGCCTTCAAAACCCATTCCATTGGGAATCTAAGGAGGCGATCTGACAGCTGTACAACCGCAAGGATATGGCGCTGTGTTTCACTCTCCTCTGGGAATGCTTTTGACTGTGGAACGTAAGGCGGCTCATCTGTGGGTTGGACTTGCGCATGGTCTGCTGGTGAGGCAGTTGTGGGCAATAAGCTATCCACAAAGCCAAGGCTGGCAGGTGCATGCCTGAATAAGGCGTGCATCACCTCCACCAAGATCAAGTCTGGCCCGTCTGTGCTGCGATTTGCTAAGGGTTGTACCAGCCGCAGCAGNTTTACACAGGCAGCTAATGTTTAGGGCTGGTCAGCTCAGCATAACAGTGGTAAACATGGACTGCTTCTGTGCGCTTGCAATGCTCTGCATCATGATCCATTGCTGAATATTGTGGTGAGGTACTGCGGGTTGTATGTGGCAGAGGTGAGATTCTTTTTTATACCCTTACCAGTATCACGAATGACGCTGTGTTGAAGTGTGGCATCCAGGCTGAAATTCACCGCACACAGCGTCGATGACAATGATTCATTCCCTTTAGAGCAACCGATTACAATTGTGCCGGTTACCTGCAGGATGCATAAGCATTCTTGGTCGGCGCCCCGCCAAACGTCGATGTGCATCACATCAAATTGGAGACTCAACGCTGTGTGAGTGTTGGTTTGCCACCAGCATAGCTACGACACCTATATTTTTGAGTCTGTGGGTGAAAGACACCTTGATCCACCAAGCAATCACTGCGAATACTGCATATACTGTACAGAGGCATGCAGATACCTCTAACTACACAATACAAAGTATCACTAAAGATAAAGACAGAGAAGAATGAAATGTGCAAACATGGTACGCATGACCCACAGATGACACCACAGCTAGCACAGCGAGTGCAACACAAACATAACTTGTTGCACGATCTACTTGTTCAGCCAGATCTGTGTCTTCTTTGTCTTTGAGATCTTCTTTTGCAGCTGTAATAAGCCGTACATGAGGCCCTCGGCAGTTGGCGGGCAGCCAGGAACATAAATGTCTACTGGGACGATGCGATCACACCCTCGGACCACTGAGTATGAGTAATGATAGTAACCACCTCCATTTGCACATGACCCCATAGAGATCACCCATCGAGGCTCTGGCATCTGCAGAAAACATGCATGATCAGCCGCATGCATCATGAGCACTGACTTGGCTAATCAAGACCTGCCATGACATGTGATGGGCAACAAGCAGGTAGCTAAGGCAACTAACTTTTTTAGAAAATATTGCACACCTGGTCATACACTTTCCGCAGAGCTGGAGCCATTTTGTTGGTCAGAGTTCCAGCAACAATCATGACATCTGACTGCCTGGGACTTGGCCTGAAGATAATACCGAAGCGATCCAAGTCGTATCGTGCTGCGCCTGTGTGCATCATCTCCACCGCACAACAGGCAAGACCAAACGTCATTGGCCACATCGATCCCTGCCTAGCCCAATTGACTAGCTGATCCAGCTTTGAAACGACATATTGAGCGCTGTTGCTTGGTCCAGCAGCTGGTGTTGCGCTTCTCGTAAGAGCTGAACCTGCTTGCTTGAGGGCAGACGCCATGACGGAAGCGCCTTGTCCAATCAAAGACCTTCGCCGTTCGGAAACACAAAGAATGCGATATGTGTAACTCGCCTTGCTAGAGGCAGTTGTCGGTACGCTTGCAAAGCAGACAAAGTGGTTCAACCGGTTCAGTCAACGTGCATTCCTGTCGCGTCTGCATCTGTTCGTCTTCATCATATTGTTGGGCAACGTAATTACAGGCGAAACACCTCTTTGAGGAACACACTGCTACACACTAATTACTGTAGGTTTCTTGTACAGGTGAGTACACCTCGTCCGCAATTGCAGTCTGNATGCCACACTGCCCTGCAGCACAACACAGTGCGATGCCTGCTGCATCGTCTCACCAACACCCAGCATGACTAGTCTGCCCTGCTTCATGTCCTGCACCAGCTGCTGCTGCACAGGATTTGTTTGACCATGCACCCTTGCAAGATGTCAGAGACCATTCTCAGCCAGTCTCAGTCAACGCTGCAGGCTTGCCTGCCCAGCATGCTGTAGCAAGCATTCCTCATGTCAACAGCTTGACAATCGCGCCACCACCAAGTCATCAGCTACAGTCCAGTGGCAGTGTGCCACCTCCTGGCAATAGCCTGCCCACTGCGTCAGGACAGATTCAGCATCAGCCCAGTGGAAGTGTGCCTGCCCCTATCAATAATGCANTACATGCAGATCTTCAGAAATGCACGTTCACTTCACAGGTATTCTGGGAAGCTCACTAGGACTCAGCTCCTTGCAGGCACTACAGGCGAACAGCATGCAATCAAGTCACATAAAGTATCACCCTAGATTCAGCTTACCTAGCCTGTACACTCTGCCAGCGGCTTGAGCCTCAAGACCTGGATTCAGATTTGGCTCCATCAAGAACACATGACTGGCAACAGTCAATGTCAAGCCAGAGGCTCCGCCGCCTGTGCTCATGATCACCGTCAACACAGAACAATCTGGATTGGTCAGGAAACTTTTCAGTGCTGCAGCCNATAGAAAATACAGCACTGCAGGACACAGCAATGGCATGACTGCTTCAGATCATTGCTGATCATAGCTGCCTCACCCACAAACTTGATTTAAGAAACTGACTACCTGTGGGCTGGTCACCAGGCTACCAGAGCTATACTTGAGGCAGACCCAACTTAGGTGTTGTGCTTTGCCAGGGCTGCTGTCCACCCACTCAACAGCATGCTCAGGCCAACAAACAGAGACCATGTTGCCTCTGTGAAGCATGTGAGTGTGCATTGTCCNGATATCAGTTGCATGCTGTACCTGTGTCACTGGTCAGTTTGAAACCCTTTTGCATCATGGTGACCTCTTCTTCCTGTGCTCCATGCTGACAGCCGTCATGCAGCGCAGGTAGTTTTATCTGATGCAAATGAGCCTGGTGAGGGTGAACACAAGATCATGCGTTTTGTACGTCATCAGCGCAGCGCTCCTGAGTACGACCCTAACACCCACCATGTGATTTTTGGACAGGTCAGCAACTATGTCATGACAGGTTGGCAAGAGTCTGATTGCTGGAACCGCAAAGTGTCAAGGATGTTCAGGCCATGTGTAAGCAGATACAACCCCTGGCACGTCATCAGCAAGTCTGCATAGCCCTCACTGCTTACCCATGCCGCACTGTGTGTATGCTCCCATGCAAGCCTCCAAGCATGCACGATCATCAGATAGTGCCACATATTGCTCATACGTATGCAAATAATGCAGGATGCTGACCTGATATTGCTCGCCCTCCTGACACATGAGCCTCATTTTTCCATCTTGCGGGAGGCAGGCAGCCTGGAGGAATTTGCTAAGGAGCGGGGTTTGGAACCAAAAGACATGTCTGCGGTGAGGCTTGTCCTTCTGTGTGATAGCATGCTGCACCACTCTGCACCTTGTTTCTAGCTTGAGATGCCAGCTGACAAGCAAGATGCTGTTTCGTCACCAGCAGTTGTCATATGACTCTGACCCTTGTCAGTTGACGAGGCTGCCATGACTCTCAACTGAGACTCTCAACTGACTCTCACTGTTGCGTGGAGTTTTCCATGAGAAGCAACAAGCCTGCCTGCAGCTGTGCTAACATGTTGAATGCTGACAGTCAGTATTCTTGATGTAACACAGGGAAAGCATCAGCCATTGCATTNACCATCTGCAAGGTCTTCACCAGCGTCTGGAAACTGCAGTAGAGATACCAGTTTCTTGACAATTTTTCAAATGTCTTTCATACTGCCAGTTCTCAAGAGGACTCTGTCCCTTGTCGAGTCATGTGCTGCCACAGGTGAGGAGACTGATTGCTGTCTTGAGTGTGCCTGGTGTCAGTCGTAGAAACCTTCTTGAAGGCACCTCTTCAGACCCTGGGCAAAACCTGACTCCACAAGAGCAGAAGCAACTTGAAGCTGCAGGCTGGACGCCTGGGACCACCATCAGATCACTGCTGAACTTCTCAGGTAATTCAGGCAACATTGAAAGCTTAACCATCTTGCTACTGTATATGGAATCTGACTCATGTGTCAGTGATCTAGAGTCCTATGTGCAAACGCACTTTGGCAATGTAGTTTTATGAGGCCACTAATGTGGCTGTGTGGCGCCTGCTAGGACAACTCCTGTATGCGGGCGCCATTGCAAGCAGTCCCGATATCAAGTATGATGACATGCAGGTGACAGGATTTTTCACCAGAGTGCAGACATTATGGCAGGACAGAAGTCTCTGCAGCAGCATGCGCCAGACTATAAGGAAAAGATTGCTAGAGTCCTTTCAGACGGTGCCAGTGGTGGACGTATTACCAAAGCTAGGAACGCATTGGCATAGCTTGCTGTGTCTGACATGATGGTTGACAATTTCACCTCCAAACAAGGCAGTGCAAGTGCAGGCGACTTAACAAGATGGGTTGGAAGGAATGCCACGACACAGCAGCACTTGGAAAGCAGCAGCTCTGCGACAGTGTACCTCTTTTCGAGCTCACGCAAAACCAGACATGCAGGTAGTGAGGGACGTGCACGGGCTTGCAAGCCTCCACAGTAGTGAGCATGGCATATCGCCGGCATGACAGCACGCAACAGGCGCAAGCCCATTCACCATGCTGCGATGGCGGTGTGCAACGTTAACATAACTCGACTTTGTGCGTCATCACCGCTCCCTCATCTCATGTGTTCAAAAAGTGTTGCGCAGCGTTGCCAAGACAGCTGTCAGGTGCGCAACACGTGATCGCCCCACATGACAACAGCACAGCTCGGAGTGACTTCTGTACAGGGCAAGACATTTGGCAAGCTCTGACGCAACGTCGAACTTCTTGTACCCATGCAAGCAGCGCCTCGTAGCCTGGCGGGAACTTAGGCTTGCCGGCATGGCGTCTGACGGGGCAGAGCTCGCCGCCTTGGGTGCAGACATGCAGGAAGTTTTGCCGACCCCGGCAAGCAGCGCTGCTCCTCCACCGCTTCCAAAAACGCAGTCCTGGGGAACTTCCGGACTNCAGCGTGGTGTCTGCATGCCACCATGTCTTCTGCCGGCAGTGCATCATCATGCAGGTCTGCTCATTGTACCTTCTGCTGCTGCTTGGCAACTTATGCTGATTACCGTCGCATGCAACCAAAGCATGCAGTCTTGTTGGTTTAAGTGGTCTTACGTCCATNGTTGATGGACCTTTGTACATTGTCTTCTGCTGCGGCACATGCATACAGCGTGAAACGGATTTCCTGAAATTGTGCGCTGCATCATAAGCAAAGTGCACAGCATGGTAATTTTGCTGCTTTGCATGCTGGAAACCGGAATGCACTCCATGTGTGGCAATGTTGCAGGCATCCTGCAATGACTGGCATCTCGACACGGAGCTGAGCAGTGCATACCTGCTGGAGAAGCTGGTGGGCAGCATGCACAGGTCAGGGGTTGAGGGGGGTGCCCCCCCGGATGGAGCCCATACCTGGGTGGAGTCCACTTATGCCATGCTGAAGCCATGCACTCTGGACCTGAAGCTGGGTGCTGCTGATGCCCGCATTGATGGGTCTTGGCAGCGACCTTGGGCTGATGAGTGCCAGGTGTGACTTGCAACCACCTGCTGCTTGCAAGCATGCTGTCTATTGCCATATACTGTCATTCTGAAGCTCGGTGCTGGTAATGATCGTGCCCATCGATCCTAACAGCGATCCTGGGCCAATGAATGCCAGGTACAGCTTGCAATTCTGTGCTACCTCAACACTTGGCGCCATGTGCCTCTGCAGTAGCAAACGTTGATCAGGCAGGCTTTGCCGTCACAGTCTATGCAGTGCTGATTAAAGTTGCTGTGAGAGGGTCATGCTACGCTGATAGCACTGGCAGTCAACCAAAACAGCTACAGTGCAGTAGTCAAGCTGTTCACAGCTCGCCCTGCATAGCATGTCGATGTGGCGTTGCAGGGGCAGAGAAGCAGTGCAGAAGACGTGCGGAAGCAGGCCAAGAAGGCAAATCGCAGCAGCAGTGTTGAAGTGCTTTTGGTGCGCAGTGCAGAGAAGGTGTTGGATGGTGTCAATGGCTTGCTCAAGCCCACAGCTTGGAGCCCTCAAGTGCTGACTAAGCAAGCTGGGCTCAAAATCTTACAAGTGAGTGCGACTTTGGTTTTCAGATTTTGCGTACCGTCATGGACAGGCAGGCATCATTCCACAGCACATGCATACCTGGCAGCAGCATGCTGTTTACAATCTGTATCTTGGATTTGCTGTCGATCATCATGCATCATTGTGCAGAATTGTGTACAGTCCTGTGTACAAAACTTGGTGACTCCTCAAACATCAATTGTTACAGGGATTCACTGCTTGCCCAGCTAATTGTAGTCATATAAGATGCATTTAGACANGTGTTATATAGAGCAGTAGCTGTGTGCTCGCTAGTGCATGCGGAGTCGGCTGTGAAGGTACGGCACGTACAGAACTCTTTGCTCAGCCGCCGACTACGCGCTCCTGTTACTACAGATGTCGCAGCGCAGGTGCTGCTTGCAGAGCATTTATGTAGCAACCAGTCGGACTTTGTTCTGTGCTACGCTTTGCTTGAAAAGTCAAAATGCGCAAAGTCAAAATTGTGCACGCGTAATTTGAGCAAGGCGACGTAATGCACATGCTCTAGCTGACAACTTTTCCGAAGCTGACCGCTTGTCCATACTCTCCTCATCTCTCTCGGTCGTCTGCTCAACAGACCAGCAACGGCTAGTGCGAGACGGATGTACAGCTGCTGCATTCATTACATTGTTCGTCTATCTTAACATTGTTGACATTTGCAAAATGAACCTTATGGCTGATGTGCAACAAGTTTGTGAACGTCCTCTAAGTAAATGCCTGCATACAAACAACTCTCAAGTGACCACACAGATGGTATCACGCAGCGCAGCAAGCCAAAAGCAGCAAGTGGTGGAAGAAAAGTGTGGAATGAACTGGCCTACATCACATCACTGCCAGCTCATAGACAAGCTAGCCAGACATTCAGGTCAGAACTCGTCCCAGAAGTTAGCTTCTGACTTTGCAGGCTTCTGGAGAGAATGGTGAGCTGATGGTTCCCAGTAACCTTTGTACAGGCTTATCGGCTTTCTTGTGCCTGACTGTGCAACTTTTGCCTTTTGCAGACTAACACTGTTGCCCAGGTCTGTACATTGACAGACCTGAGCGAACTGAATACTATGATGATGCCTTTGTGCATAACCTCACACAGTCATGAGTGCAGGAGGTTGCAAGGTTTGATGACATGACAAATCCTACTGGAAAAGTGGACACATTCACCGGAACTCCCTTGTTCGCAGCAGCCTCCACTTTGGCAGGGGAAGGGCACACCATCAGTAGCATGTGTGAAGGCTTGTTCTTGAGTATACTCTTCAGTAGCACTGGTGGCAAAATGCCAGATGCCGAAGGCTTCAACATGGGGCTCTCACTGCAGGATTCGGCCATGCTACGCCGTGGTCTTTTCATGAGCTCCATCCCAAAGGATGTGTGGGGTGTTGCAGAGCATGTCGCACCTCTTATATTGCAGCTGCATTCGTTGTTTTGGCCATCAGACAATGACTCACTTTGCTACAAGGCAGATGTCACGACACAGGCAATCATGAATGTATGTCTGAAGTTTGCTCAGACAGCTGATGTACAGCTAGTGACTACACCAATCAAGTACTAGGCAATCGGCACCCATGCAAACAATCTTTGCTGGTCCCCTGTGATTGAACGCATTGGCTTNCCTCTTGTAAGTGTTGAGGCAGGTCTGAGGCGTGCTTGATGCCAGGAGGGGAGAAGCGAGACGCCACTTCTGGTCCTACAAGCTTCTCCACCAGGCCAACAAACAGCTGCACATGCACAATGCACTAGCTTGCAAGGTAGGCAGTTAGCAGGTCACAAGAAGAGTGCATGACATGCCTGTACACACTAGTCAAGTGTATGATCAGTATCAAAGCAGTCTTGCCAGCGTTTGGCAAGATGCTGCATTTGGCAAACACATGCCAAAATGCTAAGCACTTTTTGATTGTCAAACATGTCAATAGTCCTGGTGCAAGTGAAAGTATATGTTTACATGTACTAGACAAAGATGTGTGAGCTTGTGAGCATGCTGCACTGGGATCAGACGTTTAACTCAGACCAGCTACATTGCATGCAGGGTGTGTTATGTGACATTGAGGTGCAAACCTGAATCATCTGACATTGCTCAGGCTCGCCCCACAGTGTTGCAGCATACAGGCCTCCCTTGTGCAGTACTCTATGTGCTTCTTCCAGTGCTTTGGGGTAATCTGGCATGAACAACAGCCCATAGGTGCATGTTACAGCTGCAAATGAAGCATCTGCAAACTGGTGCAGGTCTTGTGCATCTGCAGTCTGAGCAGTGACATTTGTAACTCCTTCAGCTTTGGCATGCTCAANGGCTGATGAAACCCACATGCATGTGATTGTTCAGTCAGCAGTGGATATGATGCGTTGCAATTGAGTCTTTTGGACTCTTTGCCTAGGATGAGTGTTGCAATGCAATGCTGCAACAAACTTAATCCATTTGTACTTACCCTCAAGGCGTACCACTGCAGCTGATTTTTGCCAAGGCTTCCGTAGTCAATGTGTGTCCTGTAGCCATGACAGCGCTTTTTGAGTGTTTGTATAGTATTGAGGCAATCAGNTACGGTAACTATGCTGCACGGTTGGTCTCACTTGGTGGCTATGTCGGTACGTATGCTACCTGCCCCTACAGTCAACGCAGCTTCTGCTAAAAGCGAAAACTCTGTGTGATTGCAATTTCCTCAGCTGAGTCTGCTGGTGTCAAGAAGCATGCTGGAGCCAGCAAGCTGGCTGAGCTGAAGTAGTCCTTACAGCAGACAATCATGAGCCCAAGGTACTCAGTGACACCACCATTGAATCTCAGGTCGACATGCTGTGTGGAAATTACACGGCTGCATGGACATTGCATGTGGTGTATTTGCAGCACACTACTTAAGCCANTCTTGCGAAGTATTTGCATGTGTGCAGGTGCAACGGCAGGCCCGTTTGTCGACCAGATACCGTGCGCATTCTCCTATACCAGCAGTGCGTCTGACGACACTTCCNGCTGCTGAAGTATTGGCATTGCAGCCACTTCTAGCCAAGTAGGCAGTGCAGTAGATATCACAAGGGCTTTTGGGCCATTACATGTCTGAGTTTGTGTTCAGCCCTCAGAGGCAAAGTGTGGCTCTCATATTGCTGTCACAGCTGTCAACTCACTCACAATGGTCAGCCTGCCCAAGTGGCTTCGAAATTTGCTCGGTATATGTCAGCGAACATCACCAGCGGCAACTCTACACGCATCAGCACAGTCAGGACAGTCTAGCCAGCTTGCTTCTGGAAGTGAGGTTGGTAAGAAGTCAGCTGCCTTGTTAGCAGCCTTGATGGCTGCCTTCTTGACAGCTGCTGCAGGAGCTTCCTGCATTAGTTGCCGCATCTTCTGCACTGAGCAGATGTGTCCCCAAGGTTACATGCCAGGCATCATGGCAAATAGCCATGTGGATCCTGACACACCTGCTCAGTGAAGGAGACCCAGTGACTAATTGAGAAGCTCCAGTGGCAACTGGGGAAGGGGGAAAGAGCCCTACAGATACGTGACACGGGCACACTGTCATCGATGTATTGAGCATTGCTGTCAGATTCTCCACTAGAAATGTCTGTACGCATGTGTGTTTTTGACCAGGTAGAGCGTATAGCTGATGACAGGATGCCCAAATGCTGGTAATACTTTCCCAAGTCTTGGGTCACAGGCCTAGTGACCGCCTGCAGCNGCAGCAGCAGCAGCAGGCAGCATGAATCCAGCGCTTACATCTGAAGACTTGAGGTCCACTGCGGCACCTTTCGCCAAAAGGAATTCCAGGACTGCAGCATGCCCTTTTGCTGCTGCAATTATCAGAGCTGCTTGACCCTGAACAGCATACAAAGTGCTCCTGACTTGTCAACATGGCTGCTACCAGCTAGACTTTGAGACTGATTCAACTGTATTTCGAGCGTTTTGCAACAAGTTGTTGTTCCCGGCAACAGGCTGTATGCAAGACAGAGCTCCACATGCGACAAAGATGCAAAAGCATGGACTGGAGGTAGAGCAGCCTCACCTCTGGACTAGGGCTGTCCACAGCAGCCCCAGCTGCTAGGGCCCGCTTTGCACCTGCTAAATCTCCCTTGCTGGCAGCTTTATGTAGCAGTCTCTGTATGAGTCAAGCCCCACAGTGTCAGACGCTGAGGACTGGCTTTGCAGAAGCACACAAGCTGACAAATGCGCAAAGTTGCAGGTGTCAACCCTACAGGTGTCAACCCTACAGCAAAACTGTGCAAGACTGCTTACAACGTGGCTTTCTGCTGGTGCGCCTGGGTCAACTGACAGGGACATTCGGCTTGCATCCTCCTTGCCCTGCACACCCCACAGCCTCTCATGCATATGCTGTCACAGTCCAGACCAGTGGTATAGGGTGTGTCAACGTTGCTACTGTCATCAGTGCTTAAGCGATTGCAAAAGCCTGCCGCAGTACGGAGCATCGTAGCAACCACTCACGTCCAGCTCCAGACTGCGTTTGAACTGCCACATACGTATCGCAGCTTGTGGAAGCACCTTCAATGCTGGCGAGACACGGCGCCTTGGCGCCAAGTGTCGAGCACACGTCGACTTAGTTGTCTCGTCGCGAACTACCCGAAGAAGTATACAAGCCTAGCGTCGCGCGAGTCACAACACATCACATGTAGAATGTCGCTGCGGATGACGGAAACGCTTGGCCTGCACAGTAGGCAGAGTCGTCGAGGCGAAATGCTCCATTTGTTGGTTTCTAGCAGTCCAATCAATGCNACTTACACGTACTGTGGGACCTTGCGATCGCCTTCAACTGATGAGCTGCGATTTGTGGGACACTCTGTAGTCGCATCATGCACGGAAGCCAAACGTTGCATGCCCAACACATCGCGATCAGCCGCAACTCTCGAGTGCGAGTCTGCAGAGCTCCAGATGCACGTCGTGCACTGCCAAGGTGCGCAGCGCAACACGCCACGCCTACAAACCTAAGCGCAGTAGTCGTTGGCTCTGGGTTTGCCGGACTTGCCGCTGCAGCCGGCCTGAGTAAGCGATTCAAACACGTGGTGAGTATACGTATGCTGCGGTATTGGTCTGCTGCTCGTGAGCCCCTGTACAAGAGGTTGCTGCTGCAGACTCTTCTGGAAAGGGACTCCGTCCCATTTCACATAGCTCCTGAGGAAACTAGCGAACCCGAAACGGGTCGACAGCAGTATGAGGTGTGATTTGGACTGCCTGTGCCAGCTGGTAATATACAGGACAAACCTCACTGAGTCACTGCGCCTTGTGACCAGGTTGAGGTCAAGAAAAGGCAAGGCGTCTCGCAGTACAAGCAGCCCCATGTCATGCTTACAAGGGGTTTGAGAATTATTGAAGATCTTTTCCCAGATTATCAGGAAAAACTATGCAAAGCTGGGGCCCTTCAGACAGACCACCTTCGCGACATCACCATCGTAAGATTCGTATGAGTTTGTACAGTGCTGCACATGCTATACAGTTATCTACTGAATGCAATGTGGCCTATCCCTGTACCACTGTTGACATGTATCGTGTGTGCATGTGCTGATGCATGCTGAACATGACATTGGCAGATGACACTGATTTTGCAAACAGCTGCAAACAAAGCTCAGGTCCTTCAGCCTGAATCTTGAACATGCTGTGTGATCATAACAACGACTATACCCAGCATGATCACGACATGGCATGCCAGCCCATGCTAGGTGGCTACAAGATGGGCTGAGACTGGGGTCTTGACCCTAATCTCAGCAACAAACAGCTGCACAGGAGCAACACTTGCTAAGACACTCACTTGTCTTTTTTATGCCCGCACAGCGTCCCAACTGCATTCTGTCACACTGTATTGGCTGCTGCAGTATGACTGGGGTAAGGAGCGAGATGCAGGCAGTCCTTCAGACTTCAAGGGGGTTGCTGCATCCCGGCATCTGTACGAAACTGTCCTGCGCACATGCATAGCAGAGGTGGACAATNTGTAGGTGAGGGCAGACTGCCAACTCAACTCGAGCATCTTGCTGTTGATACTACCGCCCGATTGAGGTTGACAACGCTTCTGACCGAGCACAAAGGAGCAAGTGGTATGTGCAAAGCGAAATCTAACATTGGCGTGAGGTCGAAACAGGGCGAAACGCATACACAGATGCACGGCGACCTGTTGACGGTGGTAATAAATAATAATAACAACAATTTAATAATAATAGTAATTTACACGCTTGCCAACGGGTGCTAGGTTGCATGCAGCAGCAACCAGGTTGACAGGACTGCCTTTGTACCTGTATATGCCAGACCCAATGTGGTAAAGTACATGCCAGTTTTGGCAATAACGTATAGTCCCAGGGCAGCTTCAACAGAAAGTACAACATCATTGCCAGTGATCACTCTCCTTGTAAACCCTGCAGATCAGTCGAAATTTGCCAGTGTAAGCNTTTGCATAGATAGCAGTCTTCACAGTCGCGTGGCTCAGTCCAAGCAAGCGGCCACACGTCTATGAGCCTTATGAGTGCGGTCAGCTTTTGATTCAACAGCTGGAAAACGTGCTTGCTCAGGCTGTGTGTCCATCCTGTCCCCATCGTTTGACCTGTGCCATGCGTGCGTGAGTCAAGCCGGATATCAAGCGCGCTGCCGACACCAAGCGCCGGAGTCGTTGGAAGTGTGCAATACCTGTTTGCGTCACAGCACTGTTCGACTGATGAAGACCTGTACAGCTATCGCCTCGAGCAGCTCAGCACGACGCAAGGGCTGGCCGAATAAGATTATGACGGACCGCAGACTTGTCAGATCCAAGACGACAACCTCGGGAGATCAGCGCAGCGTCTGAGCTCGGCTGCTGCAGACAGCCGAACTCCTGCCTGTGTGAGACTCCGAACGTGCAGCGCACTCTCAGCAGCTTTGGACAGCACGCACGCGGCGAATGTGAAGAACGTAGAGCAGGGCGCCAAGGCTGGCTTCGCTGACATTCTCAAATGTGCTGTGTTTGGAATAAGGGTTGAATTCAGAGCTCGCCAGCAGCATATACAACATGTAGGCGGATGCATGNGCGCAGGTGGCTGCAGGACTGTGTGAGTGGATTCACAGCTTGTGCTGGCAGGTGCCTACAAGCCTGAGAATGCAGAAGATGCCTTTTGGGATCTGGCATGGCGTTTACAACGTCCAATACCAGGCGCACCTGGTCTCCAGGTGGCCATTGTAGCTGTCCCAAGGCTGCACAACACAATATGCAAAAAGTACTGTTGTACAGGTTGGACCAAAAGCAAACAGCACAAGCAGAGCAATAGCAGGATGAGTTAATGATGTGAGCACTGGACTCACAAGCATGACAACATCAGCAACACAGACTGTTACATAACTGACCTGTCTGCATAGTAGCACCAGCTGATGCCGGTGCTGATCCTGCACAGAAAAATTGAAAGGTAAGATGAGGTCTCTGTCTGAGCTCTTGTGCACTTGTTGCACCTGTCNTCACCAATGTTTGCACATGCATGACTTTGCATTTGACAAGATGGCTTGCGCAGCCAGTTGTATCGCTACCTTTGACAGACTCCACATTGATGGTGCCCCCGTGGGCTTCAATCAGACTCTTGGTGATGTTGAGACCTAGGCCTGTGCCGCCAAATTTGCGAGTGGCGCTCATATCACCCTGCGAAATGGTCGGCATCAGCATGTAGTGCAGGGCATGCGATGTGTAGTCTAGTGATCTTGGTGCAGGCATGTCGGCAATTCCTCATGCTATCATTTACATGAGATGTCAAGTCAATACAGCTTATTTCAGGCGCATTGACATCTCTTCAAGAATGCTCCTACACATACTTGACGCACAGTCTGTGCAGCTTGGGTCAGGCATGCCCATCTTGCTTTGAGGGTGGTATCACAGGCTGCACACAGGCACCGGAGCTCACAAATTGTACAAGGATTGGAGTGGAGTTGAAGAGCTTTTATGAAGAAAAGAACTAGTTTCATCCTTTCATAAAGATTTCCTCTCAAACTCCTTGATATTTGTGCGTGTTCGCACACGTCCAGTAGATGTGAAACATAGGTGTCAGCAGCAAACATCAAGCTGAGGCCTGCAGGGTGATTGAAGATCTCTAAGGTGGGACTCTCCGAGGCTTCTCTGTAACATGCTCCATCGTGTTTGGAAGCCAAGGCTGTCTGCAATACTTGGCCATATGCATATCAGCAGCAACGCATACCTGTCCAAAGGCCTCAAACACAAGCTTCTGCTTGTCTTTGGCAATGCCGCAGCCAGTGTCTTCCACGCTGAGCTGGATCATGTCCATGCCCACACCTGCTGCTGGCAAGGGCTTCACCGTCACCCTGATGTAGCCCTCTGTTGTGAACTTGAGGGCGTTCCCCAGTAGGTTGAAAATGATCTGGACAGAAAAAGCTGGCATCAGTTTGTTGTCTTGGGTATTGCATGCCCATCACATGCAGGCCAGCGTGCAGCTGCTTACACAATACACTGTCAACAAATGTATAAGATGGCTATGCTGGACTCATGAGCCTGCCTTACATCATCAGCTCTTTCATTGAACGCATGCTGCTTCCCGGCTCGTTGAAGCCATTTATGATTTCCACACACGTAAACCTGTTCAGGCAAGATAATGGATGGCAGGGCTTGAAGAAGGAGAAATCCTGGGTCACGTATGTTGTACATACGAGCNCGCACAAGTTGCACATGCAGGACAATTTGTGCCATTGGGGCAGCATGACAAATGCAGTGTTGTACCTTTCCCTGTGTTGCTACAACTGTAGGCAGTGCGCCTTGCGTGATGACCGCTGTCCTGCCACGAGCACCGTTCTGCTTGGGAAGCCGGGCAATCTGCAACAGTGAGCCATCTGTTGAGGACATGCACACGGTTGCCCAGGCAAGGCGAAAACTACATAGGTGTCCAAATAACTGACACCATACACCAGCTATAACACAGGGATAACATCATACAGGATTGAGTTGCACCGTAAGGTCGTAATCTGTACATGGGAAGCTATCGATGTGTTAGTTGTGCTGATGGAGTGCAGCAGCATGTTCAACACACAAAAGCTGTCAAGAGCAAGACACATTACATCAGACTGCTAATCCCAGACATATCATGCCAAACCAATCGCAATAGCAAGCACTACTGTCACAGATACTGGAACAATCGGAGCTTGTCTAGTCACAAAAACCCCACACATATCACCATTGAGTCTGACTACCAAGGCGGGTCAGCCTATGGCTCAAAAGCTTCCAACCCTGAGGGCATGAACCGAAGCTGATCCGAACGCTGACAGGCAAGCAGAACATGCGCACATACCTTTGCAGCAATCTCTGACACATTTTTGGTGGTCCAGCCCTCAGACTCAGCAAAGGCCACAGCTTCAGTCTCATTTCCAAACAAGTAGTCCACGTAGGGCATGGCATCTGCAAATGCTTTCTTGAACGGTGGTACCTGCATGAGCAGCAGTAATTGGGCACCCTGCACGGGGCTAACATGTTGTACCAATACATCTCCTTTGCTGTTATGCCAGGTGCTGGAGAACCAGCGCAGCAGGCTGAGTTGCGCTCATGTGCCTCACAAGTGAATGTAATCCCTGCTGTCTCTTATGCAATACCATAATGCAACACTACAGAGCATGAATCACAAACACAGCAGAGCTGACAGACATCAGCAACCCAGAGCGCATGCTGTTCCTCAAATCTGCCAATGGTGTCATGTTACAGCTGTACCTGTAGAAGGAATGGGGCAGATATGTTCATGCAGTATAGCTTGTTGNGCTGACTACGACTGGGCTTGCAGAGTGAGGATGTGTTTGTGCTGATGCCAACTGGTGGAGGAAAGAGCTTGTGCTATCAGGTATTGCAGTCAGCTTTCCGCGCATACCTGCAACCATGCATGGCGACCTCAGGTTGAAAGGGGTTTGACTTACTGGTCTGCAGTTGCCTGCTGTGGTGGGACGAGGCATGACTGTGGTAATCTCCCCGCTGCTGTCTCTCATGCAGGATCAGGTAAGCACTCATGCTGCAAATTGACATGCCTTCAAGCGCTCTTTTGCAGTGCAATGCCCAGAGGTACAGTGACTTTTGACTGTGTTATTTCAGCACAATGCTGCAATGTGGCTGCTCTGAACACTGATCATGCTGGCAGCTGCAAGATCCACTGCACCGGCTGTGACGCTGGCTGCACATCAGCTTGTGCTGCCATACAGTCCACACACAAACACAGGCTTGATCATGCTTTGCGTTCCCCAAATATCGCGATTGCTTGTTTGTGTATGCCTACAATGGCTCATGCTGAATGGCCGATTTCTTTCAAGGCATGGCACACGTTCAAAAAATTGAAGTATTGTTGCATGGTTGGTGTCCAGGTGACAGCTCTGACTGCAGCGGACATCCCTGCCAGCTTCATCAGCTCGCAGCAGAGCAAGGCTGAGGTGCTGGCTGTCCTCACAGAGCTGCGCAAAGCACAGCCCACCTGTAAGCTGCTGTATGTCACGCCAGAGCAGCTGGTGAAGAGCAGCAGCCTGCAGAGTGTCCTCACTGCCCTGCACAAGCGCAAGCTTCTGGCTCGGCTTGTTGTTGATGAGGTGAGCTGCAGTTCATGTTACCTGGCAAAATATGTCGGCGACAATTCCTGCATTGCAGGACCCTGCCACCGAGTGCATTGTACAGTACTCAATCGAAACTTCTCAAAGAGCTTTGTCACATTTTGCACCCCCTCAGAGGCTTGGGCTACGGACACATGGTTACAAACGGTTGTGTGTGGCCACATATGGGTTTTGCACTTGAGCAAACGGCAATCATGATGTGTACATGCATCACAAGCACACAGGGTGGTAGTCTTTCTAGTGCTGACGTTTGCTAGCTTGGTTCTGATGAGAAACCTGCAGCGCCACCCTCTGGGTGATGGCCACATCGGCATTGGTGCACACAGCATTGCCAATGCTGGAGAAAGAGCCTGACATAAGAGCTGGTGAGCCGGATAGGACCTGCAACAGCAAACTGGCAAACTCAGGAGGCGACTCTGATGCTGCAGGAGCTCATGCAATGCAGTATGACAGGGCACACAAGTGCTGCACAGGCATGTGAGTAGCTGCAATGGCACTTGGGATGAGTTCTGAACTTGACTGAAAAGGGTAGGGTGGTGAGGGTATCAAGCCATTCCTAAAGTACTGATCAGGGGAATGCTCACCGTAACAAATTCGTTCAGTGATGACAGGCCTTGCCAGGCAAAAGTAGAAGTGCTACCACCAGCAACCCCCAGACCCCCAGAAAGATTTGTGCTGTTGCCTCCTGGAAGGTTGGACCTACCTCGATAAGAGGGCATGTAGTTGAATTTCAAGCCCTGCATGCACCACTTGATGTTGGCTGACAGACGAATAGCATATTATTTTGAACCATGTGGTGTGTTGCTATGGCTATGCCAGTCTGTGAGTTACATTGAACCTGACCTCCATCAGGATGACAGCTGTTGCCCCTTTTGGCGTGATAAGGGGGGTTCGACCCACGAGTTCCACGCCAAAGGCCATGGAGGCTGCTCCAGCTTCCGCTGCTGCTGCTATCAGGCCAAGGTAAATCCAGAAGGCCATGAAACACAGGATGAACTGCGACAACAACGAGTCGTCATATAACATTGAAAGTTAGCTGACACNGCAAGCATGTGATCTGCCTGATGTGCAAACACACTTTTCTGCCGTGGCAGTGGGTTGAGCTAGGTCGCCCCATCCAGCACAGTCGAGAAACAGCAACAAGAAACGTCAGCCCAGTAGCAGCCAAGGACATGTCTAGGGCCATGCAGTAGTGTCACAATCAGCGCTCACCTGCCAGGTATGAACACAAGCAATCGCAAGAGCATCCCGCCTCAATCCAGCTCCTGCAGGCAGCTCTACCAAGGTGTGATCAGATGCCAGAGCATCTGCTGCCACAGAAGTGAGCCTGGGCTGATCCACATGTGTCATGGACAGTTGGCAGTCGAGGCAGGCCTGAGCTAGGCTGGAGCTGAGCAGCTGAGCTGCAGGGCTGAGTGTTGAGTGAGTGGGTGTAGCCTGTGTGATGGCTTCAAGCAGGCCACCAGCTGCAAGTGCTCCTGTCACACCTTCCTGCCTGCAAACAGGTTGGTGAGAGACCGTCACGCACTGTTAAGGACGTACGCCTGAACTTGACGAGAACCTTTTCAATGCACAAACAATCTTCGCTCCTATCAGAAAGCGCTCAGTGGGCGGACAGAGGGAGGCAAAGACAGATGCATTACAAACGCTGCTGGATGTTCACAGCACATTACCCTGCACAATGCAACAAAAAGGTCAGGGCTTGCTTGTAACGAAGCAGCAAAACCACAGCGAGCCACACAGGCCTGTGTAAGAGAATGACACTTGCCAGCAGCTATCAGCAAAGTATGCCTCACATGCTAGCATAGTCCTCTGCATGTAAGGGGTTCTGCACACCATCAGCTTTCCTCCTTGCATGGGAGTGCAGTGAGCTGGAAAATCACAGGCCAGACAGATGCGTGCAAAGTATCATTGAGAGGCTCTGAGGAAAAGCACATACCAATGATTGCTCTGTACTGCACAAGCCGGCAAGGCAGCCATGGCCTGCAGATCCTGTGGTGCCACCATCCCGCCTTGCACTGCAGCGTTGCCAATCTGGCGCATCATGCTGCTGATGGGCAGAGCCTGATCGACGTTCTGGAGGTGCATCTGGGCTTGTGAAGTGCCTTGGCTGGGAACTGAAAGTGGGTGCGTGGGTGCCCAAAGCATGAGCACGCTGGANCTTTGGCTGCCTGTGGCTGAATGTGCAGAAGACACATTCGTTTGTTTGCAACCGCCATCCCTTGACGGAGAGACATTGCTGACTTGTGCTCCTCTGGAAGACTGGTGTTGGCAGCGAGCACTGAGCTCCTGTGGGGTAGCATGCTGCGCCTGACTGTTATCATCAAGCCGCTGCACCTCTGAAAATTGGTCAAGACTGTCCGTGATGCTGGCTGATTGCGCAGAGGGCAGAGCTGCTGCATCAAGCTCCCTTTGNATTGCACACTGATGCATGCTTGCAGATCATGGCAATTGTATGCTGCTTTGCGGCCGTGAGTTATTTGACGCCGCCACTATGGCGCCAAGTGGATACATGACTTCAGTGGGACCAGGCTGATACTGATTATGAATAGTCAGGTCTTTGCAGTGTGAATGCACAGCAAAGTGCCCTACCCGCAACCAGGAAGTCATCTGGGCAAACTTGGTAATCATCAGATAGGTGATGATGTAGAGCAATGGAACGGCCAGCACGTAATGTGAAAAGGTTGAAAGTCCAGTACTGCTGGCAATCTTGGTGCACACAGCATTGCCAATGCTGGAGAAAGAGCCTGACATAAGAGCTGGTGAGCCGGATAGGACCTGCAACAGCAAACTGGCAAACTCAGGAGGCGACTCTGATGCTGCAGGAGCTCATGCAATGCAGTATGACAGGGCACAATTGCCAAGGCGTGTTGCAAGAGCACTGATGTACATCTGCGCGTGTACTGCCGTGGGGGTCTTATGTGCAGCGAGCACGCATTACATAGANGTGCTGATGTCTGTGCTGTGCTGGCAGTGGTTTGTGCACGAGCTGATATGCTTTGGGGCCGTGCACTGGTGCCCTGTTCCACCGAAGCACAAAGCTGAGCCACATGCCATGACAAACACAGACAAGCACAAAGCATCTCAAGCCGCAGCACAGCGAGAGATTGCCGTCGCACGCTTTGGTAAACAGGTGATCACTATGCACAAGAGCCACTGCAAACATTGATATAATGCGCGGCACTTGTGTGTGGATGTAAACATTATAGCTGTGGTGTTGCAGCCAGCAAACGCCCAGCCACAGAGAGCTACACAGGATGTACCAGTGAACCAGCATGCTTACATCCGAGTGCACCTGCACCCTAAGCGCTTTCCTGCTGCGTACGCTGTGGACTGGAAGGTGAGTCTACATATGACGCTGCACCTCCGTACCTAATGTGATGGCATAGCGTTGCCCTGTTATGATTTGCTGAGTCCAACAGAAGCCATACCCACGCACACAAGCTCTGGTGTTGTGAACTCTTGTCCTGTTTTTATGCTGTGCGTCAGCTGGTTCAGCCAGTGAATCTGTGTTGTGTGCTGGCTTTTGCNAACTTGATATTGGCATGCACAGCAGCGTCCCTCTTAGTTGTGCCTAGCTGACCCAAATTCAGGAAGGAGTTCAGCGAGTACATGCACCATACCAGTGCTTCCTGTATAATACATCAGGTCAATTTGCTTACACAATACAGGACAGAAGTCAAGTACAATCGAAATTCGCATTGGTCGTTTCAGCAATTCATACACATCCTGCAGCCTACCTTACGAGCTCTATTCAGTAAGCAGTGACGCTAGGGCGTAAAACATTTCAAACAAAATTGGTCTACTCATCATCGCTGTCACCAAACGTCATTTTCGTGGCTTTCTTGCTGAAGTCCACATCCTTGAAATGTGCACCATACAGCTTGCTCTCCTTCTTCTTCACTGTGGTGCCAAAAGCCAACAGCTCCTGAGGGACTTTCTGACCAGCTTCCTTCAGCACATTGATCAGCTCGCCAGCTCTGGCCTTGTCTGTTGCCCCGCTGAAAAAGGTATGTGCAGTTCCTACGATCAGGAGGCAGGCAGTGGTATCCACACAAAAGTGGCATGCTGAACCCTGCTGGTCAGCTGATGATGCAATTGCAGCAGACCTGAAGTCTTGCAGTTGCATTCAGACTGTATTGCACTGCTTGAGACTGCACTTGTGAGCAAGGATTGCACTGTAGACATTCAAACAAGCGGCATGCAATGCCGCAGTGCCTGATTAGCAGAGTGTGTGTCTCTTCTTGTAAAGCAATGAAGATCAGTCAGGAAGTTGGCACACTGCAACTTGTACTTGTTGACCTGCTCATGAAAAGAAGCTCATNGTTGCTCAGTCATGTGTTGCCAGTATTGCAGCAGCAGGGATGTGCCAGAACGTATTGACATTTGCACCCCATGATGCTTGTATACAATGTGTGCTGCCTGACATCACCTTCCAAAAGAGCAAGGCCATGACATCACCTGATTTGAGCATGCAATGTGGTGGCAACTCACAACATACACAAGCTCGCAACATCTTGGCCAGCACCAGTCAACAGCAGGCAAGGAAGCACATTTCTGCAAAGTAAGTCACAACACAGCAAAATGTTTAAGCTGAAAGAATGACCGGCAGCAGGCAAGGAAGCACAATTTTGCAAAGTGAGTCACAACTAAGCAAAACCTGTAACCTGTAAGGATGACTGGCAGCTCTGGGTGGAAGCAGACAGCAGAGACATTGTGGCTGTGGCCCTCCAGAGTTTGCACACAGGCCTTGGTTTGGTAGTCCCACACCTTGGCTAACTTGTCGTCTGCGCCACTCACAAGGTATGGCCTGTCACNGCATACGCAGCTCATCTTGAGCATGTCAAGCGTGAAGTTGCACACCAGTTGTACAGAGGCAAGACCCCAGAATGCGATGCANTGGAGTTTGATTCTGCTCTGTGCTATGCACTTGAACCTCTGCAGGGATTGGAGAAGGTAGTACAAGCCTTTCTAACAGACTTGCAATCTGTTGAAATGTCAAGTTCTCTCTCTTTCTGTCTGCAACGTACATTTTTGTGTTGACTTCAAGTGCTGAGTTGGTGGCACCCTAGTGTCCCATGCCTCACTGCGTGATTCTTGCAGACACTTGTTTTGTTGCTGCAGAGGGCGAGGTGGTGTTGCCAGAGCAAGTCATCGGGCCAGATCAGCTTGGCAGAAAGGTTGCCATTTTAGGGACCACCAGCAATCCTGGGGACGCCATGCAGTGGGCTCAGCAGGCGCACACTGTTGTGGCTGCAGTCCCAGTATGCTNCCTGTGGTTTGCCTGCAGGGCACACAGCTGTTCATCACATGCTAAATGCACATTGTGCACCAATATCTGCAGCTTTGGTTGTGTTCAAGAGGACCTGTGTTCCACAGCTCTCTGACAGAGTCCAGCTTCTGCAGCTTGCTATGCGCTGACATGAACAAATCTCCTATGGGACATCTGGCAGAAGGTTTGTCCGTCCAGGCCTGGAGATTGTATGCCGTTTCGACCAGCTCCTTCCAAGTCTGGCCTTGCTTCCGTCCAGCCACAGGGACAATACCAGCGGCAACCCATTCCTTGTTGTTTTGCTTCAGCTGTGCTTCCCATAGCCTGTAAGCACATCCTGTGGACAGTGCTATCAGTATCGCGCTTCAGACGGGGACCTTCCTGACTCACCAGTCAGCCCCGATCAGGTTCTGCAAGTGCTTGCAAGTATTGCCAAGCTGAGCCATGGATCGCGGAGGAAGATGTGTTGCTACAAGTTCGACCACTGCGTCCGGTAGCTCCAGCAACGACGGTATTTTCTCATTGCGCCGAGCTTTGCCGCTTCTTGTTCGCATACTTGCTTTGGTGCGACACCAGTAAACAAGTGAGTCAAGGCGACAGAGTGGTTACGTAGGTTGCTAGCCGACGACAGTAATGCACATGGTAACTCCCTGCAACGAGCTTCAAGGTAAACTCGCACGCTAGAGGCTACGTGACGTGTCCAAAGTCTTCTGCGCAAGGGTGAACAGTTCGCTGATTTCACCGACCTGATGCAACTTCATGCTAGGCTTCCAGTCGTGCTTCGTCTCAATAGAACACGTGACCCACATGCTGTCACGTGGCGTCCCATGTGTTGTATCTACGCATTTGCACCACTTGAGCTGCAGGCAGATCATATAGTTGGCGCAACAGGCTGACGAAGTCGGTCTCGCATTCAACAGCCGCCGTGAGTGTACTCAGTGGCATCGTCTGTGCATACTTTACCATCGCCACGTCAGATGAACCGCCTACCAAGCTNCAACAGCTCTCAGACAGGTGCAGCAAAACACACTGATACATCTCCTCACGGGCTGGATGATGCTGACATGAACATTGACCTGACAGACATGAGCCCACCCAAGTCTGCAACAGCGCTGCGGTCCAGCGCCCAAAAGGTGATGCCAGCAAGACTGTCATGTGCATTTGGTAGTCATGCTCCTGACTTGTTGCACATTGCATCATACATGTCAATAGTACATGTGCAGTCTTGTTTGAACATGCAGCTGCTCTGCTCTGCAAGCATCTTTTTCGCCAGAAAGCAAATGTCTGCTGTCTGGAAGCGGCAGTACAACCAGGTTCACATCACAGCATTGTACACTGGCCTGCACCAAGAGACAAACATCGCTTGTCCCCCATGCCTTTTTTGGTTGTCTCAATGCTATTTGAGCCTGGCAAGCTGATGCTTCGCTTGGTGTTTGTTCCATCTTGCCCCAGGGCACATGTGATTGGCCAAATTTGGCTGGCAATAGCATGAAAAGACAATTTCTTTCTCTCTTTTTACCTTCCAACCAGACCTTGCTTGGAATATGGTAGCGACTATATTGATTGACTGCTGTCAGCCACTATATTGAGTGGCTGACAGCATTGATCAAGCCANAGCACAGCACAGCAAAGCACAGCATGGCATATGAGTGCGGGCTGACTCACCCCTCTGATGCGGACCATGATGTTGCCCGGATGCAGATCCGTGTGCACAAAGTTGTCTGCCAGCAACATCTTGAGGTAGGTGTCCACTCCCAGGGACACAATCTGGGTGTTGAAGGGGGAGGGCTCCCTTATGTACTTGGCCACGCTCTCACCTGCACCATGTATTTTGTACACATGGGTGTCTGCTGCCGTAGTGACTGCAAAAATGCTTGCACTTTATATATGCTCCGCATTGTACAGTACAGTTGATGACACNGCCAAGCTCAAGTCAGCCGCAGCTAAGGCTAAGTCTGCAGACAGCGACTTGTCAGATGCAGAAGAAGAGTCACCAGCNTGCTGACGGCTGTGGGTTCAAGGTGTGCAGGGCTGCCATCTTTGAGTGTGCAGTCTGTGGGCATGAGGTGCTGCAGTGCAATGTGGGTGGCAACATTGAGGAGCCAGCTAAGTGCCCCAACACCACCTGTGGCAAGACCTGGACCATGATACTCATGCATAACAGCAGCGAGTACAATGATAAGCAGCTCATCAAGATGCAGGTTGGTACTATGGCTGTATGTCAGGAGCAGCAGTTCATAGGCATGATGACCTGTTAGAAATGTTGAGCCATTGCTATGCTTACGTGTCACTGCTTCTACTTGCACTCTTGAGCATGCAAGGCGAGCTTATCCTGAATCGACAATGTGGGACATGTGTGCAGCTGAGTTTGCAGTTGTGCTGTTGTGCTGTTTCCACTGAATTATGCAGACACACACGAGCTGCCAATCAGAGCTGCAATGCCGAGTGTGCCATTCAACACTCAGTTGCACTTTTGTCTCAACCACGGTACAAAAGTGCACCCAGTTGATGGCAGCCTTTGACTGCAGGAGAACCCCAACTCGATTCCTGAGGGCGAAACGCCTCATTCTGTCACCCTGTTTGGTCACGACAGGTTGGTGGACATTGCCAAGCCAGGGGACCGCATCACCCTGACAGGCATCTATAAGCTGGAGGGGGTGAGGGTCAACCCCCGNTACTGGACAAGCTTGCCAGATGGGCTTGCGGAGTGGGCTACAGCAATAGCTTCAGAAGCCCCCCAGTACTGCCAAGGCTGTGAAGGGTAGGATGCAGTCTATTTACGCTGTGCAACTCTGGTGGATGCTGACGGTGCTGCCCAGGTCGTGGCAATCATCGTGACAGCTGTATAGATGCAGCCACATATGTATGACCTGCTTTCCAAAGCAGGAGTTTGTATGGACTCTGAACACAAGCTCAACACAAAAATACCGTTTGTGCACCTAGACATGTGATGTATACATGGACGTTTACTGTTTGCAAGGAACTGCAGCTGGACACACTACCTTCTATNGGTCATGTCTGCATGAAGCAGCTGTGGTCTGTGACATGTGGTGTCTGTAGAAGTGTGACTGCAGCTTGAGTGTGGGCTGTGAAGCAGGCATGGCGGAGCACGACCGGAAATGCATGCAGACGGCTATGAAGGTAGCACTGTCAATCATCCCAAAGCGTGTTGTACATTCAATGAGGCATGTGCTGTAAGATGTCTACCTGGCTGGCCCCTTATGTGGCCACCACGGCAAACGATGTTGCCCTCCTCCTCACAACCAGCGTCTATAGGACTTGCCTGCACACCATGACAAAGGGTAAATGTGCAATGCTAGCAGGGGTCCCATTACAACTCTTTGACAAGCCAATTGAGCTACGGCGCAGAAGCCAGCTGCCCAGCTTCACTCCTTTCTGGTCAGTGAGGGTGTTGTGCTGCTCTGTGGTCGGCACAATCATCAACTGTATAGCATGCATCACTTGTTCATCCCTGGAATGTTTGCAATGGTGCACAGGTCACAAGGGATGATGCTTGAGGTGGCCTGATGAGGCATTGGATGGGTGTGAACAGAAGTGTCTGCTGTGTGGTGTTGACTGCTCAAGCGATTTTGCAGTTGTTGCCTTACCTTGTAATCAGGGATTGGCAGCTGGGGTGTGATGTCAATGAGCGACTCAGCAATGAGGCCAGACTGGTTGGCCTCAATGAGGGAGTTACGGGGAATGACGGTGGTGGGCTCCTTCACCTCCACCAGTACATTCACCTGCTCCAAGCTGGGCTGCACACTCAGCACGCTGCCCACCGGAACCCCTCGTATCTGCACCACCAAGATACAAAGATTTGAATGTCTGCACAGGGAGCAGCAGAGTCACATACTGCTATCATAGCAAAAGTGGTTGTCAACACATAAGTTGGCTGAAAAGAGACCACCCGTCTCTTAGAAGTGTCTCTTTTGTGTGTAATGAACACATGCCACAGTGAGTGTGCAGACATGAGCCTGAGGCACCAGACAGGCACCCTGAATTGCTGCNAGTCTAAGGGCAGCGCTCTCGCCTGTATCGTGTGGCCAGCAACCCATAGTGAGGCCAAGCGGAAGAGGGGAGGTTTGACAGGACGTAAGCAAGCTGAGCGAAGACATCCCTGCGCATGCCTGTGCAGCATGCGACAGGGTCCGAGCTCTCATGGTCAGTTATGCCTTAGACATGTGTGTGCTTCAGTGAACGTTCTGCTTGGCAGTTCAAACCAATTTTGATTGTCGGAATTCGCGTGTCTCTTCTTCGAAGTTGTCGACCTAAACGCTTCATCAAACATGTCTTGTCCCACGAGTCTCTCGTGAACTGCTTCGATACTGCCCACTGCAAGTAAGTTGCCAAAGACAGACACAGCCAAGACTCAACACAAAAATCTAGTTCGGCCTCAGATCTGCGAGGTATTCACGTAGCAGAAGCCTGGCAGATCAGTACACTGATTGGCGTTTGAGGACAACATGAGTTCTCGATATGACAGGGCTATCACCGTGTTCTCTCCCGATGGACATCTGTAAGATCCACAGGCTGTGCTTTCGGCTGCACTGCAGATGCTGAAAGCTGGCTTGCTCACGTGCCTTCAACTCTATAGGTTTCAAGTGGAGTATGCACAAGAGGCAGTCAGGAAAGGTGGCCTGGCTGTTGGAGTGAGAGGATCTGACATCATTGTGCTAGGTGACCAGCTGCAGCAATGGCACAGCTTGAACACCTGCATGCAGTCACACCTGTATAGCTTGCTTTCATGCGCAGGAGCTGAGAGAAAAGCTGCAGCCAAGCTTGCAGACAACAGAACTGTGCGCAAGATGGTTTCAGTAGATGAGCACATCTGCCTAGCTTTCTCTGGGCTGACAGCAGATGCGCGTGTCCTGGTTAACAAAGCACGAGTGGAGGCGCAAAGCTACAGGCTCACACTTGATGAGCAAGCATCAGTAGAGTACATCACCAAGTACATAGCAGGAGTACAGCAGAAGTACACACAGAGTGGCGGTGTCAGACCATTTGGGATTGCCACCCTCATCGCAGGCTTTGACCCCCTTGGCAAAGCANATCCTTGCTGCGGTCTGTGATGCGCATGTACCCCAAAGGGTCCAGGCTGGCGACATCACCTGTGCTGAACCAGTTGTCTTTGTCCACAGCCTTTGGCTCTGAATGCTGCACAGCATGGTACATATGAGAACACCGGAAAGCGGGTCACAAGACCATGCAAAACAGCATGCCAGAGTCAGATGCTAGCCTTGCTTGCCCCTTCACAGCATTGCATTTAGTGCTNTCAGAGAACGTGCACATGCATCAGCAAAAGATCAGCACTGCGGTCTGCAAGCACTCGCTGCACATGCCTGCATAGCTNACTGGTCGTGTAGCATGCAACACATGCATGGCTACAGGTGTGCACAGCTCCCCCCGCCCCATTGCAGCTCTCACCTGCAGAAGTCAAAGCTGCAGCTGCTAAAGCCAAGGCAGATCCCAAAGCTGCCAGCAGCAGCAGCAGCAGCAGCAGCAGCAGCATCCAGCAGCATCATCAGCAGCAGTAACATCATCATGCAGCACCAGCAGCAGGACCTAAAGAGGGCTACTTGAGACGGAAGATGCCGACTCCAACAGCAAGGCTGTTGCAGCAACAGCACATCGCAGCAGCATCAAGTAGAGCAGCAGCAGCAGCATCAGCAGCAGCAGCAGCATATGCCAGCAGCAGCAGCAGCAGCAGCAGCAGCAGCATCCAGCAGCATCAGAGCAGCAGCAGCAGCATCGCAGCAGCAGCAGCATGCAGTAGATCACATGGACCTTCTAGAGGGTTTAGACAGTGATGTAGATGTTCCAGCTGGATCANTCTAGCCGAGATGGCAGCCTTTCACTTTATGCCGGCTATGTAACATCTTGCTAATCAAGTACAGCTGGGTAAATCTATCATGGCTGCTGGCTTTGCCTGCAAGGGCAGACGCCCAGAGTGCATGTGGCTACTGCAAATCTTCCATNGGCCGCTTACAGCAGGCAGCATGGCAGATCAGACCGCGTGGCTGAGGTCATGTCATGCACTTTGCTGCTGTGCATCCACTTTCTGCGCTCAGCTCACGTAGACCACATGGTCAACCTGTCTTCTGTGACTAATGCTAAGAATGGGGAATGTTGGTGTCGCACAACACACTTTTGCTAAGCAAAATGGCTGGTTGCTCAATGGCATGTGCTCACAGAGCCAGAAGTCTTGGCAGAGGCATGTGCCTGTACAGTCCCAGNCTGCCATTCACACAAGCAGCTGCAGCACCGGCTACTGTGTCCCCTGGCAGCAGTTATGAAGACCACAAGCCTCGCACACCTCCTCCTGACTTGCCGTCACTTTTGTTAGACAGCAGGATTACATATCTTGGCATGCCAGTAAGGCTCATGTGCCAGGCTGCTGTGGGCTGTAAGCCAGCACAGATGTCTTATGCTGTCATGTGGTCATGCAGTTGGTACCAGCTGTGACAGAGCTANGTCAATCCGAGGACAATTTGCACACAGTGGTTCCTTTCTGCTGTCAGTCCCGTAGTGTTGGCTGCTCTGCTTGTTGTGGAGAGGGTGGCAGGCAGCAGAAAGGATTNACTGCAGCAGCAGCAGCAGCAGCCTCTGGAACGATCACTGTGAACTACGCTACTGCAGAACTAATGCTTGCTTACCACCTGTGACCAGCAAACCTCTGTTGGACAGCGCCTTGCTCTCTGCAGCTACTTGGTACACTGCACACTTTCACANGAGCAGCTGAAGAAGGCTGTGTCTGAAGCAATTGCTCTAGCAGATGCTCAGGGGGAGTCTCTGGAAATTGCTCACTTGAAAAGCTTCCCTGCAAATCACAGTCTACAATCTGAACAGCCAGATCATGGAAGCACTTTGTTNTTTGTTCACATGTTTGACGAGTGGGGCCTGCTTGCTGTTCAGAGCGACTCATGTCTGATGTTGGGTCACTCAAAGCATTTGAACATCAGCTGAGTCCCGACTGCACCCTACCTCGGCAGCTCTGCCAATGCTTGCAAGCAATTAAAACTTGATGAATGAGCAAATCTACTGCTCTGTGGGCAGTTGTGGTGATGAGGCACGGGCAGGATCACCGATCCTGGACAGCAAATAAGACCGATCACCTGTGCCAAAAGTGGCAAGAAGCCTAACTGGCCATGCAATGTAANCGCTTGAGAGGGTATTTACACAGGACCTTAATTGCGGTTGAGACAACGGCCGCAACAGCACTGGCTCAAAACCGCATCAGCCTTGGGGCAGCAAAAGCGTATGCACTAAGCGCATCCATTGACGGCCAGACTGATTCCTCAACATATCAGTAGCTAGCACTGCTGGCTCTAAGCGACAAACCCTGGTACGCGGCCAAGCTGTTGCTCATTTCGAGTGTAATCACTACCCCTGGAGAAGCTGGTGATTNGCATCTGAGCACAGCTGCACATCGTCATCGTCCGCGTGCTGCGGAAGCCGCAAGCATGTTTCGCACGATCATGTGCAGCTTCGCCCACATCTCATTCGCCCTACTATCCTTGCCGTTGTCCCTGGGATGCTGTGACTCGCTGGGTAACGTATTGCATTCAATCAATTTTGAAACCTTGGGATCGCGGTTCAACGATGATTCACGCGATTACTTAGGTCAACGCCTTGCTACTTGTCGACANCCACAGGGGTGCTGCTGCAGCTGTCAGCTGTCAGGCATCACTCACACTGCACGCACAGACGCCTGGTGCTGTGCTGCATAGATTCACCTGTTGACCCCCTTGCTGAACCCCTGCTGACCCTGCTGTTGACCTCTTTGGTTGCACAGTCTAGCTTTACTGTACAGGCTCATGTGCTCCATGCTGAAAGCTTTTAGGTGGTGAGGTCACTGAAAATATCATGGGCTCAGGTTCCATTCACTTGCTGATGCCAGCTACAGGCCTTCAGATGCACAGTGCACATGCAGAAAACATTTCATGCATGGCTGTCAATGAGCTGCCAGCGCCAATTGCAGTCTGGATCCACGGCTGAGGGTGTGTTTCACCTCCAGAAACTTCTGAACCCGTTTGAGAGCCACAACACCACTGATGAAGTCCATGAGAAACCATGGCAGCAACGTGATGGGGAACCTCAGCAGGTTAAATAGGGCCAGGGCCGGAAAGGCAACCGCTGGGGTCAAAACATGCCCCTGGGCTGTGAACACCGCAAAAGCAAACAGGGTGATCAAGATGGGGCTTGAACCCAGGACNTGTTAGACAGCGCAATTTGAACCAGGTCACAGCACCAAGTACAGCTTGAATACAAGTTGCATGCTGAGAATTATCTTGGCACCCATACTGACGCCATACAAGTGCTGCACACTACAACACCNAGCTGGCGCAGTGTCTCATGACAGACAATTGTTATATGTGTAAACAGCTATACAAAAACACCGGACTTGCGTGTATACGTGACGCACCACTCAAAACGCAAGGGGTACGACTCGCTGTCATGTACGACAGTTTCAAAACATCCATAGATAAGCTGTCATCAAGCTGTCATGTTTCTCTTGCTACGACCTGCCGTGACAGCCAGCCAACAACAGGCAACACACTGTTGAAGAAAAGTTGCTGCTGCTCCTTCCGTGGTTTTGTTTTTTTGCTTTGCACCAGCGCGCGAAATGCAAAATGCGACAGCAGTTTGCTGCGCTCAAACGACCTGTGCGGGGATCACTGAGCATGACGACACACAGCACATTTCTGGCAATGCTGAGGTGTCAAAACAAGTTGCCTTCATATGCTCTTGCAGATGGCTAGCAGTGNGCACAGCACAGCACAGCAAGCAGGCTGTGGACACCATATCTGACATTGTGACAGCCTGCAAGGCAGCAGTTTATTATCAGTCTTACCTGCATAGCTAGCGAGTCTGAAACAGCCGGTACAGGTTTGGGACCCATGGACGATTCATCAGAGCTTTGCTGGTGGTTCAGCTGCATGTGAGGCACACAGTACTCAGCATGCTGCCTAGTGGCTTGACCTCTTGTGACACATGTCGTGAAAGATGCAGTTGCCACTTGCAAACAGCAAGCATGTCCAGCAGTGTCTACACTTACATCCCTGCTCAAAAGACATTGCTGCCATGCTGGACTTCACAAGAGAACGGCTGGATAGGAGGCCACACACATCACAAATGACAGCAGCAAGTCACACATAAAACAAAATGCCAACATCTGGTCNCGGGTGGCAATGAGCTCTGCCATGTCATTGTAGTCAGAAGGCGACATGATCTGAATGGCGGCAAGATTGGAGACCCATGTACGTTTTTCCTTGTCCACAAACACATCATGCTTGTCTCCAGTGCTGCCTGCATCATGAACAGGGAGCAGTCAGGGACAGAACAGGGTTGCTTGTTGCAGGAGTGTCTTTTAGCCTGTTAGGCGCAATTGCCTAGTCATGTCAGATCAGCTACTCCCTTACGTTCACACTTGGCAAAGAAAGGGCATCAAGCCCAGCAAGGGGAGTGCACGATTGGACATTTTTCATACTTGTGCAGGCCTTAAATTGTTGTGTATTTCAGTGTTGCTCTTTAGCTGCTCACCTGTGCGTCGTACATGCCTGGGGCTATTGCTGACAGGCTGTGGCTGCAGCAGATCTTGGATTTTCTCCTCTTGGATCTGAAACGCTGTCATGTGCACAGACTGCACCTGAGCTGCAACCTGACCTTCATCAAGCTGTGAGAACAGCTGCTCCACCAGAACTTGGTTCAANCTGGATCCTTCTGCAGCAAGTAAGCAGCATGTCAGCCTCATAGCAGCACCAATAGCATCACTAGAAATCGGATGCCTTGCAATGAGTCGTGGCTTCTGACTTGGCCAGGAGTGGCTCTGCATGAACTCAGCTTCATCCATAAATGGACTTTGCTCAATGCAGCAGACCGCTGTGTACTGTGGCATCTCACTCTCACCAACACCCACAAAGCGGTTTGTGATCACATGCCTGTGTACAGCCCCTGGCACACCCAAGCTGCGGTACATGGTTGCTGATCCCTTCTGCTCAGCAGAGAACACGCAGCCTCTTCTTATTGAACTGGGAACCAGTCGTGTACTCAGTGCAGATGCTTGACAGAGCTATGCCCAGCTGCCATAATCACACTGGGACGCAGCAGCAGTCATCACTGATAGAATTGGGACCTGACATCACATGCTTACCTGAACCTCAGGGGTTTGCTCAGCCTTGGCAATGTAGTTGTTCACATGGACATAGTTTCCAAGCTCAATGCTGACTTTGATGACGTTCAGGCACATCTGGATGATATGTTTGCCAGTCACGCAGTAGTCTCTTGTGCGCACATAGCTTTTGAAAGCATTCTGCAGCGACAGAACAGGCATCAGACTACCTGTTTGAGCTTGGAAGTTGACATGCACATGTTTGATGCAGTTGGTGCAATGCACTCTGGTTGAGCAAGCCTGTATGATGTTCAGGATGACCATATCACAGACTACCTGAACCAAAGCTTGCTGTGAAGCGCAACCACAGGTANACCTGACGACTGCTCCCTGTTCTTCTATTGTGTAAACGAGAATGCATGTCACCCTATAAGGCCCGTCAAGCGCGCAAGCCGTGCACGGTTGCAAATCTCCGACACTAAGCAACCGAGAGTGTAAAGGGTCGAGCACAGCCGGGCAGAGCTGAAACTGTTCCGTTACTCCGCTACGAGTCTATTCAAATGAGAGGGAGCATCGCTCTCTGCCCGACACGCTGTACCCAAGAACGGTCGTGTTGATTGCACCCGGGAGATCAAGTCTGAGACTGATTGGTTGATGTAGCGCCTCACACGCGTAACAAGGCGCTATTTGGTCGCGGCTTTGTTTGTTGTGGCACTTGTACTCATGAGTCAGCTTCCGACCATCACTAATTTGTCCTCGGATTCTTCATCAACACAGGCTGCCTGCTAGCATGCTTGTTCAGGCTCAGTCGCTGTAACATTGCACGCTGCTGCATACAGATCTCACATGCAAGCACCTGCCCAGCTGAAGATGCTATTCATTGTTCTGACATGTTTCAGTCAGGGAACAATGTTGCCCAGCTGCTGTCTGCAGATATGGTGTGCCAGTTGCCTGTACAGCCTGTGCCTGGGCACTCTTTTCTGCCATCATGTTTATGATGCCCACAATCTACCCCATCATGTCCACAACCCTCAACTATGCTCCGGCAGCTGTGGGAGGCGCACTGGTACTGATCTTGACTGTTTGGTTTGTTTCTGCTCAACACTGGTTCCATGNCAGGCACTCCTGCAGGCACTCTGCATGCTGCTGGGTCTGAGCAAGCTGCTTAGTAAGCTCAGATTCTGCTCCACCAGCTTTAGCCTGGCTGGCTCTGGCAAAGATGAGCTGCCGATTGATCTCAGAGTGCCGATCATCCAGGTGGCGAACATGGATCTCCAGGCGCAGCTGCTCAGCCTGAGCCTNCTGCTGCAGATTGTATATTGCTTCATTTGTCATATCTGTCACAACGGTCATCAAGCATGGTGCTCGTAATGCTGTACTCGGCTACTGACAGTGTTCTCATTGCAGGGTCCTCTGCCATGATCAAGCTGGCGGCAGGATGCTTGTGTCAGCTTCACCACATGGCACAAATCCAAGCAGGCTTGGCGGCTTGCAGTGCATGCCCCTGCNATTGAGGTTCTGCAGCAAGGCTGTGTGCTGCTTCTGCAGCTGTTGAAACCTTGGAGATTGAACAGCCATGCTGTGACCGATGCCATGCTGATGCCGAGCAGCTGGTGTGCATAATGAGGGCACAGGGCTGCCAAACAAGTCTGTTTCAGCATTGGGGCTGAAGCAAGCAAAGGCTGGGTTGCTGGCACAAGGTGTAGGCGATGCCAATGCCACTATATCTTGCAAGGGGGATGAGTTGACTGCGGTAGAAAGATTGGTGATATCATGAAACAGGTGAAATTTGCGTCTGATACGGCTAGGACGGAGGCACTCCTCTTCTGCTTGGGAGGACCCACTGGACAAGCTGTCCACTGCATGACAGGCAACGCATGTCAGGCCTTCGATGATGCAGTTAGTTATACCCTCACAAAGCATAGGTGCTAGTCTCGGTCTCAAGCATAATATACTGTTCTGCCAAACAGGCACAGACTAGCTAACTGGGACCAGTACCCGGTCAACATGCATTTTGCGCGGCGAAACTAACCTGGATTGACACTCAACATGTTACTTGGGAGCTCGTTGCCCACTGGGTCCAGCGCGGTACCGCAGCACACGAAGGCTGAACGCTAACTCACTGTAGCATTACCTCAGGGATCCGCTGTGACCACGCATGGAAACACATTCCGCAAGTAGCATTCGGCATCGCTAGGTACACGCTACGCTGCCTGTGAGAGCTTGGAAGACTTAAACTGCTGTCGCAACACCTGTACGTAACTTTGAATCTGCCTGTTGACGGACTCATTGACGAAAACCCGATGACTGATCCAAATGATGATGTCGGGTTTCTCCGGAACCAATACGACCACGAACGCAGCGTACAATTTGGCCTGCACTTGAGCGCACCAGGACCTCCTTGCCAATCATATTGCATTACACGCACTATCGTCGAGCATGCACAGCATACTTTTGTGGCATGTGGGGTGGCACCACACGTCGTACCTCCACAACACAGCTTAACACAACTCGCGTATTTGCGTTGACGAACTTGGTGCCACGCCCGACAATCGGCTGCAAAAGCTGTCGGATCCCACCACAGCGACTACATCGAGCTCGAACGATCTGCGCAGCTGTTCAGCAGGAATCCCTGTACTCCATACTGGGCATAGAACGCGACGCAACGCTTGCGGAAATCAATAGTGCGTACCGTGAAGCCGTGAGAAGCTTTGACTTACCCACGGAGACACCTCACCAGGCACATTGCAAGCAAGAGGTAGGCTGAAACGCTCCTTTTGCAACCGTTCTCAGCTATGCTCACAGGCTTTGCATGTTCAGGCTGTCAAGAATGCTTATGACGTGCTTAGCAATGACGGCAAGCGACGAATGTATAACATGTATGGCCTCAAAGGTGTTGATAACCAACCCAGCAAGGACAGAACCACAGGTATGCACAGTCTGGTATGACGACACCGTACCAGTATAGCAATATGGCACCTCTCCACAATCTAGACCCCACCTGTAGGTCAGACAACAACAAAAGAAGATGCCAACAGAGGGGCCGATGTCAGTGCTGCAATTAGATTATCCTTTTTAGAGGCTGCTCTGGGCGCTGAGCGAGAATTCACAGCTTCAGCTCGCCTGCAGTGCAACCGCTGCAGTGGCTCAGGCATATGCTCAGATGTTGAGCCAGAGTGTTGTGCATCATGCAAAGGTGCTGGCCAGATTTTACGCTTCAAACAGAACCCTGCAGGTACTCATGATCTATATTGTCATGTTTTCAATGTCATGGATGATTGTTGCTTGGTCAACGGAATGGTGCATGTCCAATACCTATGTGCTGGATGTGTATAATGGTGACCATGGGCATATCACGTCTGTAGGACGTGTCNCATTGCAGAGCATCTTGCACAGACACATGCAAATGCCATACAGGTAGCTTCAGTATGGCTGAGCATGTAACTCTGAGGTTTCTTGCCACCCTGAGTTCTTGGCAGAGCACATTGTCTGAACCTGTGTATGTCCTACATCATTGCTTGACGGCAAGTTGCCAAATGCCGTCTCTAGGCTGAGAGAGCCTTGCGAACACCGGATGCCCAACGCCTTGAAGACCTTACTCAGCAGCTTATAGCTGCAGAGCACCAAGTCCAGGCTCAAAGAGCTATCACTGACAACGTGAGGAGCGCCCGTGCCCAGAAGCTAGACAAGCTGCAAACTAAGCTTACCACTTTGAGAGATCAGCTAGAGGTACTGCATGTGCAACTTTGCTTGTCTGAATTCTGTGACTAAAACGCTTTGCCATGCTCTGCTCAGTTTGGCCTGCGTCATGATTAGTCCTAGGTATTAGCTGCTGCTGCTGCTGACTGCTGCTGCTGCTGATGATGATGTTGCTGCTGTTGCTGCTGTTGCTGCTGCTATTGCTGCTGCTGCTGGTCGGGCGGCTGCTGCCATTGTATGCATGATAAGTTTGCTGCTGCTGCTGCTCAAGGACATGATGGGATGTTGACATGATTGCAGGCAGATGCAGCTACACACAAGAAATTCAAGAAGCGAGTCAAGCGGGTTGCGTCAGTAGGTGCTGTAATAGGTCAGTGGACTTGAGTTTGATGCAGCAGTGACATCGACCTGATATGATCATGGACCTGACATCATTTTTTTGCAGTTTGGTACGCCCTCTTGTGTGTTTCTGCTTCCGCATGCTCTTGCTGCCCAGGCCTTGCTCAACGATTCTGTCATGTATGTCATCAACACGTGTCACATGCAGCTGTACTACGCACGCTAGTCTGGAACCACAATCAGGGCTGTACCAGAGTGTGTAGGGTGTCCAGCACTAAGTTCACAGGTCATCGCGCACTAGACATTGTGCATGGTGCCATTCTCCACATGCAGGTTGCTCTATTTTTTGTCAGCTAAGATGTGCATACGCATGCAACATGGTCGACTGTGCAGGCATTGGTTTCCTCATTTTGAGAGGAAGTTCAGAGGAGAAGCAAACTGTGGTTAAACGTGAGATGCAGTCAGCTAATGTTGGTGTAGTGCAGAAACAAAGTCAGCCTGCACAGGGTGGCAAGACAGGTTTTAGGTGAGCTTCATGTCTTGCTGTGTTCTAAAAGGCAGCATCAAATGTGGTGGGCATCAAGCTGACCTGCTGTCTGTATGTAGGCGGAAGTCATGACAGAGACCGTTGCAAGTGCACAAAATGCACACCTTGGCAAACAGTATTGTATGCTCTCATAACATCGGAGGTTATGTTATCATGCACTGCAAGACTTCACAAGGCATCCAGATTTTGTGTCAGATGTTATCAGTGCACACTGCACAGACTACGGCAGTCAAGAGGTCTGAATGNAATTCTCTGTTGCCCTGCACTGCCTCACAACAACTCTGTCTACGGTTGAGACCACAGTGTGACTGGTGACGTATGCCCATGTTGTGGCGCCCAGCGATGTGTTGCTGATGCCTCTCGGATGCCATGTGACTTGACGGCCGACCAAGTGGCGCTCACCACCGGTGCCATTGGCTCAACAAGAAATTGCAGTCACTGATCTTGACAGTGCTGAGTGTAAGAGTTCTTGTCAAGGCTGATGTCACTGAAACTGACGTGAAAAATCAGGTCTGCATCCTTGGCTCCCAGATGCTTGCACACCTAGATTGGTCTGGCTGAGTATGTGTTCAGTGACAACACATACAGAGGCATTTTCATGCCTGAGCAGCAAGTGCTGACTGTTTGGCAGCTCACATCCGTGATATGCATGCACATGCAGAATAGCCTGTGTACATGTCTGCTGTGCTGTCATGAATTGACACTTTGGTGGGAGTGTCGGCAAGCTGCTCAGTGTCTAGCTTTCAGTCCTGTAGCGTATGCAGCAGACATCATACTTGCTAACTGTAAGGCACTGTTGCAGCGTGGAAGCTGATTGTACTTTTCTGGCAGCTGAGCTGCTTGTGGACCAAGGCAAGTTACAGCTCAAGGCTGACATGCAAGCAAGATGTGCTCAAAATTGCATTTTTTGTTGCACAAACCCCTTGCATGGGGGATGGTNTGTGCAGAACGTTCTGTGCACTACTGGCCCCTCGTCTGTCTTATTTAATCTTCGGCTTCTTGTGTAGGGGAGTGCACCAGCATGCCTGCCAACAACAACGCGCAAGCTTCAGCTCATGTAATCACTCAAGCAGGACATGTCTATAGAGGCGCCTGATCTCAGTACTGACTCCACCGGACAAGTCAAACCGCAGACACGCATTTTCGAACCTGGTGAGGTGCCGTACAACACCTTGCCCACAGGATGGCTAGGACTGGCAGTGATAGGCTTCGCCCCATCCTGGTTCTCAGTGACAATGGGGACTGGAATCATGTCAATACTGCTTCACGAAGCACCTCACCAATTCACAGGCATGGCTGAGATTGGCACTGCTCTTTATCTCCTGAATTGCACACTCTTTGTGGTATTCCTGGCGATCAGCTCAGCGCGATACCTCAAATATCCCTTTGTGTTCCGCCACCTGCTGAACTACCCTCCACAGAGCTTCTTCATTGGTGCAATGCCATGTGGCCTGTCGACAATNGCAAGGCATGTGTTTTGACACAGCGCCATGGCTTGTTGCATATGCAGTGACTGATCCAGCTTGGCCACAGGTCTTCTCAGGAACACAGTGATTTACACAAGTCATGCAACGTAGGCTCTCACCATTATATTGTACATTGGTGCCAGGCTCTCTACATGCAAAGTAGGCTGGTCACCACCATAGAGCACGTGCAGAGCCACCTTGCCATGTGTCCTTTACGGCTGCGCGCTGCGTTTGGCACATCTCATTGCTGCTGTGTAGCGCATACAATGCCAGGGGCTTGCTCACCTTCACACCATGCAGCTGCACCTGAAGCGCCTCCTTGGCAGCTTGCAAACTCCCCACTTGGTTCGTGACAGCAGTCATCTCTGCATCATGCTTGGCAGCAGAGGTAGTCAACTGGCCTTGTACGGCCTCCAGTTGGGTCTGCAGCTCTGCTGCTTGCTGTTCGCTGCTGGCTTGCACCTCGTTGCAGTGGGTGACGGAAGCATCTCTGAGAATGGTCATCTCAGTCAGCTGCTCTTGCGACTTCTGCAGCGCTGTGGCTGTGCTGGCAGCGTCAGCCTGAGACACATCACTGCTTGTAACCTCTCAAAGTGCTGCAGGGTCATGAGCAAGGACAACATGCATGCTTCTCACAACCTAAGCTAGACATCATGCAGTATGTGCCAGTGAGAGGGCAATCAACAACTGGCGCCCAACAATGCAACATGCTCACTGGCGCTGTCTCGTGCATGCAAGCTGTCATAAAGTCGACAACATCATTTGCTGCAAGCAATTCCTGGAAATGCAATCATGACACATCCAAACAGTAAAAGCATTGACTGCCTGAAAGCCTTATAAATGCTTGTACAAAAGGCTGTCTGCAACAGCATATATATGCATGAACAGTAGACACCAACTAGCTCAACACATGCCATTTGCAGCATGGCTGGCAAACAAATAGNTATGACGGGAGGCTGTGCATTGCATGGCATGAGACGCACGTGCCTCTGTGGTGTGCCACATGGCTCATCATTTCCAGGAAACAGCCAGGAGAGTCTGCTCAGACACGCCACTACTCCCACACAGTCACGATTCATCATTCAGCTATGTAGCCCATCTGTTATAGAGGCTGTTCAAGCAGAGGCATACATAGTTCAGGAACAATCTGAACAATCTAGATTGTTCTGCAGACTCATACAGCTATATGCATGACATTGNGCTGCTGCTGCTGCTGCTGCTGCTGATTGATATGTGTCAACCTCTCCAGCAGGACATTTCTCTGCTCAAGCCTTTGCTGATTCTGTCTTAGCTGTTCCAATTCAGCTCTTTGTTTGGCAAGCTCAAACTCAGTGTCCTTTGACTTGGCCTACGAATCACAGTTGCGAGCTGTAAATNGAAAGCCTGCAGCCATTGCACTGATGGCACTGACACTGAGTAATAATCTAACAGACCTGGGACAATCACAAAACGGGCATGGCAGCAGTGTGGGCTTTGCACTGCAGCAGATGGCAGCAGCAGACTTGTGATGTACCTTGGCAACTGGTCCTAGGGATTTGCTGCCTGGAATGCGTAGTGACTCACTGATCCNGTCAGTTGCTAGTGCACGGCCTCACCATAGCTGAATGTTGTGTAGTACAGGATGCAAATACACCTGCAGGCACATGTCGCATCAGCACAACTGGTTTGGTCAAGTGAAGCCCTTGTTTTCTGTAGCATCTGGTCCTAGAGAGCAAGTGCTGTACCTGTGAATTCACTGCAGCTAAGCGTGTATTTTACACCCAAGCAAGATGATGTTCCCACTGCTTCTAGTAGCATCGATGCGTTCTTTACTTCTGCTTAACAGCTCATTTCATCATTTGAAGCAGCTGCATGGTTTGATCCCTCTCTTGATGGGATCTCTGTGTGCTGTTGCAGAAGCCAGGGCTCTGATGTGGGAAGTGCAACAGCAGGCCATCTGGCGACTGCAGCGCTGGCGGGTGGGGTGCTTCCTGTGGCACTGGCACANCAACTCAAGCCTGCATGGCTGCTGCCTTTGCATATAGGAGCTTGCTTCTTCAGTTCTGCTTGTCCTGCAGCAGCTGAGCAGTAAGCTTGTACATGCCTTGATGGCAAAGCCATGCACCTTTGCCAGCACAAGCTGCTGGCAGCCAATGCACAACACGCGCTTGGCACACGCCTGCTGTGCACGCTTTGTTTGTTAAGGTTGAACAAGTCAAACGTTGCAGGAGTTGGTAGAGGAAGCTCTGCAGCATCTGCAGCAGTTGATAGAGCAGCAGCCCAGCAACTATGAGGCTCTGGCGCAGCTGCTCATGCTGTTGAGGCGAGCAGGCAGGGCTGAGCAAGGGGAGACGCATTTGCAGGCTGCACGCCAGAGGGCTGCACATGCAGCCGGTGCGGCTGGTAAGTACATGTGTCGCCCTACAATTTTCTACAAGCTATGGTGCATGGGAAGTGAGAGGTTGCAATGAATTCCAGCAAGGTTCTGTGTTCTGTGCAACCAACTGCTGGGAGTTTGGAGCAACAAGCGGTGTATATGAATGACTGCCTCTGCCCCTGTGAATATGGTCCTTATAGTAAGGTGNTTATGATGGCTGTCATGCAACAGGCTCAGGGTGAGTTGGTGTTGCGTGGATTGCCGAGTGCTTGCAAGGCACTTCCTGTCTACCTTAAGCTGTTGCTAAGGCATGTATTTGTTATACCTAATAGATCTGATGCAGATTCCGCCCACAGCTGTGTTGCTGAATTGATTTCTCTTATCTGTGTACCCATGTCTGGAAGCATGCGCACATGTAGCGGTGATGTCAGGTCTAATTCTGCCTCTGTGTTTGCTTGTTTTGTAAGGGAGTCCCCCTCATGCACTTGACCTTGCACTCAGTCCTTGATTTTTAAGGCTGCTTGCCCAACCCCCGCTCTGCCAGCCAACACCACATGACTGACAGCACCCCGGTGCCCAGAAAGTACATGGTCACAAGCAGCCATGTTCGCTTGATGTACCATTCACCCAAAGCCGTCCAGATAGGCATCTGTGGCATGCTACACTATCAAGCCTCTGCTGTCTCTTCACGGCGCACCAATCGCCCCCTTGCCTGCAGTTGAGCGAAGCTCTGGATAACACCAATGGCGCCACCCCAACCCGAACTTTCTGCAACGTATGGGTGTCAGGCCTGTCTGTACAGCTGCCGCCCCTGGCAATTGCCATAGATGACTCCCTCATGGCCCTGGTGGAGCGATGTGTCAGCCTATTTGCCCCCCACAATTCCCCATCCCAGCAAGCTCAGGCCAACCAGACTGCAGCATTCCATGCTAGTCCCTTCAGCAGCAACTTAGGTAGCAGTCCTGATGGGAGGCAGCAAGTGGGGGCCTGGATGAGCTCTGCCAGCAGCCCCATCACTCTGCTGGAGCAGGCAAGACAGGCGCAGCGCCTCAACCAGGTGCTTGATGGCATCACCAGTCCAAGCAGGGCTCCAGGTAAGCCAGCTTCCATGTCTGTAGTGGGGTGCGTCCGTATGATGGGGCAGCTTAGCCATGCACGACTGGTCGTGCCTTGCAAACAATACTTCCCCTGTGTCTGGTCAGCTACTTGGTGCACATGTTCATGCATCTCCTGGTGTCCGCAGGACAAAAAACAGCAATCGCAGCATGGTATGCCGTCAGCTTCAGCACCTGTGCTATTGCNTGATTGGCACAGTAAGATGCCACACTACCCAGGAAGAACTCGGTAAGGGTGTTTTTGCTGGTCCTCTCCATAACAAGAGCTTCAGCTGAGTTGTTCTTGGCGTATGTGCAGATAGCTTTCCCAATGCCATGTGGGGTTGTGTCAGGCACATAGATGATGGTGGTCTTGACGGGTTGCAGCTTGCCGCTGGACTTAGTGAGAGCTTCAAATCTGGGCAGAATCTTCTCTGTGAGAAATGTCTGGCGCTCTGCTTGCTGCAGACAGGAATGAAGCTCATTAGCGTAACAGCTCAAGAGCACTTGTTAGCTATAAGTATTAAATGCAAGCCTGACTGTGTCATGTGTACAGAAGCAGTGTATTATTCTCCAGCTTTGAGTGTTAATAGCACCACAGCTATGCATACTTGCGACGATATTAGCTGTGTATGATATAGCTGTCCAGTGAGGGTACGGATATGGTGCTCTTGACGAATATCTTTCTGGCGCAGCCTAGCCAGCTGTAGCTGCAGGCGCTGCACTTCAGCTGCTGCATCAGTCTTGCCAGGAGCCATTGGTGCAGCTTCACAAGTCACACAGAACTTGTTGTTTCATCAGTTCCACTGTCCTGCAACAGTGTCATTGTCAGCTCAAGGTGCGAATATCCTGGCCGCTCAAGCTGCAGCTCGAATACACGTGCAATGTGGCTGCACCAGCACGATAAATCAAGGTCACAACAACCCTAGNCTGCACACAGTGCTGTAGCTCTGCGGACCTTGTGAACTCTTCTGGCTACTTTTCTCCCCTACTGACTTTACTGCAAGCATCCTCAAAATGATGATAACTCAATCACAAGTCGTTGCTGTCCGTGAGCCGGCGCAGTGATGCCTTCTTGAAGGGCATTGTATGTAATAACCCAGAGTGCCTGTATCTTCATGAGATAGGTATGCAAAAGATCTCCTGATTGTCAAATGCCACAGGTGTCAGAGGCAACTGTGCAGCATGTCTGAAGTGTCAACATGTCACCAGCTGTTGTAATTAGCTGACTGCAGTCTATGACATGACCATGATAAAAGTTTGTGTGACGTGGCAGCTGAAGACACAGACAGCTATACCAAGGAGGAAACCAAGTCAAGCAAGTTCATCAACCTCACACATGCAGCTTCCATATCCCGCCAACCCAGCCAATCCAACATCTTGGCAAGCGCTACTGGCAAGCTGCAAGGCCAGCCCTCAGCTGAACAGCTATCTCTGCCATCCCCACAATCTCAAATGCTTGAGCCCAAAGACAGTTGTGGTATGGCAGAATCTTCTGCAGACATGGGGCAAACCCCATGGATAGGTTCTCCTCCTGGGTCCAGCTGGTTAGCTAAGGCAGCCAGCATGACGCCAAATGCAGGCTTTCAACCAACACCGCTGCTGCCATCAACCCCTCTGGCCCCCTCTGCAAATGGAGAGGTATGCCGCATGCATGAGTCTTGACAAATTCTGCTTTCGCCTGATGCACAGCATTGACTTGCTGGGTGCCTAAGCACCTGTTGAGCAATTCACACAGCATAGGTGCAAGTTCCGCAGTTTGCAACATAGCATCATGCCAGGCTATATNTGGTGTTTTGTTGCATGCATGCATGCAAGCAGAAGTAGCTTGGTATAACGTGCAAGCTCACCTGCATAGCTTTTACGTATCGCAAGTGCTGGTCCATGAACGTGCGCCTGATGCTCGTTTCACGAACACTTTCAGGCAACAAACTGTTGTACTGCTCTCTTTCCCTCGCTGCACAGGTCGTCGTAAGACCAGGGCCACACTGCACGAAGCGTTTACGATTGTGAGCGACCATACTGTTGGAATCGCGCATGCATTGGCAAGCGCGAACTGCGCGCTGTTTGTGTGCACGACACAACCGTACTGCAAATACCGTACCCGTTGTCGGTTAGCGGCAAGCGCACGTACAGACCTGTTTTGTAACAGAGCCTGTCGAGCAGACTACAACATTGATTAATACCTAAATATGCGCTTCGCTACAAGCGGTAACCTAACAACGACTATAAAGGCTGTGACTGGTACGAGACGACCGCAAAAGCCTTCGTTGTGATGTCGTGAGGCTTCCGGCTGCTGCGTTGCACTTTATCACACCTGCAGCTGGCGTTCGCTCAGTAACGCTGCGCAAACCTCCCGTTGGGAAACGATCGGTAGCTCTACCAGCTCACGGGGACGTTGCCGGCAACCGCAGCATTGGTTTCCGAGCCAATTTAAGGGATTCGTCCTACCATTCTTTCTTTCGCTTGTTTCGCCACAATGCTTCACAACATAAACGCGACAACCTTACAACTTAAGCGCAGCCCTNGTGCTCTCTGTCGCTCATGTCCTTCAGCAGCCTTCTTCGCATTCTTGAGCCGCTCTGTGGCTGTCCTCTCAAAGGTGTCAAAGTCCCCCTTGTAGCTGGTCAGCTTTCGGCTGTGTAGGTGCAGCACGTCTGTACAGACCACGTTCAGGAAGTCCCTGGCATGGGAGACCACCATGAGTGTCTTAGGCCACTTCACAAGGTAATCCTGCACGCAGTGTGGCAAGTCAGTTGGCAGCTTGAACTGACCCCTTATGCAGGTCCAGAGGATCTAGGTGCAGAGCGTGAGAACGACAGCATGCATGCAATAGAATGACAGGATACACAGCAACCGCAGAAAGAGGTCACTCTGAGCGCCTTTTGCCATTTTACAGCACCTTCCTGTACAAAGTGTACAAGTGAGGCCATAGGATATATCACCATTGGGTGCTTTGGGATTCAAATCCTGACTGTGAGCACGCAGTACATCTGCATGGAGAATGTGTGGTAAGTTTGTGCAGGCATATGAGCCACTTGAGTTGAGTGAAGCAGCGTGGAAAGCTACTCTTGGTATAGCTGGTGCCTGAACATGAGGGGCCCCTGGCTTCTAGGATCAGATCATTGCATCTGGCAGAGCTTGCGGACACTTTGTCGAGCAGCTGAAAGGACTACCGCACAATGCAAAGGCTAGCATCCAGCTTAATGAAACAAGTTGAATTTCAAATGCAGAGTCAGAATGTGACCTCAAGCCACAGAACAGCGTGGAGGTCCAGNTTTGTATCTTGTAATATGCTCAGCCAACTCCCCTGCGAAAGCCCACCACATAGTGCAAGGTGCAGCAGATGCATGAGCTTCACCTTGCAGGAGTGGTGGTCTGGGAAGTGCAGCTTGGCATCCTCGGGGGTGACTGTGGGCAGCAGGAAAGCCCACCCCTTCTTGCCAATGCTGTCATGGTTGTACGGCCAGTTGGCTGGCGTCGCCTGCACATGCCGCCACATTTGTGCACATGATGCATTGTCATACATCACAACACTGGTGTCTGCCCTGTGAAGTGCTGACACAATTTACTGAACAGACAGGGTCAAACCAAATGTAAGGTGTGCTTCCAGAAGGGTTGATTTGTGCCAGCAGCTCGCATGCTAGAGCCACCTTTAGCCACCACAGCATAGAGATGATAACTGTTTCATGTTCCATTGCTATGCACATGTATGAGATATGGTCTCACCACAGAATGCTTGGCAGACAACTGCAGNCAACGCTTGCCAGAGCATGTCAAGCTGTTGTATGACGGCCAGCCAGTGGACCTGTCAGCAGAGCAAGAGGAAGTAGCCGGCTTCTGGGCAGTAATGAAGGAGACTGACTATGTCAAGAAGCAGACCTTTATAGACAACTTCTGGGAAGGCTTCAAGCAGGTCAGANTATATGGTGCGAAGTGTGGTGTCAATGTGAGGTCCGAAGTGTCTTGACTCTTGATGGCCGGAGCGCATNCGACACTTGCTGAAGCGAAGCTCTGAAAGACAGAGCTTCAGGGCTTCTCTACCGTGCACTGTTTGCACACGACGAGCGACCACGAAACATCGCAGGTCTATGACCATAAACGATGGGTGGCACTTGCTGAAGTTGAACGATGTTGACCATTTTGAATGCGCCAGCTTTTGTCATGCAAACACTGTGCAAATGATTGCAAGCACCACCTTCTTGACTGGAGGACTCGTGATTGCATGGCTGATCCGCTGGGACTGCAAGCGACCTCTGTCGTCAGCGTTGGTGTTACGATGATTTGCAATGCTTTACAATGACACTCGACAGTCAGAATATTGAAGAGCCAGGTCCAAAACCTCAGCAGACACCCAAATGTGACAGCACATACAAACAACCTAATGTTACAAAAAGCATCTACACACACCACCTGATGCGAAGCAAAACTGACCCACACAAACCAAACCAGACACACAGACCACAGTACAACCCAACACCAATCACACAACACCGAGCTTGTCACCACAACCTTGGGGCAGTGGAAATACAACAGCCTACCATGGATTTGAAGACTGATGCAGACCTTGATTCATTTCAACACAAGAGTGCACATGATGCCCTGCTTCAGCACATGTCAGTACAAAGCCTGGCCAACACACTCAACTCACAAGGGGCTGAACAGNCAGCTGTCTGCACGCCGGTGATCAGGTACTGACTGATGCCTCAAGCGCTAACCAACAGCGTTCTACAGCCAGCCTTCAGCGGTGTCGATCAGTGACGCAGCGTGTCATTGCAGGTGGCGTCCGTGGCGGAGGGACCCGGGAGATTGCTGCTTAGCCACCTGCGCTCATCGTTGGGCTTGCGAGGGTGAGTCAGGCCCTCACCTGACGGAAAGATGTACGCGTTCGAAGAGTTTTGGAACAGCGCCGCACAGGCGCCACACCATCTCTACAGCAGCCAGCGACATGATATCAGCCACGCTCGAGACTCAAGTTCTGCTACGTATACGTCTAGTGCAGCCCGGTTTGACAAGTCTCGCAAACTCAGCTCCGTACTAAGGAAGAGGTGATCAACTGCTCCTGCTTTACCTTGCGCACGGGCAAGCTTCTGCTGACCGTTGTCGCAGCGTGTCGTTCAATGCGGAAAGGTTGCTTNAGGTGTTGGCTATATGAATGCGCTTAAGCAGCCTCTGTCAGCTAGGGTAAATATGCTAACCAGTGCAGGCTCTGCATGTTTCATGGAGCACACACCACTACACCACTACTGCTTTGACAGACAAAAATGTCAACACCAGGCAGCGCTTGCAGCATTGCTTGATGTCTGTGCTCAACCTGCTCCACATACAGCTTGTCACCTGCCTGACCAGAGGGACACTCAATTGTGAGCTTGCTCAACTGTGGCAACACTGCCAATGAAGCACATATATCTAACGGGTGCACGTCAGTGATAGTTTCCAAAGGCTGCCAGTCAAGATACAGCTGACGTAGCCTAGCCCAGCTTTTCAAGGGCAAATCCTGAAAGGTGTCGACAACCAGACGCAAGGTCACAACATCAGGAAAAACACTAGCAAAGGTCGTCAAGCTATGCAATGGGAAGCGCCCCAGGTCTAAGTCAGTAATGTTGGCTCCAGCAGGTGTGTGATATTGACCAGGATGAGCATTGCNCAGGGGCTGCTGAGTCAGCAAAGGCTTCAGACACCGTGGCGTTGGTCACAGGCACGGACGCTGCTGGGACATGGACCCTTGCTGGTTGGTGGACTGTTGATGAGCTGACAGCACCGGCATGGCCCTCTGCAGCATTCAGTTCACCGAACATCTGGTCCTGTTGCATTGCAGTGGTGGCGGCTGTCTCTTCAGGCTGTGCCTGCTCTTCAGCCTTTGAGTTAAACTCATTCAGCAGAGACTTGAATCCAGGGATGAGACTCATCTTCTCGTAGCTGCCTTGGCCGATAACTCTGCCAGACTCGATGTAGATGATCTTGTCGGCTTGCGGCAAGTACTGCAGCTGATTGGTGACCAGCNGACACCAACATGGTTCATGCATGGTTGCACCTGCCGTTCACCTTGCCTTGAAACGTCACAAGAACAATGCCCGTTGCACATCTCAATTGAGTTTGAATGGTGATGCAGCATGGTTCACATGACCTCTATGCTGACGATAAGTGGCACAAGCACAAGCAGCTTTTGCCGAAATAAGATGCTTTTGTTGCAACTTATCACGATCTGAAGTTGGTGAATTCATGTAAGAGCTGCACTTGATGCTGAGTTACCCTGACACTGATGACATTCACGCGGGGCCCCAGAAGCCAAGCCAGAAGGGAGGGCTGCTTCTGCTTGAGCAGCTTGCGCAGGTCGCCACCTGGACCATGCCCTTTCAGTATCATTTGAGATGTCTTCAGCTCGTCCAGGGCATGTGATGCCTCTTCTGCAAGCTCATCATCAGCGTTTGTCGCAGCAGTTCTGGCTGACTGAATGGCTTGCTGCAGCAGCTTGATCTGTGCAAGTAAGCACAATGGTCAGTAATACATGTTGTGGCATAGCTGACATACGTGATGAGCTGACACAAGCATGCGCATTGGGTGCAGAATATTGCAATTATTGCTAGTGAGCTACCTCTTCTCCCAATGAGTCGCCCTCCGCAACTATACGTTGATTGTAAACAGCTACCCTTTGGCTTAGCGCTTTGCTGCACACTAACAGACACACTTTGTACACANCTGCATGTGCATGCAGAATGACGAGAACTGCACAATTTGCGGATCCAAGGATGATTGGAATAGCCTTCTCTGCTGCGACTTATGCCCTCGTGCATTCCACTTATATTGCTTTAAGCCCCCATTGAAGGCTATCCCCAAAGGGGACTGGTACTGCTCTGAGTGCCTGCCACTGCTTCAGCTTGAAAATGTGGAGAAGTTTTTGGCAGCAAGGACTCGTAAAGTGGTAAGCCTGCAGCTGGTGCTTGCCCAGATTGACTTGGTGCTGCAACAGTGATGCTGGCTTTGCCATGTACCCACACTCATAGGCAGATTGAGCTACTTCAGGCACGTGCAGTGTTTGCACGGCACACTTATGCATCTGGCTTATCTAGCTTGCGTGGCCTGTGTGTGCACTGCGCATTGTAGAAAGCAAGGCACACTGGTGTGCACTGCAGGTACATCTCTCCATTCGATCCCAGGGTTTGGAAGCTGAGAAAGCAGTGCAACCTGCAGTTCAAGCAGCTGAAAGTCCCAAAGCAGACAAGAAACGTAAAGCCACAACAGCTGCAGTCGATCAGACGCAAAAGAGGCAGAAAATGGCATCTGTGCAAGCACTGCACACAGAACATGTGANGATGCAATAATTGATAGATGCAATAATTGCACAACAGAATTATTCTGACGCATCAAGTGTAAAGTCCATGGTGGTCAGCTCAAGACAACAATGTAAAGATATGCCGGCGTATCTGAAGCGTATGCACATCTGTGCGATCCCAATATGAGGCGTGTCCTTTCAAGAGCTTGACATGATCACGAGTGCACAATCATCAACCCACATTTACGACAACTGTGTTGCAAATGGTCAGGCACCTGCACGCTTACGGAAGTGCTGTGTCCACGTACATGCGCATTGCGCCTAGACAGCTTATGTCATGCGCATACACCCATATACCCAAACTGCCGCGCAAGACAACACCATGAAATGGCGCGACTCGACCTATCCCAATTGCTTAAATGATATTCAAGTCAACTCAGCTGCTCAATGTAAACCCTGACTAATATATTGGGAAGTCACAATACAGTGTTGCGTGAAAGCATAGCACAGAACTTCAGGGCTGTGCCGTAATTGAAACATGTCGTGAAACAGCTTCTTCTCTGAAGATTACCAACTGTAAGCGGCAGCAGGCAGTATACATATATGCTACATGACTGTTTCTGGCAGTGAAATAACTCCTGGACTGTTCTTCGGATTGGAAAAATTTTGCACACACAGGACAGTAAACCTGCCTGCACAGTATTGCTCTGCAGGGAGATATTGACCCATGCACAGATGAAGCACAAGAGTTCTGTCTTGACATAGCCTCTGGGATCTGCTCTGAGAGCAAAGGCAGGAAGTTGATGCCTCAACTGAGTGCAAGCAAGACCCCAAGCTACACCATGCGCCTGTGCTAGCTTGACTGATGCTTTGCGTTGTGTGTGTGCTGCAAGTTGTTGCCGTCTAAGAAAGGCCTTGCAAACCCTATCAATACAGTGGTGCTTGTCAAACTGAGAGTGGCCTCACCCAGGCTGCAAATACAACACATGCACATTCAGTATGTGCCAACCAAACAGCTGTCAATGTCATTGTGGTGTCAACAGGAAATTGCCAGACAAAGCAGTGAAGACTTTCATATGCGTATATGAACATCTTGGCGGTCACATTTATCTGTTTAGACAGCTGTACAAAAGACAAAGTAGCGACGTGCGCATTGTGCTTACCCTGGACCAACCTGCTTTGCAGGTCAGAGATTTGTACTGGACATTCCGTAACTTCAAGAACAGGGTTGTGGATTTCTTACGCTACAGGTCAGCCATCCTATCTTGCCTTGGTATATGCATTTCTTGTTTCAGCAGCAGTAACATCATCATGCAGCACCAGCAGCAGGACCTAAAGAGGGCTACTTGAGACGGAAGATGCCGACTCCAACAGCAAGGCTGTTGCAGCAACAGCACATTCGCAGCAGCAGCAGCAGCGGCAGGGATCAAGTTTGCTGCGTGAGTAGCATTAGTGCCCTTCTGGCTGAGCAGTCATCTACCATCGCCCCGTCCCTCACCAGTGGGGTTTGCTTGCTATGCTTGAGGGTGCAGAGGTGCAGGCACAGTTCTGCTTGATAAGTGAGTCTCGTGGCGTCAGATAGCACACTCACAAGTACATACGTGAAGCTGGCATAATGTGACACTTCAAACAATCTAGTACTGTATGTGCTTCAGAAGCACACCAACAGCGCTAGACTTGTTCAAGATGACGTGCTGAGTGGCNTCTGCTTGATAGCAGCTAGCAAAAGCAAATGAGGTACAGATGAGGCAGTGTCAGACCTAGCAAACGGTATGTGTTCAAACATAACACATTATGAAGCAGCTGCATGCTAGATTACCTGGTCGCTCTGGCCGTTTTGGCCTGATCTTGGGCTGATCCAGGTCCACCAGCAACGTATCAAGGTTCAAGCTGTCTGGCATGATGAAGTAGCGAATGTTGTTGCCTCGGACTGACATGTGGTCAAGGGCAATAGGATTCTTTCCCTTGAGTATGAGCTTGACCTTCTTCAAGTGTGTATTCATTGCTATATCCACACCTGCCATAGCATGCAAGCAGCTTCACACCACTTACAGAAGTTGCATGGTCCTGCGTATTTCTGTGCGTCACAGATAAGGGCATCTTGACGACAGGCCGTGATATACCTGTGATGGTGCCCTGTATGACTGTGCCGTTCTTCAACTCAACTTGCACAGTCTCGTTACTAAGCTTCATGAGAAACCTGCGAGTCAAGATTACTTGCTCAAGTTTCCTAACTCGTGACAACACAGGTCTTCGCATCCAGCTTTGATATGTCACGTCTACCTGACGAGCTTGACCATACTGCAGCTTTGCCCAAAGGGCGTGCTCAATCAGACGCAACTCTTCTCGGGCCCTGCTGCGATATGTGCGGGGTGTAGGTACAGCTCGACAAAATTGTCTTAGGCTTCACTGACGGCAGACAGCAGTGAAGCCTCGAAATTTCACGCTGATGCTGCCTCTTGACTCAACGCTATTAACCGAAGGGAAACAACATACAGCCAGGTAAATTGAGCTCTGATCAAGAAAGTTCGCCGTTCAGGAGCAAGCAACAAAGCAATGCATCAGGCCAGGCTTGAAAGCCCTATGAATAACCTATTCAGCACTTCCAGTGCAGNCAGAGCCAACACTGCAACATCAGAGCTGTCTGCAATTGCATGGTGATCCAAGTAGGTCGGAGCATCCGCTGGCATACTGCTATCAAGATATAGGTGGTGTAGCAGCTGCTCTCCATGCATATTCCCTGCAGACATAATCGAGACACTAATTTTCCAGTTCAGCCTGGATGGCACAGCTGCTGAACCCCAGTCTTGTCAAGATGCAATATTGCAGAATTCAGACAGCATATACAAAGCACTGATATCTCAGCAGTTTATTTGCAAGGCTGAGCTGGCAACAAGGTCATCATCATGCAAGCATTGCAGAGACATGGATACTCTGTGGCAGCAAAGAACATATTCCAGGGCTCACCATGTGTATGTATGCTTTCTGCTTCGTTCAGGTTGTCGGCAGCAGCACTATGCAAGTCCTTGGCATCATCATCAGCTTGACTATCACTATCACTGCTGCCGCCTGTGGGCACATCTCCAGCAGCATCCAAGTCATGCCATCGCAGTAAAATGCATTGTGTCTGACTTGCAATTGCTGCATTAAAGGCTTGAGCACTCAGATGTTTGACAAACTCATCTACGCCCTTCACCCTTGCAGCCTCCCTGGACCAGCATAATGTGTCAGTCGTANAGCCTATGTACTGACAACTGGAGTGTCAGCCGCAACTCAGCCTGTCTGACACTTTCTAGCATATGAAGACCATGTTTCCAGCAGCCAACAAGGGTACAAATTACAACAGATATATAGATTATAGATTACTCCACTAAGTTGGAATGAACAGCAGGCATGTCCATATCATTTGCCCAGGTTGCAGCTCAGAAGCTACATGATCATTAACAAAGAGTGTCTCTTTCACAACCAGCACCAGTCACGTCACCACTGTCAACAGTCAAGTTGATTTGCGCAAAATGCACCACTGCAGACTTCATCAGGCAACACGTCTGTGTGGCTGGTCCACGCATAGTTGATTCAGGCACACAAGTCATGGCCTAGTCTACATTTGCGCCTCACAACAATGTGACTAGCTGCAAACATCGTGGTTGGACCAACAACAGTGTTGCTAGGCTCAACAGCAGACCTTTGTGGTTTGCCCATATCTCAGTGTAGTAGGCACGCACACGGCGGCCGAGTCTGTCTGAGAGGTGTCTGCGATGCATCCAGAGCTCCACCCACTGCAGCTTGTCTCTGAGGGGCCCCATGCGCCGCGCATTGTCACTCAGCATGCTCAAGATCTGCCTGCAAAGCACAGTCACGGATCACACTTGTACTTTCCTGTGCATTAAGTTGGAGGTAGGACAGAGCTGCCAAGTTGCTTGTGCCAGGTCATTCATATTCAGCACGCTTGAATCATGTTTGCTTTGCAGCAAATACAACACACATTGCCAACAGCCCTTTGCATTTCAATGTGCATTGCATGAAGGCATGTTGATGAGAGCTGCAGCTTGAGTCTAAGCAGGCTCATGCGCATTGTCATTTCAGTAAGCCCAGTACGAATATGCAGTGCAGACCATCGTCAGCCAGATCAACCAGTCTNCTCTTGCAGGGAGCGCTTGTGCTGTGTGACCAGTGACCAGCGTTCTTGTAGACTTTGAGACATGAGCCATCAGTCACACAAACCAGACACTGCACTCAAAGTCATTCTGCACACCAAGGTCAACAGGAAAGCTCGCCAGTCAGGTCAAGTCACATTAAGCCTTCAGCTGCATCTGACACAGACTCAGCAACCGAACGACTTCCGACTCAGCATTGTGAGCCATGTGCAAGACTATTATGACAGTACCCGATATCTGCGAGTAAAGCATGCCGGCCTGATTGCTTCTGTTGAAACATTCCGCCTCATTCCATCCTCAACTGACCTTTCAGCTTCATTGGCAGGGTGTTGGTGGTGAACAGGAAACTGCTGCCCTGCCTGAGTGTCCGTATATGCCTGGTCAGCAGTTGCAGGCAGCGGGGCTCCATTGGTGGGCGAGTATGGCGCTGCTGCCAATGGGGGGTGGGCATCAGTCGGGGACCAGGCTGACCCCCCAGCACCTGCATGTGCATACTGAGTGTATACACGCATGAGTCTGCTCATCTGGGCTTATGCACAGCAAGCTGTGCTAACATGGCAGCGTTAGATTCACAAGTTTCTATACATTGTGCTGCAGCCAATCAAAGTTGCGTAATTAATGCAAGTCGGGCCGACGGGACACCTTCAGTCTGTCCAGGGCCTCCCATCAACCGTGAGGCATTGAACGCTTCACAGCGTAGACTTTTCTTTTTTTTCAACATTGCAACACATCATGGTAGACATACATGCAGAAGTGCAACACACCACAGGCAAGACCTGGAATGTAGTGGCATTGCATCTCGCTGACTGTAGCGGTAGACCTGCATGCAACATTGCGACATACCACAGGCAACACCTGCATGACACTTGCGGAATGCAATACTGCACCCTGGAGCTGGAGGGTCTGGTATTGCATAGCGAGTGCGGCACCTCAGCAGAGCCTTGTATCATGCATGGGTACCATGTTTGCTGCTGCAGGACGGCACGAGCTGTGCAGAATCAGCCAGTGAGCACTGACAACTATCACACGTGTCACTTAGCATAAGCAGCCAGAACATCACAACTGGATCATGGATTGTGCCAATTAAGTATCAGATGCATAGGACTGAACACTTGGTAGTGTACGCGTTGCAATGTCAGTTGTGGCTGACTGACAGACGCCCTCCAAAATGCTGTTTCAAAGCCTCTGCTCTTTGAGTGTCATGATGTCACAGGTGCTGGCACGGTACTGACTGGGGCTGCTCTGAAGTGTGCGTACACAATAGCTTGGACCATGCAGCCGAGCTGACTGCACGCTGCATGGTTGTCATGAGAAAACCGGACATGCTGCAGAAATTTTGCAGGTCCCATATTGTTGGGTTCAACCCTAATCCTCCTCCAGAGTCACCCCAGCAGCAAGCAGCTGTGCAATGTCCACAATATTCAGTCTTGAAATGTTTGCAATGATAGCTTCAGTAGATCAGAAGTCAGCTGTGTTCTGACGACTGACGTGACATGTAGCGCACATGAAACAAAATGTTTCAGATTTTGTGACATTTGAAATCATGGAATTTTGGGTTCACTCACAGACTGACCAAGACAACAAACATCCCTCGCGCTGGGAGCTGGACTGCAAAAGAAGCAGTGCACATGCAGAATTCAACCTCCAGCAAAGTCAGAGCATCAGCTGGCCTGCGACTACACTCACCTTGGTGTATGTGCCACGATCGTGGGCCATCATAAGGGTGTCCCCAGCATCTCGCTGGTGGTCATCATGCAGCGCAATGGTGTCAGAAAGCAGCCTGTCAGCACTTGCGGCGTCCAAACAGCTCAGTGCTACTGGCAACATATGATGACCTAAAGCAACAGCAGCCTGTCAACAAGATGCATGGCACAGACTTGTGAAGCTGTGGCAACAGGAATGCCTTGAGGCAGTGCAGACTGTCAAGCATATGCCGTGTGCATTTGAGTGGCAAAAACTTGCAAAAAGAAAGGCATATAAAATTGGCGCACGCGCTGACAATTTAGCTGGAGCTATGCCACAAACTGAAGCAACAGTGAAGCATGCATTGCCATCTAGACCTGGCCTCACTATGTCAGCACTTTCTCAACACACAGAAGTTACCTGTGATGGTGTCATGTTGGATGAACTTGATAGCTAGAGCATCAAAGTTGNTGACTTTGCATGCTGATGCATTATGCACAACACATGGCACAAATTCCAGCCCTGACAGGCATTGATGCAAGCTGACCTGCCTTTAAGGCGCCAACTTTAGGACCAAAGTCAACAATGTTGTTGACTCTGCCCTGCCCTGCAGAGTCTAGGACCTCCTGGTAGACTGTGAAAGCATCCACGCCCACAAATGTCTTCTGTATCGGAGAGGCACTGCCTGGTCTGGTTGTGAACAGCAATCGCCACCGCCCTTCGAGCAGTCCAGATGCGGTGGGACCCTGAGCACAGCAAGCAGCCAGCTATCACAGGGCAGACTGCACTGACCACGCTGAATGCACGCCAAGCAGGCTTGAACATGCATGCAGCAACAGCATACGCAGCTTGTACAGATTCTCAAGTAAGTCAAGTCACTGCAATCCATTCAGCACCGGTGCCTGGTAGGTGCTTGCAGTAGATGATGATAAAAGGCGCTTGCCTGGACACCACCTTCCCTTTCAAGTGTCCTCACTGCCAGCTCAACTTCCTCCAGCTGTTCGGAAGACAGTCCACTCTTGCCGCGGCCCTGACATGCAGCACCAAAACTGTTTCAATCCCCGACTCTCGGTACTTGGAGCGCAGATGATACAGTAGATGTATGTAACACAGCGGGCCGTACCTTTACACCCACGATGGTCTTCAGAAGTTTGTCTCGGGCCTGTTTTGGAGTCAACTCCTGCACGTTCACGCGCGAGTGTGTGCTAAAGTATGCCGGATGCAAATGCGAACAGCTCCATCACATGCAGCAACACCTTCGCCGACGCCCTTTGCAGTGCGCTACAGCAGACAGGACGTCTGCTGAATGAGTGGCTATGACCGCTCCGAAAGCACTGCAGGTGCATGACATGCCGGTTGTGACCGCGATGTGGTGTACGCGCGTGAGTATGGCCAACTGCCAAGACGTGCACCGATAAATGCATTCCGGCACCCGTCGACATCGGCGTGGCGATCTTCGTACAACGCGCATGAGGCACTGCATGCNTGCCTGGCAGTGCTGCAGCATCACAGGCGAGCCATCCTGTCCAGCTGCCAGGACTTCGACGATCTGCTCAAGCTTTGTGTCCAGCTGAGCGGCAGGATCCCGCTTGCAGCTGCCATTCAAGATGCAGATGCGCTGTGTCGCTGGGGCGGCCAGCCAGGGCTTGATTGCCTTGCTGACTTGTCACCAGGGCAAGTGTAGCTTCGTACACATGCACAGACACTGCTCAGCTTGCTAGTCAACCCGGCTATGCGCCAAAGCGCCTCTCATAAATATCAGTACGAAGCCTATTGCAGTGCAGCTGAATCATGGAGTCATAAGTCCTGCAGCCCAGCTAAGGCTTGTGTTCCTTGCTGATGTATGCCTATATCACGTGCAGCTCCATGATGGCCCACCTACCACCATACAGCAGTGTAAGCAGCATGCACTGTCAATGAATCATCAAGTCATGCCACGTTGCTGAACATCAGGATGGTTGCAATTCTCGGAAGAGGCCGCAACCAAGGCTGGCCAAAGCAGATGGCCCTCACTCAGCATCGTCTGCGCCTCGATACCGGCTGCTGTGGTCATGTATCCTCATTTTCTGTGTTGCAGCAGTTCATGCGTTGTTGCCATCTGCAATGAATGTGTCAAACTGTTCGAAAGTTTCTGAGTCTCTTGTATGTGCAGGAGTGTACAATCACTGTACAGTAGTTATTGTGTACAGTACTGTTGTACAACATGTTGCAGCTGAGTAAGAGGGCTTGAGACAATTCGTGCGCGATGGTGTGACCGTGCCCTATGCGTATGAATTAACAAGCATAGCGGCACCTTGGTTTGCCCAGCACGCTGATGCATTGCCACGTGCTAGAGCTTTGGCTCCAAGCATGGGTCCCAATGAGTGCTCCGCCTTGCAGCACGCCTTGCTCCGCACATTGTACACATTAACCTAACTGACCGCTGATCTGCTGCTTCCGGTGATCCCATTTGGGGGTCCCCATAGACCTTGTAGCTGCATGACCAAGTTAAGGTGACTAAATGCTATCTTTGAACCTCTTTGAAGCGAATCCCGCATACGACATACTCAAGCTATCGCTCAGCGTAGTACCATCTCACAGGCCGCTGGCGACATGTCATCTTCAGATGAGGGCTTCGATCCTTCACATAATGCCACCGNCCTCAGAGTCCTGCTTCAGATAGACCAGCCACGCACTTCTACAACAACATCTGAATGGCTCAGATCCCAACAAGATTCCAAAATGCATCAGCTGAGAGTCCGGCAAAACAGCAAAAACATTGGTGCCGGCTTGACAAGGAATGCTTTGCTGGATGCTTCAGCAGCAGACTATGTTCTGTTCTTCGATGATGACGTGCAGCCTTCTGTTGGCTGTCTTGATGCCTATGTGAGGGCTATCAGAGAACATCCCACAGCCGTCGGATTTGCAGGTAGGCACATGCTCATATTTGACAAACGTCATAATGATCATCTGTTTCCTTCGATTGGTTGGCACTGCGTCAAGCTGCTCCGTGAGTTACTGTATAGTGTTTCAAGTTCCACGGACACAACCTATGAGCGTCTGTCATCAATTAGAACACAACAAAATCACCAAACAAACCACAATGGGCCCCCTGGCTCAAGCCCTTACTGATGTTCAGAGTGTAGCATGGACAGACATGCCTATGGGACAAACAGTGCCCTGCTCAAGCGTCATCTACTGCCACCTGCCACGTTTATGCCATGCGTCCACCAAGTCTCCATCAATATTGTGCATGCAGCCAGCAAATATGGCATGGGTGAGCGATTGCATGAATCCATACACAGATAAGTGTATGACGGTGAGTTTTGAGTCAGATGGTTCAGACACTGACGTATGACCAGGCAAGCCACTTCATGATGGCATAGTAGATAGAGTAAAGAATACACCTTCCTTGAGTACAAAGGCTTTCTTGTTAGTCACAGTGTCGACTTATCATGTGTCACTTTTGTGTGATGATTTACTGTTCGCAACAGTTTTGTAAAGGTGTTGGGCGCTTGCCAGCAGCTGTCTAAGCCTTTNAGATAGCTAGTTAGCTGCACTAATTCCATCAGAAGATGCTGTATGGTATTGATGTGTTGGTCAGATGTATGTTATGAGTCAAGGATGCCTGGCTGTGTGGCTCAATATTGCAGAAGCCCTTGGCTTTGCAGGCAGGAACGCAGCGTTAGTGGAGCTTCAATTGCAGGTGACCCATGACAGCTACCCTACACTGAGCAGAGCTATGAGTCATGCAGTTGCAGTGAGTCAAGTATGCTGACAAGTTGGTGGGTGCCTGACAAGATGAATGTAATGGTAAGGACACATTGAAACAAAAGTGGCTTGCAATACCAGTGATGCTTGTTCTGCAGCATCACAAATGCGGAAGCTCAGAGAAAAGTAGCATCTGCTACAAATGACCAAAAGGGCTTCACTAAGTCAAGATTCAACCATATGGATGTTTGATTACAGAGGCAACAAACCTGTTTGACCTCTACACTGAACAGCTGCTCAACAAATCAACAAAGCAGAACCGAGGTGTTTAAACTAATGTGTGTTGGGTTGTGCAGACTCAACTTTGTACATCACAAGCAGGGTTGCCATTGCTTGTGTCTCCGTGCAGATCTGTCGCGTGAGCTGGAGGACCTCAGCAAACTGGACCCCACAGCAAAGCCTAAATACTGGGACCAAGCTAAGCTACTCCAGAACTGGCTCAGAGTGATCTCAAGCGTCGCTCCAGCAGTGAGCTTGAAGTTCATCTTGTGAGAAGCATGTGCACTCAGACTGGCGTAAGCTCGGGCCTCGCTGTCTGAGTATCGAGTATGAGGCAGGATCTGCGTCGCTCTGAGCATAAAGTTTCTGCAGGCACTCACCAGATTTGGGTACTTTGCGCAGTTGTCAGATGCTTTCAACGCCTGCTTTCCTGTATGTTGCAGCCAGCGGCTATCAAGCAACACATATTGCATCACTTGTGGGCTTGATCAACAAGACATAGCAAGCTACACTGGTCAAGATGGGGTTGTGCTTGTCTCAGCAGCTACACAATCCAAGGCAGCGGAGATCTGAAACAGGCTTTCAAGCACACTTGCGGTAGTCAACACAGTTTGATGGCATGAACTATTGTCCATTTGTTGTCCATTGACACATTCTCAGGCAGTATGGAGTCAGAAAAGATGATGTACTGTATTCAACTCTGAGCCCCTCCTCCGAAGCAAAGATGTATGTCATTGAGTCCAGCTGTTGTCATGTGACATGCTGATTTGTTGTTGCATCAAGCTTAAGCTGCCGTTGCATGTGAGAAACACAAAGCAAAAAGGCTGTCCAGCTTACACATGCTGTGCATACACTGGCTCGCTCTTCCACAAGCTGCTGAACATGCATCAGTTCTTACAGATTGCTGAGTGATGATGAAGGTCCCTTGGCTGAAGTTGACAGTTGAGGTTGAAACGAATTAACGATTCTGTCACCCCGTCTCCAAGCAGATCTTCATGCAAAATGGCGTGTGATGTCATGTGCAGCAGTTGAGCAGCACCTGGGGGTGTCATGTGGTCCAGCTCGCAGGGTCATCTCTCCCCAAGTTGCGCCTTCAGGCACTGCCAGGAAGAAGCGCCGCTCTGTGCCTGGCTTGAATGACACATGGCCTAATCTGGCAATGTAGTCCTGCCCAATGCTTGATCTCTCATGCAGCTTGCCTGCATGTTGCAGCAGAAGCTTATATGTCACATTGTCATATCTGGTTGATGCTTTTTGGTCGGATCTGGCAGCATGGTCCTGCCCAATGCTGACTCCTGCCTCATAGAGCTTGCATGCAGCACGCAGCATAGCCTTGTCAAATGGTTACAGCTGGATGTGAGTACCTGGCCACACAGAATGGCAGCGTTTTACACGGAGAAATGCACGTTGAAGTGTACAAATGTACTGATTGAATGTTTACTAATGTTTATCTGTATGATGCTTGTCATTGCATGTTGTGAAAGATCATGGCACAATACTATTAACTTAGCACGCTGGGTGGCAGCTAACCCTGCAACTCCTTGGACAAGACCCAAGAAGCCAAGTCAATGCTGAATGGATTACTTACCGTTGTCGGTGGCTTCAGAGCCAGCCTCCACAGGCTGACTGATGTTGTAGATGCTGCCAGGATTGGCAGACATGCCTATAGCCGATGCCGTTGGGGCTTCTTGAACTTCACCATTACCTGAGGCTTGAGCAGTGCTGTGGTTCACTGGCTTCATCACAGTCACAGGNAGCAGTGATAGTCAGTGTCATTGCATGCTTGACTGACTAAAGCAACCCTGTACTCTACAAACAAATTTGTCTGTTGTGCAGGGCACTCTGGGAGTGGGGCAGTGACAGCTGGAGACGCCAAAGTCAGCCTGGATGCTGATGCTGATGCTGCCTCCCGTGGTGGCTCAGTCCAACCCAATGTCATGAACCATCTGCAGGCAGACACTGACAGCACAGATGGTCCGCTTGTTGTTGGTGAGTCAGCAACCCCTCTGCAAATTGCTACCTTTTTGGCGCCATCAATTCTAGTGATTGACCATGCAGATTCCCACTTGGAACAGTCAGTACAACCACTTGACTCGCAGCTCAAGTCTATGTTACTGTGTGACTATTGTACAGGCATGCTGTACTGGCAGTGCTGTGATGTGCACATGTGTCTGTGAGTATGCTGTGCGGTGTGGCTCTGCAGCAAACACCTCATCAGCATGTGCACTCAGGACCAGAGCCTGCACTTGTTCCATTGCAGGGTTGCGTGTTATGAGAGACAGCTTGTGTCAGGGCTGCAATGCGGTTCTGTGTTGCAGACTTGTTCTACAGAGCAGTACTGTATGTTTGGCATGAAGCCATAAGCAAGAAGCCGCATTACTGACAGCGGCACAAAGGATGGGTGTACTTGGTGTGCAGGTGGTAAAGAAGATGATGCGCTGCTATCTCAAGCCTCCTCTGACCGGCAGCTAGGCAGAAGCAGCTCCAAAGCACATTCCCTTTTAGGCAACATCATTGACAAGTGAGTGCTGTCTGCTGCTGACTGGAAATTTCTGTGCGTGCTTGCTGGGTGAGCTTACTACTGGAATGATGACTGACATCTGATAGTCAAACAGTGTGCTATGCCCTTGGCCAGTGGGTCATGTTGCTGATATGCAAATGTACACTTGAAAAAACATGTGCTTCAAGGGTGTCTGCATGCATGCAAAATCGGCCTTGGCATTCCTCCGCTAACAGATTCGACCTTGATGACGAAACCTGTTTTGTTACACGATTGCATTGGCAATTGTTTACTTTGTTTGCTCAACCTGCATGCAAGTTGCATATAAAGGAACAGTTTGCTACCATTTGATTCACACCAAGCTACCCTGCCCTGCTGTGCCCCTGCGGCTCTGGCCTGTCCCCGCCTGTCTATGCTGCCCTGTTTGCCCTGCCTGTGCTGTCCTGCTTGCCCTATTGTTGCTGCCCTGCCCTGTTTCTGCTGACCTGCCCTGTTCCTGCTGCCCTGCCCTGCAATGGCACCATTTGTTTCAAGTTGTGCATGTTGCTGTTGTTTCTATCAAGCTGACACCTCTGCCAGCAAGAAGCGGTGGTGTGCTGCAGCTGGGTGGTCATATCAGCGTTGATAGCTCTTGTGGGCACTGGTACCGTCCTGGGCTTTGTGTTTGTCCGTGGTGTGATGCCCAACATAGATGCTGTGTCATTTGGCAGCATTGGCACCAGCGGCTATGCTGGCAACACCACCTACTCCAGGTACGCACCTGTCATCTTGCCTCGTTGCTCTTGTGCATGTGACCATGACCATCTAGTTGTGGCGCCTTTGAGCGCAAATCGAATTTGTAACAGACACAAACAAAAAGTTGTTGAAAAGCATTGTAAGCACCTACAGTGAATACAGAGTGCTCCAAGAGGAAGCAGAAGCAAATGCTGAATCACGCAGTGCAAGCTGAGCCACACACCCTTTGGCTATAAGCCAGAGTCATCCTTGAAAGAAGGTGCTGGCGGCAGCATGTATTGCTGTGGAGATGCTGCCCAGCTATGCTGTTATGCTGTTGCAGTGTTGGAAGGGAAGAAGAGGGCGCTGGCTGGGATGATGACTGGCCTGATGAGGATCTGCCCAAATCTGCTTCAGCTTCACATAGTCCAAGCTCGCCAGCCAGGCCAACAGGCATGGGCAAGCTCAAACGGGGCACGTTTGCCAAAAAGAAAACAGAGAAGAAGCCAGACAGCTGGAGCAATGACTTCTAAAAAAGGCACTGCTACTCACGCCCTGCCTGCTGTATTACAGCAATTGCAGGAACCCCTGCGGTGTATGGCTCTGCAATGTGTGTGTTTGGATGACCTGTGTTGGTGAGAGTGTGTTAAGTCAATTATGNGAACAGGTGTTGCCTGATCAGGCATCTGCCCAAACGTGCATCCACAAGCTAGCGTTTTCCAAATGTGCACATCTCGGCATGCTGTAAGCATCTACCTATGGCAGCAACTTTTTCCAGAGATAACCTTGCGGTGCTGTGACTCCTCTGCCGTGAAGGGTAGCATTGTATGAAAGCAATGTAGTCAAACAAGGCTCAGCAACGCGCACGTGTCAGAGCCCGTCCCGAGGTCAACCCGGCTCCTGTCCTACCTAGTCAATCACAGCAACGTGCACGTCTACTCTTGCGGTGCTATGTGCTGAGCCGCTGCAAAAGCGCGCGATATAAGCGACGTGATGCAGCAGACAGCGGCGGAGCCAGGCACAGTCATCGACTACTACTCCCAGCGCAAGCTGCACCCTCGTACCGGGGATGTCGGTGCTTTCAACGGCAGAAATTCTGGGCATGATATCAGTCCCAGGTCTTCATATCACGATGATCTGCTGCACCCTGCACACAGCCTGTATACAGAAGAAGCAGACAAGCTTCCAGATGAAGCAGGAATAGACTTTGAAGGGTATACCCAGGATGGTGGCCTAGCTTTGAATGTTGGATTTGATCAAGACGTAGAGCTAGGCACAGACACAAGCGCATCCAACAAAGATGCAGACAGACAGCAAGGACAGCAGGTAGCATCCGCTGTTGCTATGCATATTGACTCCCACTACACAGTGACAGGCAAAACTACACGGCATGAGGTGCCAGAACAATGTTGGTCGATTCTATGTGCTACAAGTTTTACAGATGCACAAATTCCTCTCTGTGCTCATCACAATTGTCAAAACAAAAGCAGCTACATATGACCGACAAGACCGCCATGCATAGGAGCTTGCTTGACTGACAATGCTGCCTGCCATGCATGTCCCAGGTTGTTACATTGCCACATGACAAGACCCAACAATCATTGGTGCTGCTTCAGAGCCGCCTNGTGTTCGCTGCTGCAGGCAGCCTTCTCAGCAATTGCTGAAAAAAGTGTCCTGCATCTGTGCTTGCAAAACAAACGNAATTGCATGCTGCACAGCACAGTGCTCTGCGTACACACAGTGGCTGCAGGTTTATATCAAGCGCTGCGGCTGCCTTACAGGAGAGAGCTTGGACGTGAAGGTTCTGAGGCAAGGTCAACTTGTAGATCTGCAGTATCAGCTCAAGCAGCGGCGGCCCCTGGTACCCATCCTGCATGGTGTGGACTGTGTTCCATCCTATTTCATTGTTGGTGGCTTGGTGTTTGTGCCCCTGAGCATACCCTTCTTGGAGCATGCTTACGGAGGTAAGAGTCTACAATTACTCTTTTCAATTCAAACTGAGTCTGATGGCGATTCACGGGCTTTGTATGCCCTGTGGACGTACCGATCCACGACATGCATGTCAACTCCATGTCTGGCTGCAAGTTGAGCTCACACACAGACTCTTTCATTTTGACATTTGACCTCAGAGAACAAGTGCCCTCAGATAGCATTGTTACAATTCAGCATGTTGGTGTGCCATGTCATCAAAGGCCCATACTGCCACTCCCTTACAATGCTGGAGAGACAGTTTACGACTACTGTAGTCCACAGCAGCGCTGAGTGTTGCTGCAGGCCTAAATTGGCGCAAGCTTGCACCAGTGCCTATTTTGGCTCTTGTGACAGAGTACTGTGAGCTGCCGGATGAGCAGGTTGTAGTCCTCTTCCAAATCCTGGCTGCTGAAATCAATTTCGGCTACAAGTTCCAGACTGTCAGGTAAGCTGATGGCATTTCACTACGCAATGCAATTGGGCATAGATGCTTTGTTTGTCCCATGTTTGTCCTGGACGCCAACAGGTGTTATGTGTGTGTGGTCTGCTTGTGTGCTCTTCAACGAGACATCATGTACAATTGCAGAGCTCTGGTTCGACAAATTCCGCTGATCAAAAGAACAACATATGCATTGTTTTTCTGATTGCAGCTAGCAGCTATGAGTAGCTATGCAGCTATGAGCCATGTTACAAGCAGCTGTCAGCAACACTCCAGGAGTTGATGAGTTTGCCTGATGCAGGTGTGAGGGCTTCAACAACCAAGAGATCCACAACCTGAAGCAGCTTGCAGAAGCAGTTGACGGCTGCAAGTGAGCAGACTAATCCTGCACAGGCTGCCATATTGCTGNCGCACAGGCACAGCAGCATCACAGCAGGATGCAACAGGAAACAGCCCTGCAGATGTCATGATCACTGCTTCTGTGCCTGACTTAGGCGTCTTGCTGAGCAGCAGCAAGCTCTGGAGTGGTGAAGTGTCCAGCGGTACCTTTGTTGCCACGAGTGAGTCTGATTTGACCATCCTCAGACAGGTACGTTATGTCAATCCAGCCCTGCACGTGCGAAGTCATAACATATTTCTGTTACATGTGACACACAGACTGCTTTACAAGCTTGCCAAGACCTTCGATTGCAGCATACAGTCAAGCATAAAGCTGCTAGCCGGACCTTTGTCTCATCACCTAGCAGCTTGAAAGGCACTGGGTAGGGTATCTTGAAGGGCAGGAAGCTGAAAGAGAAGGCTGCCTTGTCAAACTGGAAGTCAATTCGCATATTCTGCATGGACACATGGCAAGTAAGGTCACCATTCAATCAGCGGCGTGGCTGATTCTGCAATGCAGTTGACACAGCCAGGGCTTTGCAGCATTTGAGCCGCCTTGGCCTGTCACATTATTGGGCAGTGCACACAGTACATGACTTGGTGCAAAGCCATCAGCGCTGGGCAGTGTTGAACTTCAACATATGCAGACAAGCAACGGCATAGTTGAACAGGCCTGACAAACTCCACAGCCATTTCCAGTATCTGTAACAGGTTGGACACATTTGCGCTGAAGTGACCCCTNACTGAGTTGATCTGACATGCAACAGGAGATTGAGCCCACATGATGTTGTTTGGTGCAGCCTGTGCTGTGTACATGACACATTTCATGTCCTGCAGTAACAAAACGCTTCAGCAACCTGCAAATATGCCGTCGGGTCCTTACACAAAACGGCAAACAGCTTGATGTGTACCGAAAAGCTGTCTGGATGTACTTCTATGCTGTGCAGCTGTAGACCTCAGGCAGCGCAATAGCGCTCTTGATGTCGCATTTGGCTCTGTATGCATCCTGCAACATGCTGCTCAGCCTTTGCTAACGGTTACGTGAGCCTGTCACGCATGCCGATCTGGCGATCCGTCAGTTGCCTTGTAAAGGGAGCGTTGCTTACCTGGCGGTGCAAGGGTGTTGCGCGGCATGCAGGCAGCTTCCGTAGGGCACGGTCATCTGAACAGGAACGATAGAGGCAGAGGTTGTTAAGGCGCACGTATCTGATATTCTGAGCTGGGGAGCGACATGTTTTGGCCAGCCAACAAAATTGATCACCTGTGTCAGCATAAAATGGCCTGCATGATGTATGACCAATAGCACTTTGCTACAACAGCAGTCAGAGTATTGTGCTGAGAATACTCCAACTTGCAGGCATAGCTTGCACGGTATCAGGCAAGGCAGCATTCTGAGGTGCATCAATGCAATACTCAGTGACTTGTCAAGATCAGTGAGTACATGAGCAAATGCCTGCTGTGCTGCAGAACCCAGCAGTCACCTTGGCGTGGACAGTAGCCAACTTTGTGCTGCAAGGCCAAGTTGCGGGTTTCAGAGTGGACACCTACCCACACTGCGCCGGCTTATCTACCAACACCATCCTCATAGTGGCTTCAGTCATTGTGGTCCTCTTTGCCCACTTCTGTGTCATGGCGGGTCCATGGCTTCAGCACAAGCCTCTGCAGCTGTTCCACTTTCCTCTCAACTTCAGAGTCAGATTATACGCTGTACTTCTGGGTGCAGCAGGTCTCTTCTTCATCGCAAGATTCATCAAGTGGTATGCCAACTTCCGGGAGCAGCGACGGATGAGAACACTGCTGAGGGCAACGGGCGGAAGTAGGCAATTGTCAAGTACCAGAAACAGTCTCGGAAGTGGTGAGGTGGCTCAGCCATTCCAGCTGAGCTTGACTCAGCCAAATCCAGTCTTGACGCTCACAACCATGCCGCTCAAACGCAGCTTGAACAGTCACANAGCAACCTGTCAAAGCATTACAGGACAATCATAATGATGTGCCATTACACATAATGTTGATTGCTAGTTAATGACTTGAGTTATCAAGGCATTTGTTATTGTGATGTGACCATGATTTCCCAAGCGAGCTGCTAGCAGCTCCGTGTCAAGCGCTACAAGCAACTTGACGAGGGTTTGTGGGCACACCAGTACTGGGATGTTGATGTGATGCAGACCTGGGAAAGTCTTTGAGCAGCAGAGAGGCCGCTGTTTGCTCAAACATGTGCTGCACCAAGGTCACTTTGCAAGCTGATGTCAGACATGAATCAAGCCATCGACACCTGAGGCAAGATCGTCAATTGGCATGACCAAATTCTTGTTGTTTGAATGTCANCCAGCGCACACGACACTGACCAAACATTGCATCATCATCCCAAACTGGCGAGCCCACGGACTTGGTCGGCCGCATTTTTACAAGTTGAGCTAGCAAAACGATGCCACGCTGTACACAAATGTGCAACATGGACATGACATTGTAAAATGTTGAAAACAGACTTGCTTATTGCTTCGACTATGCCCTAAACAAAAGCAATGCATGCTGTCCCTGTGACATGCATGTCCAGCCTTGACTGCTCTCATGCCCATGCTCATGCCCACGCCTGAGGCTGTTGGTGTTGCTTTCACACTGCCTTTATCTAGATCTGTGAATGTGACTGTGGCAGTGACTGCAAGTGTGACTGTGGTGGGTGACTGCGAGTGTGACGATGACTGCTAGTGTGGCTGTGACAGTGACTGCGAGTATGACTGTGACTGTGGTTGTGACTGTGACTTTGAATATGGCTGTGAATGTGAATGCAAGTGTGGCTGTGACTGAAGCTGTGGCTGAGAGTGTGAGCAGACCTGATGGGGCTGCCGNGTGCTATATCCATTTGTGCATACCTGCTGTGCACCTGCCATTGTGCAGGGCATAATGCAGACAAGCTCATTGCCATCTGCTATATCAATAATGCTAAAAGTGACATGCATCCCATTCATATGGCAGCGGTCTGTACCTTTTGACACCCACGCGTCACATAATCAGCAACCTGGCGGTAGTGCCTGAGCCACAAAAAAGTGTTTTTCAGCTCTAAACCTTACCCTGCACTGAAACAGCCTCAGCACTCACATTACTTTTGTTCATCATTCAGGTTGCAGCACCTCGTGCTTGACAGTCAGAGGGTCTTGATCTGGTCAAGCTTGCCTGCCAAGTCACAGGACGTGCAGCCAGGTCCATGTATTTGCCCTGCCAGTAGGAACAAGCCCAGAGTATGCCAGTGTAGATGCCAGCCCACTCTCAACTTGCTGTCTGTTGAGTTGAATTTGCTTTGTGTTTGTGCAGTCAGATCATGAAGCAATGACCGACAGCCCTACAACCAAGTTGAAGCCGACAGCTGCTCCCAAACCAAGAAGGCGACAGTACAGAATAAAGCCGGGAATAAGCTAGAGGCTGCATACGTGATGATGCAGTTGAACCCTACTGGGTATATCTGTTGCTGTACTATGAGGTCAATGCTGTTCTCATTATGTCATGTGGTTGAACTTGGTATTGTTTGTCATGTCATCCTTTGCCTGCGTGCTGGACCATGCTTGCTCTAATGTCAGGCCTGTCTTTATTCTACTACAGTCCTCGCTTGTCAGGCATCGCACTGTGGCTTCAGATGGGAATCTTCATGAGGGAGCAGTGCAGTGCATCAAATTGCCTATTGCATCGGGTGATAACACTGGCAACAGGCGTGTGAACGTAGGCCCACAACATATCTTGTGCAGTGTCGGTGCGCGGCGTCTGACTATGCATATAAGTCCTCAAGCTGACTGTAAAAGGCATCAAATAAAAGTTATGTGCAAGCTGAGAATTGCAATGCCTTGCCTATGCGATGCATGTCTCATCGAGCTTTTGAAGTCTGTTGCAAGCTGGCTAGACAAAAGGTGGACCATCAGCACAGGCTGAATTGCTCTGGCAAAGCATTGGTGAAGACACCAGGGTCGAGCAAATGTCTATAGCGGGGTTGTGCTGCTTGGGGCCAGCTTTTGCGCTTCAGCAACAAACAAAAAGACATTTGTTGGCAAATTTGCTTCATGCCTTCACTCAACAAAATACCCAGTTGACGAAACCTTGACAGACAAATGAAACAAAACCATCATTGCTTCTATTGCTCAATTGTAAGCCCAGATCCCTTGGTAACATCTATGTCACCCATGCCCTCCTCAAAGTCCTCTTCACTGTCTGAGTCACCAGCCACTTCCTTGTTTGCATTCTCAGCCTCAAGCATCTGCAGGGATGTTGAGGAGTCGAGGTTTTGCAAAACAGTTTTTCAAGACAATTAAGTCTCAAGCACATGCGTACATGATTCAAGTCAGGATATTTGCAGGGTTACAATTTGGNGATTTTCACCTGCAGTGCTGCAGTGCACAACTTACTGGTGTGCTCATTCATGCCTGTGGATCTGAACATGCGCAACCGTNTGCAAGGTTGAAGACTCACATGTCACCAGCATAACTTTGACAGCCTCAGTGCGGCTGCTGAGGTGCAGTTGCATTGTGTGCAAGTGAGTAGAGCAAAGACCTTTCATGCAATTCATGGCGTTCAGCTACAACCTTGTGTTGCCATTTACTAATCAACTTGATGCCACCTGACATTATCGTACAATATGTACTTGCCACAAATTCTGGAGTGCCAGAACATTAGTTGACATGATGCAATATCAGTCAAGCATCTTCACTTTGCTGAGCCACCTGGGAGCAAGGCCAATGTACCTAAGCATAGATGCTAGCGCTTCTTGAGGCACATCTTGCAGACGCTTAATTTCTGCAATTGCTTCCGACAGCAGAGCTTCTGACCTAGCCTCGTCTGAGGNACAAGGTCACGTTGCATGCATGGGAGACATGTGCCACAGGTGTGCGGTGATGCGGGCGCCTTACACCTCTATGCTTGTGTGTTGCAGGATCTTCCAAGACTGGCTCCATTAGCACAGAAGATCTGATAACAGTGCGGAGCTGTGGCACACAGATGTTGGAGCGCTTCAGACAGGAAGCCCTCAAGGTTGACTACCTTCTCCTTGCAAGGATGTAGTAGCGTACAGTGACAGTAATATATCCTCCCCGGTGTAGATGTACATATGTAACAATTCATAGCTATCACTGTGTTTCATGAACATTCCAAAGGCATCCAGTGTTCAGCCTCTGTGCTGCAATATGATGTCCAGCACTGCCAGGCTGCGTCTAGGAGGGGCATGGTGGCACAAACTTGCAGCCACTGCAAAGCTGAATGTCCAACAAAATGTTTGGAACTGGGTGACCATCCTCAGCATGTACACTGTAAGGTGATGTGTGACAGTGCCAGGGGGCATGCAGGAGGGTGATGATGGCATGAAGCAGCTCGAAGATGAAGCCTTGATGGGCCTCAAAGGCGCTGCAGGCCTGGACAGCAGCCGAGAAGCTATGCATGAAGTACTAGGCCATGAGCGGGACCTCATTCTTGCCAGGTAATACAGCATAGATCTGCCCTTGCAGCCTTAGCAGCACCAAGGCATTGGCAACGCTTTCAAGATTGGACCCATGCAGTGATGTCACATGTGAGATTATAGGTCAGAAGGCTTTCTCATAGCACTGGAGCTGAGGTCCATTGTCATTTTACATGAGTGACATTGTGTCAGGCGCAACATGCTAGCAACTTTCCACAAATCATGTCCAGATTTTGCATGCCCTAATGTATTCCCAGATCCATCATGGCTGATGCAGCAATAATCCAAAGGAGACAAAGGAAAAATCCAAAGGAGGGCAATTGAAATGACCCCTCATCATGGTGGGAAAACCTTGCTTGTAGTGAGACCAGGTCCAGNCAGTGATCCAGCACATCAAGCAAGAACCTGAGTCATACCTGCAGTATTGACTCTATAGATATCATGAATAGATGTGGATCCTCTGACTCTTCAGGTATNGTCATTGTGTCCTTATGTCATGGTGTGGCATTCTGAGGCTTGTCCCGAGGAGTAACAGTCATAGCATGGGTGCCTGGCTTAACTGCTGCTGCTGCTGGAGGTGAGTTGGGGAGAGACTCTGCTAAAGCAATAGTACAGCCTCACAGGCCTTTCATGTGAGCCAGGACTGGTTATGTGTCATTATGACGCTTGTCCTGTGGTAGAACAGTCATAGCACATGTGCCTGGCCACACTGTTGGGTTTCTGTGCAGATGTATGGTAACAATGATGCTAGTCGGTACCTCTCAGTCAGAGGTACTGTGCTTGTCGTGCAAGGTGTAAGTTGCATTTTTGTGCAGCCCATGCATTGGCAGCGGCAGGCCATTACACCATTACATTAAGTCATTACATTCTTTTACCGTGCGATTGACATAGCTGACTAGAGGAGAGAATCTGGGCAGATAGTTCGAGTTATGCACACTTTGCATGCATGCAGAAGGGCTAGAGTGATGGTCTGAAGCACAGGTGTGTAACAGTGTATTTCGTGAGNGCACAGCCGCTTTTGCAGCATGCTCAAGCTCAGGTGAGAAGGCAGCATGCGTGTGCGAGCATCATGAAGATGAACAGCAGCAGGATGCTACATTTCTACCTGGGATACTTCCTGTCTGATCCTGGTGTTAGCATAGAGCCACTCAAGCTCCTTTGCTCTGTTGGCAATTTGGTCAGGGTCTCCTTTGCCTGTTCTGATGTGCTGATCATAGATGTCCACATCATCTTCTAGCTGCAAACCACGTGTGTTCAGCGCTGCCTCCAGGGTACTCCGCCTCTCTGCAAGGTGCACACAACATAAGAGGAGCAGAGCTCGCTGACATGTCATGTAGACTGTGAAACTGGAGATAGAGAACCAAGCAGCTTGACATGCAGCATAACTGGGGCGTAAACTCCACATGTGCAGTCTGTCTATGTGTGAGAGAGCTCACCGCTTTGTAGGGCTTGTGCTTTGAAGTCCCTCTTGCGTTTTGCACCTGATAGGGCCTTATCACGGCGTGCAAATGCTGCAACACTTCCCCATTTGCCATAGGCAGCTGTCACAATGACCTGAAGGGCAGCTTGTGTCATTGCTGAGGAGTGTCAAAGCAGTGCATTGATTGCAGCAACCAACGCCATTGTACCTGCTTGCAATATCTGCGAGCAGGTTTGAAACCCTTGCCGACAGGGTTTGGCACCAACTGATGTTCTAGCGACTTCAGGTCCTTATCAGTCAGCCGGTAGGTAGAGCGAGCTTACTTGGCGAACATCCAGACGGCCTTGTCTCTCTGGATTTGTATATAGATCGTCCGTTTATCCGGTGACAGCTGCAGTACTTGCTCAAGCACGCCGTCTGCAGGTCGTGGTCTTGGCAGGCTTTNGTTGACAAGCTTGCAACACTTGCATCAAGATAGTGTCAGCACAACAGACTGTACCTTGACTTCGGCAATGTCCTCTTCACGCTGCTTGAGCTCCAGAGCCTTCTGGCTATTCTCAGCCAGCAGCTGGGTGTTGGTGTGGATCTGGTCCTCCAGGTCATGGTGCAGCTTCTGCACCTTCTCATTGAGCAAGTTGAATTCCTTCTGGACGCGGTCGGTGGCCACCTGAGACTCCCGCAGCATCTGCTCAAGCCGCTTCACCTGCTCCTCGCTCTGCTGAGCTGCTGCAGTCTTGGTCTTGATGTCAGCCTGGCGAGCCTCCAAGGCGCTCTTCAGCTGCTTGGCCTCCCCTTCCAGCCTCTCCTTCTTCCTCGCTTCCCTGTGGCACCATATTTGTCAACACTCTATAAATGATGTACAAAATGCAGGTCTTCAAGTAATGCAGCCTGACATGCTTCACAAGGCGCTCTTGAGCTGATTGACCTTTCCTCTCATGCTGTCCTTCTTGCTCACTCCCCTGTAGTGCAGTAAGCGGTTCTGGCACCATGCTTGGTGTACGCCTTACACTGTTTGCAACATGATACAATGTACAGCCAAGCGGCCCTAGTCATTCATGCCTGACTTGTCTGCACTGCACAAGCATACGCCTGACGGCAGAGTTGTTGTACAAGCTTCTCGTGTCTGGGTCTATTGCATGTGTAGCATGGCTTGGTTGCATCTAGCCCGACATGAGCCTGATCAGCCCTAGAGGCATGTGTGGTGAGCATTGTTCTGTTCCACAGGACCTGACAATCGCATGTGCTGACTGCTGCAAAATGGCTTGGCACTGTGCTGCACTGTGCAGCTTCCCGCTGGCAAAGTTGTGTCTATACAACATTGTTGCCCTGGGCTGTAAAGGCTGTGAATTTGGTGTAGACAATGATTTGGCTGCATGCTACTGCATCACNTACACGAACCTCAAATCTGAAACAAACCCATACACACCCCTTGTACCAGCTGTCAAGTATAATGGCATCCTTCTTGCTGTCAAGTTTTCTGTTGCTATTCAGCGGCTGTCGTGCAACACTGTGACATTGCTGATACGTTGATGGCCATGTGGAAGACCCACAGGATGAAACTGACACTCCATCTTGATTGCTGTGAGATACAGGTCATAAATACTAGCTGTGATGTGCCATGCACGTCTCACGCTGTTGTCACAAGCAACCAGGGTTGGCGTTCCAGTCCAGCGGTTCCTTTCCTTGGCTGCCAGTGACATGGTCAATCTACTCCAGCAGCCTTGAACAATGCAGATACAACTCACCTACAGCCCAACTGGTCAGCTACAACAGCAATAATAACGATTAACCTGTTTACTTATGCACACCATCTCTTTGATGTATGCTTCTCTGGCGTGATGACAGCATTTCACAATGATTTTGACACAAGCAATAAGCCCTGTTTTGCTAGTATTGCTGGAGAGACCAACCTCAAGGTGGTGTTGCTCTCTCGCAGCAGATTCATGTCATGCACCTGCTGCATCAGACGCTGTTGCTGCTCCTGGCTGCGCAAGCTGTCCCTCAACTTCTCACCCACATCCAGGCGCGCCTGCTCAGCCAGGTTGGCCCTGCTGTTGGATGCCTCCAGGTCAGCTCTGAGCCTGGCAACAACTTGCTGCAAGCTGGAGGATTCGCCTTCCAGTGTGCGCGCCCGCCGCTGCAGATGTTGCACCAGACTTGCNAAATGCCACGTGCCCACAGTGCAGTATGCCTCCAGCTCCATCTGCTGACAACTGCATCTGTCTAAGTGCAGCTGCAAGTATGGTCATGCTGCATGGCGTACAACAGGCATTTGTCAATTGCCTCACGCTCGTGCGCCTCACCCGTGACTGTCTGCTTCAGGCTATGCGCAGAGTGCTGGCAAACATTCCGGTCAACTCACAAGTCTTATCTTCAAGCCCATACCTAGATGTGAACCTGTTCAAGTATGATGATCGGTTAGTATCACCGCTGATCAGGCCTCGAGTCTATGCAGTTGATAGCATCATTAGATTTGTTTCTAGGAGACAACCAGATANGCTATGACTTGACATATGGACAGAAATGCTTTGTCAAAGTGAGGGACAGCTGGCCTATGCAAGTGGGCACAGCCTGCTTTAAAAGTTTGTAATGATCAGCATGTTATGGTTCCAAGCCTGTTATTGTTTGCCATGTATGCCATATACGTCCAAGCACCAGACACAACTCTGCGCAGCACGGCACAATCGTTTACCAACTAGCTTGGGTTACCACTATGTTACTGAACTCGCACTTCGAGTTGCACTGACACCTAACCCCTACATATCAAGTACACAGCCGCATGCCAGCAGCAGGAGCCCATACCTTGCCATCATCAAGAAAGTCTCTGATGCCTGAATAGCGCTCTGCCACAAATGCACTCTCATACAACAACTTGGCTGTCGCTGCAAAGGGGCTGAAGTCAATTTCCACCTGTTGCCCTCCCTGTTGCTGCAACCTTTTTGTTGCCTCTGCGAATAGCTCTGAATACTCTGCAGCATGTATCCTGAATATGATGTACAGCTACCACTAGCTCAAGCTGAACTTGATGGTATGCCCATGTCAGCAGCAGCACTACAACGAAGCTGGTGACTGCTGCTCTTGGAACAATGCAGTGCCTGCTTTGCAACAAATCGAGCATGCAAGGCAAGACAGGAAGAAGATAGTACATGCATCATACAGTGTGATGTTCGTGCAAAAAGATAGAGCACAGGTACCAACTAGTGTGTCACACTTGTCCTCCTCACACTTGTCATCCAGCAAGAACAGGTTGACGTACTTGCTTCCAAGCCTGGACCGCCTGGACCTGAAAAGTCCAGAAATTCTGCATTGGGGATTCCAAAGGTGAAGCCACCGCCCATGTAGGGCTGATCGAGTATGTCCTGATCAGGCACCCGCCAAAGTGGGTCTTCCAAGCTGCCCGCCTCCTGTGTGTGCAATGCACATAACTCATTTGAATATCAGCAACACTGCATGGTACGTCCAGGTGTGAGTTGTGGCAAATGTGTCTTGCTTGTAAAGTAGCATCACTGCGTGCTATGCACAGACATGTGTATATGGCTGCACGTCTCCTGTTTGAGGAGTGACAGTGCCGTGCAGGGGCGTGAGTACAACGCATGTGTCTTGTCTGAGGAGTAGTGTCACTGCCTGATATGGGCCAACTCAAGCTTACAAAACGCCGCTGCAGATCACATGCACATCTGCTGTACAGCAGCTGGGCAGTCCAAGAGGGGCTGGCATTGAGATGCAGACTGCAAAATGCTGATGCCTTGCAGTGTATGAGAGCTGTGCAGAAAGTGACTTGCAATGTGCTGCTGTTACTCTCCTGACCCGATCACGCACGATTTGCACAAGACACATATATCTGAACATTGTGCCAGCTGGTACTNGTCCTCTTGCTGCTCGTGGTTCAGGTGATGAGTGTTGATGGCTGATTGCAACCTATGGTCTTCTTCTTTTGGTCGCGTCAAACCAGAGCCGTTGAATGCAGGAGGGCTTGATTTCATCTACCTGTGCTATGACACATGTGCCCACAAGCCCGGGGGGCGGCGCTATGAGGAGGGCACCATGCCCTGGCATGACTGCCACTGCTGCGTCATTGGACCTGCTGCCTGGGATACGCTTGAAGGTGAGCTTCTCAGGTGCTCTTTTAGGTCTCACTTGATTGCTGTTTCTGTAGACCTACTGTCTCGATTCCTATTGAGGGTCTGCCTGTGCCTGACTGTCCAAATGTCCTGGTTGTCTTTGCTGCAACACTGCTGCATTGATCAGGATACTCCTGAAAGCGAGGATGCAACTCAAGTCACCACTGTTGCTGTTTTGTGTGCCTGCTGATTGCTAACAAGGCAAGTAGGCACCTTCCACTGACATTGCTCCCAAATAAACAAATGCACATGTGGACAGAGCTAGTATGTAATCCATGCTTTGTCCAGCTTGTTATGCTGTACAGCAACTTAGCCCTAGCATGACAACAAGCGGCATGCCACGTGACGCACTTGTTCCTGACAAACGGCTGCCAGTCCTTCACACGCATGATGCTGTAGCGCCCTCACGTTCACAACAATGAACAGTGCCCCTCAATGCGTGTGTAGTCTGCAGCATATGAGCAGCAGTGGTTGACGTTGGCAGAGGAGTACCATGATCACCTGAAGGACATGTCCAGTGTGCCAGGCGTGGCTGGACCCAAGCAGCCAGCCGTGCATGGTCCCACCAGTAGCTCAGATGATTGGAGAGTTCAAATCTTCAGGTCTGCTGCACCCTGTGCTCTTTGTTTACGGGTGATCAAACATGATCAGTGAGTCATTCACAAGCGGTTTGATGTGATTCGCTTGTCAAGCTTTGCACAAACTGGGCAGTCACGCTATGCGCATTGCACAGGCACAATCTGCTGCTGCTGTTGACATGTGCATGACATGCTCTATTCGCTTGGCGGTTTTCGCTAGGTGATGCACTTCACCTAGGCTTCATAAAAGCACCTGAACCAATGCCTGCATCAATTTGAGTGTAGGTGAGCTCAACCCAGTCACTCTGGAACCATTTGCAGCCCCACTCTGCCCCCCACCAGCTGCTGCANGAAGGCTGGCCTCTGTATACCTGCAGTACGTGGACTGTAGTTTGATACCAGTACAAACTGAAGCAGAACATGCCATTGCGCAGCAACCCAAAATGTCCTTGCAAAAATGCTGCCATCAGCTTCAAGTTGCAGTACCAGGCAAACAGCCTGCTGCTGGAGTGTGTACTCCTTGTGAGCAGGAAACATTGAGAAAGATGCCTTGCTCATGCAGCACCAGCGATGCGTGGAGTGGTCCAACATGTGTATGCAGGTTTTGCAGACTACGTGTGCAGAAGCATTTCATGTCTTCTTTGTCAGTCAAAGGTGACAACAAGCAAGGTAGGCCCTAGAGAAGCAAGGCATACTGGCAGAGATGCTGCGCGCGTAGCCCATGTGCATGACACTGTTGCGAGGAAGAGCTGGCAGCCTCTCAGGTGGGAGGGGTGCCTGGCTTGTGCCCCTGCCCATGATCAGCCCTATGTCAATGTTCTGCTTCTCCTGCAGGTCCTGCAATAATGAGTCTGCCTCCTGCAGCCAGGAGAAAGCATTGTCAAAGACTGCCCTGGTTCCTGCTGCAAGATGTTGGCACTGCGAGACTCCACTCCACTCCCATGCAGCAACCTGCTATTACAGTAACCACTTTAATATGTGCTCATATGTTACCTTTTGGACAGAGTTTGATCCTACCAATTGCTGTGACCAGACCAGTTTCTCTGTCACTGTTCAANGCTGTCTGCAGCTGCACATGCAACATGGCCAGCACAACACTGCTGTCACATGGAATTCATGACAAGTAGGTGTTTGCAGGTCACAGCCCTTGGTATAGTGCAGCATCATGCCACATCTGCCTCTGCCTCTTCAGTGATCAGTAGTGTGTAGATGACACTGTCTAAGTCACTGCTGTGCATATATCATGCGGACAATGCTGATCTCTGCAGGTGGCAGGACAGGAAGGACGCTACCTGGCCAAGCTACTCAGCAAGCACCGCGTTCAGCCTGGCAAGCCACTGCCCCAAGAGGCACGCCCTTTCAGGTAAGACAGTAATGCACCCGTCAGCAGGCTGAGTTACAATACACAGTCGAAACTACTTCCAGAATGGGGCTACAGTTGACAGTCAGACCTACCTGCAGAATAGCCTCATGAAGCGCATATGTCGCAGCAGCATGCGTGACTGACGCTGCTGAGTCCAGGAATGTGTCTTTGAGCTGCACTCTCCTTGTGCACCTTGCTTTTGGCTGCCGTGAACCATGCAAGCCTTGCTGGAGACAAGCCTAGCAGGGCAATTCCATGTCGCCTATGCCTCATGCTGCACATGCATGTTGTAATGTGATCACTTGTGTTACACTGAGATCCTCCCTGCTCACTTGTGTCAGCTTTGTAGATGGCCACTGCATGATATGTGTGCTTACTAGCTGTGTCATATGCCTTTGCAGCATGTCCTTAGCTTGTACGCAGAATGCATGGACAGGGGCTTAGCTGGATTGTGACAACGCTGCATGTGCTGTCACTTTCATGTGCGGTGTGGTGTAGTGTTGCGTTTTGGGTACAGAAAGCTTGTCCACAGCTGTCGTGAATGTGCGGTTCCTTCATATGACAAACAAGGCTGTAAGATGTCAACAAGCGTAGTGCTGAAGACCAAGCCACATATAGTATGTGGCCCTTGCACTTCTTTGGCATGTGTGACTCAGAGTGAGTTGCACATGCAACACTGGTTTGAGGCACACGTGTTGACTGGTTGTGTGACAATCTGGGTTGCGAACTGCATCCGCAACTGACATACAATCAACTTTCATGGGGTACACATAGGAAGACTTTTGCTAGCAGGTGCCACCAGAGCCAGTTCGCCCTGTGACGTCAACGCACATGTTGACATTNACAGCCCTGCTGACCTGGGCCTGCACCTGCACCTGGCTAACCTCTTGCTGCGCCTCAAAAGCTGGGATGGTGCTCACAAGGTGCACAGGCCCGCCATGTGACCGCGCTCACAAGTTTTTTCTGTCACATGGCAGATGGCTGCACTGCTGATTCTTGGTCCTCTCAATGATGACATCCCCTGCAGGTTGAATCCAGTGTACAATGCAAAGTGTACATCAGATTCATAGATATGGTCTGTTGAATGTGCCATTGACAAGGCCAGCCAACCTGCTTGCAGTTGGGGAGGATGGTGATCTTTTGAACCTTGGAGAAAAGAAGAAGAAAAAGAAAAAGAAGCAGACTACTGAAGCTGTGGTAGGTGATGCACCAGGCTACGCTGGTGCAGTGTGTGAGCAGTGTATGAGCTACAGAGGGGCCCTGCAGTGTCGAATGTTTACCGTAGGAAGAAGCACTTGCAGAGGCCACTGCTGCTGGAGGTGAAGAGGATGAAGAAGCTGTGCCAGAGCTTGGATTGGGACTTGACAAGAAGAAAAAGAAGAAAAAGAAGCGTGAAGTGAGTATCTGTTGTCAGTTGCAAAGTCAGCCTGGTTGTGCACAGCATTGCGGCCATGCCCTGCATGAGTGTTGNTGGGGATACGACAGCAAGCGCAGCAGACTCCACCGAGCAATTGGGCAAATCTTGGGATGGAGTTACTCTCTGCGGTCGCGGAGCACCTTGATAGCGCCACAGACATAGAGTTCCTAAATCGGTATTACAGCTCCACCGCTTTTGGCTATATGTCGCCGGTCTGCACACAGTGGGGCACATGCATACGCAAGTTGAGCGGCTTTGAGAACAAGCCTATTCGAACGCATGCTAGCGGAGTTTGACCTGAACTTTGCATCAGTGGCTCCCCTACATATGTTGCTTTGTGAGCGAAGTTGAAACCAGCTCATCGACTGCAGGTACATGCATGCTCCCAAAAGTGCGGAAGCACCTTGCTGACGAGTTGCAGGTTGATGAAGACACTTTTGTTGACAGTGCTCATATTGAAGTGACTCGAGCATTCTTTCCAGACGCTCTTGCTAGGCTGAGGTATTTTCCAAAAATACAGAGCATCAATGTAAAGCTTGACACGCCAGGTGAGCAGGCTTTCAGGTTTTACAATGGCGAGCAGGATGGGCGCCACCAGCTTCATAATGGCCTGTTGTTGTTTGATCAAAAATGGCTGGAGGCCATTTTCTCGCTCAATGCACAGCTGGTTTGCCTGCACCTGAGCCTGCCGTCTGGTGATCGGCTATGTGAGCTACCCTGGGAGAATCTAGCAGAGCTTCGAGAACTTTCACTCGGATTGAGCAGAATTGTACAAGGCACCTTTGCCTCAGTTCTTCCAAGAGTTCCATCTCTTACGGCTCTCTACGCTGACATTGACTTCTTCAGTGTGCCATGCCTAAAATTCCTGCCCAACCTTGCCANGGCAGAGCAATTTCAGTAACATTTGCCTTGCTTGGTCGAATTTACATTCAGCATGCATCATGCAAAGCACTGCCTGCAGGATCTTCCTGGAGCATTGTCAGATGCTCAAGTTGCTGAAGGTCTCGGCCTGACAGACATCAAGAACAGGGACTGGTCTATTCTCAAGACCTCAGCTGTCAAGGGTGAAGGCCTGTTCGAGGGCTTGGACTGGCTAAGTAATATGCTGAAGAACAGGCGATGAACCTTGTGCTGTGAAACACTTGATCCTAACCACAACGTATCAATCAGCATGAGGTGCTGTGAGACGTGCTTGTGGTCACGGCACCTGGGATAGATCATTAGACTGTGGGGGACTTGCCAAGAAATGTCAAATGCATCGTTCATGACCTTAATTTTATCTGTGTGCCCAGAGACCCCCTCATCTTGGTCAACGGTGTCTTCACTTGTAGCAAGGTACGCGATGCGCTACTCCGCACAGCGCACACCTGATCGTGATGCCTCAACTGGGGATGCACGAGCATGGTCAACTTGCAATCTAGGTTTTGCGCACCTAACATCGTCGTTTTACGTCGAAGCACCGCTCTAGGCTGCTGCAACTCTCCTGTTTGCTTGCTTGCGCGCGTAGTGCGACATCGCACTTGATCTTGTGCTGTGCAGCATGTCGCTGTCGACCACCACGCTCGGTCAGGGAAGGCTAGCTAGAGTCGGGCTGGAAAATCCCGCACGTCAGCGTATACAGAGGCAGCAGCGGTCCAGGACAGCTTTTGTATGCAAAGCCTCACAGCGCAGACATCCAGATGCTACAGGTATCACTGTCACACACTGACACAACTTCACCATCAGAAGAGCATGGCCAAACTCGTCAGGACCTGGTGCGAGCATCGATACACGCCGAGATTNCATAAGCAAAGCACAGCAAGCTTGCTGTGCTTTGCGGAAAGCATTCATTGTCAGAGTTGGGCAGCATAGGAGCATGATTTCTTCTCACCGAGCAGGTGCTAGTGAAGCTGTGATAATTCCACGACACTGCATTATCCCACAGCTGGTTATGTACTGCGGCACACATTGGCTGTCTGCAAGTCACCTGGCTTAGCCGCTTGTACTGCATATTGTAGGCTTTGAAGGGCCTGCACCAGCAGGGTCTGGCTGTGTGTAATTTGACGCGGGAGAGCATCCTGGTGATGTTCCCTACAGATGACATTGAGACTGTGAATTGTACAGTCGCAGAACTGGGAGGGTCTGCGGCTTTTGAAGGTAATGGCAAAATCTCATACCCCTAACCTCACTGCCCAGAGGCATAGGCGTGTGACAAATGTTTCCCAGAAACCTTTGGTTTCCCTTACAATGTTCAGCAATGTGTGTTGCACATCAAGCACATGAGCATGTGCCTAGTAGCTCAAATATCTTGCCAACACAGCAACTGTGTGACCTACAAAGTTCAGGAGGGGAGACGTGACCACCTTGCAAATCGTGTTCCAACCTGACTGCATTCTGCTGTGGGTTATTACCACATCCTGCAAGCTTACAAGTTTTTCGGTCTTTGCTTCAGGTCCTTGGATGCAGAGGCCACATTGGCTGAAGGTTAACCCTGCCTTTGGTAGCTGTGACCTGGTGGAGGCAGAGGCGACCAATCGGCGCAGGTTTTCAGTGCTCGGGCTCATGACTTGTATGCTCTGGGGTCCATTTGGATGTATATCATGACGCAGAGGGCCTGGTTTGTGCCAGAAGGCCCTGGCCCAAGCCTCACGTTTTTTTTTGACTGGCAGCCATTTCAATCCCTGCATGCTTCTTGGGTGAGAATCTTTCTGCGNCAGCAGCTACGTGTGTCATGCTTGCTGCCCACTAATTCTGAACCTCTGCAGCAAGATGCATCTGGCACTACCTCATTGCACCAAGTAGGTCAGCTGCAGCCAGACACAGCAAATCCTGCCGCTAGTGCAGAGACAGCTCCACCATTGGCTTCAGCAGATGCTCATTCTGATTTTGAGAGCAGACTTACTTTGCAGCCGCCCGCATTGCTGCTGCCTGCTGACAATGCAGCTACGCAGCCAGAGGCAGCTGCCTATCTTCCAGAACCCCAAGAAGATGAGCGGCAGATGGGGACAACACATGCAGAGACGCAAGTTGAGAGTGTACAGGTATGGCTTACCATCCTTCCCTACTCGCCAAGTTGTGACTGATGACGCTTTTCGGAAGGTTTCCCTCTCAGTGGGTGTAAACGTGCTGGGAGAGCCCTACGCAGACAAGACTTGTCAGCAACAACTCAGCTCCACACTGGCCTGATGTGACCTGAAATGACCCCTGCAATCAGATCGGGCGTGATTGCTGTCACCACCGATCAAGTATCACTCTGAGCACACCGCTTTACTGGTGTCCGACAGAAACGCTTCAGCTTCCGCGACTACAGAAAGGGCTTGACACAGCTTGCTGCCGGTAAACCAGGCTCTATTTTCAGCTCAATCATCGTAGCTTGGGGAGTCAGACAGTGATGCAGAGCAAACGCACTATGATCTGAGGCACCATCACTTGCAACAGATGTGCTAGCGTTTATTTCATGTGGGCTTGCATTATTCGCTCATTGGAGGACATGTTACACTCAAGATGTGTGCCCCCTGCTGCAGAATATGCACTCAAGGACAACTGTTGCTGAGCAGACATGCAGCTGTACACANAGGTTACAACCCAAAGATTTGTTAGTCAGGCATGTCTGTTGGTGCAACTTGAGGTTGCATAGAGATGCTTGGAGTGACTGCATAAGGATTGACAAGAGTATAGCAAAGGTGCTGCTGCGATACTTGTGTGCTGTATGTCTGTCAGCACTACAGAGGCATGCGGGCAGGGTATTCTTGAGCCCTCAGCGGCTTATTGTGCATTGATAGCATGCTGAATACCTTTGGTCTGCTGGTGGTGCCGCTGGTGTGCAGGAACAGTGCGACATCCTCCTTCTTAGGCAGATCAACCAGCTCTGCCCTGCCCTCCTTCAACTGGAATCCCTGAGTCTTGGCCTTGATGTCAACTGCAAAGCTCAACATGCAATTGAGACTCTAGTCACTGCCTAGTAACGTAAATCTGGCAGGCTGTTGCATGCTTGAGTGCAATAACATGACACATTCAGTGTTGAGCAATGCTGCATTCCATGTTGTGTGCTCTGTGGAGTGGTTGATGGCTGGTGTATGCACAGACTTATGCATGTCTGCTGCAGGCTTGGTAAGCTCNGAAGTGTTGCAGGAGCCTTCTTGCACTGGAGCAACCCTTTTCTGCCAGACGGCAGTGGAGGCTTACATCATCCCAGCAACTGTAATCCAGGTGGGGCGCCATGCACTGCATGCATCTTCTGCAGTGTGTCATTTCTGTCACAGAGGCTGCAACATGTGTATTTTGAGGAAAGCTTGCTGGCACTGCACCATGACTGCGTCATAGATTTGCTTCTGGAGAGGCCGCATTTCAGTGACAGTGTATGTAGTTTGTGCGCTGGCTTTGTGTGGCTGTAACGTAGTATGGATGTCTCACAGCATAGCGCACATTGACAAAGTTCATGTCTGCCCTGTTGTTATGACGAGGTAGGGTGTGCACTGTATTACATATCACATGAGCAGATTGACAAGTAATCACACACATCACGACAGTGGCTTGGAGTCAGTATGCAAATGTGCCTGCAAGCTGTTTGGCTGCAGGAGCAGTGACAGCTGCCTTGCAGCATGGCTTGCTTTGCACAAGTGCTGCCACCGCTGATCTGCAGAATTGAGATACTGTATAATACACATCATACGAGATGTTGTACATGTTGTATATACAAATGTGTAATATTTACTTAATTTCAAACATGCAATTTTAAAATATACAGTTTCATTATACGTTATACGTTGCAATCACTTCACTATTATGTGAGTACCTGCAGGGCATGCTGGCCAAGCTGCCAGCGATGAGGTCCAGAGCTCTGCAGCTGTGTGCTGCCCAGCTAGCCCAGCTGCACAAAGGCTCCCTCCCTGTCAAGCTCTCCTGGGCAGATCTACAGTCTGTTTTCAGGTCACGCCTGCTCTCTTCATCCCCTTTGGCTTCTTGAGTTGGTTGAGCCTCATGTGACTGTTGTATTGCATGTCGAGCTATGTAGCAGTGGTCTTATCGTATGGTAGGCCTGTCGCTCATTTGTCATGAGGCGCCTGTTTGATGTAGATGCTGGACCATCAACAGCTGATGCATAGGCAATGTCTTAGCTTGATTGAGCGCTGTCCACCTGCAAGCAGGCAGAGACATCTGTTGTTCAGACTTTTGGCAAAGGCATGGCGCAGTTTGTGGCATAGCCTTGTGATTGAGGATGCTGGCAGCATGAGAGCTTGGTCACAGCATGACACTGTAGGCAGGTGCTTACTGTTGCAAGTCTGCTGACAGATGAAGATTGACATGTGGCATGTGACTGCAGGAAGTCCAAGCTGGAGGAAGTGGCTGAGGGGCAAAGGGTTGCAATCCAAGGCCCAGCTTTCCTCATGTCTGGGATGCTGCAAACGGTAGGCCTTATCAAGTTGCTGGTTTTGCCAGCAGTCACAACACTCTGCCTCAGATGATTGTGCCACAGCTTATCACTCACCAGCGCAGCAAACTGCTTGAGTCGCAGAAATTGGCTCACGCGGTGGTCAAGACTGAATGCTTGACTCACAGAGTNGTGGTTTAAGTAAGTTTTTCTTGCTTTGCTTGGTTTCTATCCATCACTTGGGATGAATATCTCCCCTACCGTAGTACTGTGTACACCATCACGTCGGGCATTGTGTGTGTTGGCAGTCAGAGTAGTTTCTTCTAGTACTGTTGTGGTACCCATGAGGTTGTGTGTAAGCACTGTAAGCCGTTTGCATTTTGCTGTGTGCTTTTGATGCTCAGGCAAGTGTCTGGCTGGTGGCAGTGCAATCAGTGCTTTGGCATGCCATGTTTTTGCACTCAAGCTTGAATGCGTGTTACACAGATGAATATGGAATGTGAACATGTACCCAATGTCATTGCAGGTTGTGGTGCCATACCTTGCTGCCACCATCTCCAAGGAGAAGGCTGAAAAGGTAGCCCTGGATGTGTTGGCCCACTTCTTCAAGGAGATGCAGGAGAAGACCCGTGTCACTGAGGAGCTTGAGGAGGGAGAGGACCTCTGTGACTGCGAATTCAGCCTGGCATACGGTAAGCATGCCAAGATTATTGCATCTCCTGTCTAATCAGCCNGCAAGATTCTGATACAGCTCATTGTGGAATGCAGGCTGGTCCATATATGACAAGATCAAGCTCAAGCGAGATCCTAACAAGACAGAGAAAGATGCCCCATTCATGACCCTAGGTAAGCGGTACTGCAGCCCCCTTCCCCTCTGGCCCGTTGTTTGTCCCCCTCACATCCCCATCCAGCAAGTGGTCATGACACAGCTTGAGGATGACGCATCAATTTGTGCTGTTGCTGACTGTTAGACTGGTGAGTGCAGGGGAGCTTCTGGTGAAGAAAGCCCGGGAGGGTGTACGTGTCTGCATGCTGGTGTGACACTCAGGGGTAGCCAGGGTTATGCAAGCTTCACATGCACTGTCCAGACACTTGCATAGCAGTCTGGCAAGGAGATGGAGTAGTCAGCAGCAGCAATGTTGAGACAAAGTCTGCAGCAAGCAGTTCAAATTCAGCCTTATAGTTTGTATCTCAGCTGTTGTGTAACATGCAATAGTGGCGAATGCTTGTACGAGAGCGTGAGCACTACTTGCAAGCACATGCATCGAGATGATACTTGAAACAGGGATTGCTACTGCATGGCAGTCATTTGAACGATCAGGGCATGCCTAAGGCAGCTCAGATCTGGCCTAACGGNACAAGTGGCATGATGAGTGTGGCTGCGACAATAGCAGACAGTTCCTACTTGTCTTGCGCGTTGCTTGCGGAAATGAGCCCNTGCAGCAAAAGAAGACTTTGCCAGCAAATTATGACAACAATTCTCCTTTATATCTGAGTCACAGAAAGGCAGGAAAGCGACAGTCGGTCTTGCAGCTGTGTCTCCATTTCCAAGAACAGAGAAATCAGACCATTACCTTGTGACTCATTAGACAGCCCTTCCCACAATGTCCTGGGTCGTGACGTGCACCGTGGGAAATTCGCACAACGACTGGCGCCTCTAGCTCCTGACTCGAGCAGAAAATACGTTGACGCCCGAGGTCCGGCGGTATCATTGTATGTCGCGCTGGGAATGAACAGCTTCAAGGTTGCAGCGCAGCCGTGTGACCGGGTGGTGCTACACATCGGTGCGTGGCAAAGTATAGGCAGNGGCTTCAGTCAAGTTTGTTGGTGTACACGTATGCTGTCATGCCCAAGATGAATAAGTAAGCTTTGACTAGTTTCAAGTTCTGTTGCAAAGATGACCTCGTCTGCTCCTGCCTTGGAGAAGTGCATGTGATTGATGTACCGGAGGATGGTGTCACTGGATACTTGATGACATGGTGTGTGTGCACTACACACCGTATGTGTTGATATCACGGCACAGGACTCCGTCCATCTGGATACACGGCATGGTGTTGAGCCTGTTGTAATTGCGTAGTAGGCGCAGTGTCCTGTGTCAGCCGACCAGTTAGCCCACTCCCGCAGCAATGCCCCATTGTTGAAAATTTGCCAAAAGCAACAGTTGTTGATCAAGTTCGTAATTGGTAGTCAGATGAGCACTGAGTGTGGCTGCCGCAGTGCAGCTACATCAAAAAGCACATACCAGCACACAGACGTGAAGTGCTTGTTTGACCATGCAGGTATGTTTCTGGCATGTGCGCACTGCCTCATGCCAATCCTCTACCAGTGCATAAGGCTGCATGAGTCGCATGTCTACTAACAACATGGACCCTCGTATCAGTAAATGCAGTCTAGTGGGCTGGGCCAAGTACAGTCATGGGAGCCGGCCTGCTGGGGTTCTGACGCCCATATTGCAAGACTGGGTCATCAGAACGCTTCCACATGTATGCCCTCACTGCGCCTAAGCTCAAGTCATAGGGGACCGCCTGCATTCATTCACTCATGGCTCAATGTACTTTCAGGAGTGTATCTGGTTCAATGACTGTTGTGCACTGCCACATGCTTTGTCAGATCACGTCAGATGCAGGAAGTGATCAGCAGACCAAGCATGAACTACAAGGCTACGACAAGCAGCAAAGGCAAGTCAAGCCAGCTTGACACTGTATCGCAATGTCTCGTCAAGTAGACTGACCATGCCATTGCAAGTGAGCTCCATGGTTTCCCCCTGGGGCCTGGACTGGGACTGCTCCTGCATTTACAAGGGCAGACATTAGGACAAAGATGTATCAGCTCATTGAGGAGGGCTTGCTGAGGATGCACTCATGAACTCATCTCAACACGCAACTGACGCCGAGTACATGTTGTGCATGCACCAACATGGCTGGCAAAGTGTATGCCTACACGTCTCGTGCGATGGATATGGTTGGGGACTTATTGTCTACATCCAAGGCTTCTTGCGTCATCTGAATGTTACTTAAAACAATGCCCCTGCTGTGTGATTGCGTGAGGCATCTTGGCACACATGTAACACATATAGTAGGAAGCCTTTTACCTGCCAAATGCATGAGCAGCAGAACAAGACACATCCTGCTGCAAGCCCTATGCTAGCACAGGCAGCAGTGCACTCAACTACGCAATCCACCAGGATCAACAGCAAAGCTTTTGGAGTGGCAAGGGTCGTGCAAGACAAGGACTTCACGCAAGAAAGTGACTTCATGCGAGCATGTCTCAGTGCATGTAGAGTAGTGCCAAAGGCACGGCTTGCAATCAAGATGCCGGACCATTGCACATGCCTGCTGCTTTTGCTTGTCCCAGAAGACTGGGGCTAGGTGCAGGTGTATCTGCTGCTCGGCCAGCTTGGACTGTGCATAGGTAGCCANATGATTATGAACATCTAGTGCAGCGGTGGGCAAACACAAGCTCTTAAGATGGCTTTCTAGATCAATGCCTTGCACCAGCCTGCATGTGCAATGCTTTGTCAAACATATTGCACGTAGACCAAGGTACTGCTGAAGGCGATGCAAAGGGATGCATGCATAACGATTGCGCCAGCAAAGCATACTCCATGACGAGCAAAGTGTCTCCCGAACAGCATTCAACTGTTTCCTCGAACTTGACAACGCGTTGTACTGCACGAGCATTGGCTTGGGTCAGGCCGGCTGCCTCGTTCCGTAGCAAGTGTGGTGCGCTATGCACCTGCACGGCGCTCAGGCGCTTTGCGGCGAATTCTTCGCCAGTGGCGCGGCTGACGCATCTGCAATGAGAGCGGTATTGAGATGGCGTCATTTGTCCGTAATATCGCACTGTAAATGTCGACGTGCCCCAACTGAGTTGCAACGGGCGTGACACAAACCTTTCGACGTTGACCGATGCACTGCCTTGTCCCAATGAGCGCTCGGGACCGTCTGGTTGGCTGTATTTGTCAGCAAACATCACGACCGCGTGACTCTGTGCCGCAGTCATGCTTGGACTTGCGGCATACATGGTCGTTCACATTGCCTAGCTAGGCAAGCAAGCTTGCTTAAGCAGCCCAAACTTTGAATCAAAGGTCAAGACATGGGCCACGTGAATTATGGATCATNATCTGTGGTTCAAATCCCATGTCAAGCATTCGGTCTGCTTCATCAAGCACCAAGTATGTCACACGCTTCAGATTCGTAGTACGAGAATCAAGGAAGTCAATCAAGCGTCCAGGAGTGGCGATGACAATCTCAATGCCGCTGCGCAACGCGCTTGCTTGTGTGTGCTTAGGCTGGCCTCCGTACACACATGTGTTCTTGATGCGTGAGGAGGAGCCAAATTTCTGACACTCTTGCTGGATTTGGACGGCTAGCTCTCTGGTTGGAGCAAGGACTAGCACAATTGGGCCATCACCAGGTTCTGCAGAAGATTTGACACTGTAAAAGTTTACCCAGCAAACAAATGTGGTACAAATAACACTAACTGTGATGGGGAATGAAGTTTAACACGTTAAGCACACACGCAATGCACACAAGCTGTCACTGAGGTGGACATGTTCAGCAGGGACTCAGACACTTGAGTGAGGAGCACAGACAGGATGTGCAGTTTGCTTGCTTGAACTGGCTCACTGCACTGTTAGCAGTGATGCTGCATGGGAAAACTTGCAGGACTAGTTTGAGATCAGGAAGGAGCACCAGAGTACAAGAACCGCATCAGCTTTTGCAGCGCAGACATCAGCAAGTCTTTTACCTAGGTATGGCTGGGCATTGATGTGAACCACAGCAGGCAGAAGGTATGACAGGGTCTTCCCAGAACCAGTTTCAGCTAGACCAATCAAATCCCGGCCTAGCAAGGCCATTGGCCAGCCCTGACTCTGAATAGGCGTCGGTTGCGCAAATCCTGCCTTGTTTACCTCTGCCAGAACATACTCTGCAAAAAGGCATGGGATCAGTACGCCACCTGCTGCAGGCCTTACTCTATTTGGTGCTGGCCTTTACCTGGAAATGATGCTTCTTCGAAGGTCGACACAGGCTTTGGCACGCCATGACCTTCTACGTGAATTTCTCTGGCTGCTCTGTAAGCGTGTATGTCAGCGTCTGTGCGTGCTGAAACTGCTGGGTGTTCGTGATAGAAGTTCTTTTCGAAAGGAGGCAAGTTGCTGAAATCTTCCCGCCTCAATTGTATGGTATCCAGGTCACGTCCACCGAACTGACCGCCANAGTGTTCAACATGGTGCAGAGATGCTGCCTGTCATCAAATGTGAAGAGGGGTGCTAAGAGGATGCAGTGTTTAGGTTCCCATGGAGAGAAGGAACAACAGGGCAACCATGGCAACCTTCCAGCTAACAACAGGAGCAATCGCCTGCCTAAGTCACACTCTATTGCTTCATGGATCAGACTTCTTTTCTGCAATGGACATTACAGGAGATGGGTACCACATCATTATACATGACCCCTATCAGAACCCCAGCCTGCAAGTCAGGCGACCTTTCACCAACCACTACGAGGAGGTAAGCCGGTGCCTTGTGCTGCTCGTGTGCACCACCACGCCTGAGGAGTTCAGCAATGCCATGAGCATTGGCAAAAGTTCAACTGTGGTCAACTTGTTATTGTGCCCAACAGAACAATAAGTACAACAAGGTGCGGAGGCCAGTCGCATGTTGCAGACCCTTTGACCACTGATAGGCTGCAGAAATACGTGATGTGAAGCTGCATGTCTGTGAAATAAACATGCTGTGCTGTAGGTGAAGCTAGATCTCGACCAAGACATGTATGAGAACCAATTTGATGGCTGGCTACATGCCATTCGCACTGGTGACAAGAGTGCTGTGAAATGCTTGTACCATGACGCCGCTCAGACATACAAATCTTCATGGGATATCACTGCAGCATCTGGTGCAGCGCCGCCAGGCACTGACCCTTGATCTGGGCAGTTGCCAGCCTTGCCACCTGGGAAGCAGGCTTGGAGCACGCCATGCAGAATGCGCTCATGAAAAGCTGCTGGCAAGACATGCTTCAGCAGAGGTTGTTGTATGTCCGCTGTGATGTGAGACTGCTGTTTGTCAGTGATGGAACTTGATAATCAGCTTTCCTTGACATATTCCTCTGTCTTGATGGTGTACTTACAATGGTGTCATGTCTTAGGGTCTGTTGTTATGTGCAAGTCGAGTTTTGCAGGCTATGTGACCAATCTTGGTGACACATATGGCTTCAATGCAGAGATGCTCTGCCTGCTCTTTGGCAAAGATTAGTGGGATGCGCTAACCGGTGTTCACATGGTTGTTACACGGAGACCAGCTGGACACGGGCTGTTGGTTAATGCTAGGTGACAGTGAGTGCTGAGGCATTGTTTGCTTGAGCGAGGTCTGCAAGTGCACACCAAAAATAGCAGAGCGTGAACATGGCCTGATCGTGTCAAGGAAAACAGGGCGAGTCGAATGTTGGCAGTGGAATCAGGGATAGTGCTAAATCCGAAATTCTAAGAGCAGCGACTCCACTGCTGAAAATGCAATGCTTTGTAGTGCACGCAGCGACTNACAGTCAGGAGATGACTTTGCTGCTGTTGTGCCACAAATGGATTTCAGGGAATTTTACTATGCGCCGGATGCATGCACATCAAGCCAGACCTGAGAACCATTGTGCTATGACGCAAAGGCACCACAGCCATCAACTCTCCTGCGTTGTCACAACACAAAACAACTGCGAGTTGCTGATACCCACCTGTCAATGTCGTGTTCACCGTCAAGAAGAACCTCTGGCTCAACGATTGGCACAAGTCCAGCTGCCTGTGCAATGCCGGCATATCTGGCCAAGCCGTACGCACAGTCTTGAAGTGCGAGGTTGGATGGGCCTGCTGGGATGGATACGACTGACCGCCACTTGGCGAAACGAGCACCCTGCTTGTAGTACTCTGCGCACCGCTGAGCCAAGCCATCGAGACCCTGGCACCATGACTCGCCGTTGCTGCCGGGCAGAGGTACCAAACCCTTGTCGACCTTGAGTATGCACCATACATGGTATGGGACTTTACACATCAGAAGGAGCAGCAACAGTTGGAAGATGCACACTGTATAGCAGAGTCTGCACAGCAATTGCTTGATGAGAACATGGTTGAGCTGCGCATCACAATGAACAGGCGCTCGGGGACAGCCGTGCTGCCAGCTCCACAAGTCACTCAGGCACTGAAGTGCTTTTTGCGCTTTAACACATGCAGCGTATCCACAGAGCAACCAGCAGCCGGCCTGCCTTCATTGACAGACAGTTTGAGGGTGTTCAGCTGCTGTCACANTTGGTTGTTGGCAAACAGTGGTGACCTCGCACAGGATGAAGTGCATGCATCCTGGGCTCTGCTAACAGCGCATGACATGCCTGTGCTCATGTAGCAGAGCACACAAGGGCAGTTGATGGTGCAGAACCTCAACTGTCAGGCTGCAACTTTGCAAATAACGGCTGCTTGTTGCTCTTGTACCCCTGCCTTTCCATGCTGCATCATGTCAAATGACTTTACTGCAGAGTTGTGGTGGGCCATCAGCACATCAGCAGAGACAGGATGGCACAGTGCCACAGCTGAGCAAGTGCTGGCTTNTGGGTTGTTGTGCTTCTGCAGCAAATGCAAACCCGGTCTGCTGATGAGGTACGTCTGTTACTCACTTCAACAGCATTTGCCAGATGCCAGGTTCCTGCTATGGGCAGTGACTGCACTTCAAGCCAAGTCACTGTGTGCATGTAGCGCCTTCTGTGGTGCCCCGCCTTGCTGTCAGTGCTTGTGCAAGATTCATAATATGCACACCAAGCTTCTCCTGTGGCTGCAGCCAATGACCACTTTTGTCACTTGCACAGTGTGCAACAACCGATGGAAGTTCAGGTATGTGTTCAGGCTTCTGTACACCTGTCGACTTGGCTGGGCTTTTTGCTGTTGTCATTGATGACCCTACTGATAGCTACATGGCAGAATCGTGTGAGCACCTGCTGTCTCCTCAAACTACTGTAGTGCTAGCAACTGTGATGCAAATAGCTTGGCATGCATGACGTTTTCTCTCACACTGATATGTGTGCAATTGTCTGCAGCTGACGATTGCATGTTGGCTTGAGGTGGCGATTAGTTCATTCTGGAGGCATACGGTGTAAGCAGCAGAAAAGTTGCTTGATTATTTTGGGTACCTGGTGTAATGTACATTTGCCTGACGACTTGTCCTTTGACATATGTTCAGGTGTCACACAGTAGTGCATATGGTGGGTTTGTGTTTTGAACTGACAGTCAGTGTATGTGTTACAGCGCATTGTGTGAGCATACAGCAGGGACTTGACCTTCCCTGCGCAATAGCAGATACATAAAGCAGTGCCCTGTGAGGCAGTGCCAATTTGGTGCATTTGCTCGGTCCTCTACGTATTTCAAGCAGTTATTGCTCAGATGGTGTTCAACATGTTATTGCATAGACGGATGATACCATTATGATGATTATGGCGTGTGGTTGGCTAGCGGAGACCTGTCATTTGCCTACATCTCATCATTGGCTTGGTAAGTCCTTACAAACACCTCACATGAGGCCCTCTTCAAATTGGATCGCNTGGAGGCCGCATGTCTGTTGTGGCGGGGCCTGACAACTGCTTGCCCTTCTTGTCAAAGCAAGACCCATGGCATGGGCAGTCCCATTCCTTCTCCACAGGATTCCACTGCAGCCATGACAAACAGCGCTGTCAGATCTCTAGCATCAGGTGCACAACAACAGCATGCAAGAGACACTATGTGGCCACAACATCTACAGGTGGAACCAATACACACAGCAAGACAGAGGGTAACTACGCTGTCCAAGTGCTGTGCCGCAAGCAGCTGTGACTCATGGCACAGACATATACAGCTTTCTACGAGCTGGCACCTGGCTTGCATACTTGAGCTGTGCTGTATCCCCATGCAGCTATGTTACACACCTCTAGAATCGGCAGCATTGCAACAGTCTCACTTGGCATCTGTGCCATCAGCATGCACTCAGGCCAAAAAAATTAAGTTTATGCTTTCACCCTCCACTAACTGAGGGCCAGAGATGAACAGCATGCAACCTTAGGTGATATGATTAGCCTTACCTGCAGCTGGCAGCCTAGATGAGGGCAGAGAGCTGAGAACTCCTCTGTCTTGCCCTTGTTGTCTTTGTACAGTGCCACCTTGTAGCCCTTGTTGGGCCCCTTTTGAAGCACCACGCCACTGTCCAACTCAACATCACTGATGTCTGGGTTGCCCTTTGGTGTCAGTAGGGTCACAAAACTCTGCAGGCACATAGTCATGCATCGCATTACCGTCATTTGACATCACACTGCTGATTCAAATCTGACTCAACAGCTGATTCAAGCTGCAATCATGCACAGCAACAGGGCTGGTTACTCACAGCTATGCNGGGGGAGGCATGTGGGTGCACTGGGGCTGGAACTGGTACGTGATGGGGGTGGGTGAGACCAGGATGGGGCAGTCCTGCCTGATTCAAATCTGGATTCACGCCGGTTGTGCTGAACCTTGGTGGGATCAGGAAGTGCTCATCGTTGGGATCGATATGAGGGTCGTTGGCGTTCGCAAGCGACACCGCGGTCTGAAGGTCGTGACCGTTTGTCGCGACAGGAGCCTTGCCANGAGCTGCAGAACATGAGTAGGCCCAAGCCACACAAGATGAAACACTTGAGCCATACGCACCGTCTGGCAGAACAGCACTGAGGGGGAAGGGGCTCAAAATATTGAACATTATTGTTGTTATTTATTGTAATTTATTACTTTTAATGTTAAGTGCAAAGTATGATAGGGAATGTATCACAACGGATCTATTGAGCAAGCACAGTCAACTGGGGCTTAAGCAGTTGTGTACTGTGAAGTGAGACATACCTCACTTGGAGCGTTTTGACCGGTGCTTCTGAAGCCAGCTGTGGCCACATCTTCGGTAGGCACAGACTGCGGAGAAGAAGAAGGNCGCGAGACGCACACAGCAGTTGTCAGGTCAGGTCTTGAACAGCCACAGGCTGGTGGGTGACTGCTACTTACAGGTGAATCTGCTTGTTTGTAAGCCTCGATTATTCTGTCGATCAGCTCAGGCTTGAGTCCTTGATCATCCAAGCCCNCTCCAAGCTGCATGACAAAGCAGCATCTGAGAGATCCCAGGCATATATTACACAGCCATAGTCACCTTTGGCAGGTCCACGTAGTAGTTGAGGTCATGGAAGGTGAGGTGAAGAGGGTCAAAGGGCAGAACCATGCCCTTCTCGCCCTGCCCTGAGGCGCCTCCATCCAATGCTCGAGAACTCCTCATTGCTGACAAGCTCAGCTGCTTCTTGGAGTTGCCTCTGCTACCCATGGACCTGTAACAGACCAACTCATATGAACATACCTGCTGTTGCAGTTTGTGATCACGGTCTGCAAGCCGCTTGAGGAGCGGTGACAATATGTTGACAGTATATGCTTGCAAATTAAAGGCACATGAAGAGCAAGTGCAGCCTGGTGCAGCTCGTGATAAATATCTTTGCATGGGCCCTTTGCGCAAATGACAGCTTTGAAAAAACCACAACAACTTCACGCTATGCAAACCCCTGCTGCAGGCTTGCGGCTTCGAGTGACTACTGCCTGACAGCAGCTGGACAAGGTTACCTTCTGGACCCCATGTCCAAGGACCGCCTGGAGCCTTCAAGATCTTGGGAGGAACCCCTGCTGAGCCCACTGACGCCCTTGCCAACAGGCTGAGGTGCGTCCTGTACTGCAGGTTGTGCAGCGGGGGNCGTTCAAGCCTGTATAGGGCATCGTGATCACACGCTTATATTGGTCGGACAGGTATAATCCAAATTTCGTCATACCTGCAGACCATGCGACACTTGTCTAGCAAGTCTACAATGCTACGTGCGCCATAAGTAGCGTAGTGCAGAGGCGTCTTGCCTTCCAGAGTATCCTGGCAGCACAATGTCGCACTGAGTGCCGGNAGCAGAGCCAAAGGGGCAGCAGCAGGGGCTCCAAATGGTGGCTTGCATACAACTACTGAAAGCTGGGTAAGCAGCAGATTGCAGTGCAGCAATACCTGGATGTGGCTAGTGAGTCAACTTCATCCAGGAAGATGATACAGCCAGGAAGAGCTTCAGCAGCCTTGAACATGTCTGACAGCTTGCGTTCGCTTTCACCATACCACTTGGAGCCCACAGCTTCCAAAGGTACATACACCAGTGGCACTGAGGCCTGAGCAGCTATCACCCTGCGAGTTGTACACAACACTGGCAGCGTGTACTGTNCTTGCATCCTTAGCTGTCAGCTGTTTGTTGATTTATGACCTGGTGTCATGGGACAACAAGCAGCTGGCAGCTAAAGGTGTAAGGTCGTGCAAGTGTATGTTAACCTGGTGATGTGCCTTGGTGCTTTGCAGCGCAGGCATGACATGACATGCTGCTGGAGCCGACCTCTGTCTGGCTACCCAGCAGATGCGCACAACGTACAATAACTGACACGGACTATGCCTTTCGAGCTTTCATGAGCTGCATTGTGATCAAAGACTTGGCATGCAAGCACCTTCTACAGAAGCTGCAGCAAATTGACCTTACTGGAAAGCGTTCAACCATATCAGTTGCGCTGCAGATGCAGAACCTGTTGACAGCTTCTCTACGCTAGCATTGCGTGAAGCTGCAGATGCTGTTGTGAAGAGAGACTCAGTAGGAAATAGTGAACATGCAACACAAGGGGAGCACGCTTCTGCAGAACAAGTCTTTAAGTACTTGCAGGTAACTACAGCCAGTGCTGGCAGTGCACTGACGCAATCGCATTGTCAGGTTATTTCTGTAAATGTACAGTAATGTAATGTGATGTATCAGTAAATCTGTAATGCAGCAGTAACAGTGAGTTAGCATACCCTTCCCTCATTACACACCAGGTACAGTCACAGCCACCCTTTGGGGTGTTATAGCCAGTCCATGGACAGGCTTTTAGGCAAGGTTGTATCAGGCAAAATTTCATTGCTGCCTGGGGTCCATGTAGGTTTTGACAGCCTGTTTGAAGAGCTTTGCCCATGGAGCCAATGACACTGCCAATGCTGCTGGGCCATTTGCAGCAGTGGCAAGTCTGTATCTACATCCTGAAGCGGGCTGCCAGGGCATCTCAACCCCCCTCTGGGTGCTGGCCTTCTGTGCGTGCGGAATTGTGCTGGTAAGCCTGCATGCATGCATGACAGACATTCCCATCGCACATGTGTGTCCAACATGTATGCATCATGAGCCAGTCTTGTTGTACTATGGTTCATGGAGGCTTCATGGACTCTGCCTCAGCTGATGATCTTGCAACCAATTGCAATATTGAGTTACGTGAGCCGCCCAGCAGACCTGTAACAAGAAAACAGATGACATGGCTTGAAAAGTTGCAAAGCTCATCACTGCTGTTGCTCACTTATTGCAATTTGTCAGCTGTATTAAACCGGCATACAAATTTATAGCCTTGTGCCTTTGGCAGCAGACGCTGGCGAATGAGTGTCACAAGCATGATGCATGAAAGGTTTGCTACGAGGTCATGGGATTGCATGCACAGCACTCAGTTGTGGCTTGAAGCTTGGTGCCAGCATATCAGAGCATGCGCAGCAACCCCCTGCTGGATAGTCAGGCATTTGAATGGACGTTTCTGTTGTGAAATTCAGCTCGATCCCCTTGTGAAGCACTCTGCTTCATGCAGTCCGGCTGGCAGGCATCTTCATATGTGTAGGCTTGGCTTGCTCAAACATAATATACCAGACTGGCAATTGTCAAACCTGGACAATGAAGCACACGCAAGAGCATTTGCACCATTATGCAGTGAGCTAATATTTTGTGCAGGGTTTGGCTACATGGGGACACAAGGTCATGCAAACAGTGGGCAGTGATATTGTGCACATGAACTTCAGCAAAGGATTCGTTGTTGAGCTGGGGTCCACACTGACTGTTGTGCTAGCAAGTGTGGCTGGGATGCCCATTTCATCCACCCACTGTCAGATTGGGTCTGTTGTTGCCGTCGGCATTGCTGAGGCAGGGGTCAGAAACCTGAATTGGGCGGTGTTTCATAAAATTGTGCTCAGCTGGCTTATAACAGTTCCTTTAGCTGCTGTTGCTGCAGCTGGCCTTCTGTCTATGTTCAGTCAATTCTGAATGTATGACGCTGCATATGCAGCTTTGTGATGCCACATGTATCCTATTGGCCAGGCTCATTGGTCAGATGACTACACACCTGGCTTGAGCATGACCTGTGCAAGGAGCCGGATTACAGCCTGGAATATGTCTGGGCAGGAATGCATATGTCAGTGGGGTGGTTAGCACCGCATCCTGCCATTTCTGTCATCGGGATGAAACTTGGTGCGCATGATTGGACACAGGTCACTGGTAGACCTTGTCAATGTGAGCATTGTGCAGTGATGTTCATGGACCTGGAGTGTAGATTTGTACTGTAAAGCAGGTGTGTTCGCATGAACGTACTAGTTAGTATTTGCTAGCGCTACCTGGACATGCGGTTCCTCATACCCTTTCTGTGTTGACAAACCCGTGTATGCATGAGTCTCAAGTATGTATGTGCACGTAAAGGCACTCACGGGCCATCATCAGTAGGGGAGATATCGAGACAGGACAGGCATCAAATGTAAATAAGCCCATAAGCGTGCACCAGCGTCAGAATCACATGCAAGCCTGTTGAGCGTCACTGATACAGCAGCATGCAAGAACACACTACCGTAGTGTATTCAAAGATTGTTTTTTATGTAAAGGTCGGGCCCTGCTGTGATTAAATTTATTCGACCTTGATTAAACACACTGCTGGCAAAGTTGCCACATGTAAGCGAGCTTGCTGGCATGGGATCACATATCGTGTGCATATTGCAGCGGGCGGTGCACAAGGGTTTGGCACGGATCAAACATGACCGGTTACTCTCTAAACACATTTGCAACTCTGCATTCCCCGATCCACTATTACAGCAGTACGGCAGCGTTCACAATGCCTTACATGCGCTACCTACCCAATCAAAGGGTGCAGCAACAGGCAACAGCGATTTCAAACACATTCTTATGCCTTATGCGCAAAGTCAATGCCCTTCTGGATCGAGCTGCCAAGCTCTGGCATGAGAGCCTTAAGAGCATCTTGTTCGTATGAGCTGAGCCCGCTTGGAAGTGGATGAACCTTTTCTACACCTGCACAGTGATGGACCAATGCTCACTGCAGTGTGGACAGCAGAGAGCATACACATTAATATGTGAGCACACGCATGGCGTACATATGAACAATGCTTGCGATTGAAGTAACATACATAGAAACCAAAGACCACGTCTGACTACGCAAGATGTCATCAAAGAACATGCCTGTATGAATGGCTGTACTACAGTTGCATTTAGCAAGGGCTGAGACAGGGCTCACCTTCAGGGCCTAGGTCCACTCTGCTTGAGAAATAAGGGACATCAGTGACATCTGACTCAACATAGGAGTAGTCAAACACACTGCTGTCTCCGTTGAGGCCTCGCAAGCATGAGTCAGCAAACAGGGCACCAGCATACGCCATGGACAAGGTTGCAGATCCCTGCAGCAGACAATGTTGCCCATACTGATGGTGTACTGGCCAGCCTCTTGCAACAACTATGTACTGACAGACGCCGCTTGGCAGAGGGCTTGGTATGCATGCTTCACAACCCCTGCTAGCCACCTGCTACATTTCTGCCCATCATGCTGAGACTTGCTATGGAAGGCCATGTCAGCTACTCAACAAAGGACATGCATGGTGCACTTCAGCCAGATGCAGTCATGGAAAGTGCAGCGCGAAAAGCCTTTAGCAGAAGCAGTATGTTTGAGCATGGTCAGCTTACCTTTCCTGCCTTGGCCTGCACTACTTCTGTCCCTCCGTCTTGTGTTCGCTTTGTCAGCTGGTCAATCTGCTCCTCAGTGAGGTTTGCGTCAGGACTGGCTTGTGAGAACAGAGGCAGGATTGTGATACCGGCATGTCCACCAATGACAGGTACATCAACATCAGATACACTGAGACCAGCCTTCTCTGCGTAGAAAGTCTTTGCCCTGACCTGCAACAAGATTGCGTTGGAACTTGTACTGTCTTTTGGTCATGGCTGTGTATGGCAACATGTAGACATCAGCGCACTGGCAAGTCAGGACTACGACGACAGCGAGGCAGCTGCACTGTGTTGAGTACCTACCACATCTAAAGTCGTGACTCCAAACAACTTCTTCTTGTCGTACACACCCTTTGATTTGAGCACCTCGGCTGCAATCGGTACTGTCGAGTTGACGGGGTTGGAGATCATGTTGATCAGAGCCTACGCAGTGGTAGCAGTGAGTGTAGACATTTGAGTCAGGACTGTACAGGTCAACATATCAAAATTCTTACCCCAGGGCAGTGCTCCGCACATGCGGTGATGAGTGTTTTGACAATCCCAGCATTTATCTGCAGCAGAGAAATTTTGCGATATGTAGAAATGGCGCCTGATGAATAGCATACCACAGCCTACGTTGAACAGGTCATCCCGGGTCATCCCAGGCTTTCTGGGGACACCAGCAGGAATGATAACCAGGTCAGCGCCCTTCAGAGCTTCCGCGATGCCGTCCTTGTCGAAACCCTGCATTGACATGACAGCCAGGTGTGACTTGCGCTTGGCTGAATGCTTGTTGCAACAACGGGAGCTTGAGCCGCAAGCAGCACAATCTTGATGACCGATGACATACGGAGGCTTTCGCCTTCGAATTGATGTGGCTGATGTCTGTGGCTACTCCAGGTGTGCCGGCGATATCGTACAACGACAACTGACTGACATATGGTGAGATCTTCAGCAACAAGCCAAGCGGTTGGCCTATGCCTCCTGCAGCTCCGAGAAGCGCAACCTTCCGGTCAGGGTAAGCGCTGCTGGCGAAGGAGCGGCCAGCGCTCTGCAGCGCGATCTGAGAGCTGCGACGCAACGCGCTCAACATGATGGCAATGTTTGGCGGAGTAATCAGTACCGATGAAAGCGCTCGGCACACATGACTTTCTATACTTGCGCACGCCGACTTCCTCCTCTTCTTCGTGCGGCTTGCATAGTTCCCGTTGTGAGCATTGTCCAAACTCCGAAAGCAATTTCGTTGTACAGACGCCTATTAACGCAACAAGACTTGCCGAGAAAGTCTCAACTGCAAAAAACAGTCGTGCCTTGCGGTGTCTCAGCTCTCACCAGCACCGCATAAGCGGCTGCGCAAGCTGGCGAAGGTTATGCCAGGCTTGACCGGCAAGCGTAAACAGCCGGAGCCTGCAGCGTCAGACACTGTTATTGCGTTGCATCGCGCTCGTATAGTTGATTGGCATCCCACAGCTGTCACCGCTCTCGCCGCTACATCTGATGGCACAGTTGTGGCTGTCGCCCGGGAGAGCGGTGCTATCGAGCTTTGGTCCACAGAGCACTGGCAATGTCTCAAGGTAGAATGGACCACTACCCTCATCCTACAGCAGCACCTCAATCGCTGCTTCCTACACAAAGCAACTGTATTGTTGTTTTTGTTGCAGCGCATACCAGGCAGGGAGCAGACAGCCATCTCCAGCCTTGCATGGACTTTCGACACCTCCAGTATGACCTGGAGACTGTTTTCGGCCGGACTGGACGGGGTGCTGACAGAGTGGGATCTGCTCACCTTACAGGCAGTTGCAGTCACAGACAGCCATGGCGGGGCAGTCTGGTCTCTGACTGCTGAAGCAAACAACGGTAACAACTCAACACTGCAAACTGCATGTGCCTCAGACTGCTGCAAAGCAGCTCTTTTGTTGTACCCAAAGGCTGTAACCAGAGACTGTCACCCAACAGCACTTGGAACAGGACTCATGATGGTGTATTGTACAGGGGACTCACAGCGCGTGGCTGTAGCATGCGATGATGGTGCATTACGCATTTTTGAGGCCCAGCCAGGGTACAAAGGCTTACAATATGTGAAGACCTTCCCAAGGACACAGGGCAGAGTTCTGTCAGCAGCGTGGCACCCAGACTCAACAAGCATCGTTACAGGAACCTCAACTGGCGCCATACATGTGTGGGGTGTGCAAACGAACCAGGAGCTGCAGCGCATCACAGCAGGTCATGCTCTGCTGCTCATGCACAGAATGCTGCTTGCAGCCATTTGTACGTTGTTGCTTCCACATCTGCCATCGTTGCCAGAGCAGGGGACCAAGGACCAATCTCACTTGACTAGGAGTAAAGCAGTCCCTGACCAGCCAGTGTCATGTTGAGGGGAAGTCTGCTGTGCAGGCCCAGCAGCAGTTCTTGCTTTCATCCATGGACCTGCTAGTATGCATCAAACAGGTACTGCCTGATTCATACCAACACCTTCTGCTCTTACAGGTAGCAGTACAGGAGCTGAAAGCTGCATTTGGTCAGTTTCAGTGCTGCCTGATGGCACAATGGTCAGTGGCGACAGCACAGGGGCAGTGCAGCTGTGGGACAGCCAGCATGGCACCTTGCTGCAAGCCTTCCATCAGCACAAGGCTGACGTTCTGTCTGTTGCGGCATCTGGTGATGGGACCATGGTGTTTGCCACTGGCATTGACACACAGGTACACTGTGTTTGTACAAGCGTAGATACGTACTTGGAGGATTCAGGTTGTAAGTGATGCTAGACAGAATGCCTGCATGTATGCAAAGCTTACAGCCATCAGCAAACCTGCATGAAAAAGCAGGCTTGCATTTAAAACGGCTGTTTACAGCGCTTATAGCGGGGCCACTGCTGCAAACTAAGATATACGAGTCTAGACTTCTCGTGATGCATCTGCACACAGGCATGTGACTGGGCTCTAGGCTGCATACAGTCCACACTGACCCCACCCCTAAGCCATCTTGCCTTACATCCTTTACAGTTTTAGCAGCAGAGTCTTAGCGGGAAAAAGGGCCGTTTCAATGACTTCTGAAGTCCACGAGATCAATAGTGTGATTTGCATGATCAACATCAGTGCTCATAGCACTTTATGCTTGCCTGCTGCAAGAGTTTGGACTGCAGCAGTCTTAGGGTTGAACCTGAGATCTAAGGAGACTGCTGTTTCACCCCACATGCTGGAATTTGGTTGTAATGCATCTTGTTTTGTCTGTATAGACAGCAAAATTCGAGCGACCTTATGCAAGTGAGTGGTAGTACAGCAGTGTAGGTGTGTTGTGTAGTGCACTACTTTGCCACCTTAAGTTTGTGTCCACACACATGGTACGAGTCTTACGGATATCTTATAAGACTGCAAGCCTGAAGGTGCCAGACTGTTTGCACCCCTTTTTTGGAGCCAATGAGACACATTGTCCAATAGCTAGTCTTACAGACTGGTGTCAAAAGCAAGGATGAACTTGTGCTTCCCTGCAGTCATTGTCCATTGCTGCAGCATGATGGTGATTTGCAGGTGGCATGCTTCAAGCACATCCCAGCATCTAGCACAAGCCCGGACAGGTGGGTGTATGCCGACACCAGGCGGCCTCACACCCATGATGTGCGGGCCATGCTTACAGTCACGCCACCAGGCGCAGGGCCTCTGCTGCTGACTGGCGGCAATGATGCCCAGCTGTTTGCCTGCAGCGTCCCTCACTTTCAAACGGTACGCTTCCACCTCAAAACCTGTTATATGTTACTGTGTTGTTACTGTGTTGTTACTGTGTTATAATGTTTCATGCATGCTACACTTTCAGGCAAGGTGANGCCTTGGGTGGAGGTGCTGCCTTGGGTGGGAGTGTTGCCTTGGGTGGGGGTGCTGCCTTGGGTGGCGGTGCTGCCTTGGGTGGAGGTGCAGCCTTGGGTGGAGGTGCTGCCTTGGGTGGGAGTGTTGCCTTGGGTGGGGATGCTGCCTTGGGTGGCGGTGCTGCCTTGGGTGGGGGTGCTGCCTTGGGTGCAGGTGCTGCCTTGGAGGGAGCTGCTGCCTTGGGTAGAGGTGATGCCCTTCCTTGAGCTGCTGCTGTGCCTAGTGCTGCTGCTGTCACCGCAGGTGCAACTTGACTGCCTGGTTTCAGCGTTGCTGGTGCTGCCCTCCCTACTGACACTGGCTTACCCATGGGTGCAGCCCTCCCTGTAGGTGGGCGCTGCCTTCCTGATGGTGGCATTGCCGCCCTTCCTGCCGGTGCTTGCGGCACTGGCNCCGCCACAGCATAGCACGCAGCTCTAGCGTTGCTCAGACACGATCTCTGCTTGCACCGCTTCTCTTTGCAGCAAACGGGGCAACTTCTCAAGTTGAGATACCCTTGGTGAGTATGCACTTGTGGTGCACGAGACGTGAGAATCACTCCGCGTACGCGTTGGAGTGACCCATGCTGAGTCAAGGCACTTTCCCCACTGCAGGAACACTCAGCAGTTCGAGGACTGCGCAGCCTCAAGGACTGGCCGCAGGTATCGCCAAGAGGCACACCTTTTGCGGAGCTCAAATGCTCGGGTTGCCATGNTGCTAAGACCCACAAGTCATTGTTGTGACTGACTTGCCAGTTGACTCAGGTCAGCACAGTAGCTAGCTTGTCTTCCAGACTCANGCTCTGTTCTTGGCGTGGATGGCATACTGCTACAGGTCACAGATTTGGATTAGCAACATATTTGGGTTGGAACGACTGCAGGCACCGGTGCTGAGGACCTTGTGCCACAGAGCAGCCTTCCAGGAGTCCAGCAATAACGATGTGCGCATCAGCCTGGACTCTCAGCTGCACATGATCAGGGAAGGGTTCTACACCCCCAAACAACCAGGGGACTGGTGCAGGGACCTTGGGTAAGCTGTGTCACGCAAAGCATGACTTAACAGTATGTTGCAATCAGGTCAGCTTGCGTGGGATAGTTGGGATGCCACTTACTAGAGTGCTGCAGGGCTTTCATATGCTTCACACCAGCACAGACGGTGGGTTTAGCTTACTGTGTGCTGGACATGTAGTACGACATGCAAGAGCATGCTGTTTGTGACCCTGTGGGCACATGGAATGTGTAGGTTGGTTGTCTTGCATNGTGTCTGAGCAGTGCAATGTGATATGCAGGGTGTGAAGCTCGGAGACATGCAGGCAACAGTGCAAGGCTTCTTGTCCACAGGCCTTTTCTTTGTCATCTCCAACTCCACCCCCCTGCCCACCCTGTCAGCANGCAGCCACCACATCACCTGCAGCGCATTGTCACCGGACGGATCTCTGTTAGCCTTTGCTGACATTGCTGGCACCAGGTGCTACAGAGTCAGTGCAGAAGCTGCTCATGCGGATCTGACAAAAGGTGCAGCATCAGGAGCAGATGCCTCCCAAGCAGCTACAGCAGATGTTGCAGCATCAGATGCAGCAACAGCAGAAATAGCTAAGCCACTTTTGCAGCGTGTCAGCCTGCCAGAGGCCTTGCCTGCCTTTCAAGAGATCCAGTTCAGACCAAACTCCACTCAGCTTGTTGGCTTGACGCCTGAAGGCAAGCTAGTTGTGGTGGACCATGACAGTTGCCAGGTCAGTATGTGCCTGGGCAATATACACTCCTGATGTTCAGCAGCCCCGACCTAGCTGCAAACTGCACAAATCAGCGTGCTCTGTGTATACCTATGTGGAAAGGTGGCCATGCGCACTGCAGGTTGTCGTGCACNCACCCGGGTGCCAGCTTGTCAAACACATGTCTACCTTGTGTCAGCCCAAGGCATGTGCTTTTGGCTGCAGATGATGCGTTGTACCCCACATTGTAATTGCCTTCTGTCAGCAGTACAAGGTATCAGCCAGCATGACTGTGCGCTGATGATTGCATTACGAGCAGTTTAGAACCATTCCGTCTGATAACATGCATATATGCAGGATGGCCCACCTTTGACAAGGAACATGCCACCTGTGGCTGGCTGCATCAAGTGGAGTCGCTCCCTGTTTGCACGCGTCAAGATCACAATGCAGAAGCTGCAGGACGTGGGTCCTGAGCTGCTGCAGGGTGAAACCGGGCAAGAGGTAATGCAAGGCTGGTGCCTATTCGGTTGCAGGGCACAGAGCTATACTTTTCCCCATGTGCCAGCAAAGCTTTAAAATGACTCTGCCAGGCGGTAACACATGTTTTGATCATCTGATCGCGTGACTGAACAAGTGTAACTTGCAATACGGTCACTCATGTCTTCCAGCGCCCACCCCCACCAACTCTTCCACCACCAGCAAGCAAACTGCATGCCTGCCGCTGCTCTGTTCAGCAGTGTGTGCCTGACACAATGGCTAGCCCAACGGTGTGTTTGACATTGCAAACATGCGTTGTCNCACACCTCTGCCAGGTCTGTGTCAAAGGCTGACCGAACCAGCAGGTTGTATGCGTTCTGTATAGAGACAATGCGAGGCAGGCCCGACTGCTCTGCAGCTTGGATGAATCGCATGACGCCATAGCTTGTCTCATTGGACACACCCACATGGCGTACCTGCGAGCATGCTTGTAGTGTGAGGCACGCCTTCACCTTCACAGGAATGATTGCTCAGCTTGTGACTGTGCACCAACAGTACTGTTGCTGAGGTTGCATTTGCCACTGTCCAGCCTGGCATCCATGCAGCCTTGCTATACTGCCAAGCTGCAGTACCCAAGCAGCGCTGTAGGCTCTTGATGTACACAACAAGCACAGAAATCATGACACCAATGCTTGATGAGCAGGCTCATGTGGGCAGGTGTAGTGAACACGGTGGGAGCAATACCTTGCCTGCCTTGATCACATTTTCAAGACCTCTCAGCTGCTCCTCAAATGGCACATCATCATCTTTCTCCTTGGCTATGTCATAGTTGCCTGAGCCAAAGAGTGGCAGATACCTGTCTGGCCAATGCACTTGCAGCAAGTCCAGGTAGTCTGTTCCCAGCCTCTGCAAGCTGTCATTCACGCTCTGCTCTATCTGCTTGGGGTTGACTCTAGATTCTTCTCCTCTGAGATAAGTCTTGTCGCTGCGGCCTGACACCTGCATACTTGTGCTGTTCAAAAAGAGGCTGAGTCCTTGCACATGCGTGGGAACCCAAATCTTACATGCCAAATCAAGGCCACAGCATGATGTCTTGCACAGCTGNTGCCTGCCAGGTGGTAGCTGCCCACTGCAATCACATTCTCGACCAGATCATTGTGCAAGTGGAAGTTTTCATGATCCAGCACAGGCTCTTTCGACACAGCACTGACTGCAAAGTGGCCTCGGGTCGGCTCAAACTGCAGCTGAACAGCCCAATGCTTAGAGCCGCCATGCTTCCGCCAGTTGTGATGCACCAACACCAACAGAGTTTGTGGGTACTGAGACCAGAGCACAGGATGGCCACTGATCCTCACATCACGCATCTCCAACCCAGAAACAGCGCTAACTTGCTCTGCTCCGTAGTCATTCAGGCAGGACGCATACACAAATGAAGCTCCGCTGGGTGACTCAGGATTGAGCTTGAAAACTGTCAAGCACAGCAAACAGTACAAGCTCTCTGCATTTTGCATCTCTTTCTGCCGTTGTCAACCTATAACTTCCATATATTATGGTGCTCTTGCTGCCGCTGGCACAGAGGCACTCACACATGAACAATGTCATCTGCTGTATTTGCATAACAAATGTGCTTTGCAAGTAGGCAGTATACCAGATTACTGAAAGTGATTGGCNAGTGTAGGCTGACCTGCAGCAGGCAGTAGGAGGCCTTGCACGATCTTCACACCGCTGGTATACCTGGTTTTACCACATCCTTAGCACACACCGTGCATAGCATCTGTGATAGTAATTGCTGGCATCTTGACAGCAGGAGCTTGTAGCCAGTGCCACAATAAAGCAAACCCTACATCCATCCTGCTTGCCCTTCCAACAACGTTGTTGAAAGCTAACAGCGCTTGCAATCAGAAAGTCGGGTATTGCAATTGAAGAGGAGCTGGAGCAATAGCCACTTGCTGTGTTGACAATTGAAAGGACATTTTGAGGCAATAAATTGGGCTTTAGGGATCAGTCGTCTGAATANCAGGGCGCCTGCATGCCGGGCACTGATGCATTTTGGTACAGAGCATGCAACTCAACCAACAATGATGGCACACAGCTGCAAGAACCTCACCAGACCTGGCCTCCTCTTCATAGTAGCTGATCCAGTAGGCATCGAGCCTTGGCTGTGTGCAGCTCGTAGGGCATTCAGCNTGTGCATGACAGTGGAAGACCTTGAGCGCACGCATGTCATATGGTTCCCTGCTGGACACTACTCACAGCTCCAAAGGCTTCAATACTGTGCATGCTTGCGATGAAAGCTGGGTTATTGTTGTCATGACGAGATGTGCAATACAGCAACATGCAGCAGCTGACAAACGGTATGTGTAGGCGGACGTCTTCAGCTATGGTGTCATTCTTTGGGAACTGGTAACTCATTGCCAGCCTGATCGGGGAGGCCTCAGAAACTGCAAGGTCCCACAAGAATGCCCTGAATGCATAGACAAGCTCATCAACAGTTGCCTTGACGAGGACTCCGAAAAGCGACCCTCTGCCAAAGACATATGTGACACCATCAGACTCTGGCAGCTATCCATGCACAAACAGCTGAAGGCAACATGAGGTGCANTCAAATTTCGACATGCAGAGCCTAGCAGGGTACTCCGCATCGAGCACCAGGTGTCGTCGTTACACCTTTCCGACCGACGCACAACAACCTGTTGACAGCCTACAACCACGTCTCAACGCGGTCAAGGTCAGTNTTGTAACAACCGCCAAGCTTGAGCAGCACTTCGAAAGAGCGCCATCACGCCAGCTTAGGGGGAAAAGCTGGCTTACAAGATGCTGCGAGACCCCGTCTACGGAATCATTTTGCGATGCTACACAGGCGCGAGTGCAAGCAGGAGCTTCTTTTGCAGCTGCAAGTGNCCGGGTCAGCAGCTCAAGCCTGGGCAGCGCATGGCAACCCCATCATACCAAAGACGCAGTGTCAGATTTGGTGTCCATGCAGTGTACATGTATGTGCACGTATGCATGCGTGTGTGTGCATAGGGCTTGAGCAGAATAGCACATCTGCACAATGGTTGTGCTAGTGTGCGCAAGGTTGCTGCCATGCTTTTCATCGGCTCACCTGTTTGCTAGCAACTGTGCTGCACACCCTGATGGCACCCTGCCATAGCCACAGCCGTCAGCTGTTCCATGCTGCTCACANCAACAGCAACAGCACAATCCAGCTGCAGCTAGGGAAGACCAACACAGAGGCACAGCTTCACAGTGCAATATGCAGCAGCTTCATCGCAATGCATGTGGCAACTTGTCATTGTGCTGGACTTCCGAAATCTCCATGTAAGGTCCAGATGACTNAGGTAGATTGAGTCATAGCCTTGCGGATCGTCCAGATAATGTGGATAACGGGAAGTCTGACTAGGACAAGTATCAGGCAGCAAGTTGGACAAAAGCTTGACCAGGCAGTCACTCCTGTTCATACAACACAAAAGCCTTTGGTGTTGAGTTTCCAGAATACTGGCACGCAGCACACCTGGTTGCTGTTGCATACTTGCATGATGATCACGCCAGTGCAAGCAAAGCTTGAGCCTCAGGATGTGCCAGCGATGTGCCTTTGTAGTAGGAGACATAACCTCATCCAGGCTCGGGGACTCAGAGNTGGTGACGCACGGCTCATGCCTGTCAATGCAACGTCAACACGCGTAAACACAGCACGTCACCTCGCAAGCACTTTCAGCGGCATGATCACGCGCAATAGATGCTAGCTTCGATGCATGTCTTATTTAAATGCCTTTATTTATGCCTTTATTTAAAATGTCTTTATTCATGCCTTTATTTAAAATTATGTACGCTGGCTCCGAGACCGCACATTTTGAAACCCAGCATGGCAACTCTGTGAAGGGTGCAAGGCAGCATGTAATCCAGGGTAGGGCAAGTCCCAAGATCGCTCCAAGTTGATTTTAAGTGTGGACGAAAGTCTTGTGCTAGCGTGGGCAACCCACTCCATTTGGCAGTCAAGGCTCATCGATCTGCTAAGTGCTCGTTTGACGCTGGGTGCACCAGCGTTATATACAACATCGAAGCGCACTTGTACCCTGANGACCTCTACTTGTAAATGTGCGCTTACAGTGTACTGAGATTGGAAAGGTGGCCCCACGAGCTAGGAAGAAATCCACCAAGATTGTTGCCTGCCAGGTTCAACGTTGTAAGGCTCGACAAATTACCAACGCCTGCTGGCAAAGTACCAGACAACCTGAGCAAACACATGAGATCAAGCAAATGTGCACACTAGTGAGATTGCAATATATATCTGCTTGCCAGTCAGGCAATCACTTACCCACGTTCTGGCAAACTGAGAGTTGTCAGGGCAGTCAGGTTTTGCAGCGAATTTGACAGCCNAAGATCATCCTGTCTTGTGTCTGTCCTGCTGTGCAAAGCTAGTACCATGGCATCCTGAGCTGGCATACACTAGGTACTAATGTTTTGCATTCCATGATTGCAATGCAACAGCCCTCTTTGTGGGATGGCCCCTTGCAAATTTGCTTTTGCACCAGAATGCTGCCACCACGCGTGCAACTTGAGCCTTGCCAAATGACTGACCCTGTCAAGCTGGTTCCTACATGCTGGTTGCAATGATGGCTGCTGTAGTGTGAGCGCCCCGGACACCAGAGTTTACAAGCTGTTTCGAGAGATCAGGTTGGCTGTCCTTTGTCGCTGTACGGTGTGACAGTAGTTGGCAAGCAGTGAGCATCCCTTGTTGCAGCTCTTCCNGCCTTAGTCATTGCTGCTCATGCCTGCTGGTGCTTCATCACTTTGCTCCAGTGCCACATGCCGGCAGTGCAACATGCAGGCAGTGCAAGTGCAAGACATGTGGGAGTGTGCATACTCAGTCATGAAGGTGTCATTGTCAGTGGATTTTAGTTGCCCATTTTTGGTTCCTGAGGCATGCACACCTGCTTGCCTGCGACATGTGAAGTGTTGGCTTGGTGTCTGCTTCATGATATGTTGACACGCGCTTCAATATGGTGCGTGGAACAATAATGGTTGCATGTAAAGTGACACACTNTAGGGAGGTCTGCCTCCGCAAACTGACATTGCAAAACGGCTTCCATGGAGTCTGCAGTATTGGCTTTAGGTCAAACAAGTACAATCAGGTGAAATCTGGTTTAATCTACAACGATTTGTCAGATAAGAAGGGTGTCCAGAGGATACCTTTGCAACCACCANTGTTGCTGATGATGCTGCAGGTGTCCAACTGTCTCTTGTTTGTGCTGCTAACACCTTTGATGCTGTATGCTCATCCCTGCTGCCCTGAAGTTGCCCACGTCTGGNTATGCGCTGCTTGCCACAATGTAGCATGTGCAGACCACGCTGCTTCATCCGTTACTATGTCGGTCATGCATCTGCAGACCTCACTCAACCAGCTACAGGCCATGTGTGGCCTGAAGGGTTGTGTGTGTGTGTTGTTGCCTAAGCGCTCATATCCTGCCTTTTGCAGTGACAGCTGACACCTCACATGTTCAATTCAGCAGCCATCATAAGAGTCAAGTGAGGTTGTGTCAGGGTATTAGCTCAATTTATGACAGTGCAATATCGGCATGATTTTTTGTCAGCACTTGAACTCATTGCTGCTACCCCTTCTCGACTTCTCCCTGTACAGACTGTTCAATCTTGTACGGGTCTGAAAGTAGTAGGGGAGTAGGAGATATGCTTAATATATTACAATACACGATGCATCCAAACAGGATACCATAATCCATGTCAAAATTCACATCCTGCAAAGGCCTTCGCCTTGGTTCTATTGAACTGCATCCTGGATTGTTGCACATGGACATAGTCTCCGCGCAGCCACAATGCTGCTATTGCAGTGATACTGAGTATCATCAGCTGACACAAGGCATGNCCAGAAAGAGCCCCTGCACAACCAAAGTATGTCACAGGATGTCACACAATATCTCAGCCAAGTTGTCCCCTCAAAAATGACTTGACTATAGAGCTGAATACAATCAGCCAGGTGAAGCAGCGTGGAGGCTGATGTACCTGGACCTAGTCTGGCAGGATACCAGCCAGCATGCCTTTCAGACAGGTGATCAATCCACAATGTGCCATTGATAATTTGAAATCGCAAAACCTCGCCTAGACATTCATGCCATTTGCCTGACAGCGCATAGCTGTCTATCATTTCCTGTACAGTAACAGAAGACGCTTTTAGCATCAGCCAGGTATAGCAACTAAGCTACTGTGCTGCTGGTGGGAGTCAGCACAGATACTGACCGTGGAGATGCCGCTGACCCTCCATGGGTCAAAGTCTCGCTGAATCCATGGCTGATAAAATGACTTTGCGGAGGAGTTGCCTAATGTAAAGTTTGCCTCAGCTACAGGAAGGGCCCTTGTCCCCAGCACATATACACGGTGCGTCCGTGTTGTGTGAAGGTATGACAAGAAGAAGTTGACAACAACCACAAGGTTCACACAGACAGCTACAAACCCCCCTGTCCTGACACTGCGCCTGTGCAGCAAACAGCCAGTGTTNCAGCGGCCAAAAGTTTGCTGCAGTTGCTTGAGCAGGAGCAGTAGCGCCCACACTAAAAGTGGTAGAGCAGGCAAGGTTGACCAATNCCATGGGGACAGGTGACATGTGTACACATCACACAATCTTGCTAGCTGACCACTAGATAGGAAAGCGCATGAGCAAACTGCCATAGCTATAGACACAACAAGCATGTTTCAGCCTCCCAAACAACCGCAGGCAGGTTTGACATGGCAAACTGTACTAAATAGGCTTGAGCATCCCAGATCTGATTCCTGTACTGGTTGCATGGTCATGTTGAGCTATGAAGGAGGCAAGGTAAACCCCGTCAACACAAACAGCTGTCAGGTGTGTGCACTGCACTGCACTGAAGCAGATGGCGTGAATCACAGAGCTCATACTCCTCACACCAAAATCATCTCTACCAAAGCTGGAAGGTTCAGGTGGTGACCTCAGAGCTGTTGGTTTTGCCACGGGGACCGCACGGATACTGCTGTNGCGCATACAACATCACAGCACCACAAGCAAATGCTTTGACAAGTGACTAAGAGCTGCAGCCCTGTACTGCAATAGAAGCAGGTGCTGGCTAGAAGCACATGTCTTGGTCATGTGGAAGCATTTGTAGTGTCCCCCTGGCCTCTCCTTGCCCTCTACCCCCGACCCCCTTACCCTTTTCCTAAGCTACAGGGCAAATGTTCAGAAATGGCATAGCTGCACCTGAGGAAGACGCGCTTGAGGGGTATGCTCCTGGCATTGGGCCGCTCTGTGATGCTGTACATGTGGCACTGCCTGTTCCTGGTTGGTGCATAGCTGATCCTGCCCCTGAACCCCGCCAGCTTCTCTAACTCCAGCGCCTGCACAGCCCCACACAACCTGTCGTGCTGAACATCATACATCAAGCCTGAATGCATTGCATGCCTTTGCAGTGAGAGGGCTCATTGCAGGCATTGTGGAAGATGAGTTGCGTTTGACTTTGGTATGCTTNTGGCGCGCACTGTTGTACTTGGCGTGTGCATTGCTCTCATGTGCATGGTCAGAACTGCATTGTCGAGCTACACACATAACATTTCAGGCCACAGAGCCCACATCATCAGTATCAGTGGCAATTGATGTTGTGACAGTGTCATCTCCAGCTTGCAGCCCTTGAAGAAACAACTCATTTGCACTGCAATCCATGACATGATCGGCACTGTGCAATCCCTGTCACGGGCANTGTGGAGGTGTTGTTGACCTGCATCACACCCAACTCATGCACCTGTTGCATGTGCCAAGTGCATACAGGCTGAACATGCACTGTGCTTGTGGAGCGAGGCATCACACAGTGTGCTGTTTGCCATGCTGTTGCTTGCCAATTCAGGTGTGGAGCAAGCATCAACAATGCAGTNTGCGTTTGGTTGCTTTGCATGCTTTGCCTTGCGAGGTGGCTTCCTCAAAGCTGCAGTACCACACCCGGCCTTGCTTTTGGATTCACAAGGCTGCTGCTCTATTCCTACCTTGACACCTTGCGTATTCTCCTTTCCAGTCTGCCTGCTGAAACCAGTACNCTGCAGAGCACTGCTGCTGATGCTGCTTGCGCTCAGCCTTCAGCAAGTGTGCAACAGTCCTGTGCTACTTTGNGGAGGCAGAGAGCAAGCTGGCAGGCTTGCAGCAGGACCTGGCCGAGCTGGGCAGCGTCTCAGGGGACCAGCTGGGAGCTGAAGAGGCCGAAACAAGCCGGCTACATCAGGTGCATCTTGTTGCACTGGACACTGACCTGCGGCTATGTACATGACTTATGTCATTGCCTGCCAGGCACCTGTAAGGCACCATGAACGCTAACAGCAAGCTGCAATGACGATGTGAGACAAGCACCTGTCAGCAATTGGGCAACTGCATGCTACCTACATATGCAGGAGGCCTTTGCGTTTCATGGGTCATGTGCAGTGAGCATGGCATCCTAATGCAAGCTGAGTNGCGTTCTACCAGAAGGCGCTGCAGGACCTCATACTGTTCAAGAGCAAGACCAATGCTGCCCTCCTGCAGGTCTGCTTGCTTGCTTGCTTGCTTGCACGCATGCAACACTTCTGACATCAGGCTACACCGAAACGCACTGCAACCCAACCTGCATTCAGCCTATGCTCGCAGATGGCCATGGCGCATGCAATCACCCAATTACATGCAAGCCACGCTTTGGCTGCTCAACCCTACCACAAGTTGCGTGTGCTGCTAGCATTGTTGCATCCGAGATGACTACCTTTCTGTAGAGGCCCTTAAATATACTCAGTGCAGTCCAAGGTCGCAGTGCTTTTGAGCATTCTGTGACGTTACATGCAGTTCCTCTGCTACAATGTGCACAGCTGAGCTTGTGAGCGTACTACCTGGAGTATCTCCACACTGCTGTCTGCACAGTACACAGCACTTCAAAGTCAATACATGGCACTTCCGTTTTGTATAGGCTTGTAGACCGTCCTCACCATAGTCACTCAAAGGTTAACAGCATTGCTACATGTGCACAACTTGCAGTGCAAGTGTCGTCCTATCATCCGTTGCGTGTTGTGTGACAGTGTAAGCTGATCCAGGACATGCTCCCATCCGCGCAACAAATTGCACTCTCTCCCACTTGCCTTGTGCACATCCATGCACTGAGAACAACATGTAGCTGGACTCATCACATCAAGAGTCATCACAATGGTGATGATAATTTATACATTCTGGACATTGCAACTACCTGCAGAACCCCTTTCAAAGCACTAAGAGTGAANATAGCCATAGCCCATGCAATGCTCAAACATGCAGACCAATTGTGCAGGTCAGAAGCAGACCTGCTTGCATTGTCTCTGCCCCAGTAGGAAAGTGCTTGCAAAGCACAATATGTATCACAGAGCTGAATGTGATAGCTCCTGTTTGTGACACTGGTGCTAAGTAGAATTCCATGTCTTTGTCCTGCAGCCTCTGAGACTCGTAAAACACATCTGGGACCGGAAAGGGAAGGGTCCCTGAGATGTGCAGGGCAGCCTGGAACAAAGCTGGGATATCTGCAGCTGCCGGCACTGTAGTGAAAGCAGGCTCCAGTAGCTGATGGATATATTGGCCAGTCCTATCCACAATACAAGGTATACTTCTGTGACAGGACTTGGTATGACAGCAGGCAACATTCAACGGTAGCGTCACACCAGCATGCTAGCAGCCAACACAACACATAACTCAAAACACAGCCGAGCTGACAGCCATAGCAGGACTTGAGTGCAGGATGGGACATGGGCCTAATTGAGTGAAGGCCTGGGGCTCATTGACCAGCCAGCCCAGCAAGTGAAGCTGGTTGTGCTTGTTGCTTGCCTGCCCTTTGCTGGCCTTCAACTTTTGATTTGCTCAGATAGCTCACAAGGATGCAGTCAGATGCAAATTCCACATGTGCTTTTGGGTTGTATGCTTACCTGCAACAAGCCTCTGCTGCTGCCAAGCTAGCATGATGGCTGGCTCATGTAGGCTGAAGTTCGTGCTTTGCTGTGTTGGCATTGCATAGCACACTTGAATTGGAATGGAGCCCACCCTTCGCGGAGGAAAGTATGCTGCAGAAAGTGCGTCTATGTCGGAACAACCATATGCCTGTTCTGCCAGGAGTCTCGACAAGCGCCCGTGTTGTTTATAGTGGTCTCGGAGCTTGACATTCTTTTTGTGACTGTTTTGCAAAATCAGAGAGAGACGGCGTTTGCTAGCATGATGACAGGACATTTTACCTCTGAGCAATCANCTGGTACAGCAGCACAACAACCTGCTCATGAAATTCACAAGGCTGTCTGTCAGCTTACAGGTACCACATGCCTGAAATGGTACCAAGGTGTNATCCTGTGCGCACAAGCAGCTCAAGAAGCGCTGTGTCATCTGGCTTGCCAGTGTGACGCTGCAGTAGGAACTCTACCACAGATACACTCCAGCCAACAGCAATGGCAAGCTGTAGCGGCGTCATGCCTGCATTGTTCTTCTGAGAAAGCAAGCTCTGTTCCTCCAGTGGAGCCAAGCTGGCCAAGACTTGCAGAGCATTCAAGTTGCCAAAGCCTGCAGCTGTATGTGCCACGTTATCGCCAAANTGGCATGTATATGCACCAAGCAAATGCACTGTCAGGTCCTAGCTTCAATGCTCCTGATGCTGTGAGCTCTGGCTTGAAACAGTGTGCTACAAACATTTTGGGCATGCCTTCTTTGTGTTGTCCTTTGCGATGCATTATCTTGGCTGCATGCCCAGTCACAACAGCATATTCATCCTGACACTATATCAGCTGTTGCAACTTGGTCACCAAACCCCTTGCCTACAATGCATATTAGCCCCTGTGCCTACAACTGCAGGGTGCATCCTTCGTGGAGTGCGATGTGGTGATGACAAAAGACTGCCAGCTCATCTGTCGGCATGAGCCTGATCTTGTGGCCACAACCGATGCAAAGACCAAGTTTCCAGACCTGGTCAAAAACTACACTGTGGACTCCACCCTGAGCGGCAGAGTGAGTCTCAGCACTCGCACTCGCTAGCAGCCACAAGTGGTCAACATGCAGCACGCAGCGTTGTGCTGCATGCAACAGAGTTTACCATGCTGTATGTGTTATGCTAGCAACATGTATCAAGCAACCAGCCTGTTGTACATATGGCCATTAGCCGCAGGCACACAGCTTACAGCNCAGGCTTGCCAATGGGTGCTTTGCAGCTGGAGGTCATGCATGGCGGCTTTCTCAGTCCCTCTCAGGTGAGATATGCTTCAGACTTGCAGATCACTGAGCCAGTCCTTTTGGATACTTGCATGTTGTACTAGCTGTTGCTGTGCTGTTTCAAGCTGTTGCCATGTCACAAATGCTGGCCATATGTTCTATAAACAAGTCACCAAGAGACACCACAGGACCCTTACTTGCCATCAGGCTGTGGCAGGTCTTTGCCCGTGCACTTGTAGCATGTGGTCTCCTGCTTCAAATCTACCTAATGCACTTTGGTGCTCAGGCTTTGAGGCATTTGCATGTCCATGCAGGCTGTGCTGGTACTGGACAATGATGAGGCTGTNGCAGCGGAGTTGAGCATCGCGATGCAACGTCGACACTACCGACACCGCAAATTCATCAAAATGCAAAGCCGTACGACGCACCCCAACCAATTACACGCATTGTCCAGTCGGGTCCCGGTACGCCTGCGACAGGTGAAGTTGACCTGCCTGGCTTCTGCACGCACTCGCAGACATTCATTGACCTTTACTGCGCGTCAAGCCAGCTCCNAGCAAGCTCCAGCAGCAATCATGCTGCTCTGATTGCTGACAATGCTGAGGTTGTTCAGCTTCTAGTCAGAGCCTCAGAGCAATATGGCCANTACACTGTGATAGGCTCTTGTGTGCTTGCATGCAATTTGGGGTGTATGTACTGCAGGCAAACGAGCTAGCTGATAAGGCAGCAAAGTATGATGCAAAGGCAGACGAGATCAGNCCAGTCTACAACAGCCCCTGCAGCTTCTCCATCAACTGCAGTCAGGGCTTTGTCAGGGAGTGGAGACCTGGGTAGCAGGAAGGCTAAAGCCATGGCAGGGGCTTACAGCAATACCTACAGCAAGTTGCAAGCCCAGGGCCAACTTCTGCATCCCAGCCTGCAGCTTGGGGATGCAGATATACACCAGATGGACACTGACGCTCTCATGGCAGGTGTGGCTTTCATGTTATTTCATGTCAACATATGCTNGCAGCAAGCCACAAACACAGCAGCACGCCTGCAGCCAGCTGCAGGTGGTTCCCAGGCAGGGGCAAANATCAGCATGCAACTCAAGCAGGCAGGTTCAAGCTTGCGGCATGTTGTCTTGAGGAAGCAGTGGAGAGTAGCGTAACTGTGAGACAGCCGGCTTTGCATGTCATATTCAAAATGTGCTTCCCAAAAATGTGGTAAACCCACCAAGAAAAGCTGAATCAGTCTGGAGTGGTGACTGACTTCTACCCTGTTTGGAGAAAGCCATGTTGCCAAGCNGGTCCACCATGGCTTCTAAATGCTGGGATGGAACGCCTCGTAGCCGTCCATACATTCTTATCACCTCGCGCCCTGCGTCAGGCATGCATTGTCAGATTCTGCCAATGTCTTCACAGACTAGGCCCTGTGGCATGTCAAATGAAAACAAGCCAAGCAAAGAGAAGACTCACGCCGGGCGTATGCCTGGAACTTATCAAAGAAAGCAATGGGTTGCTTGTCATTTTATCATGACTGCCTCTGGGTTTTGCAGGAGTAAGACAGATTTAACCGCCATAGAGCTTTCAACCAGCCAATGGCACACAACACATGCCACACGAGTGGCAAACAGGTGTCAATTGTCGACATGGCATGGTGTGACCTCACCACTCATGACANACCTACATGCTTACAATGCTCTATACAAGACTGTACAAAGCCAGATGTCAGGCAAACAAGCCATGATCAGACTGAGGCTGCTCACCAGCATTTGCTCCAAATACCAGGTTTGCCCTGCCATGCTCCCTTATCACAGATACTGCTGCTTCATGATACAAGCCTTTGTGAAAGCTCAGCTGGAGCTCATGCTCCTCATGAGCAGCGTGCTTTGCCTGCCGCAGATCTGTGAGACTGCTTGGGGAAGCCGAGCTGAGATTGTGCTGGAGGCCACAATTTTGTCTCATGTTTGAACTTTCATATGCTTCCGATGGCTTAGTGTAGAAGGGCAAGTCCCCCTGTATAGCTGCCGGCTGATCTGCTGCAGCAAGGGCACAATCTTCAGCAGTTTCAGTATGCCTTGCTGTAGCTGATGTACAACTTCCAACAGCTGTGCGATTTTCCATGGCCATTGGTTGGTCTGCTGCAGTGCTGCAGCTGGGCTTGCGATATGCTGAAGGCAGCATCAAAGGAGCTAATGCACGCTGCATAGCCATGCTGGACATGCTGCGCAACATGGTGCAAGACTATGAGACGCCAGCAGGTTAGACCCACATGCACAGGTGTACTTCAGTTGTTTCGTTGTCTTAGGGATGCATGTGCAAATGCTGAACATGTTTGACAGCAGATGCGCCTTTTGGGAATGCCAGGCACTTCCAGGACATTAGTACTGCTCAGACCAGAAGGATTAAACTTTNTGAATGTTTGCGTAAGGCTGGTTGGAAGGTGCTTGTGGTCCCCACAGACCTGACGAGGACGCTTGCTGCGCACTTGTTGTAGACTGCTGCTGCGGAAAATGTCCAAGCTGCGGCACGTGTTGCTGCGTTTCAGCTCCCATGCAGGTGTACAGTCTCTGCCAGGAGTATGACTTGCTACGGTCGACAGGATCNCTCTTCAGGAGCTGCTTGCTGGCTGTCTCGGTGCCTTGCACCAGCTCTGCAGCACCAGAGTTATGGTGTTGTTTGCGTTCTCAGCCGGGCATACAAAGAGAGATGTCATGCTGTTGTGACACACGTGTAGACAGGTGTCGCAACTGACAGCAGGAAGGNGGGAGCTGAACACTGTGGCACAGCTATTGGCACCAAACAATTGTGTCAACATGGGATAAGTCCTTTGCAAGTCTGTCATCTATTGTCTGATGGACAGAGGCAGCTCATGCAGACTGTCAAAAGGTTCCTGATTCTCCCGGTCATACATCACAGCTGCAGTGCTTGAACGTGTGCGCTTTGGTGTAGCAACTTTCCTGGGAGTAGTCCTCTCTGCAGACGGTCCTCCAAGATCCAGAGTCATTTTGCTGCCATGCTTGCTCTCCTGCAACATGCAAGCCACAAAGCTGATTGCAAGTTGGCCTGACTATGGGTACCAGGATGCACAGTATCAACAAGCTTGCTCACTATAGTTGCTAGGCATGGTTGCCAGCACCAGCGATGATTGCATGTCACTATGTCTGACCACATTCATGCCGTGCAGGCGTTGTAAGGTGCTGGGTTAGGGCGAGTTTTTCGTCGTCTGATATGTANTGTGAAGTCAAGCAGCAGGCTACAACCTGCAGGGTAGGCACAATCACCTGAGTCGTTTTCCTCCTCTTGAGCCTCACTTTCTCTTGCTGTGTCACTTTTGACTTCAGGCACAGATCCCACAACATCTGCAGCCAGGCTCATCCGGTCCATGCTTGGATCCACGGCTTGCAGTCTAGCCAAGATATCATGTGCCCGAGCCCTTTCTAATTCAGCCCGTGCACAACACGCATCCATGGTTGGATCGGCCAGTTCTGTCGAGGGATGCACCTGATCANGGCCGGCCTGCTGGCCAAGCTGCTGCGCCGCATCTTCATGTCGGTGCATTCTGTGCTCAGCCGCAAGCGCGCTTCCCGCTCTGCTGATGCACAAGCTCAAGAGCAGATGGCAGGTCAGGCACTTTCATGCATGCTTGGCTTACACATCTAGGGTTTAGGGTTTGCATGCTACCCACTCGCACTCACTCAGTCTGCTGTGAGAATCAGCATGTATCACAGCAGCACTTGAACTTGAATGGTAGAACATGTCTGTGCTGCCGATAGACTTTAAATGCTTGACAGGTTGAAGATGGACCTGTGCCAATAGCAGGATGAGGGCTCTTGTGGACCTGAACATATGTACTGCTATGCATGCCGTCTGCCTGCCATTGCATGCGTGCATGACATCGAGACTTACTGGCTGCCAGTTGGAGCGCTTCTTCATAAACACACTGCCATGACTGCGACCACAGCACTCAGCACTGCATGCTCCTGAAGTAGCATGCTTAGCATCACTGCCTGAATGGGCTAAGATGGCTACTGTAACAAGCGGTCTGCCATAAGTGTGTGTACTGGGTTTTGTGACATCGATGCAGGTGTGAAAAGACAGCAGGACTTCATGCAGTGGCTGACACAGACCCTAGTGGCGTCTCTGTACCCTGGAGCGCCTTATGAGCGCAAGTACTTGGCTGTGCTGCTGCTGGACACCTTGCTGGAGGTGTGGAACTCACCAGATGCTGGCTGCAAGTCCTACATCAGGCTGGAGGGTAGACAGCAGTCCTTGCCGGCCAGCAATGCTGGGCTGCTTCTTGTTGGGCAGCACCGCTTCAAGCCCTTTTGCGATGGGTTNGGTGTTGAATCTGGTGCAGTTGTACCATGCCGTGATCAATTGCCTTGTCTCAACCAAGTCGTGCTATGCCAAAGTGTACAGCACAAGCCTTACAAGATTAGCATCAAAACTATGGCTTAGCATTTGTGCAGAGCATTATGGCAAGCTGCAATGCACCTTGCAGGCAGCCAAGCGGAGGGACTGCAGGCATCGCGCCAGCTTTGGATTCCTGTCCTCTTGGACGCGTTGAGACACCCTGACGAGCACCTGAGGCACCGAGCATCACTGTATGCAGTCCCTGTGCCCTTGGCACTGGACAGTGCTAGTGTGCTGCCGCTGTTGCAGCAGGTCCTGGAACCTCAGCACTGTGAAAGAGCAGCCCCAGACAGCCAGGTATAGTTCCCATACGCATTACATCAATGACAAATTGCACTTTTGCATAGCACGAGCAGCATTGATAANTAATCTGCTGACCACCTGCCCATCCTCCCCACTCCCCATCACCCCTTGCAGCGCCTCCAGTTCCCCTGTCACACAGGATCATTTATCAGACATGCTGTGCAATATTATCGACATTACTGCCATGTCGTGACAGTGCCCATCGTTTTGGGTGTATGCTGTGGCCTTGGGGTGGATTGACAATGTTCACTGCTGTAGTCACGCAAGATGCTTACAATGCGACATGCATTCTTGTACAGCCTTGCCACAAGGTGAGGATTTTGTAAGATGTGTTTCTTGCCTGCACTCGCCATCTCAGAGGTTTCAGTCTGTTTGCAGCTTCCTACTATACTTCCTTTGCATCTGTTGGAATTGTGATCTACCTAATTCGGGTGAAGAAAGGCTACCGCAGTCTCCCAGAAGCTATAAATGAGCGGTATGGAAGCATGGCCACACTAGCCTTTGGATTGGCAGTGCTTTTCCGCTTGTACCAAGAAGTCTGGTCCAATGCCTTGGTTGTGGCTGGCTTCTACGGAGTGGAGGTGAATGAAGCATGACCGCATTGCATTTTCGGAGGCTTCCAGCTGTACCAACTGCACTCGAGCTGCTGGCAGCATCCAAAATTTCGTGTATAGCATCAAACATATTCACATGCTGTCAGAACCATTGNCGCCTGGCAGGTACCTGGCATCGGCTAGCCTAGCACACCTGTAAATATTACTGTTGTCAGTGATATTGTGTGAGCTTCAGGCTGTAGCAGAATTGAGCGTCCCTACTAGTAGGAACGCTCAATTCTGCTCTGACAGCTAAGCACATCTGTGCGCTCTGAGTACTCCAAGGATGTGTGCTTAGCTGTCACAGCGCATAACTCGGCAATGTGCAACATGCAGCGATACAGCAGCTGCTTCATTCACATCACCAACAATTTTACATGTGCGTTCATGCAGTATTGTGTTCATGCAAAACGCTCCCACTGGGGCGAAACCAGGAATGTAGCCAGCTGGGAGTTGGAAGGTGACGGAAGCGATGCTCCTGCGTAGCCATACATAGAACGTGATAGCACTGCGCTGCTTGCATATTGCAAGTGTCAGACCCCTCAGGCATCCTTCCCTCAGCTCGCATACTCTGCCGGCAGCTGCGCCGACGTGCGGTAACAGGATGCAAGGCTTTCATCAGGGCTACGGCCAGCCAGGCCAGCAACAGTACAATCAGAGTTACGGCCAGCCAGGGCCACAGCCCTATGGACAACAGGGCTATGGCCAGCAAGGGCAGNTGGCTGTTTCTGGAAACACCCATCGATGATCCCCTTAACGATCGCCTCACTCACCGATTTCTCGTAAAGATGGACTATGTGTTGTGATGTCGCGACTCCTGCCCACTGCGGATGAGCCTTGATTCTGTGCGCTATTCGACATGCTTTTTCTCAACTCGACCACCTCGCCGTGAATGTCCCATAAACGATGATTTATTGTGCTCAGGCCAAAGCCGAGAACGAGTAAATTCAGACACCTCCAATAGTCCGTCCACATTTTGTGCTAACCTCCCAGTAGCAAAGAACGAGTGTGATCGCAAGCCTTGACTGGTCGCGCCTGGGGTGTTGCTGCACAACGAAGCAGCAGCACGGAGCCTGGCTGGACGTCAACGGGTGTCTGCGCCGCGAATGCCAAGTGGACAGGGCAGGACGCAAGCCCGACTGTTGCAGCACAAGGAAATAGTTGTCCGGAACCTGTTGTAGCGCGTAGATCGCACCTCGTTTACTACCTTGAGACTATAGCTAATCACGCCCTTATACCGGCAGCAGAACCTCTTTACTCCCTTTGGGATTGATCCTGACTTTTCACGATCATGACATTATCTGGCCGACTGATGCTCACATCTCACGCAGACGTCCTGTCAACAGTGTCGCGAGAGTCTACGTGTGTGACCATGCATGCATATGATGCTGTCATGTGATGCTGTAAGTCTATGCACAGGTCTACCCAGATGTGTGTGTATGTCAAACAGCACGCACCTCACATGCGTTATCTGGACCTCATTACTCCCCGAGTAAGACCAGAATGTCGAAATTCAAAGCACAAGACACAGTAGGGGAAAGCGTGATTGAACTTACAGCCTTGAGATGTGCAGTGACAGCGCCTCAACACTATGAGCAGCTTGGGACCCAAGCAGCAGCTAGCGCTCACTTCATAGCTGTGACATGCTATAGCAAGCGAGGAATGAGAGGCACAACAGGTGTTTGCAGCAGCATTGCAGTTGAGATTGAGGCAGTGACAGAACAAAACAGTGCAGCCATGCCTACCAGGACAGTATGCGGCAGCTGTGTCTCACTGAAGGGCAACAAATGGCTTTTCTGGCTCTGTAACTGGCTGTGCCTGCAGGAAGGAACCCAAAACTAAGTCAGGAGCATCGGCCGATTCTTGACCCCAACAAGTATTCGGATACGTACCGCGCGCTCGCGTCACTCTTGCTTTCAGACATGCCACCTGTGACTTCACTGCCGTTGAACGAACTGCTGCCTTTCGATCTGGATCGGGCAGCAGATGGTGTCGAAGCTTTCGCAAACGGACTCGGTATTCTGCATGTCACGGACGCAAGTCTGGCTCAGCGATGTCTTGACGAAAACCGTCCCACAGCGTGAAGTGACACTCATTGCAGTGCGCTTCGACTACGCTCGGGCCTTGAAGCAACAGCGCGCAGAGCGGATTCATGCTGCGTACAGGCTGCCATCTGCGCGGCTTACCCCGAATGCTGCACAGCGTCGGCCTGTGACATGCCCTGGATCAAGACCGGATCACTGTGCCGCGTGTCGAAGCAGCCCGGATCGCGCCGAGGGCCCGGGTTATATATGCAGACAACACCTGGCTTTTGAAACATTGTGATTGTTCGTGTTTGGGCCTTTCATTCGCTTCAAGCTGAAGCAAATCACAGGCACCGACTTGCGGTGAGCGCTGTTTCAACAGCGTGCGGACTTGGATATTGGCCTGTAGTGACTTGCGTTGTCGCAGATTGTCAGCATGCCACCAAAGTTTCCCGTGCACCAATTCCAAACCGAGGCATGGGCAACAACGGTGGTGCGAGAGGTCAAAAGCATGTACGTTGTTTGCTTCACCATCTATATAACTTCAAGCGCGAAACTCAACACACACTGTGATGCAGCTGGCCCTTCTTTTTTGGCTTTGGTGTGGTTGGATTCGCTATGGCAAAGATATCAGTGCCCACTGGTAGTGTGCTTGCACTCCGTCCTGTACAAAGTCTTTCAAAGCATGTACTACTGTTACTGAGAATAATTGGCTGTTGTTATGCAGAGCAAAACTTGAAAGATTCAACCATCACTCCTCATGAGGACAAGAAGTATGCAGCTACTGCGTGACATATTCCACCATGGTNTTGCTGCCACTGCAGTCAATCGCAGTCAATCCAAGTAGCATGCAAAACAGCAAGGTGTGTTTGAAACCAACCTGTTCACAGTCCCCTCAGGTGTGACCAGCCAGTATGCGGATGGGTAGCATGCTAGAACTGCCTTTGTGCTTCCAAGGGAGCGCTGCAGGCAGGCAGGCAGCATCCTAGGACTGATGCCGGACGTTGCATACTATGTACAAGTTGTCATGAACAGTTTGCCTGGCTACAAGTAAATTGGCTAGTAGGCGTGTGTGCGCAGGGAGCCATATGTTCACAGTTGTGGCTTGAGCTCAACAGCCAGCTGCGGCCATGTAATGGGTGTATCTTACCTTCAGGCTTTTCAAACCATGCTTACAATTGACAAATTACAGACGTTATGCAAGCATGGTTTGAACAGCGTGAAGGTGCAAAGCTATAGCAGCTAGTTAAAACCGCAGCAATGGTCGACGAGAGAACATGTGGCTCTCCGAGGTCGCACGCAGTGGTGGTCACGTCTGACAGTCACACAAGCTTTGCACGGTGCTTCCAAAGTCTGCAAATGGCTAGTTTGCCTGCAGTGATAGCGACCAACTGGTCAGGGCCCACGGCATTCCTGACANCTACTTGTGAAGTCATACGTCCAGCATGCACCTGGGCTCAGCACGCTTCGTGGCGTTTGTTGCAAGGCTACTGCATATGGCTGCCTTGAACAGTTACATTGTGCATGAGAATGTTTTGTGGCATTTGTTGCAGGGCTACTGCATACTTCTGCCTCAAACACAAGAGCCTTATGCAGGCACACAGGCCATGGCAGAAACACATATGCATGGGGTACATGCATTGCACGTAGTGTGTTGTTCAATAGTGTGCAGGTTCAGCTTGAGCAGGCCACCTTCACTACTGACTGACAATTCTTTGATTTGTAACTTAAATCCCTGACAAAGCTTACCATCTGTTTCAATGTACAGACAGACACATGACAATCGTGTTTTGAGATAAGCACAAGTGTCTGTGATCAGTAATACATTTAGCAGCATACATTTGGATTTGGGGATGCTGAAGCACAACAATGCGAGGTTCAAGTAGGTGCTGATTNAGGAGTCATCACTGGCCTCACAGCAGCAGCTGTCGTTGCCATACTGGAGTTTGTCTTTGCTAGGAAGCGGCAGGCTGTGCAGTGGATCATATATGCTGTGCACAGCAATGGCTTGTTGGCTGGCTTTGGCTTGCATCTGCTGATCACGACATGCCTCCTTATGGCTGCCGCAATGCTGGTGAGCAAGCATGCATGCATGTGTGACACATGTGATTGCATGCTTGATGCATCTTGTCGGCATCCCAATGCGTCTTGCATGCTCGTCAAACCTGATGCAAGCTCTAGCATTCCAGCTGCATGTAGGCCACACATCTATCATCACATGCCTCATAAACGTTGCACAACTACTCTGGAACTGCTGTGCATGTATGAGTTGGCATACCGTCCAGTACATACGTCATCACAGCAGGTCTATCAGCAAGCATGTGAATTAAACCATGTGAATGCATGCTTTTGACCATGTGCATGATATGACAAACCGGATGGCTTCTACAGCATGTCTGACAGCTCGTTGCATATGTTGCCTCTGTAAGGCCATGTCAACTGCGACCATGACCTACATGATGGGTCAGGTCATCAGTTACAATGGGTGGGGTCAACAACAATGTTAAGCTTAGTCATGCCTGCAGGTCCAGTTTTGGGCACCCACAGCGGCTGGTGGAGGGGTGTCCTTAGTCATGGCTTTCCTGAATGGCACAGATGTACCCGACTTGCTGAGGCTGCGCACCTTGATCACCAAGTTTGTGGGATCAGTCTTTGCATGTGCAGCTAACCTGACGCTGGGAACGGAAGGACCGCTGGTACATATGGGAGCCTGTATAGCATCAGTCATTGCCCTGCTTGAATGCGGTAAAGCTTCTGTAACCCTCTGCATTGCTCCCAAACCCTTGCTCAAAAAACAGAATGAGCTTCAAACTGTAAACTTCCCGCTGCAAATCATGGGCAGTTGCTGTAGTCTCAATGGTAAGACTCATCCTATGACCAATGCTCACAACAGTCATGATTGAGCAAACCCCTTATCCCTTTCTAAACCATGCTATGGTTGGCAGTCTCCCTTTGGACCCCTCCCTATGGGCCTGCAAAATCTGCTATGCTTTTCTGCCAACAATGTTTGGCAATCTCCCTGCTGGAACAATGCGGGTCTGTGACNTAGGCAGAACATGGATACAATCAGAACAAGCCATTGCTAGATGTCGAGCAGTGTTTTGTCAAAGCGAAACTAGCAAGACGGGACGGTCAGCATGCAAGGCAACTTGCAAACAGTAACAGCTAGGCCAGACAGGGCTGCCTGTCTGTCTGTGATACATATGGGCACAAGCTGATTTGAACCCTTAGGCTCATTTGCCACGCATGCCATCTCGCGCAGCAGAGCAGACTTNACGCCTACGCTACTGATGCGCTTGCTGCACCCTGGATGTAGCTGTGTTGCTTATCACATGCAGTCACCATGTAATTGGCAACTGCAGTGCTCAGCGCATGCTGCAGAGGATTGACACCCTTGGATGTGTGTGCTCTGGAGATGGAGTACCAGCGAGAATGCAGTGAAGCTCGCCCAGAAGACTTCACACACCACGAAAACCGCTACATGCTAGTCATCAAGCATATCGTGGACAACAGCAGCACTTGCACAGGCCTCATATCCACCCTACCGTATCCTCGCAGTAAGCTAGGCTGCACCTGTGGACAATGCCTTCAGGGATTCCTCTCGCCCCGCATGCGTTTCAGGTATAATTGCTCAAAGCTACCTTTACAGCATGATACGGCATCAACATGAGATACACGGCACATTGCACGATGTCAATTTGCAAGGCGATGTGTCTGCTTGATACATCATGCTGTATGCTGTATAAGGGATGATCTGTGCACATCAGGAGTGCCTGTGTCATCCCAAGATATATAGCATGCCAAGGCTGACTGCATGACTACATGCACATGAGGTGCCAACAGCCCTATACGGTAGCTTTGCTGATTTTTTGTAGAGTAGGGAAAGGCATGCCACCTTGCTAGGCAGAGCATTACGCCTTTGCTACAGGGCAAGTTTCACAACAGTGAGTGCTGTCATATGCAGCAGGAACCAAGTAATGAGCATTGCAGTACTAGACAGCCTCTGTCATTACAGTGAACAATGTCAATCTGTACGTATACGGTATGAGTGAAAATGTTATGGACAGCACATACTTCGTGCTTATCCTCTGTCATTACAAGTGTACAGGGCAGAGACTAAGCATGGGGAGTATGCTGTCTGTAAAATCGTCACTCATAACCTACGGATACCAGTCAGCACATGTGAACAAACTGACGATGTTCGGTGCTGGACTCATCTTGTAAGGCACATGTTTTGGTAACATTGCAGAATTGAGTGCAGGTTTGTGGACAGTGCATTGACGGCCTACAGTCATGACCAGCATGTCATCGACAGCACCTCAAAGAAGTTCCCCCTCACGACGCCTAAAGGTTCAGGCTTTGCTTTGGAAGACATGTGGCAGTGGCAGTACATCCCTGGCTGGCTCCGCAGACAGGTCAACATGTCACTTTTGTTGCTAAATTTGACACATCAGTGGCCTCACTGCTGGCCTTGCTGCCATTGTTGGTTTAGGTTAGACATTGCTGACTTGACGTTCCACTGCTTNTGATTGGCACCCAGGCACATCACAAGACATTGTAGACGATGCAAAATTGTGGAGTAACATTGGCACGTATCCTTTAGGCAGACTGGCAAGAATGCAAGTAGATTTGGTCGGGAATAGACCAGTAGGTGAAGAACTTGTCACATGTACAGCCATGAGTGCACCAACAAGCAGATCTTTGATGCAACCAGTGCAACAAGCAGGAAGCAGTTGTCACTGTTTGCTGGCTCTGCTATCTGCAGGCTGACATCAAGCTGTCATACCAAAACCCCAAGTGGATGATTGACTGAGCCACACACCTGAGTACTTGGACTTCTTGGGGTCCTTATTGACAACAGCAATTGTGAACTGAGCAAAATGGCTCCAACCTGCATACATGCAAGCATATGAAGCTGAGAAAGGGGGGATTCATCAACATCCACTGTGTTGTCCCTGTCAATGAGCATGCAGCTGCATGCCTGACATGTGCTCAGACTGCTGTATTGTGCTGTTCAATTGTAGTGGCAACTGCATTCTCTGCACCTGGTGCCATGCAGGCTGGGGTGTCACCACAACAGGCATACTCTATGAGGCTTGGGCACAAGCCTGATGCAAATGCATGACTCAGGCACATTTCAATCAGCGGGTCTGACTTAGGCGGTACAGGACGTCTGATGCAGTGCAGTCAACATGGCTAAAAGCACCATGATCAGCCTGTTGTTGTGCCATGCAGGTGCAAGGAATGTAGCAAGATGGCTTTATGCAGGGCAACCTAATGTGATGCAGTGCAATGACCAGTCTCATCAGGCATGCTGCATGTACTTTGCTGTACAGTGCTGTACAGTGCTATATGCGCTCAATATGCCACTGACAGACTGTATATTACGCTGAAAGTCAGAACTGTGCTGACACACCTGGAAGCAGTTTGTCATAATCTGCCACACAGAGGAACAGTGAGAGGTGATTGCACACGTCACAACCCTGCGGATACACCAGAATGTACCTGCAAGTAGCAAGTGTGATGTCTGAGTTGGACAGTGCTACTATGAGATTATCGCTTGCACTGTGGTGGAATTGTGCTGTTTACCATTTGTAGTTGCCCACTTCGAACACAGTGCTTCTCAGCTCACGCTTGCTGATCTCTGAGAAGTTCTCAATCTTCCATGTGAACTTTCCATACAGGCTCTGAGGCTGAGGTTCTGCAGAGTTGGTTTGCAGTCAAGTACTTGTGCTGCTAGCCCACTGTTACAGCAAGACCTGGCAGGCTATAATACGCTGCCAGTCACACACACACACACCGTCTGGGTCCTCCAAAAAGGATGATGATGTTCCAGCACTGTCAATAGCTGAACGTCTGCTCTTCCATTCAAGCGCTTCCGGAGTATCTGGAGTAACCGTCAGTATGCCGTCAGCAACAGGAGGGCCCTTCTCCTTCTGTGTGCTAGGGCCACCANAAGCCGTCGTGGTGTCGACAGCATGGCTGCCCACCGAAACTGACACGGTTTGAGCCCGTGACAGCACNGTTTGGGGGAAGGCTTGGAGGGGTCAAAGGGGGAAATGCGGCCGGATTTAGGAAGTGACATCTGCCGTAGGCTGTTGTTGACCGTGGGAGGGAAGTCTGATAGTCTAGGTGTGGGCTGTAGTGACCGCTCTACATACCTGCAGTTGCAGTGCATGATCATGAGCTACAATAGCACATGGGTGTATAACACCTGCCATATTGTCATACATCAAGTGAGGGCTCTTCACAAAGAACACATCTATACCAGCATGAGCACTGCATTGCTCATACAAGAAAGCTTAACAGTGTCCTGCATGACACAGCCAGACTGAATTGCAGTGGCGCACATACGAGTTGCATGATGGCAGTCTGACGGTGCCAGCCAATGAGTATCTTGAGGGTTCAATGGCTATTGGTGAGTGCAGCTTTTGCATTCAAGTTCAAATGCAGGCATGCACAAACAGTGGCAGGGGGAACTTACCGCTCAGGGAAGCGCTGCTCCACCCTGAAACCAATCTGCTCATAGTACTCTGCGCTGTTGGGGTCCACACCTTCCTGCTCTATCAATTGGTCGTGCACCTCATACGCATAATACGTCATTTCGGAGTCTGTGCCAAACCAGGGATTTCTGGCAGCCCACTGCAGCGCCATTGGCTCAGGTGCATCAGCCACAACTTGTCCCTGCACTCAGTAACAAAAAGNCTGATGCAAGTGGACCTATGCTTCAAACAGAGCCAGATGTAGCAAGCATGCAAGCAGCTTATACAGTGGCACTGCAGCATGATCAAGATGTGCAAATGGGCCTTGGGACCACACAGGGAGACCACATGGACTGGACAGCAGGCTCAGCAGGCATGACAGGCACAGCACATGATGTGAGCACAGCAGGCAGAGCACAGGGTGGTCATGTGCCCTACGCACCAAGCAAGAGCTTTGCACTGCGCCGACACAGCTCAGAGCAGGAAGCAACAAAGCCGAGGCAAAGCACAGCCAGTCCTTTCCCTGGTTTTCAGCCAACTGCACACAACAAGCAAAAGGCAAGCCATGGGAAGCATGCCAGGATTAGCACTGCTTCAGCTCCAGCACACCCTCTTGCAGAAATGCTGCCTTCTCATGAGGCTGGACACACTGGCAGGAGGCCCAAGTCTGCTGCACGCCAGANGGGGCCCTTCCTGCTGCCCTGCCAGGGCCTCACACAGCACAGGGCAGCAGGCGGTAGCGTTGAAGATGACCCACCCATGTATCACTGCCCTGTGATAAGCCAAGAAGTGTCATACACAGGGCTTTACATGCCACACCTGGACAAACCCCTGTTGTGAAGCTGCTTCCACTGATACCACCACTGACTAATATAGCAGAACACTGTTTTAATGTAAAGTGGTTGCTGCACGCCTGTCAATTGGCATCATCCACACGCACTTTCATTGACAATCATACAAGCAAGCAGCTTTGATTTCTCCAGCCAAAAGTATAGGCAGCCTGAGCAGGCAGTCTTGACGCTGTCATGCATGTTGTATACATGGTAGCATGTTTTGCGCATGAGGAACAAGACACAAGCCTGAGAGGCCCGCTAACATCCAACAGCAGCTTACAGCATGAGATTGATGTCCTTGAATGCATTCTGTCATGGGTGACATGAGTGAAATTCTGCAACATGGTCGGGCCCATGAAACACTTGCATTGTCAGCAGTCCTAGAGAGTTGCTGCAACAGCCATACACAGCACAACGCACTTGTAGCTTTCATAGAAGCTTGCGGACTGCATGAGATGGTGCAGAACAGTCTTGGTGGGAATGCCCAGGCGCAGGGCCAGGTTGAGAGCACCCTCTGCTGCCATGTGCTGCTGCGGAGGAGCTGCTGCTGGCGTGCCTGCCGCCAAGGCAAGAAACCTGCAATACACTTTCCTGAACACTGCACTTCAGCAATTGATGTTCTGCATGCTGCCAGAGTGAAAGAGATTGTGTGCAGCATCATGCTTTAGCAGACTTCTCATTGACATCAGGTCGGATTCTGAGTGGAACAGAAATATTATCACTTACCACCTAATTATAAGCCAGAGGCCAGGCCAGCCCGACTTGAATGAACAACACTGACAGAACCAGTCACACAGTTGCAGACAGCACAGGCGTAAGCTACACGCACAACATGCGCTGACATTGCAACATGCTGACACAGGTTCATGATGGTCTACAGACCCATCACTGGTGACACAAGTATGGCATTGTTGGCTACACAGCACCCAGGAGCCTGTTCCTCATGTTGTCGTGCAGCATTGCTTGACTAAGCAACNCTCTTCGAGCATCATACAGCTTGGAAGCCGAATTATCAATCAGCAGAAAGTTTCCCTGACGGCTACCTCTTGTGTCAGGCAGACAAGTCGCCTGCTGTTTTTCGGCCATTCGCCACGGAACTTTGGTGTCCCTTCTGCTAGCTTGAGCCGTTGTCATGGGAGGGTCTCTCAGGCGATCCAAAAAGAGCAGGCCGAAAGTGACTATCAAAAAGCGCACCAAAGGCAGACTTCAGGGTGTCAGGGCGAAGGTTCCCAAGGAAGTGAGTGATCAACGACCGAGCCTTGTCAACAAGTTGGGAAACATGTGAGCTCACCTGAGTCACCCAATCTGTGCTTGTTGCTGGCCGGGGCCCCGCAGATTGCACTGCTGCAACTTGTTGAGTGTGTTTTGTTCACTTCATTACCATGCCTTACAGGTATTCTGCCAAAGCTTGAAGTATGCTGACTTCTTGCTCCATGCAGAGCGGACTGGACAGTAAATGACAACACCAACACAAACTACCGCAATCANCTAGCTGATGTGCATAAGGGACCTACCTTTCCGCCTCACGTCACACTTGTCGGTGGGATCAATGGCAATCAGGAGCATGTCCTGAGTCTAGCAGCAACACTGGCTAGCAAGCTACAGGTATGGTCTTGAAAGCACAGCAACAGCTCTTGCTTTGTGATCTATCCCACCCTGCAAACTAGATGCATGATGGGCATGCTGTCATTGTTGCATGTCAAATTGACACACATGTTGTGGTCAATTCATGCATGTGACTGTTTGCAGCCCTACAGGATTAGCTTTGACAAGCCAGACTATGGCAGCATATACCATCAGTGTGTGTACATGCTGTGCCAAAAGAATGAAGCCACCATGCGTGTTGGCAAGCAGAGCAAGACAGTCTGCGGGCAAGAAGACTCTCCATACCTGCCACATCTATCCCTACTGTACTCAGACATTGACAAAACTGCCAGGTGTGTGCGCAACTATGTACATAGGCACCACCTCACACACCACAATTACTTGCTGGACCTGACTGCTAGAGCAAAATATGCCCATAAATGACCTGTGTCTCTGGATTGTACAGATATTGTAATTGTTATGACGCATATGGCTACTGCTACACGCAAACATGGAGCATGCATGCCAGTACCACGGCATCTGGACTGAGTGGGTTTTGGTTATGCAGGCAACAGGCAGTTGAAAGTTGCAAAGAACGTCTAGCAGATGACGTCAGGCTCCAAGCAGGGGGGTTCGATGTTCACAGCTTGCATGTCTATGAGACTGACCCTCAAGATAGATCATGCAAGTCGTGGAAGCTTGTCAAGGAAGTGCCATTTGCTGGAAGCGGTGCAGCTTAAAAGAGCAGTCAACTTGAGGGCTGCAGGATTTAGCCTGTGTACAGCACATACAGCATTGTTATGCACTCTGGAGAGGTAACTTTACTCATGAAAGTGCTGTCAGTTACGTTCTTGCAATCATGCAAACCTGGCAGGGCACCGGCAACTCGGCAATCTTGGACACCTGCCGGGTGTGTGCCTCCTGTAGATTTGACGTGTTGCTGGTGATGATTGGCTGCCGTCATGCTGGCTGCAGCATCCTGCAACGAGAAGCAGCATAAGCGGCACATCAAAACGCTCTTAAAAAGGTGTTTGTTGAGTCTGGTGTAGGTGTTGCTTGATGCTCCTGATGAGTTTGGCATAGGCATTGAATTGGATTCTGAGGGTACTGAGCTCAGGCAGAAGCAGAACGACAGACTGGGAAGGGCGCTGCATCGGCTGTCAGAAGATCTGTACTCGAAAGATGTGCACTTTGTCTTAGAGCTGGTGCAGAATGCAGATGATAACGTGTATGCTGTTGGCGCCACTCCAGCATTGGAGTTTCTGCTTGCCGAAGACGGCATATCTGTGCTCAACAATGAGGTACAGTCCTGGATCGTCACCCTCCAGACTTTAACAGACTTTGCGCGGCATGGTCAACCTGGGAATNACACAGATTTGTGTGGCATGCAGCACTGCTTACTGAAGAAAATTGCGCTAGCACAGATGCTTAATATACGGCATCCACAGATCTGTAAGCAGAACTGTATGGCAGATCTATGTCATGATTGCAATATTTTCTGGCCCTCATACCTGGAAAGGGGTTAGGCCATGGGTCATGTCGACCCTGGCTGAGCCAAGACATCTGTGTTGTTGTCCTGCATTTAAGCTATGGTATCTACATTATATTATATGTTGCAACACTGGCAGACAAACCTGTGCCAGCACCCTTGTGTTGGTACCTCGGCAATCCGCAAGAGGAGTGAAAGATGGTGCCGGATTGGAAATGTTGCGGTAGGAGCATCTGGCCATGTGCATGATGAGTCACTNGCACTGCAGTCTGTGGCATTCACCACAGCCACCTCAGAATTAACCAACTTGCAGCTGACATCGCAAGTGTTCATCACCTCATTCGTTGCTGCTGCAGCGCAGCTACTTAAGGTTGTTGGTGAGCTTTTTTACTTGTCCACAGTCAGGTCTCAGTCCGTTCNGCTGCAGTGCTGACCACAATGTCCTGCCCTGAGGTGCCAGGTACAGTCACCACACGCTGCCATGTGGATCCACATGCTCTGCATATCTGCATGCTGACAGTCACGTGATTGAGATGCAGCAACAGGCTGCAAGTAGTGCTTAGCAGCTGCATGCATGCTCAAGGGTCACATGCATGCCCTCAGTGAGCAACTTGTAGCACAGGCTTTACCAGTTGTGCACTTGATTACATCATACTAGCTCAGGTTCCGCGGAGCAACATAGTAGCGCCTGCTCAAAACTGCAACTCTGCAATGGTGCACAGATTGTCATACCTGAAGTTCAGCATAGCTTCATGCTGCAAGAACTCGCACATAGACTTCCACGCAGGCTGGAACAACTTGGCAGTGATTTCGCTGGCATCCCTCTCTTCGCTGTATGTCTGCTCAGGATCATAGTAGTGGTCATCAGGGTCAGGATAGGTTGGCCCTTCCAGAATGACGTCCACAGAGGTGAGCTGTGNTCTGCCTGCAAAAGTGTACCTGCTGTTGTTGCCTCAGGCGCACAAGCTCCATCATCAACACATTCTTGTCTCTTTTGAGGTGTTCAACCTCTTCTTCAAGACCACCATACCTGCCCACCTGCAAGCGCACAAGTTTTGGGACACTACAATCAGGCACATGAGGGATTGCGCAGATTATAGTGCCTTGCCAAGCTCTCTGCTAGTACAGTGCAAGCAAAGTTTGGCTTGCCTTCTATGACTTTGGAGGACAGATATCGTGAGCAGCAGAAGCCGGGGTTGACAGTGCTGTGCAAGCTCCACAGCGTGTAACATGCATGTTGACACAAAATGTACACCTTTACTAAAAAAGCATGAACATAAACACAAAACTTTTTGTAAAACAATGGAGAAGTCATGTTCAGAGCCTGCGATGAGTCANGGCAGGACATCTGCACATCTGTCAGGACACCCCTACTCATTGGCTCTCCACTTTTGTAGGTGGCAAACGACGGGCTAGTCTGGTATGGAACGAAGCTTTCTCATCAGGCAAGGACTTCCCAACATGTAAGGTACCCATTGAAGTCTGGAGCTTGGGACGGTTCAAGTTCAAGGGCATCGCTGGTACATGCAAGGTTGGCCTCACACACCCCTTGGCTATAGCAGTGACCCATTGGCTATAGCAGTAACCCATCGGCTCTAGCAGTAACCCATTGGCTCTAGCAGTAACATCATGCTGCTTGAAGACGTAGTGCATCTGCAGACACAACTGCCTTACTCTCTTTGCATCAGCTTGCAGTAGACCGCACATCAAACCGGCAAGGTATCAGACACAGGCTGCAGCACAAAGGCTGGAGGGTATACTAATGTCGTGCATACACAGTGACCTACACCCAGCGTTGTGCTACTAGCTGCACATGCATGCATCAATGACAGCACAGCCATAGGTTGCTGCATGCAAAGATCCTGTGTCGTCTGTTGCATGCCATTGCNACAAGTACCCTACATTCACCTTGCTGTACCTGGTATGCATTGCTCCAAAAGCCAAGAAGCTTGCTAGGCGGGATTGCCGACAAGCTGCTGCCAAGGTGAAGCAACTTCAGAAAGTACCAGCCAACACCTGCTCCCTCCACGATGCCAAACACTTCAAGGTCGCTCTTGACAATGAATGGCACTCTTTCATCTACCATGTTGTGGATCATGAGTTCATTCTCAATCAGCTCACGATGTGCAATCTGCGGAATCACAACACCATCTTGGCAAAATATGGCTGAGCAACGCTATAGCACAGCGTAATCCAGACAAAACATGATGAACAGCCTGAGTACAGATGCATGCATCAACTTGACAACAGCNCAAGGACCCTGGCCTGTGGCAGCCCTGTCCTGAGTATCAGCTGAAGCATCCATGCCACATACACTACATTAGTTATCAGCAATAGAGCGCCAACAAACTGTAAGCCTGCTGGGCTTGCTACATGGTTCGGATCCAGGAAGTAAAGGCAGCCTAGTGCTGATCCTGCCACCACTGACATTGTCACCACCTACACATGCCAAGTAGAGCTGTTCAGCATGATGGGCGAGGCTCACATATGTATGCAGCCGCTGCTGCGAGAAGCGATGCATGACATGTGGTATGTAAGGCATCATGACTAATGTGCATTTCCCTCCAGCCAACACATTATCATCAGCAATCTCCCCTACTCAATGCTGCAATGGCATGTGCAGGCCAGAGGTTTTGCAGCTATGACCCCAATCAGCATGCAACAAGGAGGTGAAGATGGCAAAGGGAGGCATGCAGCAAAAGGGTANGCGTTCCATTGCATGGCAAGGATGCAGCATTTGTATTATTTGAAAAACAAAACAATGTAGCCTGTGCAAGCAATAATAGCAGGCAGGCGGAGTGCACACTACAGCCACAAAGGAATNGCTGCTCATTGGCCGTCTGCTGACTGGCACTGAGCTGCTCTGACAATTGAGCTACACGCAGCACGTGCTCCTCATTTGCAGACTGTAGTCGAGCCTTTTGGGCTGAGGCATCCTGCAGCTGCAGCTGTGCTTGCTGCAGGGCATTGTGCTTGCCTGCAGATTCCTGCTGTAGAGATGCAACCTGAGCTGTTTGCTGCGTCGCATTGGCCTGGGCACTTTGAAATGCAGCTTCGCTGCTTTGCAGATCAGCTTGCAGTGCTTCAATGGTCTGGCATTGCAGAGCAGCTTGGTGTTCCAGTGCTGTCACTGTCTGCTTGCTGCTCTCAAACTCTGCGCTGCGTGTACTGAGCTGCTCTGACAGCGAGTCACATTGACCCTGCATCTGCTTCTGCTTGCTGATGCCTTGCTGGATGAGTGTGGATACCTGTGCCTGCAGCTTCTGAACATTGCCGTCACGCCGCTGCAGATCTTGAGTCCGGGCCTCCAGCTCAGCCTGCTGCGCATTGAACTGTAGCTGGAGCTCGCCGTGTCNCAGAGCAGAGCTTGCTGAGGGTACCCCTGCTGGGCCCCCTGCTGAAGATACCTGTAGGCTGTTGATGCCAAGTTTTCACTTCCATTCTCCCCTGCAAATGGGTTGGGGCTCCCGCAGTCATACTTCTCACCATTCACCAGGACCTACACCAGCACACAAATGAGCAACAACTCTCTTCAAGCCATCAAGTTGCATAGTGTTGGGTTCTCCAGATAATGGAGGGGTCGTTCACAGCGAGGTTCATCAATGTGGCTGTCCTTTGTTCCATGTTTTGCTTGGCAGCCGTGGTTGTTAGCTTTGCTGATCAACGCTTGCTGGCAATGACAACATCAGCAAGCCACCCATGTGCTGCCTTGTCACTGATGTCATCTACCAAGCCAAGTGTATATGCTGGCAGCGTTTATATTGTGTATTTATAATATTTATAAGTATTTTACAATATAAATATTTTATAAGTATNCACATGCTTTCGCATATCACATGCAACTAACAGAAGTCTGCAAAGCGTGCATGCATTGGGATTCGAGAAAGTCATAACCCACCAAAGTCATCATAAACCCGTTCTTGGTCCCACAAGAAGGGTAGGTGCCCCTCAGGCTTGAACTCAAACGCCAAATATTCCCGTAGGATACTGACCCACAAGAACTGGTAGGGCTTCTTGGCCACCTCCACTTGCTCGACTGGCACCTCCTTGCCCTCTGCATCCCTGCTGAACATCTGAGCCCGAGGCTGTGCCTGCTCAGGATTTGTCTGGAATACAATCTGCAGCCATGCATGACAACAGTTTGATGATGCGATGTGGCACATACACTGGGAGTAGCAAGGAGCAAGCAAGCCAAGTTTCTTGAGATGCAGGAAGAGCATGGTTGTCTGCAATAGACCTGTGCATGATGTTTATGTGTCAGTACCCTACAGTGCCTCACTGCAGCACCCAAGCATGCTCAGTGTGCTTCATTCACCAAGATTGCGATGCAAATGACTCGTTGTTAGCAAGCTTAACAAGGCGTATGCTGACAGGGAAGCTTTGGCCTCAGCCCACCTCACGCAAGATGGCAAAGTGGGGCTCATGAGTCGCCAGAGCAAGCATGATGAGATCTGCATCCAGGCCATACAGACAATGCTTGGTGTTGGGATTCCAGCCTGGTCTGTTGCGCTGCTGCCTGATGTACCCCATTACCTTATGCTCCCCCTCCCCAGGGGTGTTTGCATCTGACAGAATGACCTGGTGCAACCCAGCAAGTCGCTCAGTAGCAGTGCCACGACATTCTTGTTGCAGACTACAGTGCAGCCTNTGGGGCACCCTGCTACAAGGGTGTTCCTGACTCAGGCTGGTACTAACAGCTTCAATGAGGCAAGTTTGCTGGCTTGCCCGCCATGAGATGATTGCAAGCATGCATGCAACAGGCATACCACCACCATCAATGTTGTTGACAACAGGCTGACACAATGTATGATTTAAAGTGGTGGACCCTGCCTTCAGAATAGTCCTTACCCAGGCTCAATCACCAACAGCTTTCATATAGGCAAGCCCATGTAGCCTGTGCTCACTCCTCTTCGCCTAGCAAGTTTACTTGTACTGCATGGCAACGGCAATATCGTTTTATGTTGGAAGAAGTGGGATGCAAAGGAGTTGGCTGGTGTGACACTGGAAATGCGCAGTAGCAGTGGCAATTGTTGCACTTGAGACCTGACTTTAGCGTGCACGGTGTGTCTTGGAGGTCATTGCACCTGATCGCGCACTGNTGCCCATACAGTTTGCACAAGCTGTATGCAGTTCCTGTAGTGCAGATGACAGGTGCTATGTGACAAGCACATTGGAGCATGCTTGCTTCTCTGCACAAACTCAAGATATACACAGAGAGCTGATGATGACTGAGAGTGTCATGCATTGCCAACAGACTACACCTCCACCTGCTGTCCTAGTTGCTGCACATGGCAAGAAAGGTGCCACACAGCATCAATCATACGGGGTATCTCATACATGCTGTTAAGGAGACTGCTGAGAGCTGACCTGCTACTATAGTGTCCATGAGCTTGACCAGCTCACGACATAATGGCCTGCGGATGTTCTGACCAGATTCCCCCACCAGCCNTAAGGTACTCCATCTGCATGCACAAGTTGAAGAATGCTGCTGTTGTGGCAAGTAGGTAGCGCTCAGTGCTGTTGTTGATTGATTACTGCAGGCAGATGTTGCACGTAGGTGCTTTTCTGTGCTTTGTGCTGCGGAAGCTACTCTCTGCTTCACAGTACAAAGTTAACAGAGTGCACCTAGACAGTGCTAAGCCTGGTGCCATTGCATTGACGTAGACAATTTGACACCAATCTTGGTCTTGCATGGCGCCATTTGCCTGACCTGATGTCTGGCCTTATTGTGGAAAATGCCAAACACGAGCACTGCATGAGGAGGACCCATACCAAAGCCTGCACGCGTAAGGACTGCCAGACAGGCAGTACCCCGACGACCAAGTGCTTGTGACATGACTCACGTCAAGCATGCAAGGGAANAGCACGTACAAGCCAAAGGCAGGGCTTACGTGGTGCTTGGCTGCGTAACAGAATGTTCCGCTGCTTTTTGAGACTCAGCAGTTGGTCGTTGAGACTCAACAATTGGTTATTGAGACTCAGCAGCAGGTCGAAAAGTGGTTTCTCCCTCTGCGCAATGAATGCATGCTCTGCTGCTACCAGCTTCTGCTTTACTTCTACTATTTCGTCTTCAGCCTTGCATATCCTGTGCTGCACTGCATCCAGCGGATTTTCCATGGTAGTCAACAGCAGAGCTGGCTTGCTACCTAAAGCATACAAACATGATGAAGTCAGGCAATGCGTAGCACTTGAAAATGCCAATGGAGCAACATGTACAGTGTTGAGTCTTCACTGAAACATCAGGTTGTGGCAGGACACGGCAGGCACACCTAGCACTCAAGCACCAATTGCGTGCAGTGCTATCAGTACAATAATGGCGGTACCTGAGTAGCAGAAGAGCGTATCTTGGCTATGATGTTGCAAGGTGAGAGCGTCGTATCCGCCAGGACGGCTTGAGAACGCAGTAGTCAAGTCAAACCACAGCAGGCTGAAATGCCACGAGTGCGACACTGACAAAACGCAACACCTGGCTTCAGCACTGGACACTAGCCGTTTGTTTGTNTCTTCTGCTTCTTCTTCATCTTCTTCTTCACTGCAACTGCCTAGCACGTGCTTCTTCACTCCACAGGGAGATGCTTGCTGCATCACATCCCAGTCATCTGCCCTCTTCTTCATTGGGACCCATTGCTCATCAAAGCATGTGTATTGCTCTGCTGCCTGGTTAAACATAGTTTACACAGCAAGTAGCTGTATGTCAGCGATCTGTCTGGTAAGCCATCAACAAGGAGCAGCTGCTGCTTTGCCCGTGTGCACTACCACTCAGACTGTTGTCAATAGCCAGCAGTGCTGCAGGGCTTATGCCATGCTTGCGAGTGTTGCTTGTGCAATATGGTGCTGTGACTGTGTGCAAGCTGGTGAGCACATGTATTGCTCCGCTGGTCTCCTGGGTCAATGCACAGTTGTTGCAGTAAACTGCCTGCAACTGCCTGCAATGCCGTCAGAGTTCTATGTCACAGTGATGAGGTTGAGAGGGGAAAATGAGGCCGAGGGTTCCTTCGCCAAATGTTCCTTTTTGAAGCCCAACGGTTCTGCTTGACGTGTGTGGAACGAGTGTGCAGTGGGGCCATATGTTTAGCATGCCTGTAGGTGGCAAGGTCAAGTCTGCCAGAGGTCCATTTCAGCGCAAGAGCCGGCACGCCAGCAAGGGGGATGAAGCTAGGGAGATCCTGGCAAACGTCATCCTGTGTCATGTGCCTGTCATACGTTTTAACTTCCAAGCCAAGGTACATTGCCTCACAGTGAACCAAGCAGGACCTGGCTGTCACCTGCTTGTGCTGTGAGGGCGCCGGACCAAGCCTGTAGATGGTGACACATGTGTGGGCATGCTAAGGGGTGCAATCAGTCACAAGGCGCTGCATACAGCAACAGACTTTTGAGTCAAGGATCCTGCTTTGCAAAGCATGGCATGCTGTCACGCATGTCCATGGTTTCTTGCAGATGTCTGAGGCTGTTGCATGCTCTTGCAGCCGCTGCCAAAAAGGTGCAAGGCATCAGAACAAGAGTTGCTGCACCGCCGTGCAGCATTGCCTTCNTGTTTTCTGCATCCTTCAGCTGAGCCGCAAGTACAAGCACTTCTGCTCTCAGCATCACCAATTCACCCTGGAGACACATTCATTGTTTGGCTCACTCACAGCACAACAGAAGCCTGACACACCAATGCTCAACCCAGGCTCGTGGTACATGTTCTGCTCCAATCTGCTTTCGAGCATGAGCCTATGCAAACCACAGCCAATCTTTGCAGCCATGTATATCAACATCTGCTGAACAACTACAAAATCTCACACCTCAAGTTCCTCCTTCTGACCTTCGTACAGGCCAACAATCTCCACAGGCCGCAGCTCCCGTGCTGCTGCCACAACAGCTCCCGCTTGCCCTCTTTGCCCACCTTCACCTGGAACATCCTTACTCACAATATGAACTAGCTATGGCATTGTGTTCTGTCCTGCTTGCATATCAACAACAGGNTGTCACAGCCTGACACCTTAGCAGCTTGTCTGCTGGATGCAATCTCGAGCTTGTCACCTTGGGTGTCAATCACACATTACCAATCCAGAGATTACAACAGCCGCTTATGGTACACCCTAAGCAGCTTCATTGAGCGTTCTCAACGAGTTGCAGTGTGATGCGGCTCTGTTGGCAAGCTAAGCGACCCTGGCTTAAAGCTCGCTAGTGTTGAGCTGACTGTGGTGTTGCTGTCAGACTAAATTAGGCCAATCCTCCTTCAAGCTCAATCCTTGTTTTGGGTTTGACGCTCTCAGCAACACCTGCACAGTCACCATAGTAAGCTTGTTGGTCACTCATGCTCAGTGTACAAGTGACTCACAGCTACAAGACAATGTGCCTGTTTTGAGTTAGGCCTGTGTGTCATGCTGGTTGAGGTGTGTTGCACAAGCATTGCTGATAGGTCACTGGCCCGAATCCTTCTCGGCCCTGAGCTGTGCCGCTCAAGGTGTCTGTGTCTGCTGCATGTTTGTTGCATCTACTTGAGCGGTGCACAGACTGGAGGTGGGGGTGCTGTCAACTGTATGTTCAGCATGCTTGTATGGCTCTGAAGCAGTTTGTTGAGGTCATTCGTCACTCCTCAATTGCGTGTAAAGGTACAACAGTACTCCTTGACTAGTCATCCCAGTGTAATGCTTTTGGGCAGATCACAAACCCATTCTGCGCATACGCCTGACAACATACCATCANTTGTGCCAAAAACCAATTGCTTGGGTTGTCATTTGCGGAGTATTGCAAGTTGCCACTTTCTGCTTACAGGGCCAGATCACAAACCTGCAGCAGCATGTCAACTTCTCACTATTCGTGAAAGGCTCATGTGACTACCAAGCGCTTCTTGCCTGATGGCAATAGGGCTGACACACAGGAACAATAACTTTGATGAGGCATCATCTCAGTACGCGTGGGCTGCAATATGACACACAGTGACTGTTACTGGAGCTGCTTCAGAACAAAGATGCAAGTAGTCAGTAATAAGCTGTTGCAGCTTGCTGCTGGCAGTCGCAACAGATCTCTGCAGATCTAGTGCAATGACTTGGTAAGAAGTTGGAAACAGCAGAGCAGGAGCATATCAGCCATGACTGCTTGTCAAGCAGCACTTGGCAGNACCAAGCTGCACAGCACACACAAGCACTGGCATGGTACTCACTCCATATACCCAGCCGCACCCGTCCCAAACTTATCATTGCAGAACTTGGTCCACTCCTGCAGCAAGGCAGGTAGCTGTATGTCTGCAGATGTGTCAACGCTGTACATCCTGCATGTGCTTGTATTGACTACAAGCCTGCTACATGATTTGTTGCAGAACCACTGAAATGTATGTGAGTGGTGTCCAACGGGGGGTACGTATCAAAGGCCAACAAGCCATGTAGGTGCATGTGTTTGAAGCCAGCCTATATAGTCATAGCAGTGGCACGCAGACACGCTGTGCTTGCAGACACAGNCCAAGACGGGCAAGCAAGGCAAGCAGCAAAGTAAACAGCAGCAGCCAGTACCTACCCAGAAAGCATCAACCTCGACGTCTTCAACCAGCACAGCAGCGCCTCAGACATCAGCCTCAAACTCAGCGGACTCCAGCGGTATGCACTTGTGGATGCATGCAAGAATACATTTTGCACACACAACACAGTTGTGTCAAACATCACATCTGTAGCTTGGCATTGTATGCTGCTTGTTGCAGACTTGATTTCCAAGCTATCTTGACACATGCTTAGCCAGGAGTACTTTTCTGTTCATATTGTAAGTTTGCACAGGTTGTCTACCATATATGGCCTAGCTTGCTGATTTGCTGTGAATCCATGCAATGCAGATCAAGCAAGCACATCTGGTGCTCCAACTGCAAATGGCCAGAATGGCCTCATTAACGGGGGTAGTCAGCCACAGACAGCGAGTCAGCAACAGAAAACAAAAGGGGATGCAAAATCTGGGGCGAGCAAAAACAAAGGGGACAGCGGAGGTGGCGGAAAGGGGAAAACTGATGACAGACCTGCAGACATCTCTAGGTCAGCCACAAGAGCATGGCTTGCTCCTACATGGANAAGACCTCAAGCAGTCTGCCTACTGCACCTGATGCAGGAGGTGACCTGTGCAACCAGGTGCTACTCACTTTTGACTCTTGTCCTCCATCCACATGTGTTGCTACATGAAGTGCATAAGCACTGCACATTGTGCAAGGTAGTACCACGCAAGCCGCTGTACTGTGTGACTGGCATTGTGTTGCAGCTCTTGTACCCTGTAACATGTAAGCGAGTTGCATTGCCACAGAACATGTAAGTATGTATCCAGCTGGCTTGTGGACTATCTACAGGTAGTTGTGGAGGCCGTGCCTGCCTTCCATCTCTTCTATGCTACTGGGTGGCAAGCGACCACATTGCAGTATCGGATGACATTGCCAGCACAGCATGTCCCACAGGTAACAAACATACACCCCAGCTGCCATGCCAAATGCAACATGCGACATCGTCACACTCCACAGCTCCCAGAAAAATTCACACTTGATGGCTTTTGGAGCATAGCAGCAGACAGTGGGTGCAATGTGACTCATGGTAGCTGATGGCACATATCCTTCTGCTGGAAGAAACATACATGCATAATGAGAGACAGAGGCTCAGCCCTGCAGGGCCTATCAGTTACCTTGAGAACAAGGCTAGCTTGCTGCCACATCTTGCTAACTTAGGCGCCTTGTGCATGCCACAAGCAATAAGCCATGTCGAGTGCCCTTGCTGCTCTCTGTACTCACAACTTCAAGGGTTTCTCAGACTCACACTAAAGTACAGCAATAGTATTTCAGTCATCAAGCAATGCATGAGACGCTGACTCTGATGGCACAGGAGTGGCAGCAGGTAGAGCTGCATAAGACAGCAAGCAGGGCTCAGCCAAGTGGTGGACGCTGGAAGACAGCTGTCGTCCCTCTGCCCAGCAGCATGGCTCCCGATGCATGCCTGGAGTTCTTGCTGAAGAGCAGCACTGGTCAGGTGCAGCTCCTGCAAAATAGCTGCTTCGCCAGTTTGTAGGTGTGTATAAGCAGGTCGTCCACATTCTGTCTGAAACGCAGTGATAATCAGCAAGCCCTTGCCAAATCTGTGCCTGCAGGTGGACAAGCCTGTAGGGGCTGCTGCATACAAGTGCCCCCATGTGGGGGNTCGGTATGGTCACAGCATGTGCAGGGCTGACACACGAGTGCTGATGTTTGGCGGGGAGAATAACACCAACCTGTCCAATGACCTGTGGACATTGAGAGGCTTAGGGCTAGATGCAGAGGAAAGCCCTACCTGGCTGCCCCTGGAGTTACCGGGAACTGCCCCGGCGCCTCGCAAGGGCCATGCATGTGCAAGTATGCCAAGCTGATTTGTCTCTTGCTTGATGCTTACATACTTGGCCTTGTTATCAGCTGTGGGTTGAGAGTTGCTCAACAGCTTTCATGTCACCCATGCCTATCCCAGATGGTGCGGGTGCTGACATGAAGACAGTAAGCACTTCAGTGCTTTTGAATGATTTCGTATGCAAGACCACTGAGTGCTGCTCTGCCATATCAGGTGGCATGCAACATGAGTCAACCTGTGCATTTTACAGTCACCTGGCTGAGCATTATTCGGGTGCCAGCTGCTGCAATTGCATGTGATGGCACACACCATGTCTAACAAAGGCCAGCAGAGATGCGTATGTGCATGTGGTATCTGTCTTTGCCTTGAAATTGACTCACTGAGGCATTGACATCAGGTGCACCAAAGTTTCATTGACATTGCAATGTTTGCTCGAACATCCTGTCTCTGTAACGCACAAGCTTCACTACCAAAGTGCTGCCAGTCCATTGTGGGCAGATCTGCTCACTCATGCTAGAAGCGTCATTCTCAAGCGCATGTTTGATGCACACTAATGTGTGCATCGCCTGCCATGGCTACCAACTTGAACCTGGCAAGATCAATATGCCACAGGCTGTGAGTGAACATTTGCTGGCAGTGAGGGCTTGTGGTGGCAGGTGTTGGCCTGTGGCTGGTAGTGATGGGAGGCCGCACTGCTGACGTCAGCTGGTTCCTCACCCGCACTGATGCATTCCTCAATGATGTTGTCATCCTGGACAGGTGATCTGCTGCCCTGAGCAGCCTGGCTGACTGTCCCTCTTGGGTCTGCTGGTCATGCTTTGTGACCAGTCTTGTCAGTCCCAGTGCATTCAGAAATAGACCCTGCTCTTGCTGGTTTGAGTTGCGGTGCATTGATGCACGCTTGCCTGCGCACGTGATGCCTCCTCTCCTGTTGTGTTCTGGTACCAAAGCGACTGTGTCTGTGCAATAATCCCTGATGGCTATATGATCTTCACCAGCACTGACAGATGGTCTTGCGTCGGGGTCCTGCGATGTTCTGCTCATACACCTCGAGCACAAGCGTTGAGCTGCTTTGCTGCATGCCAGGAATAGCCTCAGCAGACACTTGCCTGCTGCAGGACCAGTGGCTGCTGCTGGTTCATGAGCGAAACCTGCTGACCAGAAGCCTGCTGACTTGCAGTTGGTTGCTGACCTGCAACACACATGAGCGCTCAGTGTAAAAGGGCACAGCCTGAATCACAGCCTGAATGACCGGTCATGAACAGCAAGTAGGACAGCATGTGTCACATTGAAGGGACCCCAGGTTATCAACAAGCTCCTCACCTGAATGATGTAAAGCAACATAATGACTGAGACGCATTGTGACCTCAGGTTTCTGCAGACAGTTGAGTTGTGTGCTCTCATGCAACAGAACAAGTACATGCGTACTTTGGCTGTTATATAGCATGTAAGTCCCGCTATCTGGACCTGACACCAAGTGTGTCTCACACATTGGCAAAGCGCTACCTTGCATGGACTGTCTGACTTCCTGTAGAGCCTGGCTGTTATCCTGAGCCAGCTGCCGTCCAGCCGCCAAAGCTTCCCTTTCAACCTCCTGAACGCTTNTTCAGATGTCATGCCATCAGACTTGGTCACACAGCTAATTTCCATGGTGGATGTGAACAAAACTGACGCACAGTCCGTCACTCAGACCCTCACAGCTATAGCAATTTGGAAAAGGCATGGGAGAGTCTTCGCCACAGACAGAGTGCAATCTTTGAGTGCGCGATTTGTCGCATGTCTTACCAGGCCTGCTGTATGGAATGACCATAAAGATGGCAGCTGCAGTTTCACAGCTCTGGACGATGCACGTGCTGTGGGGTGCAGTTGAAGATGCGTCAGCATAATGCAAGTATCAAGCAAAGCTCTGTGATGTGTCACATGGTGGACAAAGGCAGCCTGCAGCCAAACACAAGTCTTGGCAGCAACTGCATGCAGGAAGCATCATACCGCTGAAAGCTGCTTCATGAACTCAATGTCCATCTGCTTGAGCCTGTGAGGGGCAATGAAGTAAACGCACACATCCACTCTGGGGTCCTGCAAGCGTAAAAAAGGATGTATGGGGCAAACTCACTGCCTACATTCACATGGGTAGCACATGGGTAGCAGGGCATATTGCATGATTTGATGCAAATGAATGAAAGCTTAAGAGCATGCAACAAAGTCTCTCAATGCACCTCTGACTGATCACCTCACTTATGCACTCCTNGTGTCACAAGCACAGACCTAATTGTGTCAGAAGCCACAACTGCTCTGCGACTTCAGCATCACCCATGACTTGACCACATCTTTTTCCCCAACTCAGTGAGCCCGAAAAACATGCCTGTTGCATTGCTATGAACTTGGACACATGCAGGAAGTGGGCATCTTCTGCCTGGATCCTCGCAGAGTGGCCATCAGTGGCAAGGTGCGCGTCTTTGCTCTGGACAAGACTGGCACCATGACAAGGCCCTGGCTGGACTTCCTGGGAGTTCAACCCCTGCATCACTCCCACTCAGGTCAGACCAAGCATGTTGTGCAACTTTCCCACAATCACATCACATGATCTTACTCACAGCATCAAAAGCACTGTGTGAAACTTTGACTAGAAGGCACAATCGTTTGGTGACAAGCAATCTTTGTGAGGTTTTTGTGCAAGAATGTTGCTTGGCAAGTGCACTGAAGGCACCTTAACATGCTGATGGGATTTTGTAGAAGTATTGTACACATCCTGTTTCACGACTGAGTGAGCTCTCAAACAATGCCTGGTGCCTCACTGTGTGTCTGACGGGCAGGGAGTGTGATGGGGCCTATGCATGGTGTGGACAAGGCGGGCCAGGTCGCCACAACAGATCTTGTCTCTCAGGGCTTGGCTACTTGCCATGCAGTCACCAAAGCAGGCGCTGACTATGTTGGCAACCAAGTTGAGGTGTGTGTTTGGGGGCCGTTGTCAGCATTCTGTGTGCATCAGGAAAAGGCAATAGACATCGATAGCGGTGCTGCTCGTGCAGTCAATCCTGGCTCTCAATGTCAATCGTGCTCGACCTCAGAGCTGTGTGGTGGAAACACATGCAAAAGGAGTTGTAGTCTGCTGGCTCAATACTTTGCACCATTGCTATGACATCGCTGAATTATCCAGATGTGTACATCTGCAGTGTCAGTGTATGCAAAGCTTAGCTTGTTGGCCGGGTTGGACAAGTTATTGCCAACCTCCACCAAACNGCTGACAGGCCATGCAGCATGGCAGCTGATCACCCTGACTGATGCTGCCACCATGTCGCCTCTCCCACCCAAACTTGTTCAACTGCAACCTGCTGCCTGCAGAACTGCTGTTGCTTTGTGTCATTAGTGTGTCTCAGCTCAGCTGATGTGGTCATGTTGTATGTAACACAAGTTTACTGCAAGCATATGTGCTATCAGTCTGCAACCCAGGCACAGACAGCTGCCTCATGACAGGATATGCTGCAGCAACCCATATTCAGTGTGCCCTGCGTTGTCATCGTTCAGCTGCTTGTTCAAGAACTCACTGCTGCTGCCAAGCGGTCAGGTTCACAGCCACAATGCTGCGTTTGGTCATGGTTTGCCATGTTGCACATGATCGGCTTGAGTTTGTGCATTGACAGGCGTGACTGTAAGTTCACACTCCCTTTCCTGCTCATGACTTGCCAGCTATAGCCTATACAGCCGGCAACTGCAGGACTGTGCTTTACTCTGCTTTACTCAGATTATATCAGATAACGTCGCCATATATTTTCCAGCAGAAAGACCTATGCAATTGCAGCAATGTGTGACCTTATACTAGGGACAATGGTCCACTGTCACAAATCATTGTGCAGAGTGATTGCGTGTGTATCTGCCTGAACAATGATGCGCAGCTCCTGGGCGTGTTTGTCCTTGTGTCTTTGCGAGGGACGTGTATAGATTGACAGGCGTGCTGTTGTCACCAACTGCGACGGTGTGTCAGTGCAACTTATGCATGGCCTTTGATGGACATAGGGATCTGAAGTAGCGAAAAAGGCAATGCTGTTGCTGCTGCTGCACTACCTACTGGTTGGCTGCAGTAGTGCGGTGCTTCAGCTGTCACAGTGTCTGGCCTTGCAATGCAACAGCTCATATGTATGTCAGCTGCTTTGCTCAATAGCCTTTGACAGGGCCTGTGACATTTGCATAGTAATGCGGGGCAACAAGCCCTCAGCTGTAGAAAATGACCATGCTCAGCAGGTCCTGTGACGCTGAAGAGGGGGTTTTTCTTAATCTCGTTTCAAGACGCTGCACAGTGACTAATATTGCTGCNATACACTGCCAGTGCAGTGCAGTGCTGTCTGTCATCATGCATAGTAACCTACAGGGCCAGATGCGAGAGCATCATATTGTGGTTGTGTGTACATGGCTGCAGGGTCTTTGCTACACATTGTTGCATGACCGCATGCTCCTCAGCATACCATGGCGTGCTGACGCACATTGGATGCTCTTAGCACAGTGTCGACAATTTGCTACACCCTGCGTGTACGATTGTACAATGCCCGTCTGTGTGTTAGTAGGACGGCACCATCTATGCTAGCAGGCATGAGTGAGTCTGCACTTGATTTGAGTGTACACATATTTGATATCAGGTTGTGGATGAGGAATTCCGGAAGAATCCAGCAGCTGCAGCCATGCATGAGGGGCTGGAAGGAATTGCCCTAGCCTGGGCGAGCCCTGAGGCTGAGGAGGGCATCCTCAGTCGCACTACAAACATGGGCAAAAGCCAAAATGACGCTTCAGCAGGTGAAAATGCCAACTTTGCATGCGGCGTTTCTTCAGCAGTGCCTTGGTAGGTGTGATGCAACCACTCCTGCATGGACTATGATCTGCAGTGCAATGTCATGCTGTTATGTCACAGACTGCTCGATCTCCTGACTGATTGCGGTTGCTGCTCAATATCTTGCCTGATGTTCTCGCAGGTATGTTGTGGACGTTATGGTGCTTATCAAAGTTGCAGAATGACACTCAATGACACTTCCAGCGTGACACTTGTCANCAGTTGTTTCGATGATCACCCTGCTGTCTCTCAGCCCAGCAAAGCGTGCACCGGATGGTGTGAGCGCTACACTGCTTTCTGCTACATCAATCCTACTCAGGCATTTGCATGCATGCACTGCAGCGTAGCAACATCGGTCTCTTTGTCTTCCATGCTCACTTGAGGTGTGCCACCCCATTGCATTGCTGGCAGAATATGTGTCAGAAGCAACTGACATCACCCTGTAGCGGCTGTGCTGTGTACTGTCAGATTACAATCAGCAAGTGGTATGCAGGTAATGACCGCAAAGAAACGCCACCAAATCGAAACGGGACTGTTCATTCCCAGGGGCATCATACATCCCTACGATCTCTAGTAAGTGACTTTCCACCACTAAGCCATTCCTTAAAGCTACTGCACACACACAGCGTGCCACAGGCACCGTTGAAGTGTCAGTTGCTGCCAGCACCATTGCATGTGGTATTTGACGTAGCCAGAGTTTTGAGCACAGAGTTTTTAGGATTGATTGACGCTCCATTGATCTGCATCAGATCGTTTGAAAGTGTGTTGCCAATCTGTGATTACCATGATCCACAATCCAGTCTGACTTGGCTTGCAGCTATCGGTGGTGGGTGTTTCTGACAGTGATTGCAGCAGCCTGGACTGGCATTTACATTCCCTTTGCCCTGGCGTTCCAGCATGTACCAGGCCTATAGTAAGCTCTTCCTGCTCTGCCTTTGGCTGTTGCATGGTGCTCTGTGTGACTCTGCTCTGTGTATGTCTGCTGGAAGCTCAACAGCTGGTCAGCACTAGCGTTTGATTCCCTTTCNGGATCACTTCCGCCCATGTCGTCACCTTTCGGTAACGCACAGCCGATCGATGCACCACACCCAGGCCAGACCTGTGCCCAGCAGCCCGCCTCGGCGGCAGAGCGGTGGCAGCGCGCGTCGCGGAAAGTTACTGACAAGGGTCGCATCCGATTTACAGAAGAGCAGGACCCACAGATCAACGAGACACAGGAAAACAGAGCGCCAGACCTCCAGCGAGCGTCAATGGCTAGCAAGATGCAGAACAATCTGAGTAGAATCAGCAGCACGCTGAGCTTGAACAGGCTGACCAGCACCAAAGAAAGCAAAGAGGCTGGAGCAGCATTTGCAGAGGTTGTCAAAGCTGCTCATGCACACACGAGGCAGCAGCTGGACAGCGCTGCACCAGCAATGCGTGCGGTGCCTTCCACAAAGGTGCGTGCATCAGTGCAANTAAGAGACAGCATCAACACAGCTGCAAGCCAAATAGTCGCTCTTGCGCACACAGCTCTCGCATGTGGGCAAACATGCCTTAAGCATGTGGAAATAAAGCGGCTGGAGGGACAAAGATGTCATGAGGCAGGCTGATTTGTGCACACTGCTGACAGCTGAACTCGAGAATGCGGTGCACCACAGCACGTGCACCATGGAGTGACGGGCTGCTGATGCATGCATAATGCAAGCAACAGTTGACCTTGTTCATATGCTGGTGGATATATGATGCATATCATGCTTGGCAGCATGCACGCATATCCACTTTACAACACTGACTTTCAGGCAAGAACATATGTGCATCATGCCGTGAGGCGCATGGTCAGGTCACTGTATGGTAGAAAGGGATGCCTGGATCTGTGATGCGCAAGTTGACTGTCTAACGCAGCGACACTGCTAGGCCTCCATTGCACAACTTGCATTCACGTCAAGCTGCGAATTAGGCAGCGAGCATGACGTGAGACGAGTGCATCAATGGAGGCTTCAATGACTGCACATCAGAGGCTATGTAAGGACACAACATAGTGTTCATGTGATGCATATGTAGAAGTACAAACCAAGGATGTTCTGGACAGCTCCGGGATAGGTGTAGTTGCGCCTGCCAGTCTCTCTGGGATGTCTGTAAGCGTCTGCCAGAAGCCAAGCACAGTACCAAGTGATTGAAGAGAACATCAGCAACACGATCGGACCAGCAATCCAGCCCATTGTGGATGTGGCCCAGGCCAGAGACAGCACTCCGGAACCAATGACGCCTGTGATGATGTGTGCTGCAGCTGTGAGGTACGTGCCTGCAAGCAGCAGCCGTGTTATAAGATGCAGGCGGCAGCCATATTAGTAAGATGCAGGCAGCAGCCGTATTAGTAAAATCAAGGACATCAGTTGCAAGGACTGTCAGATTAGATACTGTACATCATGCTACCACTGCATAGCGCCAGTGGTGCGTTATCCAGCAGCATGTGCAGTCAGGCTTGTTGCACTCCCAATGTGTGATCATGAGGTCACCCAGCTTGCTAGCACACTGAGGTCATACGCTGCAGACTAGTTATGTAACAAAATGTTCAGTGTCAAGCTANACCTAGCATCGGCTGGCACACCTGTCAACAATTAGTATTGTCATTGTTACGCAGTGATCATGTATGCTCATGTCACGCACATGCTCATGCTCATGCTTGGTCATGCACACTTGCATGATGGCAACACGATTATGGCTGCTGCCCCTCACACTAGTGACTGTTTTTGCAGACACTCCTGTTTTCAGCAACAATGCCATCAGCGCTGCATGAGTTTGCCAAGGCTGGCTTGAAGGAACCTGAAATGGTACGCCTGGACACTGACACCCGCATCTCCCAAGACCTTGCCACAGCCTTCTTCACTGTCAGGTATGAGCACCGGTCCAGAAGCTTGCATTCCCAACCAATCACAGATCAAGTTACTCTCTGTGCATGTTCATGCGAGTAGTACCTACCAAAGCAGGGCGCCATGTAGGCTCCCTGTGTGGCATGGTAGGGGCCAGAGCCCTGCAGTCTCAGAGGGCGTGCAGACAAGTTTCAATGCGTGGGGATAGGCTCCGTGCCCATTCCCACTTGTTGCGCTTAGTATGTTGCAGGTCATACTTTGCAAGCACACACCGCTTGCTGCAAAGCTCCATATGCTGTGCTTGATACTAGGTAAATGCCACATGCATTGTGAGGTCAAACACAAACATGCCTTGCTTAACGACCGCTGGCTGGGCGGCTAGATTCCATGCTTTACTGTGTCTGTAATGTTGCCTTTAGCAAATGTGGACTTGTGGTGTCGCGAACTTGTCAGAAANGCCATGCAGCATGTCAGCGCAAGTAGGGCTGCCAAGACGTCTGCCCAGTAGGGGAGATGTTATGCAGGGCAGCCTAGCTTGCCTCTGTCAAGGGTAATCAGTACAGCAGCATGTCACTGCAGCTCAAGCCTGCAGGCACTTGAGCTTGTCGCAAAGCATGATAGTATTCATACTCACCTTAATACTCCCGAGGTCTTCACTTTGCATCTGTTTTACAGTGTGCTTTACCCAGCATTTGTTTTGTAGCATATTTTGAAGCTAAGGAAAGGTCTGTACCCAACATGCTACTGATGCAGCTGTACATTGACCGCGCTATCCTGACCCCCAGTGATCCTAGACAGTGCTATTGATTGAGCTGCCAGGAATGAGTCAGCGTATATTCATCATACTGTCCAGCAGTTCCCATCAAAGGCAATAGGGCTCTGTGTAACGTGCTGCGGCCCGTTACGAAGTAGTGACTCCACATAGATGGAATGCTGTTTGCTTAAGTGAGCTCTGCAGATGCGCGCCCCAGATAGAAGAGCTTGAGTATGGCTCGATCGCAAGGAGTAGAATAGCTCGAGCCGTATATGCTACATCATGTCAAGCAAAGGCAGCGTGATGCAATGCAGCGCAGCGCTCTGGAATGCTGTTTGTTATGGTTGCAGTGCGCAGGCATGTTGAAAGCAGCAGCCACCAGCACAGTTCAACAATGTTCCATGAGCTTGGACCTTGTTTGCAGATCCCGTAACTTGCCTTTCCTTTGTCAATCAATTGGATCTACGTCCCTGAGGGCCAACAGACTGTCGAGCCTGGATCTCTGAAATCTGCGAATATGTCTTTTCATTGCAACCAACACACCTTGAGAGCCAATGGGCTCAACACAATGTCAAGCTAGNAGAACAGCTTCCAAAGCTGTGGCATAGTTATGGCCTCGTCCAAACACAAGCGCCTTCATCTGCCCGTCCAACTGCAACATCTGCATGTCCAACCAGCTGTCTGGGCTGCAGCAACCTGTGTGTGAACAATGCATAGCACAAAGTTGCGATTGATCTGTGCCTTGCAGCATTGAGCTAATGTGACTGCAACTCTGCTTTGTGTGTAAGCGTACAAGTAACACTTGCTGCATATTTGCAGATGCAATAAACAAGTGAGGCAAGCATGAACATGGTGTGAGGGACAGCTTGCACCATGCTTTGTCATTGCACCTTAGTTGCACTACACATGTCCTGCAGCCCAAACAACACTGATATCCTCCAGCCGCTGATAAGCAGCCGCAACTCAACACCAGCACGGCTTTACATTATGGCCATTATGTAGGCACTCANAGCTGTACTGTCCTGTGTTGCACAGCAAGGTTTGCTGTTACTCAGGCAACGTGATGTGCATGGCTTCAAGCAAGGTCACATGCACCTACTGCCCACTCCTATCTGTGTAGCTGCTGACATTGCTTGACAAGCGCAACTTTGTTTTCAATCTATTGACTGACCTTAAGCACAGTTGCCACATGCGCTCCTGCAATCACAGTTGTCAGATGCAACCCTTGGCAGCGCCCTTGTTGAGTGTCGTTGTGCACAACAGCAGGCACACTTATTAGATTCAACTCATCGCAGCACCCTTGTTGAGTGTCTCTATCCATAACAGCAGGTNCCCGAGAGTGATGAGCAGTTTCTGCAGAAACTTTTTACCTGTCCACTGTCCAAGGTGAGTAGAACCAGACCAGACTGGCAGCTGGGTCAATAGCAACAACGCATGCCCAGCATCAGCAAAGTTGAGTTGCATTTTGCAGTGCACTTTTCACTGAAGTGTCCAGCAGCACACCTTGTGTGTTGCAGGCAGACTGCATGGAATGACATGCTGGATACAGCTACTACAGCTCCACTGCTACCTGTCCCACATCGCCATGACTCCCTATTTGTGTCTTGGACAGCCTGCCATGCTTTGAGATACATTGCAACGAATGTGCCAGATCAGTTCTGACTTTGGACACAGCTACGCCAATGTCCACATGCTCAGTTGCATGTATTCTGTGTGTTTGGGAGCCTTTGACGTTCCAGTAAATTGCTTGACATCCCAACCTGGTATGCCAGCACAACCAGCACAATCCAACACTGTGCTGAATATTGAACACACAGGTAGCAGTGACTATTGCTTGTAGGCTTGCATGGGCCATGACCGTTGCATAGCAGGAAGAAGGTACAACACCCAAAGCACCCAAGCACACATACGTTGATAGTGCTACCGGTCAACTGTAGCTGTCTTTGAATGTGGCAAATTGGAATGCAAATGGCTATGTCTATGAGATTGATAAAGCCATTGTCTTTGCCTGGATCAATTGTTGGCTGCCTGTATTACCCCTTTTGTGCACCCTGGGCTCCTCGCTGATGTTTCTGCATACTACACCTCTTCTGTGCAAACATGCCTCTGATCAAGAAGCTGCCTATTGGAGGCAAAGAGGAAGCCTGAGGATGCTCACACCGCCTGTGACCTGCAGGGCTGGTGGGATCAGCATTGGATTGGCTGCCCAAACTTAGATACCGTTCAAAATGAGACAACATACATAGACAGCATCGACAAACAGCTAGCTCTGCATACCCGCTACCCAGGGCATGGTAACCACACAGGACCCCAGGATAGTCAACTGCAGAGGACACTGCAGCTTATTGACAATGTGTTTGATCAGTGCCCAACTAGAGATTGCATACAACACCACAGTGTTCCACTGGTGGATTATCTGTACTATGATGACTTTCATACGCACCAGCATCAGCGTAGAAGCCATGCACATGGGGACACTTCTGCTCCTGAGGTCAACTGACTGAAAGATGTGTATTGATCGTGTTGGCAACATGTGTACTAGGTTAGAATTGGCTGTTGTGATCAAAAGTTGCTGAGGTCTGTCAGAATCACATTCAGTTGTCTGGGGTTGCTCAAGCGCAAGTTTAGATTGCAGGTTTAGATTGCAATGCCATGTAGGCGGCATTTGCTTGATGTCACAGTTGTTAGCTACGAGTCAAGTAGTGCTTGGCCTTAGTCAAGTTTGTACATGCTCTGTGTGCACGCAATGATTTGTTGGTATGACTGTGTCAATGGTTGCCAAAGCAATCCAGCCGATGTTTGATTTTGGACGACTGCTAGGTTGTATCGGAGCTCAAGGCAGTGATATCCCAACTGTCCATATTGACAGGCACGCATGGACAGTTCAAGAAGAAATCAACATTCACACTGGTTATGCATCAGAGTTAGTCACCAAGGCAGTCTACTGCTGTGACTGATTACTGATAATGGCATGGTAGCCCTGTTGCCGGGATAACATCAGCACTTATCAATACAGCCAGAAGATGGCAAGACCAGCTGNGGACTCTGCTGCAGCAAGCTGTGCTGTGTAGTAGCAGGAAGCATGAAATAGCAGCTGCCAACTGTACACATGACAGCAGCAATTTCATGCAGGCAGGCATGATGTTCAGACTGGGCATTATGCATTTGAATTGTAAATGTTGTGTAAGGTACAGCGCTCACACAGTGGGCACTGTGCTGTGCAACAAAATACAGCACATTGCTGTTTCTGTGAGTGGGTAAATGGTAGTATGCTTCAATGTGCGCTGTGGCAGTATGCTTCGATGTTGCTGGGACAGTCTTGCCTGTTTCCCTGCAGCTGCATGTCAGCCCATCTGGCACCAGCCGTATGCTGTTCAACACAGAAAAGCTGTCAGGGTTGCCTCGCAAAATCAAAGATCTGGCTCGCAGAGAAGCAGAGGTGTCTATGGTGCAGCAGGTAAGCAGCGGCACACCATTGTGTTATGCCCATAGTAAAAAGCGTAGTCGCCACCGAGAAAAAGCCAACCTTGCTCTGTCATTTCATGCTAGCTGATGTGTCTGTGGTCGTGCATTAGCATTCTGGATGCAGATTCCAGCTGCCTCATTGACAAATTTATCTCTGAGCGCTTGCTGATGATGCTTCTTGCTGTACTCCTTGTGTTATGCTTAGTCTTCGCCGATTGTAATGCAGTNTTGACTGCGGCTGCCTTGCTGATATCTGCTGCGGGAGCGTCGGAGCTGGGCTCAGGCATACTTGGCTGACTCAGAGCTGATACAGCATTAGCAATGTGAGCACTTGCAGCCAGAAGAGGGTCTGGTAAAGCTGTGATGGGAGCTGTTGCAGATGTGCAAGATTCTGTTGCAACTGCAATATGTGCTGCAGCTGCGGCGGGAACTCTGGTGACAATATGGGATTTTGTTACAACTGCCACAGGGCTGCTGTTGTTGCTGCTGTTGCTGTTGGAGTCGGCATCTTCCGTCTCTGTTGTTGTTGCTGCTGCAGAAAGTAATTGATGTTGTGCTGGTGTGACGTCTGCTGTGGAGGGAAGCCTCTATAGGAGCTCGGGTCACTGTCTGCTGTGTACTGCCGATGAAGATCAAGGTGTCCAAACGGTCCAGTCGACGAAGCCTGGCTCCCGAAAGACGCAGGTACTGCCAACNCTCCTCCCAATGCAACAGCAGCTTTAGACCACACCAACTACACAGGGGCAACCGAGCCTACCAAAGAAGAAGAGCGCCAGTGAGGTATAAGACACAGTTGTGGCCAGGCATCGGCCTTGGTTTGGAATCTGGACCAAACCTGCCCAACCGTGGCCCTGCTACTAATGCTCCTGTAAGCAATAGCGCTTGTAACAGTGCAATTGTATGGCAGTTAATCACTAGTCACTGTGCATGCAAGGTCCAGTTTTGGTGGAGTTGCACCGTTGTAGCTTTGTGCTGCCAACTTGACGGCTGGTATGTCTGAGTCGCAGTGGCATCAGTATGCAACATCGTCAAGGAGCTAGCATGGTGTACAGCCAATGCCTATGCATCTGGCTTCTGCTGATTCTGTACTGCGCGCAAAGCAGCACATCTAGCCTCAGGTGACTGGGCATGTGCTTCCCAAGTTGAATAACAACTTTCACCTACACATGCTTATGCATGGTGGACATATTTGCCAGCATGCTTAATCAAGCATGTGGCTGTGCAATGCAGATTTGTCCCATCCTTATTGAAGCAGGAGGGGTGGGTAAACAACCTGGGTGAGGTATGGATGCTTCAGCATGCCAGTGAAGAAGAGCAGAAGGAAGACTGGTGGACTGCAGCTGGCCTGCAGAAGCCGCCAAAGTATGATGAAGAAGATCAGGATTGCGGCAAGCTGTGTCCTCCACAGTGCTTGCTTCGGCGGCGTGGAANTGACTGTATACAGCGGCAGATGCAGCTGACACTCTTGTTGCTTTCAAATGCACACAGTGCAACTCTGAACAGAGTGAGCACAGCATATAATGCAAGACGTTGCCTGGCATCTCACCCCATGACGAGATAGGAGCTCTGATCTCCTTGCTTGTTGGCAGAGGGCAGGTGCACACTGTACAGGGCAGTGGTGAAAGCCCTGCCCGACAGTGCCTTCAGCACAGAAGCCTCACGCTCCAGCAGGATGGTGAAGTCATCTCCATCAGCAGGTTTCAGGTGCTTTACAGCCACCAGGGGCGAGTCATCAATGTTATCCTGTGGGCGCTCCAGTCTGCGAGCCCTGAATGTCACAGGCAGCAGTGCATGCAAGGCACCAAGTTGCGGAGCGAGCAGGAAGGAGGTTCTTGTGCGGCCTGACAACACGTCGGCTCTGTTTCACAGCAATTACTTATGACAGGTGGTCATTGACATGCAAACATCTTCGATCTCAACCCTCATGACAGTGCTGACATAGTCTCATTGAAGGACACCAATCAGACCAAGGTGCTCTGCCTGCAGGCGCATGGGTCACAATGCATGCATGGCTTTCATCACTGTGCCTATATCCCAGCAGCATTGGCCTGTGCTGCCAGCAGGCACTGCTCAGGTGTTGCCTGTAGTTCTGATGTGCTGCCATCCTCCCCGGCAGCATCTGAGCAGCTTGATTTTGTTGAGCAAAGAAGTGGGCACAAGAGCATGCATGACCAGTCAGCCTTAGTCCGGAGATCCACAAAACAAAGGGTTTAAGGTGAGCGAATGCTGCTGTGCTTGTTGGAGGGTAAAAGTCCTGGTGTTTGGTGCTACAGTTTGTAGTGGCCTGCTTGAGTGGCGACCGCAGGTTGTGCTCTTCAGGGAACTGTTGCAGGCGGTGTACCAGAACACTGGCAAAAAGCCTGCTGATAGGCTCGTCAACAACAGTGGGTCTGTACTTGGAAGTATCTGNGCAAGTGCTGGCAGCAAGCATTTGCACATAGCTCTGTAGCCTGCAAGCTGCTCTTTGCGATCTGCGCCTGCAGTGCTTACCAAGACTGGTAATTTTTCCGGCCCTCAAATCGTTTAAGCTATCAGGGTTGGCTGCCTCCAACAAGTCGTAGGGAACACCGAGCTGGCTTGGAAGCTCCAAACGCTCGTAGTCCCGTCTCAGCTTCCAGAGTTTGTCTGCAAGACACTCAGGAATCACTCGAAGCAAGACTTGCATCTGTGCAGAGTGGGATTGATCTCGTCTCACCTTCAAGACGTCGGCCAATAACACGCTGAGTTGATCACACGGTCTGACCTACGCCAAGCTGCATTGTTGACGACGAGTAGTTGTCCGAGACAATGCCTATACTCCGTTCACGTACGCATTGCGTGTTCAAACGACACGCCGTGGTTTCCAGGGAGACTTACATGAAGCTATGAAAGCAGTGCGGGTAAACTGGCTGTTCACGCGTCCTCCAGGCTGATAGTTACGTGTGATCACGCGCACCTTCCCACTGCATTGCCGTGATCATGTCAAACGACGTCGGTGAGTACCGCCCGCCAAACGTGGTGTTTGATGACGAAGACAAACAAGCAGTGGCTGAGCCCTTGCTAGCGGCGCATCGTTCAGGTACATTACACTTGCTATCGCAGTGTGGCACACATCGTTGTTCGGGTCTCGCTAGGCGATAATTTCTGACCTTGAATTTGCTCTACAGAGGATACTACCCACCAAGAACCTCCTTCAGTGTCTGGTCGCAATGATGTACCACATGCAAGCAATACACAGTCTGGTTTTCCTAGCACGTCACAAATGCCTGCGAGTATAGCAAATAATCAAAGTTCACCAGAGCTAGATGTGGCTACCCTTCCTGACGGGATTGCTGCCTGGCACCAGCAGCGGGGCATACAAATAGTGTGGCTGCTGTCAAGTATATTTATGGTTGTCCTTGATGTGGTGGGGCTCGACATTGGCTTCTTGGCTGGCTTGCTTGGTATTACAGGAGCTTCATTAGCAGTCTGCAACTGCTGTCAATTCACAGACCTCCGTGGAATTGTCAAGGTATGACTTGGACTGCGCAGTGTACTGCTTTCACTGTTGACTGCTGGCTTTTGTCCTTCAGCACATGCCTTGCTGGGTGCAGGCAGTAAGGTTTCTGGGGTACCTGANTGCAGCAGACTGCGCATTTGCAAGCAGCAGGATCTTGTGCAGCCGCATGCCAAATGTTTCCAGCAGCCTGCACTTTGCCATGCAGAGCATGTGAGTTTCCATTGAGCCTGCATGTCAAGCTACAAGTCTTCAACATTCAGCACAAGCTGGGCACACTCTTTCAGCTAGCTCTGTCCCAATGTTGACCTGCCGCTCATCTGCATCTCATGCAACCATGCTGCTCTGGCAGTCACAACGACACACTGGCCAACATCAGCTGCCTACACGTCCCAGCTATATACTGGCACATTTGCAAGTGTCAGTGAGCTCAGTTGACAGTTGTGTGACAAGTATGACAAGTTCAATGGCACTGTCTGCCATTGTGCCAGGTGCAGATGTTTTGTGTGCGCACTCACCGACAATATTGTCACAGGATCCACACCAACCTGAGGGCTTTGGAATCAAGCAGCTGACGCTGTAAGTCAGGTGCACTGCATGCGGCGTGCAGCTCTTACTATGCATGCTTCAGCTATGTACATTGATTGCATCACCTTCCAGAGGATGTCGGGGAAGCCACAAGCTTGTAAGAGCGTACGCAATGAGGTGGTCAGCATGCATCATATGGCATTGACACGTTGCAGATGAAAAGAGTCTGTATTGCAACGTACGCAACGATGATTGTCATAAGGCATAGGTTTATAAGGTGATAGGAGGGCTGGGCTGTGACTACCCTTGCTACCCCGTCGCGTCAGTATCGTCCCTGTGAGCATGAGAAACGTGATATGGAATAATTCTGCATCGGAGTTGTGCAACGACTGAATGTCAGCTGTGCTAAAAAGCTCCTTGATGTGCTGTTGCTGAGCTGCGTACAAAACATCGGCTGCGAGCACTGTCATTAGCAAGCACTGGCATTCTATTAACGGGAAGAGATGTGTTGCCTTGGAAAAAGTCATGCAAAGGTTTCGTTACAGCAGAACCACCTACGGAAAGCTTGACATGCATAAAGGCTGAGCAAGTGTGCCTTGGATGCATCAATGTTTACCCTAGAATACGCTGGTACTGTGATTCCATCTCATCCCAGACCTGCTTTACCATACCTTCTGCCCTTAATCTAGCCAAACTTTCTTGCACTTGCAGCCCTGTGCTTTCCCCCTTAGGGTCTACAGAGTACACACCACTCCCAGGCCTTCCATCAGTGCCTGTGGCCACACTGACACCGTCTGCTAAGGCAACACTCTCATTGACAGCACCCTGTCTTGCGCTAGGAAGATACTTTGCACTAGTTGCAAGGTACAGATGGCGCTCCCCACACTCACTCAATGACATGCAGACCAAAGGAGCAAAGACTTTGAAGATCCGACTCATGGCACAAATTGCCATTGGCTCCCCACCACGCACTAAGTTGGTCTTCACCTGGCCAGGGTGGTTGTGAATGAAGGTCACATCTGGGGCCTTTTGGGCAAGCGCCTCAAGGGAAAGTGTAACAATTGACCCCCCATGGCCACGCTGCTTCATGATTGGAAGCTTGCGTCCTTGATAGTCATCAGTGTCAATGGGTCCTTCGTTTCCAGCACACAAGACTGTGACAACTCGACGCGGCCCTGATGAACGCTGAATGAGGGGCAGCAGATTGGAAATGAAGCGATTGCGGGAGTAGCTCACCAAGCTTGCAGCATAATGCAACCCTTCTGATGTCTCTGCAGACACAGCATAAACCCTGGCCAGTCACTATAGTTACAGAAATGAAGCGGACGGATTGATGCATAATGGTGTGCACAAATTTTCATGCAAGACAGGTTTGCAATGTGCATTACTTGAATGGCAACACAAGTGGTGGCCCAAGTCTTTCAGAAACACAACACAAGCTGCTGTGCATGAAGAACAGTACACGATAGCACACTTGTATAACCATGATGTGAGTCACATTGTTGCTTTGCAAGGGGAGACAGGACATGCTGCCCACCTATGCCGCTCACAAGTGTCCCTGTGCTCATGAACAGGAGGTTGACTGCCTTCTCCTGCCTCTGAATTTGCTGACACACGGCGTCCACAATGCGGATTAGGCTGGTGTCTGCCTTGATGAAAATGTACTTCCCGTCTGCATTGAGTGCCTTGCACTCAGCAGCGATGCGGTCTGCTGCCTGCTGAGATCTGCCCACAAAGTATACAATTGGCTGGCTGGCTTGCTTGGCAAAAGCCTTCAATGCAGCTTCACCGATGCCGCTTGTAGCTCCAACAAAGACTGCCACCAGTCCTGATGGCAGCTCTTTTGCAATGCGGGAGTTTGAGTCCAAAACAGCTTGAAATTGGACCATATTGTGAGAGTTTTAGGCCTGCAAGCCCGAGGGTAGCGTGACACCCTCTGATCTGTGGAAAGCTGTACAAATAGACTGACACTTGTGAAAGGATCCCAGCTGTGGTCTAGGGCAGACGTGCGTGAAGATGTTTACTGCCACGTCAATGGCAAACTGACTAAGCTTTGTGCAGCAGCGGTCGACTGCCGATTGCTTGATTACCGTCAGTGACTTCAGATGTGCACAGTGCGCAGTGAGCTCAGACAAGAGTCAGCATCAACTGCTGAGCAGAGTGTGACGCGACGCGACGCGATCTCATGACAATGCAAAGCGTCGAAATGGTCTGTGCCGTAGTGTCACACAACGGTCCACTGCTACGCCTAAGTGATCAAGACAAGCTCAGCCTATACTGTGACAACTCACCAGTTTTCGTTTGTGTAGTCCCGGTCGGCTGGCCAGCAGTGCAACCGCTGCGCGTCTGTAAAGCGTAGGTATGCTCCATGATGCCGCGCTGCAAGCGAAAAGAGTTGCACAGGTTTAGCTCAGGTTTAGCTGGGGGTTTATGCAACTACGAACGCATGCGCAAGGTGGTTCTTCTTCTCAGCCGGTGTATCACACGTACACACTGCAATTCGCTTGTCAGCTTGCGTCAGCGCATATTGCGACATATTGCGTCAATGTTTGTGCCATGCGGCTTAAAGACTGCCTGATGTAGCCATCGCTTGGCAGCGTAACTGCCTGGCCAGCTGAGGTGCTCAGCATGTCCGAAACCGGTGGTAACCAGGAGGCGCAGAAGAAGGACGGTTCGGGAAGTAGCTCTAGTGTGTCCACCGACCCCCCTGAGCCAGTGTTAAGCGCTGTGACCGCTAAGCGCGAAGATCAGATCCAGAACGCAGTCGCCTTCTTGTCTCACTCCAAGGTTGCTGTTATGATCAGTCAAAGCTTGTTAGTTGGTCTGTGTATGCTCTTCACTTCACCTGCAGCATGTGAGCTGCAAGGTGCTGTGTGTGTAGGTACGAAGCTCAACAATAGAGTCCAAAAGGACTTTTCTGCAGAAGAAGGGTCTTACAGAAGCTGAAATAGATGACGCTTTCAAGCGAGTTCCTGAAGCCTCCGACACCACTGTAGGACCACCTGCTAGCACCACTAGCCAACTTGCAGAAGTGTCAAGACCACAAAAGCCATTCCCAGTAGCCACAAATCCTGGAGCATACCAGCCATACCAGGCTCAGACAGCCTTGCAACAGCCATCGCAACATACGCAGCAAGCTGGTTATCGCTGGAGTCAGGTCAGTACAGACACTCCATCCACCAGGTGTGATCAGTCACGGAGCTGCAAGACACACCAGCATGTTGTGGCCAACTTTGTTCAAACCTCCTGCCTGTGTAGGTAGCACTGGGTGCGGGAATTGTGGCAGTGACAGCTTGGGGTATCAAGAGCTTTGTAGTCCCCCAGGCAGTGCATTGGTACAGGGTGTGGACAGGCCATCCCGACAGCGCTGTGACTCAGCAGCATGAACAGTCAGAAACAGCTAAGGTAGTCATTCCCAATCACCATGTGCAGCTCCACATGTTGCTCTGTGCAGATTGAGGCATACTGTCGACCTTGCATGTGGCTTACACGTATATGAAGGATTGACATTGCTGATCTTGAACCTTGCAGCCATAGCAGTTAGCACTGTTGAAACAGCAAAATGTGTGAAGGCATTGTCTGCTGATACTGCAGCCACGAAAGGCTATATACACACGCTACATATCTAGAAGCATAACATCTACCTGTGTATGTAAGCAAGGGAAACACACCATTCAGGACCAAGTGAACAGGTCATCTGCACTGCCAGTTGCACGTCGAGACAACTTGCAACATGACACAAAACGCAGCTTCCCTTGGTACACTCAACAGATACACAGCAGTAAGGTTGACAGCATCATCAGGTACAAATCATTCCAATGTCAAGAGCCCCTCATACAAGTACCATGCTTGCACAAGCTTAGTGAAAAAGAGGAGGAGGAAGAAGATGGTTAGGGTGTCAATGCACTGGGCTTGTAATGTTTGCAAGTGTATGTTGTAAGTGCAGGTCTTGGCAGATGCAATCAAGGCGCAAACCGCAGAGCTGCGCGCCTCAGTGGACAGTCTCAAAGACATGATGAAGGCTTTTGAGCAGAATCAGAAGGATACAGCCACTAAGGAGACTACCGGCATCAGCCTGGCAGATCTGCGCCAAGAGCTTCGTAGCTTTGCTGGCTCTACCCAGTAAGCGATGCATATGGTTGAACGCTGCACTGCATGTTTTTGACAATTTTGCTGTATAGCACAGCAGCGAGAGAGCAAGGGGGAGCCTGCCTGGGCTAGGGGTGGACATTTGCTCAGTATGCATGTTTTTGCATGGCAAGTGGCGAACCCACTGCTGACATTCACTGCAACATGCTCAGGCACTACGGTTGCATTTGAGAACATGGATCATGAGTCCTCTCTTGACTTAAGACATAATCCAGTCATTGTGCTACCTCAAAGGCAAAGCAGGCTGACAGCGGACAGTCACATGGGGCTTTCTCCCGACAGGACAAGTGTGATGGGTTGCAGCAGACACGCATATGTGAATGGTGTTCAGCAAATCTCATGCGTCTGTGCAAATCAAAGGGTTGCTGCCTTCTGCAGATTGCCATCAGCTCAGCCAGCCGTACCTGAAAGCCTACAGGGAACTTTGGCTGACATTGCCAGAACCCTGGCTCAGCTGAAGTCTGCTGGAAGTCCTGCCCTCCCCAATGGCATCTCCAATGCAGCGTCACCAAACACAGGCAAGATGCTCCAACATCGTTTGTCACTATCTGTGTGTCACATAATGTCAGATTGCCAGTACTCTGTGTGTGACACCTCGCTATAGGTTGCCGACAGTCATGTGCAGTTTATTGGAAGCCCTAAGAAAAGCATTGCAAGCTGCGGTAGCTGTATGAGAGCCAGACAGGACCGGTCTGTGGCAAATTGCAATCGTGTCATATATCTTACAGTGGAATCATGTTGCCTTGCAGTTTGTGGTTGTGGCAGCAGACAAAGAATTTTGGCAAGCAACCTCCACTGCTGCCAAGTCATGCTGTAGCTCTGACATGCTGGCCATTGCATTTGTTCCTTATTTCAAATTTGCAACATCTCTCTATATGCATAGCAGGCCTGCCGTCCCAAAATGTGCAGATCAGTCTCGATCAGTCTCTCTCATTGCAGGACGCTCTGGTGAGGGCTCAACCGTGTCCAGGCAGCTTCCCTTTTTGACAGCCCATCACGGCAACCCAGGGCAGGGCAGTATCACCTCAGCAGCCCCAAGCAGCAGGGGCAGCCCTGGCTCACAATATGATGGCAGTCCACATGCCTCTGCTCAGGTACCATACTGGATTCCCATCTTACCCTGCAGACCAGACTACCACAAGCATTGTGCGTGTTCCCGCAAGTGCTGGACATCGTTTGCCCTAAAGCAGCAAGGACACTGCGGCAAAGACTGGCTTCTTTAGCTGACAGGCACAGCCAGTGACAAACCTTGCAAAGAGTGGTTTGCACAACTTTGGAGGTGGCTGTGCACTGCCAGCAAAGGTTTGCTGCATTCATCAATGCTTACTGGCTGCGTTCATCAAAGCTTGCTGTATTCATCAATGCTTGCTCATTGCATGTGTGGTGCAGCCCCACAGCAGCCCCTTTGCAGCTGACCGGAACAGTCCCTTCACCACAGACATGGCCAGCCCTGAGGGGGCTGCATCCATTCAGACCAGCCCTGGAGAGCCCCCCCATCCCGCCTCATACATGGAAGTTCTGGAGATGCTAGAGAAGGTCAGTCTCCGCCTTTGCAGCATCTTGTATGTCTTCATACTCAGCTGCGGTTCCCGTCAAATGTGACCAAAGGATTGTGCTGGGCAGACATTCATTGCGGCTGCTGTGGTTTGCAGCAACAACGCTAGTCCTGTTGTTCAAGGTGTCTAAGGTGCCAATTTCTGCAGGTTACAGCATTTGACAGCAACTCCTTGACTTGATGGAGTTTTCCTCACTGGCTTGCCGGTGTGCTGCATGTGCTTGCAATTCAATACATATCAGGATGTGCCATATCTGCCATCACACTGTTGTGTCTTTTGTGGATACATGACTGTACAAGACCTGCCCGTGCTTGTTGAAGCAAGGTTGTGCTCATTTCTCTGCGTTATAACCAGTCTTTGATTGCGACCTGCTTTGTGACAGCCCAGACTTCCCTCAGCATCAGCTGCAGCATGTCGCTGTGGAGATGACGGGCAATACTGGTTGACACATTGCTGATTTGCAGCAATCATGCATGCTGTGGCTGTACCACTCCGAACGCAGCTGCTGGCACGCAGGCTTGCCTATTTGCTTTCATGTCAGGCTCAAATGTGCTGTCAGACTCTGCAAAACAGTTGGTGCTCCAGAGGCATCTGGAGCTAGTCAGTATGCCCACTGAGTTGTTGGGGTGTCTGCAGGGTCAGACACCTCCAGGAATCAGGACTGACATCAATGACAAACCCCCCAACCCCCAGCAGGCCATCCCAGGGGGCCAAATGAAGCCCAAACCAAAGCCCTGGGAGCGCGCTGCTCAGGTATTCACCTGGAAACTTGCAAGCAGCATGCAAAGTACAGTAGGCGTGCAAACATCAAGGCCTACCAGCCTATGAGTGCTGCAGAAATGACAGCAGAATTGTTGCGTAGTCTTGTGTACTTGCCCATCATGTAGACTGCAACAGGTGCGCTGCAGTGTGTTGTGTGAGATGTACAGTCTTGCTGTGCACTTAACAGCTAAAGTTGCAACTGTTGCTGCTGCAGCAGTTCACAACTCCTGCTGTCATGGCGTGTAACGCACTCACACATGCTGCTTGCAACCTCATCACCTTTGTGCTAGCCCTAATGGAGGACTATGCCAGTGTCAATACCTTAGCGACCTCATGTACAGGCAAGTCAGCTGCAGAAGAAATGGCTGATCTGTGATGCCCTTGTAGGCTATTGCAGCACTGGCTTGAGGTGGGATGCATGGAAACAACAAAAGCTCTGCCCTGCTGCGAGCACAGCGCATTCCTAGCTGCACAGCAGATTGGCTGTTCTGACCTGTGTGCTGTTGTGCAGAATGGCAACTTGGCTGTGGGGACTTCCAGCAGTTCTGCCTTCGCGGCTGGTGCCAGCAGTGCAGCTAATGGTCATCAATCAGGTGTGCTGAGATGAACACATGCCTCTGGTCATCTTGCACATGTTGCTGGGTTGTTGCCTCTTTGACGGTAAAAAAATGTATTCAGCAGTGCCCAGCATCCCAGTGTGGTCTGGCCCATACCATGTTGTTCTGCATTGCACATTACTGCCAACATTGTAGCCATCACATCATCACACTGATTAGAGCGGCATTCAAGGGCTGCTGTTGCTGCACCTGATCTTGTACCCTTTTGGCTATATACTACAACATGGTCTGTTGCATGCTGCAGCACTTGTCCGTGCTGCCCTGTGCAATGTTCGTATCAGCAAGCCACATATGCACACTGTTCTGCTTGCAGACATCCCAAGCAGCAAGACACCCTTTGGTGAGGCCTCAAGCAGTCAACACCCTAATGGGGTGGAGATCACTGAAGTGGCAGCAACACCTTCAGGTGGTAACAGCCCCACTGGCAGTAACAGTCCTGCTCCATGGAAGCCACCTGCAATCCCTCAGTCCTCCTTGAACCTTGGCAAGCGTACCAAGTCTGAGGCTAGCTCGTCAGCTTGATGCTAGCCCGTGTATCTTCTATGCCATTGGTAGTCCTGCTGCGGTATGTTGTCTGATCAGATGTCAGCACGTTGCATGCCATATCACTTGTAAGTATGGCTATTGTGTGGATGTCTCTTGTGGTCGTGGCAGTGACCCACAGTAATGCCTAGCTTGGCATAGATCTGACTGTCACATTGATGCAGGCATGGCACAGCACAGCACAGCAAGGCGAGTGTAGCTGCAAGTGTTGTGGCTGTGTGTACAGTAGTGTTGGTTTGAATCCGGGAATTGCAGCTGTTCGATAGTAAGTACATGGATGTTGAGCAGTGATTCTGACCGTATAAATTTCCTAATCAGCTTTGTGTGGCCAAAATGTGATCTTCAAGCACATGGGCTCCCCGTGCCATCTTAATCAAGCGTTTGAAGCTATGTAGACAAGAACCTGCTGCATACTACACCTGTTTGCGCATGCTCATCTGTTGTCGCACGTCCCGAGATCTTTTCACAGCTCCGATCGTCCGATCGTCATCTCGATCATAGAGACCGGTGCAGGGCTTGAACCGTTTGCAAGCTTGTACAAGCATGCAGTCTATGCGATGGCCTGCACCCAGCACTCTCAACAGACCCACTCTCAATCTTTACAAAAACTTAGTCCGCACCCTGCAATCGTCGTGTGTCGCGCATGCAAATGTTGCGGAAGATGAAAACTTCCTCAAAAAGACAGTGACTGCTGTTGCTGGTACTGTGAGCAAGGTGTTGGTACTGCTTTGGTCAATGTCATGCAGTGCAGGCATGCTCTGAATCAACAGCGTCTTGTGTGGTTACACAGAAGGCGCAGGAAGTCACAGGTGCTCGAAAAGCAGTGTCCACCAATGAGACACAGGAGCCTGCCGGAGTGATGGAAAACAGGTACAGGAAGACAACCCTATTTCATGTGGCCCTGCACATCCTGTCTAGTATGCATGCCTAACTGCATGCAGCCACATATTGTCCTGTTTGTCTTGCAGGGATGCCAATGCTGCAGATCAGCCACACAGTCGCTACTCTGCACTTGCCGACAAAGCAAAAGAGCAATGGCAAGGCAGGACTGTAGTTGACCTGTATCCAGATGCCAAGAAGAATGCTGAGGCAACTGCAGAGAGCGCCAAGACCAAATCGGCAGAGCACAGAGATCCTATCAGTTAGTGTGTGTGATGCCTCTGCGCAAGCGCGCCTATACATTTCTTGCTGAACAACACAATATGGCTAGTTGTGCCATAAATTTTCAAGAGGGTAGATCAGGCTTGCTTGTTTGTGACTGTACCATGTGTGGTCTCTTGCAGACTAGTCGTGTTTTAGCTATCGAGTTAGGTATATGCAAAAGTGTAATGATAGCAAGTAGGTAGTGCACAGGTGAACATTAACGATGGGTGGTAGTGGGTACTGATTTGCTGTGCACAGGTTGACCTTGTTCACTGCCTCTCTTATTCCCGTTTCTGACCCGATTCATACACTGCAAGTGATGCAAAACCATTGCTCAGTATGCCATGATCAACTCCTGTATGTGCAACGTTTCATGTAGACCTACACATAGCAAATCCGTCAGCAAGTGTTGGCGTGCCTGTTGCTTTCTGTGGTGTCCAACGGCAGTACACCCCCTGTGGATATACATTGCTTGAGTCCAACACTTCATGAAGTTTATCAATGAAAGCCCCTGTATGCTACGCCTAAGACACAATGATGTGTGCATTCAAGCATAAGGGGCAAATGCATGCAATACATTGCACATTGTTGCAGCTAACTTATGGGATCACGGTTCTCTTTGGCTTTTGTCTTTGCGCTCTCTGCTGTGGCCTCAGCGTTCTTTTTGGAGTCTTGGTACAGCTCAGTCACCTTGCCTCCAGGATAGTTGTCTTTGCCCTTGCCTGCTAGCTCCTTGTACCTTGACTGAGGCTGACTGTCTTCATCTGCGTCCCTGCAGTAACTCACATAGCTTGTTTGTACATATGCATGACGTACATTGGCTGAGCTAGAGCTTGCACAGATGCTGACCTGTTTTCCATTACTCCTGCAGGCTCTTGCGACTCACTATTGCTGACTGATTTCTTGCTGCCAAAGGTCTCTTTGATTTTCTGCAAACCAAGGGTACTCAGCTGGGCCCGACCAATGGCAATGCCAAGCAGGCACACTGTGAGCAATGCATTACCTTNTGACTTCTGGCATGACCATCACCAGCTGCATGAGGCAATGCATACTGAAAGTCAGTTCTGCAGGGAAGTTCTGTACTCTGCTTTTTGATGTACACTGCCTACTGCTAGTTTTGCTAAAATCAACAATATGGTGCTCGGGGCTCTACAGCAAGGCACCCTTTTNATCTGTGGTGCCATACCTGGCCAGTCAAGAACACAAGGACATCCCCGCCAAGCGTCAACGTCAAGCTTGAGCGCTGAGGCTCAGTCCCATCCTCTTCGTCTATCAGAGAATTAGATGTGGGCCTGCTGGCTGTTGCGTCAGCTATCATTGCTGCAGAGCCTGTGTCTACCAGAATGCTCATTACTGCACCCACCACCGGTCTGACCAAGTCATCAGATTCTGGGATGGCCCTATACCTGACTGCCACAGGAAACATCCGGCCTGGGATGTCAAGGCAGGCTGCTTGTCCAAAGAAGTCTCTGAAGAGTGCTGTGTCGATGGTGGCAGAAGTGACAATAATTTTAAGGCTTGGGTTTTTGTGGGCAGCGCTCTTGAGTAGCCCCAGTATGACATCGGTGTTGACANACACACTCTTCAGCACTGTAGCTGCATGACGAGCAGCAGAGCACATCATGAGGTCCACACTCCAGCACCACTCCAGCACCTGTGCCATTGGAAATCACAAATCACAGTGCCACCATGGCATGCAATAACTGGCAGCAGCATGTTCTCCCCAGCTCGCTCAGCCAAAGTCGTTCTTACAGCGTGAGGCAGGGCAGCTGCTCAATACAATGGTGTCAGTGCACACATTTGAATCCAGACCACCAGAATGTGGCATTTTGCTGGTATAGCCTGGCAACGCAGGAGCAGCTTACCCTGACCAGATGGGGTGGCTCCATCTCGCTGTGGAACTTCTCACAGACAGACTTATTAATTAGCTGCAGCTCGCGGCCAGTGGACGTGGCCTTGACGGTGATTTCAGCTGCCTTCTCAAGGTAGTATAGGTAGTCAAAGGCTTCTGCCANGTCAGAGTCAGGCAAAGTTGGCATGTGTGTCTGCAGGAGTGACAACTGAAAAAGAGCTGTTGAGCCCTGAAAACAAGGTNCTGTCCCTGCACACATTCCTAGGCATCAAGATTCCTGAAGTCATTGCAGCGTACAGACAGGGTGCACCAAAGCGCTTCGCATTGTCAATGAGCAACTAGTCTTGATCATGTGCACACTGCTTGAGTACAGCTCCAAACTCATCAATGAAGCACGTAGTGATCATCAGCGGGCTAAGTTGGCTTGGTCTTGTCCTCAGGAGAGTGAGCCAGAGGTGGTGCAGCATTTGGAGCAGATGGAGTGCCCTGCCCTTCAGCTGGGGCTGCCCTGGATCATGACAGCCTTTGCCGGCCACCTAGCAGTGGGACAAGTGCTGCTGCTGTGGGACCGCATCATTGCCTTTGNTATGATAACATCATAACATGCACAACATCACAATTTTTATGACATTTACATTGATCATAACAATCATGCCAATGCAGCATCACACCTGCCTGACAAGTATGCATGCAAAAAAGTATTTGCTTTGCAGACCATGCCCTAGCATATACTTCTGCAAACTGCATGTTTAGCAACACAACTCGGTTCCGTAAGCAAGCTTCAGGTGTGTAGCTACAGGCTGTAAATATAGCAGCATGTGTGTGTTTTGTGCAAAGACAGCAGGAATCAGCACGCCTGCAACTGCGGGAATAGTTGGCACCCGTCTTGTTGTCCTGCCCTGTACATGCTGTTTGACAGATGTGCTGCTCTGACGTACATCAACGTCCCACTAGCTGAGCATATGGCAGGCTAGAAACAAATTGCAAACCAACATATCAGACGACGAGCTGTCTGGGCTGCCTTTGCCGCTTGTAGCCAGGGTTGCTGGCCACTGGCGAGCCAGGACAAGCAGGCAGGAGCCTAAACAGGCTGTGCCAGCAAGTGCAGAGTATGCAGTCTTGACGCCCATGGAGCAGCTGCTTGGCAGAGGTATGCTGTGGCTGCTGTGTTTGCAAGCTTCACAGAGTCACACACCGCAATGTACAGCACACAAAAAGTACCTGGCTGCAACTTTTTTTGCAGCATACGTGCATGCCAGGAGGTTCTGGTGTCAACCTGGCTTTTCCCACTGACAGCAGCAGTGAAATGCCAATGCTGTACAGGTTTCCTCTGCTTTGCAAAGTTGACATGGGACAGGCATGCATTATGCCCTGTGTGCAAATGCTTAAAAGGATGTCAAGAATGCATGTACCATCACGAGTAGCAGAGGAGGTGTGTGCAAAACCTTGCAAACAGTAGAAGAGTGTTACATGTCCCAACACAGCGACACTTGTGCTGTTGCCTCCACATTTGCACAATTTGAAACCAGCCACACATCAAATTTGGTGTCAGCACTTCTGGAGTGCAGCTGCAAGTGATTGTAGAATGACTCTGAGGCTTATCACTGTTATACCTTCACACACACAGTTTGCATGCTGTGCAGACAGGCTGATTGATGCGGTACTCCTTGGCAGGAATCTTGTAGCTGGCTTGCATTTGCCTTTGTACAGCCAAGCGTGTCAAGGAGCGACCATGACAGCTGCTCCTGTGTGCAGGAGCTGCTCGTGCAGTAACTGCAAGTGTATCAGCAGTAAGCCCCTCACCAACAGCAGCTCTCACAGCAGCACCTGTGTTGTCACCAGCGTATGCAGCAGCAACTGAGCAGCCAGACAGTGGCATTGCAGCTCATTCAGCGCATACAGGTGCAAAACCAATGGCCTCGAGCAACACTGTAACAGTACCCAAGCAGGCTCCCTCTGTCAGCCAGTCCAGCCATATGCAGCCAACCTTGCAGAATCAGCTGGGCATGGATGCAGACGCAGACACTGCCAACACATCAGAGTCATCCTTGCAGCCAGCAGCATTGTACAGTGAGCAGCTGTCCAGAATTGAGCAGCAAGAGCAAAAGGGCAGCGAGGCAGCGCCTGTGACAGGGCTGGCTGACCCTAACAAGAGGCTGCTGGCAAAGATGGGAAGCAGCCGTGCAGCTGATGCCAGCAAGCAGATGATGCAAGAAGTCGGCAACCGTGCCAACGTGCGAGGCCTGCTTGAGGTAAGGGTCTAGCTGCAGTGCAGCCAAACTTGCAGTATGGCTGCTTAGCTATTGTGCCATGCATGGAGTTCACCCTATACATGCAGTATGCAGGCTGAGTTTGAAAGCTGCGCTGCAATAACAGGTTGTCCATGACGTGCACAAATATGGCAATGCCTTGTTTGCTTTGCTGGATTCAGCTTGCAATGTGTTTTCCAGAGCATCTGAATGGAGTACCTGTGCAACTGATGACTGACTGTTGACGTGGGTACAATCTACCCCAGCTCTACTTGACTGCGATGTGCATGTGTGGATTTCGCAGCGATTTGTCGCATGGGCGAGCTTTTGATTCCGGAAAAGCTACAATCATTGACCTCCAATACATGTCTGTGTCCATCAACAACATTTGTGCAAGCCTGCAGGACATGGCAGGCCGGGTGAGGAGTCAGCATGAAGGCCATGGCAAGGTGACAAGGCGGGAGTCGTTCAAGGTCAGCCACATGGTACACCAGAGGCTGTCAGCTGCTGCTTCCAGCCAGGGCTTTGGCCCTCACATCACACAGCTCATGGGCACGCAAAGCCTGGACACCTTTGATGAAGAGCTTGACAGCACGCAGGTGAAATCAGACATGCGCTCACAGTGATCACCAGCCACTTGGGTTGCAGCTCACATTGTTGCTCAATGAGTTACTGAGTCTGCTGTGTGTGCTACCATCGCTGACATTGCCGTCATCCAATGACCTGACGATTGACTATGTTGCCAATGACAGGTCAGATGAACACAAGCTTACTTGCAACTGCACTTTGATGTTTTGATGAGCATCACGATGATGCAGTTGTTTGTGGCTGGTGGGTGCGATGCTCGGTGCATGCTCGCTGCTGGTGTCTGCTCGTGGAACTGTGCAAGACACTCAGTTCAGCAGGAACAGCAACTCAGGAGTGCGGCTAGCACAACACCAGGGTGCAAGGTGCACTTCTGGCATACCAGTCTCACACCTCTCAGATGCTGACACTACGCCCATTAGCGTGTCTGCTGCACAGCAAGTCGCTTGCCTTGTCCCCTATGCAATGCAAACCGCTATCTGCTGCAGGATGCACAAACAGCTCAAAAGAGTTACACGGCCTCCACGTCTGGCAGCCTTATGTCACAAGACACCCCCCGCATTGCAGAGCAGAGCATTGCACGAAGCAGGTCCTGGTCTCATGCTCAGAGCAGTGAGCTTGAAGCTGCGTTTGGCAACCTGATCAGGACTGTCCTCGTGGGCGAAAGCTTTGGCGAGCTGGCACTACTGCAGCAGCACGCCCGCAGAACTGCAAGTGTTCTTACAGCAACACAGTGTGACGACACTGATAGCAGTCAACATGAGAATGGCACAGTCGACTTGCTGAGGATTGCAAGTGAACATTACAATGCTGCTGTAAGCCTTTTGTGCCATTTGCTGTTGCACAAGCAGCCCTGTCTTGTGCCTAAGACAGATGCATGCTTGCTTTGCAACATCAGGCATGGGTAGCAAACTAAGGCTTGCATATCCATCAAGGTACATGCAATTGCTGTCATACCTCACTTGTTGGATGTTGCAGTCACAGCTGTCTGTAATGCATGATCCGGCTGCCAGTCAAGCTTGATCACGACTTTGTCTCAGATTTGCCAGTTAGCGCCCAAGATGACATACTAGTGCACTCAACACGTGACATCCTTTGTCAATTCTGTGGATGCAAAGGATTGGCACCATGTTTTATGGGCCTCAGCAGCTTGCTGCAAGGCAGACAAAGCCAACATGTTCCTTGCAGCTGAAATTGCACTGTCGCACACCAAGCACTGTCCTCTACATGAATCATACCATGCCCAACTGCATCATGCTCGAGCATCCTGACCCGTCCATGCAGATGATTGCTATGTACCTGAAGAAGTTCATTACTGACTGACCCGTGACATAAATGCTGCGCCATGTTACCTGCTCTTCTAAGTCGTCGCAGCAGCATTGGCGTTCAGGTGAAGGCAGTCCGCCTGCAGCAGCTGGGGTGCCTGCTGAATCTGCTGCAAGAGGTCCCCCCCTTTGCTCAGCTGCCCCATGACAAGCTCATCAGTTTGGCCATCTTTGCACGGCCTGTGACATTCCTCCAGGACTCTGTCATTGCCAGGGAGGGGGATGCTGTAGACACAATGTACATCATCCAAGAAGGTTTGCTAACCTGCCGCACAGCTTTTGAGCTCCTGAGATGGGTCTGCCGCTCTCTGATGTGTGCATTCAAGAGCTGTTTACTGCATCTGCACAATGCTAGTGGCGCTAATTTGCTGAGCCTGGCAAGTTGAGGTCAACTTACCTGCCTGAAGTTTACACACGCATGGCGTGTGCAAGCGCAGAAGGTGAATGGTATCAAGGTGTAATGTAAGATGATAATACATAACGTTAGAGCAATATAATGATTGCTCGTTTTGCTCAGATCTGTTCAGACCTGACTGCTCAATCACAGTCCAAATGCCAAGAGCCTCAGAAATGAGATGCAGCTTTCAGTAATGCCTTCTACGCCATGACATGACATGAACACAGTGCGACCTGCTGCACATCAGCAACACCAGAAACGTGACCGACTACATCTCAGCTCCCTTGTGTCAATTAGCTGCCAGTCCTCTCATGCCTTGCCATTCTTGTTCATACCTGTGCAGGCGAAGTACGTCTGACTGTGCGTCAGGACACCAGTGCTTCAGCAGTCCGACCACGCTCAGCCCAAGCCCAGCTAGGCAGCACGACCCCACCCTCCATGCCCCACCTGAGTCGTGCCAGCAGCTTTCAGAGAAGCTTCAGGCGCAGCAGTAGCTTTGTGAGTCATACCCAGGTGGCTGTGCTGAATCCAGGGGATACCTTTGGGGATGAAGTTTGCGGCTTGGGCAATGCTGAAGCCACATCGAGCAGCAGGTGGGCACATGACACACCATCATGACCATGTCCCCTGCACCTGCATACTACACAGCTGCTTGCTATTGACAAAGCACAGAGCTGTTGACCTACATCACATGTTAAAGCAGCACTGAATGCACATCACCTGCTTGACTTGGTCTAGGGCACGCTGCCTCTCTGTGGCAGCTACCTGCAGCACACAATGCTTGAATGCCCTTATTTTGGACCAAAGGTGCTCTCTGTGTGCAGTGGTCTGCCCAGCACACTACAGCACAGCACACTTAAGCAGCAGCAGGTGACACACCTGACAACAGCCACTGCCAGCAAGGCATGCACGCTGGTGATGGTTTCAGCTGCTGACTTGGCGCAGCTGGGGCCCACATTGACAGCAGACATGCAGAAGCATGCACAGGAGCGCAGGGCTTGGCGAAGCCATAGAATTGCTGCATGCAGAAATGCAGCCCAGGTGTGCCGACAGCTTTCACCCAGACTGGTCATACTCAGTCTGCTGTAGTACACAATGGTTGCTTCCACCTGTGATGTTGTGGTCGCTTATACTAGCAGGGTGCATGTGCCTCTGCACCTGTTGTGCTTGTTACTATGCACATAAAAACATGTTTTGTGATACTATGCCCTGAGAGGCTGCACGTCCCCTCTGTAGCGGAGCTTATTCTTGGACAAAGCTGGAAATGATCAGTCATGCATAGACTTGCTTGAAGTTTTGCAATGTCTGCAGCAAGATTGCCTGCAGCGATATTTGACACCGTCAGTCCAGTGCACAGATCATGCATACGCTGTCCCTACAGAGAGATATGGCAACATGCCTTAGCAACGAGCAGTGTGTCTCTGTTAAGCACATTCACTGGGGATGAATGAGTCCCAATGCTGCAGAGCCAAGGCCTGCAGACTGTTCTGCTGCATGTTCCAAGCTGATGAACAAACATTATGCAACTTGCTTTGGTCCTTACCGTGAACGCAAAACATTCTGTTTTTGTCCTTCATTACCTTCGCATGACAAGTGTTGCTGCTAGTACTGCAGATTGGACAGCAAGCATTTTCTGAGGAGCCTTTGGTCTCACCTCCTGCTTCTGTTGAAAGGCCAGTATCCGCCAGCCAAACTGCACCCACATCTGGAACTGCATACCATGACATGACTGTCAGGTACTTCTTACATACAGATTTTTCTGATGCTTGGCTGCAATCTGTCAGCAGGTATCAGTACAGCTGTCAGGATGCAGACACTGCGTTAAAGAGTCCTTGCGAGAGCACTCTAGCCGCCATCATCGTGTGAAACGTATCTCATTACCTGGCGGAGCATGTGTCATGCAATGTGTCATGCAATGTGATCAGTGCATGATACAGATGTTCTTGAACAACCTATACAGCCTACATCATGTAAGCTGTACCTCAGTGCCTCTCGAAACATTTGTCATGCGACATGATCAGCGCCTGTTTACAGATGCTGATGATATTCCTCACCAAGCTCTGCAACTACTTCAACTTGTGCTCAGCTGCAATGTTGCTGTGTGCAAAGCCATGGCGGATGCAGTCAGCTGGACAAGCAGGCCGCCAGATGTCTTAGTTGGGTGTTGTGCACAAGCTTGCATCCTGCATTGGCATTGCAGTCCCTCACCTCACACATGCCTGGAATCTGTGCATGCTGCTATGGTCGTCAGCGATTGTAGCTCGGTGTGTAAGGCGTAGCAGGCAGCAATGAATGAAGCCCTTTGTTGAGCCTACTTGCACCTGCGCCTGAACTGTTCCAACATGACAACTGGCAAATTTGGAAAGCAAGCTTGTTGACGTTAGCAAATCTTATGACACAACATACATTGTTGTGACACAGTCCAGCATTCTACTCAGTCATGACAACTGGCATGCAGGAGTCCAGCTGCGAGGCGAAGGGGCATGTCAAGTGCTAGGCGACTGGCTACCGACTCACTAAGGCATTCTCGCAAGTCTGGCGGTCAGAATCGGGTATGTATCTATCTGCATGAGCTTCAGATTCAGTGCCTGTGGTCGCAGCTAGATTGTCTATCCAGCTACACTATGTGCAGCCTGCTATCGCATGATGTCTGCACATCTGACTTGCCTGCTGAGTTAGCACTGCTGTATATAGCAGCAGCAACCTCAGCTGAAGTTTGCATGTTGGTGGAGTGCTGTGAAGCTGCCCTTCTGGTCTGCAACGCACAGTGAAGCACAAAATGCGTTTCTTGCATCAACCCACGCTGTCTGTGCACCTGCTGCAGCACTACTTGCTAACATTGCAAGACAATACACGCGTCACTCAGGCAATCAGGCATGTCATATACTGGATAGACTAGTGCAGGTGGTAGGCACACACCCAGACGATGTATGGGCCACATCATCCTTCCCCACATCATCATTCCCCACATCATTGCCCCCATCATCCTTCCCCCACATCATCATTCCCCACATCATCCTTCCCCACATCATCATTCCCCCCATCATCATTCCCCCACGTCATTCCCCACATCATCCATCATCATCAGCATATGGCTCACATGATCCATCATCCATTATCCATCAGGGCACTCTGTTGCTTGCAGAGCATTGAGGGCTTGATGGATGATGTGACGGCTGCTACCTTCAGGAGCTGCGCGCTGCAGCGCTTTGCAGCAGAGGGCAAGCAGCCAGACAGCAGGCCTGCCAGGCCGCAAGCTGAGTATGCCAAGGGCAGAGCAGGTGCTTGCCCGATCGTGCATGACATACTGCACCACCGGCTGCAGTGTCAAGGTCTTATGACGCATAGGAGACTGCAGCATCAAGATTTCACAATGCCATGCACATCAGACTGCAGCACCAATCACAGACTCCAATCCAATTGTGCGTAGCATGTAGCGTCAGGTTTGACAAAAAGTCTGGTTGTTTTAGCAGGCTTGCAATTGTGAGCATGGGCACAGCTAGGGGCATCTCTCTCGTAGCCAGTGCGGCAGGCTGACTCAGGCTGTGTGATCAGTCTTGTGAATCTCAACCGGTGAAACACTGTTATACATGCGTTTCACACACAGACTTGTGTTTGCACTTGGCAATGCGTTTACCAAGTGACCTGTGCTGGTCAGTCTTCAGGTACAGTCTGCACACTGATGCACTACAGCAAAATGCTGTGTCTATATCTGGCCCTGTGCTCATTACAGATAGGAAGCTAACACCACTGCATTGACAAGGAGCTGGACCAACCTGCCCAAACGTGCTGCGCTGTCTTGCGCTTCATTGCAGACCAGAGATTAGAACTGCAGCTCAGTTGAGCCTCTAGATCGTGATGCTGTCTTGCTGTTGGGCTCCAAAAGTGGCGCTTGCCAGCCCTCAACACAGTGTGCTTCACTGTGCTGTCTCGTGAATGCAGGCAGCCCAAAGCCACATTCAGATGTAAAACAGCATAGTAGTGGGGAGGGTCAGCTGACCAATGGCTCTACCTCACTGAGCCTGCAACACTTGTTAGCAGGGCTGACCCCCCACGACACCCCCAGGCCTGGGTCTGGCTCCCGACAAAGGTGTTTACCATCCTGAAAGTTGTTGTGATGCACCTGTATGCTCAACCTGAGGAGTATACTGTGTTTGTGTCATGTTTGAGGCCAGTGTGCCACTGAGCATGTTAGTGCACACATAGACATATTCTGATCTGCTGCATGCACAATTTGCCATCAGATAGGATGCACAACATAGCTTGCTTCATGGTCCAGTCGTGTGCTTCATACCAACATTGGCATCTCACAGACATCTGTCTATCGATACTGCAGCCCCAATCAGTCAAGACCTAGCTCAAGACCTGGATCTGCTGGAAAGCCCCCGCGCCCAACATCAGCTGGTGCCCGGCCTGTCTCAGGCAGACTGCGCCCCACCAGTGCAACACTAGCCTCCATTGCCGAGGACTCTTATGGTTCTGAGCTGTCTCGTGCTGGCACAACATCACCACTGTTTCCTGAAGGTCTTGAAGCAGCATCATGACATTGCAACCCAGTGGCACTGCTGGATTAGTTTTTGCAAAAGTGCAGATGTTTACGCTGGTCCTGTAAGTAATAGTACAGGCTTCAGCTCTTTGTACATAGCAGATATAGCACTCATTGATTAACAACTTGTCTTCCACTGCAGTTTGATACAATGGAGCTTCGTTATGTCATGCTTATCGCAATGCTACCAGCACAATAAATCTGTGCACAAGTAAGATGCATTACAGATACGACAATGCCTTGACAAGAAACCAGACCATAATGAACAAAGTCTGCTTGCACAAATAAATAGTGATCTATTGTGTGCTTTAACACTCGCTTATTGATGCAGCATAATAAGACTGGTGCAACACAGGTTGGCCCACCTCGCTGTAGAGTGTGCCCAACTTGAGGCATCGTGTACACGAACATGAGGCCGGTTACTGTTCTTGCTTCAGTGCCAAGCCAACACAGCATGTACTAGCTGCAGCTGCTGCACTCACACATGCAAACACCATATCTGCAATAAGGGTTCAACTTCACCTGATGACTTCAAACAGGGGGGCTGCCATTTGCCACAGTTGCGCNCACGACGGCCACTCAAGAGCGGTATGTCGTGAGACGCGGCACAGCAGCTGCGCTGCCAACAGGGATGCGCAAGTGGAGATGACTGTATGGCTTTGGTGTCGTGATAGAGCCTGACCTGGCAGACGGCAGAAGCTCCTGCAGGTACCGATCATATCACCGGGTAGTCGCGGTAGTCAGATCTGACTCGCCTTTGCAGAGCATCGCAGTGCATGTTGCCAGGATGTGAGAAGCCTGTCGCAAGCTAAACGGCAGTAAAGCGTTGCTCGCCTGTCCTGGAGGTTTGTATGAATACTGCGTGAAGTACTGGGTGCCATGTTGCAAAAATATCCAGGGCCGCATCTGTCCCTTGCAGCAGTCCCGGGCAGATCAAGCTTGCATATTTAGAAGCCACTCTACTTGGCCAGTCTAGAGCATTTGACCAATGCAGGTGTACATGAGGTTCGTGACTGCCTTCCGCAGCTGCATCACATCAAGGGGTTGAAGGAATAGGCCTTGTAATGGTACAACAAAATACTTTGCTAACAGTCTGCATCATACAGGTAGGTGCACATGACACAGCAACTGTGTTGTGGCATCGCTGATCAGCCACGACTTATACATCAGTCGTTGTGGGCTGACCCCTAGTGGGAGCGTGCAGAAAATACTACACCTCATTTGAAAGGGGTGCTACAGCATGCCAGGAATGCCNATTGCCTGAACGGTAGCTGGGTGGATCAGGTGCTTTCCTGTCCCTGTTAAGACCCCATGGCGACAGCAATACCAGCTGCACAGATGTGAGACACCTGCAATGCGCATGACAAGCCCAAAGGTACCTGGCACTGAACAGCTAGCTCTAACACCGCTGTTAAAGTTGTGCAACAGCCTACACGCAACCACAAAACTATTTCGAGGTGATACACATACACAGATAGCTGTCATTCAGCATGATGGTCTCAGGGCATGTCACCAGACGAGCGCACTACGTGTAGCAGACAAGTAGTCCCAATGGATTTAACCATGAAGACTCGACCAAATGGTGCATGACTATGGGGCATAGCAAGAAGCAAGGCTGCACTGACTGGTAGTCGTGACCTTTGCGATGACAACGTCACTTGATGTACTGTGAGAGCCAGCGGAAGCCTTCGCCATAACCCATTCTCCGGACCTGCGATAGACAAAGGATATTGCAAGCCGGTGACTGGAATGGTGACGGGGATGCTTGTAGCATATGATGAATAGGTGGGCCACGAAATCAAGCAGGGGGAACGTAGTCCAGCTGTTTTGTTGCCCTGTTATNGCCCACAAGCAGTCTAGTGCACCCTCCCTACGGCAGACGGCAGGCGTGCTGTGAGGTGATGGCTAGCGTGCTGTGAGGATCCGCAGCGCGTGGATTTGGGCCGATTGACCGATTGGCAAACATTNATCAGACCAGTCATAAGCCTCCTGAGCAGTGCACTCTGCCACCTCTGTGGGGTTTGATAGTGCCAGCACTATAGGCCTACTGCCTTTGCCGCAGGACTTCTGCACACCCTGTGTCAGCAATATATACTACTCCTCCTTGCCATAGCTAGTCCAAGCTTGTAAGCTGTGCAACATCTCAGTGATGTGCTTGATCATGCCCAATTCACCTGATAGTGCTCCACTGCTGNAGCAACATGCAAGGTATAGGTACCTGTTGCGCAGGGTGCTGGTGGTACTGGTGTCCAGGTCTGACCAAACAGCAGCAAAGCAGGGCTCAAGAACCTCTTGCATTTGGTCTGCAGCCAGAGGTGGTATGTAGATGTCAGGCACAATTGGCTTAGCCTGTCTGCTGATATCCATTGGAAGTCGTGACCCCAATCCAGTGAAGATATCAGCGAGTTTACGTCCGACCAACGGAGCCGAAGGCTTTGGCTGACATAGGTACGTCAAGAGCTGATCGCACAGATTCAAGAACGCCACTCCGTCGATTCCTATGACAGTCTGAGACTGCTGTATGTCCGATGTCGCTGACCGACGAGCTTGATCACCGCAAATGAGCTGATAGCAACAAGTTTACCTGCGTGATTGACGGTCAAGTAAAGCTGGTGCTTCTCTCCAGTTGTCGCAAGCTCCGCGTAGAGCATGGATTCGGACCAGTCGCGGAATTCATTAGCAAACTCTTGCAACCTGGCCTGCCATACGGGGAAGCAGGCCTTTCCGGTCGTCAGCTTGACCTCCGGCCGTTCAAGCTCCANCAGGTGAACTGCCTGGCTGTCATGCTTGACTTCTGACTGCTCGCAACTGCAGGACATACTTTCTGCATGCACTAATACACAATTGTTTCTTTTATGCACCTTTGCTGGCCTCATGCAGCCAGCGTGTTGTGCCCACCACAAAAACTGCTGTGATCTGGGCAGAACCACTCATCGTGCTGTAATATGTGACTGCCACTACAAGCACCAGTTGCCTGTAAGACCAAGCTAGCAGGGGTTGAAAGCAATTAAAACATTGCACATCGTCAGGCATCAACATCAGCAACAGCTGTGATTTGTGGCACAGCAATGACGCAGCAGCATGCTCTTATACAGCTACTGCAGGATAGCTTCGGTATTGTGCAGGCACCAAAAGNAGAGCGCTCTTGCTTCACTGCAGCGAAGCAAGACTCAGTGAAGATGGAAGGGTCACGTAGCAGTATCTGAGGGATGCAGTAGGCATGACTTGCATGCAAGCGCACAGGGTTTGATGTAAACGCAAACAAGACTCAACAATGCTCACGTTGGTATGTCAGACATGTTGTACTTGCTCATGATGTGTCACGTTGGTGTATTTTACCATCAACCATGACTGCATGCAAGCAGAAAGCGACACTACAGCACAAGAGCACAAAACAACACACCGCAGAAAACGGAAAGGCACAATAAATGGACCACCCAGAGGAGCTATACCTTTGTTATCAGCTGGCCGGGGTCGAGGAAGAGGCAGACACAGAGTCCGCCTTGATTGACTCACCTATGGACAGTCAGGGTTATCGTTGGCTTAGCACTGCGGCATAACACGTTAAGCTGCGTAATAATGCTTGCTAAGCATGCCATGTCTAGCNTCACATGCAACACTGACTGTTGTCTTGATGCTCTGCAGCCGTATAACGCATACCTGCAACCAGGACAGCAGGTTTCCCTTCAGTATACATTCCAGCCAGCTACCCAAGTCCCAATCCAAGAATGGCAGCTAGCGTTGACGGCTTACTTTGTGTAAGTCACCTTCTCAGTGTTGTCTGTGATGTTCACACACCTGGCATACATCTCTACACTGCCAAGGGTCCACATTCCANTAACGATGTATATGTCAGAGTCTGCTCAGAACAGCGTAACACCTCCCCCAACACCCTCCATCCCCCCAACCCCTCGCTGTCATGGCAGCCGTGCGCATCAGTAAGGCCTGCAACGACTGTGCAGGTCAAAGCGTGTTTGGTCAGTCTGTTGAACCTCTCCCAGCCACGGCTCCAGAGACTCACCGCCAACAACTGCAACAGACAGCCAGCTAGCTGTACAGCAGCTCACCGTCAGAACACAGAGCAGCACCTGCAAGGCAACAACTAGCAAGACATGGGCTGTAGCCACCAGTCTGGCATCGGCAGGGACTACAGACGGTGTTGCGGCTTTGCTGGGCGAATCGGCATATCGCCATGCAGCATGCCGCCGTGTACAGAAGCCCTTCTCTTTGCCTGCTTTACAGGGCAAAGTGTATGCCACCATGCCACTGCCATTCAATGTCTCTGGGCTGCCGGTGCATTTGAATGGCGCCTTTTGGATGGGGTCTGACAGACGCAAGCTCTGGTCTGGTGAGGGTGACGAGGGCAAGGTCAGTGCTGCTGCCACCTGAACAACCACCTCTTCTGCAGAGCTTACATTGGTTGTTATATGGCTGCATTTGCTGCATGCTTATTGCGTGCCCTCTGCCGGGGCTNGCCACCTGCTGGCTGTTTGCCTGTGCTACCTGTGCTGTTGAAGGAAGCAGCCCCTGCCTGCAGCGGAATCACACGGCTCCTTTCACGTGTGTTACTTCCAGGCTTGCAATGGTGCAAAGCTGGACTACAGCTGCGTGTCAACATGGAACGCAGTCCACGTTCGATAGGATACCGGGAAGCAGCTTGTTAGCAGGCAGCATTATGTTTTTGCTGTTCTGCTGTTGACACTGGGTACTGCGGTCACGCAAACTTGTTTTTGTTGCTTGCCCAAGGCTCTGAGCATTGTTGACCCACACTCACATCAGACTTCATCAACTTCTATGCAGACAGCGCCTGTGTATGCAGTGGCAAGATGCTTGCACATCACTCAGCTACCCTGAAAGGGTTTCTGAACCCAGTGCTGAGAGGTCCACAACATATAGAATNCGCAGCGCAGCACAGCACAGCGCAGCGCACTCAAAATGGCTTTTGGATGCTGTGGTTTACCTAATCAATGACACGTCGGCATACAAACACACCACTCAACTGTTACAAGACNTGAACTGAGACCCAGCTAAGGTCAGCAGCAAGAGCATGCAGAGGCAGTGTGTAAGCGTGTTTCTCGCGCAAACCGAGCATGCAGCGGGACGAGCATACGACACAATGGCTTGCATCTTCCACGATGCCACAATAACTGGCCGCATGCTTGCATCATGGAAGACACAAGCCATTGCGTCGTATGCTTGCCCTGCTGCATGCACAATTTGCCATCAGATAGGATGCACAACATAGCTTGCTTCATGGTCCAGTCGTGTGCTTCATACCAACATTGGCATCTCACAGACATCTGTCTATCGATACTGCAGCCCCAATCAGTCAAGACCTAGCTCAAGACCTGGATCTGCTGGAAAGCCCCCGCGCCCAACATCAGCTGGTGCCCGGCCTGTCTCAGGCAGACTGCGCCCCACCAGTGCAACACTAGCCTCCATTGCCGAGGACTCTTATGGTTCTGAGCTGTCTCGTGCTGGCACAACATCACCACTGTTTCCTGAAGGTCTTGAAGCAGCATCATGACATTGCAACCCAGTGGCACTGCTGGATTAGTTTTTGCAAAAGTGCAGATGTTTACGCTGGTCCTGTAAGTAATAGTACAGGCTTCAGCTCTTTGTACATAGCAGATATAGCACTCATTGATTAACAACTTGTCTTCCACTGCAGTTTGATACAATGGAGCTTCGTTATGTCATGCTTATCGCAATGCTACCAGCACAATAAATCTGTGCACAAGTAAGATGCATTACAGATACGACAATGCCTTGACAAGAAACCAGACCATAATGAACAAAGTCTGCTTGCACAAATAAATAGTGATCTATTGTGTGCTTTAACACTCGCTTATTGATGCAGCATAATAAGACTGGTGCAACACAGGTTGGCCCACCTCGCTGTAGAGTGTGCCCAACTTGAGGCATCGTGTACACGAACATGAGGCCGGTTACTGTTCTTGCTTCAGTGCCAAGCCAACACAGCATGTNTATCTGTGCACGGTACCAACCTGAATACTAGACGCAAACAATAATGCCAGAAACAGTGGGTAGCCCTCAAGGGTGTTCTGGTGTCCGCGCTGGACACAATTGAACGCGTTGGCATTTGGGTTGCTCGAGTCCGCATACAAAGCTGGGTACTTCACCCCATACCTAAGACACGTGTTGCGCTCAGCAGGGCTAGTACAGAGTGATCACGCATGCATCGGTACCAGTAAGCGTCACGGATAAAGCCTTACATCTTACGGGCTTTGCCGACCCGCAGCGGCATAAACATGTGTACCCTGCAGCATAGCAACGCGAAAGCCGCTTTCAGCCTCTTGAGACCGTGATGATCAGGTAAGAGGAAGGGTGAACGTACGTGAAAACAGACACCAGCAAGGTCAGGAGCACGTATCCGTGCTGCGGTGCAAGCGACGCAGTGGTAATGTCGAGCATGGTGACTAGACGGCGAATACGCTGTCGAGGAGATTGTGACACTCGTGTTCGTGGTTGCTGCGACTCCCGGCGTAGTTGCATGACTCATTCATGACAAGGCGGGTCCGGCCCCTACAGACACCCGACAGACTTACACTGCTCCGAGACCAGCTGCAGATCTCTCATTTCACGGCAACCTGCCCGCATCGCAACCCACGCGTCAGCATGGATCGCCACCTCTAGCACTGCCTGACTACCAGAACAATTCTGATAACGCTGCAGCTATCTTGAGACTGGATCGACGTTCGCCACGGCGGATGACGTCTGATCAAGTCAAACCCCACCACGTCTCTCTGTGTATTCTTTTGAGAGCGTTTCTGGACACTGAAGCTCTGCAGGTGCGCATCATACAGCTCAGTTTTGTTTTCGCCAAGAGCAACATTTGTCGATTTGGTGTCTTTTCATGCAGGGAGTGGTCAGTCCGGAGGATTGTGCGTTACTTGGAGACTTCCTCTTGAAGGAAATCAGAAGCAAGAGCACGGTTCTCTATCCAACACTCAGCNCGTGTGCAGGCAGCCTGCCAGTTGCATGGGGTAATGCATCCGCCTTCCAGCAGCTGCAGTCCCTGAGCATCAGCCACACTGCGCTGACGGGTCCCGTCCCCGATATGTGGAGCAGCTTGGCGGCGTTCCCAGCTCTGCAGGTGCAGACTTGCTTGCCCCACTTACATGTCTGCTTGTGTGTGTGAAGCCTATGGCCCTGCAACTATCAGACCATCACAGTGCTGGCTGAAGCATGATGTAAGTGTCTGCACCCAGCGGGTATTGCGACTGGGACAAGACACAATGGGGCCACCCAGTGTGACAACAATGCAATGCATGTTGCTTTGCAGCATTCATGTAGGCATATGGTGGGCTTGCTTGGTAACATAGCCAACAGCAGCCTGTGTCCTTGCACAACAGTCAGCACAACAATCAGCACAACAGCCAGCACTACAGCACTATAATGTGTCATGTTTCAAAACCGTCATGCCTGCCTACAGCACATTGCGGCTGTAATTGCCCTGCATTGTACAGCATTGCACAGCTGTCACATTGACATAGTGCTGCATAGTGCTGTGGAGGTGTCGGCACTGCAACAGTGCTGACTGTTTGGGTATGATGCTGTTGAGCATGTGCAATGCATACTGGGTGCATGTCAATCAACAAGTCATGCTGAGCTTTCAGCTAGGCTCAGGTTTGCATTCAAAGACTCATTGCACTGCAGGTGCTCAACATCAGCAACAGCCCCCTGCAGATCACACTGCCAGCAGCCCTTGGTGCTGGAAACGCCCTCCCAAATCTGACAGTGCTCCAGCTTGAGAACAGCAGCATCAGCGGCAGCATCCCACAAGAGTGGACACTGCCCAATGCTTTCCCACAGCTCCAACAGCTGTTGCTGCAGAACAATTCACTGTTAGGCTCTCTGCCCAGCAACTGGTCTGCTGCATTGCCCTCACTCACATGGCTACAGCTGTCCAACAACCCTGTCACGGGTACCATACCCTCCCAGTGGGCAGATGCCAGTCAGTTCTTACAGCTTGCTCAGCTTACTCTTGACAACACCAACATCTCAGGGACGCTGCCATCAACATGGGGCGACACCACTGCACTGCCATCACTTGCATACTTCTCTTGCATGGGGTGTGTAGACCTCTCTGGGAGCTTACCCCCCAGCTGGGGCGCCCCTGGGGTCATGTCCCGTCTAGAGTTCATCGGGCTCAGACACAGCAGCATCAGCGGGGGACTTCCAGACAGCTGGGCTGCCCCAGGGGCGTTTCCCAGCCTCAGGCTCATGGACCTGTCCCTGAGTTCCCTCAGTGGCANGGTTTGTGGGTGTTTGAGTATGCATTTGGCGCCGGTCTTGTTCACACCACCTACTCTTCCAGGCATAAGGTTTTGTGTTGCATGTGTAAGCACAGCACCATCACAACAAGGGATGTTGCCAGTGCTGTGGGCAACAGCTCTTGAGGCACCTGATCATTTGTGTGCACACTATTGACAATACGCTGCTGGAGCGCCTTCAATGCAGCATTATGAGTAGTGGCGGTTGCCATCTGCCCCTGGGCTGAATGACTGGGACACCCATGCTACTTCACTTCAGCTGCATGCATATCATATTGTTGAGCTGTCAAGCCATTGCCATGCTCAGAAAACATGTATGAGTTTGGACACAGCAGCAGCTCATGAGAAGAGCTAGCTCATATCAAATCAGAGCTTGAAGACGGAATGAGGCAGTGGTACTGCTATGTCATGCACACTTTCTTGTGCCAAATGCGGCGGCTAAACAACATTTCAAGCTCTAGATTGAGTTATCTAACATCTCGACTTTCAAGCTGCTGTGGTATCTTGCCACCTACGGGTTTGTATTCCGCCGCCGTGGCAAGGCAAGTGTATACAATGGTGGGCAACTCATTAAACATGGCTATANTATGTTGCGCTGCTGCAGACTGCTGATGCAGTTGGCAGGTCTAGCCTTACAACTTTTAGAGACGTGTTGCTAGCCTATGAGGACACTACTACTAAAAGCAGCAGTGCAAGCACCCATGAGGGAACAGCAGTGCAAGCAGCAGTGTAAACTCTACATTCGGCTGCATGGATGTCATGAGATATTGTCTGACTTGTGTAAGGAATGTGCAGTGTGCACTGTGGAGGAAGGTCATACCTTTTGATGACCCACTTTCAGCTCGTCTTTGTTTGCCTTTGGGATAAAATCTTTCAAAGCCTTTGCGAGGAGGTTCATTGCTGAAGAGTCTCTGAACTGGTCGCTGCACTGCTGCCTTGGCCTTCAGAAACAATCAGTGCTGTTCATGTCACTTGTACATTGGCTACATCTACAGCAAGCTGTAAGTTGCAGTCACATACCTGTGAAGGGACAAGGCACCCAGTGCTACGTATGCCTACACTGCGACCGGCCCCACTTGAGTAGTAGCGTGCCAACTTAAGCAAACTGCTGAAGTTGGTATCTGCTGCTGCGTTTGTAGCCAGCTGTGTGATACTGCTCGCTGTGGAGGGACCAGCCAGAGCTCCAGACATGAGTCGTTCTGCCAGTAGCGCATCAGTTGTGGGCTGGAATGCAGTCTGCAGGAGGGCTTTGCCATTCCGGAACCGAGCTGCAGCGCGCATGCTGCAGTGCTCGTGACGACTCCGGAAACAGGTGTTCTCGGCAGACTACTGCAGGACTGAACAAACGTTGCTACAGGTTAACTGTCACTAGCAGGAATCGCTATAGGCTGCCATCGCCTGCTTTGTTGCCTGCAAGGGTCCGAGCAAGCTTCCAGAGCTGCGTGTCAAGCTGAGGTGTTTACGTGACTCCGAAGAAGAAGAAGCATGCAGCTTTTGTCATACCCCCAAGCAGCTGGTCTGGCACATCAGGAAGCTTGAGGGGTAGTCGGGCACCAGTGCTGTGCACTTAGTGGCACGTGAAGTAGCCTTGTTCAGGGAGCGAGCCATAGACAACCCTGATGCAGAGAGGGAGATGATCGAAAGACGACTATAGAAAGGAAAAGAGGTTTGCAGCCAGCAGCTCGTTTCTGTTTCCGGCCATACCAGCTCGCGTCTGTTAAGCATACCCTGCTGGTTTTGCTGCAAGTTACTGGTATTTGTAAATGCAGGTCTCGCATCCGTTAACCTNCCAAGGACACACAGACAAGGCAGCACAGCTCTGCTTCCACCATTTCAATCAGTCAGACTATTCAAAGAGTTGCAGCAGGGATGTTGGCCATGGCAAAGCGCAAACATATGCAGATGCCACAACAGCAACACATCGCAATGTGAAGCGTGACTGCGTCCTTGTGTGCCATAGTTGTGTTCTTAGTCCATGTGCAGCTGCACAGCTGTTGTCTGCTTCTGGTATGACAAGTTCTGATGACAAATGGCAGGCACATCTCTGGCTTGTGGCCTAGTACAAAACTTTTCTCATCAAGGTGTTACTCGGGTTGCTATCTGAATGTGTGGATCAAGCCACTTTGGACGATGTCTAGTAGCAAACAAAACTTGCCTCATGTCGAAAACAACCCCTGTTCATTCTGTCTTTGATGCGGATGACTTCCAGGCTATCTTTGCACGGTCAACAGCAAGTTACAAGCACGGGTCATTGGCAGTGGTGATTCACCACTGCTGAGGCAGAGAGAGAGAGAGAGATGACATACTGACTGGGCAGGCCTGCAAGTGTAAGCTTCCTTCGTCTCCTCGGAGTTAGTTGGTCTAAGCCAGAATTCAATAGGTTTGTCGTAAATTCGCCTTTATGGGTCCCTGATCAGTGCACTGTTGCACGCATCGCTGGAGTGTGCTCAAATTGGCATTGCATTCGCGCAATATTGCCGGGACTCATACGTCTGCAGCACTTGCAGCGACAGAATCGACAATACTCCACGGAGATCGTTGATTGTACGCTACAGTGCTTGTCACAATCCGTAGCGAGGCTTTGTATGCGCAACAGCACCTGTCCTACACTGCTTTGACCAAATCATGTGCTGCTGATTCTCGTCGTGTCGTTCAACATGTCTCGCCCGGGTCGGCCAGAGGACGCAGGCAGCGATCTCACGACTGAACAGATACTCAAGACACGGGAGGTTCCCTGGGAAAGTTTCACATCTTTGCGCCTCATTTCTGACAGAGATGTGCAGCTGATCAGGAAATACGACAAGCGGAAACGCGAAACTCAGGCCGAGCTCCTGGAGCAGGTCGGCTAGTGTTGGTCATCAACTCCGACTAGACCAGCCGCTCAGCCTNTGGCAGGTCACTGTAGTCTGGTCAGACCCACGCCATGTATGAGCTGTACAGCAAGGCACCTCAAGTCAGATGACTACACCAACAGCGACCTAATGATGTTCTGTTTCACTTGTAGGCAAAGGCTGGAAAGAGAAGGCGAGAGCTGCAGAGGCAGGTGCTGTTCACTATGCCCATCAGGCCCAAGGCAGGCCAGCCAGTGAAGGTTTTCTACAACCCTGATGTGACCCCCCTCAGGGGCCGCCCTGAGACCTGGCTCATGGGAGGCTGGAACAGGTGCCCCTAGCCTCCAGCTTGCTTCTTTCCATCTGTAATTACTACTGCAGCCTGTCTGTATTTAGTCCTGGAAGTTGTGTACCTGCTCATGTTCATGCCTTACTACGCCGTCAACAGCCAGCAGGACGAGTCAGAACTGTTGACATAGTGCAGCTATATGCAAGAGAGACTTTCTTCGCTCACATTGTACAGTTGCTACCCAGTGCACACCTCGGGGCAATTACTCAACCTGTCTTGGACAGCATTGGCAAAACACATTGCAATGTGGCCATGAAGCATAAGCAACACAAGCTAGCCAGCTGTGCAGTGCTGCCTGACAGCTGAAGACTTGTCGGACACATCATGGGAATGCAGCTGCATACGTCAATGTCTCTGGGTAGTCATACGCATCGGCTCTGAGCTGCTTGGCAACTTCTCAACACTGACTAGCTCAGAGAGGCTCACAGGGACTCAGTGGCACTATCACAGAAGTAAGGCTACATGTCTCTTGGCAGCACAGCAGACAACTCCAATACATAGCAATAGCATAATGTCACATGCAAGATGCTGTTGTTGAAAGCCTGGCACGAGCTTGGTGCGCTTCTGTGTAGCCTCCAGCTGCATAGGCACGGGGTGAAGTTGAATCTGGCTGTTCTCGACCTGCTAAACGACGAAAGCTGACCGATACCTTTTCGGCTGTGTCACCACCTTTCCTGCTTAGCGTGGCCTTGAACAGGTCCATAGAGCATGAGACTGCTCTAAGAAGCTAAGCAAGCTGCCACTGACACGCTTGAGCAACCTAAAGGCTTGCTTCACACCGTGTCGCACTCAAGCAACAAAACGCCTGTTCAAAAAGCTGAGCATCTGTAGCAGGGTTACCGTTGGCCCCAGCCACACCTCGACCAGGCAACCAGAGCTACACTTGAGACCGAGGCACACTGCCGACTAACGGATCTAACGTCAACGGCACGGCCACGGTCCGCTGCGCTCTATTCCAAAGACTCATACTCAACGCACCAAAACTCTGTTCTTAGGCAAATCCCCAAATTCAGAAACTTGCAGTCCCCAACACCAAACCAAAATGCGCGTAGTCAGCGATGAGCATGTCAAAGCCGGTCACNTGTGCAAATCAACATTGCATGCATTCACAGCGCTTTCCCGTTGCCTGAAGCTTGCGGTTGAGCCATTGTGCTATATGGTCTCTTGGCAAATTCAAGAGACCGCATGCCATTGAGCCCTACCACAACCTATACATTTTCTCTTTACCTGTATCTCCATAAACTGTCTTGGCTCCCCTGGCTGTATTCGAACGTAAAGATACGATGTGCATTGATGCACCTTGCAGCCAATATTGGCAGCATTATAAGGGAAAATTTGATCACACGACAACTTACTTGCATCACGTCGCGGGCCGTAAACGCGCAACGCGTGCAAATACAGGCGTCCTTGCCACTGATCAATCAAGCTGACACAGTTGGCCGGCGACCTACAAGATGAATTAGGTACGTCCATGCTTCTGCGTCAATGGCGATGCACCTGAGCGCCAATGCCCTATGTGCTCCCTTGTTTTACAACGCCCAAGGTCGGTTTGCAAGGCCGAGCNCAAGGGCTGCGCTTCATGTGCATGCAGGCATGCGGCATCATGCCAAGGAGAGGATTTCTATTTCTCTGCAAAAGAACTCTGCGGTCAAAGATGCAGATAGGCAGCAGGTGGCTGAGCAGCTAGAGGCGGAATGCTTTGCTCGTGCCCAGGAGGGTGGCAACCCTAGGNCTGTATGCAAGCAGACAGATTGACTGCCGACTGTACAAGCAGGCACAATTATGGAGCCAGTGTGCATGACAGCCAGATGCATGTGCCCTCATACCAAATCATGCACACGTGTCACAGCAACCCAGTTCAAACCACTAACTCAGCTTGAGCACTGTTTGCACTACACAATGCAGTGCTGTGAGCAGATGCAGTGGGCACTGTAAAGGCCTGACCTTTTTGCGCTTGCGGGCATAGTCATCAACCTCGCCAAAGCGGTCCCTCCACAGGTAGAAGCATCGAGTGAGCTCGCTGCGCTGTATGCGCTGCACTGCCCGCTGCAGCACAAGGCGCTTGGCTGCCCTGCTCTGCCTGCACCACACATGGTCACACAGTCAGCCACCCAGTTTGTTCCAAGCTAGCACATTGTGCGAATTTTGCGTACCATCATCTCCTGGCAAGGGTGTAGTGGAGTTCGCACGCGATGATGGTCAGCGCATGGCGGCAAATAATATTAGACAGCAAAACAGAGCTGGAATGTGGTGTTTAGCTTCAACTGCAGAAAAGCTGCATGTGGCAAATAGCCCAGACCAACTCCAGTCGCNCTGTGCTGTATGCAGAAACATTGGAAGGGCCTGAAGTCTCGCCACCATCACACGCATGGCCACCAGCTCGCCTAGCTGGGGAAGCAATGGATGCCAAGAAGCAGCGAGAAGGTTTGGAAAAGACCATCCCAACGGCATCACAGGAGAACGTGACCCCAAATGCAGATCCTAGCCCACTGCCTGCTGTAGCGCCACCGCTGAGTAAGACTGGTTCTCAGCCTCAGCAGACTCTGGAGGAGATGACTGCATGGCTGGATGCCCAGCTAGCTAAAGCATCAGGTCTGGCATCTATCGTGTTTTGTGCTTTGTGTGAATCTTACGCCCAACGCCCTCTGTTATGCAGAGTCATCTGCACAGTAAATTTGTCCCCCACACCAATGGACCGCAACACTCTATCACAAGGAAATGAGGATGTTGACATTGCTGTCGGCGCACCTTTGTTACCTGCAGAGATGTTTGTCAAGCATTGTTGCTGTGTATCAGTATCGTGAGGCGCGCGAGCGACGCACAAATGATGTAGATACATGGCAGCGAAGTTGACAGCCAATGCCCTTGCAGGTTCACAGCAGGGCCAAGGCTTTGCAACAATTGCTAATACAGCCCGCCCAATGCAAGCCAGCCGCAGTCAAACAGGCAGCAAGCCCAAAGGCCTTCCTGTACCACGTGGTAAGGGTGACCATGTTGTTAGTGAAGCCTGTCAGCGTTGTTTGGCTGTGGTGAAGCACATGGCTTCTGCATAATCACCACTGCCATGTGGAGGTTTCTGCACATCACGTAAGGCATCAATATGTGCCAGTCACGCCACATATGTGACTCTCGTCAGCAGTCCTGTGGCCCGGTGAGTGGTTAGTCTAAATCAGGTTATCTTTGCAGCAAAAGCATGTGCTGGCGTGATGAATGTATGACTCAGGCTCACCTGTGCAAAGTCAGGCAAGCCAGACAACTAGCAGAACACTTGCTGCTGTGCAAGTGCCAGGCATGACATCACGCATAGCAACAAACAAGCACTGTCTGGCTGTTGCTAAATGCTGTGTTCCCTCAGGTCTTAATAGACCAGGTGCTGGACAAATTAAGCTTACTCGGGGGCAAAACCAAGACGAACCCAGTCAGTCAAGCGTGCGCTCCAGCGAGAGNAGACTTTGGCTTGCTGCAGGCAAGTTCGTGCAAGCTGGCATTGCTGCAGCATATGGTCTGAGTTCCCTTGTGCTGCCAAAGATTGGCTTTCAACATTGCCGTCTGTCAGTGTGTGCCAGCCTCGTGCCCACCCAAAAGTATTGTCTGTAGAAGCAGCGCTTAGCCGAGTCGACCAGCTCTTGCTCGTGCATGCTGCCCAGAGATTCGGTGCGTCTGATTTAGCAAAAGTCATGCAGTTGGAACTCTCGCTGACGAGATGGTACTCCTATACCTTGTTGCTATCGGCTGCTCGCGGACGCTGTCACNCTCACACCACACCACAGCGTCACGCGTACTGCCTATGACCAGTCGATGCAAACGGCCAACAAACGTGCCATGGCATCCAGATGACAAGGTTGATGTCAAAATCGTTGCTATAACACTGCATGTAGGTATTCAGCGCTGCATAGCCAGCTAGGTTAAATGCATGCCCTAGCTAGCTTCCCTCTGATGTCATCGACAGGAAGGGAGTAGAAGGGCCAGATCGTGTCAACTGTTCGCTGTGCTTCCGCAAGTCTTGACCACGGGAAAGCAGGCGCGATGGTTACGCCCGCTTCGGAAACTGATGTTGCCTTTGTCGAGGGCCCGACAGCCTCGAGTACGTCCACAGGTCGGCTGTGGCACCACGCTGAACAATCGCAGCTGCTTGAACGCTGCTCTGGCTTTTGTTTGACAAGTACTGCACTCCACGCCCACTGCGAGACTGCGCTTAGCTTGCAGCTTGAATCACTCCAGCACAACACCTGACCCAAAGTTGAAGTTGCAGCGGTCCGTTGCTTTGCCTTACTCCTAACTTTCAATCGGCACTGCAGACCAAGCTGAGCGGGAAGGTCTGCTGACCCGACTATTTAGGCCAGCATCAGCGCGAGGGCGCCTCGCTTCAGCTATCAGGTGATTTTCGTGTTCTGGGCACAGTAAAGGATGGCTCTATGCTGGTGTTCAGCCTACAAATATTCATGCAGGCGGTCGTTTGCATTTGCACATACAGCAAGCCGGCAGCAGCAAAGCAATGACATCGAGACTGGGCCACATCAGCATCAAACAACAGAGCAGACTGCTAGTGAGTGTCAAGCCAGTCCTTCACGTAGACATCAACACAGAGCAAATACCAGCAGCNTGCTGTGATGCCTGCCACAGGCTGTGCAATAGGGCGGGATCAACGTGGCCTTGTAAGTGTGCTTGGCAGGGAGGCAGTAAGCCACCTCGTGCCTTGCACCATGTAAGGCTGCGCACTGCCATCTGAACANACACATGGATTGTGTAAGGCAGTGGTGTACCTGCTGTGAGTACCGCTGGCGCCACTTGAAGGCTGGAGATGTGACACACCAGAAGTTGGCAACATAGTCCTCATAAAGGCCCCGCTTCACAGGGACCAAGCGCTGCAGGACGCTGGCAGCACCACCTGGTGCCATCAGAAACGGACTCCAGCACACAGCAAAAGTTCCAATGACTACCGCGCCCAATCTGGCCACAGCTGCTACCTGTACTGAACCTGATACTGACCACTGTCAATGATTGATTGGTTGATATCACACACAAGCATCTGCACACAATTCCTATGCAGGCCGTGAAGTGTGATCGAATGCAATGCCACAAAGTGTATCCAGCACGTAATTTGCAGGCTGCTTGGCTCAGTTACACACATGCTGTCCATATTGCTTGAGCTGATGTGAAACTTCTGTGCATATCTGCAGACAGGGTCCCCCTCACCGCCACCACGTTGCACAGATCAGCAAGAGGAATGTCACAGGCTTTTGTGCTTTGGCTGCCTCGCAGCACTGTACTCATGACTTGCNTGCAGTTCAAGCTGCTGCTGCAGCATCAGAAAAGCCTGTCATTTTAGTCTCGGAAAAGCTAGGAGAAGCAGGTGAAGCCACTCACAGCAACGTTGTATAAGATGCTGTCAGTCTGACATCACAATCTGGACTCACTGGGCAGCTGTGCAGGCCTCGACTTGCTCAATCAGNAGTGTCAAGCAGCATGTCTCAGCATGCTCCAGTACATTGGGAGCTGTGGTGTACCCGGGCTGTTCAGTGCGCCAGAAGAACTTACTTGAAGCCAATACATGACAGCCCCTGGCTTGTTATAGGCTGAGTAAACATCATTGTGCTTGTTATCTATGGTCAGAGAGGGCACAACATGGGACGGCACCAGATCTATGTCCTGCGCAGATACATGCCACAATGCGGTCAGTGTCTGCTTTGCACAGCTTTGATAACAACAGAATGCCTATGTCAGCAAGAGCAGAAGGGATGCAGATCCAGAGCTTGCTTGCAGGATGTAGCCACCAAGCAAGAAACAGCNCTGACATCTGCGTCCAGGTGGCATCAAGCATTGCATCTAGCAGCTTCAGCCATACTCAATGTCATAAAAGGTGAAGGATAGGGTTGCAACAACTATTAGGTTATTTCTGGTGTGCACACGTGCTGCCATGCACGGCTTGAACAGTTGTACACAGTGCAACGCTGCCATACAAGATCAAGGTCAGCTTGGCTGAGATGTCAGCAATCTGTAGATGTACGTCAAGCCTGACATGCAGTCAGCCANGCCTTCCTCATGCGCCAACCCTTGTGGGAGAGCTTGTGGACGCAAGTGCGGGCCGGCTCAGCCTGACATGATAAGCTGACTCAAACTTGCTTGGTGCTGAGTAGCACTGGACCACCCAGCTGTTGCTTGTTTGGGCTGCTGCATCTCTCTGCCTTGTTGCGGTCCACAGTGTCGCAATTTTGCAGGGCAAAAACCCTAAAAATCCCTGCAGCATTACAAGGGTGCTGTGGGGGTTTCTTTGGGTTTTTGCTTTGCAAGATTTGCAGGGCGAACACCATGGACCGCCACAAGGCAGAGAGATGCATTGCAGAATAGGTGCAGCTCATGACTTCAGGTGAAGACACACCCAACCATGCCAATCAGAGCTACAATGGTGTCCAAAAGCAGGTGAGCTAAAACTTGTAGCTTGCTGTGCTCATGCTACAACCTGTCAGGCTGGCAGCTTGGCACCTCATAGCATTTAGACTTGACTGTCCGCAGTGAGTTATGCCCACAATTGATGGACTTGCCAGTGTGTTTGGCACATCTGAGGTAATAATTTTGGGGGTTTGTTTGCATGAGCATGCTGCCACAGCACTGCAACATGCTTTACCAAGCTACATGTCCATGACTCTTACATACAAGACCAGCTCAGGCAANCCATTCATGCCCAAGCACACACTGCCAGTAGAGCTTTTTCATGCTCTTGACTGTGTAGTCATATGGAGTACCCTCATTCTTGTTGCTGAACTCAGCGGCAATGGCAGGCGCTAGAGTGGCTAAGCAATTGTGTTGGCATGGCTTTCTGCCGACGCAGAACGGACACTGTGTGCCTCTTGTCCTGTCGCTGACCCTTGCTGCCCATGTATGAGGAAATCCAAATGGGCATTCATTGCAAACCCAGTGAACGCTTCTTGCATTGTGAGGCGTGATTTGAATGGGACCCAGCTGAGCGTTTTTTGCAAAATCCCACTGGCGTTGCAAGCGAGGGTGGAGTAGGCTTATGTCAGGGCTGCTGTGCTGATCTGATGTGTATTTGGAGGNCATACTGCAAGGCCCTGCTTGGCAAGCTGTGAAGCCAAAGCTAACCCGGCAGGTCCGCAGCCTATAACAGAANGATATTGATGATGAGCAGCAGGTTTGGTGAAGCATAGCTTGTACCAGGCAAGACATGATGCCACAACTTCAGGCGAGCCGCCTACCTGTTGCTTTGCCTTGCCCGTTGCCTGGTGTTTGTCTTGTGCAGGGCTGTCTGAGTCACTTTCGGTAGACATAAACCCTGAGGGTTCTGCCTGCGCTGACTGTNAGGCAGTATTGATGGCAAGCAGTGTCTGTGCAGGAGTAGTGGTGGACGGTGAGGAGATTGCAGCAGACTCAGTTGTGATAGCTATGGGCCCCTGGTCTGGCCTGGCTGCCAAGTGGCTGCCCCTGCCCTCCATCACAGGCCAGAAGTATGCCAGCATTGTGCTGCGGCCTGATGAGGACATCAGCAACCACATGCTCTTCCTCAGCTACAGAACCAGCTCAGGTGATCATGCAGTACTCCTCATCCATGCTCATGATATCACATAGATGACTGAAATAAATGAAACTGTTGAAGGACCCTGCTAGTATGGTAGTGCTCTTGCTGGTGTATCGGGTGCTGCCGTCTACAGTGAATGAGTCTTGCAATGCAAGCAACTGACAGCAGTAGCAAAACGACAACAGCAAGATGCATAGCCATTCTGCTACATTGGCTGCATCATGCGTGCAGCAGAGCAAACCACCACTCTGTCCTTCAGCTAGGTCAGGTGTCGGCACACAGAAATGCAATTTGGGGTCATGTTTAGCTGTGAGGCTTGTGTANACAGTAATGGTGTCCAGCGCTACGTGTCGTGAAAAGTTTGCAGCAAGTTCATGCAGCCTTGAAGCACTCAAATCCGGTGATAGGCAGCTGTTACTGAGATTAAGTCAGGCATGCAGCAGGAGGGGGTGCACGCTTGTGTGACAAGCATCCTCAGCAACCTGCGTCAACTTGCATCAACCTGTATGCGCTTATTGTTCACAGCGCAAGCCCCCAACCAATGGCGAGCAATGTTGTTAGTCATCTTGTTTGGCTTTTGATGAATTATGTAGGCTGTGGTTGTGGTTTTAGGCGAGAAGTTTCTGGGCAGAGCTCCAGCAATAGCTTGCACTGACTGCTGCAGTATTCCAGGANAGGTGATGGATTTGTTGAGCAAGCAACAATCACTTTGGTGTTGCCTCCAGGAACTCATGTGCGTAGTGATGCGCTAAACTGTTCTTCAGCCTGACTTCAACTGCCCAATCTGTTCTGCAGTTTCTGGCTGAGAAGGGCAATTACCAGNATCTCATCAACTTGATGCAGAAATGCTGGCATACAGTAAGCTTAGCTTTATTTCATTGCTGCATTGTGCTGATTACAAATGAGGCAGAGAGCTACAGACCCTGCAACAACTTGAAGCGTGGCAGAAATTCTTCGTGCACTCAGCTGCATCACAGTGCCTCATGATGTAGTTGACATGGGCCTCATCTGTGAAGTCATGATGACCTGTAGTGCATCTTAGGCTTGAAGCTCATGTTTTTGTCATCGCACAGTGTGTTGTACGCCATACATACACATATCAACTGCTAGTCAAAGTGCAACACCTCCTGAAACTGCCTTGGCCTCAAGCCTAGTCTCCAATGATCTAACAAGAAATGTTGGATGCATTCGGTTCCTTGAATTTGATCAGCTGTAACATTGGCCTGCGTGGAGTTGAAGCTGCACCACAAGCTGAAGGTTTGCTATGTACACAGGTTGGAGCGTTCTTCACATCCATCCCAGTGTGTGTGCTAGGGGGCATGACTACCTTCCTGTTTGCTGGCGTCTGTGTATCCGGCATCAAGGTACGCCTGTNAGGGATGTACTTCCTGTATGTAGCCAAGGGCAACGTGAAGTCACCAAAAGAGCATGAGTTGGTACTCAAGTATGCTGGCAAGGCTGACAAAAGCCTGAAGGACCGGCTAGATGCCCATGGGCGAGGTTGTCAAAATGACAAAATATGCATCATATATTTCGCCATCTCTGGTTACAATCTGGCTCTGCAGTGCAACGGTGCTATATCAGCTTCAGCACTTCGTCATNTTTGACAGGAGGGTACAAGAAGCTGCTGCGGAGCTGCGTACTGCCAGAGCTGCAATGCACCGAGCCTTGATGAAGGCGCAGGGGCTTGAAAGAGAAAGTGCGCACCAGTCAGAGGCTTACCGGAAGCNCCTTTTGTTCAGCAACAAAGCAGCTGTGTGACGCTTTCGAGCCCAGATAGCACAGGTTGCTGTGTCAGCTGTGGAGTGCATGCAGTTGTGGAAGCCAGCATGAGCTGGTGCAACTTCAGATAAGGGATAGTCGCACCTGGGTCTGTAAGCCACTTTTGTGGGGGTGTGACGGTTTGGATGAGCCGTAGGGGCAGGGGTAGCCCTACCAGGGGTCAGATCAAAGTCCTTGTCGAATGCTGGATTTGATGCCAGCTGACCTAAATCCAGCAATGGATGCCTTGGTGTGATCCTTGGCGTCAGACCCTGAACAGTTGACTCATTTTCTTATGCCACTTCTATGCAAGGACAGATATATTCACAAGGATGGGACATGCCAGACTAGGCATGATGATGGTTTGGGGCATGTGTGTGCACTGTATGTAGTGAAATGCTGCCTGATATTCAACAGCAGCGAGAGACNATCCAGCCTGCAAGCCAGGCAGATGTTGCTGCATACATGCGCCTGTGTACATATCATGACGCCGGCATGTCATATGCACTCACAGCCCTTGCCCTGGTCAGATTATTTGCACATTGTTTGCCTTGTTTGTGCTCACGGCTGCTGCAGCTAGACCAGCTCTACAGTATTCTGAGTGCCACCGTGAATGTGCATGAGTGCAGTGCTTAGGAGAACCACAACTGCAGCACTACCTGAGAAGCATGACTGTCCTCTGATGTCCGGGCATTTGTGTCATGCATCATCATGTCCTCCTGCAAATCAGTGAGTCTGACACATCAAAACTTGCACAAGCTGAGAAGTACATNGAGTGGACTAGGTGTAGACAGCTACAAGGCCAAGCTGCAGTTCATCCACGCTATGAGTGACCGCAAGCTGGTGAGTTGGTGNGGCTGCCTGTAGCATGAGCTGCATGCAGTCTATCTGGCTCACTAAACCCTTGATGTGAAGCAACTTTTGGCGGACTATACAGCAGTGATGTGCCAAAGGTTAAGCATGGTGTGGGATGAAAGGTCACAACATTTCTCTGCATGAGATACTGCAAGACACACAAATCTTCAATCTGTACTTCTGCAGTGTATTTGGACATCAAACATCTTGTTTCTGTGTCCCTTGTCCTGCTGTTTTTGACTATAGCACATTTTGGTGTGACAACCACTGACATTCTGCACTAACCTGCATTACGTAACAGCCTAGAGCGTCTTTAAGCAACCTTGTCTAGTCGTGCAGCGTCACCATCAATGTACTCATGTACACATGCAGCAGAAACATGGATGAGGCATAGAACAAAGCACACAGATGATGCCAGAGCGCACAGCAGCAGGGCTGCAGTATGTAAGATGACAGGCATATCTTACCCACCTGCATCAAGTTCTGGCTTGAGCATGGCCAGCAGCTTAGGACACACATCAGCGGCAATTAGCTCTTTCAAAGTGTGGTCCAGCTNTGATGGTAGAACAGACACACAGCTGCCAATACTTGTGACAGCAGCTGTTGATGCCATTCACCTGCGCAAGCGCCTCAACCTTGATAGCGACATTGAAATGTCTGGACAGGTGGTATGGACTGGCAAGTCTGCCATGGACATTCGCATGCGACTCACCCAGGTCAGTGGCAAGCTTTCTTAACAAGCTTTGTTGACGCTGGCGATCTCCTGTATTATGATGTCAATGCGTCAGTCATCTGCACCTAACTGAAGGTACTGTTATGCTGGTCTTAACGAGCTTGTCACATGCAGCGCTTCAAATTTAGCGTTTTGCTTGACGTAGCTCAGAAATATGACCTCCAGCATGTGCACCGACCTCTGGTCATGATGATCATCTTGTCAGGTAGTGCCTGTCAGAGTCACTGTCTGCAAAATTGTGATCACGGACCTGCGCACATTGGCAACAGCAACACAAGCGACACACCTCCTGCTGGTACCTGCTCAGCTGCAAATCTCTGCTACCCTAACAGCTCAACAATCAGTACATGTACTATGCAAGCTATGTCTCCAAAAGTCTCTGGCGCTTGCAGAAAGAGTGCAAGGGTGAGCCCAGCCTTGTTGCACTGTTCACATTTGTGGCAAGACATCCTTTGACCAAGACGTCAGCTCAGATCAACCCTGTACAGCCTCAGACGCCTGAAGAACACCAGCTCTTCCAGGAAAGGCAGCATATTGCTGACTCGCGGCGGCAGGCACGCAACACTCAGCCGTCATTGCAGTCATCAGGTGCAAATGACACAAGGCACCACATGCACTTCTGCTCAGAGCTTTGATCACATTCCTATCGTCCTTGTAATGCGTGATTGTGTTGTCACAGTCCAAGCCTTGTTGGCACTACACAACAGCACGTCAAATGCAGCCTTGGCTGGGACTCAGATTGTCGCACTATTCACCATGCTGGAGAGCACAAATACTTGACAGAAGGCTGTGTGCAATCTCAGCTTGCTATGCAGCACGCTCACAATTGCTATGATCTCTATGCATTTCTTTTTTAGACTGAGTACTTTACAATTCTGAGGTGCACACAACTGCCTGGCCAATGCCGCTGACACACACGCATGCATACAAGAGAGGCTGAGCATCTGCTGTGCATACAGGAAGTGAGGATAGGCAAAGACAGGCAGCTAGCCTGCTGGCTGAGGCTCGTGCCCTGACAGACATGCCCTCTCTAGCTTCCGGTCAAGCCTTGCTCATCAAGGACACCATCATGCAGAACACCTTTGTATGCCAGCCTCAGCAACGCAACATTCATGGCCGCATGTTTGGCGGCTTCCTCATGAGGTGGGACATGGCACTACCATCTGATCTTGGACAGCACGCTGTGGCAGTCCTCATCATGAACGTGGTGCTGACCCTGCGTGGGCTGCATGCTGACGCACAGTTGAGCAGAGCTACACGCAGACTGTCCTTTGCTGATTGTTGGAGAGGCGCATGCAATCAAACCCCATTGCTGGGGTCACCGTCAGGGCCCATGAGGCTCAACATCAGGAAATTCGTGAAAATGTAGTCCAGTAATATGACTGTGTATGCTGTCTGGGGTGCCTGCCTGGCAGATCGGGACACACAGCTGCACCTAGGCATGCACAGCATGTGCATGTGTTTGAACTGTGTGACACTGTCAGTGCTGTGACTTGCGTATGGCATATGTGCAGGCGAGCATATGAGCTAGCCTTTGCATCAGCATACATGTTTGCTGGTCAGCGACCTATCTTCAAAGAAATTGACGAGGTGACGTTCAAGCGGCCAGTGGACATTGGAGATCTTCTGCGGCTTACGAGTAGTATACTGCACACACAGCCCTCAACTCAGGACCCAAATAAGGTAGCATTTTCACACTTGTGCCAACACCGTTGTGTTCTGACATGCAGCAGCCTCACCTTCACATGTTTCCCGTGATCTATATGGCATGTAGGTCATGCATCTATGACACCCCACAAGGAAAGTTTTACAATGCTGGACTATCTGGAGTGTGTCTGACTGCGCAAGCGGCTATGCTGTTGAACTACAACATGAGCATCTGTGGTGCAGACGACTATACACACAGAGGTGACAGCTAGTATAGCCAAGCCAGAACAGGTTGTCAGTAACGTCTCCAATATGTTTACCTTTGACTTTGAAGTTGACCGAGCCCACGTTACTAGCACAGCAGCTCATGCTCAAGCTGTGGCAAGAGTCAAGCGAGTTCTGCCAAACACCGAAGACGAAGTACAAAAGGTGTCTCGGTTTTTGTGAAAGTGCTCAGTAAAATCGAGTTGCAGCACTGTGATGAAAAGCTGCTGCTGCTGTAACTGATGTGCAGTGTGTTGATGAGTGCAGCCTGCAGATGCTTACCAAAGTCTGGCATCAAGTGGAGTGGGTCAGGTAAAATGTATGTTTCAGTCCGTGCAACATGTTGTCAAAAGTGGCAGTGCTCTGCTCAGGCACAGTACATTGTAGACTCTTGTCGTCAACATGTCACAGCCTAGCCTCAGTTCTGCAACCATTGCAATGGAACCCAACTGAATCCAACGCAAAACGTCGACAGTTTTGCCTTCATTCATTCAAGGTTGTCGGCATGTTGGCAGCACGGATGCTTTGCTGGGAGCAAATAGCGTCCCTGTTGCTACATGGACATCGGTCAATTGCCTGCATAAGATGCAGCGGCTCTCAACTTGAATAGCGTTTGTGCACCAGAAACTGACCATATGCCTATAGTGTGTAATACGGACAAGCAACATATTTGACCGATAAACTTATTCAGCCCAAACTCCAAAGGAATCAGCAGAAACATTTTTTGCAGCTAGACATTACTTGATACAAGGGTCTTACTGATAGAACAGAGCAGCAAAAATATGACGCCGCCTACTTCAAAACTGGATGCGTGGCATCTTGCAACCAAAAGACTGTGCCAACTACTCTACTCTGCCTCAGAATCTAGTCGCAGCCTGCTGAGCACATAATGGCGCAAGTCGTCCTTCATTGCAAAGGTGAAGTCCAGGTGCCCAAAGTCGAATTCCTTGTATGTCACATTACAGCCAGCATCTTTAAGCTCATTATAATGCTTCAGCACATTCTCCTTGGCAATGACACCGTCAGATTTGCCAGCCATGATGTCGACAGGCATTGGAAGGGCACCATAGTTTGCAGCCATGTCAGGGGGCTTGTCGCAGCCATAAGCCTCCTGATTGGCTGCTGCATTTCTGTAGTCATACAGCTGGAACCGGCCACTCCTGATCCACTGCATGTGGGACATGTGTGTCAGTACATGAGATGAAGGATGGTGGCTGCTTTCTGAGTCACACATACTATCTACAACCTTGAACTCACATGCAGAAGCAGTGCAGAGCAAAAGGACACACAATGGGCATGGGACCTTGGGAAGTCCTGATGCATTGCACAAGTTGGTGTTAGGCCCACTCCTGCAGTATGACAATGCGAAGGGCAGGTGAATGTGCCAGGCAGATACTCACATAGCACATGAGTGACATGGGTCGGCCAGTGCGCCAGCAGTGAACAGTTCAACTTGTTGCGTGCATCAGTGCTCATCACAGCTTGAAAGGATGCATGTAACGGGCGGCATACTAGCTGGCTTTGCAGAAAGGGTACACTTTGATAATAAAAGCCGACACTGCAGCTCGGAAGCTGCACAGCAAAGCATACATGGTCAAGCTCATGCTGCACAGCATACAACACCTACATCAGTGAAGTGGACCGGATCCTGCCAGTCTGTTGACCAAACAGCATGTGCACATGGCAGCACGGTACGACAAAACCAGCTGTACCTGTATAATGTGCACACCAGTGTGGAATGATATGGAGGGCATTGAGGCTGTGTTGTAGTGAGGCATCTGCATGGCCCTATCCCATTGGCTGCTATCACCGTTCAGCAGCACCCTGAGACCGGCTCTGACCAGCTCGTTGAGGGCGGGGATCTGCTGCAGGTCCACTGTCAGCTTGAAGGTGATATAGCGCAGCAGGGATGATGGGATGTAAACAGGGGCCCCCATGCCAGGCCTGATCCAATGCATTGCCCAAACCAACACTGGCAGAATCATCACAAAAGGGATAGCAGCCTGCACACAGCGTGAAAAGCTGCTGCTCCATAATGGCCCAACTGCTGCCCAACATGTGTACTCCATTGCATTGTAGTATATATATACATAGCACACATAGTAATTCATGGCGGTGTATCAAAAGGGCCAGCATGATGTGGTGACTTACACAGCCCTTGAATACTGAGCATTGCTACATGCAGTGTGCAAACAGTATCCACTGCTAAGTTTTGAAGAGAAGTGACATTGCTCATGCCCAGCTGCTGTACAAACTGGGTTCTGCATAACAGCACTGGGCATTGCCTGGTGCTTGAATCTTGCTAACACTATGAGCCCTGCAGGTGGAGGCATACCCTGGGGTAGTTCTGCTGGAACCCGGCAGGGGTGAGCAGGATGAGGCGGCAGAGGTGGGTAGGCCGGTTTGCCATGCTGCGTGAGACAGCATATATGAGCAGAGAGGCGCCTCCAAGGCTGTGCCCTACTGCTCTCATTCTGTACGGCGCTGTGTCACCAGATGCCGTGTCACCTGCAGCTTGCGTCGACCCTGGCTGCTGCCGAGGTCCAGAGGCAGTGCTTCCAAGCTCGTGCTTGTCATTGAGCCCAGTGTGCCTGCCTGCATGACAGAACCCAGACAGCGTGTGAAGCAACAGGCATCCTGAACTGTGCGTGCCCATTTGCAGAGAGTCACAGCACATGTGCAGCTCTTGCAGAATTAGCTCAACATGACTACCCTGAGAACGAGGGTGGTGAGGGTGGGGGGGGAGGGGAGGGGCGGGGGGAGTGTGTTTCAAGCCTTGATTCCAGATGACATGCTGCACCCAGTGCAGCTGAATGTAGCATGCCCCATTCTGAGCCAACTCCATTGAAATAGCTGAAGCACCAGTGCTGCTGAATATGGCCAAGTGGACTTGTTTTGAAACAATGAGCCTCAGTTCCAGTTGACACAGCTCAGTGGGTCAGCCTCATTGTGCGCCGTTGTAGGTCAGAAAGCTGTGCTTAGGAAAGCAAGGAGCCAGCACAAACCTGACATGCTGCTTGCAGGATCCTGGCTGACTCCACGCACAGCAAACAAATCTGGCTGCATGGGATCTTCCCTTGCATGCTGAGGCCCGCCAGCCTGCCAGCTGACGCTATGCTTCTTGCCATTGGCATTGGCCCCAGAAGCACTCTGCTGTCCACCATGCCCATTCTCCAACGGTTGCACATGCCTGCTGTCATGCTCATGAGGAGACATGTGTGGCTTTGACTGCTGTGCTTGGCGCTGCTGATGTGAGGGTTGCCACCCCTGGGATGCTGCTGCTCTAAAGGGGCTGGACTCGGGACTGACTACCTCCAAGTCTTCTCTGCATTTTCACGCCATTGTCTGGCCTGACTGTCCATTGTAGAAAGTCGCACGACGCATTGCCATGTAGAGCACGCTTTTCTGTCTGACAGGAAGGCAAATTGCAGTTTGACAGAGGCAGATGCATGTCTGTGCATGCAGATAGAGCAAGGTTGCCGGACCATTCTGCACCTGAACACAACCTTTGGCATATACAGTGCAACATGCTCTGTGACATACAGCGTGGTACTGTTAAGCTATGCCTTGTAAAGCTGTAGGTATGGGCAGACAGGTGTCATGTCACATGCTTCACCTGTGTATGCAGTATGCAAATGTACATGCAGGCAGCAGAGAGCTGTCATGCAATCTTGTTGGCATGTCTAACAAGCTCATGGTGCAAGATGAGACCCATTTGACAACACACAAAACAGAAGGTACCAGCCAGGACAACACACAAACAAAAGGGACCAGCCAGAACAACACACAACAACAGGACCAGCCAGGACCAAGAGCAACAAATGCATTGGTAGTGCAATTGCTGAGGTGCGTGTGTACTGTGTCAAGATGCAAACCTTGGTGAGGCATATCCATCTGCATCATCCTCAGAAGATGCTTCAGCAGCAAGAGATGCCGGGTTGTCTGACTGATGGCTGGGCTGGCTCTGGTCTCTGTGCATGCCAGGGGTGCCATGATGCTTCTTGCGCTGCACAGAAGCCTGCATACAACACAAGCGTTCAAGGGCATAGCCCTGTTACAGTCAAGCATGCTTGCAATTGTGACACAAGGGTGGTGCCCAAGCTCATTGGCCTCTACTGGACTGCATGCGGCTCAGAGGAAGGTTCACAGCAGTGTAAACAGGTACCAAGTCTACATGTGTCAGGCTGAAATGGAAGATCCAGGCTGAAATGGAAGTCCCAGGAAGTCCCAAAATTGGGTGGGGCAAGTATAGAGCAGATAACAAGGGCTCGCCAACACACCTATGGCCCTTGCCATTTCAGCGCACACCCCTAGGGTGCAACTATGTGTCTACATTATTGGTGCATGTTGGCGCTCAGACAAAGGACAGCACATGCCTAGTAGGTGCCTACATCAGCTAATATAGCTGGACAGCATCACTATTGTTGAGTGGACATGCTTCAGCATGATGCTTGCTCGATGCGGGCAGCACATGAGCTGCTGCACGCCCCCCTCTCAAATCTCACTGCATTGAGCCTGTGCAGCGTGCTGCTGGCATGATAGGTGTTACAGATCACAAGCACAGCACAGGTCAGGCGCAACTATACTCAGCAGCTGAGCTCATCCACCAAGACTTCTGATTTGATGAGTACGATCAAATGCGCAGCATGTTATACTTGTAAAAGTGTTTTTAATCAAAAATTCAAAGGTGCTGAAGATTGGCTGGGGCAGCCGTGTATACACACCGGTGCTTGGGCAGCTGGGGGGTCCTGTGTATGCGCCTGAGCCCGCAGGCGGGCCCTGCTGGGGTCTCTTGCCAGGCTATGGCTTGGCAGTGCAGGGTTTGGCTGTTGAGAGCCGTCCAGTGAGCTGAGACTGCCAGACTTCCTCACCCTGACGCAGCACATGACAGCTATGAGGTATGCACCAGCAGGCCACAATGCAATGCACCAAGACACGGTTCCCAGTAAATGGCCAGCAGGCAGTTGCCTTCCAACTCCCACAACAACAATGGGAGCTTTGTATAGCTGTGCTCACAGCGCTATATGCTTGCATGATTTGGCTGATGTGACTCGGCATGAGCAAGCACCAAAATGCCATGTGTCACCTCAAAGTTGTGCGGTGAGGCCTCTTTCGAGAAGCCCTGAGCTCCTGCTGGCTGGCTGTGCTGTCAGGCAGCAGCTCCTGCCGCTTTGTGACATCAATGTAGTCCAGCTGTGCTCCAATGTCCATCTGGCCCAGTTCATTGACTGTGAAATGCCAATACTTCATGCCATCCATTTCCTTCCCTGCATGAGCGCAGCACTGCCAAATGCAACCATTTCCTTCGTCTGGAAACTGCATTGCATGCTGATACTCATCTTGTACCATAGACTCTGTCAGGTGCAGCTACATGTCTGTGCAGGCCACAACTGTTTGTCAAGACATATGCTGTAATGTGAAAGGCATGCAGCACATATGTGACTGAGCCATTCCTCCCTTGCATCGGAGCATTGGATCAGTGAACAGCTTCTAGTTGTCTATGCTGGCAGATAGTACACCTTTCATACACACTATATGGCAACACAATGAACCACAATGCCATTGCATCTGTGGTCACCTTATGCTGCACAGGTGACAGTGGCAATGCAGGCAACTTGAGAGAAACACAGCCACCAAGCAGGCACTGACGTTCATGTTTGCGAGGAGGGTTGGCTCTAGAGTTGCCCAGCCAAACATCGAAGCCTTGGTCATAAGCAGCAAAGGCCTGAGAGCCAGTGACCCCATTTGAAACCCAGCCCATTGAAGTGTCCAGAATGCCATGCATGAAGAAGACCACATCCCTTCCACCTGCAGCATCGCACATGCATTGCCGTTGCATGCATGCACACATCCTATTGACATCAGCATGACTTGACACCAACGAGGCCCGCTGTGCCCCAACATTGTCTGGGTCAGCAAACGAAAACGCGAGCTCACTGCACAACTGTCCACCAAGATTCGCTCGGTCAGCAGAAGAAAATGTTGAATCACGGCTCATCTATCAGTTGTGACCAAAGCCATAGCATACAAAGGACCCACAGTTGTCATAGCAAGGGCAGACAAGCGGTATCACCACAGACAGTGCATTGCAAATATAGCATCACTGTTGCTTGATACATGCACAGCCATTCACATACATGCTGTGCACAGCTGCTTGTGTGGTTGCTTGGTTCATCACTTGTATGCAGCGAACACATATATGTGTATCTGAAAAGTCCTTGCACGACAAAGCTACAGCTAACGCAGCAGCTGTGGTTGCACTGTACAATTTGTTGGTTTACTGACATACAGAAACAAGAACCTTTGCGTGGGAGGCGCTCCATGCGCAACTTATAGCCATCATCGGTGGTCACCGCATGCTGTTCCACCTTGTAGCCTGCAGCTTTGATAACTGAGGCAACTGTCCAAACATGCTGAGACTTCCAATCGCCGAGACCATCCATGTCTTCCTCACGGCGTGGCTCATTCTGGCGCGTCTGTGTCCTCTCAGGACTGCTGTCGTCACTTGCCTCCTGCGGTTGCTGTTTCTGCTTAACACAGAGCCTGTCATGTTGTTCTACTGTCATGACAAGTGGCTGTCATAGCAACTATGTGAGGTTGCCTTGGCCTCTGTCATGGAAGCTTGTGCAGTGGCAAGCTTTTGTGGTGAATAGCGCAATGCACAATGCAGCCTTAGCCAAGAAACATTGCCACGTGCAGAAGCAAGGCACCTGTAGGACTGTAAAATTATGTAGTACTGCTCACCTTGTTGCTAACGACCTCATCCTGAGGCTTTGCAGTCTTGCCGGGTGGCGTGGCAGGCTGCTTGTCAGGCATGAACAGGGCTTTGCGCACAAGCCGCCGGACAGTATCAAACAGAGCTGTAATAAAGAGCTCCAGGCCAATGCGGAGGTCCTCCAGGAAGCCTCTCTTCACCTTCTCCTGCACTGCCCAGCCTGCGAGCATGCCATGCTTACCGCAATGTTATCTACACTGCACAGCCTGCACCATGGATAACATCTGGCGAGCAATGTGCGTTCTGATTGACTGAGTGCAATGTACATGCAAGCATATGTGTCACATTTTGTAAGCATGTGTTGCATAACAAGACTCCTGTTTGAATGTACTGCAAAGCATTTTGCCGTACCAGCTGGTCGATCAAACAGCTCACTGCCATTCCGCTTGACCTTTTTCACAGCAGGGCGGTCTGTCCTGCTAGGAACCTTCTCTTTTGTGGTTAATTTACGCTTCTTTTGGCTGTTGTCTGAAAAGGCCTGTGCTGCAGAATTGCTGTTTCGCCTTGCAAACCAAGCAAGAATCCTCCCACCCCCTGAGACTGGCTGATGTGTCTGATGCTTTGAAGTGCCTGTCAGAAAATGAATGCTAGTGAGCATGCTAGTGATTCGGCTGTCCTGCAGGTGTCTTCTGAACAGCTGGTCACCTGTTGTCTGGCTTGCTTGTTGAGAGACGCTGCCGCTCTCCCCACTGGTAGAAGTATATCTCGAGATGATTGCGTTGAGGGTACTTGGCGGAGTTGCATCGTGCCAGTCTTGCCAAGCTGACCGCTTTTGATGACTGGCGTGTACACTTTGATACCCGGGGATGATGCGGAAGACCACATTCAACACAGAGTTTGCAATCCGCAGAACCTGTGCAAACACCTCCCGGATGACGGACTTGAACGACTCCTCCCACGTAGCAAGCACGGTATCAAACCACCACTCTGCTAGAGGGTGAACGAACTGTGCTTGAACCCACTTGACAACAACTAACGCTGACCAAAGTACGACGCCGGCGAGCTTCTGCAGCCCTGCACCCATGTTGCTATCATCTAGCTCACGACGACACCCTGTACCGCGCAGATGGTACACAACGACGATAGCAGCTGACGCGACAACGCTCGAGCTCTGTAGCCTGTTTTGGCAACAACGATGAAGCTGTCTCGGAAGCTGTTGGCTTGAGCCCAGCGTTGAACTTCATCGGGTCATGTTGACGAAGTTCTTGACGGCCCAGCCAAAGCGTGCTTTTGGACGAGAACGGCGTGAAACAGAAGTCGATTGCTTGTCGCGATTACACNCACATGAATGCATGTCAGTGCATTGCACCCTGTCGTTTGCATGCCACCCCTTCTACAATGCAACACTGATTCCTTGGTCTATCAGTGCCTCCACAAATGTTGATCCACAATCGCAACACGCATTGCAACCAGCCCCAGCCTTATGTGCCAAAGGCAGTTGTGTGACTGCATGACACCGACTGGAAGGAGCAACAAAGTCTAGCCTGCCCAATGCACACAACATTCTTCATTTCTGCTCCTACCATCTTGACTTTTGAACTAAGCACTCTCCAGTTGCAGAGGCGGGGGAAAGAAACAGACTCATTGGATAGAGCTTTGTGTTGTTGTGCTCAGTGAGGCAAATGTAGGTCACATGACGACGCTGATGAGTGATGTCATGTGCAAGCTCGCTCACTTATCACAACTGATGCCGTATGTCTGGTTGTCGGAGCTGTTGCAGCACTATTGGAGTGGCAGCATTTACATGGCAGGCAGCGCGCATCGATAACTTCAAGCTGAATCCTACCAGAGACAAGTTCTCAGCAAGCTTGTCAGATACATGTTTGTCAGGCAGGCAAACCCCACATGGTCTCAGCAACATGTGAAAGCTCACGTATAACAGCTGCCTGCTGTATCTGGTGGATCACTAACGCAAGTAAGCAGCTGTGCCAGTTCTGCAACACAGCATGCATGTCATGAGGGGCAGCTGCTAACGAACACAGCGAAGCTTCCAAAGCACGTCTGCATCATGCTTCTTTTGGTGCACACAACCAACAGACCACNTTTGAAGTCAAGTTGCGCAAGCAGACCTGACCTGTCATAAGCGACTTTGCAATCCCGTTGCACCAGCATTGGTTCCAGAGCCAATTGCCTCAGTTTTGATGAGTACGCAAGCTGGGAAGTCCCGCGCCGTGTTCATGCACGTTGTGCAACATAGATGCGAATGAGCTCGTAAAAGAAGCGTTGATGTCGTCGCAAGGTGTGCAAGCAGAAGAGCGTATTATAGAAGGTTCAAAACGCCCAGACGGCACCTTCAGAAAGGAGAGGCGTGTGCGAGCGGGGTACGTGCCCCAGGATGAGCAGCCAGTCTATCAGTCGAAAGGCGCACTGGTAAATTGTACTCAAGCAGTAGTCTTGCATCCAACTTGTTCCACATGATGGGCATGTTGGGTGCTTGCAGTTCAGACAGGACGNAATCAGTAGGGTGACAGTGCATCAGCCCAGACTCAAACTGTACAGGTAGAGCACTTGCCATATGCACACCACACAGAGCGTGGCTTCAGTTTCCATGACTTCTGAAGCAGAGCATTGGGTAGTATTTGTGTTGGCTAGTTCAGCTCCACAGTGCTACGCATTGTTGTTGAGGAACTGAGGCACCACCATAGCAGCTAAGCATCATGTCTCAGCTAAAGACAAGGAAATTCCAGAACAGCTAAGCAGCGGTGTCTTGGTGTCGTNCTACATAAAGCAATACTGTAAAGACAAGTTACATCAATGAAAACGAGCAGCAGTGAAGCTATCAATAGGGTGTTGAGCAGCATAGAAAGCAAGCGCTACAATGGTCGCAAATTGTCTAATCCAGCCCCTGTGAACGGCCCTGNATTAGCAGGAGCACACTCCCACAAGGCCCAAGCGCCCAAACAGGCACTTAGCGGCAAACAGTGCACAACCGAGAGCTGCCTTGTGCTTCAAGTATGCCACCCGCTACTGGCCATTGTGTTGTCATGCTAGGTTATCCCCAACACTATGCTGCACATGCTTACCNCTGTGCTGTGCTGTGCTGTGCTGTGTTATACCCCGCATCAACAGCCTGGCTCAGCACACTTGTTGTTTGTTGCATGCCTGCTGGCCTGTTGCATCTGAGGCAGCTTCAAAGCAGCTATAGCACATGGGTACATCAGGCTACCGTCTGTTGCTGACCTCAACACATAGAACAATGACTGACTGGATTAGCTGCAAATTACAGCTTACACACTCACCACTTTGCGGGCAACAGCATTGAACAGCAGTGTGAGTGATGTCAAGAAGTATAATGTCATTGGTCACAAGAGTAGCAGCAGTGACAGCATACTTACATAGGTGGCACAGAAATCTGACAGTATGGCAGTCTACATCANGCAGAGGTACGGCTCTGAATGTCAATGACGGCTGGCGCTTTGTATGTTAATGGCTTTGCTTCTCGCGGTCGGTCGTTGCGGCTGTAGTGTTGCGTCAACGTTCCGAGAACATCCACTTCTAGACCTGTAATTGATTCTACAACGGAACNTGTCCAGTGTGTGTGAGAAGCTCAGACTTTTCTGTCAGGGCTGCAGAGTCAGAGCTGTGCAGGCTCTCTCTCACTGGTGTATTCTTGGAGTTCATATGACTGGTTCACATCAATTGCAAGATAGTCAGCATGAGGAGGAAACATGTACAATTCTTGCAAGTGTTGTGTTTATTTTAGCGCAACAGTTTGTGAAGGGTGAGTTTGGCTGCAGCTGGAGTACACAGCCAACTTAACAGTGATGTGTGATTGCTACTGCATGTAGGTACTTTGCAGACTCTTTTCTTCTTCGATGCCAGACATGTTCTCTTGAGTCCTTCTGTTTGATGGTTTCATTGTTTGACGCGCTGGCTTTAACAGTCAATGGCTGTACAAGCTTGTTCTTTGCAGACAATGGCTATTATCTCCCCTACANACCTGGTTCATGTTGTAAGCACCCTGAAGCATAGCGCCCTGCTGTTAGTCCTAGGCAGGTGACTTCATTGACATTGTGCAAGGTGACGCAAGGAGTATTGCCTCACTGGTCAAAGTATACACATTTACTTTTGGTGTGACTGACTAATTGTACAAANAAGCTGGAGCTGCCTGACCTGCAATGCATCTGCCCAGACCAAACTAGCACTTCAGTACACACGTGCAGTTTTCCACTGCNGCGTGCTGGGGCATGCTGCATGTGCTGCGAAACTCAATTCTCCACTTGCATGCTTGGCCTGCCTGGCAACATCAGCTGAGCTCTGCAGACTGTGAGGAGCAGGGGCTGCTGTATCAAGGGTACTACATGGGGCAGGGCNTTGCAGCAGAGCAGCATTCGCCAGCACAGCTAGCAGGCTATCAGCAAGTGCCGCAGCATTTGATGGACAGGCAGGCAGCTGGGGCAGCTCAGTACACAGGGCAGCTGCACCAAGCTGGCTTGGCTCCCAGCACAATGTCAGCAGATGGAGCAGAGATGACATTCCAGGTGCTGCTTGTCATGTCATTGGGTAGCTTGCATGATGGTGTTCCGACTCACTGCTGCGTTTTTGGCTTGAGTGACTNTCCAGCATTGCTGCTGAATGCTGTGTCTCCTGCTGCCAAGTCCCGTAGGCCTGATGCACCGTGGCAGTACCACAGTGCTGGCTGTTGTCAGCTGTCTGTGCATGGATAAGCTTGAGATGTGTCTGTTGATTTGCCCCTGCACGCGCTCCACCTGTATGCTGAGCCTTCCCAGGTGAGTCACCAGGTGAGTCAGCAGATGCCGCTTGGCTCTCAGTGCCTGCTGAGCGTTGAGTCCAGGTCAAACACTCAGCAGCAGTTTGTTGCTTTGCCCTAACAGCGGTTCCACCTGCTAGCTGAACCTGGCTGAGTGCACCAGCAGATGCAGTATGCCTAACTGCCTCTGCTTTGCGTGCTGTGTGCTGACTCCAGTTTAAAACCTCAGCAGCAGCTGCCTGACAACCCGCTCGAATTGCCNGTCTAGCCAGCCGCCAAGCTTGCACATTTGACTCAACACAAGAGCAGGGGATATACAATAGGGGAGGGAAACAACCCATACAAGTTGATCAGCACTTCCATTCTTTGCTTCATTGACCGCATGGGTCGAGGACTGATACAGAGTGTGCCTGCATGTCTATCGCGTTACTGCAAATTAGCATGCAGAGCTGTTTAGGTAACACCTAGTAGGCGTCAAGCTAAGANAAACAGCTCCCAGCGGGAGTGAACGGAACGAACACCATAAACGCATCACCAAACCCGCATTCAGCCCCTCGCAGTGAAGCGCACTGGTTTCTGGCCTAACTCCGTGCTCTCGCAAGGATACACAAAGCTTTCTGTCCTGTGCAGCTTCGCTGTACGACGATCAGCAACTGTTGCTGCATCTGTGACTAACTTGTAAAGAGCCGAATCTCGTACAGAAGACGAAACGAACCCCGTTTTGCAGGTAGAGATCAGCCTGAAGCACAGTTGCAATGTAAGGAAAGCGCTATGTACAGTGTGCATGCGTACCACGCAGTCCTCGACAATGGCTAATGGCAGGCCGTGCGCAGGCGCGTAAGCTTACGCGCATGAGGCCCAGCCTCTTGCTGTTTGTATGTTTGACGCCTGTCTTCTTTGTGACTGGCGCTTCCAATGCACCACCCACGCAATCTGCATCTCAATATACTGTTCCTTTCGCAAACTATATCACCACAGCTCAGTTGCCAGCCGGTAAGTCACTTAGTCTGGCTACTATGAACGTCAGACTGAGTGGCCAGGCGTTGCTTAATATGAACGGCACAGTTTGCCAAGCTTTCTTGCAAGACGTCAGTGAGCTTCCAAGTTTTCGTATCTTGAACACAAGCTCTTACTTCGTTGACATTTTGCGAGCAACTCCAGCTGAGCCAGCTCCAGCCTACCACGTCACCGCNTTGCTGCAGCCCTGTACACACACCAGCAAACCCTGGCAACTGAGTTGGCCACTTTGAAGCAGGAGGCGGCGCGTGCACAGCAGCAGTCTTCAACTGCCATTCACAGTCTGCAAGCGGATANGCAATTTCTGGTATGACATCGACAGCCGTAGCCTTTGCTACACTGATAACAATGTTGGTCCTGCTCAAGAGACCTTTGATCTATGAGATGCTTGGGAGAGCTGGCGCTTTGCAGGTGGACATGATTTGCATCACCTGCTTGATATGCTGCAGCTAGGCCTGCAAAGCACAGATCATGCCACCTGTGCAGAGGATCACCAACAACCATAACTTCCTGAGAGCAAGAACACTGACCTGCCGTGTCAATCAGCTGGTGTGTAGTCTGTCAGGTTGCGCAGCGGTTTGGCTGCTCCTTGTGCAAGAAGGGCTAGCCATGGACGTGTGAGCCTTCACCCGCAGTTCAAGCCAACGTCTCAAGCATGCCATCAAAGATGTTGAGGAAGGACCACTGTACNCTGTGTAGTTCACCCAGCTGCTGTATGCTACCATGTGTACGCTGCTGTCTACAGGATGAGCATTGTTATCCACTGCATTGAGATCACAGTATGCTGCTTGTACAGGCACACCGACGGGCAGTCGCAGCAAGCAGACCTGCGGGCACGGCCCTTGTGCTGACTAGAACAGCTGCAAAATCAGCGCCACATGCCATTGTGGGAAAAGCACCGCAAGTGGCACCAGCTGCATTCTCCACCGAGCCAGCCTATGAGTTGTCATGATCAAATAAAGGATGTGTCTGGCGCAAGCCATGTGTAAAATATGCCGTGCTTGCATGAGGCTGTGGTGCCATTTGGTTGTACAAGCATTTGGTAGTCTTGTTTCAGTATCTTGGCGAGGACTTTCTTGTTCAAATTGCAATGCATCAGAAGTTGGACAGCACTGAACACAATGTCTGGTAGCACTGTTGTGATTGTGACTGAGATGTGGGCAGAATGAATAGAGCAAAATGAGTCTGTGAGACAAAACCACGTAGTCCTTCTGTTGTTGGTTGTAGCTGGCACCGAATTATGTATAGAAGCTGGTTCTGACCTGTAATGCAACTGTGGATCATACACGCTTGTAGACTCTGTAATAGTCTGTAGCAACGGCCTTGAAAGGCACCAACGCATCCACTGCAAACAGTGGCTGGTTTGAAGCAACCAAGGCGATGGTTTTCACCTTTCTTATCCTTGCGTAAATGCATCTGATTCATCAACAACAACTGTTGACACACACACACACACACACCTCAACATGCTTTGCGCAGCCTTTTTCGGCCTGAGATCAACTTGCTGTCAGCAGCAGTTTTGGGGGACGGGTGCCTGTCTTGCAGCTTGGCACCTGGCTCTTGTCCATGCTGANCCTACACACCAGCAAGAGCTGCAGCAAGCAGCAGGAAGTAGTGCTTGCCTGTAGTCTTGCAGTCTCATGTGGGTCAAGCTGCGGTTGCAGTAACACGCTGTCAGGCTGGCATCCATTCTCAACGCTTTGGAATAGGCATTCAATGCTGCTCTGTAATTGCCTGCTTTGTGCATGGAGTCGCCCTTGTCTTTGAGAAACAGCGGCTGCCTCTCTGAGATGTCCACATCATCCTCCTTTGCTTCATGCACNTGATGTTGGGTGTCGTGAACCCAGTCCAAATTTGACGTCAGCAGGATCGATGTTCTTCTCGGCCCTGCCCATGGGGCGTCATCAATCTGACCGCCCCTTTGGCTTCGCAGTCGGTGCACTCGCAAGCTGTTCGCCTACGATAGCNTAATTCGCGGAGAAATAGATGGATCGGGGCAGCTGTTTCAGATTACTAAACTCCAAAATTCACGAAGATCAAACCGTAAGGCTCAGAAGGCTGACACTGCAAGTCAGTCCAAGACACCGACCACCTCCCGGCTAAGCTGTTGCTCATTCTGTGTGCTGCCACGGAAGGCAATCCACACCGCGTGGGTTATTAGTGAGTGCAACCAGTTGGCACTGTCTTCAGGACTTCCTGACGTGATCTGAGCCGGACTAAGCGCGTGACGTGCCGCCCTTTCCATCATGGCAGTTGTTTGTTCGGCCTCCTGTTTGGGAGTGCACTTGCCGCCAAGGTCTCGTGCACTTGCACACACACGCTTGGCACCGGTAAGAGACTAGTTAGGTAGTAATAGGCCTCCAGCTGTAGGTTCCTCAGTCTGCAAGCTTCTGTATTCAATGCAGGTACCGCAGGCAATTGCAACTGCTCGCGCACCAGCTGCTGTGCTTCGACCGTACCGATTGCAAGTCCAGGCTGGAGACTCTCAGAGAAGCCCAAGCGTTACTAAGAAGCGGACCACAGGACCTCCCTTTCTGCCGCCTGTAACACCCAAGGTGATGCCTACGACCTTTCAGACGGTTTTGGCTTGTTGCTATGCAAAGGTTCTAAAATTCTCATGTGGCACAATAGGANCGAGAGTCGCGCAGCTTCTGCAGAAGCTGAGCGGTGCTCCAGTGTCTGCGAAGGATCGACTCGTGTCCTGTCAAGTGGTTGCTGAAACTCTACCCACAACTCCGGATGCACTAGCATCCTTCAGCTCGCATAAGGGTGCGGCCTTCGGGCGTGCACGCTTGACTGCGTAGGTGCTTCTGCGGCAACGATACGAACGTGCANTTGCAACACAGGCTGAAGAACAACTCACTGCTGGACACATGGGGTTGCAGACCACATACAATGCAGAGACACCAATGCCGCCACATTTTACTACTATGATGTGAACACATGCAAGGTATGCCAGGGCAGCAGAGAGGGCGGTCACCTGTCCTAGGTAGGAGGCAACCATGCTTTGAGCGCAGATGTCCAACGCCATGAAGGCCTGAATTGAAATGATCCAAACCTGCCGCAAGATCTCATGTGCAGCCATGGTCACAGCTCCTAAGCTTGTCACCATGGAAGTGGCTGTCACAATGACCACCATTGACGTCATGTTTCGCAAGGATAGTGACAAGCCACTCTGCACCAGGCAAAGTAAGAAGATGAAATTTCACTTGATATCAGCATACACTGCTGCCAATTGAGCTAGTGCATGTACTGNTGCAGACGTTTTGCATAGTTGGGCAGTTCTTTCATTAGGTGTAAACACTGACGCAGTTCCATGGGCTTAGCCTCAAGTCAAACACCAATTCTGTCATGGGGATATGATTGCAGTGCATGAAGTGCAGGTTGAGGTGCAAGCCAGCCTGGAAACCAGCAGCGCAAATGCAGACCTTGCAGTTCAGCATCTGGCGGTGGCACGGCAGGAACCCCTCATGCTAGCTGGCTGCTCCAATGGCTTTGTCTACTTGTATGATCTCCGGCAGAGCCAGCGCGCAGTCGCCAGTGTCCGGCCACACAAAACCTCGATGGTGTGCTTCATGCTGCCCTGATGCCATGTACTGCAAACTGATGTGTGATGCTGTAGATTCTGCTGCAATCTGCCTCAGCATTGCAATAGGCCCTGGCCATGTCTGCCTGTGATTTCTAGCTCTGCTTTCACGTTGACATGCGCTTTCATTTAACTGCTGGTTGTACCTGAATCCTCATGTCTTAATATAGGACTGCATTGTTATATAATGCTTGCATTGACAACNTACACATCCAATCACTGTACATCTCGTCTGAAGATGTAAGATGTTTTAGACTTGTAAGCTTACACATCACAATGACTGTCACAAGGATGGCAGCAGTCTGCACGAGTTGGGCAACAGTTTGCAGTATAGCCCTTTTGCCCAACAGCATGGTACAATATAAGCATGACTCTGCAGCGAGTATATGGCCGAAGTCNCTAATGTTGTCGCCATCATCACTGCCACCGCTGTGCCTGCTGCTTGATGTGTGTTGGGAGCTTCAGAAGCCAATGAAGAAGATGCTGAAGTTTCTTCTGATAGGGAGCTGCNGTACAGCACAACAGCAGCTGTTGTGCATTGACGCAAGGCAGTGCTGAGGCAGACAAAATTAGAACATGGCTGGACACACAGGCAAATGGCCACGCACAGCTGGAAACACACCTGGGAGCGGCTGAGTTCCTCCAGCAGGTGCTGCTGCTGGGCTTGCTGCAGCTGAGCCTCCTGCTGCAGCTCACTCACGCTCTGTGTGGCATCCAAGGTCCCAGCCTTGGCAGCAGCCAGATGGTTGTTGAGGTTGGTCAGGGCTTCCTGCTGCTCCTGCACCTTGAACTTGGCCTCCCGCACCTCTGCCAACACCTTCTTTGTGTCCTGCCACCACATCAGGGCTGAGCCAGGAGACTGTCACCGTGTCAAAATAGCACCTCAAGCAATGTGTTCCCACAGATCCCACAGAGAAAGGGTGGCAACGCCATGCCTGATGAGTTCACATGTGGATATGCAAGTGATGGTGTACTATATGCGCTACATCTAAAAATATGCCACCCCGAGTGTACAACAATATTGATGAATTGTGTGATGTACCTTGCATCATGATGTGACTTTAAGTATGTGCAAGGATACGCATACACACTCAGCAGAGCTTCATGTAACATAATGTAGCAACCTGTTTCAGCGTTTGTAAGAGCAAACAGGCAGGCATGATTGCGGAAAGCGACTTCATGGGTATACATCACTGATCACTGCACATCCAGCAAGCAAAGCTGGTTCTGGAGACAGGGCAGACCTCTACAGCAGCAGCCCTGGCCTTGGACAGGAGGGCCGTACTCTCCCGCTCCGCCTTCAGAAGCCCCTTTGCTGCATCACCATCTACAACTGCCTCCTCCAGTGCCGTCTGCATGACAAAGCATACCTTCAATGAGTCCATGTCGACCAATGCTGATGACTCTGCTTGTGAAAACCAGTGAGCGCTGAATCTGCACAACCAGGAAGAAGCAGATTTGCTGATGGACACCTTGGCCCGCTTGGACAACAAAATGACTCAGCTTGTGACAGCCCAAGCCAGATTCCAGCAGAACTGTGAGGAGAGACAGCAGCCTCAGTGCACTGACACCCCTATCTACAAGCCAAGTCCCACAGACAGGGCTGCTATCAGAGCCATTCTGGCAGATCCAGCATCTTTAGACAAGGCCCTGGTGGAATACAAACGGCAGATCCAGCACCGGTAGTCCACCAGGGCCTGGTCTATAGATGCTGGATGTGCCAGAACGGCTCTGATAGCAGCCCTGTCTGTGGGGCCTGGCTTGTACATCGGAATGTCAGTGCCCTGAGGTTGCCNCCATACAAAATCTTGGCATGCAGGCTGATTGCCACAAAGCAGATATGGTTGTCAAGAGGCACCATGGTCATCATGATGATCTTGGCAGCCCCACGACCCGCCTGCAATACAAAAGCTTTGTGCGCTCATATGACCCACTAAGTGGTGTGGGAGTAACAGGAGCTTCACTGTCAACACTCAGCGGATGGGTTAATTGCACTTGCTATTGCATTTCGACAGAAGACATCTTTTCCAAAGACAGGTTGCTTGCCTTGCATGCATGCGTGAACCTTGCACGCATACGCGAACAAGATAACAATGGTAAAGTGTAAAGGCGGACACTTGTTGGTCAATGTGCAACATGTCTGGGGTTTCTTGTGCTTCAGGTAGCAAAGGAACCACATNCGTGCTGTCCAGACCTTGCCTGCAGCAGGTCACACAGATCAAGTACAGAACCATACACAACCCAATCATGCAGCAGGGTATTGGCTGTTGCAAATTNTGGCAGCCGCGCTGCAGCAGGCTCAGCGTGCCAGTGCCGACTTGACAGAGACTGTACAGCAGGTCACAAAACAGCAGCACCTGTATCAAAATCTGCTCAGCCAGCAGCGTGCACCCTTGGAAGCTGAACGGCAGGTGTTCAGCAGATTTCATGCAAACCCTGAAACGCTACAGGAACTCTGCTTGGGCTTGTAGCGTGGTGTATGTCTCTGTAGGTTGGTGTCACCACATTCTGAGCAATGACTTGGCAAGTTGTGCTTGGTTCCTAGGCATGCAAGGTGCAAGTGTTAGGTGATGGTGTCCTAGGGGAAGATTGCAAAGCATGTATCGTGAGCTAGTGTGTTTGCTGTTAGATTGTGCACATTGCATACGTTTGTACAGCTGTGCTGCAGGCCTTGAGCTGTCACAGCATACTGTGTGTTTTGGTACATGTGGCCACTTGCAGTAACAGCTATACTCCGCAAATGTGATTATTCACTGTGATCATNCCAGCAGGCCAGTGCCAGTAGGCATGGCACAAGCCAGGTACATGCTTATAGGCCAAACAAAGGACTGACAGCTGCTGCACTAGGTNCAGCTTCTTGACAAGCCATGGTCTTGTTGCATGTGTTGTCTGAATAGTTGTGCTTGGCCAGCTTTGCTTGGGTCTGTGTATGTTGTATAATTTCACAAGAGCAATTCTTGCTTGTCAAAAACTCAATTTCTTGTAACCAGCATTCCTTACAATGACATGGCATGCCTATGTCTGGCACTGTCCAACCAACCAAATGCAGAGTGGAAATTTACAAAGCCTGTTGGCTAAGTGCAGTCTTTGGTTATTCCTCCTAGGCCATTGCAACAATCACTAAAGAGTATATAGTTGGATTGCCATTGGCGCCAAATGGTCACAATGCCGTCGCAGTTTTTGTTTGCAAGCTTGTTTGCAAGTTTGCAAGTATGTCTACGTTGTGCCTTGCACTGAGAAACCAAATGCATTGGGCTCACATGTACATTGAGCATATACATATGGCACTTATATATTCTTTATAAACGTATGCAATTTCAACAACAATTCCTGCAGGCAGGTACTGTAATGAATGCCGCAGTTCAGCCTTGTTCTGCCCTGTTCATGCTTCTACTCAAACCATACCTGTTGCCTTACTAAGTTCATGGGCAGCTTTACACAGGGGCTTGACAGATACCACAAACGACTTCTAGTAGACTTCAGGGCAGATGCTACAGAGAGAGAGGTTAAGCCTCACAGCGGTAGGTTAGCTGCATCTTGCTCATGTATGTTGTGGCAGTCAAGCACTCAAGACACATGGCATGAAGCTGTATGACCAACAGGTTATGGCCGACGACCAAGCAGGAACAGTCCCCGCGAGCCAAAACCACTTGTCAAGTTTGGTTCATACCACCTTGCTAAGACTGTGTCTGTGGAGGTCAAGAAGCGATCTGACATGACGCTTGCGGACATACTGCCAGATCCCAGCAAAACATTTCGTCGCAAGCCAGGAGCACAAGTTGCAACAATTTCAAAGGGCATTGCTCGCAGTGACAGCAAAACTGAAGGCAGCTTGAATACAGCTCATAGGACAGTTTCTGTTGACTTTGCAGCTGNATGCAGCGGCAAGCTTCCCAAGTTCACCAGCAGCTTGACAGCATGCAGCCAATGCAGCACTTTGCTTCCAAATCTGCTGTCAGTGACATAATCAGCCATCTGCGTACTAGCAGCAACATGTCAAGCGCAGTCAGATCAAGCCCCCAGAAGAGCATGCGCATGCGGCGCCCTCCAAAGGATGCTGGTCATATTGTTCATGCTTCACATCCAGTACTTTTACACACAGGTAGTAGTTTCACGCCTCAGACACCTAGGTCCCCAAGCAGGATGGGTGCAGGCATGACGCCCAAAAAGCTGATGCGGCTGACATCCTGTGTCAAGCTCGAAAGACAAGAGTCCTCACTAGTCCTCTGAAAAGGTGGTGGATAGCTGCAGTGCTGCATCAGCAGATCTATACGGCTATATCAGGTGTCCAGTCAGCATCCATTGCATATGTCAGACTGTACAGTAAACAAAGGTCAAGCTGAAGGTCAGGCTGCAGATCTGAGTCATTGACTGCTGCTTGGAAAACAACAGAGCCACTTTTTCCTGGTTGGCCCTATTGGCTGCTTGGTGTCGTGGAGCTTCTCTGCTATGACCGCTGGCTTGTCGTTTGTAGGCTGCGTACCACATGCTGGTTACACTGCAGCACTGAAAAACTGGCCAAAAGTGCATTCTGTATGCTTACTTGCTTGGCAGATAATATAGCTGTAGGAACTCTGTGGCCTGGTGTGTCAACGCCTGGACTGAACAAGGTTTCTTCCGCAGCAAGCGCGGTGTCACGGCTTGGTACGGTGAGTTGCGGAGGTTTTCGCTTGGATGGCATCCGCGGTGAACGCGTCAATCCTTACAGTACAATCCAGGCCGCATGCAATATACAGCCTGTCAGTTCAGTTCTCTTGCAGCCTGGTAGGTGCTGTGTCTTCAAATGGATCACGCAGCGACGTGCATCGCTGTCATGATGGGGTTCGCAAATTTGAAATCNACAGATGATTGCTGCACAGATGTACCATCCATCATCAGATACCCGCACAAAGTGAGCTGTAAAGCAAGCCCTAGCTGTCAGACAGCAGAACTCAGTTTGCATTGCCCTTCCTGACCAGGCTCATGACGGAAAAATACGACTGGAGAATCTGACGAACTCCTACGTCGATGAAGGCTCACCAACAAATTTGAGCTTACACAGAAACATGTGCAACCACAAACGTACCCTTGATCACACCCTCATCTTTGTGGTGGTAAAGAGACAAAGCTCTACTTCTGCACTGCTGTAAGGTGCATTAAATGCTGTTGATGCAAACACTATCCTGGTCAGTCAACACGCACATGTTGTGTGCATCAGTGTGTGCTGTAGTTGCGGCTTGGTTGAACACTGGACATCGACATGTGACTTTGCATGGCAGCAGCATGCACTGCTAGAGCTGCAAGTTCAGCAAACATCAATAGTGTACTTGCAGACTCAAGCAAAATTCAGCACCAGACAGCAAACATTCAAAAACTAGCATCTGGTATGGCTGGTCCCATCTTACAAGGCCACAGGAAGAGTGCAGCGTCCCCAATGCTCACCTTTGGGGTACCACTGAAGCCTGATGGTCCACCACAGGATGCAGGCAAACCAGTGAATTGCAATCAGCTCAGCAAAGGCTGCCATTGCAATGCGGCGTGCGCTGAAGCTGAACTCTTGCCGCAGGTCTGAGATCTTGTCTAGCACCCTAAAGGGGTTGCCCTGACTGCGCCGCCAGACGCTTGCAACTCGCAGCAACCTGGCAAAGATCATGCAGGATGTTGGATGGTGCTGTCTGGGTATGTCTGATTCGATGAGTCTTATATCGACAGTGCGCTGTAGCTTGTTATGTGCACATGTGTGAAACAGTCGCAGCTGCAAGTGATGCATCAGTAGCTAACCAGAGTTTCTGCTGTAGCGTACAAATGCTTGTACAATACAGATCAATAAAAGGCATGTGAAGGACCATAGATGGAAGCAAGGGTGAATCAAGCACCTGCACAACATGGCCCATAGTAACAACTAATGTCAACAGTATCAAAACGCAGAATGTAGCTCAGCCTAAATCGCTCTGATGAAGTCTCAGAGGCAACATGCCTCAAGCTGAGGCAACAGTGTGTCTGGATGTATTGATGATGAAGCCTGCAGGAGTCAGAATGACCCAGCTGCAGGATTGCTGGATGTGGCCCCACTGCTCCCTCCTGTATGTATGTCAGCAGGCACAACAGGCAACACAAAGCAAGTAGACATCAACTACAGAATCAACTGTAAGATGTCACTGATGAGAAGCAAAGGTGATGCGTCAAGCAATGTGAGTGCAAGCGCCGCACCGCGGGTACCGTTGCACACCGCGTGCGTGTCCTGTCACCAGGGACACAAGCGAACCAGGGCAATCCAATGCATATACCACATACACCGCTGGATGGAATCACTGGAAACTAGTTGTCTGCTCCGAAGCCATGCTGNAAAGGAGCCGATCAGTTGCCAACATTGGCACAGAGCTTGCTGCAATTGCCATGACCGAAGTAGAAGAGGTATGCCCAATGCACAAACGTTGTCAAGCTTCCCGTCCCGTGTCAGCCTTCCCCCTCACCCTCCACTTGACAGCCTCTGCTACCCCCCTGCCTGAAGTCTGTCTAACCTCAGGCAACACAGGTTGGTCAGTACTGTACATGCCATGCAAAGCATCTCTGCTATACATTTCACATGCTGATTTACAAGCCGTGGTCTGTGGTTACGTCCTAAAAATCTATGTAGTGCATTTCTCTTTTTTTTGAAACTCACCATGCAGCCAGAGTGTTACACAGTAACAGCGGTGTTGCCCAGTGCCTCTGTATGAGCATTCCACACAAGGTGAGCCAATTGCTGTCCTCCTGTTTCGTCTTATCTAAAGCATTATGTACAACGCATTGCTGCAGTTGGTGCAAGGAGCTGAAGCCAAAGCTCTGTATGGTCTGGTGCTGAACTACAAGCCTCNGTGGTCACTCAGGTTAGTGACTGACCTGTGAGGAGGTGGTTGTTAGCCAAGCATCTAGTGTTGACCCGCTGGCTCCCCCAAGCCATCCCTGCACGTCAAGGTCGAGGGTTATGAGCGTGACAAAGCGTTGTGAGATGCGATCGCAGACATGCAAGTATGGAACAAAGTCCGATACAACAGTAAACGAATGTCGGTTGTCAGCCATGCGCACCTGCCACTTCGCCCATTTGCCTGACCATTTGTCTGAGTACGCCCCTCCTCCACGCAACTGCTCAAACTTGTCGCCTTCCAAGACTTCCTGCAGTTGCGCGAAGCCTTAGCCGGCACAAACTCGAGCTACCACATGAGCACGTGCACAAAAGACAGTAGCACAACGCGCGGCAGTGTCGACCCGCGGAGTCACGGCAAATCTTTTTGTGCTGCAGATGGCACATACCAGCTTTTCGATCGCCGATGCATTGATGTCGACGGCGCCCCCAACTTCCTTGACCGGCTGGTCAGACCCCTCGAGCACTTGAAAGGCTAAAGCCTTGGCGTTGGTATCAGTATTGTTTTGGGCCATGGCTGGCTTGACCGTCAGCAGCGCCGTGCCAGGCCTGTAACAACAGGCTGCAGGTGTGTGCCCTTCGAGCGTAACTGTTTGTTGCTGATTCGATCCGGGACAGCTTGCACGTGCTCTCACGGGTTGGCCGCTCAGCGGGATCAAGGGGGAAGGGGCCAAGGAAGGGTCAAGAGGCTGAATGCAGTTCCAGGACTCCTTGCATCAGCCTGAAGGTTCTGTTTCAAACAACATCATGTACTTGTGCAGCAACATTTGGGCAACTATGAAGCCAAAAGTACAAGTCTTGATATCACAAGCCTGTCTTACATGCCACAGAGCGTTTTAGGGCAAGGGTCAGAAGTCCAGTCACGAGAGCAGAGCAGCAACACTTGTGCAGCAACAATTGGGATGATACATGCAGATGGATGGGAGTCAGGGTGCAGCAGAGTCATACCTCTCTTACGATCTGCTCAGGAGGTCTGTCAGTCTTCTGGCCAGCATCCATCAACCACTCCCCTGGTGTCGTCCTGCAGCACAAGTATGGGGTCAACACCAGAATAGTCTACAACTGGGTGTAGGGTCAACTCTAAACTGAAATGGGGTAGCTGGTGTGTAACAACAGCATTCACCCCAGCAGCAGGATTAGACGTTTGACCGCAACANTGCCACAGAAGCACATGCTTTGCCATGCACTGCCTGGTACATAATGATGGAATGCAGCTACGCGTTGATGATGCCTTGCTCCTGCATGCTGCAAATTTATGATGCCACCCTTTAGTGCATGGCGACACAATAGTGCATTTACTTTGGAACAATGTATGCATTATGGCAATGTTATACTGTCACCCTATGCATGGCTTGCTCACACAGTAGGTTTGCCACGTCACTTTTTTTGTGACTTTGCACACTAAACACTGCGATGTGGTCATCAAGGCAAGGGGTATGACACAAGCACTTACTCTAAAGGCGATGACTTTGTCTGCTTGTTTGCTCATGCCTTCAACGTCGGGCAGTGTCTGGTCTTCGATGTCCTCAGGGGGCACCTCGTTCAAGGCATAGCATTCCAACACCTGACAACAGGAACAAGTATGTGGTCAATCACACATATGCCATGAATTCGTTTTTCTTGTTTTCAAGTTGTCATTAGCAATGCTGCAAAAGGCACTGAGAAACATAGCGTGGCCACTGTCCCCGATCCATCAATTGTGAAGCATGCTACTCGGTGGTGAGACCTTTCATCTCTTGCATGAGCCGTTTGCATGTATGCGTGTGACCACTTAAGCACACAGTGATCTGTCAAGTGCTTCTGATCCAGATAAAATGGGAAGNAATGCATGATGCAAACAATGAGAAGTACACGCGTTTTGTCATCACTCACATCCCAGCAGCAAGCCTTGTTTACTACCTAGCGTTGGATCCTTGAAGCATTACCTGCTGGGGGGTGAGCCGTGGCAACTCAGGAAAGCTCTTCTGCGCACTCTGCAAGCACTAAACTGTCTCTGAAAGTGGCTGGAAACTGATGGGAGTGGACAACAGCTGACGGTTCACACCAAAGAACAAAGACACGACAAACATTCCTGCCACATAAGCAGCAGACATAAAGTAGGGGAGGCACATCAGGCTGTGCTCAGTAGTGCTTGCCCTGTGTGCTCACATAGCATGCTGTATGTAAGCTGGGTGCAGCTAAGACCTGAATGAATTCACCACCATAGTTGATGGTGACCAAGCCGTCGTGATTGTGCACAATGGGCATCTGGTAGTAGCCCTTTTTGCCCTCTGGAACCTCTCCTTTGCGGTCAGTGTAGAAAGGTTCACTCAAAGTCTGCACATCACCCAGAGGTAAGCCATATGCCAGGCGCTGAGTTTCCAGCAGTCAAGCCAGAATGCAGGTATGAGCGGTGTTTGTGGTACTTTCTTTGTCAAGTCAGTACCTGGATGACATCTGGCCTCCTCTTCAAGATGTCATTGTATACAGCAGATGAGGATGCCCAACTGCTCAAACCTGCACAACCCGCAGTTATCATACATGAATAACAACTGTGCACGCTTCTTCTGGTATATGGCAGTCATTCACCTAGGACTAGCAACATGTCATATGCAGCACTGGTCAAGACCACACGCACCGCTAGTCATAGCTGCATGCAGCACTAGTCAGCCCAGACTTGTGTGGAGTCCTGCGTAAGTGCTGTACCAATGCACTCCATTCACCATCAGCAGCATCGGCCCCATTTGCCATTTGTGCTGAAGAACGCTTTTCCACCTGTGCATGCTGCATACTCACTACCAGATACTTGCTGGCACAGCTTGATCATGTCAGCGACGGTGTGGCCGACCAACCAAGAAAGGGGCATGAGCGGGTGTACATGTAGCAAGCGTAATGCATTTGCAAGCCCTGATGTTGTGCNGCTGCAGGGATGCTGCTGGTCACCTTAACCCCTGGACACTGCTACTGATGCTCCAGTTATTGCTGCTGAGGAACCCTTAACNCCTGCAGCACAGCTATAATGTACATACCCGACAGTCATTTTGTTGACTCAGGCATGAGTTCGCTATATGGCCAGCAGCGCCACTACAGTGTTTTGTTGTTTGACTGGCTTCAACTAGACAGGAGGGACATGGGTGGTGTGTGTGCCAAGGGCTGGGTTTGTAGTTTGCGTGTGTGCGTGCGGGTTCTGCACAAAGGGCCTGACGCGTTATGGTGGCCATGACAATGAGACCGCAGGGGGTGCTGTTAGACATTGAATGGAAGCATGTATGTACCCCAGGAGTGCCTCAAACTTGCTTTTTATTAATTCAGGGAACTTTACGATTATGTGTGTCATCTTGCATGCAAGTTGCCATGTGCTCATATCATGTGCGTGATGATGGTGTTATGTTTGCTANTCCCGCAGAAGGTCTCAATGCAGCGGCAGCAGCTGACATGGGTTGCATTAGCAAGTCGCAACCTTATGACTGGCATGTGGCTTTGGTAAGGCATGCACGGCTGCCAATTGTTGGAGGAAGTGAAAAGTTTGTGATGCTTTTAGCACTGGCGGCAAGCTCGGTTGTTCTCAAATATCCTTAGTTTGATGGATCGTGTGTGCCTTCAGCTAATAGAGACTTGGCTCTGTGAGTGGCCCCTGACTACACTGTACATGGCTGACTGAGGTTCCCAAATGCTGCACAGCTGCTGCTGCTGTTGCAGGTACTGCAATTGCTGCTGTTGTCACAAGTTTTGCTGCTGCTCCTGATGTATACATCTCTACATAATATACTGTATTGTACAGCTACAGCAGCAGCTAATGGAATGACAGTGCTGCATCTGTTGCTTGCACAGCAGTACTCAGTGCAGTGCTGGAGCTACTAGCTGGCTGTATATGCGCCCATCTGGGCTCTGATGCCTGCAGTGCCTACTTGTGGTTTTTGCTGACGTGCTTGCTTTTACTGGTGCTGCAGTCGTTGCTAAGCTTGCTGTCTCTGCTGCTGCTGTTATGGCTGTTGTTGTAGTTGCTGTTGATGGTGCCTGAAATGGTGCTGCTGCTTGTTGTCTGGGTAAACAGGCCAGTACTACACAGGATGTGGGCACATGTCGCATGACACCACAACACATGTACTATGTTGCTGCACTGTCAGGCCACTGTACTTGCAAGCAAGGCATGCTCAAATGCTCAGTACTTAAACCTTGAGTATTCTCAGTCAAATCATGCACTGGAGTACATGGCATGACAGCATCACTTGCAAACGCTCGTGAGCCATGAACGGTGCATTGCTGGCTTGGTTGCCAGGCAAGTTCTGTCCAGGTGCTGCATCAGGTGCGCAAGCTTTGCTGCAACTGTGCTCACCAGGGTTGTAGCACACCAAGGTACAAACCAAACAGTGTGTGTCTCTTCACTTGTCAAGAGCTACGACATGCTGCTGCTGCTGGGCTGCTGCTGCTGCATCTGCTGATGCTGCTGCTCATCAAGCCGTTAGCAGCTGCTGCTGCTGCTGCCCTGCTGTCTGCTGCTGGTGCTGCTGATTGCAGCATGGTACTGCTATAGCCACACCTTCTGCTGTTGACGCTCCTATGACTGCTCACTGGTGCCGTTGCAGCACACACTTGCTTTGTGAAATCTATGACAGTGTCACATAACGATCCATCATTGTGACATGCACACATATGAGGCAGGGACATACCTTCTATTTGGTCTACTGGAATCATTTTCTGCATTGTCATCAAACTCCTGATCTGACGCCTCTGCGAAACCCTCCTCGTCCTCTGACCCTGCAAAAATGATCAACAGTTACATCCGCAAATCAGCCTTGTTTGCACACCTGCCATGGACGAGATGTTGCACGCATGCAGATAGTGTTTGACTTTTGAAGAGCTGNATGCTAACTGTATGCTGAGCTGTATGCTGGGTGGGTGCACTGTGGGACAATCGAAGCTATCATCAACAGTCTGCAGTAAACAGGACTATGCCGAACAGGACTAGCTATCTGCTGTGCTGAGCTGCGAGTGGAACAGTCTGTGCTGTGAACAAGGTCAGCTGGGCTGAATTCGACTAATTACCTGTTGTGATGCTGTGTGGCTGGCAGGCTGTAAGTTCGTCTGCGTGAGCAGCACAGTGCCATACTTGCTGCGTAGGCGTGTTCGCGACCGTGTCGGGCGCAAGCGTTCAAGTCAGCGTTCAAGTCACATCCAACTCGCCCTGCGATGAGGCGTTAAACTTCTGTCGTAACGCACGAGTGTTACGAGCAACAAGGCAGGAGCCGATATCAGCGCTGTGATGCAGCGAGATACACACAGGCTAACCGCAACATGCAGCATTACGAAGAGGACACCAGGCACTTGTATGGCTTGCCTCTATCGTTGACGTCACAAACTGACCTTCTTCTGTGCTGTGAGGAAGGAGGTCAAAACTTTGCATTCCCTGTACACAGCGCCGTGATAAGTGCAAACTCGCCGTTCTTGAGTAAAGCTTGGTGTGATTTGAAGTCACCTTCACGCGAAGCAGGGCAGACTTACAATCTCAAGCTACCGATGGTCGGTGACAGCGTCGCCGGCATTCGTGAAGTATTGGCTTTCATGTACCGCTGTTTCCCTTCAGATACGGCTACACCGCAAACTCTGCTGGAGGTAAACTCAGGCTTCAAGCTGGCAGACGCTGNGCCAGACCGCAGCTATGGCTGACATTGATACATGCTCAAGCTGCTTGTACTGTACACTTAATATCACCTTGTCAATGATGAAGCAAGCGAATAAGTATCTCAGTACTATGAGGCAACAGTAACCTCCGTCTATTAGCCGTCCAACGAGCCTGCATGGGTTCGTTGGAACTGCTGCTGTTGTTGATGTGTGTTGTGTGTGTGAGCTAATGCGTTTTGGTGCCGCGGCGTTGCTCACATCTTGGCAAATTTTGGCATAAAGCGATTGTGCCACTTGCATGCTGTCATTTGAAGCTATGATAGCACAGCAAGACAAAGATNGAAAGCCTCAGCATTGCCAGTAGCTTGCAGTTGCCTGCAAACACTGCTGATACAGCTGTACCTCTTGTACATTGCCCTGAAGGCACTCCCAAGCATCCTAAAGAAGCATTGACGTGTTGGGGCATTTGGATGGCAGAAGCGTTGTGGAAGGAGATTCAAGTGCAGCACAAAGAACGGCACTCAGCACTTGCCAGTTTGGTGACATTGTAACAAAGCCAGCGCTCACTGCCTTGCTATTAAGATGGTTTGTGATGGGCGTTGTTTTGTGATACGTAGTGCTTGCTGGATTTGGGAAAGATCTTTCTAGAGCACCTTTGCGATGAATGGCCTGACTGTCTGGCCTTTGCCATTCACNTCACATATTGTTCAAAACGCATTGTTGACTTGTACCCAAAGAATGCGAGCTGTCAGTGTCTGGGCTGTTGCAGCTGATCATGCAATAGGTGGTCACATATCTGACAAGCTTGCTTATGCACAGGGTAAGATGGTGGTGAAGCTGTCGGAATTGAAGAAACACACAAAGATGGCAGGCAAAAAGAAGTTGCAGCAAGGCAGTAGTCCTAACGGCAGGCTGGATCTGGAGATGCAATGGGACTCCTATCTTGGCTCTGATGATCAAGGGGAGTGAGAAGCAAACTTCATTTTTGATGTCGAACTACTTGGTTTTTGCAGTGACAGTTCCCACCAGTATGACAGTTTGTGCAAACTTACCTGTCTTTGCACACAACAAGAATGGTGGTGTCCACTGTGTGTACAGCATCGATTCATGTACACCTAGATTGCTCAACTCCTTGAATTGTCTGCTGGCAAGCCCCTGTGAAGATTGTCCTGTGGCAATATTTGAAGTGATACAGTGTCACAGTACCAACTTCCGTCGCAGCAAACAATGTGGCTTGGTTCTTGTAGTAACTGTACGGACTGCTGTATCGTACATAAACGCTGCTCCTTCAGCAACAAGTTAGGGTAGACTTTTGAGTGACTGAACCGTCACAAGTGCAGTCATCTCGCGTGGCGACAATAACCGTATCACACGCAGTGAACCTACACAGTTCTCGAACAGGCAGCGTATTGCTGAAGGCATCCCAAAAGTTGCGTCGATATGTATTGAGTTAGTGCGGGACGACTAGTCGTTTTGACACCTGCGCTGTGTAGTGCGNGTCCTGTAAAGTCATGCTGTACTGCTAAAGTGCGTCAGATGTGATCTTCAATACATACATGAACATGGTCAGAAACTTTGTTGGCAACTCAACAACTACTATATGTCGGTCACACTGGGCCTGTATTTCCAGGTGGCCCTAGCAAACAATGAGACAGAGTCACAGATTGAGGACAAGCTGGCAGGCTTGTGTGACTCACTATCCTTTTTGGGTACCAGCCAAGCTGTGGTGGACTGTGACAAGATGAGCAGCCTGCCTGACATTTCTTTCACCATTGCTGGCAAGGAGTTTGATCTTACTCCCGAACAGTACATCCTCAAGGTGCGCTGGCCAACCCCCTGGGCCCGAACCGCGACACTGCGACAATGATCGGCCCCTGAAGTTTTGAAAGTTCTTGTTCCTTGTGTGCTTGTTGTGTCGTATGCACCACTGGGTGAGCATGGCTCGCTGTTGTTTGCTGACGTTGCTGGAAGAGCATTATTCATATGCTGTATATTGCATACCATGTTTACAAACTATAGCAAGCAAACCCTGTTTCTCAACCTGCCCCAAGCAGTAGCATGTCCAATTGGCGCTACTGTACCCCTTTTCATCCAGGCCATGTCGGCTCTACTATCTTGGGCACGGACTTGCAGATCTTGGCAAACAGCCATGTAGTGTGAAAGACAAACTGCACCGAGCTGCACAGATATAGGATTTCCACTTTATATACCAGTCCCCAGACACTCACCTCTCACCACTCTAGCTGTGCTAGCTGTTTTTTACCCCTACCCCCCTACACAGAGTTATTGTACGAAAATGTGTACTGCAGGTTGAGCGCAACAATGCCCACTGTGTGAGCGCTGCAAGTGGATCATATGGTGCACCCGCCTCTGCTGAGCCATGCGTCAGTCAAACAAGGCGCCAGTCAGGTTGCACCTGGATAGGTTATGACTGAGCTCCTGTTCCCATGCTGAGTCCATCTTGAGACGCTGAGGACGGCTGCAAGAGATTGGTGGTCATGCAGTAACTCTGCTAAATTCAGCAGGTCCAGAACCGCCTGGCTTGCCGAGGTAGTGCACAGCTAACTGGTGACTGTTTTACACAGGCTTGGTCTTTGAGGTAGCNTCACTACGAGCTGAACTCTGTAGCTGAGCACCATATCTCGCCCTCATCGCCGGTCGCCTCAANGAGAGTCTGATCAGCCTCTACGTCATGCCTGAGCATTGGGTCTACCGCCTTGATCCGGTAAGTCCCTTGAGCCTGAAAGCATGTCGGGGTCATTTTACTGGCTGTCCCTTGCTGGCGCCTTCTTCAATGTGGTCTTGAGCACGCACGTTGTTGTATGGCTGTCAAAGCATCTTCTGCGAGTGCTGCCTCTCTGAATCATTTGGCAACGTGGGCTTTGATCAAGTGACTGTGCACCGATATGGCTTGGTTGGCTGAGGTCATAAACACTGGCTGCAGATTTGTAATGTACCTCAGCACGGCTGCTCTGCTCTGATTTGTAACGCCAAACTGGTGTATGAATGTTGCAAAGCAGGCTGGAACTAGACACTGCTGAGACTCAGTAAGGCAAGTTGTGATTGTGTGCATTGCAGAGCATCAAGGACGTGACCGTTCCTGAGGGAACCTTGAAGATTGTCATTGTTGAAGCAGAGCACATTCCAAAGGGGGACTACATCCAAGATGCCAGCCCCTATGTAGAGTGAGACTCAGCACGCACACCTCTGTTTTTGTTTTGTGGACACCAATGCCAAGCGTGAAATGCCAGCAANATGTCCTGCCTCAAAAGTGTGCAGCAGGCCCTGAGGCAAAGCCCGAAATGGAGCTGGTCTGAATGACCTGAATATGAATTGCAACACTCGGACGTATATCGACCATACAGCTTCGACCATACAGCTTGCTCTACGTGCATAATCACCTCTGGAGTCAAAACTGCCCGTCATTCAGCAGTTGTGCTATCAAGATCATGATGTGGCTGTAAAGGCAGTCAATAAACAAGTAACAGCATCCATACATAATATACAACTTGAGGTGTGCACATGTATAACAAAAACATGCGTACCTACACACACCACAGCACCCTAAGGGGGTGCACTGGCAGGCCTGCCCTACACCAAGTGCCATACTTCTAGCCAGAAACTTCACTTTAATCGTAGCTCTGATGCATGTGCCAGTCACCACTACTGCTCATTAGGTAGCATTGAGTAGCTCTCTTGTTGTTTCCTGACATCACCTGACATCATCTGTATGCTTTGGTAGTTTGTTGGGCCCCCTGCTGGTCCCCAAGACTTTAAACCGAGTTTCTGATTGATTGCTGGAACGAATGCATGCTTGGGGATTGCATATGTGATCACAGACAGGTGGGTGGTTGTGGCCATGGACTTGCTGAGCATACAGAGTGGCAGAGTGTTGAGACACGTCCTAACATACATGTGCAAGTGCNTCCAGCAAACCCAGTAAGCCTCTCTTGTCCTTAAACGTAATCTGGAAACATCTCAAACCCATCTCTTTTGTGAATGTAGATTGCGATCACTCACATGTTGGCTGCATCTCTATCTCTTAGTATCATGCCTAGCAACAATAAAATTAGTCTAAGCGGTTACACGACTTGCGTNGATATCAGTCAGTGTAGTTTGCTTGGTGCTCGTGTGCTCACATGTTGACGTGCAAAGATACTGGCACATAAGCTGCATGCTGCAATCTGTATAGTTGTACACTGCGTGGTTGGACACACTTCTGCGGGGAAGCGTGACAACAGCCAGTCTAGGTTGGCATTCGTCAGTAGTCTGGCATGTGATATTGAATCGTCTTCCTGTTACTGTTACGTGCTTACTGAACACTANCCATCTTGTTCTGCAGCTCAGCTCACAGCTATGCACTGCACTGTCGCCCTTGGCGCAAATGAGCTGCATGATACAAAGCAACTGATTGTTCTCTTCAGCTTGTTTGCATGCTTCACCCAACCAGTCATATCTGCTTGGGCAATATGAATGATGATCATAGCATCGCTGTTATGCTTAAGTCAACAGCTGTTTCACTCTACTTGGCAACAGCTTGAGCTGTGTCAGGTGCGCAGGAGAAAGACAGTCATGGAGAGAAAACCTTCAGGGGCCCTAGGGTGCGCATGGGCATCCACTGGGCAGTAGAGGGCACTGTTGCCAACAGGTTTGTCCTGCAACTTCATGCACTCATTATACTGGATATACCATTGCATCGGTCTATCCAGATGCCGCCATAACACAACGCCTACCGCCGTAGGATTTTCTTTTCTTTTTGATTAGCATGATAGGCTCCAAAATTATATGCAATCTCAATCATAGCAAGCTGTGAGCATTTTGACTAGCTGCATCTAAGCAAGGTAGCAGTGCGTAACATGATGCAAAGCCTGACTCACAGTGAAGAGAGCATGATGAATGCTGATTGGCAGGTGACAGCTGGCAATCTAGATCCATGTGCTGCGCTGTCAGCAATAGGTTTAGTGCACGTGGGGGCCCATCTTGAATGGCTTGCATTGCCCGGCAGTTGGGCTGAGGCTTACACTTTGATCACCAGCGCTGGTTGCCAGCTGCAAGGTGCCATATATTGCACTTTTCACATTTGGCTGAACGCCTTGCTAAGCTGCTGCGTCGTCTGGCCGTTTTGTGCGGGACCACAGCGTAAAAATGTATCAGTCGGCTGTCAGGCCGATTGGTTCTCAAACAGCGCAACCAATCCAGAAGCAGACCAACGTCACCAGTCGCGTTGTTCTGAACACACATGTCCAGTTTGCTCGACCTCTGGTCTCTCTCCGAGCCCGCACGAAGGCGTGCAGACAACCCGCCAACTTCAGGAGGCACAGTGCTACCTGTGCTGCCGTGGTTACAGGGGCTCCTCAGAGGGCTTGTCCACCTGCGCTGCTGCAACTCCAGCTTGTTGCATGCGTCCAGCTCCTGCACATTGATCACTCACAGTGCATGACTCATAGGACTCATGACTCATGACCTATCATGACTCATCATGATTGAGTGACTCAGGTCAACATGAGCCACCTGTGTATGTAGTGTTTCAAGAATGCAGACTTGCAACAGCTTGTCTGTAGGTGAGAAGCTGCGCTGAAGACCCCTCTAGCTAGCATGCGCCCGGCAGCTTCTGTGCCGCTTACGTTATCCTCCAAATGCAGTGCTGTATGCAGCAGCAAATGTTTCAGCAACCAACAGCTTTACCTTCTCAGCTGGCAACGCAGACTGTAACTGCTGTAACTAGCATGTACACTGCACATTATGACATGGCATTGCATCATATCATGCTGCCCAATACAGATCCCTTACGCTTGCCTACACGCCGATCCCCCCCTCTTGCTTTCATGTCAGGGCCCCTCTCCAGAGCACCTCACAACCCTTTAAGCGGACGTGTGCTTTAACCGAGTGCACACCCTTGCTGTCTGCAGTGAGGTTTTCNATTGGACCAGCAGCAGCAACAGCAGGAGGTGCAGAGTCACATGCTGAGTGACCTCAAGTGAGTCTCGGCCCTCATGGCAGCCATCTTGACCATGTGGCCTCTGACTTAACACCCTGCAAAGCTGCACTGTGTTTGCAAACATGCATCCAAGCAGACCACAGCAGAACAGGTGCTGAGTATGTGCCTTGCGCGCAGAATGTGGGTCAGGTCTTCACAGAAACGACGCACAACCATACAGCCTGTTGGCAAAAGCCTGGCTTGAGTTTGCTGCTGATTGAGGAGCTGTAGACCACTCAGCAAGGGTGGAGCAGCCTGAGAGCGAATCTGATCTTCAGCGGCTGCAAGTGCCTGATACAACATACAGCGAGTGATGACAGAGTCTGTTGACGAGTTGCTGGGCATCNACATCAATTCAGCAGTTGTGCGACGGCAGGCATGATGCAGATTACAGGTAATACTTAACATATTATGACTTCAGGACATGTCTGCCGACACTGTCATGACTTCCCAACAGGNCTCAACTTTGTCTGCAGCCTGCTGCTGCCGCACTCTCTTGATGTCCAGCTTGCTGAAGGCCCTGCGCTCGGCATCAAACTCCAGTCGCGTGTTGTCCAGCACCTTCATCCTGTCCTTGAAAGCTCTGTAGGACTGTATCCACTGCCGAAGGGGCCCCAGCACGTTGGACTCCAGCTGCTCATTCTGCACAGTATCCAGGCAGCGTGAGCGTCGAGACACTGCTGAAGCAAATGCAAGCAGGTGCCAGCATGTTGCAAGCATGATCTCACTTCCCTTCTTACAGAAAGATGCTGATGAACCAGCATGTAATACTGGACCCGCAGACTGGACACGGTAGACACTCATACACTTGGAAGTGCTGCTGCAGTCAACGGATGTGCGAGCAAGCTAGTGCTTGCAAAACTCAGCATGCCGTTACAGATACAGCAAGGCAAGCAATGCTTAGCACTTACATGGTATCTGCTGATTTGATCAAGCTCTGCAACTTTGACAGAGCCTGCATGCACTGTAGTACCAGTCTGCATGTTGATGGCNACACATTGCGTTTGGCTGCAGCAACAGATAACAAAATCTCAAGCAGCAGTGGAGTCAGAAGCTATACCTGCCAATTATACAACTTGCGTTGCAACACTGCCAGCTTGAAGCAGACATGCATATGCACTGCATCAAAGGCATGCACCCACTGAGTCTCCAAGCCTTGCTCAAGTGTGAGCAGACATACAACATGCATGCTGTAGCAGCATGACACAACAGCTGTATCATTGCATAGCTCATGAATTGCACTGTTGTGTGAGTTTATACATGGTGCAGCCTACATATNATCTGTGTTTGGCAGGCACTGCAGATATGGATTGCTATGCATGCCGGCACAGTTTGCGTGTCAGTATGCTCACACACCCTCTCTTGCAGCAAAATCAACGGTGCATGACATCATCTGACACAGTAACCTTCCCAATGATTGCGTGCTGCCTGCCAAGCAGGCACACCAACTTGGTAGCCTGGCTGATCGCCCTGAACGTTGCGGTCTTATTGCTCAATAGGGAGGGGCACACAATAGTTTTGTTGTCTGTGCAAAACATTTGACCGCAATGCAAGCCCTGCATTAGGACTGACCTGGTTCAGCAAGTTGTTGACTTTCTCAAGCATACACAGGCGGAGGCAGCGCAGCTCAGGTGCACAAGCAAAGCGGATCTTTGGCGCATGGGGCAGTCCTGGATGGCCCTGCCTGCCCTCTAAGGCTGCCACCGCTTTCAGACCATTTCAAGATCCTGCCAGTCAAGGCACTCCAAGTGTGGCATCTCCTGCATAAGCATCAGATCTGTCTGCAGAGTTGCCAAAGCCATATGCTGACAGATTGGCTTGAGCATAGCAGCAACAGACCACCAGTGCCACCCCAGATTGACTCAGTAGCAGAAGCTAAGAAAGTCTGACCTGAAAACTGATAGCTNTCAAATGCATTGCTACCAACAGCAGCGTAGTCCTGGAACTGTGACTGCTGTGCCCACAATGCTGGTATTAGGCTGGTGCTACTGGCTGCTACATCTGCATCTGAGACATTCTGATCTGCACACAACCACTCGGTTGCATAGCTGCTATCAAGACCTGTCTGTGCACCCTTGCCGAAGTCTGATGCCACTTGGCCCTGCTGAACAGGCTGAAGTGCTGCAGCAGCAGCTGCTTCTGCTTTCAGTCTGTCTCTCTGCTTTTTGCCCAGCTTCTTCTTTGCCTTGCCTGTCACACCTAGGCAGACATGACAGACTGGTTGAGGCAGCAGGCAAAGGCACAACATGCCAACAGCCGTATGTTGGCTCATTTGGCGTCAAGTGGTGCACATGCTCATAGCAGCTCTGAGAAGTGAGAAGCAATACCAGACAGCTGCAGTTCAGNGTTAGTCCTCACACATCATTGATGCAACAAATTGATGCACTTTCAGCGTGAAGCACCTCCCATAACCCCTGTTGGCCCCTTACCTAGCTTATTCAAAAACTTCTTTCAAAGTGACTTAATTGTTGACACATGCTTGGTCAATGCTTGGCACAAGGTGCTAGAACGGCTGCCCACTATGATCATGCCGTAGAACCAAGCATGCCCAGGCNCTTATAATGCACAGACATGTCAGCGACATAAACTTCCAAACTTGTATTTATGCACAAACACTGCTGCATTTGCTTGCGTGAACACATTTATCAGCCGCTTGGCCTGTGAGTCAGCACGCCGAGTGGCAAGTGGTACTGAGATTTTTAATGAAGTATCAAAGAAGCAAGGCAGGCACGCCACACAGTCACTGCCAACTTGCTGTTTCACGCACGCACCTGCGCTGTGATGCCCTTGACTTGCTCCACAGACATCTTGGAGGAGTCTCGACAGATCTTCAGCAGCTGACTTTCATTGGCAGCCGGCTTACGGTCCATGCCACCAAACTGACCAGTGCGCCCCGCATGACTCAGCTGGGTCTCTGCTTGTTCAAGCTTCTCAGCTANCAGTATGAAGTAGAGCATGCATGGTTGCACATGACCCCGCACTCGGCTGAGCTTGATGTGCAGCATGCTCTCTTGACTTATTCCAAACAGCTGCATAATAGATGTTGCGTTGCAGGTATAAATTGCCAATTGTGGTGCTGATCATGAACAACAGCNTTGGTTCTTGAGCTGATGTACAGCTGTCTGACATGTTTGATGCTGGCTAGGCCCAAGTGTCTGACATGCTTTACGCCGGCTAGGCCCAAGTCAACCTTACATAAGTGCTCCAACAGTGCAACCGTTCACTCCTGCTGTCCTGCCCACCATCAGGAAGCCTGCTGCTATATGATCNCATTGCAGACATGACAGCAGCAGACAGCAAATGATCTGTTGGAGTGCTGCACAAAAATGTGTTGGTTTGCTTTCAGTTCAACTGTGTTGTGTATGCTATGCACTATTGCCCTGGCTGTATACCAGTGTCTGGTGCTGCCGTGTATGGCGCGGCAGGTTTTGCTTGTAGAGTTGAGGACTGCACCAAACAATACACAGTTGCAGGTTGCAGCAGTTCAATGCAATGTTTTGCAGGATTATATTTGGAGGTCTGCAGGAGTTGTAGTTCTGACAGATTAGTTGCAGCTACAGCAAATTGAACTCTTGAGTTTGTTCGATTAGGCGCCAGAGCATGTATGTCTGCAATAGTTATGTTCCCTTCCCAGCTTGTGTTACAACCTAGTAGGGGATAGTGTAGATACCATGAGTATGAGTTGAGCTTGATTGCACACTGGAGACTTGTAGGCCACCATAGCTGCAGCAGTTTGAAGCAATGTTGCACTAGAACTGGTAGATGTGTATAGACACAAAATCCAGAAATAAGTGATATTGGTTTGGTTTAGTACTGGCTGTCAGATCGCAGCATCACTAAGTGCAAAGCCGCTGATCACGAGCGTTGAAACATCTACAAGTTGTAAACGTGTAATCATACGGATATCAGACATCAGCCAGCAGAACATCTCAGCTTGAGTGCACCTGGGAACACTGTACCCACCCACGATTAGGTATAGCCAGTCATACAATTACAGGAGAGACAGTATCACCAAGTCATGACATGATTATATCGTGAAGATTGGCTGGCTGGGTTCGCAACAAGAGTACTGTGTGCTGTGCTGTGCACCTGTGAAACAAGCACTGTGATTGTAGTACCATCTGCATCTCATGTTGAACAAGGTCACCCACAACTTCTGAGGCCTGGGAGCATACCTGACTGCCATGAAGCCAGGCTGGGCTAGCTTCTTCCATGGAAGTAGATATTGGTTCATGTTTGCGAGCACAAGCGAGCATCTTGGCAAGTGACACACAGAGAACATCTGTGAGGCATCAATCTAAAGGCAGCGCTGTCATGTAAAGCTTCAGTGACAGAGATGTAAACAAATAAGCAGGGAGCTCTTCGAAAAGCACAGTAAAGGGGCGCCAGTGCCGCTCTAAGCAGTATGTTTGGGTGTTGCAAGCTCTTGAACATATTAAGCGTATTTTCTGCATNTGAATGACACGTGTGAACGCTCAGCTTTGGCGAGGTCGCATGCAGGGTATGCTGCTCTGTTTTTACCAGCAAACACAATCATGCGTAGCTATAGGACAGGCACAAGCACGAAAAGTTGATCACACTGGGGTATACAGACACATCATACAATGCTTAGACTCCATACACAGCATGCGTCCACCCCGTACGTACGNTCGCACAATCTCAAGCTAGAATCCCGCTCACCACCGATTACCAGACTCCCTCCCTGTTACGGATCTCTCCCTGCGACAACCTTCGTGCATGCTGAACGCTTGGATGCGCGATTGTCACACAGCATGCTAAGGCTCAAATGTCCGTCTCAAAACTACGCTTGGGGCCGCTTAGCACGGTCCAATAGCGAGGTACGACTCGGTACAGCTTCACAACGTAGCTTTCCGGCCGACTGCTGCGGTGTGCTTACTTCATCAGTGTTGCAGGTCGCAGCGCTCNACGGCAAGATCAGTATTAGGGTCAACACTGCTTGCATTGTGCCACAGTAACGCCTACTTTGTTGCGACTTTTCTTTTGTGTGCTGTAAGCAAGCATACCAGGACAGTGATGCCAAGCTGCTGCAGCAGGTCCAGACATGCCCTGTGACTCAGGGCATCTGCGACCCTGTTTCGCCTGGGGATGCTGCTTGAGCTTGACACACCTGCATCAAGCCCAGGTGGTGCGTACGTCAGGAGGAGCTCAGTGCAAGGCCAGAACTTGCTGAACTACACCTGCTGCTTGATGCAAAGCTGCNGCAGGTCTATCAGATTTGTACCTGCAAGCAATGGACGCAATCCATGCAGTTGCCCCGGGGATTGTGTATCTGCTGGNCAGATGTCTTTGGCAGCACAGCTGTGCACAGGCAGGCCTACTGAGGCTTGTGTTGCTAGCAAGCACGATCATGCCCAAAATGCTAGCTGTGCACAAATGTACAATTNGGTGTCTGATTGACACCACCAGCCCTGAAGGACTCTGTTGCAACAAGTGTTTCTCCAACGCATCCAAGCAGGCCTTAAGCTTGTGTTTGACCAACCTGCTTCCTGAAGGCGTGTGACCGTCTGTAGACTAGTTGAGCTGGACTATACCTGTGACAGCTCACGGAATGTTGTGCAGGAGCTACACATCAATTGCCAAAAGCACGCTTCTCAGGTCGTCAGTGACGTGTACGTGCACGGTGTACCTTNGCAGCAAGCTCGGTTATTGAGTTCGCGCATAGGGTTGTATGGCTGCTGTTAGGGTTCTTAAATGCAGGCGTTTGAAGCTTGTTCTATTTTGGAGCCAGTGACGACGGCCTCGCTCGAGAACAGCGTGCCTCCGGTTTGAGCCGTTCAAAACCGCGCATCAACTTTGTGCCCGGCGGTTTGTCCCTGCCAGAGAGTCATATAACATAAGACAGCGTACGAGGTCTTCACACGTAAGCATTAAGCTCCAAACAACGGGTTGCAAAACACTTGAAGCTCTTGCTCCGACTGCTCAGTAGCTGAAGGCTTTTGCGGAGCNCAGCCGGGCGTGGATGGCAAGGGGCATGAGGCTGATGGCTCCAGCCCTGATGACCATGGCCGCCATAAGCTAGGTCAGCCCGCCAGACCTGCAACACTAGCATTGCCTTCCTCAGCTGCACTTTGGGGTATATGTTCTNTGGCCAGCTCCAAGCGCAGTGGAACCCCCTCACCCAGCAGCGCCAGCTTGACAGTGTACAAGCCATTGATTTTGACAGGCACCACTGCGTGGTAGTGCTGAGCCTCGCAAGGGCAGAAGCTGATGCTGACGTCCTGGCTGGCTCCAGGAGCCAGCACGCTTGGAGGGCAATCCACTGTGATGCTGTCAGTGTTCTCAAACCTGATCAAGCACAAGCAACATATATTGGCAGGGTCAATCTGCTGTGTACACACGAAATATACTGCTTCAGCAGCAACTCAATGGTGATGTCAATGTGCTGGGCAAGCGCTGATCGCATGCATCATGGCAATCAACTACATGCATTGAGAAGTATGACCATGCAACGACTTGATGCCAAGCTTACTCAATGTCAANATCAGCTATATCGTGCTGCTGCTGGTACTACAAGGGTGCCTCAAAAGCAGTCAGCAACCAGGGACTAATGCCTGCTGCAGACGGTGCATTGNTCACAGATGAGCTCTGCCATGTTTGACAAAGCTCACTTCCATAACTTTGTCACTGATGGATACTGAAGACCCAAAGAAGNAGCAGCATATGTGTTTCACCATGTGCAGGTGGAGGCAATCAAGCCTCATATCGAATGGTGGTGAACCTCTGCTGTGAATATAGTTGTTCAACTTCCGACTCACCACACCTTGTGGTATTGTGATGCAGGCCAGCAAGCAGGCATGGTCCACGTCCAGCTTTGCGTCTGGCAGCTGAGGCTGGCACAGACATACACACTCACACACATTCCAGCAGCTCAGCAACTGAGCAAGCAAGGGATGATGAGGAGAGGACTCAGCCGCAACACACGCNGTTATAACCTCGTGTATCTCGATACTCCAAGACAGGTTGCATCGAGCTATTGGAAGTTACCTCGCCACGCTCACATGCTTTAGCAACCTCTGCTGGTCGCTGTTTCTTCAGATTTCTTGCAAGGCATGCTGCTGGAGCTGCTTTAGTAAGATTGAAACAGGACATTGGACAGCCATAGATAGCTGCAAGGTGTAGAGCGTTGTCTCCATTCTGGTCTTGGATCAGGGGGTCAAACCGCCTGTCCAGTAAGCGCTCAACACACTCCTCGTGACCATATCCAGCCGCATAATGCAAACAAGTCCGGCCTGTGCACGCACTGACGGTCTACACAGCTGCTTTCAGTCGGTGTGCTGTTGGCCATGCCCAATTTTTACCTTCCAGGTCCCGGGCCTTTGTCAAGTGCGGCTGCTTGTCCATCGCGGCAAGCAGCTTGTCGATCATGCCAAGCTTGGCTGCCGCCATCGCAGCGGGGGTGACATCCGCTACTCCAGATGACCCTGCGGCAGCAGCCTTCACGGCGGGACTCATCTGGCTTAAGAGTGCTGCCCGTGCGTTCTTGCCATCTCGATTGACAGCAAGTCCGGATGTCGTCTGTCAGCTGCGCGCTGCTTTGCGCGGTATTAAACGTTGCAACTTTTCAGCGGCGTTGTCGAGCGTTTCTCGTGCAAGGCGCCATGCGAANAGAAGGTACTGTGTGTTGTCAGCACAACAGCTACATGATATAGCCATTGTGCGTCAAGCATGATGAGTAAGCAGCATGGCAGAAGGCGCTGATGCCACTTAGGATCAGCACGCAATAGCTTGTGCCTGACAAGCTGACTAAGCTTAGCAACACTACACTACCCATACATGGTTCCTGCAACAACATAGCCCATGTGGCATGTCTGGTTACTGTGTGTCCATGCCACACAATATGCTGATCTTGCGCAGATGCAAGCTTCAATGCAGTAGCACTATCTGCTCTGAGGACACCTAGCATAGCAGAAGTTAGACTAGAGTGCCCACCATCTGGGTCATCCTCATACATATCTTGCCAGCCAGAGGCCGGCGCANGATGGCACGAGACGTGTGACAGCAGACAGCGTCAGCGGCAGTTTTACAGCAAGCGTGACTCAGGTCAACCTNTACCTGTTTGTACCTGTTGCAGCAGGGTGTTGAGCACTACTGGACACAGGACACAAACAGACCAGAGGAGCAAGTGCAGAGCATCTGAAACATACTCTGTTGATGGAGGCTCGAAGGGCTGACACCATCTGCACTTTGCCCTCTTTGGCTTCTTCATACTGTGCAGGCATAGCAAACGGGCACGCTGAGGGCGTCATGCTTTGGACAGGACTGCTACTTGGACTGGGCTCGTGAGCAGCCGGCCCAGGGCTCAGCCCCACCAATGCCCCAAGATCCGCNTTTCACGAGGTCTACAGAATGGAAGATGCTGTTGCTCATCACGACGCCGTATTGCGGTACTCGAAGCTCAACGAGTGCCAAAGTGCCTTGCGTCCTGATCCAAATGTCTGCGCGCCCCTCGACGCTGTCAAAAGCCATGGTCCCGATGATCCTCTGACATAAGGCGCCTAACGGCCGTCGTACGTACTGTAAGGTGCGAACCAGGTGTCACACAACAGCCTTGCATGGCCGTCAAGATCTGCTCTGTGTCGGTCGATGGGTAAATGGAAAAGGCTCAGGACACGATTGACTGGCTAGACCTTGACGACTGGCTTGAGAAAGACTCCAACAAACAGCCAGACATGCAGAATGCCTTTGCTTGGTTGGCCCAAGACTGTCAGCCGAGCGAGCAACAACTGCAGCATCAGCCACAGCACCATCACTCCCTTCCCGAGCCTTTGCAGCAACAAAGCGGTTTGCTTTTTCACGACGGCTTTCAGCAGCATGGTGCCCCCTTGCTTCCTGAGCTGACAGGGGTAAGAAGCCATTGTCAGATTTAGTAGCTGCCAAGCTCACACCTCTGCTTCACGCTTGCCTCTTGCTATCAGGAGATCCTAGACATGAATGTGGGGAATGTTGCGCATACATCGCTAGAGCAGATGATACAACCTAATCACCAGCCACACATAGGCATGCAGCTACGCTCAGACACATCTCAAAATGGAGCTGCACAACCCTTGCAAGAGTTGTTGCATGCCCCGCTGCTTCACTCTGCATCCCAACCTCTGCCACAAGACTCAGGTGGGGTACCCATTTATAGCAGGCTATTGTCCATGTACAGCACTCATTCCGCTGACAACACAGCAGGCATGATACGAAAGGGCAGCGTGTCTGTTAGCTTGGCACTTGTCAGTCAACTGTCATGCATCCTCCCAGTACTCTGCACACAGCACTGCAAACTGCTGCTGAGCAATCCCTGCACCAGCAGCAGGTAAGTTACAGATACATGACAATCAACAGCCACTCACGACTGCCTACAACTAGTGACAGAAACACCACCATTGTAATCAAGAAACGGCAGTGCTTCTTCACATGTTGTTCAAAATCACAACTGCTGCATATGTCAATTCCCACAACAGCATTTCTGCACTCACATCTGATCACTGCTGTGCAACAGGGGACACTTATCACAAGGGCGTGCCTTGATGGCACCATATCTTCCTAGAGATGGTGCCTCTGGCAGCCCATACTCAGAAGGTGGAGCATTGTATGCCCTTGGGTTGATACATGCAAATCATGGGCAGGATATACGCGGGTTTCTACTTGAGTCCCTGCGAGGGACTCAGAATGAGGTCAGCTTGCACAGCCAGTCTTTCCTGCTGGTCTCATGCTCTCTCAAGCCGCAATTGACCTGACAGCAGTGTCCTCCAGTGCAATGTGGTCATGTATCTGATAGGGGCTGTGCACTGGTCCCACCATATGTCAACTTGAGCACTTGCCGTTGTCACCCAACAAAGCTATCAACAGGGCGGGTGGCAGCCGTGATCCAGTCTGACTNTTGTGCTTATACTTGGCCAGCTAAACAGCACCATACTAGATGTACATCTGCTGAAATCCTGGCCATCCCAGCGACAGGCCAAATTTGCACATCTCTCCCAGTCTGGTGCTGTGCAATCCGCATGCCATTGGGCAGGATGCAGTACCATACCTCAAGGCCATCGGCTGCAGCTGGTGACACTTAAAACGCTGTGATGCATAGGGACCTTTGCAGGAGGAACAGATTATTGTGTATCCTGTCATGTGACACGGCTGAAAAGCCATCATAAGACGAAAAACACTAGGGTACATAACAACTCTCAGGCAAATCCTTCATCAACACCATGAAGCATATGGTTGCTGGCACCCTTTGTTGTGTATCACACAGATACTTGCTTTCCCAGCTCAGACCCTACACTTCTGTCAGGCTTTACAGTTGCTGCATCAGGCTTGATCTTACTTGCGTATTTACTCTCCTGCAATACATCAATGCCGTAGGCTGCTCGCAGCACAAACAACGCTGTGTCGTAGCTGCTCCAGTAGCCAAAGTGCGCTTTCAATGCAGCCAGATAGGCGCTCTCGGTTGGAGAGTCNCTGCAGGGACTGGCTTAGCGGTTTTGGGCGAAACGCTGGGTAGATGCGAAACAGTGAACGGTGCTCACGGACTTCGGCCAACACTGGCAAGGTACAGCACATACTACCTGAACATGCACCCATGTTGCCTGCTTTGCGTACGTGCTCTAGCTTCAGTGGAGATTGCACGTTCACAGTGCTTGTAACATCGACAGTCTAGATCTACACACTTGCTGATCATCACAATGACACCCAATTGACTGGCATGTCCGCATATTCGACATCACCTGAGGAGCAGCAAAGCAGCAGAACTCAACTTGTAAGTCAGCTTATGATAACTTTATGTACAAGGCAAGCGCTGGTGCAAATGCACACCAATTAGGTCTTAGCAAGTGTCACAAATCCTGGCAATGCAACAGGGCAAATTGCGCAAGAATGTAAAGCTTGTCAGTGTCATGTTNGTTGACCGGGTTGGTGCGGGGTGATCGCAGCTTTACCAGCCTAACATCCGCCACTGCGTGACGCCAGACTGACATACTGACCTGTTGCTGTGCACAAAGTTGCCGGGCACTCAGCAGCTCGCGAGAGACTGCTTAGCACTGTATAGATAGGTCAACCAGTATCAGGCACCCTAGCTACAGCAAGGCTCACGCTTTGAGGCCCGGTCGAATTCTGATTTGACGACAGCCTGTCAGCGTCTGTCAGTACACCAAGTTTGCCTCGTCGCTCAAGCTGTGCCACTGAGTCAATACGATATTCCGANTAACACTATGGCAGCTTTCCACAACATGCTCAAAGACACAGCAGAAGCATCCTTACTGTGTAGACCTTGACAGTGTCAGGAGGCAATGGCACTTGGCGGTCATCTGGGAACCCTACTATGCTGCTTGGCATGCCACTGTCCTTCCTGCCCTGCCGATCCCGTTGCACCTCATAGTGCGCTTGTAGTTTTTCGATTGGAATGCCTCCTATCTCCTTAACTTTGATTGTCCGAAGATCAGCTACATTGCCAAGCAGCATGGACTGCTGCGCACCATTGGTGTCTGTGTACATATTGAACAAATCCCCCTTATTGCTCACCTGCAGCAGCCACGGACAGTTTGCTTTGTCTTGCACCGAGCTTATTACAGCATTTTGAGGGCCAAGATGCTGGCTGGAAGTCCATTGCAATGCCTTCAATTGATGATGCAGGACATTGCAGCTAAACGGCCATCTGCATGCATGTTTGTCAATTGAGAAGGACATGCAGGTATAAGTCAGACAAAGTGTTCTGGAAACATNACAAGTATCTCATAGCAACCAGTGAGCAGCCACTGTGTGCCATGCACCGGCATAAGTGGTTTGAGGAGAAGGAGCTACCCCTCAAATATGTTGGCTACTCCACCTGCTTCAGGAAAGAAGCCGGTAGCCATGGTAGAGACACTCTAGGCATATTCAGGTCAGTTTACATGAGCTGCAAGCTAGAGTCCTGACATCAATTGTACCAGTGCCAGTACGCAGTAACTGCAGGTCTTGATGTGAATGAGTACATCAAGCGGGCGAAGACATGTGAACAACATGAACGCACAAGCCCTGAGTCTCAGGTGCAAGCACAATCTTGACAATAGTCCTGTCTGCCTATGTTTTTGCCATGGCTGTCTGGTCACATGTTGCCTGTCCTGAAATGCATATCATGCAGCAAAGTTGGGTTTCCTTGTATACCTTGGGCACTGCAACTGTTAGGCTTACGGTAAAAGATTGGCACACTGTAAACATTGGGCACACTGTAAGTGCTGGACACACTGTAATTGTTGAGCACACTGAAAAGTTGGGCACACTGTAAGTGATAGAGTTGTTGGTTCTGTGCTTGAGTGGTGCACTTGTGGGTGAGTGCATATTGCTTGTGCACATGCCATTGGCAGGCAAATGGCAACACAGTTGTTAACCAACAATGCTGTGTCATCGCTGGATNAGCCGTGCACTGGTGTAGATACAGCAAGCAGTGGGAGTGACTGGGCGCCTGGCAATGAGGACAGGTCAAGACCTGCCCCAGCCCCCAGACGCACAAGATGCCCAGACACTGTTCATGATGTTCAGTCTGGCGACTTCTACAGCACTCCTGCATGCCTCTCTGCACCATGCTCAGCTAGTGACGTCCTGGAGGTGACCTCACAGCTGTCTATGCAACGTGTACTGCCAGTGCTTTGCTAATGCCAGTTTGGCTGCATACAGCAACGTCTTGTTCATAAGCAAATGCGGACCTTGTCTGCAACGTGTGCAGGATATTGACTGTGTTTGATGCGGTGCATGTTGTTTTACACGCAAATAGTGCAAGAAAGGGCTTTGTCTATTCCCAAGTCTTTTGGTCTGCTGCAAAGGCCATCTTGAGCATATATGTGTGAGCAGGTTGCAGCCATACTTGGTGGCAAAGTCAAGTTCAGCTTGAATGACCTGTATGCCACATGCACTGCCTGGGCTGACCAGGACGCTCAGCCAGGCACAAGCATGCCTTCCTGGCCAGGACTGGCAGCAGCTGCCACCCTTGTGTCCACTGNCAATCAACAAGCTGCAAAAGGTCGTCAACCCGAGGCACAGGATGGTCTTAACCGAATGGCTTGCCGAGGTAAGTCAAATTCAGCTACAAATACCCAAGCTACATATCAAGTCGTTACGACAGCTCATGTCTTCGGTAACCTGACTTGGCGCCAAGTTGCGCAGGTGTCGTGGGACTGGCAACTCGAGTCAACCATTCTCTTCAAAGCCGTCAGTTACTTAGATCAGTACTTGAGTCAACACACCGTCGACGTTCTCGCAAGGTAAGTCCCTTTATTGCGGTTCATGCCTCAAGCCCCTGTTAGCTGTACAAAGATACTTTCGATGCACAATGTGCGTTGAGATTGCTCCCCGGTGTTGCTCATGTACACGTGGCGAAGCATGCCCCTCGACATAAGTAACGTCGCCTGTGTGCTGCAGTNCTGTGGCTATGAACCTATCTATGATGACAATGAGGATGAGTCTTCTGATGAGTGTGAGATGGACAGNGAGGCTGCAAACAGCAGAATGCTGCACAGGCATGCCGTTGAGTGCGGCTGTGTCATGCAGTACCTTGTCACCGTCGTGCCGTGGCAGTGGAGGGGCTTGACAGCGCAGCAGAACAGCTTGTTGAGGTGGATGCTGAGGGAGAGGGCTGGGTGTCCACAGCAGAGACTGGCCATGCTGCAGACCAAGCCACAGGCATTCCTGATCTGGATGAACCAACATCTCAACAACAGCCTGGCAGAGTCAGTCATCTGGTCAACACACCGGATGATGATGTGCCTGATATCGATGACCTCGCCATTGAAGAGGAAGATGATGAGGTAATGATCAACATTTGGTGCGCTATTATTGTTCAGCTAGCTTGGTAGCTCCCGGGCCACTTTCTTGACACATTGCTTCATCTGTCACCACTATGCATGTGTGCATCAAGCAACAAGTTGCAGGGTGTGTGATGACCCTCATCAATATCTGAAACAACTAGTGCTGGGGTATTTGGCGTGTTGGCTTCTTCATGTACACAGCATTGTGCCACCGTCCCGCCCAACACACCCTGCATCATGTTGTGCCAGAGTCAGAGCTGCCTGCAACAGGAATGGCAGAAAGTTTGAGACTCAGCTGAAGGTCCCGCCAGCGCACATACTGCCTTGTGGCTTCAGACATGCTGCAAGGCATGTAACAATATGCTGCATGCGCTTCAGTGCGAATGAAGTGAAAGGTAGCAGACATAAGACCAGTGTTGTGGCAAGCAGTAAGCTGTCACACATAACACATAAAAGCTGCCAGCCTTGACATGTCATGACAACCTGATGCGGTTGCATAGAGGCTGTGACTTGGCCTTTTATGGGTGAGATGGCTTTTTGAGTTGTCAGTCAGGAATGTCAATCACAAGAAGTATGGGTTTTCTGGACTGACAAAAACTTTGTTGTGCTAACGCGCTTACATGACACCAGCACCAGAGAGTGTGTGGATGATGTCAGCCTTCCACGACTCATCCACATCACACAAGATGATGTTCTGGTTGGGAGTCAGCCTGACAGGCAGCTCATAGCGCTCAATGACTCGTCTCAGAGCCTTCTTGAGGTCCCCCTTGAGCCTGCCATTCTGGATGTAGATGCCATATGCCAGCTTGCCGTCACCCTGGTCCATCCACCCCAAAAAGTCTTTGAACTCCCATTTAGGGAGGGGCCTGTGACCACATGCAGGGTGTCACTCTTTGCACACACGTTAGACAAGGTGGCATTCTGGCACTGGATTGACAACTGAAATGCCATTCAAACTCCATGATGTTACAGACCAGGTAAGCTTGATTCATGCAAAAAGTAGGTACGCGCACACACTGGTTTACTGACTTAGGCGGAAGCATAGGCTTTGTGCTGAAAGTCTTCACAAGATGTTATCTTGCGCTTGTCATGTGCTCAGACCCTCAAAACAGGCAGCATGCTACATCAGTAGTCATGTGCACATGCTGACATGGCAAGTGATGAGCAGCCCCACCCTGCCAGCACCCTTTCAGTCATACGACTGGCAACTATTTCTGCCATCATGCCTCCAAACAGGTATCATGCAGATACACGCTTGTGTAGCACCAGAGAACGCTTCCAGGCAGCACATGCAGGCTCTCAACTTCTGTAGTTGACATAGTCAGAACAGTCACCGCCAATCAGATCCCAGGACTGCTGACTCCAGCCATTGATGTGACTAAAAGGAATGTGGACAAGCGTAGTCACACGCTGCTAGCCCACTTGACTACCACAGGAGCCAACAGCAAAGCAAAAGAACTTCCGCTGGGTGCATTCCTTTAGATCAACATAGTGATCAACACAACAGTAATAAACATAAGCAGAGAATCGTGTAAATTTACNTGTGGCAAGTTGTGGCAAACAGCAACGAACTTTGGTTGCGGTTGGACCTCACTGGCGCGACCATCACGCCACATCAGGTGCGCCTGCCGTTCGCATTGTAGCGCGGGTTGTGAGCGTTATATCCGTTTACCTGCAAGTCCTGAGTTGTTACTATGTACAGGTGGTTGCACTGCTGAGTCGCCATCAGGACGTAACGCTGTTGAAGTTGAGACATGTTCCTGGTGGTGCCTCTGTTTTCAGGCAACAAGAGCTGCCTGACGTGCCTGACCTGCCTGTGTTGAGCCAGTAAGTCATCTGACCACCTGCCATCCGCCAACCTTCCCTGCTGCCATGCATGTCTATTGTAACAGGGCTCATGCTGTAGGTTGACATCTCTCATTCTTGGGGATCAGATAGCTGTGCAACACGATGATCTTGAGGACATTCTGTGGCAGCTACCGCAGCTTTTACGGCTGGAGTTTTGCTGTGCAAAATTTGGTCAGGCACATTTTACAGCATGCCACTCCTACAGCAAGCNGGTCGATCTATTGTCAAGTACCCAGCAGAAACGTGACCTGGCAACCTCCCTTGGAGTTCCTGCACACTTGCTGACAAGATTTCTGTGTGAAAGCAGCCGNATCCTTGACTGCTTGCAGTGCCATTCATTAGACCTCAGCATGGGCAAGTGCATGCCATATTTGGCCAACTTACCTATAAGAGCGCCTGTGACGCCTACAATGAAATAGGTAGTGTCCAACATCTTGGGGTACTGGCTGCGGTCCTTCATGCTGCGGTAGATGCTTGGGAACACAGCATGGCCAGAATAGACAAAAGCGCTCAAGCCAAATGTGACTGGCAGACTGTTCAGATGCAGAAGAGAAGTGTGGGCTGTGTGGACGCCCCCAGCAACAAAATTGTAGACCACAACCCCTGCAGAGCGACGGTACCGCATGAGCAAACGGCAGATGCATATCCAAGTATAGCCAAGCTACATAGCCATGTTCTGACAGTTCCCTGAACCCACTGCATCTTCCCTGCGCAGGATGCCTCTGTGATACGTGTGTACCCTGTATGCTTTATATGATATTGCTAGGACATTGCGATAAGGACAGTGCGGTGCTGCCAGATGCTGCAAACGCTACATGGGTCTGCAACTTGGGTGTATGGCCACAAACAGGATTTCCGAATACAATTCANTACAGCGTGCTGTCAACATCAAAGCAAACTGCCTGCAAACAATACAGCACTTCGCACAACAAGCTGCAAATGATTGCCTAATGCAGGAGATGGCTCTCAATCGCCAATAACCTTTCTCAAATTACCTGTGCTGACCGCCAAAGGGCAAGCACCTGTTGCGATGCTTCCAAGTTGGCCCCTGCAACAGTAACGGTTCAAGCCAAGCTCAGCGTTGAAAAGCTTGCTCCTAGAGGCTGCCGAATCAAAGGTGAACACCTGCGTGCTTGCTCATGGCCTGAACAGCAAGCAACTTAGACGTTTCGTGGTACGCTGTACGTCTGCGCCAGGTCGGGTAGCTATAACCGAATGGGTTTGGCCGGCATGCCTGCTTCGCCTCAAACCAGTTCTGCAGTGCAGGTAACTGTCGGCATGTCGGAGAGTGCAACGCCATTACGCCTGCCTCTGCATGCGTGCACTGGAATATTGCGTGGGATTTGTCGTAGTAGCGGCAACATTTCTGCGAAACGCTCTGTGTAAACGCTCGTGAACGGTCTCCCGACCTTGCTTGACCGGCTTGAGCTCCTGTCTCTAGATGGCAAACAAATTGGTCGTTTGAAACATTTCATTTTGGTGCTTTGGCTTGGCACTTTGTGTCGGAGTGTTGCACAGCGATTGATCAGGCGTAAGCTCTTCTGTCCTTAGTAACACCAATCACTGCTGATCAGCGGATTTGGACACATCACTCGCGTTCTGCGATCGCGAACCTCTAGCTGCTGCACCAGCAGACATGCTCAGCAGTGGTCTTNCCACAATTGAGCATGCACCACACTTGCAACTCACAGCAGCACAAACCTCGTCAATGCAGAACCAAGCTTTGGGGAACAGCATACTCCCTGAGGCCATATCTGGGAGGACATCAGCATATGCATCCTGGTCCATGTACAAACATGTCTTGTGGAGCTTCAGCCTGTCTGCTGTTTCCCAATCATCATCAGCCCACCGATAGGGCCGCATGACAATTTCAGCAAACATGAATGCTGCTGGCCCATCAGGTGCCGCGTTCTGCAAAACAGCAGAGTAAGTGTAACAGCAGCTGAGTGTGCTCCTGCAACAATGTCAACGTACTGTGGAAAGGTGTCACTTGTAACTCAGCTCCAACGCAAGCCGGCACCTGGAGCTTGGCAAATGCATGATGATTGCACTCAATTCATGCCTGTCTTGTTACTCGTCAGAGCTTATTTGCATATACAACCACCTGCTGTTGCAACTCCTCATAATGCAAGGCTGATGTACTTATATTCACAACATGGCTCACAACATGGCTCACTTATAAGTGGCTGCACACGATGTTGTTACACAGCTGTTGTATACACCACGGTTTGCCCTCATGTTATCAGCTTGGTCTATGTGTTTGCAGTATTGCTCCTGCATCCTGACATTCTGTATGCCAGCATACAACTGCTGCAAGTTGGCTGTGCAGGGTGTCATATGTTATGAGAGCATCATGGAGGCAGCAGAGAGTAAAGGGTATGTGCATCAAGGCGCGCCCGTTATTTGCAAGCCCAGCTTCAAGGTAAACGCGCAGCGCCCATATAGTAGGTAGCTTGACATGTGCAAATTTGATGGAAGGGGGCAGAATCTGCCACCACAGAGTGAATGATGCACCGGAGTATACTGCTGCCTTGCCTTACTTCTATCAGGGCTTGACTGGGAAGCGCAATGATATTGTGATGATGAACACTGGTCTGTGGTGCAACGATGTCGACACTTACACAAGCAGGCTCAACACTTTTGCAGCCTATTACAAGCAGCATAAGCAGGAGTTGCCATTCTTTGTCTGGCGGGATTCCAGTGTTCAGTTCTTCCACACCCCAACGGGTGACTTTGACAAGTCTGAGCATGCAGTCTGTCAACCTATTGGCATGCCGGGAGGAGGCGTCCTGTTGGATCAGNCCAGCAGTGCATGCTCACAGTGACCAACATAACCTGGCAGAGCTCTAGGCATATTTTCGCCACCAGAAACGCTACACATGCTCCGGTAAATACTTAGTGTTGCAGAACAAGCAATCAACATACGGTGTCTAGCACAATCAGTGGCCTTGATCACCAATCTGCTGTGCTCCCAGCATTCATTGCTTTGATAACGCAATCAGGTTGAACTGGATTGAGTTTGTGTTGGCCATGAACTGCCTTGCTACAGAGGCAGCGTCCTGCAAGCATGCATCATTTGGATCACAACTGCGCACTGCAAACAGTGTGTGTTCGATTTGACTTGCAGGCGGTGCCCTTGTGCTGCTGCCTGTGCAAATTCAATTGCAAGTATGAGCACACAAAGCAGCTGTGCTTGCACAAACACAAACCGTACCTATGCAGGGCGAGTGCATTGTACCCANCACCACTGCACCAGCCCCAGATGCTTCAATTGGTTCAGCCGGCACAGGCTCTAGAACCATCACCACTGCACCAGGTCCAGATGCTACAGGGGCTTCAGCTAGCACTGCACCTGATACAACTACCAGTGCCCCTGCTCCACAGGGCTCATCAACCTCAACAAACCCAAGTTCTATTTCTTCTGGCCCCAGCAGCCAAGTTGCAGCTGGTCCATCAGACGCATCATCTGGCACAGGGCCCCTCACCACCTCCAACCCAGTCGCCTCTTCTGCTCCATCGCCAGCTCCAGCTGTGTCATCAACTCCCACCCCTACTCTGACCCCAACTCCTTCACCAACCCCTACCGCTGCACCGGTGTGAACATCATGATTTCTGTTGGTCTTGCTTTTGTCTTATGTATACAAAGTCTTTGCTCTGTTTAGGTGTTCTCAGAGAGCAGCATTGTCCCCGCAGTGACTTCCAAAGCAACTCTTGGAAGTTATGCCACCGTGGAGTCCTTTGGCTTGGCTGACAGGTTGAGGGTAAGCGCTGACAACTGTACCAATCTGCAACAAACTGATTATCCTATTCCTGTGAATCCAAACATGTGTGCACTCACAGATTATATGGCTGCATGACAAACTNTTGTACACTTGTGCAAGCTTGTGCTTATGCAGGCTGGTGCTGAGGCAGAGATACAGTGTATTCTCCATGAGCAACTTTTACATAGGCAGGCTGAGGCCAACAGGGTAATCAAGCAGTGTTACCACAGATTACCTGAGTCAGGTTGCCCCAACTGGGTGGCAGTATGCCCCACATGCTGTTGTTATTCATCGCCAAGCGTTGCAGCTGCACAGCAATGCAATGCGTTCCATTGCATAGCACGACAATGTGGCAACAGCTGCATGTATGTGAGCGCAGATGCAATGAGTTGGGAGTTGCGCTGGTACAAGACAAGCACAGCACAATGGAGGCATGTCTGGTTTCACACAACAGGTAAGACTCACTTGCCTGCAGTAGTGCGCCAACACAAGTTGGCAGTGTTCCTGTCAATCTGTTTACGCTTAGGTCTNGCAACAAGCACTACAGCAGGCCATTGCAGTGTTGCAATAATTTCATGAATGTAACATCGGCAGCACGAAGTCCAGTCGGCCTAAATACATGCTTTTTCGACTGAAACCTATTGCCACTGCTGTAGGTTACGGACCGCCGCTGGAGTCGGGAAGCAAAGTGGTAACAGCGAGGTGATCACCATCGAGCGTCCTTGTTTGAGCGCTGGGCGCACTTCGAAGAGAAAAAGAAATTTTTGCATGACGCAAGTGAGCCGTGATGTTCTGCTCGATGTCGACGCGTAGGTAATTGAGTACAATGGCAGACTCGAGTGCTGCAAGCACAAGTGGCAGAGCAGGGTCGGGAGGCGAAGAAACGGATGGAGGCATTGTCATAGAACGACACGACAATAATGCTGTGTCTTGCCGTTGGACGTTGCCCGGCTTTTCCCAGCTCTCCAAACAAAGGACTAGCACAGGGTGGCTAGCTGTAGGCGCAGGCCAGGACTGCAGGCTTCTTATCTATCCTGGAGGTACAAAATGCATGATCGCGCACACTCCCTGCTTTGTGGCCGTCCTTTCCGCCGCACTTGAGCCGGCTGTTGTGGATCTGCTGTGTCCTTACACGCTCAGTAACAGCTGCAAATGCTCAGCATGAATCCTTCAATGACTGATCAGTGGCATCAAAGCATGAAACAGAACTGCTTTGATGTCATGTAGCTTTTGTATGAATATGCAATACTTGATTGCAGGTGACTCACAGGCATTGCCCGGCTTCATTAGCGTTTACCTGCAAGTCACCGGCAGCTCTGGCAAGTGGGAGTGTTTTGCCAGTTATCGCCTGAGCATTCTGAATCAGCAAGATGCAAGCAAGAGCATAGTTAGAGACAGTTGGTGAGCACCCACTAGCGTGACATGCATCGCCAGTATCTTGCTGTCTTGTCAAACTTATGGACGTGTGCACCACAAGGGCCTGCTGTAGCATCGTTGTGCTGCTCAGGCACCGCTTCTCTGGCAAGAAAAAATCTCACGGCTGGTGTGACTTTGCGCCAGCTGCCACAGTCACAGATGCTAGGCAAGGTTTCAGCGTCAGCGACAGCATCATTGTGACAGCTGACATTCTGGTCCTTGATGAGGAGGTGACCTTCACCAAAGATGGTGAGCCCAGCACAGGCAGNCTCTGCACGCTTATGTCTTATTGAATGAGCAGCTACAACGACCAAGCGCTTTAGTGCACACGCCAGTATGTAGTCAGGACTGTCATGCAGATACCTAATGGCTTTGCAACAGTATATGGACATCCTCTGCAATGAGCATTGCCTACTGAAGTATGTTGCCCTGGTTGCACAGTCTGCATTGCAGCACTCATGCATGTGCACAAGAGATGTGCTCATCACGGCAGGACGTCTTCTGGGCAAGATATGGCCTTGAAAATAAGCAGTCTTGGATCAGAGAAGCATCACAGCCTGAGGCACCAGGCAGGCTGCTTGATGGCTCTGCGCAGCCTGTGGGGTGGTAAACCCCTCTTTTTGCGCTCAGCACGAGCTCGCACTCTGCGATTCTTCTGCATGTGCTCCTCCACCAACCGTGCAATATTGGCTGCCTGTATGCCTGCAAACGTCATGTGTTTCAGAACAACTACCAATTTTTGCCAATGCTTGACAACTTCGTCACATGATCCCCCCGTGAGTCACACATACCTGGATTTAAAGGCCACATGGTAGCTTGACAATGGCATTGCAGACGGTATGTGTTGCGTACAAGCAACCCAACAATGACAGGGGCTATCTAGATGCAGTCCAGCAGCATAGCACTGATGCATGCTGACGTGCAAACTTGCCAACACTTTGCAGCTGCACCATTCGGTTGACGGCTTGATTGAAGCACATGAATGCGCAACAAGCACATGCATGTTGTCCGCCGCTGTACTAATGCTCGCTCAGCACCTTGCTTTGCAAATCGTTTGGCAGTGTTGGCTCGAATGGAGGCTTCATGCTTGGCCACAAACTCCGCAGGCAGGTCTGACAAGGTCCTGCCCACCAGGTGCCTTTGCCCCACAGCCCGAGGCTGTTTTGTTATAGGCTCCAGTCTTCCCAGCTTAGCCTTGCGCATGTTGGACAGCGCATTAACCTGCAATGCCGTCAGTTTTCGACACCTCATTGGAAGAAGATGTTTTGCAGGATGCTCTGCTTTGCACTTCGCCTATCACAGCTGACAGCTCAGCTGTCAGAACCTGGGACATGGCAGGATATGGCACATCCATGCAACACATGCATGATGTATAGTGGCGTAGCGATGGCCCTTGCCAAAAAAAGCAGCAGCANCTCCACAAGCGCAGCAGCGCAGCAGCAGCCGATGCCTGATCAGACTGGCCGCAGTGTGCTCTCGGCAGCTTTTGCAGGTATGGACAACCTGCAGCTGCATCACAAGGCACCTGTGTGTGTTGGTCTACCCTGTCGAGTCCTTGAGAAATGGTAAGTAGACACTTGAGCCCTGCGCAATGTCCTCCCTCAGTGCTTGCCTTTTCTGTGCATGCTTGTCCAGAGGGAATGCGGAATGATCGGCATGGTCAGGTGATTTATCATGGTCCATCACGCACTGCCAGCACAATGCCTCTTTGCTGTCAGCATCTCTGGCTGTCTCCCAGGATCTGGACATGTTGAGGTATGGCACACAACATAGAAAGTGCAGTGCAGAGGCATAGCTGAGGTGAAACCCTAATTGATGTAACCCATACTTGGCCATTCATACATGTACAGGACTCCATATATACTATGTACAGTACAGCTTGCTTGGCATCTTTGCGCTTGGGGCAATGTCGCAGTTCATGAAAGTCGTGTTGGTGTCACATGGAGCCCATGTTGTAGCGGATGCCGTGCGGATGCCGATTACACGCTTCGCGTCTCATACTTGTGGTAGTAATGAACCGTTGGCTTGCCTACACCAGGCTGGCTAATCCTTGATGATCTCTGCGAAAACTGTATCCGGCAACAACTTCGTCATGTCCCTTACGTGAGGGAAGTATAAGGTGTGNTTTGGCCTCAGCCTCCCGCACCTCTGCCAGGCGTACAAGCTCACGCATATTCTCCTCCTTGCTTCGCAAGCCTGCACAGCAACNTTATCAGGAAACACTTGTCTCAGCAAACAAGGCCAAAACACCATGCAGCTTGGCGGCACTCAGATCAACTTACATATTGTTTCTGCAAACCAGTGTCAACACACANCAGACATATGACACAAGGAGCACAAGGAGTGGTTTGGGCTGCGAGGTTCACTTGCTCACCACAATCAATTGACATGTACGAAAAAGTACCATCCTGTGCATGCGGGTGCGACAGATGGCACATGAAATGCAGCATCAACAGCATGCTCTCTTGCACACCAGCAGATGTCATTGAATTGCATTAAGGACCCAATGGCACAGCCATGCAGTGCCAGCACAACAGTCACAGGGTGCAACCTACCTTGAGCAAAGTCAACCTCGCTGTTCAAGCCTAGTCTCTTGGCGTCCAATGATCTGATGTGGAAGATGTCAGTGCTGAAGGGCCTTAGCAGAATTGCCCCTGCCCCTGGTGCACAATTTGCCCCTGTGCCCCCAAGACATAAAATTGTAAGTCCTCAAAGCTTGTGATGACTACTTCGCCACGATTGATGTTGGTTGAGTCACTCCTTGCATGCCAGAGAGTTGCACAGACAGATGACAATCATGCCTCCAATCCGCTGTGTGCATGTCCACAGCTTAGGCTTTAACCCCTGACCTCTAGACCCTAGCAGGGGTTGTATACCTGCGCTGACAACAGTTGCAGCCTTGCATTTTGCTGACTTTGTAGAGGGATTTGAGTTCATCAGACACTCTTGACAGCAGGCANCGGCATGTCGGCGCGATTCAAGCACACAGTCTGCAACTGTAGTTGCACATCTTCAAACAATCGTGTGATTGCATCTGTAGTCTCAGGACGGGTGATAGGGTACGAGAAAGGGGGAAACCAGGGAAGCAGTGTCGAGTGACTGCCATATGATATTGATCTATTGTAGGTGACACACACCCCAATACTTGTTGCATCAGAAATGGAATTGAGATTCGCCACATTGTAATCCATGCCAAACACCGTACTGACGACATTACCGCTGTCACCAGTGATGTCATTACCAAAGTGCAGGTCACCCGTGACNTGAATGTGACAGCTTCATCAGCAGCTGTTACAGCAGTCCTCGAGCTAGTACTTTGCGCCGATACAGCAGAGCAGCTACCCCACGTCAAATCTTGGGGTTGGGTATGAATGCGTCAGACGATGAAGAGGTTGGCAGCCCTCTTGCCAGCACATTGACCACTGCTAGAACAGCTCAGACAGAAATGCTCCTTGGGTCAGCCAGTCTTGCACTTCACAGGACGGTTTGACTATTGNCAAAAACTTGTCAATGACAGCATTTCACTACAGAGCAAGCTCTAGCCAGGGCAGCGTTGTTCCATTGCCTGGCTTTGTGCTACAGGCATTGCTGTGACAACATTGGTGCAGATGGAGAGGCAATGAATGGCTGTTGTGTGATCTATGTTATGCAAAGCTGTGAGTGTACCTGCTGGGCGAGTTCTGCCTTCCTGCCTAAATTCCTTGGATTTGTCATATCAAAGACACCGAACCTCTTTAAGATGTTTGGCAAAGCCACGCCTTGAACAAATACCAATTTGACTGCTGCTGGAACAGCGCCTGACATGCAATGTGACATTTGTCAGCAGCAGTGCGAGCAAGCGTNTTTCACTATGTGGTCAAGAAGGATGCCAAGCTCGAGGAGTTCAGGTCAGTGCTGACATTGCCTTGGCCAAACCGACATTGTGTTCAGCGCTGCCTTGCATTGTTGGGCCACTGCTTGGTTCGGCAGCTTGATACTTTTGCACATGCCCTGTCAACTGCAGGTTCACATTGGCATGTGTGCAGCCCTGATTGAAGCAGCGTACAGGTGTAGGACCCATTCCCACCCAGGCCTTCTGCAGGTCAAAGTCGTAGAGACAACACTCATTCTGTTTTGCAGGCACATGCTGCAGAGTGTCAGAGCTTACTGTGAGACACGCGGCTTGCCACCTGACCTTCAGCAGCGTTTGCTGTCCTACTTCGAGTTTCAGCAGCAGAAAGCCATGGACTCAGATGGATCGCGTATCCTGAGGGCACTGCCGGACTCCCTGCGTATGAAAGTGGCCAGTCACCAGTACAGCTATGTCATACAGCGCAACTCATCTCTCTTCAAGGGTTGCAATCTGCAGGTGTGCTCAGCTTCATTCCTTGACCTGCTATGCAGCTTTCCACAAAAAGTGAAACAACTATGCAACTGTTCGCTCACCACTGCAATCCAGCCTAAAAGGCTGTCCCATTCCCTCAAGACCTGCCTTGCCAATATTGTTGCAGTGTGTACCTCATACATTATGGCAGTGTGAGCATCAGCACTTCCTGACACACATGTACTCAGGTGACCAAAATTTGATGTTGAAATCCTGCCTGCCCTGCAGTTCCTGAACCAGCTGATGCTGAAGCTGAGAGAGATGTACCTGATGCCAGGAGAAACCTTGATCAGGGCTGGAGACATGTCACGAGAGTTAGCATTTGTTGCCCGGGTAAGACAAACGGCTCTGAGCTAGCTGCGATTACAATTCCATGCACATGCAGGTGCCAACAGCAGTCCACAGCGTCCTGCTCCTGCTCTCATGCACAAAGTGTGTTCAGTAGATAGTTCTATATGCAGTACACAGCATGTGTCTGCGTCGACCATGCTGTGCATCTGCATGCAAGGCATTTTAGAACCTATGAGTGAGGCATTGTGCATCAACAGGCATGACTGGTGCAGGGCGTCATTGCAGAGGTGCGGGAGGACAATGTCATACGCAGTGTACGTGAGGACTCAGAGAGCAGCTGTGTCGGAGAGATTGCCTTCTTCATGGGCATTGCCCAGCCACGCACCTTTCAGGTGTGACACTCAGCCGCCCATGATGCATGTCAGATACCTGATGCTTGTCAGGCCAATATGCACACTGTCAGCCAACAACTCACAGTACGGCCAATGCCTGTCATGTGTGACCTTCCTTGTCTATTGCCTCAGCTCCTGCACGACTTATCATGTCAATGCTTGACTGCTTGTCACCCTTATGAGCTGTCTGCAGGCTCGTTCTACTAGTGATGTCACACTGCTGGTCATCTCCAAGCTAGACTATGAGGAGCTGGTGCACAACTACCCAGAGCAAAATGACATCATTGTTACCAATGTGCTCAGCCTGTTTGGCTTAGANCAAGCACTGGCACTCACAAAACCTTGCACGTTTGACCATATGTAGCATATAAAGCACATGTTGAAACCAGGGCGCCAAGCTTGTACGGGCCTGGCTTCAATCTATGCATTATATGCCATACACAGATGGTTAAAANTACCAAAGGCTGCATAGCTCTTGCCTGCTTTGGGATGGCCTTTGTCCCTTGATGGGTGCTTGCTGTTGGTCCCTGTTCCTGACACCTGCTCGCTGTTCAGGGGGTTCAACAGGAGCTTGCTACTTGCTGCGCCAGGGCTGCAAACACCTTGGCCTGTAGATTTTGCTGCAAGGGCAGTGCTGTTCTTTGCTTGTGTTTGCTGCACGTGTAGTGCGATGAGGTCAGGTTGGTCACAACAACAGATTGGCCACCCATGTCACAAATATTATTGATATGATCAGAAGTATGCAATGTTACCTGAGCGAGCCTTTGATCAAGATCTGAAGCTGCATTTGCTGTTTGACTGCTGCCAGCTGATTGACTTGTTGCAGCGCCTACATCTGATGAGCCAGCAAGTGCATCAGCATGTTGCTTATGCCCAGGCTGCATGACGCTGCTGGAAGCTTTGCTTGGTGTGTCTCTAGCTGCCTGCAATTCCTGCTGGAACATTTGTCTCAGCTGAGGGTGCTCCAGATTGTAAGCGAGGGATTTGGCTGCAAGGTCCTGCTTTTCCTCATCCTGCACTGCCCTTGAATGTGTNCAGCCAGATGGGTACAGAGGAGCTTTGTCGTGCCAAGGTCCGTGTTTCACGGTCCATCGGCAACTCACGTATCATCTGCAGATGGCATCGCTGGCATAAGTGCTACAAGTCAGTGCCAGGTTGCAAATTTGGTGGTCAGAAGCTGTCACTGTGAATGCAGTCTTACTGTATGGTATCTGTGATCAGCTTGTGAGTACTCAAAACACAGCATGTCATACCAATGTCACTGCAGCAAATGCATACACAGTTGTTGCTGACAGTGCCATCTGTCAGCAACAGATGACACTGTTGCTGTGTCATCTGTCATGACACAGACATGCAGACTGTCTGCAGACTGCCTGCAGACTTTGGCCACTACAATAATGTTGCACATTGACTTCCAGCTGTACAAGGCATGCTGACAGGCTTGCATTCTGCATCTGCACTGTGGTTTGCAAATTTCAACTTTTTATTCTGTAAACTTGACCTCACACTGCTATCACACAGTAAAATGCAGTCAAAATGTTGGTGCTGTCGCCATCAAGTGGATTTTTCACCTTGACACTGCCTTTGAGCACAAAGTACATATCCTCCACCTCGTTGCCCTGGTAGTAGACAACTGACTTGGGAGGCAGCACCTTCTCAGTCAGCACCACTGCCAGGCTCTCAAGGGTGGAGATGGGCAGCCATTCAGTTTCTGGTACCTGCACATGTAATAGTGTCTTGCAACTTACAACACTACTCGACCATTCTGGTACTTGAAGAAAAATAACATGTTTGGAACTAGCTGTGTGTGACATGTTCTGGTCAAGGCAACTGTGTGAAGCTGCCATTGACTGTCAAGCTTTTGGGCAGCAGATAGTGTGTTCAAGTGCATGGGGTTGCAGGTGAATTTGCACCGACGTCGTCAATGATGCAGCATAGCATGACACTGCAGAGCACTTGCTTGCAGAGGCCAAGGAAGCCATGGCACTGTGCAAAAGCACAACACAGGGCAGACTGATTGCGACATCAGTGAAGGTTGTTAGTTGTGCACACAAATATCAAGGACCCCAGTCCGCTATTTTGGCTCCCCAACCCCTTTCTCCCTCAGACCCTTCTTTTCCCCCAACAGCTTTAGTCATCCACAAGACTGTCTCATGCAGGTGACGTGTAAGACATGTCAAGCAAGCCAGCAGCATGATGCGGCATGCACACAATAACACAGTATGCACATGCAGCATGTGCAAAGAACGGAGAAAGGGAAGATGCAACAGAGTAGAAACTGAAAGACAACCTCTTTGAGGAAGGCAATTTTGTTGCGCAGACTGCCCTGCTGTAGGGGCTGCAGTATACGCCGAAAGTCTTTAATATCCACCACAAAGAGCTCTGTCTCTACTGCACACCTACAAGTTGCTCTACGCCGACCATGGCCCTGCACATGTAATTTGATGCTCTCATTCTGCTGACACTGCTATGACACATGCACACAACACCTGCAAATTACCGACCCTGGTCCTGACCATCTCAGTGCTCAAGCCACATGACACAACAGCAAGTGCTTGCAAGATGTATCAAGAGTATGTCTGCATAACATGCATCCATGATCAGGGTGGGTACAGATATGATTTACATAATGCAGTGTTGACGGCAGCCGGCAGTGCTGAACTGCACTGATGTTTCATGAAGGAGAGCTGCCTGCTTGTTTTGCTGCAGGATGCAATGACAGCGAACCTCGTGAAGGGTTCATCATCAAGTAGATTGCTTTACCTGCATAAGCGCCAGCTCTCCAAAGGCTGCTCCAGCTAGCAAATGCGCCACAGTCTTGCATGCCTACAAAGCCATGCTCACTTATCCCAGCATTGCGTTGATGGACATCTGCTCTGGCATGTCACAGAAGCATTTTGATCACTCAATCCCAAGGGCACATAGACACATGTCTTAAGATGCGCAGATGGTGGTACAACTAATGGACAGCATCAGTCATGCGTGCAACGCACCTGTATTTCCATTGAAAAGTCTTCATCTTCACAGACCAGCACATCTACTGCACCACTCAAGATGATGTAGAAGTGCTCACCAGTGTCACCTTGCTTGAAAACAACATCTCCTGACAAGTAAGAAGCAAAGCCCATATACTGCAAAAAACATGACATTAGCTGGACATTAGGAATCAGAAGGCACGATGCGATGTCAGACCACCCGGAGCCGACACCATGACCACTCCATTGTTGCTGTGCATGCAGATTCAAAGGCATGGGACTGTAAACTGCTGACCTGGCATAGCTCCAATCTGATGGTTTGTGGCAGGTCAGTCCCATATCTTGACCATCTCGTGAGAGCATGTTCAATCTCCTCGATGTTATCCTGACTTCTGTCTTTTGGACTGCGGGACAACCAGCATATGATGAGCCAACCAAAGGTTACATGCATATGGAGGTATAGGCACAAAGCTGACTCTATCTGCAGAATGTCCCTCAGTGTCTGCCGTCCGCCAGTTGCAACAGCATCCGCATGAGCTGCTGACTGCGAGCTCCCGAATAGCTCTTCTTTCACCATACTTTCAAAGCGCACTGCAGGAGTGATGCTTGTGACCGTCCTTGCCAGCACTGAGGTCCTTCGGGGTGCTCCTATTGTGTCCATGTCTACGCTTCCCGCTGACGTGTCCGTTGACAAGTCCGCCTGTGCGGGGAGTCCCGCCATCTTTGCACGTTGTACAATGGTCAGCACTCGCTCACTTCGCTCACACAAGCCAGGGAATCTCAATCGTAGAACTTTGCATTCATGTACGTGTTGCTGTTGGTAGAACTTTATAACACGCCTTGCTGGATCAACTTGCTAGTGCTTGCATTCAGCTCCCACGGCATATGATGTTCTGCACATGATGTTCTCCTGCATCAGCGTTGCGCTCACAGTGATGTACTGGCTATTGTTTTAGCCAGCTCTGCTTGGCAGCAACAAGACTTGTGGCCTTGCCTTGCCTCTTACAAGAGCAAGTCACTAGGGCATCTATCAGTACCAAACATGTAAGTCTTGCTTACTAGAATGTTGGTCTTACAGCAAACAACAGGCTCTGCTAATAATGCAACTAACTCTTGAACCCCTGAGACCCTGTGTGCCTATGAAGCACATTCAGCTGTGTATTGCATTCCAGGACAACTTTCACTAAGCACAGCACATCAAGCAACAAGGTCACACAGGCAAGCTCTGTGCTGCAGACCACAACAAATACTTTGTCTTGACGCAACAAGCGATCCAAAAGTGGATCTGTATATTTGCTGCGTAAGAAGAAAAGACTGCACAACGTCCTGAGAAAAAGCATGCGTAAAAATCAAATTAGTTACTCAAAACCCCATTCACACATCAAGAGTCAGTGAATACAGTGTTCAGACTGCAAAGTCACCACTGGTCATCTGACTTTAGATCCAGCTGGAATCCACAGCCGCTGTTCACCTGAAGCTCTGTTGGGAATGTGATCTCTGAAGCTCCCTGACCAAATATAGGCAGGATTGTTGTTCTTGCATGCCTTGTGCTCCTGCACAACCTCCTCCACAAGGTCTTGTCTGAACCTGCACACCATGTGGAACGAACACGCCTCAGTGCTGCCGTATGGCAGCAACAGATAATATCTCGAATCCTTTGTAAAGTTGTGGTTGAATCAACTAAGAGGATAGGAGTGCTGTGTTTTAGACTCGCTATGCCAATAGTGTCTCTGCAAAAATTGAATGGTGCTGCGTCTGAGTGCTGTAAACACTGTAAAGCTGTGGTGAGTGCCTATTGTGAGTGGGCAAACTTCATAGCTGTACCAAGGAGGTAATTCTGTGCATCCTGTGTAGTCAAGTGCAAACTAGAACCCTAGAGATTGAACCAATCGGTGATGTTTTCCACTATTGGCAAGACTGGTTGATGACATGCAGCTGAAGCACTTCACCAATGCATAAGTTCGGGATGTAGTCTTTGCTAGCAAAACCGTGTGCTTTGTTAAGCACACATGATACAACAGTGACGCTCTTGTGTCATATTGTTTGATGCCCGAAAGTATTCATGCAATGTGCAGAGGGGTTACCTCTGCCACTTTTGGCACTCTGAGTACTCGTTCTGCAAGGCCATATCATCAAATCCAGATTCCTTACCCCGTATGCCAATATAATCAAGCAGATCATCAGGAGCTCGCTTCACTAAGTCCCATCTGCACGTAGCGGGCTCATTCTTTTACCAATCAGACGAGTCATCAGCTTCAGCACTGGGCACAGTGTCACACAGACAGCATGGACTGTTATAGTGAAGGTGTACGAGGCCTTACTTGCTGATGACCAGCAGTGTGGTTGTGACATTGGCTGTCACTGCTGTCGTCTGAGCAATTGGGGACTTCAGCACTGCAACATCGCCAAAGAATTGGTGATGACCAAGGTTATCAACCTGCAGCAACACCACCTGTCTGTTGTAGAACATGGCATGCAGTAGACCTGTGCTGCACTGTCACACAGTTGCTTGTGATGCAGTGAGACCTTGGCATGTGCAAACACAGGTCCAACCATCAAGTGCAACGTATGAAAATGATGGGCAGTCATGTCACTAGGCTGGAGTAAACAGATGCATTGCAACCTGTACAGACCTCGAGAAACAGATGCTGCTGTGTCCTGTGCTGTAGACTGAAGTCCAAATGCTGAATGACTGCATGGCTGAGGGATGCTTCGCTGAGCAGATACCCTTTCCTGGACCCCGTTGCTTGATGCTGCTGCTGCTGCTGCCGAGATCGCTGCTGTGCTTGTGCTACTGCAGTGCTTGGTGCAATTGGCTGCTGCTTATTAGGAAGTGCTGCAAAGCTGGCGTGTTTCTTTGGCAGCTCACCGACCGCAGAATCTGGTGTGCCTGACAAGCCTGAACTGGCACCTGTCGGTTCTGCAGACACTGCAGAGCTGTGCACAGCTCTCCTGCCAGCCTTTGGCATCCTGCCAATGCCTACAGGGGTTGTCTTTGGCCTGTCTGCAGTCATGCTCCTGATGATGTCCAAGCTGAGCTTGTGATAGCCAGGTATCATGTCCTGCACTGCTGCAATGTTAGGGGAACGCCTTGGTCTGCGCTGATTCTCTTTTGCTGGGCGGCCTGATCTAGAAGTTGTGGTAGCTGACTGCTCTTGCAGGTAGGCAGGTATGGATGCCTGGGCTGAGGACATGGGTACCCTTGATGTGGTTGCTCGGGCACTTGCAGGAGCGGTACCAGGCCGCCCTTTGGGTTCCATCATTGTTTCCCGGATCAACTGTACACATACAAAGAGGTTTGTCAGTTGCTGTCAGTTACTGTCAGTTAAGTCTCTTACTTTATGCACACTGGGAATAAATGTGGATGTGGCGGTGCCAGTTCCTGTTATCATGACCAACTTCTGTAAGTACACGTCCCCAAGACAAACATAGCTTCATGTCTCAAGGAAAGCACTGCTGACTTCCCAGTCTTGGTGCCACGCTGCATGCACCAGGTCTGTTGCATGCTTTCGTGATGACACAAACAGTGTGTGTAGATACAGCATCTCTCTGGAGTCATGTTGGTTTGAGGCTGCTTTAGTAACCCTGTGCCAACCCATTTGAGTGAGAATCACAACTCAGACTTTGTGATGTTGAGGCTCACACCTGTCACGTCTGAGACTATAACCTCTATAGCATGGCCAGCGCAGGCCAGACTGCCAGCAAAACGCAGTCAAAGCTTGCAAACTGTCTGCACAGATGGACAGACATATCACCTTGATATGCCCCCTCTGGATGAAGAACAGGTCTTCCACCTCATTTCCCTGGTAGTGGATGACTGATTTGGGTGGAAACACCTTCTCTGATAGCACCAGAGCTATATTCTCGATGGTCTGCGGCGGCAGATCTTGGAATTGGCTCACCTGCAGTGGCACAATGTTGAGCGCAAGGCAAGCAGCATGGGGATTAGCCAGTCAAGTGTAGGCGTCATGCGGCAAAGATGAAAGCCATGCAGGACTTTACAGCAGGCTTTGCAAGACGTGAATTGGTGGTTGTTCCAAGGCTCATGACATTCAGATGTTAAACTGCATCTAATTTGAGAAGCAGGACCCTTTTTGAAAACCTTCTGAGGCGGTTGTAGTAGCAAATTGCCTAATTGTATCAATCACCAGCATGGCCTTTGTAACCTGGCTTAAGCAAAGATGCCAAGGGACGAAGAGTACTGTTTATTATGGCGGCCATTGTCTGCCATTTGAGGCATCAAAGTCGTGGGAGACTGTTGCTGCAGCACATTGCATTGACTTACACTCTGATGCCAAGAGCTCTGGTGGCATACCACTAGAATCAAGGTCATAGTAACCAGTTTGTACTGTACCCGTTTCAGGAATGCAATCTTGTTCTGCAGGGTGTCTTGCTGCAAAGGCTGTAGGATACGCTTGAAGTCATTGATGTTGACCACAAAAAGCTCTGTCCTTTGAGCACAGCGGCATGTAGCTCGCCTTTGCCCATGACCCTGCATGAAACAAAATAGCATTTGCTGCCATGGCCTGTGTGATCCAATGAGTTGTGTGTGGCCTACAAAGCGCATTGTGACACTCTGGATGTGCTGTCGCATCTAGGCTGAACGCTATGAGGCATGGGTGCCAACAAGTGTCAAGTGCTTCAAGGCAGCATGAGCAGGGTCGTTCTGATTCTATAGAAGTCTATATCCCTGTGTTGCTAATGTCCAGCAAAGGTGTGGTGGCAGGGCCTGCCACAATCTGTGCCATTCCATCACGTGCTAGAGGTGTCTCACCTGCATGAGGGCAAGTTCTCCAAAGGATGCCCCAGCCATGAGATGAGCAACAATCTTGTCTTCCTGTGCAACATCAGACAATGTAGAATATAGAGTACTGTGCACCATGCCAAACATACATTACAGCATCGGTCAATGATGCTGCTGCAGTGTAGATGCTTCTCAAACGAATGGCAAGACTTACGCTGTCAGGGCCTCCATCATTCACCAAAACATTGACCACTCCACTCAAGATGATGTAGAAGTGTTCGCCTGTGTCGCCTTGGCGGAAGATGACGTCGCCGGCTGAAAAGTAGGCAAAGCTCATGTACTGCATGCAGCGCAATTTGATGTCAGCTGCTCAGCTGTAAGCCTTACAGACAAAGACGCACAAGCTTGTGATGACATGCTGGATGTGTTACCTTGCACAGCTCAAGGCGAGAGGCACGAGGTAGGTCAGCACCATACTTTGACCACTTTGTCAATACGTGCTCAATCTCCTCTACAATCTCAGGTCGTCGCAAGTGTGGTCTATGCAGGAGAGACCGAGGTGACTTTATCTGAATCTCAAGGAATAGAGCTTGCCAGCTACTGTGAGCTTACGGTGTTTTCAGCATGTCCTCCAGAGTGCGCCCTACTCTGGACACCGGCTCTTCAAGCTGCACGGTAGACTGGCTGGGCTCAAGCTGTATTGCGGCGGCTGGAGCTACTGTCACTGCCCGTTGCAAAACAGAACGTGTATTTTGAGGTGCCAACGTGCTGTTTTGCGCCATGTCTGCTGACCCAGAGACAGGCAGCAAGTGCAACAACCACGATAGTGTACAGTATTGCCACAGGCACAGACAAATGTAGTGGCTTTCCAGACCAGACGCTTATCAGCAGAGTGTCTACACTCGTTCAACGATTGATGGGCTGCAACCCGACGACTGACATGATTCGAACTAACACTGCAGATCAGATGCAACAACGAGCGCGCTCGCCTGCTCCTGGTCGATAGATGCGCAAGAGCGACAAGGCTGGTTGCGTGCAATGCAAACTGCAGGAAATGAGCATCGCAGTCCGCAGTTGCAGGTAGCACAAAAAGAAGAAGAAGACGTGCGAAATGTGCGATCACAAACAAGACGGCGCTCAAACTGTGAAAGAAGACAAGCTCAGATCACTTCGCTGTCAGGTTGACGTGATCCACTACCTGTCAAGCAAGGATGGCAGATGATGCCGTGAACACTGCACAGGCCATTGCTGACCGTCTTGCGCAACAAGGCTCAGACGAGCAGTTTCCTGTGAGTTCTGGCACTGAGCACGCGGAGGAGCCCGCTGCAGCAGATGCCGCTGCTGTTGTGAACAACAAGAGGCCTCGCGAGGACGATGGTGATGCGGTAGCTGCTGACGCAGAGATGCGCAAGCGGGCTAGCTTCACCGGTCCTGAGGTTCCAGAGGTAAGGGTAACAGCTGTGCTGATAATTAGGAAGTTTTTGGTCATACAACTGCAACATTTCCAGGGAGCTGAGGCAACAGAGACACGCCAGACTGGCTTCACAGACGCACCTGCCAGTTATTCAGCACCACCTACAGCGCAGGCCAACGGTAGCGCAGCGGCAGCAGCAGCAGCAGCAGCCGCAGTCGCAGCAGCACAGGTTGCATCTGGTCCTTCTATGGCTGACGCCTATGGCCCCAAGACAGCAACTATGTCCATCCCTGCCACACTAGTCGGCAAGGTCATTGGCAAGGGCGGAGAGACTATCAAGAACTTGCAGAGTCAGTCCAGGACACGNGCTACCCTCCAGCAGCAGCAGCCCCAGCTTACCCAGGGTATGGAGGTGGCTACCCTCAGCCTGGAGGTTACGGTGGTTACCCTCAGGTATCAGCTGCACCTTACGGCGGACAGCCAAGCTACGGTGGTGCTGGTGCTGGTGGGTATGACCCATATGGCGCATCTGGTCAGCAAGCTTATGGAGGTGCTGGGGGTTATGGACAGCAGCCAGCTCAGCNCAGGCTGGCAACTGCTGCAGCAGCTGCATTTGCACACTTTGCACCACGCATTTCTAGAAAAACCTCACTCCCCCTGGCTTTTGGCTTGGGCAATGCATTTTGAGCATTGCTTGTTAGGGCGCCACTCGTCAGCAGTTTGCACAGTGAGCGCACCAAGGCACCATGTCTTGCAGCATGGCAACATCCTGCTGCTGCTTCGCTCACAATGACATTGCCTGATGCTTGTTGTCACTATCCTTCTCTGCTCACACAAANAACGTCAGTCCTGTGCAAAGTTTGTGCAATGCATTGGCGCCTCATGTATGTTCTCTGCATGCCCTGCCTTTCACAGATATTCTGGCTGGTTTGTTTCTTGGGATCGCAGNTTTCACAGCCTTTGCCAACTGGTGCTCAGCTGCATCTACAAGCTGCTACTGCTGCTGTGAGGAGAAATGAGTTCGTTGTGTGCCTGCAGGCAACCATTGTCTTACCAATCTTCTTGTGGCTTACTACCATAACGCTGTTGAGCGCTGGGAATGCTTGCATCCAAATCAGTGTAAGTTGCCTGATCNACAAGTATGATCCCAAGCCCCGGTGCTGCAGGTTTCGACAGAGTCGGGCGCAAGAGATACTGGCTGCAGTTTTAAAAGAAAAGCTAACAGGTGCTGTGTATCATGCCGAGAACTCGTCAGCGTGGGCGAGAGAAATCGCGGATGAAGTGAAATTGAGACTCAAAGGTAAAGATATGCTGGTCTTCAAGGNAGGCAGAAGAGAAGCCTTCTGGACGGGACTGCAACTTCTTCGCCACAACTGCTGGCGACGGCCGCATCATGTTCTGGGACATGCGCATTGGCCAGAACAGAAGAAAGGTCAAGAGGTCAGTGCCTTATGCATGCAATGTATCACTCTGGTGTGACTGTCAACCAAACATCCTCTCACTGCCACAATCGATATATGCTTGCAGTATCAGCTCCAGGTGCTCAAAGCCACATTGGGTATGAGCAATGCTGTTAGCGGCACACTGAGCTTGAGCAATGATGATTGGTTTTTGCAGGGAGCGGGAAGACGAAGAGGTGGAGTGGAAGCCAANTGGCATGAGAACAAGTCAGCAGTCACAAGCTACCAATATGACAGCTGCTCACCAAAAGCATCAATGGTCAAGTCTAACACGTGTCAGGTAACAGCATACAGCAGCAGTAGGAGCAGCAGCACAGGTGGAAGCAGTCCTTTGGTGGGCTGGCATGCAACACAGCATCTGCAGGCATGCTTTCCGCATANTCTGTAATCCCACCCTCAACCCTGCAAACCCTGCCGGCCATTCATGGCAGGTAGGCTGCATTCCTGCAGGCAGGGATGCGCAGGTGTGGGTGTCACACACAGCTCACCAAACACTGTCTCTGAATTGCACAAGAAAGTTCAGATCATGGCATGCATTTGTTGATGCTGTGCTAGTGTTCCTGCACTTGGCACGCNACATCAGCGCAGCAGACTGAACAAGTTTTGGCCTGTCACTGACAGCACTGATTGGTCATGGATGTATGTTACAGTACATTGAAAATGACAGTAAGTCATGCATGCAATAGAATGCGTAGAGTAGACAGCAAGGGCATGGCACATACTGCTGATTGCTTGCAAATGTTTGCACTGGTCACTACGCTCTGGCCAGCAACAGTCTATGCTGGGAGTCGGAGCAGAACTCACACTTGGTTCAGGATTCTTGATGCCGCAAACATAGTATATGCCTTTCAGCCTTGACACTCAGCGGAGCTTGGAGCGGCCATTCCGGACGACTTGTTTCCCTGCAGCTGATGCAGACGATCAGCTTACGCTGGTTGAGTCCAGCAAACGCAAGCTCAAGACTCCACAGAGCGAAGACACACACCGTGAGGCAATAGACGATGCTGTTGCTGATGGCAAGAAAGGTGGAATACAGGAGCCTTCTCCGATGCGCTGCTCTGCAGTTCCTTGAGCACACAGCTGCAGTCTGCTTCTCAAAAGGCTGGGTCGTGTCAGTCAGCAGCCTTGGCGTGCAATCGACCACAGCGTGTGCGTCAGACTCCTAGACACAGCTGACGGTACTGAACAAAGCGTGACGTGTCTCAGAGAAGCCGTCGAACAAAACTTGAAGCCCTCTCCGTCAGCTTCCACCTCGGTGATTGCGTTCACGCCCATTTTTCACGATCGCAAAAGCTCCGGGCGCAGCCAAAAGGACTTTTCCGTGCCGGCGTGCAGGTGACGACATTCTGCAGTGTGCGACGCGCTGCCGCAATGGTCCGTGCACTTTGGTTTGAAAAGCACGAAAGGGCGGTTAGTCAGGCGTGTCTAAGCAGCCCCATAGTTCTGACGCTGACGCGTGGCATGATATACCGCTTAAGTACTGGGGCACAACAAACTATGGGGCGGTCTCAACTATAGGGCGTTATTGTGACCGCCCCATAGTTTAAACCGCCCTATAGTTACCAGGCCTCTAAACTATCAAATTCCGGGCTCTCCAGCCATTACCCAGCGCCCCCCTCAGTGCGTCGGTGGAAGCAGAGGGGGAAGCAGAACGACACATGCCTTACTGATTTTACGAAGAAAGCAGGACTCTACCATCAGGGGCTGTTAACAAGGCTAACGTTAGCAAAAGCCTTGACAGCATTCCGCAGCAGATTAAAGCTGCCAAGAACGCATTGACAAGCTGCTGGCGACATGACGTTGAGGCTGTGTGTCGGGATCTTGTTATGTGCAGGTAACGGGTGCGCTGTAGGCTTGCGCCTGCTTGCAACTACGGAACTGCGGAACTGCGTGCCACTTTGCACGCGCATCGCGAACGGTTGAATCCCTGCGTTCAAGGGCTGAAACGGCGCACTAAAGTCCTGCTCTCGTCAGTAGCTTCCTAAAAGCGAGTGCCCTTTCAGCTGAGCTAGTCTACACTCTTACAGCTGCAGTAGCGCAACCGCAAGAGGACGTCCACCTGGAAAAGGCTTCGGTCGCGACTTCGTGCGATTTCTTGATGGCAGGAGCGACCGCAATCCAGCTGAACGGCATGCGCGTGCAAAGCGGCAGTGCCGTAGTTGTACAGAGGCGCAAATGAACAGCGCAAGCATTACCTGCACATAGTAGGGTCCCAACAAACAGCCTCAACGCCATGTCGCCAGCAGCGTGTCGTTGTGGCCTGAGCAAGTTTGATGTGCTGCTGCGGAATGCTGCCAGGGGGCTAGCTAACAGCCCCTGATCGTAGCGTCCTGCTTTTCATAAATTAGTAAGGCATGTGTCGTTCTGCTTCCCCCTCCGCTTCTGATTTGCATGGTGGAGATTCAACACACCAGCTGCGGCGGTGTTGTCAGAGTAGGGGAGAAAGTAGGAACAGGGCTTGTCATGTCTTCAAGTCTTTTGGTGGCATGCCGCAGCAAACTCTGCTCTTACTCAACAGGCTTGTTGCTAGCCCGTCTCATTCCTTGTTTCACGTGGTGTTGCTAGACAACCTGCACGATGCTTTTCAGCGAGGGGTCAATAATTTCAGCAAACCCATATCACACGGTCTTACCACGGTTGGCTATGACATGTCTTGTGTGCCTTTACTGTTGAGTTATTGCAGCAACTTTTGCAGGGTGACCATGCCTTTAAAGATCAAATTTGATCTTTACTGCCCTACGGCAGCTACTAATGTTGGGGCAGTCANGCCAGTAAACACTGCACTGTCACTGCAGTTATAAATGCAGCAAACTGTGTTATCCCGAAGCAGCGAAGCATACCGTGCAGCAGGGCTACTGACACTCTGTATTACAGCTCTGCGAAGTGAGGTCACAAACTATCCTGCACAACAACCTGTGAGCACACAGTCCTGATTACGTGCTCGTCGACGGGAAACGCTAGGGGCTGTCCGGTTCCGGGCGGTCGATGAGTTCGTCTTCGGACNGCCAGACTCTCAGCAAGGGCTGCCTGTGCTGTTTGACTGGCTGCGAGTGCTGCTAGGACTGTGGCTAGCTNGTCAGTCCTAGAAGCTGTTGCTTGATGAGCAGGTCACTGTGGTTGGGGTAACCTTGCACAGAAGGCCGTGGTGCCACAGCTCAACATGTCTCAGCTGAGACCCTTCCTTNCACTGCCCTGCCGGCCCTGCCCTGCCCTGAATCGTCTTGGTTGCCTGGTGGCCTCTCACAGCTGTTGTGTATCAGCAAAAGCGCTATTTAGGAAATTATCAAGCAAAGATTGATGGGTGTCTGACTTGAACTGACTGACATGACCCACTGGTTTTGCGCTTGTTGCAGATGCTGCCTCTGGTGCCAAGCACACAATCAGACAGCGGCTCCTTTGATGCTGTGCTGGAGCTGTTGGTTAACTCTGGCAGAGACTTGCNCTGCGTCCAGCTGCATGATAAAAATGTTGCTCCATGACATCTTCCTGGGGAACTGAGCATGCATCAATCCAACAGGCGGTGAGTGAGGCGAGGCAGACCAGCACAGACAAGGGCCAGCGGCATGCAGGAGTCATAATGGTTGGTGACGGCATCAATGACGCCCCAGCTCTAGCTGCAGCAGATGTAGGCATAGCTATATCAGACAACCCNGATTGTGTTGCAAACAGCCATGGGGTACAGAAATTGATATGCTGCAAAATACATGTATGGAGATAAGCATAGGGTCATGAAATCCAACGGAGCAAGCCAGGCTAGCAAGCTCTGTCAATCTGGCAGTCAGAAACAGTGCTGGATCTCTGACCGCACATACCCACATTTGCAGATGTTCACATCTGATAATTTCATGCCCGATCCCTGGCAGGTACAGGAAAAGTTCACAAGTCTGCGGAAAGCTAGACCGTATCCTGTGCCTAGCATGCAGTTCAGGCTGTGAGCTTTGACTCAAGATATAAGTTACCATAATGCCAGTCGTAGCCATGTCATCTTGGTGCAAGAAGTGTTCATCTGCATGCATGACCAAGTGTGACTGACCTGTTACACTCGATTAGAGTCATGATTTGACACAGGAAGCCAAGGTGGATCTGGCGTATTGCATTGCAACTAACCCAGCAAAGAGCAATGTGCAAGCTCTACCTGCAGCCTGTGCCTTAGTAGCAACCAGTTTCTGCACCAGGGCAAGTCTGTCTGGACCCAGCTCATAGCTCAGCGAGCTCCGACACAGCATGATGCCGTCTGCCTCCACCAGAATGTCATCTACATTCTTCAAGCCTGCCTCATTCTCAATGCGTGCAATCAGGAAGATGCTGTCGCCATGATCACACTCCACCATGAAGCGCCTCAGGTACTGCACATCCTCAGCGGTTTGGATGTAGGCTGCTNAACGAAGACCTGCTCGAGTGAAGCCCGAGCTGACCAACAAAGGCTCTTACACAGCTGCAGATGAAAATTTGAGTGTCGACTGTAGGCGACAAGACCAGGCTGCGCGTGAGCTGCGCCGCTGCGCACTACGTGCTGCGTTTGCGGTCGCACANCTGCCACAGCTGTGTATGTGTGGATGCGCACACAATCTCCACATGGACACCTCTTCATGTCCTTGAATCTAGTGTTGACAGTGGAAAGTGGAGGTGTGGTGGCGCAGAGCTGATATTGCTGTTAGGTCATGTAAGGTTTGGTCAACATGCAGGTGAGAAAACCTCGCACCTGCCGAAAATGGGCGTAGTCAGGCTCGACTGGCTTGTGCAGGCTCTTGTCATGTATGAGCTGTGCGATCCAGACCGGGTCGGTCACCACCACAAACTGCGTTGCGACACAGCCTTTCCGTGAATCCACGATCAGTTTTGGCAACAGCGATGGCTGAGGCAGCGGCAAAGGAACAAATAAACATGTTCAGCTTCACATTTGTAATGTTCACCTGACGCCACAACACGTTGAAAAAGCAAGCACCCGCCCCNTTGTACACAGAGCACCATGCATGGTCATAAGCATTGATACAAACAGTAGTTATTGGTGTTGGCCTGTGAACAACTGACATGCTGTACTGCATTTCCTGCTACTTTGCTAGCAAAACACTGCATTTGAACTTTTGCACACGTCCAAACTAGTGACTGATTGATGCAGCGAACAGTTCGTACTGTGTCAACGATAGACGTACAGCCTATGAAGAACATGAATGTGAGCTGCGTACCAAGATCCTCATTTGTGTGATGATCGTCAATCCAGGTGTCACCTTCAGCTTCTATTTCAAGGTCAAATAAGCCATGAGAAGCTATTTGCTGCAGACTCAAGCAGCACGTCAATTGCATTGCACTGAGAACAGCTGGCATGTCTATGCTGGTCTGCAACTCACATCCAGCATGTGGTTGAGAAAATGAATTGGAGTTCTTGTTCTGCAGCTGCCTGTCCCGTCGAGGCCAATCTTGACGTCTACTTTGGTTTCCTTGGTTTGTCTTTCGACNTGCAACACACTGATGCTGTCAATGCACATGTGCGTTAAAAGTGGTTCACTAGTAGCGCAACACTCAGCGTGGACAGTCTGCAAATCACAAGTCTGCGCCCAGGTGAGCAACACGCTCACAGGTNAGCTAGCATCCGCACAGAGTGTGTCCTGTCTTCACCTTCTTGCCCTTTGCTTTGCCTGCTGTCCGAGTCCGACGTCTGCAAACNACGAGTAGGGTGTCTTGTGGCAGGTGCAGTGATTGCGGTAGATGCACCTGAAATACGACTGCCTCTGTGCCGTCGACCGAGTTGATGCCTTTGACTACCTCCTCGACCAACTTCCAGATGTGTCCGTAGGTTGTGTAGAAGATGACATATATCTTCTTGTTTGCGGACATGACGTTAGCTGACCTAGTCACGGATGCAGCTGCAGTGTTTGGCACACCGGCTGTTGCTGTAGCTTGCGATTGCTGCAACTCAGTGATCTCCTCGAATGAGTGTTGGTCTGTGTTGAGGGGTTGCGCCAGTCGCAATTGCCAATACGATCTTGGCAAAGTTCGACTCGACTCCAGATTCCGTTGATCGGCAACTTTCTGAAGGCTAGTCGGCAGAAGGACAGGTTGACAGGCAAAATGCATTCAGCTCATGACTGTTTACGAGATGGACGGAAACACTTACAAGGTGGACGGAAGCCAAAGAGTTGAGCATTTGACATGAGTCTTCATCTTGACATGCAGTTTCCCACTGTTGCTGTCCCGTCGCTTTACGAATAACAAGCGTGCATCGCGCGGGTCACGAGTTGTACTTTGACTTGCCACGTTTTGCACTGTTCAAGCGGCGCAGTGTCCAGCGGCGCAGTGTCCAGCTTCAGGCGTTCAGATGGTATTGTATAGAATACACTTGCCATNCCATGCTGACCACATCTAAACCTTGATAAAACAGTTCTCAACCCGAAAGACGTCACAGCCCTAAAGTAAGCCTCAAGCTCATAGCCCACCTCAATGTTTATGTACAATCTGGTGACAGGAAAAAAACCGTCACCAATCAACCTGAGCTGCAGACCTTTCTCATGCTTCAACAACTGCTTGTGATTGAGCTTCCTGCACACCTGGTGATCTGCTGACTTTGTCTGCAACCATTTGCTTAGCTTTCCACACCAGGTGTTGATGTGCTTGTTGCCAGACAGCATAACACTGCTCTGAAAGGCATGTACAAGCAGCTTGTCCTGGTNATGTGTAGCATTGCTCACCTTGAGCTTGAGGGTACAGGGCCCATCATGGTTGTTCTTCTTGCCAAAGACTTGGGAGAGGCTGCGCACCTTGTCAAGGCCCTCACTGATTTTGCCAACCAGCTTAGTCACCTGCAGGAATTCATATGTGGGCGGCTAAACAGATCTTACTCTTTACTGGAGACGCTGTAAACTCCTTGACTAGCACAGATGCACTACCACTAACTTGAAGCATGCACAGTTGTTTTCAGTGACTACTGTGCAATCAGAAGACTATATTTTTTCTCTGTGTGAGGGGTTCGTAGCACCACGACAAGGGTTCAAGATAACGAGCATGTCCACTTCACCACACTGACTGCTATTACTGAATGTGGCTTCTCTGCAGCAGCAGCTGATGTGACTGGTCAGTCAATCTCAGGCCAACACCAAGTCATGTGTGTCAGTACCCACACAGCATCATTGCCAGAATCAGCTCAGCTTATGCATCACACTGGTCCATGTTCAGGCATGCCAGCACAGCATACAGTAAGGCTTGCATGGAACCTGCATGATCACAAACGGCATTGCCAACACAAGTGGTCAGGCTGTCTAACTCTCGGCATGCGTTTGTCCTTCCATATGCATGTCCCTATGGCTGATGTAGTAATCGCTCACCATCATCTGCTGTGTAGCTTCAGCAGCTTCTGGCTTGACTTCCACATCAACCTCTTCTTCCTCTCCATTTCGCAGGTCGCGTATGGCGAAGGTGGCACGCCCAATCTCATCGTCAACGCTCAGCACATCATGATCATACATGAGCATTGTGAGGTATTGGTGCTCTGGCTCATGCACCAGCAGTTGGAACTCCTCATTCCACTCAGGCCGAGTTGTGTTCTCCTTGACTTGGGTCTTCAGCTTGCGTTTGTCACGCACGAACAGCCTGCAGAAATTTCATGCATGCACCAACTCAGAATGTCACAACAAAGATGTGTGCACGTAGCTGACACAGCCACTCTTTGACTGAACATGCCAGCCTGCTCTAAACCAGTGCATCTGAATTGCAGGTGCTGCCTGTCAGCAAAATTGCTCGACGCATGTGCATGGTCACAGCTGAGCACTCATCACTGCTAAGCTGACAAGAGGCAGGCTGGTCCCACACCGTGTAGCAATACACTGATGTGTCAAAACATGTCATGCTGCCTCCAAGCACAGTTTGCAGCTTGCAGCGGCAATGCATTGCAGACATGGCCAGAGACATGTGCTTGATTTGGGTGCATACCATCTAGTATAGCAGCAGGATTGGCAGCTTGAAGGTCCAGCAGGCGGGGCAAGGTCCAGGGCAAACTCAGCAGCGCCAAGGAGGCCACCTGCAGAGGCAGCATCTGTGACGAAGCCAAGACTGCCTTTAAGGCAGTTCTGGCTGCCCTGGAGCCTGTGGCACTCATAATGCTGGAGTGTGAGTGAAAGTGTAGTGGGCTGATGTGATCAACCTGCCTTCAGAGTCTTGTGATACTCGTCACACCTCTTAGCAGTATCTCTGAGACTTTGTCACAATGTTCTATGTTACTGGTATCATCAGGTTGTTATTTGCGAGGTGCTAGCATGTTCGCGTCAAACAAACTGCAGCAAGTTTGGGTATTGATTGAGGAAGGCATTGCTGAATGTAGCAGTATGCGAGCTGCGTNTGACTGCATTTTGATGTTGCTGCTGGTACCTCAGCAGTCACACAGATACTGAACCCCAGGCGCAGCTTGCAGTGCTGTATCACATCATCGGTGTTATATATAATTTATAAACAAATCCGCATGCTCAAGTGACATGCTACTGTGGTGAGCAGCTTGCTGCAAGGTCCACTCGGATCCAGTGTCAGGAAACACAACCAGAACATTGATACATGCATGATGCACAGCTTGAAACCGTACACTTTTGTACTCGTGGCTAAATCAACCTCTGTCAACCTAAGCTGTAACCTGTATACATGGTGTTACTTGGCATCAGAAATGCCAAGCCACATCAGGTTCAAAGTCAGCTGGCCGTGACGTACGCCTTGCAGTGAGAAGTTGTCCTTCATCCGCTTGCTGCGTGCGACCTCTTTGAATGGGATGCTCAAGCGACCCTACAAGACACAGAGGCTCGCATGATGCATCAGCGGGATGTGTAGAGCTCATGGCAGGCCCTGTATGGTAGCTGGACATCAAAGGAGCATCAGGATGAAGTGCAAGAAGCAAGTGGGCTGCATGTTGAGCACTCGTCACATGTGGAGTGGCTTGCTGACAGACGCATCACTCAGACTCTGTACATCCATTTGGTGTGTGNTCTTCATTTTGGTGCAGCAGCAATGGCTTTTTGGACCTGTCAAGACAAGCCAGGATGCCTGGACGCAGAATAGAAAATCCTCGACTGTCGTCTGATGTTGCCAATGCTGCCCAGAGTCAAAGCACTTTCTTCAAGTTTCTTGCCTGCGCAACATCAGAGTTGTTGTAGTGTTGTACATGATGTTAAACAACCTTGGATTGGATAGTGTATGATGTGTGCCGCCCACATGTCACAAAGCAAACTGCCATTGATGGCCTTGGGCAATATGTGCACAAACTAATTTAAAACTATGCCGTTTTATTTCTGCCTTTGAAGATAATCTATGCCAATGCTCTAAAAAGCGCTGCCTAAATTCAACCACAGGACATTCACAAAGTATGAGAAACTCGCACAGTTATCGTGACACCAGTCAGCGTAAGAGACTCATCTAGCAGCAGGCCCGGTATGCTGTAACCTCTAACATGCCTGTCATGAAGATGTGTAGTGTCACTGGTGTGACAGCATGCCTTCTTACGAGCCATGTTCTGTTTGTCCCTCGGTGAGTGGGTGCCTTGCCACGCCATAAGGTACATGCTTGAGGCTGAGTGCCCACAAGCCCACAGCGCTGAGCATAGTAGTAGGTGACTGCAGTGTCCAGGTCCAAGAGGCATGCATGGCATCACTTTGTCAATGTGGTGACATCACATTAGCTTGTAGCACTACTTGGAAGTTCATCATAGCAACTGCAACTGGGAANAGTACATGGTCTTGCTCATGACAGCAGGTGTTCCAACCTTCAGCACTTGTAAACAAATGCACAGCTGATGAAGCTGCACTAAAGCACAAGTGGAGAGGAGATGCCTGTCACAGTATGACATCATGACTCTCTGTGGTGAGCAGTAGAGCAACACTTACTCAGATGACTGTGTGTTTGGGCTGAACTTCAGCAAGTTCTACGGTCCCCTGGGCCACGGTCTGTCACTGTGTGTGTGCAAGTCATCTATGCTTGCATGTCAACTGCTGCAGTACATATCAGGCACATGCAGGCAGTTAAGAGCAAGTCCCTGCAACAGGCCTCATTGAGCCAATCAGCAGATTTGATCTGCGGCTCAACAGCTATAGAAACCTACCAGAATACTTGGTCAGATACACTGCTTCAGGAATGCATTCCATGGGGCTGAAACTGTCCAGTGCCCACTTGTTCCCTACCATGCCAGTCATGCACACTATGCCATTCCGATTGGCACACTTCAGTGAGTCCTCCAGCGTTGTTGTGCCAACCAGCTCAAGCACCTGCAAACAGACGTTGAGCTTTCGTGTGTAGGAGACCAACAAAGCCATCTNTGGCTGAATGCATTTTGACAAACATGTTGTGCGTCAACAAGGTTTGAGTTGTACCCCGCTTGGTCTTGCGTAATTGTGCCTGTGAATCGTAATGTTGGTTTACAAATGACATGCACTCCCACATCTTCATATAAAGTGCAATCAATGAACCAACTTCGGAACTTCTCTGCCCTTGCAGTAGCACAGCAACACCAAACCTGTTTTGAGAGCTCCTCAGCACTGATTTTTGTTCAGAAATGCTGTACATGGAGCCTCACTCAAGCTTGCCTGCCTTTGACAATCTTGTATATACATGTATGTGTATTTATTGCACTCACAAATTTTCTACTGCAAGCATTGTATTTGTGCAGGAACTGGACTACTGCTTCCTGCTATGTTTGCTGGGGCCAATGGAGGCATGGGCCTCGTCTTTGCTGGGGATCATTCAAAAGAGACTGAGCTTGCAAAAGCATGCGGCAGTATTGTTGACACTGGACGGAAAACACACTCATGCGGGAAAGACATGATGAGCAGCATTGGCACTGCAATCAAAAATATCAAGGTTGTACACAGCTTTTGGGTAAATCAGAAAGCCGCATTTTTGGAAGTGAAGGCAACTGCTATTGGCTTGAAGCGTCAAAATGAACGTGTCATGGTCTCTTTGCCAGCAGTCATGGTGGACATGGTGCAAAATCGGCTTGACCAGATTGGGACAGACATGGTGGCATATGCAGCTGTGCTAGGCGGCCTCTGTGGTGAGCTAGAAGCCGTAAGTTGCTGAAGACAGCACGCAGTTCATCAATGGCAGTCTTCTTGACTCTTCATCCAGTTGGTGTGCAAGATGCTGATTGAGCAACAACAGCCAATTGAGCAAAGCGTGTACAGGTAATACATCACCTCATTGGCAGGCATTCAGGCTAAAATATTGTTCCCAGACTAACAGTGTGACTAAGTGTGACCAATTCAAAAGTGTGTCACTGAGCCAGGTGGCCCTCATGGCCTTTTGCAGTCATAACCCCGTTGTCTGAACACTTTTAGGACACCTAGCTAGGCCTATAGAAGCAAAATTCTTGCACAATTCTTATAAGGCATAGGCTGTGTCAACCTCTACCCATGATGCTCCTTTCGAGACTTTTGTGACATCCTTTGACCATTCTTGGTTTTCTCCAGTATCAAACCCTTTTTCCCTTGCTTACACGCCTTTCCTTTAGCTGACGGTGACCTTATTATGATGAGCTTCCTCTATAGAAGNTATGTTTGTGACTGTGCAGTCTCTGCACATCTCAACAGGCTTCGGCAACCTCAAGTAGGACTGACTTACGACACAACATTGCGTCATCCACACTTGGCTCGCAACATCACTTTTGCTATACTGCTAACACATGGTAAGGGTTGCAGTCAGAGCGTGTGAGTGTGACATGTGCTTACAGGGAGCATACTGTACGAGCGTTTTTGCCTGCACAATTATGACAATGTCAGAGTTAGGCCAATTGCATCGTGTTGCAGGGGTTGGCCTACTTGTATCAAGGTCAGATGTGTTGCACGGTGCCAGTGTGTGCATCCTTTGACTCAGTCTCTCAGCGCTGAAAGCTGTACCTGAAAATGCTTGTGTTGCGCACCAGGCCGCTGTGGAAGACAATGTGCCAATGTATGCTGAGCTGGCACGCTACCTGGCCCCAGGATCTGATGCAATCACAGACCCAGCTTATGAGATGTATCATGGCCTCATCCCTCTGGCAGTGGCAAAACAGCTTTCACAGCCGGGGCAACAGAGTGCCAGCCTGCAAGGAACCTGCAGTCAGTCTTTCCTGGAGGGGCAGCAAGCAGGACTGATGCAGACTGCAGGNAATTAAGCTCCTGCAGCTGCAAGGCATGCACAAAGTCACCTTCATCAGCACACCCTCCACAAACCACTTTGCAGGTAGGTTGACAAATGCTCGGCTGAACTCTGGCCCTGACACTAGATGACTCATGACTGTGGGTCTGGTGAAACGGCCTTGTACAGTGATGGAGGACTTCCTACGCTGCCCTTTGAACAGCCCTGCAGGCTGACTCCCAACACCTTTTGTCCACAGCATGGCTTTGCCCTTGAACAGGCTGCCCTCAAAGTGTATACACCTAAACAGATTGCACAGGCTTATGATACTTGTGCACTGTGCTGTATGGCACGGCAGCATTGTAGAGCAGAGGCCTGCATACTTGCCGGCCTGTATTTGTTGGCACTCTAGATGGGTCAGTGTTGTCAGTGATGTGGTTATCATTGACATGGCGAAATCTGTGCAAAGTCGGTGCATCTGGAAAGTCAGCAAAATCCTCTTCTTGTGGGGGCTGTTCCAGTTCAAGCTGCAGCTGTTGCTCATCAGTTATGCCCAGTCCAAAGCTTGATGGCCTGCAAGGGGGCATCGCATATTCGTGTACAGACAAGTGAATTGGCAGTCAAGANGGCTGCTGACAAAGCTGGTGGGCAGAAGTACAGTTGCAGTACAGCTGCCTTTGGTTCATGTAGCCCAGGCGTACAGATTGGTGAATTAGGTCCTGACTATACCAGGCCTTTGCTGGTANTGAATGGTATGCACACACAGATGTGCAAGTCGAGACTCACTTGTAGAACTCATTATATCTTGTGAAGCAATGCCTTGCTTGGTTGAATGAGGGGAATCTGTGATCGTATGGAGCGGACTTGATCTGCAGACAACACATGTGCTACAATACTCTGAAGACTGTACTGCAGAATCAGGGATCTTGTGCTGGCAATGCCAGCCTAATATGAAGTCCAGCTGAAGGAGNGATACAAGACATGCCACAACAGATCCTGCATACATGTGTTACATAGCAATCTGGACTGGGTTTTGCTTTGGATCCCCGCAGTGCAGCACAGTTTGCAGGTCTGGACCTTCATTGCCTAGGGCTGCAGCAAGGAAGTGCACCTACACTATGGCCTAGCCACCGAGGCAATGNAGCTGAAGGAGTGCAGGCAAGTCCGAAAGCATGGAATGACGCAGAACAGTCACACACAACTGGAATAATGTGTCGTCAGGGTACGGAAGTGCGCCTAGAGTGTTTCTCATTCCTGAATGTTGTACCACCTTTGCAACAGTATATCTTGACAATGTCAAACAGCACTGAATGTCACACTGCAACAAATAGCAGCAGGCCTATCATGTCACACACATGGCATCTGCTCACCAGCTTCAGTTCCACAATCTTGGCATTGCAATGCATTTGAGCACAAAGCTGCATGTACAGTGNCTCTCTGGCGTGCTTCGTCCTCTTCTTACTGCCAGCGTGTCTCTGAGGAACCCTTGAAGCACCCTTCACAAAAATCAAATTCCTAGACTCTCTCATGACTAATGATGCACTCTCATGACTAATGATTCTCTCTCATGCAGGCGACAGGCTTTCTGGCGTGCTTCATCCTCTTCTTGCTGCCAGCCTGCCTCTGCCTGCTGATCTGCTCCAGAATGCTGCGCTCTTGCAAGTTGCCTATGGTGCAAGTATAGCTTCCTTCTTGGGTGGCATACATTGGGCAATGGCAATGGCTGAGTATGGAGGTTTGCTTCACAGTAGCCGANCTGGGCTGCGCTGTGCTGTGCTGTACTCTCCATGAGCATCACTAACGAGCATCTGGCTGAGAAAGGCAAGGGTGTGTGGGCAGTGCCCACCTACAGTGCATCACCATTTTGCGGCAAGTTGCGGCTCGTTAGGGTCCTTGCACAATTTGTCACAGACAGTCTGGAGTCGTAATCTCCTTCTAATGTAGGCAATAGGCTTGCTGGCGTGCTTCATCCTCTTCTTGCTGCCAGCCTGCCTTTCAGGAACCCATGCAGAGCCCTGCACAAAACCTCAAAATTTCCTGACAAATTTGCTGATGCAGGCGACAGGGNCCAGCAGGGCTGAGCGCAACCCTTTTCTCTCCTGAAAAGGTTTCCTTTGGCACACCTGCAAGCTGAGTGCGTGCTCAAGCTAGCACTGGTGTGTGACTGGTAATGGCAAATCCAAATGGATGACTTGCCTACTATCAACTTGGAGTATTCAATTGGAGAGCCCTTGCTGGCAAATAAGCGCACTGAGAGCTGCTGCAAAGCCGTGACAGCTGCATACTTGCTGCCGGCAAGCCCACTGATCCTGTCCAAGGGTGCTGCTGACTGCACTTGATTGTACAGGCGCAGTGCCCGAAAGGCAGGCAGCATGCTACGCGAGCGGGGTTTACAACACCAAGCAAGTGCTGACGGCAGCACGGGCCGCTACACCTTGCGACCAGGCAAGACTGATCAGCGTTTGTTGCTGAAGTTGAACTATGGGTGACTCANCATTTGGCAGCCAAACAGGCTGGCAACTGCAACAGCTGCTGCCTACCATACACAAAATTGCACAGTTCAAATAGATGGTTGCAGCACATTGTTGGTATTGCCCCAATAGCGGTGCATGATGTAGGCAAATTCGTTCACCTGACTGGAAACACCCTTCTGCTTACAAGTGTAAGTCAATACATGCATGCTGTCTTGCGCCTTACTAGACTTGCAGCCAGCATGCATACATGTATAGAAAAGGAAGAAACCGCATCGCCCATTTAGGCATTTTGTAGAGAGAAGCCTAGATCATTCCAAGCTTCTCTGCATACATGTGTATGTTAAATGCTCAGCAGCAGGATGTTGCATGGCATGATGACTCACAGCATACCGGCACCCCTTTGACATCATCTAAGGTTGCTGCAGACATAGCCCATCAGATTCACTCAGTCGACAAGGCGGGCAAGCATTGGCAAAAGATATTTCCGGGGCAGGTGCTGGTGATGCCGTATGAGCGGCTGGTGGCCAATCTCACAACTGCTGCTCAGGACATGCTGCAGCACTGCGGCATGCCTTGGGATGATGCCGTGCTACTCTTCCACAAGACTCAACGAAATGTTCACACTGCAAGTCTTGCCCAGGTGTGACTGCCTCTCTGTCTAGCAGCTAAGGATGCGCATTGTGTATGACAGACTGCCCAATATCATTGAGCCATGGGCTTGGATCCGCCTGCACTAGCACTCGCCTTCGCACTCAAACTCACACTCGCCTTTGCACTCGTACCCAAACCCACAGATGCATGCAGTAGCACAGCATGTGAGGTGTGTTGACCATCAGCTGCCTGTCTGCTCAAGAGGAGTTGCAAGCTGCACCTGGGACCACCCCCAACAGTACATGTCCCAAGATATCTGTTCTTCTCCCTCAACATCTGCCAGCTGATGCTGCGTGCTTGCTGGGCATGATCTGTCCTAATTTTGACTGCCAGTATGCATCATTGCTGGAACGCCCTCACCTGCACCTGCAAGGTGTGCTCTGCCAGCGCCAATGCTATGGACGCATTGGTAGGACAGGTCCTCCTCCCCCCCTTTCCCCCACCCACTTCATGCTCTCCCCTCCCTCCTTTGCCCCTCCCCACTGCTTTTGCACAGGCCGTCAGAATGTGTACACTGATTGGCAAGGCNGCTTGAGAATATCGTGCTCAAGGGTATTGTAAGGTGTGGCACTTATGCTGGAACCAATTGAACTGATGGCAGGGCAACTCAGCAAAGCCATTACACTTGCCTTGAGACCATACTTTGCCAGCAGCGCAGCACAGCAAAGGCCTCCAATTCCAGAGCCTATGACCACAACGTCGGTCTCCTGGATCGCGGGCCGTGCTGTTTCGACTTTTGTAGGCCCCACAGCCTGTGCATCAAAGACAAGTCCCTGCTCGGCTTTCTTGTCGGAAAACGACACGTCTTCCGGAGCTGTCTTCGGTACTGCAGAGGCGCGTAGTCGCAAGCGCAGCCTCTCGGCACGAGGTGCATGCTGGCATTTGTGCAGACAGCGGGTACTCGAGCTGCGAGTGCCCGACAAGGAAATTTCACGGGCGTGATAGGAAGAAACAGCCTGTGGACGGACATAGCCATGCATGCCCGGAAGTCCACCAACACAAGTGCGGTGTTGACATACCATTCTTCACGGCAGCTGCTGGCAGTCGCTTCCGATTGCATGCATCACATGAAGCGGCAGGGAGCAACTGTACATATAGGAACGCTACCGTGTTTGACTGTGTATGGTGGTCTTCGAAAAATGGAAGCTCAGCTTCTCAGGCACCTTCTTCGCATGCGATGTACGCTTTGCCTGGCCGCGCTGCGATGATCGACTGGCATATACACCTTCGAGACTGACAGCTGACACGTTACTTTACTGCTCGTCTTTTCAGAGCTTACGCCGGTCTGGGGCAGCGTGATCCGCAGTGATGACCGACGGTTTCGTACTAGCTGAAGGCATCTCCGACACCACGAACGTGTCAGGGATCAATCAACTATACGCTCATGCTAGTTGAAATCACAGCCATGCAGTCTAGCCGCAGCGGCGGTTTTGTAACTCATAGGAGCTTCCTGACTCCGGGGTAAGCGATGCAGCTATGAACAGTGCACTGCTGCTTGACACCTGACTGTATAACACACATCCACAGGCTGCAACGCCCGGAGTTGAAGCTTTTGAGGACCAGATCAACAGCTGGTCAGCTCTCCAGCGGATCGCAATACTGGCTTCCTACTGCTGATCTGCCTAGTGAGGAANCGAGGTGCATGCTGGCATTTGTGCAGACAGCGGGTACTCGAGCTGCGAGTGCCCGACAAGGAAATTTCACGGGCGTGATAGGAAGAAACAGCCTGTGGACGGACATAGCCATGCATGCCCGGAAGTCCACCAACACAAGTGCGGTGTTGACATACCATTCTTCACGGCAGCTGCTGGCAGTCGCTTCCGATTGCATGCATCACATGAAGCGGCAGGGAGCAACTNAGTATGCACAGCCAAGCTGCACCTGCTCAGGCCAAGGTAAGCAGGTTGCTAGTCATGTGAATTGTGGCGGCATAGTGCTATGTGATGAAGACCTGCAATCTTGCAATCTGTGAATACACCTGACTTGGTCATGTCCCACAGTCTGTGCACCGATGGCATCTGTCAGACAAAAAGCTGGTGTTGCTGTTGTAAAAGACACAGCTTGCAGGATCCATGCCATGGTGCTCAGCGTATTGCAGTGACATTCACAGTCTGATATGTGCCATGATGTCAGCTGGATGCTGGATGTTGCCAGCCTTTTCACAGTGGGTGCTGCATGGATTCTAAAGAGCGATTGTACCCAATCTCAGCAAAGATATGTTCGTCTGCAATAGAGAGACCAAGCGCAAGCTGCAAGTTTGGTGTGTCTTGCGTGATGTTCAAGAGGAGGTCTATGTAGTCTTGAAAGGANTGCAGGCCTGATCATCAATGTGGCATCTGCTGGGGGCCTGTGGCCTATGCCCATGGCACCTGTCTATTCCACTGCCAAAGCAGGCGTTGTTCAATTCACCAGATCTGTGGCTCCAACCTTGATCAAGCAGGGCATCCGTTGCTGCGCCCTGTGCCCTCAGCAAGTCGACACCCCACTGGTAAGCAGCTTTTCCGGCTGACATGTCTTTTGTTTTGGCAATACAACTTTCCACGCTCGCCTTCGCTTCTGTTCCACCTTCAAACAGATTTTGTCATTGAGTATTTGTGGTTGACACAGTCAGCAACATTTTCAGGAAGCATGTAGCCTCTTTGTCCAAGATGCAGTGCTGTGCAGACAAAGGATCCAAAGGCAGCCAAGATGCTTGAGTGGATGCAGCAGCAGTCTGGAGGAGGCTACCTCACTACACAGCAGGTTGTGACACAGTCCCTGCAGACACACTTTAGCCATTTTGCATGCGGCAACAGCTGTGGCATTTGCAACCCATGCTTCCTNCCACCTTTGCAGCTACAGTAGTGGGCTGTAGGTAATAGCCCATGTGCTGAAGAATGCCTACCAGCCCTCGGTCAGAGATAAGACAATGAGATCTGTCTTTGACCTTGCACAATCCAGAGGTATTTTTGGCAGTCTNGAGATGTGTACTTCATGCCATGATCAACATGCACCATGTGTCTGGCTGGCACATCTTACATCATACGCCTTANCCAAGACCAGCTCAAGAAGCAGCAAGACAAAAGTAGGTCAATGAGTCTCAGCAATGCCGTGTCAGACTGTGAACTGTGTACCTTCATGCAAGCGTGGTGNATCCTGCATGCACAAGCAGCAGCACTGCTGCCATTTCCTGACTTTGCTAGGATGCACGGTCAAGTGTTGCAATGTATGCGCTGTGTNTGCCGCTTCCGGACAAGGCTTTGACGATGGCCTTGACAACTGCAAGGTCTTGCTCGCAACACCGAGGGTAGTCAGCAAAGTCGTGCTCGAATCCCAAATGCNAACACAAACACGCGCTTGCGCCTGTTGGGCACCCCAAATCCTGCAGCAGGCACACCCCTGCTTCAAGCTGCATCCAGCACACATCCCACACATGCCACTGCATGATGAGCAGGATTACAGCACAGGTTCCTCATGCTAAGCTGAAGGCGAACAAGCCTGAAAGGATGAGCAATTCTCGAAAGGCACAGGTGTATGGTCACTGGTGCTTCAACGACGGCATTTCGGATTTGCCAACAAATACCACGCCCCAGCAGACATGGCTGATCACATGACGTGTAGACATGAGTGATGCTTCTGTGCCACCTGCAGAGGAGATGACTCGATGGGCCCAGCTGTGGTATCCAAGAGCCTCAAATTGCCCCACCACATATCCTATCAGGGGGGCTTCACCCCCAGTCCTGTCCAGCAGTGCTTCCACCTGGGCATGCAGGCATGCTGACGCACACACATCAGTGTGAGGAAACTTGCGTGAAGCAAAACGCTGGGATCACTATACGTGCTGAGTATTGACCATGCTTAGGAAAACCTTGAACACTATGACTCACCATGCTGTTTGTGTATGAAAGAGGCAGACCAAGTGCATTGTCTGCCTTCTCGTGAGGCTCAGCTGCGGTGCACAGACAGNAAACAATCCAGCATGCATGACAATTCCAATGTAGCTGAGCCAATGGTGAGCTCAAAGCTCAACACCAGGAAGGCCTGTAAGCATGGCAAGCACAGGCAGCACAGCACGTGTTCCGATACACATAAAATCAAATTGACAAAAAGTTGGTTGACCACCTGGGTCAGGGGCAATCCCTGGGCAAATCAAAAGCACCCCATGTGATAAGGAAGATCAGCTATGTGCATGCTCACCAGCATGCCTGACATAGTCACCAAAGATGCTGGTGGCAAGCCGCGATGAGGATGGTTNGTCAGGGCTGCCAGCAGCAGCTGCAGTACCGGCTGCCAGAGCTTCGCCGCGTGTTGACATCCTTCTGGCTGTTGCACAAGCAGTAACGACATCAGCATAAGCAGACCTGTAGCTGTCAAGTGTGACAGGCTTGCAGCACTATGAGAGCGGCAGCGACGCATTTCATGTCACGGCGGCAGAAAGGCAANTTGCCTGCACCCACTTGGGCTCACATGGGGACTTGCAATTGCAAAGGCATCAACATGTCAACACCAACCTGCATGTCAGATGGGTGTGCATATTTTGGCATTCAGCCAGCCGCAGATGAGAGCCAGCGTGTCCAGTCATGTTGTCCAGTGTCTCCATGCTATACGAGATTGCATGTATGCGCAACTCATCCAGGACCGAGGTTGACACAAGCACTCNGAATCATTGACCTCCATGCACATTGAGCTGAGCAACAGGTGAAGGCATGATTTGCCTGAGCAACAGAATGGCAGTATGCTGTCTTGTGAGAGATTTGGCGATCAGCCCAGTAAGCAAGCATTACCCAAGTGAAAGTTGNGGAAAATTGATCCTGTACTTTGTTGAAGCTGCACGTTGTTGCAAGAGGTTCTGGCTCGACAGCTACCCATCGGAACGCGGAAACGGACCAAGTTCTTACATGTCAAGCACTCTTTTGCGAATTGCCAGCTCGCGCTGCAGCGTACTCATTCACCTGGGCCACAGCCGCTACGCTAGCTTGCATCACCTCTCAATCTACGGTCTGGCTTGAGCGCCGCACGCTTATGCAACCTGCTGTGCATGGCCTACAGCGACACATACAGCCAAATCGCTCTGCAACATGCAATGCCCATAGTCATGTGTTNGCAATCTGTGCTGAACAATGCATGAATGAGCACACGTGCAAAAGCACCAAGCTCCTGTCAGAAGAGTGGTTGCTGCAATTGGATGGCGCCTTTACAAAAAGGAAAAAAAGGATGGCAGAGGTTCCCTACTCACTTGCAGCTCAGCTCGCTTTTGCTGCATTGGATCCTCCCTTTTGTCTCCACTGGCATGCATCCCTCTCAGTAGTGGGGTCTGGTTGGCAGCATGAATTCCATGGGGCCGCTGCCAAGGCCTTGTCAGTCCACCTGAGAGCACAGGACTNTCGCGCCTACTGTCCGAGACATCGGCGAAAGTAGCCTCAAGCAACTTTCGACTGCCTGCTGCGGGCTTCGAGATGGTGTTGACCTCGGTGTCTGAGGCGAGCAGGGTCCGATTGCCGTCAGCAGGCTTTGAGTTGGTNAATCGAGATCGTGCGAGAAATAACGCTGGCCTGGCTTCAGGCAACTCCCAGAGCGTCCAGCAGCGTGATGGCGAGAAGCATCTGAGGGCGCACAAAAACACTCAAGCCATAGTGCGGGTGGACACNTATTGTGTCTCCATAGCAAAGCGCTTGCTTGTAGTGCGTGCAAGCCTCAAGAGTGCTGATACTCGCAGCGCATGAAGTCTGGGGTTGAAGTGTCAGAAGTCTGCATCCTGCAGACTTTCAAACACAACAAGAGCATATGGCGTAATGGGACCTCGTCTGCGGCTGGGAACACATGTACTTGACCCACAGCGTGACGGAATGGAAACNCTTGCTTATGAGCTGCATTGACCATGTGCAAGTGATTGCAAGCCAACTATGTTATGCAGAGCTGGCTGATGGAAGTCAACAAACCACCATTCTGCTGCAAACCCAGATCACCAGTGAGGAGCTGAAAATTGAAGCTAAGGTGAGCACGCCCAGCTGTGATAACTNCCGCTGTAATGCTGCACAGCACAGCAGCACGAGGCTGTCGGCGATGTCAGCAGGCCTGCCAAAGCAAAGAGCATCTCCTTGGGTCACCTTGTACCCCAGAAAGCATAAGACATTATCAAATGAGTCCATACATGCTAGGCACTGAGTTGTCCTGAACAAGTTGAACAAGTTGAGGGCAGCCCTCTGGGCAGCTTCTCTGCTGTGGTCTCTGACGAGGCAGGAGCAGTTTGCCATTGGCCTGAGCTGGCTTATGAACAATGAATCAAGGTTCATATCTCTGCTTACGCACATGTGCTCTGATTAGGAGTGTACATACAAATTTGTGGTGGCTTACATCAGGGTAGTGGCGGAGATGCATAAGGGCTTGCTCATGGGCCAGAGCCACTCTGGCTAGCAGGTCAGGCAGGGGCAGCTTCTGGGGGTTGCTGCACTCCCAACCAAGATAAGCCCTCCAAGCCATGGCCTGCTGCTGCAAAGAGCATCTCAATTGAGAGCAGTGATGTGCTGCTCGTTTGAGCTGAGCCTTCGTAAGACAAGCTGACATGCAGCTCGACAGCTGTCCTGACTGTTCCAGGCAAACTTGGGAAACTGGCCTGTGAAGGCAAGACGCAAGGTCAGCACAGCCAGACGTGGCAGAGCAGAGTTCAAATTGCANCTTGACCATTTCAACAAGCACAAGCAACATGTCAAGTGCGCACCTGTCGCAGCTCTGCAGCCCGCAGGAGCACGTAGGGGTGTGCAGCCAAAGCTGCGATTGCTCCAATTGCGCTCTGGGGCCCTTCCACCCTGACAACTTGCAATGACTGCTCACCCTTGATGATAGCATTCAAGCATGTTGCATCCTCACCAAAGTCCTTGCAGTGTGCATGATNTTTGCTAAGCCCTGCAGTTGCCACCAGAACATACCTGCATCTTGAGATCTTCTTGTGTGTGCTGGTACATTGCATCATCAGCAGCTGCATTGTCATCTTGCCCATCAGTCATGGCGTTAGGGTCCTGGAAGGGCTTGATGCTGAGCCTGTCTTGCGGCCGAGGTACACCAGTGGGTAGGTAGGCAATTGCAAGCGCCAAGTGGGCACCCATCCTCAGCTTGCTCGCCTTCTCTTTGTCCAGAAGTGCTGACTGGCTGCTAGCNCCTGGCTGGAGAACCTGGACAAGGTAGGCAAGTTCTATATCAGCTTTCACGCTAAGTATGTCTTTGGTAATTTGTAGGCCTCTCGCTGGTAGACATAAGCTTGTTTGTCCACCTACATGCTTTGATCCTAGACTGTGCAGTTGCATACTGATGTGCATGTAAGACAAATCTGGCATCTGCATTGGCCTTTCAGCAGACATTGTAGAACTGCAACAGTCAAACATGCAAATTTTCAACAGTGCGGTGCACTGACCTGCTGTGTGAGAACCTGACAAAGCAGAGCATGGGACTTGCTGTCTTGCCGAGCTGTGCTGTCTATGATCCTGATTGTTTGTACATGCCCATTAAACACATGCATATACAACACAGACCTGGCATGCAAGGCTCTGTCTTTGCTGCTGCAGAGCTTGTCAGATGAAGACTTCTTGCATGACCCAAGTCAGCAGCAGCCCTGNATTGTGATCACGTCTGTAGCTTGTGAATAAACAAAATATGCAATGTCAGACAAAATGAACCAAAGCTTGTCAGTCATTGACTTGAATGCGCCCAATCTTCTGTCTGCTGATGCAGTGAAACTCAAACGTCGCGATGCAGAACCATAGTGCAAACATTGAACACTGCGTCTGAACCACAGTTGCAGCAGAATGACAGTGGAAAGCAGCAAAGCAGCGAAAATGCCCCAAACCAGCGCTACATTTCTCATAGCATTCGGAATGCTGCACAATGACCCTGGACTGTTGTAGTCAAAAGTGTACACTTTCGCTCCAAGTGTCACATTGATGCNCATGTAATGTTCGTGCATGTGGTCAGCCTGTCAATGTATGTTGGTGCACCAAAACCTGCTTTTGAGACATGCCTGAAACACAATCTGCAGGCGCAACGGCAAAACCAATAAACGCTCATTGCTGAGGGACTATCGCAACACAATCATNTCAAGGAGGAAGGTCTGGACAATCTGACAGACGATGAGCTGAGGTCAGCTTGCAGAGCGCGTGGCATGCGCACACCGTATGGAGAAGGCGCTGTGCAGTTCATGCGCAAGCAGCTTCAGGAGTGGCTAGACCTCTCACTCAATAGGTGAGCCATGTGACTCCAGCCAACCTGCATTTGCATTGAGTTATCTGTATCCTGCACTACATGAGGTTGGCAGCTCCTGTCAAAAGAAGACTGTATGTGCACTATCCTGTCTGAATGCCAGTGCCTATTCGTGGGTTAACTTTGGTCTGCATCAGCAGTAGCATCGCTAGGAACGTCCATGATGGCAAGACCTTAAGCATGGGAAAGGCATACTTGTGAAGGCTAATTGTGTGTCTGATGCTCTAACAGTCTGTCAAAGCCTTGATGCTCCATTCAGGTGCCAAGGGTGTAAGCTATAAGTGGCAGGAACGGAAGTTGTACTCTTCAGNAGACCTAGCAGCCCTGCAACACAAGTGCCAATCTCACTCATGAGCAGATGATAAGCAACTGACAAGAATCCCAGACCTTGAACGCATTCAAATTCTGATCAGCCATCAAAAATGGGTCAAATGAAATGCGTTGAGCATCCTGCAGCAAATTCTGCTGAAGCAAGTAGTTGCAGTCAGCCTGCTCAAAATCACAAGCAATGTGCAGTCGCAAGGCAGACATGCAGCGTATCATTGGGCTGAACAAGCTGCATGTCCAGTACACATCTTTAGTACATGCTGCAGCGCAGCAACAGGCAAAGGCTGGGATGGGAAAGGTCTACAAACACAGCCATGGCCATGCAAGCAGAGTATCTGCACCATGCTCGCTAGTACATAACCTGCTGTCATGACCTGGCCTTGCTTAACCATAAGTGCTGTACCATTTCAATGCTGTGCATTGTCCTTGCAATGCACCAACACAATGACAAGGTAGCCCTCCGATCCCAACCCCTTTCTGCCTCTGCTTCTCTNAAAAAGGAGTCAGGCAGTCAGAGTAGCCATGGTAAATTCAGTGCTGTGTAGCTCTCACATCATTTGCTCAGCGCACAGCCAATAAACATGACTAGGTGCATGGTAATGAATGGATCAATCAAACTACAAAGAAAATGACCATGGCATGAGAGAAAGATGCTTGTAGGCGACAACAGCCAGATAAGCATTGTAAAAATCAAACCACAAGGTGACTGTTCCCAGCANGCTAGGTAGCACCTCTGGGGGGGCACAAACCCCCGCCTCAGTTTTATTTCAAGTCCGTGTAGTCTGCAAGCAGCTCTGCTTCAGCCAGTTCTTTCAAGCGCTTCAGGTTGTCTGTGACAAAATTCTGGAAGCATGTCTCTGCTTGCCCCCCCCAAAGGTGCTGCTCAGCCTCTGGTCTAAGCTGCTGAAGTGTTCAACTGTGACCTGGCAGGCCCAGGTTCAGGTCCCAATGGTGAACATGCTGCTATCTTGGAGTTCTGGGCGGGATAAACAGGGATNTTGGACATGTGTCTGCATGCAGGTACTGGTACCAACTTCTCAGTTCATCAGATCGTTGGTGGCTGCCCGTCTGGCTGCTGATGTTCTGGACGTTCCCACAGTGCTGATTGCGCGTACAGATGCACACAGTGCAGCGTTGCTGACAAGTGATGTTGATGAGGTTGACCGTGCTTTCTGCACTGGAGAGAGAACTCCAGAGGGCTTCTTCAGGGTGCAGGAGGGTGTCAAGGTAACAGCAGATCCTCTCAGTCTGCGCATACAGCAGTGATACATTGAATGTTCTGCCATCCAGTTTGCCACAGTCCCTTTGACAAGTTGCCTGCATGCAGTCCCTTTGACAACTTGACTGCATGCAGTTAAGTGCAACTGAGTTGTGCCTGTCTGCAGAGCACTTATAATACATTTGTGCATCATACTGAGGTAATGTGAAAGCTGCAGGCATCTATTGCACGTGGGCTGGCATATGCTCCTTATGCAGACATGCTGTGGATGGAGACATCAACTCCTTCCTTGGAGGAGGCCAAGGCATTTGCAGATGCCATTCACGCCAAGTATCCAGGTGTGCCCTGCCTGATGGTGTTTCAGCCCACTGGTTACATTTCCTTTCGCCTGCAAAAGTGTGCTTGGCTTTAACTACCGTCATCTGCCACCATCTTCACATTGCAGGGTCACGCTTGATGTACATGGCAGTGTGCACTGTGGCACTACTTCTGGCTCCGTAGAAGCATGTCGGAGGGGGAAAGCCACATGACTATGCACACCTGAGCTCAAATGTGACTGCTCCTGTAGGCAANCACACTGCTTGTGAAGGGCTTTTGTGTTGCCATCCAAGCCATGCACTACTGGTCAAATGTTTGCGCATTGCCGTCACTGACAGCAGGATCGTGCTCCCGGGTCTGGTTATGCTCAAGCTATTGTAGAAGCTGCCTGCGATGCAAACATGCCCACTGGCAAGCTTACGCTGGTGAGTGAAGCGTGGCATAAGTGCTAGTTGGCTGATGTGCAGGACTCTGAGGTGCGAGTGCCCCGGCACCTGTCAGCCAAAGAGAAGGCGCGCCTTGAAGCAGAAGCTGCTGAAGAAGCTGCCAGGGCCAGGGCCAATGCTGGCAACGACATCACTGCAAGGGCCCTGAAGCAGATGATGAACGGGACCCTGACTGGGAACGTAGGACCAGCCAACCAGGCTAAGCTGCAGCAGCCAGCATGGATGAAAGGGGACCCTGCTACTTTTACAGCAGAGCAGCAACAAGAGGTATGGGTTTGACTTCAGGGNCAGCATACACAAGTTTGCTGTTGCAGAACAGCGTCCAGAGAACTCGCCATTTGAATGATGACTGTCACTGAGTATGTGATGCCGCTAATTCCATAAAGTGCGGGCGTTAGCCATGACATGCACTGTGGTTCTCGAATTGTTGTCACTGTCAAATCTGCAGCCTGGGGTACTTGCAATGCAAACGACATACAGATACCTTGGTTTGCAACTCTGTCTGTTGAGCTGGCGCTGAAATCAGGGTCTACATCCCATTGTGCTCGTGCCTCCCAATCAAACTGGTCATCCCCTTGACTTCTGAGGTCCAAGAAAGACCTGCGCAACTCCTTCAGCTGCCGACTGCTTGCATCCAGGCAGTCTCTNGGCTTTTCTCAGGCGTACCAACGGTCATTGATCAGTGGTGCAGGAACATCAAAATCCTGAAGAGGTGATGCAGATGGTGCAGTGCCACGAGAGAGCAGCAAAGTTTTCAGCAGTAGCAGGTGGGTGTCAACGCCTTGGGTTGTGATAATCAACTTCTGACTTCAAGCCAGATCAGACGCTATCAAACGGTCATCACTCGGCCAACACACAACTACATGGACTTGCACCGTCATGTGTAAGAATGATGCGCATACATGGAATGATGGCAACGAAAAACTATTCAGTAGCAGTTGTGCAGGATCAAGCAGTAGTGCAGAAACAGAACATGCTGACTGGCACATGCAGTCAGCTTCAGGGCTGATTGCAATGAGCAAAGCATCATGCACTAGGAGGTGGCTGTCAGATATTGTGTTGTGTAATCAGACTCTGACTTGAAGCCAGATTCAGGAGTTGTTGCATGTGATCATCACTCAGCCGGTACACAACTACATGCAAGAACAGTATATACTTTGCTGAATCCACGCAGATAGCAGCTGCCTGTCAAGAACAGCATGGCGACAGCAGAAGCAGCATCACACTCCTGCCTTATGCCATATCAGTGTACGCTGACCACTGACCACCAACTGGACTATCTTTGCACGTCTTACCTGTTCATATACTGCCGCTTTCTTTCGATCTCCATAGCTTCTTCTTCAGTAGGTGGGCGCTNTCGCCTGCAACTGCTGCAGCAGGAGGTGGGGCAGTTGCTGCTCCTGCCCCTGCCCCAGAGGCTGGTGCAGGCAGCAATAGCTGCCCTGTGAGACCAAACACCACTGCAACCTATATGCTGTATGTCCAAGGTAAGTTCGAGCTGGCTGCATGCTGATTTGTGAACTCAGTGCGGGACTATGCATCACTAGCGTTGTGCATGCAACAAGGTCATGCATGTAGTAACGCGCAATTCAAACAGCAGCTTGTAAGACACTTTATCTGACACTTTATTGCATGATGGGCTGCAGTGGCTCCGAAACCGGAAGCAACTTGTCGCGCATCGCAGCGTCAACGTCGACGCGTCAGGCAAGTGCAGGGCATACCAGGCTATGTAAGCATGCTCGAGTGTCTCGAAAAGCTATGCGTTTGCCTGCGAACTTGCAGAGTTTGTGCTGTGACAGATTGATCAGGCAGATCTGGTTGTCCGGTGGTACTGCAGCAAGCAGAGTCTGACGCTGCACCTCTTCTGACTTCAGCACAGTGCATAGAACCTCCTGCTCTTCACATCGTTGACGTGGCAAATGCAAGTTCGGTCTACCGCTTCGAAGGATGCGGAGGCGGTGAACAACGCTGAGCGTCTGCAGAAGCTTCTCCAGCAGTCAGCGGTTCNTTTCAGAGCAGGAGCAAGACCTCAAGGTAGAGGAACTTGACAACACGACAGATAGCAATGCCTACAAGACAAAGAAGTCCTGGACAGAAGCTGTGGATGAGTGTTTTGCAGCTCTACCCACATACAATTGCCATAAGGCTCGGCTTGACATCAAGAAGCAGGATGACACAGAGTGGATATTGAATGCAGCCACTGCTGAGCTTCAGTGTCTGCATGCTGGGGACCTTTGTAGGGATGGGAAGGGTTTTGAGGCCCTCAGAGTTATAAACAAGGTCAGCTGCACTCAAATCTGCACACATTTGCTGTCAATGTTCTGTTGTGNGCAAGATGACAATATGAGAATGTAATATCAGCTAGTGGTCATCCACCGAAAAGGAGCTTGCAGGTCATCAGGGATGTGTCTCAAGGCCATGCCTGGTGCAGCATGAACAGATATTCCATGATGGCGCAAAGCCTTGTGACACTCACTGACACTCACTGCACAGGTAATGGTCAGGCAAGCTAAAGCTGCGACAGCTGAAGGTAAAGCTCCAAACCTGGAAAGCAAAGTACTTGCGCACAACCCCAAACTCCACATCAGACTCTGAGATCATTCTCTGAATCTTCTTGTTCATGAGAGACAGCAAGGCAGGAAGCAAGGCCAGGAAAATGGTCAGCACAATACCAGGCAGAATAGCTGTGATGATGCTACTCAAGATCGAAACCTGCACGGCACAGGCCAGCAGTGAGATGAGGTGCAGTCAGGCAACACGCAGGGCAGGCCATTGTCACAGAGCAAAGTCTGCACTTGCACCATGGCAGAGTCAGTGCAAAAATGTCTGGCTGTCAACAACACAGATTTGCCTAGCGCAAAATCAAACATTGCCGTGACGTTAGGCACAAGACGCGTTCCAACTTGAGGTATATGAAACAGTGTGCATGCTGACTGCACATACAACTGGACAGCCCTCTGATGATTGAGATGCATATGTGTTGCTGAATGTGGCACATTGCGGTAATGAAGGACACAATGCTTGTGGTGAGTGAGGAAGAGACCATGAATGACGGCTCAATGAACTGACTTTGTGCACACACATTGATGCTCCAAGCTAGTAACAGACACATGTTTAGCAGTGGAGAATAACGAAATTGTCGGCACCCCAATCTTGTTTGCTTGTTATGGACTCAGGACCTGTGAAGCTAGTGCCAGTTGTACAAGCTTTGTGACAGATCCTAATTGCGATCACCCTCTGAACTTGTTAGAGCAAGCCAGCGCTCTGGTCAGTGTACACGACAGCACAAGACAGAGTGCTAATGCAAGGCAAGTTGCGACACTGGGCACATACGTCCATGATGACCCGGAAGAACTTGAACCTCTCCAGCTTGTCCACCTGCACCAAGGCTTGGACTGCTGCAATGGGAACCAAGTAGAAAATGGCCAGAAGGAAGAAGAGGGTCCAGCACAGAATTGCAAAGCCCAAATACTGGCTGCTGGACAAGCCNCCCCTGCACCTGGGATATTCCGTCTGCATAGCACGGTAGCTGCAGCGGCCGCCTAATAGATGTGGCGCTGTCAGCTCAAAATGCAGCTGTAGACAGACACTGCTGGGGTACCACATTCCAGCAGTATCCAAGCCATCAACAGCATTGTGAGCAAAGCTGACATTGTATAAGCATGCTGTGGCGGCATCCAGCAGAGCATTCACTGGGACAGACCTGTCTTTTTGGCAATCGGTGATGCTGCGGCTGATAGAGTTTGCACTCTGCGGTAGCCAATGTCCTTGCCCAGGGTGTCAGCCAGCTCTTGATGCAGCTTGAAGCTAAGTCTGCCTAAAGCTCCAGTGGCGCCTCCATCCTGCCAGTCCAGCGCTAGAAAGCCCCCAGCCTTGCCTGCACATCCAAGTTGTCATGTGGAAGCTGCTGTTGGTACAGCTGGTACGCATGCGGCAGTTTCTAGTCCTACACTCTGCCTGAACGCAAGGCATACAGCTTGTAAACTTTTGCCTGTCCAAGTACACTTGCACCGTATTGATGTCTTGCCGCCTCTGCTGCCATGTCATGAATTGTGAAGCAACTGCAATGGGTGCTGAAACACAGAGATTGGAGAGAGACAAGACTACTCTGCAACTCAGATGCTCACACACAACCAGGCCATGCTTAGCAACTAATGCCATACCTGCTGATGCACAGGCTGTGATAAAGACCCACAACTGTGAGGAGCATTTACTTTTAGGCAAAGCATGATGGTTGAAGACGCACCTGAAGATGCACATGCTATAGATGCGCGCTCCACAACTGTAGTTGCGACGCCTTTGAGTGTGAGGTAGTATGCAATGGCTGAGCCAATGATGCCGCCACCGCAAATGACTACCCTACACATGTTTGTTCACATGGTGAGCTTCCACGCAGCAGTATGAGTGTTCTCTGCGCTCTTTGATCATGGCAGCTGGTAGTTGGGATTGCGCACCTTTTTGNAACTGGACTGCAGGCAGAAAGGCTGCACTCAATCTCACAATCAATCAAGGGATGTCATCATGAATGCATTGGTGCGTGTTGTGGTGCACTGTCACTGCAACTTACAAGACAGTGTGCTAGACTGCTACAAGAACAAACGTAATCCACATTCGGGCCTTGTCCTCCTCAGGCTAGCCTAGCTCTTGGGCCAGCTACTGGCTGACTGGCTGCTAACAGCAGGCATGGAAGGCAGCCAGCCAGCAAGCAAAAGCGCCGCAAGTGGCGCAAGTGGAGTCTGCTGGGGGCAGCAGCAGCAGGGGTGCTTGTTGGTGCAGCCTTCAAGCTGTTTGGGGACTACATTGACTTAGATGCCCTGCCTTTGCAAAGATCGTTGCAAAAGCTACCCATGCATAGACCTCAGCACAAGCAAAGACCATCAACGCCTGTGCTGACTACTGATGCTGAGGTACAAATGCTGTTGTGTCTTGCCAGGATGTCCTTTGAGACTGTGATGAGCATGCTATGAGTGCATCACAACACCTGCAAGCACATGCAACACTGAGCAGGCATTATCACTGTCTTTCTCCTGCATTACACCTGCACAGCTGTTCATGCTATGCACTGACAATGGTCAGGGTCACCATTTTGTTAACTACAACAGCCACTTTGCAGTGTTTGTTCTGTATGCACGTGGAACCATGTACCANGCTGCCAAGTCGGCCAGCATTGTGCAATGTCGTCTGCATGCTGCCAGTACTGCCTGGTGACCTTCTGCTTTGCCGTCCAAATGCATCACCTCATCAAAGCTCATTGCTGCAGTCTTGCTGTCCTCAAGTGCATCCTGCAGCAAATTGCTTTGCAGTTTCGACACTCGGCAACATACCCACGTCTGCCACAGGGTAGCCTAAGAGTGCACCCTCATCTCAGACATGTGCTGAACTGCAGGATGACAGAGCAGGTCATACCTTGATCACATCTGTGCTCGATGCATTACTGGCAAACAGCTTGATTAGCTGTGCCTCATCTGCCTGCAGCCATATATGCATCGATGTCAGCAACAGGTTCACCATGATTATCCATGTCTCAAGATCCACACTGTGAGGCTGTGACATAGGAGGCGTGCCCAGTGACACACAACATCAATGTGTAGATCTTGTAGAAGCACAGGCTCAGCTCAACTTTCTTCTGGCTTGTGCATATGCTGAGCATGCAGTTCTAGTCACTACTGCATGTTGCTGTGGTGGCCCTATCACGCTTACACATTGACCCATTTCACGTAATGAGGCTCACAGCACAAGCTGCTCTCCTGCATCATTGCCTATGTTCACAACGCCCAGCGCTCCCAGCCTCAATTCAGCCAAACGTATGGTCATGCTTATGAAATATAGCATACCTGACTGCTCTTGTTGCCTGCTGTCAACACGTCAAAGGCTTTCTGTAGCCCTGTCTTGCCATCTGCAGCACAGCTAAGAAACAGCATGATTTCATCAATATCAACAGCTGCACTGCTGTCATCACCCCACAGAGCCTGGCACAGCAGAGCCTTCACATGCTCAGCTGCCTTGCTCAGGTCTGGGCCAGCCTCTGNTCGCCCGGGAACCTCAAGTGCTGATGTGTAAAATTTTTGCCACTGTGTTTTGCTTTTGCCACTGCGTACGTACTNCTTATGTGTTCTGCTGGCTTTGCCTGACTATCCATGCTGGGTTCAAAAGCTGCAGTGTTGACAGTATGGTGTGCAGCCCAGTCTAAATGTCACACGCGACACGCTGTCTGCACTTCAAAGCAAGTGAGGAATCTTTCTTTTTGGCATATTGCTCTTTTTTGCATTTGCATATTGCTATACCATATGCTTGGACATTCTGACTTGGCAGAAAGCTGACAACTCAGACATGCTGTACATCTAGTGGCTGACTGCCTGTTATGTGCATAGCGCACAAGTCAATTGCACAGCAGCATATCCACAGCCTCTTGGTCTTGAACAGGTCGCAAGGCATGNACCCTGGCAACATAGTCTGCACATGCTGTGACAAGGTCTCCGTCTGCAAGCCAGGCTACATCCCACACACAACCTGCAGATGGCGAGATGCTTTCAGAGCGACCCTGTAGCAATGCTGCTGCTGTCGTCTTCCAGTTATGTTACCGGCAGCTGGACTTGTTGTTCAACTGGCAGAAGCAAGTTAGTAGAGGGTACTTTGTGTGGGTGGATTTCCCCCAGCAAGTGGTTTCCTCATGCTGCAACATTGTCTGGTGTGTAGCTGATATCCTCCAATCACATGCACAACTGTCTACAGTTGCATTCAGAATATCTGATACTGGCAAGTGTCTGCTGCCCATCAGTCCTACTGCAACAATACCATAGGTCATGCAAAGCTAAGGAAGGCTTCAGATCAGTCACAAGAGAACAATCTAGAGAAGGAGTGCTACCCGGGTGCTCCAGGGTCTGCAGGCATTGACCATCAGCTTGCCAGATGCGTACAGTGTTGTCTTCGCTTGCTGAGGCTACAAGACTGCCGTCAACACTGCAGGCTGCACTGTACACCAATGCTGTGTGGCCGACTAGTTCAGCTATGCAGTCACCAGCATAGGTCCATACTCGCAGCGTTTGGTCATGCGATGCAGACACTACCCCAATATTTGGAAGTATAGCTAGCCCCCTGCAGAGCATTCAACATAGCTGTTGGGGCGTACAGCAGCTTTAAGGAGTCTGTCAAGCTACATAGGCACCATGTTTCACAGCAAAGGCATGTTGCCAAGGCTGCTTGAGTATGCTGTGATTGCGAACAGCGTGCATTATCCCAGCAATACAGAGGTCATCATGCTTACGGGGAACAGCATGTCAAGGAGCACAAGGTAGCAGCTTAAGCGTGGAGGACCAGCAGACTAACAATGATAAGCGTCACCTGCCTGACAGTGTCAGTATGTCCAGTAAAAGTGTGTATGCACTTTTGTTTGGACCAAAGTTTGATTGTCATGTCATTTGACCCAGATAGAAAGTCGCCATTGGGCAGTAACAGCAGGCACTGCACTGGGCCTTGATGACCCTTCAAGACATCTTGGCACTGCCCATTCTGCCACATACGAATGCTCCTGCAGCACAAAGACAGCACCAGCTGGTGCATGCTGCACAGAGGAGATTATGACAGGTGCAGTGTATGGACAGATTCTGCAATCGGCAGTCAGCTATACGTCTGGGTGCTTTGTGACACAGTCCTGCATCAGGCTCAAATGCTACACACCCACCCGTCAAGAGAGCAGGAGATGACTTTGCCGTCACTTGTTGCAATAACACCAGTGACCTGCAGCGAGCAGAAGCTGATGGGACGCTGGGCTTGAGGATACAAGCTGTGCAGTTAGCTCAAAAGGGTAGCCCGATTTACTTGATAGGCATGTCCCTCCNACATGCCTCTTCACTGCACACAAACACACATTCTTGCTTGTGATCTGCCATGTACAGATTGCACACGTGCAGCTTAAATGCTACACTCTATGGCTATTTGCCCATGATAGAGCTGCTACTTGCAAAGCAGCAACAGCAAGACCAGTTTGGCATGGCGTGTGCAGCAGGTCAGCTTGACTACCCATGCAACTTTGGTGCCTGCGAAGCACAGTCTCACTTACTGGAGCACAGGCAGGATACAAGCGCCTACTGCCAAGATTGGCGAATACCCAGGTCTGAGATGGACACCTATAACTTCGATGATGGCGGCACTGGCTACGGCAGTGCAGCCAGCGATTTGCATGTGCCCTGCACATCAGGCAAGGGCTTCAGTGAGCAGGAACTCATGGCATGGCACCTGATCCCCGCTGAACATGCACAGGCAGATGTCTTGACAGCACAGCATGATGGGCTGGATCTTCCTATGGGCCACGACGAGCCTGAGTGTCCAGACATTGGCGAGGCTTGCCTCATGGTCCGNAAAAGTATGTCAAGCCGTCTGACTCCATCAATGCAAGAAAAGCACTTTGCAAGTATGTGCAAGGCAGAGCATGAGGTTGTAGAGGCTGCACCTTTCAAAAAGTTACTGTAGTACTTACTGTGCTCCTGGCCAGTTGGTGTGTGCAACTTGTCCCCCATGGGGTGCATTCTCAACAACATGATGCTCTGCCTCCATTTTTAGTGTCAATGCATCAGTTCGGGCCAATAGGATCTCCTACATGTGGCTGTACTCGGACACAGCCTGCATGTGACAGCATGACCACATGCCTCTTCACTGCACACAAACACACTTCAAAATTTGCACAATATGCAGCTGCAGTGATTGACTGTCTGTTGCTGATCAGTACGGGAATGATAGTGTTGTTGTGCACACCTGTGAGTTTCACACTTGCTTTCTCTGCACTCTAGGCCCACTACCTCTCGTTGTTTGTGCTGTGTATGATGTCACTGAGATTCTTGTACAAGGTCATGCCACAAGTTTGTCTCTGCAACTCACAAAGCTTCTTGGGGAAATGCACAGCCGATCAGCTCAACAGAATTGAGGTGTTCTCAGAGTCGAGACTGTGTCCATTAGTGGCGATTGGNCTGGACAGTATTTGCTGTCGTTGTTGAAATCGTGCTAGGGCAGCTAGGTGTACCTTGACCCTGGAACGCTACATACCGTTCTCAACTTCCATCAGTGTTGCTAGCCTTCAGTCGTCAGTCAGACCAGGGTCGGGTGTAATGGCTGCGAAGGCTGTGACATGGCTCAGAGCAAATGGAGAAGTCCCTGTCCTGGATTCAGAACCTTAGCAAGCAGGGCTGAAAGTATGTTATGCTTTTGCAGAAACATGCTTTGTTGCAAACTCCTGGCTGTCACAGCTCTCTGCATGCTGCATCAAAGTACACACCTTTGGTAGATGAATGAGCGCCTGGTTGCTGCAGGTAATGCAGACATTGGATGTCCTTCAGGTAGTAAAATCGCTGCAGACTTGCATAGTAAAGCTGTTACTGTAGGGTCTGATGGCTGTAGCGTGGTCTTCAACTTCTGACTTTACTTGCTGCTCAGCAGCTGTGCTGCTAGGCAAACAGTTGTATGCTCAAAGCTCACACCACAAGGTCTTACGAACCTAGGGCAGTACAGCTTGCCCTGGGTGCAGCCCTGTGACAGCTCCTCCATCCATTGCATGGGCTCCACCCACACAGACCCCGCCTCCTCACTTTGCTTCCCTACCTGCTTTGCCCTGTGCCTGCAACATACCTCTNGAAGCTGCACACAGCAGAAGCCAGCACATTGCGGCAGCAGCTGGACTCGCTGACTGCACAGCTTGCAACTCATAAGCGAACTCATGCCAGTTGCAGCCCGCATGCACAGCGTGAAGCCAACCAAGCCGTTGCTGCAGCTGCTGAGCAGCAAGAACAGTCTCACAAGCAAGAAGTGCTGCACTTGATGGCACAGTGCAAGCAGCAAAAAAGTCAGATTAACAGCTTGCAGCTCGAACTTCGCACTGCAACAAGTGTGCATGGTCTAATGAGGCCCTTCTGCAGTAGTGATGCTGGCTCAGGTGCAGATACTGATGCCATGCCGCAGCGTGAAGCACATGGTATGATTTCATGCAGTAGCAGCAGAATGACAGCACAGCACAGCAAGTGGATGCGGCAGCTTCCTGAGCTGCTGCACTGGAAGCGAGCAGGATTCGTGCTGGTGCGGGCAGCATTGCAGAAGTGGGCAGCTGTCACTGTTGCAGGGAAAGGGCACAGCAGGTATTGCATTAGTACTCAGCTTTGTTTGCATAAGCTATCCTGCACCAAGCCTTTGGTCTGTGCTGTGGGTCCACATCATGTATGCTTGGCTATACTGCTTTGCCTGTTGGCTGGCAGATGCTGCGTTGGAAGATCTGGGTGCATGACATTATGAGACGGCATGTCTGTTATGATACAGGCACAAGCTGAACAGCAAACAGCCTANGATACAGCTTCTTGCGCTCAGTGTAGATCTATCAGATCCGCCCAAACTCGCTTGCGGATACTCAGCAGGTCTGGCGCTGTCGCACAAGTCCAAGTCACCAACGCATATTTGGGCATAGCAGGCTGCGGTGGACGTTCTGCATGGCTCATATTGCAATCATGCGGGATAAAAACGGGGTGCAGCGTAGCGATCAGGACGCTGCCCCGTGGGAGTTAAGTTTTGAAATGGCACTTATNCAAGGCCGGGATCAGCAGCAGGTCCATCAATCCCCATGACAGGCTCTCAGTTTGGAGGTAGGTCATTGTCTGCCCTATGCTTGTAGTGACAATGCAAATTAGAACAGGTCATTGCAGCACTTGATTGCCGGTTTATGCGTTGCTGCGTGTGTGTGGTGCTTGTGCACGCTGCTAATTGTGCTCACACGCTGCAGCTTCGTCGGTACACATCAGCACCTGACACCTCATGCCCTGATCTTGTGCGGAACAATCAACAATTGAGCTATCNCTGAACAAGGACTGCAAGGATCAAGACCCCACAATTCGAGGCCTTGCTTTGCGGAGCCTGTGTTCCCTGCGGGTTGCAAACCTAATTGAATACATTGTAAGCGTCACGTGCATGCAACCTATTGCTCAGCATGCTCAGCATTCACCTGAACAGCTGCTGACTGCTTCCAGGTGTCCCCTGTATCTCTAGCTCTGCAGGACAGAAACCCATATGTGCGCCGTACAGCAGTGTTGGGTGTGCTGAAGATATACAACCTAGATGCTGCTGCAGTGCNCACTCCTAAAGCAGAGGCTGCAGCACAGAAGTTACGTCAAATTTTCCCTGGTGCTATCAGTCAGGGGGTTTCTCTCACCATTCCAATGCCAGGCCACCCTATAGCCCCTTCTGAGCATGGCAAGGTGAGGTGTCTTACGCAATTGTTGCCTCTCTCCACTGTGAGTGCCCACATCCATTCATGGCTCTTTACATGGCTCATGCGCATGAGATGGGATGCATCAAGATACTGGTAAATCAAGTGTCACGAGCTCTGGTGCAATATGCAGACCAACTTCTGACGTTACAAGAGCCCCTTCCCTGCCAGTATGATTTCGCATGCTTCTGTGTCAAGCACGGCTGCAAACTCGTGGCTTGACAGTGCTGCAGTAGCTGCTGAGCCTGCTGTCAATAATGCCAGGTTTAGTACTTCGTTCACATGAGACACTGCGTCCAGCTCATGCAGTCAATTTGGCATTGTGCAGGACCAGCTCTGCTTCAATGTGGCTTTGTCATCTTGCAATGCACTGCAGTGTCAGTTCTGGCGGTTGGCTGCAGGTACAAGCCCAGGCTGAGAGGCTGGCAGAGCTCATAGAGGNAGCCCACGGGTGTTGTAGGATGGGAGCCCAACAACAACGGGAAATTGGCACCCCGCCAGGTTGACCTGGGTCCCTCCATGGACCCTCGCCGCCTGGCTGAGTCAGCAGTCAGCCTCAATGTCAGCCTGATGCGCTGGCGAGCTGCACCATCCCTGGGTATTGACCAGCTGCAAAGCAAGAGAATGCTGCTGCTGGGTGCAGGTAGGATTCTCGACCTTCCACGTGCAACTGTATGCAGCATCAGACAGGCTGTGGCTGTGTGTCAACCTTCTGTACATGACTGGTGTTGCTGTGCATGTGCAAGAACTCTCCATGCTTGAGAACATGGGGGGCATATTGAAACAACCAATATTCAAGCATCCCTCAACACATGATTCACAGTGTCTTGTTCAGGAATCGTTTTGTGTATGTGTATTTTGATTTGCTGCGATGTAGCATCACTNATCATGCAGCTGAGTATCATGTATGCATCCTGACCTGTGACTAAACAATGCAGTATGAAGAGTGCATGACTGTTGTGTATGCTGCATCAGAAGCTCGCAGTGAGCAAGTGGTCAACGTTTCTGTGCTTGGCAACCAACACAGCTGTCACAATGCAGGTAGTGGCAGACATAGATAATGATATGGAAGTTGGAGCGTTTCTAGGAGCATACAGGCAGCTAGTGCAGCGCCCAGATCTAGAAACCCGCAGGCTGTGTGCTGAAAGTTGTTCAGCAGTGATGAAGGCTGCCACGCCGCGCAGGTGCACGCCTCTGCATTGCACTTGTCTTCATGCACTTGCAAAGTCTTCAGTCCTATATCTGCATGCTGTGTGTGATTTTATAGCTCACTGTTGGTGTGATGAGCACACATGCAGATGTTTGTGGTTCCAGCAGTACAGCACTTGGCTGACCACCGTTGCTAAGTCGAGCCTGATTGCATCTATCAAAGTCCATACTGTGACCTGCTGAAGCATTGCTTGCTGATCGTGCAGATATGCGACACATATACATGAGGCTCTGACAGCACTCATAACAGATCCAGAGCAGCAAGTACGGCGGCTTGTTGCCATNAGGTATGGGGTGGTGCATGACTAGCTGGATACCCTTTCAGGCTGTTTGGAATGTCAGCTTTAGATGACATAAGAAAGAGCGTTGGGATGGGCATTTTTACCCACTGTATGTACTACAGATCCAAATGCAAAGCGTCATTTGTTACGATTGTTGATCAAGAGAGTCCAATCATGCACATGGTGTGCACACGGGCCCATCTACCCTGCATGTGCGCTGAAATGTTGTCTGTGCTCAGTAAAACCTGCCTCTGAACACTTTTATGGGAGGACATCCAGACCAATCTGGAGTTCTCAAAAGGCCCAAAGGGCTGCCACGATCTTGCTGGATGTCTATGTGTACACTGCAGGCAGTATTCCAGCAGCTGGTGCACTTCAGCATGCACAGCACAAGGTTGCAAGGGGTCTGGCCGTGCTCATGTTCAAGCAGTGTGTGAAGCAGTACCCAGCACATGCCACACATCTGCTCTTGCCACTGCCAGCTGATGCGTAATCAGATTTTGCAAACTCTTGCATGTTGCGNTGCATGGCTGCATGCTTGCACAGCCGCGCAACTGCAACTCAAATACATGTGGTAGCACGTCAATCTCCAGTGTGCTGGTGTGACTTTTGACTGATACGCAGTCCACTCATGTCTATGTAGTACCTTGGGCACAACAATCCTGCCTTGTGGGTTGATATCGCTTGAAGTCAACACCTTCTCAAACAACACCTTGGCATTCAGTTCTTCCCAAGACTTGGCACCAGGAAACGTGCTATCCGCCACATGAGATTCATTAGCATGTAAGTCTTCCAACACTGACTGTGATGCAGCTAGGCCACTGGAAAAGCGTATGTATCGTTGGCACAGCTGTATTAGGGCAAGGCACTACAGTCACGATACTTGCAACAGTCTCAACACCTGTCTGAGCCTGCACGTGTGGTTTGCGAGAANTTTGAGTTCAAGTATGACACTATGCCCTATTTAGGCGACTGGGTGCAAGTTGCAGGCAGCATGGCTCAAGGCAGGTGTGTGTGTTTAAGGAACCTACGCTAAGTGAAGTAGACAGCTTGTCGTTGGTAAGCTTGTCTGGATCACATACATTGAATGTCATGACGTGACGTGACAACAGATGCAACATGACGAGTGCACACACACTGGAATGTGTTTCTCCGTATGCCTTGGGGCTAACAGCAACAGCATAGAGGCAGCCCTCAGTAGCTCAGAAGACAGTGTAATAGCATGTACAATGGTAGCACAAACAGGGAGATATGAACCTGGTCAAGGCTGCGCATCTGCTCTGCATACACTTGCTCGTCATCTGCATCTGCTTGTGGCTCTACTTTGCGCCCCCTTCCTCTCCTGCCTGCGCCAAGGTACAACTCTGCTTTGTGAAAGTTGCATACTCTTTTTNTTGCAAGCACAACACTTGAGTGCTCAGACCTGCCGTTTGCTTTGTCGTGTTGCAGTCTGACCTTCAGCGCCATCATTGCTTTCTGGGTGAGCTTCAGCGTCCCCAATCTGGTCCACTGCATTGCTCTGCGGATCAGCACTTGCACTGAAGTGAGTTGCCATGTGCTGCTGCGCTGTGAGGCTGCCGGAGCGTCTTGGGGTGCCTAGCCCCCCTGCGCTCGCAAGCACACATTGTGCATGTACATCTCACAAACTTGGTCGGATGCATCTCAGATATTTGTCTGGAAGATGGCTTCNCTTAAAGCGGTTTGCAATGTGTGGCAGGCAATCTCTGTTGAGGGCCATTGCTTGGGCTGCTCATGCGCCTTGACTGCCAGGCAAGCAACCACACTGCTGGCATGCAACATGCAGNAACACTGACGCAGCCTGGCAGCAAAACATAGCCATGGTGCTTAGTACACTAGATGCTGATGCTGGCATCAAGCTAGTTGACAAGGCAGGCAACAGTGGCAGCTGCTGTAAGATATTGGGTCAGCCCAACGCAAGGCGTCTTGCTGAAAAGACATCTGCTTGTGCAACTATTGTGCAGCCTGACAAGGACTTAACTCCAGCTCAGATTATCTACAGAGGATGCTGCATGGTCACCTGGCATCGTCATGTCAGCCTGCAGACCCTATTCTGCCCTGATTTCATTGCATGATCTCACGACTCTGTTGCCGGTTCTAACATGCAAAGTCGTTAACGTAACAAGCATTCTACGGGCAGCTAGCTATAGACTTTCAACATGAGGGCCGGGTTTGAGTACACATCCATCTCAAAAGTGACATCAGCAGTTGTGTGATGGTGCATATGTCTGCAGATGCCTGTCTTCAAAGCCATCNGCATGCCTTTGAGGGTGTAGCCTTGGGGGTTGGAGGGCTGCAGGTCCTTCAGCAGCTTGTAGGCCTCCTGCACCTGGGCCAACCGCAGCTGGTGTGTCGCCAAGTTCAGGCGGGCTTCTGGAATTACCTCACACAGTGGTGGCAACACCTGCGCTGTGTGACTATGCCACTGAATCACTACAGGCCCAACAGTAGACAGTAAGAGCAGAGCTTGCAGTACTGATATAGTACACACGACCATCACCCAAACACACATGACTCTGTGAAACATGGCCAGCTGCACAACCAACACGTTGGGCATGATATTGATTGTGCTGATGGTTAGGTGCTTCCGACGGAAATAATATGCCAAGCAAAGTATACCAAGTATGCTCCGAGAACGGTACAGCAGGAGGTGTTGTGGTGATGGGCAGCAAACTCAATGCACTGCACAAACAGATAATGCTTTCAGGTGTTGACACGACGNGTGGCACAAGATGACACACACACATCACTAATGTGTTACAAGTGAGCAGACAGAAGAGGCCTATGGGGCAAGGCACAACAATGGGCACCAGCAAAACTCCCCACATGGTGTACTCATCAGCCTGAGAAGCACCACATACCGTAGCATAATGATACTACTCCGTACTTTGACAAGTCACCCGTGTCTCAGGTGAGGAAACCGAAGCAGCCTTCAGGGCGCGGCACAGATGGGCTGCCNCACCACAAGCTCTCACCGATGTCCCACAGCACCAAGGTCCATTCCGGCTCCATGTGCGCAACTGTACGGCCTGGACGTATCTCCCGGCGATATGCAGCCCTATATTTCGCGANGCTGTCTTGACAGCTGCCTAGCAGGAGGCTGGACGCCCTGTGCTTGGTTCTGGTCTGCCAAGCTACTCCTTGCATCAGGCTTCGCAGGTGCAGGTACTGGTGNTTTGGTCCACAGTACAGGCACCAGGTGCAAGCAGTGTCCTCATGCAGCGAGCCAGGCAATGTGCCTTTTCAGATCAGGATCAACATCACAAAACTATAACAAAACTTCAAGCATTTTATATTGTGCATACAATGCAGTGCTGTGTTATCTGTCCTCCATTGGGCTGTGAGTGTAGTTGAGCAGATGGTAGCAAGGCAGCCANATCTGTTACCTGCAGTTCCAGCTTCAAGGGTGGCTCACTGCAGAAACTAAGCCGCACATGCAACACTAGAGCTGGTCAACATCAGCGCAAGTCACAAGTTGTCCGCGCTGGGCTCGGCGACGTTGGCAAGTACTTGTCAGAGGCCGCTACAGCTGTGTTCAGTCCAGCCAAGGAGGAAGTACCTTGGTCTGGTGGTACGAAGCCAGCCAGGCCATGACTGACACTGCGTGTGTACCATTACTATCACCTGCTGAGGTTGCACCTGATCTGCTACAGGAAGCTTCTCTGGGAAGGTTTCTCATCATGAAGGTGATGTACCACGGCTTAGGAGGCTGTACAAGGCCGTGCAGCAGACCAGACAACAGCTAGCAGGCTGCATGGACCCAAGTGTAAGCTGCAGATCAACATCATGTACAGGCACTTTAGTTTAATCAGACCAGAACTAGAGTCTTTTGGACTTACAGGCTGACAACTATGACCCCAATGCAATCACAGACAGTGGGACTTGCACATACCTGTACGAGGATCCGNGGCAGACAGTCAACGCAGGTCATGCAACAACGATTTGAATGAGTCAAGGTCCAGTCAGTTGATGTTGGAACGAGTGTGTGCAGGATGCTTTGCGCTGAGCTGGCTTGACAGCCTTTCCAAGCATATAGCAGCCAGGAAACCATCTAGATGCAAGTTTTGTGTGTAAATGTACTATGCATTCATGGTGGCCATATGCATGACACATTCACTCCGGCTGGGATTAGGTTATAGCCCTATAAGCTTTCTGCTATACACTGGCAACCAGCCATGTGTAACACACANTGCATCTGTTGCCGCAAACAGCAGCCACAATTGCAGTGTACTCTGTGGGAGACACATAGCTGGCTTCGCCCATCTGCATGCTGATTCATCCTGGCAATGCTGAATGCAGAGACTGCCCCTGCTGCTTGTTGACTTGTTCAGCATCCTGCCCACTGTGACCAAGCCACTGCCACTGGAGAAATCACTGGATTACCCCAGCTTTGGCCTTCCTGAGACCACGGGGTCCATGTGGAAACTTTGGACTGCCNACGCTCGCGTCGCTCTAGAGCTTGCAGAATATTCTGCCGTTCTTCGTCTGTGAGCTGCTGGGATTGAAGCTGCTTTTCCAGTTGTATCCGCCTACAGACAACAGCCTTTCTTGGCTGAATGCCAGAGGTGGCGTTCCTTGTGGACAACAGACACGATTTCAACACACCTGTCTGTTCTCTGCTGGTGATTTTGATACTGGACCTTGTACATATTCTCGATATAGCTTTTGGCAGCTTGAGCCTTCTTCTTGGAGTCTTCAGAAGGCGCTTCATCCTGAGGCCACGCAGGCCTCATGCGAGGCAAACTGCTGCCTCAAACGTCGCTTGCTGCAATCAATCCGGAATCTATAGCTGCACGCAATGTGACTATTCCAGACAGGCCCGGCTGAAGAGAGGTGTCAACCTATACAGATCAAGGTGAACGGGGCAGGGGTTTCGACAAGCAATCTACGGATCCTTANAATGCGGGACGCGCATCATGTTTGCGTGTATGCTTGACGACCTTGCATATGCTCCTCTGACTGTCTGCAGGCTGTATAAGCATGATCAAACAGTAGCCTTTGAAGTAGTAACTGAGGGGTTCACTGGTGTGTCTGGCCTTGCCACTACGTGGTGTACAAAGCAGGAATTATGGTGTCTGTATTACAACGAATTGCGTATTTGTTTGTNCATGTTCAAGACTACCCCTCAGTCAGCAAAACATTGCACAGTTTATCAGCAATGCATGGCCGTTCGAAAATGTGAATTATGCCTTGCTGTTGCAGCGAGAGCTGCACGCCACGCCAGAGCAGAGAGCTGACTTGAAACTGGCAAGGCGGGAGTTTCTGAGCCAAGTTGGGCGTAATATCAATGAGCGGCAAGAGTTGCTGCAGATGCTGCAAGCCAGCGTACCTCCTGGCACTGACTACCCTCAGACTGCAAACAAGTATGCTTGCCGCCCTTTGTGACAGTCTGCAGCATGCAACTTGTGGCTCACTACTGTCCCACTTGTGCCATAGATTGCAATCTGGTTGCATGCTGGCACTCCGTGGGCATGTCTCTGTCTGTGATGCATGCCAGCCGTCTGCACTGCTGGTTGTGTGTTGTGGAGCAATAATGTGTGGCGAGTTGACATTCACGGCCTAATATTGTTTGAGATGCTCCACTGCTGTAGTATAGCAGACAGCTGTCCAGTCACCACCCNTGCAAATTGACAAGTGGCACAGCTGTTGCAGGAAAGAAGGGCTCACACTGATCAGTGGCTTAGTGTCAGCATGCGCTGGGGTCTAAGCAAGCACCCCCTGCTTGGTGGGCTCCTCAATGGTCCATGACTGTGCTCACACGCTGTGTTGGTTATACTGGCCTGCTGAAGGCAACAAACCTTGGCATCGCTGCAGAGAGATTGGTGGAAGCTGGCATCGCTGCAACGTGCGATCTGCGTTCCCTTGTGCTGGCAAAAGTTGGCTTCGTGAATTGGCACATTTACAAGGCTGACCCGCGTCCTGCTTGCAAGCTACTTGGGTGAATGCACAGCAAGTACGACNTTGTCATGCCACAAGTGCAGTGAGCTGCATGAAGATAGCGCGCAAAAGGCGGTGTAGCGTCAACTGGGTGCAATGAGCACCACTGGAATTTGAATGNCACTCCTAGCACCTTAGTCGCTTCAAGATGCAGCATGCTGTCCATCGTCATACCATGTTGTGTTCACAAAGTTTCAGCGATTGCTCGAACAGCCTCAGGCTTTGCGTTTTGGCCAGCTAACTTAAAGGCAATGTCATGCAAAAGGCAGTCAGGTCCCTACTGCAACACAGACACTGATAAGCAAATACATGTATTGTTTCAGATCAGGCATTTTGGCCCTGGTCCCGCTATATCCCCTTCNTCGCTTGCCTCGCAGATGCACAGGCTGCTGCTGGCCCGGCTTCCGCACCGGCTGTGTACTCGACATACAGGCGGCCAAACAACACCGACTGCGTCGCGAGTAACAGCAACGGCCTCGACTACTTTCCATTGCAGTTCCAGATTGGGAGCAGGGCTCATGCCTAGCAGGCCTGCGTCTGCAAGTGCAATGTTAGGTGCAGGGGCTGACAAGGCTGCAGAGAGTGCCAGGCAGAGGTCTGACAGGCTCAGCAGCAGCCTAGACAGCAGCCAGGTTGAGCCTGTTCACTGGGCACTNGGCCAGACGGGTGGGCATGCATGCATACCCAACTATGCTTAGGTTCTAGAATACAATAGTTTGCGTTGAGTTGCAGTGAAAGTCGCAAGTAAATCTCATCATTACAGCCTTTGTTATCAAGTGCAAAGAAGGTGTTGCTATCTGCTTGCTGGTATCTACAACTGAGTCACTTGTCGCAATATGTCACTAAGTGCAAGGGGACTACCAGGCTTGAACTATGGATACTTGGGAGCCACAACATTATGCTGAGCACAATGACCGCTACATAATAGATGATCAAATGCTGCCCCTAGCTTAGCAGAACAGTGTGTCAGCTGCAGATGCCAGCATGTCGTCTTGGTGTACAGATTTGCAAGCTCTGACTTGGCTCAGTTTTCGTATCACCCTGCTTTCACTTTAAACTTCACGATATCTAGCACCCGNAATCAGCAATGTGACATAGCACAAATGTGTAGTGGCGCAGCGTTGCTAAGCAAGAGTATCTGACGGGCTGAACAGCCAACTGAGGCTTGTCACCTCCGTTTTATCATTGATTGTACCGCACTCGTGCTATGTCTCAGCTCTAGCCTCGCGGTTTGCATATGCCGCAATCCGAAGCCAAACTGCCAGCCGTGAACTGAGCGTTCAACTTCATGGAAGGCAACGAGGATGAGCTGACAACTGAACAGCAAGCTCTGTTCAAGACAGCTGTTGTCTCCACTCCTCTCAGCACCTTCAACGCCTTACCAGCAAAACCTGCGCAACGTGAGGTCGCTGCTACCCGAGTGCCACAAGCAAATCTGCCAGATGTGCTACAAATGCCCTCTGTCACTGGCGTCTGCCCAAGCCGCATGGTGTTCGCGGCCTTGAGCGCAGTGGCTAAGGTCAAGTTAGTCAGGCTCAGGCCTTTAAGCCGAACGTCAGCTGAAGCTGACCTATGCAAACAGCGTCTGCGACACTATCCTCAGCACAAGCAATGCTGCTTGTTCTGGACCGGCGCGGCGAGTCTCACTTACGGGTGAAATGATGCGCGCTATCTTGCCATAGCAGAATCGGTCGTATACAAATGCTGGTCACGTGCAGCGCCAGGGCTGGTCAAGGGGNTGTGGGGCATGTTCTGCCTGATGCCTCACGGAGCAACTGCAGGTACGCATCACCATAAACGCTGCAGACTGCCTTTCCTGGCCCATGCATATCACACAGCATGCGAATGCTCTAGCCATTGCGTCATCATAGCTGATTGTTGAGTCATCATAACTCACTGCACCTTGTCTCTGTCTCACTTTTGATGTTTGCCTGGCACATGTGCAGAGGTGCCTGCTCTGGAGGAACCCCTGCAAGAATCAGGCTTTGGCAGAGACACAACCATGCTGCAAAATCCGGCATTTGATGAGAGTGCCAGCATTGAGGGGATGCAATCTGGTCCCAAATCAGCTCTGGGTGCTCTGCAGATACATGTTAGGCCTAAGAGAAGCAGCTTCACAGTTCTCAGCACTGCACGAAAGGATGTACAACACAGTGTGTTCATTGCTGCCAAAAGAACGGCAGGCTTGACCCTGGGACTGGTAAGTTGGATCCAAGCAGTCATGTTTGTTGCTGCCGATGCAACTGTGCATGACTCAAGTTTTGCTGTCAATGTTGAGCCATTGCATTCTGCACGTGATGACAACAGATTTTGCGCAGGAAATTTTTACAGCACATACTTATGGTTGACTGCAGGGTTCAAACAAGTGTCTTAGAGCTATGTCAATCTTTGCTATGCCCATGATCCCTTTTGGCGAACCAGAAGCACACCACTACACAAGACAAGCAGGCAGGGACAGCGGCATGGGCTTAGGCAATCTACACGACAGAGTCTCTTGGCTTGGCAATACAGACAGTGCACCTGAAATGTTCGACCGTGTTTTACAACCAAGACCAGCCACAAGGCTCCCACTTGGAACTAGAACTAAAATTACACTGTGACTATACTGAAAGTTGTTCAATGTATACTCAAATCTAGACTAGCCTGTCAGCTTTCAGCGATGGCACAGCCTGACCATTTACTGCAGATCTGCCAGCTTAGAGCTTGGGTCAATGACATCCCAGACTTTGTTGACCATGTCAAAGTGTGAGTCATCATCCTCATCGAGATCAACAGTCCTAATGTCACCAGCAGCAGTGTCTGAAACATTGCCCAGCCATCGCTTGGCATCATGTGTCTGCCAGGTAAGGCTGCTAATGTGTGCATACAGAGAGAGCTCATGCCTGCACAGCATAGATGGGCTCAGCTTGCACAGCCACATCAGGCCTTGACACAAGTAGGTTAGATCTTGTTCTTGCAGCAACACAGGGCTCACTTGGCACGGGGCTCACTGATGGTTGCCAGCTCTTGTATGTGGCCAGCTCTAGACTGCAGCTGCANTCAACTTCAGTTGCCTAATATCAGAAGCTTTTAGTCCTGTCAAGCCACGCAAGTCAATCAATTCAAGGCTGCGTCCATACCCAAGTGCCTCTGATACCAGATGACTCATCTGCACAGCTGTGACAGATTCATATGATGCTTGTATTTCCAGCTTTGTGAGTTTAGGCAGAGNCAATTGCACTGAATTGCAAGATGTGAGGTTTGCTGAAATATGCTCAGTACAACACACCATTCTCTGCGACCAACACTGGTTTGTACAGAGCATTGGACGTGCAGCTCATGTCTGACCTTAAGGCAAGCTTGCGCCATCCACTGTGTTGACACGCGGAGAAAATCTACGACCCCCGTTTTAGTCATAAATAGCATGCTGTTNCTATACGAATCTTGACATCCCTGACATCCAATGGGACAATGATGGACAATCTTCATGTGTAACCATGCTGATACGAGGTTGAGGCAACTCAGCAATACAGATATTTGTAAACTTGGTTGATGCAGACTCTATTTGTCGCTCTGCTTTCTGCAACAGTCACAGCATTAAGACAGCATATGACTCAGCACTTACAACAGGCCTTTTGAAGGAGCTGATTGGCATCACACAAAATTTGGGCTTTATGACTCTACTTCTCATGCTCTGCCAGCATTGTGTTCCCCCTCTTTGTCAGTATTTGCCCTATAATCAGTGACAGTAATACCCAGGGCATCAATCGCTCCGACGCCCTTGTGTAGAGGAACGCAGAGCTAAGCTGGCTATAACAAGAACAGATACACAGGCAGCATCACTGCAGGTGGGCATAGGCTCTGCAGATATTCAGGCCCACACACCTTGATTGACAAGCCTGCAGAGCTTGGTCGATCTTGAGCATGAGCGGCTGCCGGCCTGTCTGAGTCAGGCACCTCCTGGGAATGATGAGGGGAATGTTTAGGTGAAGGGCCCCTGGAGCGGCCCTGCCTGCGGCCATGCTGCACTGGCCCCTGACCTTCAAACAGAGACAGCAAGCTCAACGTACGTTGCTGTGCAGCCACGACTAGCTGCAAAGAACAGCACCTTCTGCAGTGACTACGTGGTGAGACTCTGGCAGGATCAGACTTGTCCTGTCACTTAGTGGCGGACTTCAGCATGACTCACAAATGTGCCTGTGAAAAGGTGTGACATATGGTGTACCTCTCAACATTGAACTGCAAGTCACCCTTTACATTCAGCATCACAACGCTTTGCACTGCACACACCAACACAGAGCATGCCAGTCAATCAAGATGACTGTCAACTACGAGGTATAGCAGCCCTCAAGCAAAAGAATACAACAGTCCACCTTTGGTAGCAACGAAGCATTCCATGTAGCACAGCACGCTCATGCAATATTGCGCTCAAGCAACAGCATGTAGCATAACAGGCTTGCATACATCACTGCTCTGGACTCTGCTAAGCCAATGCAAATCTACCTCAGTCAGCGTTTGTTGTTTCCAAATGCATCAATGAATTCCAGTAATCAAGTGAAGACCGTGTTAGCCAGGCCAAGTGTGACCACTGACTAGGGCCAATGATCTGTGCTTTGTAGAAGACTAGGCATTCTCACCTGCATGATGATGGGGTGGGGAGGGATCCCTGGGGACAACAGAAGGGGCGTGCTGGGCTAGGGAACCTGGAGGGCCAGCCCAAGAGCTGGACTTGGACTCTGGGGGTGACCGCACAGTACCAGCTGCTGCACATCAGCAGTGCAAGTCTCATGAGGAATGTGAGATACAGGTGTGACATGCAGCATGTGTCATACTTGAGGGGAGGTGTGGCTGGCTTGATGTACTCAAGGAGCATGCAAGCCAGAGTGTGCATGATTTGAGGTTCTGCATGCCATCACATCTTGGNTAGTGGTTTGCCAGCTGCCTTGCACGTGTGAGGCTTCTTGCTGCTCTTGTCTACTCTTCTGTGTTGCTGTGCACCAGAGCTGGCAGGTTGACTGTCGCCTGACTGGCTAGCTTCAGGCTGTGCTGATGGACGTGTTTGCTGTAAGATATGCTTGGACTGGTGCTTCGGAGGCATGTTGTTATATGTGGCTGACACGTCCTCTGCCTCTTCTTGACTGTCACCATGCTCACTGTGGGGGTTTGAGTTTGACTGCTTCAGATTCTTTGGCTTGGTCTGCTTCTGAATGCCCTTGTTGCGGTTTTGGGGAGGCAGTGCCGGCAAAGCTCCGTCATCAATCATGTCAGGTTCTTCCTCACTATGCTCTTGGCATAAAGCATGCCTCACTTCACCATCAGATGACTCTTTGGCCTTCTGCAGCACACACGTGTGTCACGCTTGGTNTATTTGCTTGGCGCTCTTGCTCATCTACAGGGTAGCCTGCTGCCTCAAACAGTGTCTTTACAATCTCGCCATCCAGCTCAGGCACGCTTGGACCCTTTCTTAGCTCCACCCGTGTTCCGACAGTGTTGACACCCTTTTCCCATTTGAGATCATCCTCAGGCACTGCTTGTATGACCTTTGCTGATCCGCCAGCAGCAGTCTGCACATACATCTTTGCCTCAGCACTTCCTGACAAGTACACGTCTGCAACATGCAGCAACAACTTACAGGCGTTTTGTGGACACATCGTCAACGAAATTGCACATGATTTGTGAGCACGGACTGGGCAAGAAACTCTTGTCATGGGAAGCTGTATAGGAGAACCCACAACATGATTTGCTATACGGCATCACTTGCTTCCTTTCACCAGCACTTGGTTCATTTCGCCTGTGTTTCGTCAGTGATACAGGCTAGACTACAGTGTGTGATCAGCAGCAACTGTGACACCACTATCAGAAATGTGATTGTTCCCAAGATTGTCTATGCCGTGCTGTTGTTGCTCAGCATATTGTTATACGCCTTTGGTGTAGTACCAGTACATGAAGCATCAGACCCTGGGAAGGCACAGGACCGGCAATGGTCATGGTGGGGGGTTTAAGGTTATGGCTCATACAAGAATTCCACATGTTGTCGCTGNGCACAGCACAGCACAGCACAGCCACAACACTCACTTGGGCCTTGGTGCGCTCAGCCCTGGCATCGGGAATCAAAAGCGCCAGCTTGGGACCACACTGCTTCAGCATGCTGTACCCTCTGCATGACACAGACAAGATAAATAACAGTAAATTACGGTGCCAGCCGATGCTAGGTCAGCCGATGCTAGATACCAACGTGGTATGTCCTATCCCAGTTCTGAGAGCCAACATATACTCACAACATAGTACACTGGGGTGTGCGCGGACAGGGCGAGTGCCTTAGACATCATGACTGGGTCCGCAGAAAATCAGGCAGAGACCATAAGACAGTACAGACTCACAGACCCAACATACGACGCAACTGTGCATTTCTAGAGCGGTTGAGCTGACCTGCATCGCGCACAGCTGCAGCTCTCCCAATGTANAGCTCCGTAACAGCCATTGCAGGAGCAGTTGACATTGCAAATCGCAGTTGAAGGTATTTACACAAAGCATTCCTGATTGCAACAATGACAAGGCTGCCCTGAATAAAGCTCCTGATATGATGGCTGCATGGCTGACAGGTGTCATCGCAAAAGGTCTGTATGTTGTGGCATGCTTGATGGCTGAGCAGCCTCACAGCTGCAGACAGTCAGCAATAAGCTTGGTGAGAGAACTCTATCCACTGGCTGCAACACTGGCTGCTGCACTGGCTGCTGACGTAGGCGTAGCAAGCTTCAGGAAGTTCTCCCACACGTCACTCATGTCATCTGTCTTTGTCACATTGTATATTGTGCTGAGGTCGATGGTGGTGCTGTTGAAGCTTGCCAACACACCAGAGTCTGAGGTGCCAAACAGCTTGGTGTACTTGCACTCCTTGTCCTGCAAACCACAAGCTTTCTCTCTTCAACTTGTCCAAAGCAGGCACAAACAGTACAAGCTTAGATTCAGCCTTTCTGCTGCAGTTNGATGATGTGCAAGCTGTAAGGCACCCTGCTTCCAGCCTGCTTGCACGTTGAAATTCTACAACCTGGCAATGGCCAACTTTGGCTCCTAGTCTGAGCAATTCGCAGACTGATCAGCACCAGCAACAGTGACTTCTGGATGCGCAGTTTGCACCAGACCCAGGCTTTGTCACGAGGCTTCAGGCCAATGCCAAGCGGTACCAAACGCTTTTTGCTCAGCAAGTAGANCGTGGGATTGTGCTGCTGCTGTATGCAGATGGGGACAGACCAGGACGCACGCAAACGGCGCGCACTGCAAGGGCAAGAAGGCTCCGAGATTTATGCTGGCANGCAGACTATCTGCATTGCATTGCAAATGCCAACACAACATGTGGGTTCTGAGCGTACACGAATTATGCAGCTCAAGTAAGGTATCAACAGTGCGCAATTGACACCAGCTACTTCCCCATGTGAAGACTTGCAGCCGTTCTGTGTGGTTACAAGACTGGCATGCACAATGCAACGTCATTATTTGACACAAATCACAGTACNTCAGCTGACCTACCAGCAAGCTCAGGATGTTTCAGACGGCAAGGCCCCCACTACGGGTCCCAGGGACATGCCTGTGGATCCCAGGGACTGTGCCGAGCTCCAAAAGCGCCTGCAGACCCTTGTAGCACTGACTGATCATCTGAGAGGAATCAGAAACCAAGTACGTCTCAATCACATGCCAATCTTCATGTCAAGCAATGTGTTGTAACATGCAGCTTGTATGATAATGTCGTAACAGCCATGTAGTCTGACACTGAAAGCTTGGTCAACACTATTGACATTCAAACATTTTCAGCAACTGGTTGAGCCTGTATAGCATCTGTAGCATGTCACAACTCTGCCACACGTCACGCTGAAGACTGCCAGCTCTTCCTCTTCATCAACCCTGAAGTCACTTGCTGCTCGTCAAGCACTTGCATGACTCTGAGCTCATTTCATTCCGTTGTCTTCTCTGACAATGCCAGGCACAGCATCAGAACTGAAGCATGCGCACTCGTCAGGCATTNCACGGCTAGCACTTGTCAACCATATAGCTCGATTTGATCATTTCGATCACACTAGCATGGACTAGCAGCAGCACTATTGGTCCATGAGCTTCAGTCCAACTGTTGTCAGACTCTGGTGTGCCAAGTGCATGCAACGCCTTTCGACTTTTGAATATCGCAACGTTGCTGAGTCAATCATTCGTGTTGCATGGTCGCATGACCTATGCAGTGTATCACAATTTGTCCTCTCTCTCTCTCTCTGTTTATGATGGAAGGAACTGAGGCAGCTTGACCTGCGCACCATGGATTATAGAACATTTGCACGTCGTTGACGTGGGCTGAACTTTGGCTAGTGTGTAAAGGCGGGCGTGACCTGATGCATATTCGGGAGCTCGATGACCATTGCACCATCGAATGCGCAAATTCCAATGCCTTGAGTGTCTTCTTCAAGGCATGAAGATCAATTCTGCACGTGGTATGTCTTCATCTTCCTTGTCGTAAGCAAACCCTAGAGCTGATGTGGACTTTACACACTATGCTCCTTGCCGACAACGCCTCGTTTGGCTCCGAAATCGAGACTAGGGAGACCTGTTCACCGGCAAGGTGTCGTTCGTCAACATCGGTCTTATTACAGTGCGTTAAGCCACTGCCAAGGCGGGTTTTGCGTTTACCGGAACGTGTAAGCCGGATCAACCCCACGCGCATATTGCGCGTCTTAGGTTGCTTGCGTCCGTGTCGTATCTCGTTGCATTGGGGAGCTTCACCTTACTGTACGATTGCGTCGGCCCAAGGTGGCCGGGTCGTAGCCTTACAAAGCTTCTAGGCTTGACCGGCATCTCCCCGGACACTCGGCGGTGTTGTTTGACCATCAAATTGATCGTGATAGGCANTCACTCAAAGGCTTTGGCTTTGCCACATTTCTGACAAGAGGCCATGCAGAGAGTGCCATCAGGAGCACTAACGGCAAGGTCAGTGCCACCGCAACATCCATCTGCATTTCTGCTAGCTTACCTCAACTTCTGCACATCGACAACAGGAGGCCCCATAGTGTATCAGCACTTCCTGTCATGTGATCTTGTCAGGCTGAACATGCTATCAAGACCTACAATGCTGCATAACTAGCATCAGAAGAGCAAGAGCGCTGCTTGCGTGAATGATGTGCAATGCTTCACAAATACTGATTATGCAGGTAGTGGCAGGACGGCAAGTGGTAGTAGACTGGGCTCTTGCANCAGTGAAATTCGCTGGTGATGATGCCGTATTTGGCTGTGGCTGAAATGTTGGAGGAGATGTCAGGAAACTTGATGATGAAGAGATCTGACAAGGGTGAGTGTTCACGCTNTGTTTACATATCAGCCTGCACATGTGCCACAGGATAGTCAGAGCAAGGGCAATGCACCAACAGCCCCCTCACCCAAGGGCCGATCAGGAGGCCCTAGCTTCCAGGCAGACCCCAAGGTCATCAGCAGGCTGCACAAGTTGGAGAAGCATATGCGGGAGAACAAGCTGCGCCACACCTTTGCAGACCAGCTGGGGGAGGCTCAGGAGAGTGATGAGCTGAACAGCAAGAAGGAAGCCCGCAAGCTGGCCTTCTACCTGTTCTGGAATGTGCGATCCAACTTTGACCGGTAGGTGCTTGCAACTGGTTCACNTTGGGAAGTGCGGGTCATAGTGAATGACACAACAAGAATAGCAGTTTTGGCTTGCAGAAATCGGTAAGCCGCTGCTTGCGAGCTTGCCTCACCCTGCTGCTTTTTCTGGTGGCATTTGCTGATGGGCGAGCAAGGGAGGAGTATGNTGGACTCTGCGGTAAGCCAACACAGGGTAGAGACCTTACTACTGCAGAATTTTGCCATATAACCCTATTGCATGTCCTAGCCTAGTGCTCAACAGTGTTACATGTGCAGGAGCTGCATGTCAACATGAGTCTGGCTCTGGATCCAACAAATGGACTTGCTCTTGATCTGAGGGCAATGCTCCAAGAATTCATTCACAAGGACTATGCTGGAGCACTGGAAGATTTGAGAACACTTAAGAAGCATCAGGTGTACAAGAAACCAGGGCTGGATGAAGTGAGCTCTCCACNGCAGCTTGTACCAGACACTACACTGATTTGGGACGCAGTGGACCTCATCGTCATTGCTTTCAGCACCCTCTGTGTCCTGATAGACTCACCTGCAGTTGCCGCTGACATCCCGTATGCGAGCGTTCTTGAGGGGGGCAAAGCCCTCGTCTGTGTGTATACATAGGTGATCGCTCAAAAGCTTCCTGAGGGCTCCAGCTTTCCCCTTTGCTGCTGCATAGTGGATGGCTGAGCGGTGCTGAGCCCGATCTTGCACAAAGGGGTCAGCCCCTTGCTCAACCAGGTACTGAGCACAGAAGCCATGCCTGGAGGCAACACTTGTATAAGTTTGGGCAACGCAGCTGACATGGTCACAGGTATATGTCCTATTGTATGAGTATCTTATGCAGGCTAGACCATCTTGACTGGTGCTTGCTTGTGCCACATTGATGGCACTTGGAAGCCACATCTTGCTCTGCTATGTTCTTGTTGGGACTGCAATATGTCTGGACACATGTTATTCTATTGCAGGCAGCGCTGGAACAAAGCAAAGGCTGCCAAGCATCAAGAGAAGCCAGAGCCCCCTGCCACTGAGTTCTTCCTGTGGCACTGTGAGGAGTGCCTAGAGATACACAATGAAGATGGGAGCAAAGCAGGCGATATGCCCTTGTGNTCTCTGCACCTGCAAATCTGCAGCATGCTGAGCAAACAAGGTGTACAAGCTGTGTCTTATTTTTTGCCTTGATGCATCTGCCTGGGTCTTGTAGCTACACAGCGCATGAATTGCAACTTCAAGCATTGCCCACAGCATGCTTGCATGTCATGCAAGGATATGACATGCTGGGCCATAGCTACAAGCTGATGATTCCTGTGTAGCACAACAGCNACACTTAGTAGGTACCTAGCATTGGCTGATTCATGCGTAAACAATTATCAGTAATAACTCAGAGCTGTCAACACAACACAATTCTCGAAAGGATAACCTAACTTTGAAACAACCTGACCCCTGCTATACATGCGTGCAAGCAAGAAGTCCTTGAAACAGCCTTACATGCATGCACTGCATACTCAGCAGCTCAGCGCACAGGCTGTTTAAGAGCCGACAGTGCTGGTGCTAAGTCTTCAACATCTCGCACATGTTCAGTGCTGCAACTCTTCTGCATGGTATGCTCCACTACCAACTGACCACACGCTCCTGCCAAGGGCATCAGCAAACATTAGGCTGATCAGGCTGTGCACTTGGTTGCACAGCACTGGGCAGAGATAACGCCAAACAAGACATGTAGGAATGTCAGCCAATGCCAGGAATGTAGCTANACATAGCCTGAAGCACTATCCCATCCTGCTCACCACCCAAATGTCTGGCCATCGGGCAAGAGACGCCCTTACCTACCTGCAGGTGCATGCCAGTGCCATGAGGCAGTGTCAACTACCAATTGTCCACAGCTGCTGCATTTCTTGCAATGGCAGCTGTGACACCATTGATACATATCAGGAAGTTTTTGTGTCGAGTTCAGCAAAATAAAAATTTGCTCATGGGTTGCACTGTAGCATTGCAGTCACAAGAGCTGAGGATATGGCAGGCGTAATCCCGGCAACATTCAATCACAGCAGATCCTTTCCCTGCCAATGTAGCTGATGTTGTGGCATTGAAGGCATGCAGCCACAGATGTCGATACCAGATGCTCGACTACAATTAGCACCACCTTGAGAAGAGTGACATAAGAGCTGGGGTGCCCATGTGAAGAAGTCTCTGCACATTGAGACTATGCTCGACTTGTTGCCCTGCAGGATGGGCAGTACATAGATAGGGATACCAGGAAAGTGTATGTGTCCATGGCNCACTGAGCTGCTGCTGCAGCTCATCATACTGCTGAGCTGATGAAGCTACAAATGCCTGTCTGGCCTCAGAGCTTGATTCCTGTTGACCAGTACAGCACGGGTGGGAATGACATGGCAGCACAAGTCTGGAGCTACTGGCAAAGCACAAGCTTTGCTGCTGACACTGTCCAGGATTATAAAATAGCTGCTTGAACAGCAATGAAGCAATTTGCAGCCTTGACAACCTGAAACAACTCGATTGATGCTGACCAAGAGCTTGACTGTTGGCTTGCTCACACAACCACAAGATGCTGACAATCATGCCTCAGTGGGTGCACCTGTGAAAGCGGATGCTCAACATTGCTCGTGGGTCCCGTCTGCGCCAGCTCAGCCTCTGCAATCTTGTCTTGCAGCTCAGAGCACCTGAGCTGACTTGTTGTAAGCTGAGTCTTGAGGCTTGACAGTTCTGCTGACAGCGACTGCACTGCAGCCTCAGACGCATTCACGCGTGACTGGAGGTCAGACAGGCCGCGCTCTGCTGTGCTTTTGCCTGCACCGACTGCTGCCAAATCCAGCTGCAGCTGTGCGCATTGCTGCTTTGTGTTGTGCAACTCAGCAGTGATGGACTTGAGCTGTGGCAGCAGATCTTGATGCATGTGCTGCCAGGTGTCATCTGTCTCTAGTGCCTGACTGGAATTGCCTGGAGATGAAGATGGCTGTATGGCACCATGGCGAGCATGTTCATCAGCTGCATGCAAAGCGGGAACCCTGGCGCTGACTGCTGCAGCATACTCCTGTTGGTTTGTGGCCAGTTCAGCCTTTAGAGCTGCACACTCTTGTGACAAGCTCTTCACGTCTGCTTCCAAAGCTGTGCATTTCAGCTGGCTAGAAGAGTGCTGTGCTGTCATTTTGTCAAGTGCAGCTTGCACATGACTGCACTCTGTCTGAGTCTGCTGCAGCTGCGTGGCAAGAGCAGCATGATCTGGACCACAGGCAAGCTGCAACTCCAGGGCTGCATACTGCTGCTGCAGGGCACTGCAGGCTTCCTGAGCAGCCTTGAGCTGCTGCTGTGTCTGTGTAAGCTGTTGCTGTGACTCATGCTCTGTGTAAGCAACAGCATTGCTGGTGTTGGCCTCTTGCTGCAACGCAGTGACTTTCTGCTGGAGCTCAGTGCATTTGTACTGAGTCTGTTGTAGCTGAGTGGCCTGGTCTGTGTTCAGCCTCTCAAACTCACCCTCAAGAGCTGACCAAGTCTGCTGCTGTGCCAGTGCGTCTGAGACCTGCAACTCCAGCTCAGAGCAAGTCTGCTGACTGGATGCGAGTTGTGTCTGTGCATCTGAGACCTGGGTCTGAAGCTCAGAGCACTTGCTCTCGGTCTGGCTGANCCAAGCTTGAGGCAAGCCCTCGCTATAGCATTGAAAACCATGGGCACATTGCTGACTTGAAGGTGCAATCGTCGTCTTCGCGCAAGTGTGGGTTTGCAGGCTCGGAGGATTGGCGCTGCGGCCTATTGAGATGGCTTCGGAGCTAAAGTGAAAAAATTTACAAGGTTTCGGCTAAGATGTAGTCAACAGGTTCCACGTCAAATCCGAATGACGGCGATTGCTTACACGGATGCCCGGATTTGCTAAGGCAGCTGCAAACGGGTTATGTCAGCATGATGTAGCTGATTGCAGCGAGCGGAAATGCTTGGAAGTTGACTTGGCAACGGATGGCATCTTGCTGTACANCATTGCCACAAATTGCCAAGACATCCTGCGACAGGGTAAAGCTGAAGTGTTCTGAAAGTCATAGCCGCCAGTGCGAATCTGGAATGCGCTGAGGGCTGCAGCAACACAGCAGCTCACCCTTTGGAGTTGCCTGTTTCTCGATCCTTGACCANCCTTGGCAGTAGCCAGGGCAGCAAGCAAGACTTCTGACTGCTGATCTGCAGCGTGCACTTCAACTTGCAAGCTGTATACTGTTTCATTGGACTTTGCCAGCTGCTGTTTCAGCTGCTCTTGACACTCCTGCAGCTGCTGGAGTAGCCTTTTGTCTTGCACATGCTCTGCGTTGGTAGTGCCTAGTTTGGCTTGTTGTGTCTGCAGTTGCTGGTTGGCAGCANACGTGAAGCATACAGGCGCTGCAAGCTCTCCTTGAAGAGCCAACTGCATGCTTTGATCAGGGGTCAGGGGTCACATTGTAGCACTCAGCACAGGGCTCCCCCAGAAGCCACACATACTGCACGGATATGTTGTGATGCAGGTCAAGCAAGGGACGCCTTCTGCATGTTGCGCTGCGCTGCACCACGCTGTGCTATCCATGCTGAGCTGTGATTTGCTGTGCTGAGCCGTGGGGTGCTGGGCTTGTGCTGTGTTGCGCCATGCTATACTGAACCAGGCTGCGTCGACTCAGCATGCAACTGTACTGAAATATGCTGTGCAGTGTCGTGCTGTTACTTGAGGTGGTCATGCTGTGTGCAAACGTGTCCAGCTGTGTAAATTGTGTACCGATATCGCAAAGTGATTGACCACGGTTTGCAATGGTATTGTCCAGTCCTCTTAGCGATCAAACTTGACAGCAAGCGACGGCAGCACCAGTCTTGTCAAGGTATTGAAGGCAGCAGCAAATGANGTGTTGTAGCAGAGTATAGGCATCAAAAGCTAGCAATGCCTGAGGCAACAGACACTGGATTCATGTACAGCACACCCACAAGGTAGCGTTTCAAAGCAGGCTTGTGCTTGACACATCAGGATGCAATGGCTTAATAAGGCAGCCATGCATGCAATATATGGATGTAACAGACAAGCCTGCCCAGTCTAAAAATGGAAGTAAGGNACAGCACTTTAACGACAGGACTTACAGCTGTTTTTTGGCTTCTGACAGTACTATTGCCAACACAACGGCCAGCTGTANTGCCGCTGCTGTTGATATTGCCTGTCAAACTGGAGCTGATCCTCGACAGAGATGAAGTTGTCCGTGCCTGGCGCTGANACAAATTACAGGCTACAACTGCTGTTGCTCATCATGATGGCATGAACGGTCATTCTTGTCATATTGAGTGTCAAACTCAGTGTCGGTCACAGCTGTAGTAAGGCAGAGAGGTAAGCATGTCATGTCTGTATAAGCAGCTCATTGAGTGCACATATCTCAACCCCTCATGCCGGACCCTAAGTTTCACTCACGCACAACTCAGGCTCCCCTTACAATAGCTCGATTCAGAGCTCGATTTCGAAATCCGTGGTCGTAACAGTGCGTTCACGATGTCACGATTGGTGAGATAGTCAAGCTACCATGGTCTAGTCTGCGACTCGGAAGCTGCAGAGCTCGCATTACCGTGATTGCAAGCGTGACAGATTTATGCAAGTCCACCCTCAGTGTATGGGCTCTCAGTGACCAGTAGTCCTATTGTCGCTAATGGACGCAGCANTTGTACAGCCATATGGCTGTACTCAACTTTGTGCATGGTTGTAGCGTGCTTGACTAAGCCCAAGGGCTGTGGCAAGGAGACGCTGACCAGCACAATGCACGTGGCTGCAACCTCTATCTCTGCTGTGGTGTATAAGAACAGCTATCACTCAGGGTCTAGTGTACCGCTGCTGCAGGGCCAGCAGGGCGCAGGGTGACGTCCAAAGCTGGCTGGAGGCATCCTGCACAGGATCAGCCCCTGCCTGGGGACCATGAGGCCAGNTGAACAACTGTGACGCAGTGTTGAGCCATGCACAGGGTACTGCTTGAACTGCCGGTAGTGATTGAATGATTGCGTCTGATGCAGTCCAGTGTCAGTTGGGTCATTTGGGAGAATGTGACAGGCAGTCGGAGTTTGGGTCCAAAATCACCCAGCTAAATGCTAAATTTGCAAAAGAAGGCAACACCGTCAAAAACAANGCTATAGCCTTGTTGCCCATTCATTGGTGGAGGCAGCTCTGGTGGCAATTGAGGTGCAGAGGCCATTCCCAATTCTCCTGAGCAATCAACCAAGGACTTCACTAAGGGGCCTTGTTGACACCTACATTGACTGCTGCACATCTTTTGTCACAACAGAGAAACTCAATAGATGCAACCCCTACATACACAAACATATCTGAGGTTTGGCAGTGACGTTTGAACGCAAAAAGTGCGGTTTAGCTATGCATTGTGAGGCTGCTGACACTGCCAACATGCTGGTTTTTGTAAGGTGTGTGCACTCAGGAGTGCCAGCAGACCTGACCTGAAGTCAGATCACTAATAGGCTCATCTTCGCCACCCGGTGGACCGGCTGTGGGCTTGCGGCCCTCCCGGATGGCTTTCCTGATATCAGCAGCCTTCCATGCAGCATAGCGCTGCATGTCAAGCAAGTCTGGCTCAAGGCCCCCTGGGAACTGGTTCAGGATCTGCAGTACAAACATGTTTGATACACCAGAAAACAAATGATCAATACATTGTGTCTGCATGCTTGCCGTCGCGAGCATGTTGGTGATTGGCATGTATGAGACATGCTCAAAGCTACCAGTGGGTACAGGCAGGACACACTTGCTGGCTCTTGGTAAGCATAGCGAACTGCAATCTCATCTTCTTCTTCTTCTCTGCAAAATGTGAGTCTTNGCTCATGGAGGCTGTGCGCCTTTCGTACCTGGTCAAGCGGGAAGGCGGCTGGAACTCCATGACTGAGTGGGGCGAAACGCTCTCCCTTGGTCAGTTGTGCCCGCTGGCTAGAACTGCATGTATACAGACATGTGCTCAGCAAATCACATCAGAATTGCTGTCCATGTGTCAGGCCTGGCTTTCATGTGCAGATTGTGTACAGAGCTATGCTCTCAGATGCTTGTGTGNTTAGCCAATGGGGATGCAAAGGAAGTTGAGATGACCGAAGAGGAGCAGGCCATGGTTGCAGAAGCCAACGCAGNGCATGTTTGTCACATGCCTGCACATGCAGCTCCTGGTCACCACTCTTGACTAGATGCTTTCAAGGCTCATGAAGGCACGGCGTGAGGCATATGTGAAGTTATGTCAGAGACTGTGAATGGATGCATGCCATGAGGACNCCGCTCAGAGTAGGGCCCAGCCAGTATTGCCCCTGCCCAGCAGGCCAGACTGCATGTCACGTCTCCCAGCACAGTCCTCCTTGTGAATGTGAGACAGACCGCGGTGTCAGTCAACCCGACTGTTCTGGTTGATTATCTGGCCACCTCTTTACCTCGATACCTTTGAGAGCAGCAGGCTGATGTCATAGCTGCATGGTGGTCACCACCAGTAGAGCAGTAGTGGTGGTTTGTCACAACTTCAGCTTGGACCTAGAGCCCTTTTGCAGACATATTCTATCAGAACATTGCTGGGCACAAAGTAGCAAAACTCACTTTTGGGACAAAAACATTTGGTATATATGGCAANGGGTTGACTATGCTGTGCACCAACTTCTTGTCATACCTTGACAGATCCTGAGGGTTTCTTGCTGGGAGGCGCATGGCCATTGGCAAGGCCAGGCTTGGCAGAGAGGGGCACTGCTGAGCCTGNTTGTGTCACTTACTGGCCTGCCTGCATCATCTGTGCCAGCACTGCCTGCCGCTGCATCTACCTCCCTCTCTCCAGCAGATGTGGGTATGGCATCTGTACCTGCACAGACCCCCATCCTGGTCAAGCTCTTTGCTTTAGACAGCGCAATCAATCATTGCNTCAAAATTTCTGCTGCTTCTTGTGTGCTCACATGAACACATGCAGTGCCCTTTCTAAACTATTTTGCCAAACATTTCTAACATGCGCAACGCACAGGTGTGCACATATGAAGCATATGAGCCATTATTGATACACAACAATTATGTTGCACACAGCATGAGAGACTACCCACACGAGCTTACGNATGTGGACACGCTGACTGCACAGCACATTGTAACACTGAACACGCTTGAGAGCACCTCAGACCAGCTACGAGACGCCTTGTCTGTACATGAGGAACTCAAGGCGGCACATGCATCCCTATGTAGCAGCCATACTGCCCTGACTGACAGCTCAGCTGCAACAGCTATTGAGNTCAGCAGTCCGTATGCTCTGCATGCAGGGTGCAAAAGCAAATCTGGCAAAAGCTGAGCAGGCTCTGGAGCTTGCATTGGAAGCTTGNGAAGTGCGCATTCCAGGTCCGCATGCATGCTTTGATCCACGCTTGGAGCGTGACCCCAAAGCGGCAACAGAACGAAGGACAATTCGAAGCCAGAATCCCTTATAATCGGGGGTGCGAGATTTCATCGAAACAATTTCTCCGACACGAGCCCTTCCCCGCATTATACAGNGGGTGATACGTGCAACAGGTCGGTGCTGGCAGCCTGTCAGATTCACACAGTGGTGCGCACCGTCAGCAACGCTGGCTGGTTCAGCCACATACGTCTGTGGTTTCTTGCGGTCTCTGCTGATTCTTTGCAGTGTCATATCCGCACTACTGATCGTGTGCACACAGATTGCAGAACATTGTCAAGCAGTTCATCGAGTGTATCGTATTGTTTTGTACCCGGCGAGATCTGTTGAATTCTCAGCGAAAACGCTCGCACTCCGTCCGCGTCTGCGCGTGACCCGCTTCCGNAAGTGCAGACAGGTCAGCGCATACGAGGACAAAACGGGGAGCTACTTGGAGCGTGTTGTGGGTAACATGCAGGAAATGGCGTGAATGAGGAGCATTTGTAAGCAGGCAAGGTTGTGCTACTCAGCGCAACTTAGAACAGGTTTTGTGACAGACACGAATGCACAGTCACGAACATCAGCGACTACATTGAGACTGTGAGACAGTGTCAAACACCGCACCACCGTCGCTGCTGAAGGTNTTGTATCGGGTCACATGCCTTCACATATGCTCAGGCTTGTATGTCGCTGCACGCCAACATGAAACACCAAAGCTTATATCTTGGTGCTACAGCTCATATACCAAGTCAGCGATGTTATGCTATTGCTGGTCTGCTGTCAGCATGCTGGTATCAAAGCGTTCACACGGAGCTGGCAAGGNAGCTGAGTGTTATCATCTGCTTGATACATTGCGGTGGTCCAGCTAAGTGTGCTGCCAGGCAAAGTCCACAATGCTGCTGTGCCTCACCTCAAAGTGGGCTGTCAGGAAGGCATCAGAATAGCCCTTCCGCACAAGTTCAGTGACTGCGCCTCCAAAAATATGATGCACAATGCAGGTGCCCTCCTCAAAGTAATGCAGCCGAGGCAGCAAGGCCTTGATGGAAGCTTGGGTGTGCTGAGGGTGCAGCTTCTGCACTTCTTCATCAGGCATCTCTGACAAGGATGTGAAGAGCTGAGCCAGGTTGCGTCCCATGTACGTATCAGGACCATACCACACTGTCAAATCTGGGATTTGTGCAAAACCCTGCAAACAGACACACAAGGTTGATACCNCATGCCCCCCATTCGGCCACCCCCCATCATACCACCACCTCCCATCATCCCAGGACCCGCCATCATGCCTGCAAGCATGTAATCAGCTGAGCAACACAAAGCGCATGGCCAGCACAGCCCAAGCCCTCTTGATCTGGCTGTGAGTGGGTACGATGTCACGATGAGCTCTTGCATGCATTGACAGCAATAGCTGAGCGCTGTGACATTTGCCTGTGCTGTACAACTGAGTAGATATGTTTGGATGAGCAAGGCTGACAGCCAATTTGGCACATTGCAGTGCATTGCTGGTGCATGACCCTGACTGCATAGCCATGTAAGTGTGCAATGTAGAACGTACTGTGATCTGGTTGTCAAGTCAATTGTGCAGCAACACGGTGCAGCATCTCTGTAGTGTGCACTATCACAATGCATCTGATGTGTTTGCAGGGACGTAGATGCAAACCTGGTTGCTGCATGCCATAGCCTTGTTGCATGGGATATCCCTGCTGGCCATACCCTTGCTGTGGGTAGCCTTGCTGTCCATAGCCCTGCTGAGGATATTGCTGTGGATACCGCTTCCCTCCTGGTGACCCGAAACACATGCCCTGTACAGTCACAGAAGTGATCGAGCAGCTGCTGAGATGTCAGATCGCTGCAGTAAGCAAGTGTTGCCCGCGAGCTAGTGCTATAAAGCTGCAGCACGTCGACGTTCTGGCAACAACACGCACCATGTCGAAAAGCGCCTGGCGCTGTTAGCACTGTAACACCACAAGCTGCTGCTATCAAGGCGCGAGGTAGTAATCGCCGGTAGTCAAAGGTCGAGGCGCCTCGGTTGTGTCAAGCAAGATCAGAGTGACAGTCGGAGATATAAGATTTCGACTGTCAACGCAGGAGGTGATGCTGTCAACGGCTTGTACCCAAGCGCTCTGCACTATACTGCAGGATGTTGTCACACTTGCGTCACCCCGCAATATCCGTTGTGCGTTCAAATGCCACATACACAAATCCAGCTGGCCCAGGTTCAACTCAGGTTCAATCGTAAACCCCGGGATTCGTCCCCGTTTGGCAAACCCCCCAGCTCCCATCGCACCATCACTCTCACCCTTGAACACCGCCTGGGCAACTAAGAGGTTACCGACAGTTGCGCAGCAATGGAAAGAATGTCAACGGGCATCAACACACATCACGGGTCGCATTTGTCTCCGACACTAGCAGTGTTGTCAATTGCACATGCAAGTGTAGCGATGAGTCACAATGATCTTTCTTTCATGTGGTAGCGCGCGCTTAACAGCGTGAAGGCTGGCGCGAAGGCTTGACTTGCACGCTGTCGCGGCGCGAGGTCGTACATAGCATTTGCATTTGCGACTACAAGTCGCAGACACTGCTGACTCCACCAAGCAGGGGCTGACAACACCCAGACGCGCAACTGATCTTAGCAGAAATGATCTCGGCTGCTCTTTCGCTGCCCGATTTGGGCACCTACTTTGACGACGTACGCCAGCCTTGCATTAGCCGTTATCATGGCAGATGAAGCAAGCGTTGACAAGCCACGCTCGCCCAGGGCAGCCACCCGACTCACGAGTCACACGGCGCCTTTCAGCGAGATAGTCTTCCTGACCAACTTTTCAGCGAAGTAGGTCCAAAAAAGTCTTGGACACAGTGTTACCAGTGTTTCAAAGCTGACTTCGGGTGCAATCTGCAGATGAGGAAAAATAGCGTGCAAGCTGACTGGATGCAACTCTCAAGCGACATATGGCTTGGGATATTCCAACTGCTGCAGCCAAATCCTGAAGAGGCAGAGGAGGACCCTGAAATTGACTTCAAAATGGAGTTGTGGCAACTTTATGAGCTGTCAGAAGTTTGTCAAAAGTTTCATCGCCTTTGCACACAACCTCGCAGTTTGAGGTCATGTTTGTTTTTGCCGAGCTACTGCAAATTTGAAGCAGACAGCTTACCTGGCATGTATCAATGGATCCAGCGTCATGCTGACTCTGTGCAGACAATCTATGCTCACTCTGGCAGCCCTTACATTGAGGCGGCACTAGCAGTCTTGCAAGCCCATTGACACCCAAGCAATGCAGCACCCATCACCAACATCCATCTCAGCAACCCTGAGGCCTACAACAGATTGCCAGATTCTGTATTGTTGCTGGTTGCACAGTTCAAAGCTGTTACCACGTGTGCATCGGAAATGGAATTGATTAGCTCAATGACCTGTATGCCCTCAGGTCCATGCATCATTTGGTGAACCTCAAACTTGCCAATGCAATGTTTGTAGATCTAGGCGCAGCTTCACGCTTGACATATCTTTCACTCAAGCAGTCAAAGGTCGGGTCTTCAGAAGACTGTCTGTGTGTTACCTCTTTAGTTATCCTTGACATGTTTCAGGCGGCTGTTGAGGGTTTGCATTCAGAAGGTGTTACGGCTTGCTCCAGCTTGCAGCAGCTGACATGTGTAGACAGCTACATATTGGCAAGAAATCCTGCTGAGCATTTGTCCTTTGGCAAGAATAGACTCATGGCAGTTCCCGCAAGCCTTTCCAGATTGACTAACCTGGTGTCACTTACCTTTGCGTACACTCACAACACTGCCGAAATAGATATGGGTTGGCTTGGTCAGCTGCCATCTCTTCACAGTGTTGGTGCAAGTTTGGATGTGTCAGTAGCAACCTTTCCAGATGACTTGAGTGTGCTGAGTAAGCTGACCGAGTTGAGCGTAGGCAGCTGGACTGGGAATGGTGTGTATAGCTTCTCTTTAGACTGGAGCAAGCTTTTCAGACTGTATAGTCTGCTGATTCGGTCTGCACTGCAGCTGAATGAGTCCTTTGTTTGTCTAGCTGCACTACCATCCTTGAAGGAGGTCGTTTCAGAGTTGAAAAGTTCGGATGCACCCACCACAGTGCAAGTAGCGTTATTAGCTCATCAGTTAGGTACTACAAGACCTGACATACAACTGAGTATAAAGTCTAGGTAAGCAGAGCGCCCCGGTTCGCTTACATGCAATTTCCTGGGAGCAATCATTGGCTTTATCTTCGACACGTTGTAAGGCAAACATGAGCAACATTAGCCAACAACTAATATGACATTGCAGTGCAGGAGGCCTCCTAGGACAAGGCAAAATGCCACAGGTTTGAGTTATGATGGGTACCTGAGATATCCATGGTCAGTATGTCAGGCACATGATCATACATGACGGAGTTATGTCATATAGGCTGTCAAACTTTTAGCATGGCACCACTGAAACAGCATGCATGCAGCTACAATGTTACTTGTGTGCACCGTCATGCTGTGTATAACAATGCGCACTTACACAAGCTATGGTCCGCACCCAGACCAGAAGCATCGCAGCTAGAAAGGGAAACACCAGCAGTCCTTGCATAATATCATATACTGGGACACTCGACAACGAACATTTTACTTACAAGCATCTTGAACAAAGATCTGACTGCAAAACAGCTTTTGCAGCACTACACCCTACGCATCTTTCCTGCTACTCTCACTCAGTAAAGGCATAACAAGCTGGCAGGGCAGCTGTGAATAAACTACAGGGGCACATCACTGCCAAAACTGTTCAAGAGGGCAGCCAGCCTGGTTCAAATCAATGCTGCCTAGAGAGCACGTCCTGCACAAGGCTGTCAGGCAGCTTTCCTGTGCTCTGAAAAGCTCGCATGTGCAGGATGGGTTCACAGCCAGCTTGAGCCATACTGCGACCCTGGACTTTCTCAGTGTATGCCCTGGGCTTGTAGGCCTCTAGCAGAGCTTCTCCTGGTGTGTTCACGCGATGACACACAGACATCAATGCCCTGCAACAATGCATAGCAAAGCATGGACAATAGTGGAACGCGAATAAATTGCATGGCATCCTATCAACCTACATGATGACAGACGTAGTTAGGTGAAAGCCCAGTGTGCACAGCAACACATCTGTGTGATTGGCAGTTGAGCAATATACAAGTGATGCAGCCTGTCCCTATAACAAAGCAGATGTGCATTTGCACTCTTGCGGCTGAGCTTACCTCAAACTGTTCATCTTCATGTAGGGGCAAGAAGCACAGCCTCCCTCAGTTGAACAGCCCTCCCCTGAAGCAGGGCCGGGGATAACCGATAGCCCACCTGGCAGATTGACAGGTCCCCCATTGTTTGCCTGAGTCTGACCAGAAGTTGTGATAGCCTCAGGCGAAACTGGAAACACAATCTCAACAGTCACATCCTGGCGGCCTGAGTCTCGCAGCATGGCTTGCACCTTGCGGACTATGCTGGTGATCATGCCAGACTCAGTCCCCAGAATGAACTGCAGCTTGTCAGGGAATGGCTGCTCCAGGGCACACTTGACCTTCAAGGAGATGAAGTCTAGGATGTTCTGGGTGGACCCCACAACACCCATGTCCTTTGTCTTCTTGGCTTCCATAGCTAGAGTAAACATTTCACCAGGAACCTGCACAACAATCATGGTGATGCTCATATGAGATATGTGAAAGCCTTACCAATAGAGCCAAGCAACTCCTCTCGAGAGCAGGCTTACCGGCGATAGCATGACTGGAATGCTAATGCATGCAAGAAAAGCACAAGCAGGACACAGGTGGCTCAAGGAACACTCTAGCTTAAGCTACATCAAGCTGAGTGTTATCATCTGCTTGATACATTGCGGTGGTCCAGCTAAGTGTGCTGCCAGGCAAAGTCCACAATGCTGCTGTGCCTCACCTCAAAGTGGGCTGTCAGGAAGGCATCAGAATAGCCCTTCCGCACAAGTTCAGTGACTGCGCCTCCAAAAATATGATGCACAATGCAGGTGCCCTCCTCAAAGTAATGCAGCCGAGGCAGCAAGGCCTTGATGGAAGCTTGGGTGTGCTGAGGGTGCAGCTTCTGCACTTCTTCATCAGGCATCTCTGACAAGGATGTGAAGAGCTGAGCCAGGTTGCGTCCCATGTACGTATCAGGACCATACCACACTGTCAAATCTGGGATTTGTGCAAAACCCTGCAAACAGACACACAAGGTTGATACCTGCCAGGCATGCAGCAGTCAGCCATCCACCTAGCCAACAGTGAGCATGCCACTAATGAATCAACCTGGTGGTATTGCCACGACTGCAGAAAACTTGGCAAAGTGAGCATATAGAACAAGCTGATGGGCTGCTGCTACCTACCACTGTGACAGAGCAGAAGATCCATGGCTGGTGACGATCAGGGTGGCTTATGATGTACTGCCAGAAGCTGGCAAACTGGGTCATGATGCATAGCTCAGCGACGTTTGCACCTAAACATGCTACCCAGCAAGCAATGCGCCCAGACTAGCAATTTCAGCCAGAATTTGGTTTGACCAATGTCATGAAGTTGCAAGTCTTGAAAACTCACACAAACGCAGCAAACACATCAAGGTGACAGCCGTTCAACCAAGCATCTGCATGTACTGCACAGCAGCATGCAACACAACAGAGGCAGCCTACCTGCAGCACTGTCTGCACCACATTAGAGGAGGTGCAGGTGATGGTGGGCACCACTGCATGTGCTGTTGCTTTGGTCTTCAGGCTGGTGTTGATGTACACAACATGCATTGCAGGCTGCCCAGTATGTGCAGCTGCCGCAAGGTAGTCACTGTATAGGTCAGTCTCGGCTGCCTCTGCCAAGGAGCAGCCGATCTCATTTGGGTCCATACGGTACACCTATGACACAACAGCACAGTCTAGGGTCACAGAGCAGTGGACAGGATGCTAGCAATAACATAAGAGAGTATCACTCGCTTCAGAGTTTGCGAATGAACATGGGGCTTACGCTGTTCATTGACATTTGCACAAACGCAGAGGTCAAGAAAAAACTCGATGCTGCCAGTTCTGGAGACACAAAACGCCAGGCATGCACATGTCACGGCAGGGACAGCACGAGTGAGTAATTGAACTATGGGGTGCCCAACAGTCAAGCTTGGCCAATGTTCAGACATGCTGCTGCTGCTGCTGACCTTAACATTGCCGTGGCCTGCTTCTTTCAGGATGGCTGCAACATTCTCGCTCATGAAGTCCACACCCAGCACAGCTACAGTGGTGCAGCCCTGCTCTGCCATCTTGACAGCCCGATCAGCCATGACCAAGCTGTCACTGATGTGGATGTGGGGCCAGCGGCTAGCTGCACTGGTCAGCACCCCTTGAACCTCAGGGTCCATGTAAAAGTGTGCCACAATGCCAATCTTCTTCTCAGACAGCACCTGCAGCAAATTATGATTTTGTCTCAAACAGATGGAAGAGCAGCTGCATCATCACGTCATCATTTTGCTGTCTCCTGCTCAGCCAGCAACAGATGCATGCTTTGGGGGATCATGACACAAGACGCATTTGCATACAGGGTATGTGACAGGTCAGCGCAAAGCATTCATGCCGTGCATACTGCGAACTGACACAGACAGCTTTCATGCAGCAACAGCCACTTGTGATGCAAGTCTTTGCAGGGTCCTGCAAGCAGGTGCTGATAGACACATGCATCAGTCAACTGTAACATACTTTGACAAGGGCATCAACTTCATCTGCATCTGGTGCCAGGTACTGTGCCTGAGCCTCAGCAAAACTGCCTTGAGGAATGATCTCTGAAGCTGTGATGCTGAGCGATGGAAATCTGGGCAGCTGCTCTGTTAGCATGACTGTGCGCTTGCGCATGGTTTCCAGCATGTTCAGGAAACCATTGGTTCTGGAAGGCGCCAACACACCAGGGCCAAGTTTCAATGCTGACAGCATTTCTGGTTTGACCTGCAACAAGGATGATAGCAGGTCCCCATCATGAAGTCACAAACTTTGTCATGTTGCCATATTGGCTTGACAGCAGCTTTGGCATTTTGCTGGTGCACTGGCTTGCCTCAGTCGCATGACTGACGCAATCTCATCACTGCTGCATGCAAACCTGAAGTGCATGACATCTGCATTGAAGGTGTGCACAGCATACACAACATGATGAAATCTAGCTCTGTCAAACTTTCAAGGCTGATGAAGAAACACAACCACTGACGCCCCATTCACGTCTGCTTTTTGTACACAGCACTGCTGTCACAGAGCAAGCGCAGCCAACACACACCAATGAACAGTGAACACAGCATACAAGTCTAAGACCAAAGCGTTGCGGCGGTGCCACGCATGATGCAACCCGCACATGCGGTGCATCAAAGGCCTTGCTATACCTGCAACACCTCTTGCGGTGTCATGCCTGACAAGGCCTTGACCAGCACAGCACACAGCCCTCTGGTGAGCTCGCTGTTGCTGTCACCAGCAAACTGCACCCTGTTGTTGTCATCAAGCCTGGCCGTCATCCACACCTCACTTGTGCAGCCCATGACGCGGTTGGGCGCCACTTTGTGAGCTGCATCGAGCTGTGGCAGCTGCTTTGCATACTTTAACAAAAGTCTGTACTGCTCCTTGGACTCAGATAATGCAACAAATTCTGAAGCTACATCCTGGATAGCCTGTGGGACAGAAAGTTCTGGGACATGCAGGTCTGAGGCAACCTGCAGCACATACATAAGGTGGCAGTCATGATGGTATGTCTAATGCTGATGCAGTGACAGTGTAAAGTTGGTTAAAAGCAGCGCACCTGCTGCACACTGGAAGCAGGGACTGTGTCCAATGCCTGTGCACGGCTGACATATCGCCGTCGAGCAAAGCATGGTCGAGCGGGGCCAGTTGTATGTACCCTTGCCTTGCAAAGAGCTTTCAAGAGCCGTGGATTCCTGAGTGTCACTGACTGAGCGGCTGTTGAAACGGACTGCATACTCGCTGACGCTAAGGAAGGGCTGAAGTGTAAGCTATAGGACTGTCACACACAGGGTAGGATTCAAGACCGTCAATCTATCTACGTGACTGCTGTTGCAAGGTTATTTATACGCAGGAGTCTCTTTGTGACACCGGCCACTTCTTGTTGAACGTCCACGACTTTGATGCCTGCGCCATCAGCTTGCAGCANACACACACACACACACACACACACACACACACACACACACACACACACACACACACACACACACACACACACACAACAAGTCAGCAGTCTGTCTAGATCATCAGCTTTACAGACCACAAATGCAGACCTTAACCTCGAGACGAAATATGCATGAGGCAAAGCGAGCAGATCTCCCGCTGCGCATCAGCCATGCAAGCTGGTTGTTGTCCTATTGCCGCATTATCCTCCAACCAAACATACCGGAGATCACGACAACGTGCTACACAGGGACTCAGTTTGAAATGTCGAATTGCAGAACTTGGTCTAGCTATGCAGATTGCTGTATGCGCGGTCGTGGCACTGCCCTACAGACACAAGCTCACAATGTCAACATTCAGGTGCCTTGCTGGTTGCAATCTGGTTTCATCTCTTCAACTTGCTTGGCCATGCAACCATCTCTGATGGTCGTGCAGTTGCAGCATGGATCAGCAGCGTTCATCTCTCCTTTGTGTGAAACAGTGCATGCAGACATGCCAGTAGTTACAATGACTACGCAGCTTGCCCAAGCCATAAACTCCCATTGTGCAACAGACGCATCAGCATCACACCTCATTTCTGTTTGTGACATCTGCCAGTGTGTCTGCAGCAGCATCATACTTCTTCAGCCTCAGCTCATGCAGCCATGTCAGTTGTTGCAGTGATGCCGTCTGTGCGGGGCTTGCTGCTGCAGCAAGGCGCCGCTGAAGCCAAAGGTGCAGATCCTGATTGAACTCATCAGGGAAGGACAGCAAACGAGCATGCTGCTGCTCTTCAAACAGCCTGCAGGGCATGTGCAGTTTCATACCGCCACATGCAAGCCTAACAGCAATGGGCGGCACTGCTCTCAGCACCAGCAGCAGCGTCAGCAGCAGGATATGCAGCAGGAGCAGGATCATAGCTAGGTACACCATGGGCACATCATAGGTACGAGTGTTGGTGCGTCCTGAATGTGAAACATAGTGACATGACTTGAGTTCTGTAAAGGGCTTCAGGCTGACANTCGCCCCTACAGCTTCAAGGACCTGAACGCCAGTGCAAAGCATGTCGACCCACCAAACATTCTTTGGCAATGTCAGTGCACTTTATGCGCTGCAATGGGACCAGCAAATCTGAGCACTACAAGTCAGCTGCCTTGTGCTGCATCGGCATCTGATGCAGTCACAACCCTCGGAGTACAGATCAATGGCAAATGACTCCATTGGCACTTGTCACTGAAGTTGTCAAGGTGGACATGGTACCTATGTGTCATTGATTAGTGATCTTACAGCATATGATGGGAGTCNAGACCGCAAGAATCCGTACCCCTGTCATGTAAATGGAAGACTTGATGCTATGATTCAAGCCCACTCACCTCATCAATGATCATGACAATGCCATGCTCATCGCAATGCTTCCTGAGGGTGGACAGGAAGTCTGGGGGAGGGGCTACAAAGCCTCCCTCCCCTAGGATGGGCTCTATGATGATAGCTGCTGTGTCCTCAGGAGCTGTTTGCATTTTCAGCATCCACTTGAAGGCGTCATGTGGGCCTCTGCAACACCGCCGCGCTTCGTACTCATCAAATGGCGCTATGCTGGGATGCATCTGCAGGGTGAGGCCTCTTTGAGTATGACGTCGCTTTTGGAGTTGGTCATATCTTGCCCTATTGGGCTACAACTCATCTGCCAGCTGGACAGCAACCCACAGGGATTGCACANCAAGAAGACTTCCACGATAAAAGCCCCGTTGGCTACAGAGGAAGAGAACAAGGCTGGTTCAGAAGCTGCACTGCCAAACCAGGATGAGTCTGAGCAGCAGCAGGATGCAGATCAAAAGTAAGTCACAACATCAGCGCCGGCAGTCATTCCACCAGAGCAGATGGACACTATTTGCTGTGTCTGTTGCTGACCAAAAATGTGCATTCCAGTCCAATGAATCAGTGTGTGCTGTCAAGCTCTAGTTGCTGTTAGCAAGCTTGCTGGCACTGCGGGTTGTTGCTTTTGTAGACGTCACCATCTGCTCCCTAGAACATGCGTACATTATGTTCGTCGCCATGGTACATGCAGCATGCCAATACACCGTGCGCCAAGTCTGCTGCATNCAAGGGCACATGTGTGTGTGCAGTATTGCTGTTGTCTGCAACACCAAGACATATATCGTGTTGCAAAGGATGCTGTTCCCACCCAAACGCTGTTGACAACGCAGGCCTTTCGGGTCGTTGCTGGGCAGAGTACTCAAAGCAGCGATTGTGTATCCGCCTCAGCAGCCGTGAGGGCTTTTTGCACCGCCCTTCTGGCTTCCAGCAGTCCGACACTGCAGAGTCCAACAGTGCGACACTGCATCGCAGATACAGCAAACGCCGTCAACATGGCACAACCGGATAACAACGATTTGTCGGAGACGTCAAGTACCNAGGTGTAATAGCATGGACTTCATTGGGTGTGATCTGGGATATGTGGGCTGTTATGGGTGCTGCCACAGCAATCGCAGCTGCAGCAGCAAGCTTGTTTGCCGCCAGGTAGACGGGCATGTTTGACGCACTGTCCAAGCCCATTGACGTTGCCAAGTTGTGCAAGACCAAAGACAGTCCGCTGATGCATGCCTCGCACTGCCACCGACATTGCTGCTTCTGCATGAAATGTCTCAGCCACGTGCACATGGACAATACTGACTATACATGATTTTAAACAGGCATAGCATGTATAAGTACCAGACTTACCCTTCCACCATAAAGCTGATGAGACATGCTGGCCCCAGCATGGTCTGCTAGCAAGTATGCAAAAGCCTGCTGCACTCCCACCAGCATGCGGCTGTAGTGGGTACAAATGAAAAGTAAGCAACTGAGATTGCCAAAGTGAGGGCTTTATTAAATGTCTTCGTGCAGATGTGTGCTCTGCGCAACCCAATCATTTGAAGTTCTAATAGTAGATATGGGGCAGCACTGTTGCAGGTCAAATGGCGTGCTGAGCTGCGAGAGCGTGAGCTTGAGCGCATGAGTATGCTGGAGCGTGAGTGGCGGCGGCGTGAAGCAACACGCACAGCTGAGGTGGCGCAGATGAAGGCCCAGTATGCAAAGCTGGATAGCCAGACCCGCCAGGTCAGCACATTCAGCAACACCTTGATCACAGAGTCACAAATTACTTGCAAGCATCAGCACAGCTAAATGGCGGTGCTAGCGTTAGGAGATAGGACGTTGTGACTTGCAGNATCAAATCTGATCTGGTACAAGCGAGCCCTATGCCCTGGCAGCCCCAGCCTGACAGGGTCAGCATCTGAGCCTCCCTTGAGAATGTCATCCACACGCTGGTTGACTCTTCTGGCAAGCTCCTGGCTCAGCTGATCAGGTGTGGCACTGTACAGGTCCAATGCCTCATCCTTCACTTGACCATCTGCAGCAGAGCAAGGCTTAGGTAATTGTGGCAACAATTCAGTCTGCCGTCCAACGGTCAGATGGACTTGGCCACACCCTGAATCCGACCAGGGTTTGACCAAATTGGTCAGCTCGTCACAAGGCCAAGCTGTTATGTGTATTGCATTAGCAGTGAAGATACCACGGTGACTGTGTGATACGTAATTGCACTTCCGGCTGTTTTGCAGGTTTTACTTGCCAAGCTTGAGCCACTGTGACAACATGTGCACCAGCATGGCACTGAGCACTAGCAGTGCCACATGATGACAACGAAAAGCGCAAGCAAATGCAAGCAGAATGCATACTGGAAAATGGTACTAGGCCTGGATCAGCTCCTATCAATTTGTGCATGAAACTCTTGTGGCCTCAGATCCGCTGCTCGAGGGGACCGAGAATGAGAAGATGAAGTTGGTGCCCCGATAAGCAGTCTAGCAGGTGAAAAAGGTGACGAAGAAGAAGAGGAAGATGAAGACGATGTCGAACACATAATATGCTAGCTTGCCGTAGAGNATAGTACAATCTGCAGTCTTGCATGTTGTTATAAACTTCCCTGGTGCATGATGTACACCCTCTAGCTAACCACTGTACTGACGCAGGATGAGACAGAATATGAAACAGACAGTGAAGATGAGGCCTATGGCCAGCAATTGCTCAAACCAGTCTTTGTTCCCAAGGCTGACCGCGAGGTGATTCACAAGTCCATTCCACACTGCTGCATAAGTTCACATCCACTCATTTCATAACTCACCGTAGCGCCTGTTCGTCTCATCAGCGTTGTAACGATAACAACATGTGATGCAGACCATAGCAGAGCGAGAGCGCATGGAAGAGGAACGGCTAGCTGAGCAAGCCAGGGAGCAAGAGCGGCTGAAATCCAGAAAGGTACTGTGCACACATGAAAGTAGGGCTGTTGATTTGCTGCCAAACAGTCAAGCTGGCTGCAGCTAGCGATCTTTGGAATTGGGAGCATGTAGTACCTGCATCACATACAACTGGTACAGTGCTAGCAAACAGTTGACCTCATAGCAGCATTTCAGCAGAGCAGCATGACCGTATGCATGCTTGCAAGCACTGCCTTTTCACTAGTGCATAGACATACAGATTGGGCAAGTNTGCTGTACTCATGCTTGAAGCGTTCCGACCTCGGCAAACAGTGCATGACTTGCTCAAGAGTTAGCATGCAAGCATAATACCCACCTGAACTTGGCAAGCACCATAGATTCACATGTCGACTGCTAATGCTGAGTTACTTGAACGCCAACTAGATGAACTAGAGGTAGAGGGTACTGATCATCACAACGCGCACTGCCTACAAGCTTGACATGCCATACTCGATTGTGCTTAGGCACTAGCGGCCACATTCCCAGAGGAAGGCGCAGTGCACTGTACTGCTGNGACGCTGCTTTGCTGTGCTGTGCTGGATCTGCCCTCTTGACGGTGCTACTCTTTGCGCTGCTCTGCATGCCTATGCAGGCATGACTACCATGGTCNTGAAAGACCTCTACTAGACAAATGACACAATATGTCATGACTCTAGACTCTAGAGACAATGCTGAACAAAATTTACAAGCCAAGACTTGACCCAAGAACCTGTGATGNTTGGGCAAGTGCATGCACAGCAGCAGGCCGTTGCTGCTTGTGCCAAGCTGACCAGCTTACACCAGCACTCCGACTGATTAAGGCAGCCTTCAAACATTNGCTACCACTGAGTGTGTGGCTGTTCATCACCTCAGATTGGCATCAGGCATCTTCAGGCTGCATGGCCGCCTGGGCTTGCCAGTGGGGGTGACTGGGCCTAGGGCTAAGAATCCCGATGCCCCTCTTGCCATGCAGGTAAACAAGTGACCTGCCAGCTATGATGGCTTCCTACCCTTCTTTGTGCAGCAGTTNTCAACCTGTGTCAAAGCCAACATGGTACTGCACAAGGCAAGCCACTGCGCACACATGACTTGTGCAGGTTGTGGCTTTTATCAAAGGCACCCGCACACAGCCTGAGTGTGGCTTCTCTTACAAGGTCCTCACCATGCTCAACCAGGCGAGGGTCAACTACGAAGTTGTCAATGTGCTAGATGAGCAGTTCAATCCAGGCTTGCGCGAAGCTATCAAAACTTACAGCCAATGGCCTACCATACCACAGGTCAGCTTCATAGGCAATGCTAGGCTGTACCTATCTTGTCTTGCCAGTCCTTTCCTCAGCCCGCTTGTTGCTCATTTCCTGACTCAAGTGCTATGTACCTCGGTTCCCAATTTCTGATTTATCTGAATTGTCTGGTCATACAGNAAAATTATGCAGCCAGTTATCCTGCAGTCTGTTAGGTGCAGGATGTGGCATGATGGCAGGCCACACGTCTCTTCTGCATGGCCAGTGTAAGTTTGGCATCCAGAAAGCCAAATGCTGACTCAGAGATTTGTCTGACCTGCATGTGGAGGAACCCCCATCGAGGTTGTGACCAAGTCATGGTCTTACTGCAAGTGTCAAGTAAAGTTGTATCACAAGTACATCCTGCCAGACAGGCCATTTCCAGCATGCCCATGTGCTCATAGCTTGTAAGCAAGCCCANATGTTGCATTCTGCAATCTGCCCTGCAAAAGCTGTCTCAGTCACCAGATGCATGCTGTGCACTTTGCAATTTGTGTATAGCATGAAGACATTAGTGCAAGTTGGCAAGTGGGATAGCTGGTCACAGCATATTGCTTCGTGACTTGGAGCAACACCTGTTGCACAGCCCCCACCACCAGGAGTGCTTCAAGTATGACAACACAGGAACAGAAGAAATTTAAGCCGAGTGCACTGTAGCTGTACCNTGTACAGCAAAAGCACCCACATTGCGCACATTCTGCTCCTGACATTGCTACTTTGCTCATGCTCCTTGGATCTGCTCGAGGTACGTGTCAGATATTCTAAGCAGGATAGTGCATCATTGTCGTAGCAGTAATATGCATATGCTGCATGTGCAATGGCCATGCTAGCAGCGCTGCAAGAATGCCAAACTCTATTGCGTACTTGAAAGCATGCATCGCTGATGATCATTGCTGGCCATGTGTCCATGGCCTGACTGTATGACTGTTTCCACATCTTGCCTCAGCANGTGTCACCAGCTGTTGCAGGATGAGAAGAGCCTGACACAAGGTTGCGCAACTTGTCAAAGAGACCCTCAGGCTTGCCCTGTGCTCTGTCATATGCATGCTGACCAAACTGCCCAGCAGCATCCTTGGCATCATATGCGCTTGCACGGGCATANTGTTCTGCACAGCATTAGACAAGAACTGTGACTGAGCGCTCATGTTCACAAGGGCATGCTGGTGCATCTTGCAGACTTGTACCCCTCAGTAGCGCTAATCTGGCGACCACAACATCTTTTGGTGTGAGCCCCTAGAAGACTGCCAGTCCACAGCAGCATATACAATCCTGTGTTGTGTCAACTCAAAGAGAATGCAAGCTCTCGTTTCACTTGGTATCACTCAGTGATCTGGCANGCATTGCCTACACTGACTACAACACTGCAGCCGTTGTACCATGCTTGCCATGACTGCCTGGCAAGACACATGGGGATGCCACCAACTTTACAAGGAAGGCAGCATGAACTGCGCTACTCACCTCGAAGTGTGGTGGAGCCATGCTTGCNGCTGTGCCAGCTCATCAAAGCGTGCCATCATAAGCTCAAAGTCTCCATCATCTTGTGTGCAAGCCTGTTCCTGCTGCAGCTGTGGATCCTGCTTGGAAGTGTCTTGTCGAGGATGCATATGCTGNCCAGCCCACAATCTGCTGAAGCCAGCAGTAGTAATAACTGATAGTGCTACAGACTCTTTGATGCGGGAGAGAAAGGTGCTGGGTTGAAGGCTGCACAAGATGTGCCACCAGACACGTTAGTAGTGGAATACATGGGTACTTCCCTCCAATCTTGGCAGTGCAGCTGTGTTGCCAACATCAGCTGCTAGCTGATAGATGCACAACATTTTCTGATTTGTTCCGATCAGAACCTTATTGACTGCTTCTCCTATGCCTCACCAGGACTAAGTCCAGCCCACTTTGCTTGAATGCATATAATGTTGCTGACATGCAATCGACTTTGCCTGCCACACTGTAGCACGGTGAGAATGGTTGTGTTGTCCAGGGGAAGTGATTTCCCAAGCTGAGGGACACAGAAGGTGTGACCAGTANTGACGTGCGTGCCGACGGACTGTTATCTCACACGAGGCAAGCAACGTAGGCAGCAGCTGCACAAAGCTGGCTGGCAGAGCTCAGCTGGCTTACATCACTTGGTTAGTAATTTTGATCTGTGTTNAATGAGAGCCTGCACAATCTGTGTCTGATGGGTTGTTAGCTTTGGTGGCAATGCTGGTCCTTTGCTCCCTTGNTTGTGGCCTTGCATGGCAGTGGCATCATGCTGCATTGTGCTGTCATCATCAGAACCACTGTCATCACTGCGAAAAGCTTNTGACCAGGTGGTCTTGTTGACTGACAGCTTCAGCTTGTTCTTACCAGTTGCTGACGTGCTTACGATGCAGCCAACAAATGGCACAACTGCTGTGAAACCGGCTGAACCCTACTGCCATGCTTGCCGCTTGCATTGCCGATCACTGGCAGCTCCACATTTTCANTTGCTGTGACACAGTATACTGTTTGACATCATCATTCCATTGTAACATGTTCTGGGATGTCACTGCCATCAGCTCAGATGTTGGGAACAGATATTATCCCTTCCTGCTACCTGTACATCGAAAGCAAGGAACGGATCATGGACCTCATCACCCCACAATTTGGTCACTTGTTCANAAGCAGCGCTTCAAGAACTTGCACTGCAGCGGTTCGTGCCACTTGAAAGGCATCCGCTGGCACTTCGTAAAGCTTGCTACGTTGCACCTCGGCTTATGCGCGTAGTGTNATGCCTTTGCAGCAGCAGCAGTTGCTGCAAGCTTTGTTCTTGCATGTGGACACACTCATTGCCCGGTAAGCTGTGTGAAGTACTTTTGTGACAACGACTGCAAGTGAAGCTGATTGCCGTTGTACCTTTGTTGGGGATCTGTGATCGACATCTGCAGACCTGCATCACTTGATGCAGCCAGGTGAAGTGGAACTGCGAGATTGCAAGTTGGCCTGTTACTCTTCGATGCGCTTGGAACCTGTGCAGAGGAAGTGCCCTGATGCAAAAGTTGCTTGCAAGTTTGGTCTGCGTTGACTGGCAAGGCCTGTCTTGAAGCCCCAACAATATGTTGATANGTGGCTTGCCCTTCTTGTACTGATCTGCCCTTGTTGCCTTTTTCTTGCCTTTACCCTTGCCAGAAGCTTTTGCCTTGGCCATCAGCTTCTGTATCTCCTTCATTTTGGAGCCCATTGGCAGGTCCTCTTGCCCACTGATGGCCTCTGCTTTAGCTCTTGCAGCATCCACTTTGGCCTGTACACAGCCCAAGGTCACAACAGCTTGAGACAGCACGAGCTTGTACAACAACCGACAATATGCCTGTCCATGGCATGAATGCAGCCACAATGAGCAACACAGCTCACTGCACCAACACACTAACCCTGCGGTATGTGCAGAACATTCTGATAGCTTGCAACGCTGACACTGACAGGATGCCGAAAACCCCTTTGTCATGCTGCTAAGTTTGCGCCTGCTGCTTACCGCTACTCGCTTCTGCTTGCGGGCCTTAGCTTCAGCCACCTTCTTGATGGGGCGCGCATCAATGGCCTTCAAGCGCTCCTTCTCAGCTTGCACCTCCTCCTGACTAATGGCCACTGGTGGCCTGTGCCACACAAGCCGTAAGTTTTGCACTGTAGCCAGCTACCAAATGCATACACAAATGCAAGGGGCAGAGAACAAGCTGACATACAGAGCAAAGGCTTTCTTAGATGTTGCTGTTGTGCAGTGAGCAGAAAGCACTGGCTGGAAAGCATGTGGACTGCTAGAATGGTTGATGAGCAGATCTTCCACGAGTAGCAATGAGCTAGTAGCAAGAGAGGCTCTTCTGCTGNGCATGCAGTGGCCTTTGCATGCAGCACCATGCGTTGCCTTTCAGCTTGTCCTTCTTGTCATGACCTGCATCGGTGAGTGTGTCTCCCCTGCATGCGGATGCCAATGATTGTCTGTTGACAAGTCGACCCACAAGGTGGCAGCCTTTAGCTTTTGGCTATAGCATGGACCTGAACTGCAATGCAGGTGAACGGCTCTGAGGCAGCAACTCTTCTGCGCCGCCTTGAAAGCAGACAAGCCACTATCAGTGCCTTGGAGCAGGATCTAAATCTGTCACGCAAGCAGGAATCAGAGCTGCCAAGGCACCTGGACGAAGCAAATGACCACCTTGACTTCGCCCAGCCTCTGCTTCAGCAGGCTCAGGCTGGCCTAAAGGTGAGCGAGCAGCACCAACCTTGGTTTCTTGTCACATGGAAGACTTAGAAAAGCTCNGCAGCACACCTTTGTGCTTGCCATACACGACATACTCCTTCTTGTGCTTGATGCGCCAGGTGTGCACCAGCTCAGCCTGGCCGCCAGGAACCAGGATGACGCTGCCCTTGTCCTGCAGGGCCCGCACAAAGGTGTGCCGGCTCACCTGCCTCAGCCCACACCAGCTGCACAAATCCCGCACCAGCTGCAGCCAGAACAGGGAACCAGTGCAGTGCATCCTGCTGAGGCCACACACACACCCTGCTAACAAGGCTGTCATTTGTCTGGCAATCAATGGACTGCTGAGCCTTGTGTGTCACGTGCATTGTTATTGCACAGGTTGCAGCATGCATGCCAGGACGAGTCGCTCATACAAAAGACTGTACATGAATAGCAGCGGTGCATGCAGCAGCTGACATTCTGTGCACATGACATCAGCCAATAGTTATGTCATGTATGCATCCGTGAATGCAAGNTGCGAGGAATGTGCTGCACAAAGCAGAAAAAGGTGTTGAAGAGAAACGCTTTACAACAACGTGTGACCCCAACATGTGTAAAAACTGTACAAAACCGCTTACTTGATCGGCATGCTGTATGCTACAGTAAACATGCTCGTTACAGGCAAGTGTACCGGTGAGCAGCCAGCATACGTTTGCAAAACTAGCTGGCAGTGTACTGCTTGCTGTGGACTGCAACCACAGCAAGACAAGAAACTGCAAGCCTGACTCACAAATTAATACAGCAAGGATATCACTGACATGCCCTAGTGATGCACCGGCCAGTTTTGCAGTGNGTAGCTTGCATTGAGCATCCCCCATGCGCAGCTGCTGTAAGCTTCAGCTGGCTGCATCTCCCGCCAAACAGGCGTATAAGACAGCCAGCATGCAGACCGTGCACCGGTTGTTGCCTTTTGTTGTTGCGCTCAGTCTCGTTGCTTCTGACTCGCAACCCAACATCTTTGTCTATCAATAGAACTGTACGCCATGGATTCGAGAAGCTCCACCATGAAGGTTGTCATGCTGGCGCTCATTGTTNTGCAGCTAGTTGCAGGTATGCCATGTAGCCTTCAGCCATGTCTCCGAGCGCAAGTTGGCACGACAAAACCCTCCTTCTATCACACATGCGCGGCTGACATTAGCTGTGCTGAAGCTTGTTGGATCTTATCTGCAGGAGCTGGGACGCACTCCTGAGCTAGCAGAGATAGCGAGGAAGTTGGAGCGACCCATCAGCACTATAGCCTTGTGCATGCGTAAGATGCAGAAACCTCAGGCACTAGATGCCACGCCCACAGACAATGAGAAGGACAGCATGGTGGACCTCATAGCATCTGCAGAGGATGAAGGCCCCTCCTCTCTGCATTCAGCAATGCATAGGTANACTTCAGCTGTTGACTGCTCTATGTGCTGGGTAAGCTGCTCGACCTTGCCATGAGCTGCTTGCAAGTCATTGCCGTGACTGACAGCCTTGGACTCNGCCCTCTGTAAGGCCTGGGGCTGCAATGCGGGGCAGATTGCCTGTCTCCAGATCCCGTAGCCAGATGCCGGTGGCTGCCTCCTCTGCAGCCTTGGTTGCAGCTGTGCTGACGGCCTCAATGGCTTCACCACCTGCACAGACAGACAGTCTGGTGTAGTGACCAGGGATCAATGCTTTCTGACACTTTCAGCACACGCAATGTATGGGACAGGCTGACTCAGCCGTTCAAATGCCCTCGTGGGTTTGTCTGACCCAGGTTTGCTTGAAGGCTCTGAAGCTGCTAGGAATGCAGCTTGCATGAGATCCATGTACACAATCATGCTCACTATGAGGATGTGCCTGCTACTCTTGGGCTTAACCTGTGCATGAATTTGCATAAGGTGTACATACAAGANCAAAAAGAGGGCATGAACAGCATTGCTGCTCAGCGGCATACAACGTGTCAGCGCCAATGACTTGTTTATGATACCTGAATGGGCGAAGATGGCAGGTCTGTCTGTGCAGCCGCGCGACTAGAGCTGGCAAACCCTAACCCAGGAGACTGTGAAGGGCTACGTCCAGATAGCCTTGATTGCACTCCTGAGAAAAAGTTGCGCACTCGATTTGGTGACTGATCGGCTCGCGCTGGACTGCTGGGCCGACTTGCTTTGCTTGTATCACTGACTGATGGTCGGGCCTCCGTAGAGGAAGAGGCCAGGCTGGTGGCAAGCTCTGATGTCTGACTCTTGTCAGACAGCTTACCAGATTGCGGCGTTGGCTGGTCTTGCTTGCTGACTGGCGAGAGCGGTTGGGGATCACTGACTGGTGTCTGTGCAGCTGAGGAAGGAGAGGCAAGGCTCCTAGCAAGCTTTGAGGTCTGATTCTTGTCATACCGCCAGTCAGTTTNAGCTTGCTCGAGCTGCTGAGCCTGAGGCATCAATGGTGCCATTTCGGCAGATGCTGTGCGTAGACTGTTCCACCTTTGGCTTCTATACTGTTTTGTATATGCTGGTTACAATTCTGACACATTAGCAAAGCCTGCGCCCCCTCACATTTCTCGCCCCAAAAACTGACTTTAGCGTGAGATCCTGAAACAGAGAGTGCTGCAAAGCTTACCACACAAAGCTCCAGCAACCCGCATGCTGAGCTCATTGCATACTGCCTGCTTCATCTTGTNTAATGTGTGCTGTATGAGTCGTCCTGTTGTTTCATGTCAGCCAGACATGGCTGCTGCGCAGGCAGTTCCGGAAGATGCTTTTGAGAAGTTCAAGCAGCAGATGCATGGGGCATATGCTGCCAGCACGCTTCGCTTTGCTGAGAATGCAGAGCAGCAGCAGGAGATGGACACTGACGATGGTATGATGGAGGCCCAGCCTCCTGAACTTGCAGGCAGCAGCAGCCAGGCACTGGCTGGCAGGATGGCACCCAACCACGGCTTGCCCTCTAGCCTACCAGGTCACCAGGTCAGGAACCCTGCTCACGCTCCCTTCACTCTGCTTCCTGCATGTATCGCAGCTGACCATACCTGTATTACACAAAAACCCTGCTGCTGTCTAATGGGTGCAACTGCTGGATGTACAGTCTGGTGGCTGACTGTTTGAAAGATGTTCAAGCAATCCTCTTCATCTTACGGGTATTGTGAAACCTAAAGGAACCTAAAGATAAGATTGTTGTATCTCACTTACATCATGNTTTAAATCTTCAGCACCCTGTTGAGTCATGATGGCTCGGCTAAGCTTTGCACTCAAAGCTACAGCTTGGTGTTTTGTATGGCGTAGAGGTTGCGCTGAGGTTGTATATGCAATGCTGTGCCCCGTGACCTGCATGTCCAAAAGCATTGACTTGCATTGCAAGGAGGCCAGTGCTTGCATCCATGTTCACTTGACTCTTTGCTAAGCCCAGCTTATCAATGACACTTCATTTGCAGATGTGGCATTTACAATCAGCTGCTTCTGTACTTGCATACATGCAGTTGTGGCACAAGGCCGCTGTAGAACCGATTCACCTCATCTGCAACCTGCAATGGCATTTTGGGCAGTGCAGGCTACTCAGCAATTGTTGTTGTGAACACCTCGTGATATAGCTACAGGAAGTTTGGGCAACGGTAGGTATATTTGACAGTCATCTCTTGTTCCAGCTGTTTCAGCAGCAGTTTGATGAGGTGACCTGGTTGTGGATTCCTCGGAAGCTGTCATACAAGGAGTTGCGATAGTTAGTGTATGTGCTCGTATCATGGTGCAGGCGGTGTGTTTGAGGTGAAGGCAACAAACGGAGACACTTTCCTTGGAGGAGAGGATTTCGACAATGCTCTTCTCAATCATATGGTGCAGCAGTTCAAGTCGGACCAGGTTGGTTGTGCACTACATGCCACACCAGTCAACATCAACCTCAGCAATAGATTGGGCCACAAATTTACTGCATGCTAAGATTTTCGTTGGGCATGCATACACGCAGAGGCTTGAAGTTACCGTTATTCAATGGCATCTCATTTGCAACTAACAGAGCATCACAACAACAAGATGCTGTGCAGCAAATTGAGCCATGTCTGACGCTACCATCTGAACTCACACCCACTTCTCACGATGGCAATTTATTGTCATCTGCCTGTCTTCGGTTTGGTGTAATGCTGTCTGTGGAGCCACCAGCCCACTGCCTGTCCACCACTACAGGCTTTGCAATGAGCTGCAGCCAGTGCATTGCAGTGGCACACTTTTCTAAATGTGTCTGTAGCTTCTCATTTCCATAATTGTCTGAATCCTCAAGCACATGGCCATGCTGAATGTGAGCACTCTGCTTCTGTGACAGGCTCATTGAGCAGCTTGTTATAGTGTTTGCACGGCCATGACTTTGGAGTTTGGAAACATCCGGACATGTTTGCGTGTGCTAGCTGATATGTGCTCAGACTGCGGTGATAGCCAGGGAGCAGCATTGACAGTTGCAAACTGATTTGCCAGTCTTTTGTTTCACGCATGTAGATTTGAGCTTTGAGACCTCAATCATGAGGTTTGCTCCTCATGCACTCGGCTCTGCCTTCCAACATCTCATACTGTTGGGTGTCACTGATGTTNACGCTGTATGTGTCAAGCCAGCATACTTGCCTCCGAATCGTCATTTTTCGGTGCTCCACAAATATACTGTTAGATCCGGGTGCGTGCTCTGAGTCCCGGAAAAGCCATCACTGCCTTCTCTCCGAGGCGGTCACAATCAGCATCTTTAGCGGGTTAGGCTATGCTGGGTCGCGAGTTGGAAAATCGCGCCAACAAGCTTGTTCGCGAGTCGAAGGAACGTGCCGAGAAAGCACGACGGCAGGCGGAGAAGGAAAAGATCTTGAAGGCAAGGCAGGATGAACGGTTGCGGCAATACGANTACAGTTGCAACAGTTGGTCAAAGCAGCACTTTAGCTCACAGCACAGCAGAAGTGTTGACTTTGGCAGTGATCCTCAACAGCATCANAACGCATTTCAAGTTTGTCTTGCGCAGCAGGGGCAGCGGTTGCAAAGCTTTGAGGTGCCCTGCAGCGTTATCAGGACACTGGCTCAGGCAGGGTCCAAATTGAAAGCCAGAATTTCACGCCTCTCTGAAGCTCAAGCCATGCCAATGACAAAAGTTTCCTGTGCAGGTATGTGGAGGGACAGGGCAGGGGTGCTGCAAGGCCCCGGGGTACCCTACAGCCAAATCAGGATACTGGCTCGAGCCAAGTGGCAGCTGTATCACCTGAAAAGCTACCTGCACAGGAACGGACTGGCAGGCCATGTGACCCTGGTGGNAGGTGTGCATCATTGCGTACTGGATGATAACTGCAAAGGCAACGTTGGGTTTGGAGCGGGTACCTCTAGCATGTGCATGGATGCCACATTGGCAAACGTGCGCGCCTCAGCAGCTGTCTGGCAACGCAGTGATGGCAGCGATGTTTTTGGTACCCTTCTGTCCATGTTGTGCTGAGATACATCAAAAAAAGAATGTGTTAAGGGACCCCCTGAGTCTTCCATTCAGCTACTCAACATCGTCCACCACGAATCGAACTCCCTCAACTTTGCCGTTCGTGATGTTGTGTCAAAGACACTGTCGGCCTTGATTTGCGGACATGGAGCGCTGGTGTATCATGCCAATTTTGGTTGATATAATCGCGCGTCTGCCGGATCACAGCTGATCAATTGCAAGACGGCAATGCGACCCGCGGTGTTAAGCTGGTCTCCTGCTTGAAAACATTCAACGAAATTCAACGTGCGCGAAGGAGTGAGCAGGACCTGGCTATGTCGGCAAGCAACTTGTTGATGGTGCATGGCGAGTGCCAGACTGTGCTGGCTCCGTCGAGCTGGACGAGGTACACACGCCGACACCTAACCTTTGGCAACGCACAATGCGCACAGGCACAATACGTCGATCCGCGAAATACGGCTGCGACTGTCTGACTACAGTTGCGACCACACAACTCATCTCAGCTACATACCGGTACTTAATTTGCGTCGACACAGCCTTAACAGGAGAGCATTCAGTCAGTGACCTGTGACACTCCGCAAGAAACTGAGCTGCGGCAGTGTGTGTCCTGCCTGCTGGAGGTGTTTTCCAACAGCAACTTCTTCTGCAAGGTGCCCGGCGCTGAATCCTATGCCAAGCAGAACTTGCCGCACTGACAGCTTGCTCGACAGTCATGAGTAGCAGCTCATACACAAGCAGGCAAATAGAGCCGTTCTGGAAGTTTCTGACACACGACATCCTGGCACAGCTGCTATTAGCTCGGCAACATGCCAGCAATACGATCTATTTTGCGCTGCCTGCTATATATTTTTGCTCGGCGTCTGATTGCATGCATTCTGAGCAGGTTGTACTTGGAGTGACACTCTGGTCCAGGAACGCATCCACTCTCTCTGATGGTGGGCAAATGCTCTTGCAACTGCTCAGCCTATGACCCTGTGGGTACAGCTAGAACCACCTCTGAAAGATGCCCTGCTGTCCCATACAGCCAAGGCGTGTTGTGCGGTTGGTTCATGCAGGCAGTATCACCAAGCGTACAACGTAGCTACAAACAGCGGAGTATGGTGAAGATCTGTAGGTTTGGCTGGGTCAAGTTGTTGCTTTGAGACTCATGCGCTTGCAGGCAATGTGCAATACTAAACAGATGAGTGTCACGTGCAGGGTCAAATCTGCCATGAGAGCCATTTGGAAAGCCAACCAGCATACACTACTCCAGGATCCAGTATGCCAAGTTACTGCTATGGGCAAGTCTGGCCTGCTGCAACACTGAGGTACATACAATGGCATTTTTGCAACCTGCTCACCTAAGATGGCGATTGAGATGTATCAGATGGGAAGCACCTATAGCACCTATACGTAAAGCTACTGAATCGCTTGTGGTCTGCAACACACAAGCTATACATTGTCGGCACACTCATACAGCCATTGTTGGTGTGCTGTAACGTAGTGTTAATTCGAAATGGAGCTATCCTTCCAGATGCCATTTAGCTAGTTTGCTTGCGTGCTGTGACGAAGCTGCTAACACTCATGTACAAGTGGTGCCTGGTATCTTGCTGAGCATTTGCTACCGTAGCGGTCGTCGCCATGCATTGCGCACATAGCAATATCTGTTTGTCTGCTTTAGCAAGATCTGCAGGTGCCCATCCAAGGTTGCTTGTGTGGTCGTGTTTGGCAAGATGCAGCAAGCAGCCCCTTTGATGTGCACATCTGTGCGGTCTCCGGTACTGTTAGGCAATATTGTAGCACATGGTGCTGCATGTGAGAACGATGTTTGCCACAAATGGCAGCTGTGCCGTTCAGTAAAACAAGGTTCCAAACGTGACATCCAAATGATCATCACTGATCGACTGCTGCGTAATAAGTCTGTTGATAAATTGTGTGCAAGCTTGGCAGTGGTGGACTCAGCCTGCATCAGATGTCAACCCACCGAAGCCTCCACAGGAAAACGTACAGCGCCTTGTGCAGTGTCTCTTCAACAAGTATGTATGATGTGTCACTGCATCATATTTGACATGCAAGCACAAGATACCACTCCAAGTAGCCACCGTATACCAATGTGCTTGGCAGGTACACCCATACAACTGTGCCCGTTCAGACAGCATGTCATACTGTAAATGACATAAATCAAACCCACATAACACTGTTTGGCCCTTACTGATATGCACGGGTTAATTGTACAGCATTGTTCTTTGCTGAGCCAAATAAGTATACACCCAAGCTTGTTAATGCCAGACGTTCAGCAAGCTACTGTCAACGGCTCTTGGAGTAAGTCTTGCTCTGGCTAGAATGTTGCTGCAACCTCGAATCACAACCTGAGGCAACCATACTGGGCTGCTGACGGTCCGGGTGCTGAAGGATGGAGCTGTTGCAAGACACGGTTTAGGGCTGTTAAGGATCCATGTCCCCAGGCATGCTTCATCCTGTCCCTAAGATCCTCAGTACTTGAGCCTCAGTGCGCTTTGGGCCTGCCACGCACCAAGTCTGTACGGCAGGCAGTGGGGTCAGGACTGTCAGAAATGTCAGAAGGACAGACAGATATTGTGACATGGATCTGTGAGATGCATACATGTTTCTCATCATGCATAGCATATCTATAAGTCTGCAACCAGATCTTTCTCAAGCAAACTTTCCTGGAAGGACGCCAGCGAACAGATAAGGCCCGCTGTGGACCATTTGGCACAAGATGCTGAGCATGGTCACTCTTGCTTGCGAGGATGTAGGTCCATAAGGAGCTGCGCAAACAAGCCACAAGCAGATGGCATACCAGCGCAGCATTATACAATTAGCGACGCTGGTAGTAATGCTGCTCACCAGACAGAGGCAAGGAGTTGTTTCATGCAAGACTAGAAGTTTCTGAGTGGCTGTCAGCTGAGGCAGATGGTTTCACGGTTCAAGGCTGGGATGATAGCAATGCATGTGCCTGATGCAGTGCTATGTGCGGTGCATTGTCTTGCAGTGTTACAGCCTGATGCACATGTGACAGTCACATGATGTGTTAGTGCATGACACTTAGCGCATTGTGTCTGGAAGCACCTTGTGACAATGGCTAAGGGCAGTGTGTACTTGCATGATGACCACCGTCACAATCGAGCTGCAGACGCCATGCAAGCGTCAATAAGTGACACCTGACGAGATTGCACAATGTCTCATGGCAATATAGCATAAGAGGCCTTGTAATACAGAGCATGCCATTCAGCATCCAAGCAGGCACAGCAGATTGGTAACAGCATTGCAACGCCTCTGTTGGGCTTGGAAGCCAATCCTGTGTCACACAAGGTTGCAAGCCACAAAGTGTGACTGAGCACATTGAGAGTCTGCTTAGCAGATCATCTTGCCACTGAAGTTCAGATATTTGTAAATCACAAATATCTAGTGCTAGTGGTGGAAGTTGGTGGCTGTTGGGACAATGACAAAACGTAATGAAGTGTGGGAGACGTGCTGGCACAGCAAGCCAGCTTCACCATGCAAGACAATCACTCAGCAGAATGTGCTGTATGTCAGTCAACAAAGTGCTGTAGATGCAACACAGCAGCCATGTTGCAGACTTCTTATGCAATTGATGTATGATAGGGTAAGAGTGATGAAGACTTGGCATCATCTCTGCACTTGACGCTCATTACGTTGATACTGCGCTGGTGCTGGCACAGTGTTGCGCATTGTCTGCAGGCCATACCTAGACATGGCGAATGCAGGGCTCTCGCTACACGCTGTGCAGCTCTGGGATGTACACCAGATGTCATGCTGCTGGACTCACCCAGCCCAGATGACCTGCAGCGTGTAGATTGAAAAGGGCCAAGAAGGCTTTGGGCAGGTTGGGAAAGCTCAAATACCCTTATCACCTTCAGTGTTTGAATTGCTGCTGTAGCAGGCTTGCAGTTGACTGCAGGGCGCATGCTAATTTGGTGCGCTGACATCATATTTCGGTTTGCTGGCACAAGCGCTGCGTACATCTTGATTGCTGTGTGAAAACTAGCAGCTATTGTATGCTGCTGCTGCTGTCAAAAGCTGCTGCTGCTGTGTGTGTTGGCTGGGTTCCAAAGATGAGCAGCATATGGCAGCTGTGACCCGGCAGCTGATCATATGGCTTGCCAACTGTGTCTTGAGTTGGCAGCTTGCTGCAGCAGCCACACCGCCAAAGTGACAACCACCTGCAGCTGGGGTGTGCTGCTGCATGGTAGTTGCAGGGCCAGTGCACTGCAAACAGTACACGCTGTGGATGCTGTACTATCTTGTTGGTCCTGTGCTGGCATGCCATGTTGGCACATCCATCCTTGGGCAAGCCGCAGCAATGGGAACTGGCACCAAGGCTTGCCTGCACAGCACCAGAAAGGTAGTACAGCGATCATAGAGCGTAGTCTTGATGCTGTGTCATGTGCCAAAATCAAAGCATTGGTCACAGACAACAAGCTTTTGTGGGGAACAATGTATGTTTACCCTGCCAGGGACAAGGCAGGCACCAGGAAATCGTGTTGCACACGCCCAGTGCATTAGCTATTGCTGCTGCTTATTGTCGACTACTGATAGGTGTTGGAATGTGCTTGCAGTAGCTGACACCTGCTGTCAGGTGTTGGAATGTGCTTGCAGTAGCCGACACCACTGCAGGACTTCGTTGGTCCTACCAGAACTGTGCAACTTGCATGCATAATCACACCGCAGCCGTCCCTCAGCGGAGGCGCAGGGGTGCGGCCTGCACAAATTCGTTAGGTGCGCGTACCGAAGTCGAAGCACAACATGGGGCGATGCCGCCATCTTGAACGAAAGCTTTCCTAAGTGTGTATCTGTAATGAATCGCATATGCAACCCGTATGTTGTGGTCTGGTTATGCACAAGTGACGCTGAGGTTGTCTAGCGTGACGTGTACGTGCATGCCACAACATGATAGATGCTACAACGGTCCACCCACAGAAGAACATTACAGGTTTCGGCAGCCAACAAGACTGATCACATGTGGCACAGAGTGGCAAGAAACGTATGAGGCACATCCATTTACTCATGATGCATGTAATAATTACGTCGTGCACCAATTCACCTGACACGAACTTGAGGCTACAGAGTAACTCAGGTAACAAGCAACATTAGTCCAGTTACAAATGCATGCATCTGGTTTGTTGGCAGATGGGTCTGTCTTAGGCCACAAGGGCATCACTGTGACATCACGAGGCAGCAACATGAGTGTACAGATCTCACATCATGAGAAGCTCATTGTGACATCACAAGGGCATATGATTATGTCAGAATCCTTTGCGGTTCAATATTGCAATGCAGCACTGCTTGACATCCAGTTTCTAGTTTGTGCCACCGCCATGGCATCTTCAGCCTCAACGCTGTCCTTTACCCCTGTTGCTGCGCCCAGCCCTCGTGTGCTTGCAAGCCCAGCTGGGCTTTGGCTGTGTCTACAGCACAACACAGGCTCGCAGCTTGTTCTAGAGTTTGTTCGTTGCCAAGAGCGATGTGTCATGGTGCAGCTATGTCACAAGAACAGTTCTTTCATGTGCTAAGCGTAACATGCATTTGGTGCTTGTGACCAGACACCCCAAGCGCTGATGTCTCTCGGCTGCTATTTTTGGTCTGTTGCAATATTAAGGTCAAAGATTGTTGCAATGCAGCCACATCTGAGACTGGCGGTTAGAACATGAAGCAGGATGCTTGCACTTGCAGACTGTCTGGCAGCTCAATATGATAGCAGCATCCCAAGAGCATACCGGCTTGACCGCCCCTGATGTGCTCAAGTCGACCTTGGTTGACTGGTTCCATTCTGCCTTGTTGCTTGTGTGCACTGCAACACACCACTTGACACTGTCAGTAAAGTGCTTGAACATTGTGCAGAAGATCTCAGCAACATGTGCACATGCATGACTATATATGCTGGTGATTTTGTCCACTGAGCACTTGGTAACATCGTTTTGCGCCAACAAAGCTCAGGCTGCTACTCTTGATGAGCATGTGAGCCCCTCATGGTGCCTGTTGGCTGTGCTGATTGCACGTAAACCACATTAGATGCTTGCTGTACAATGATTTTACAATGTATGAGGGAATTGCACAAGGCCAACATCCCACAAAGGTATGGTATGCTTGTGCTGACACAAGTCAGGGGCATTGTTAAGTCATTACCAGGGACAGCGCCTCGAGGTTTCAAGCTTGGGGCAGCAGTAGCAGTAGCATCAGCAGCAGCAGTAGCATCAGCAGCAGCAGCCTTGCTTGCGGGGGCTGCAACCTTGCTGTTGTTGCTGCTCTGTGCAGGGGGGTTTGTTGAGCCCTGCTTCAAGCGTTTGTGCCCAGAGACCTCAAGGGAAGGCACATTGCTGCGCTTCCTGTTGAGGACTGCCATGGCACCTGAACCAGCCTTGTCTTGGAAATTTGCCCCTGCCTGGGAACCACCTGCAGCTGGCTGCAGGCGTGCTGCTGTGTTTGTGGCTTGCTGCAGTGTAGCTGCAGGTCCAGCGCACTTAGAAACAACCGCAGTGAGGGTGGCACCATTGTTTGCCTGCACAGCTGGAAGGTAGTTCAGCATTCACAGCGTGTAGCCAGAAATGCTGTGTCATCTGCTTACAAACGTTGTCAAAGCACTCCTTGCAGGTCACAAGCTGCTGCAAGAACCAGTTACTCTTGCCCTGCAATGCTGCGGGCGCTGTCAAAGACAAGAGGTGGTGATATTCCAGTGCACATGCATTGTGCCTCTTGCCACGATTGCCTAATGTGAGATGCTCACAAGAAAGGGGACAAAGGTATGCCGCAACCAGCCATAATGCATCTCTTCTTCACCATGGTCAGGCCCATGTGGCTTGCACTGCATGCCTTGGGGGTCATACCATTGTACGCTGTGTCAGCATGGGGATGGCTGTTGCTGACGTCACCTGCTGAGATTGCAGCTCATAGATCCTTAGAAGGAGGGTCATCACGGTACTGTCTGACTTTGCCTGCAGGAAAGCAAGAATAAGTTTTCAGGAACCATTGCATTGATGTGTTTGAGTCACTATGGTTGCTTTTCACAAATCATGCATGCGTGATGGGTGGGTTGGACATTACACCTGAAGCTTCCTGCAGCTTGCTTGCCAAATGCACACTTCAACATGTCTCATGTGGCTAGCTGCATGACCACATCATGCGTACATAGCTTTCAGGGGCCAAATTGTTGCAAGCGCCTGCAAGCAAGCACAGCAAGTGCTCATACTGACCTTCTGCTCCTGCAGTTGGGTTTCCAGTCGAGCCTTACTGCTGGCACATTTTGAGGACTGTTGCTGCAATTTACGGTAGAGTCCTGTTTGCTTCTGAGCTTTATGTTGCATCTCGGTGTAGCTTTGCTGGACAGCTGCCAACTTCTTCATCAACTTGTCCGCATCCCGCTGTATGACAAAACATGTGATTGCACACATTCACAAGCGGTCACAGAACAGAGAATGCTTCAGTGAAGCTTGGCTGATCCTAGCAAGGGTACACTTGTCATGCAGACAAGCATTTGTCTGCTGGCCCACTGCGACAAAGCAACAGGGTGACAAGTTGTACCAAAAGTATAAACTATCTACTGTAGATGGCACTGACAGGCATGCATGCAAAAGAGCGTGCAGGTCATAACAGCATGTTTAACAGCACGCAATGTCATGGCTGGTGGACTGATCTGCTCAGGTATGGCATGTGACTCAGCAGACATACAAACACTGGTATGTGCAGGTGCTGCACACCGCATCGAGTTCCAACAAGCAGTCTCAGGTTTGAATTCCCAGATTGGATCTACACAGACCACCCTTTGTCAGGTCAGAGGCTCTTGCACAAGCAGAACAGCGTATGATCAAAGCTATCCAGCTATTTTCTTTGCGAGGCAATGCCTGAGATGACGCAGCCTCAGACGCAGCGTCATATTTACAGTGAACATTACCTTCAGCAGCCTTTCCCTGTGTGACAATGCGGTCACTATCTCCTCACTGTTGAGCACTTGCCTTGCAAGTGTTGCGCAACTACAGTTCACAGTATTGTAGGCATCTTCAGTACTCCTCAGCTCCGAAGTCTTTGCTCTGTAAGCGCCCTGAAGCTCACTGCAACAGCAGGCAACTGAGCTGATCACCGACACAACAAAGTCATTGACGGTGGGGAATGTTGTTGCAGCGTGTTGCATACATGAGCGAAGTTCGTGTGCAGGTTTCTCTCTGGCAGGCTGATGTCCAGCAGATTTTGGTGGTACTGTGTGATTCACTGCAACNGGTCAGAGGCTCTTGCACAAGCAGAACAGCGTATGATCAAAGCTATCCAGCTATTTTCTTTGCGAGGCAATGCCNTTGCCTTGCTGCATGTTGTGAGTGCTGCTATCGACACGTGACTTGCGTCTGGCACAAAGCTGCCTGTGGCGAAGCTTACTTGCTTGCTGCCTGCTGCGACAAGCTTCTGCTTCCAACAGCTATCATGCCTTATTTGCGCTCTGACTTGCAGAAGAGCATGCTCGCAGATGGTGCAAAATATGCAGCTAGCCCAGCGAAGGGCTCAATTACCTGCCAGCTCACCAGATACTGTATATAGCTTTAGTCTACCGTCCATCCAGGTAACTGTATGCGTGCCAATCAGGAACACTGGGCTGCAACAAGCCTTGTCCCTGTGTCTGTCTACTTTCAGGCCTTGTGCATGGTCATCGTCTACGCTCTAATCTGTTGCATGTCGTGAGTCACTTAGGCTAGTCTGATTCAACACATTGTCAACAAGCTTGAAGTGCACAATGCCTGACAAAGATGCAATGTTGTTGCACACACTAGCTGATATGCCGGCTGCTCACTCAAAGTTCACACTAGCCGGAAACGTGCCTGCAGCTTGCATCAGCATAGTGACGTGTATCACTTTGTCATGTTGTAAAACTATGCATGCACTACTGCAATTGTTGACCAAGATTTGCCTGTCAGTCAACCACATCAGTGCTCTGCAGATGTTCAACAGTAGCCAGTCATCAACTTTTGTACCAAATCCCAATGCTGTGGCATTTGCCCCACGTGCCAGAAGGCCAGCAGAGAAGGCTGGCGAAACAGTCAAGCACACCCTCAAAGATGGAGTGGCATGTTCCCTAATTCAAGCTGTCAGGGATCCCAGTCTGGATGTGAGGCCAATGCCAAAGCACAACAGCGCTGCAAGAGGCATGCCTCTATCAGCACTCCAGAATGCAGGTGAGTTATTCCTTACCGAGCCAGGCTCATATGCCACCAGTGCTGGACATGTTGTTCACCAATGTGCTGTACCCTACGTGCATCATAGTCGGTCACGTGGCATGGTGTTGGACACAGTACATGTCTATCTTGCACGAAGTCATACCGTGGCATAACGCATATTGTTGTATGCCCTGCAATACTGGGTGTCACATAGGACTTTGCAACAGCCTGTGGCAGTGTGTGCAGCTGCCAGGCTACATGCCACCATGTTGACAATATGCTATGAGTGGTTTTGTTGCTCTAGATGTCAAGACATGCAGCATTGGTGTGCTACAGCTACCATGCAACACAGTATCTGCAATAATACACTCCATTCGCATGCTTGCATAGACTAGGATTTTGTCCTGTCCTGTGCTTGATTGCTCAGGCAAACTTTCCAGTCTGCCAGCTTTGAGTTTGCCATGGCTGTCTGCAGGTCTGAGCAAACCACCTGTGAGGACCGCTCTGGGAGCTTCCCTCCTACTAAGCCAGGAGCAGATCGATGAGTGCACCCCCCTCGATCCCAATTTTTGGTTCCCAGTGAGTCAACAGTATTCTTGCACAATTCAAGTCACGTTGCCTGCAACACACAGCCCACCCCTTCTGTATAGTCTTCACATCACCATCTAGGTTCTGCTGCTTTTCCAGCCTCAAAGTATGGAATTGGTGATTTATCACAGCAGGAGCAGCCATGTCATACCTGCAGTTCTGGCATGCAAATGCCCTTATAGACATGATTGTGAAGACTTTGTCACACAAGGGTTTTGCACAAGTACATCTTCACCAAACATGACCATCTGACTTAGTGCGGGATAGGCGAGTAGGCTGCAACAATTAGGCCCAGAACATCAAAAACTCCATCTCAGCTGAGCAGAGTGCCATGGTCACTGTGTTCTCCAAATACCACCAAACATGGTGGTGTGTCCACGCTGTGGCATGACCATAACTGCAGCAGAGTGCATGTGGGCCATGTTGGTGGTTGACTTGGCCAGTAGAGCGATGTTAGCATTGATGTAGCTTAGTTCCTTTTGACAAAACTGACACTGCTCATTAACTGTGTGTGATGTGCTGCATCACAGCACCGGAGCATATGACAGTTTTAGCCTTGTGGGACTGACAGAGTGCACAGTGTGCAGGATCTAGTACGAGATGGTTCCTGGGCAAGGATACAGCTGGGCCTGACTCATGTCCCCAACAGCAGTGTTGCTGCCAGTCTTCAACCAATGCCAAGCCTGCAGGTCTGCCACTTGTTCCCTGCCCTTGCATTTGCTTACCTGTCTTGTTGCTGGCACAGATTGTCTGACTCTGAGCATCATGCCGACACAAGCGGTGGGTGGTGTAGGTGCAACACTACAGCAGGCTGCACACTGCACAGTATGTATCGACGGTGTTTTCTGGTCTGCTCAGCTGCTTCATAGTGACTCACTGTGACATCTACATTGCCGCACCAAAGTTGTGCTACAGGCTGCACAGATCCAGTGCATGACAAGCTGCCATGTCTGCTCCAAAGCCACATGCAGCCTCGGGCATCATAATTTGGTTCAAGACAAGCACGTCAGATTGCACAGCTCATTGTCACCTGCTCCTGCTGCTTTGATTGATGGCTTCTGGGACCCATGCCAGACACAAGTCCACGCATAATATCACTGCTGTGCTTCTCAAAGGCGGCCTGATGTAATGCTGTACTGTCGTGCCAACAGTACTAGTGGCTTGCTCTGACAGGCCTCATGCTGATGGCATTGCACACCATAAAACAACTTTTCCTGCTAGGCACATGCAGTACATCAAGCTGTTCTTACATATCTGGCTTTAAGCCATGATAGCAAGAGAAATTTCAACAGTTAGTTCATGTAGGCATGTCTGGCGTGTCACATTGAACAGCTTCTCTGTTTGCTAGGATTCAGTTATCTGTGCTTCTGCTCAGCAATTGTTTCTGCTCTTCTGCTGAAGTGGCCTTTCAATGATGGGGTTCTGCCTCATGTTGTTGCACCGTTAAAGGATGCCACATTGCTGCTGAACATGATTGGGACTTTGCTATGTTACAATGCTCGACACATGCACACTTCAGATCCCAATCATTTCATCTGTCAACTCTGCAGCTGATGTGCAGGTGGAAAGCAAAGGTGCTCCCAAACAAAACCATCTCAAGCCTGGGGCCATTCCACTTGCCCCCTCGGCCTCCAGGCCCATTGTCAAAGGCATCGTAGAACTGCCACTCGCAGCAGCTGAGGGTACTGCAAGTGACATGTTGAGCCCTGACCTGGTCATTGCTGCAAAGCGTCTCCATGCAGACACCAGGGAAAGCCTCAAGCAGCTGGTTGCTGAAGAAGCCTCATCTTCACCCCTCAACGAAAACAAAGGTAAGTCAAGCTACATTGAAGTGTCTGCATGTGCTATTGCTGCCCTCCTTGTGTCGCAATGTCTCATATTCTTTTGATTTGCGTAGCACATTGTGTAGCAGTGCGGCTTCTTTCAGTGCTCCAATGTTGTCTGAAACCTCTATCACGCTGCATAGGTCATGACCCATGTTGAACTCTGTTTTTGTGTGACACATCACAATGGCGTATTGTAGCACATGCTGATGCTGACAGTTGGAAGGCCACACTACAGACCCTAACCTGCAAGCTCGACTGTGCACATGTCCACTTTGACACATGCTGTTTGGTTGGGATCATTGCTGTGTGTAATGTCGCCCTCCTCCGTTTTCAGCTGAGCAATCTCACCTCAGCCATGTTGTCAAATATGCAAGCAGGCAGGATGTTGCCGGCTACCCACGTGGACCCATGGGCGGACATTAGAATGTTGGGGCATCAGAAATGGTCCCCCATCTCCTTGGGGGTCTTGTCTGTGATATCACATGCTGCATTTCCCCAAGCATGCTGGCTGAGCAGACTTATTGAGCGTGCCAAGCTAAGTCTACTGCTTTTGCCTGCAGCTGCAAAGGCAAGATGGATGGCTGTCATGGCAAAGGAGGAGGCATCTCTATGTGCAAGCCGCCAGCAACTGGGCAGTCGCCAGACATCTCACAACATGGAGTCCTGCGCTCAGGTGCTCCTATATGTGCTGTACATTTGTGCCTTGCATCCTGTACTCATGAAATGGACACTGCGCGCACCGAACTGCGCACTCGTAGGCAGTGTGCAGTCAGCTACTGCTCCAGTGTCATCCATTCGCAGCGAGCCATTGAGCAGCAAGCCATGAAACATCTCTTGCGCTGCTGCTGAGGCTGTGAGCCTGAGCAAAGTAGGCGGGTGTTCAGCAGCAAGAGCTTGCTGCATGAGCCAATAGAGCAAATGCATCCCACAAGTGACGTGCGATTGGCTCAAGCACGACTTACTGTTCCTATTAACACCCTCTGTTTGGTGCATGTCTGTCAAGCCAAACACACATACAACTCAGGCTGATAGGTTCGATGGTTTCATATCCACATCTGTTGTCACAATACAGCAATGTTGGCTTAGCATCAGTTGGCACAAAAAAGGCGGTCACAAGCTGTTTGCAATGGTGTGGCAGTCATGACTGTGTCTCGCTACTCTTGAATTACACAGGGCAAGTCAATTTGCATGTCAGGCGGCCCTGGGCATCAAAGCTGGTGAATGAGTATCCACATGATGTTGCTTGTTGTCTGTCATGTCATTGAGTGCTTTGACTTTGCATTTGAGGTTGCAGCATTGCCATGTAGGGATCATAAGCTGTAGGACATGGCACATTTTGTCACACACCCTTGATTGCCATCTGTTTTGGGAGTGGTTTGGAAACTGCTGCTGAGGTCGGTGCTGTGATGCAGGGTATGGTCCAAGAAGTGCCACAGCAGCAGAGCAAGTCAAATGCCCCGGCGAGCAGCCTCAACTGGGCAGATGTCATGATTCCTAACGCTCAGACACAGCAGCAGCAGCAGCAGGAGTCTTCTGCATCTGTGTTGCCTCCTTCACTCAACAGTGAGCCACACCAAGCGCATCCTGATCCCACATTACTACTTCAACTGCAAGAGGCAAGCAAGAGGTCAGCCATTGTGCAAAGCCAGCATGCCAACTGTTTTGCTGGTCTGTTGGAGGTTACAGATAGGGTTGAGGGACTTGAACAGGAGCTGCAACAAAAGCAGCAGCAGGTTCATCAGCTGCAAGCCGAAGTTGCAACCTTGAACAGCAGCAGCAAGATCTTAGAGCTGCAGCGGCTGAACTGCATGGAGGCTCTGGAGGAGTGCACATATGACAAGGAGGCAGCCTGTGAGCAGGTGCAGAGCCAGCATCAGCAGGTCCTGCAGATGCAGTCTGACGTCAGGGCCCTGACCAAGTCCCTGGGGGAGGCCACTGCAGCCCTCAAGGCTGCTCAGGCTCAGCAGGTGTGTGTAGTCCTGAAAACTTCCACAGCTGAGGAGGAAGGCATGCAGCAAAAGCTGCAAAAGCAGCGCAGACAGACACAGCAGCTGCAGTCTGAGCTCATAACAGTCACCAGTTCCCTGCAAGATGCCAGAACTGCATTGATTGCATTGCAAGCGGAGCAGGCAAGGACAAGGGCTGCCTTGGAAGACAGTAGAGCAGAGAACACCCGCCAGGCTGTGGAACTGGCTGCAGCAGAGCAGCACACTCAGCAGGCGCAAGTCTCCATGCGTGCATTCCTGCACGCTCAGCATGCACAGCATGGCGAGCAGCTGCACCTTGAGCTGCAGCAACAGCAGCAACAGAGCAGGCAGGCAGCTCAGGCCAGCGCCCAGCTGCACAGGGACACCGCAGCTCTCCAGAAGCAGGCTGCTGCTGCAGATGCCCAGGCCAGGGCTGACCGCCAGACTGCAGCTGCTGCCTTGGCCGATGTAGCTGCAGCAGAAGCCAAGTTGCAGCAGCTCAAGGCAGCCCATGCTGCTCTTGCAGCCAAGGTCACCATATCATTGGGTCAGACAACAGACCCTGCTGAGGAAGGTGGTCCTGTCAAACCCACCTATGAGTTGCAGCAGCACCTCACAGATGCGGGTGAGCCCTGGGGTGAGTCTGTAAGGAGTGCCTGCCAGCTGCTGAGGGCAGAGCTGCGCCAGCTGCAGGGCCAGCGTGATGCTGCCAGAGATGTCCAGCTGGTCGCTGCCAACTCAGGCTTGCAGCATGAGGTGGGCAGCGCTGCAGCTGAAGACCAAGCCTGGAAGGCTGGCCTGCCCGCTGCCTTCAACTGGGCAGAGGTGGAGGCACGGCAGGAGCATGAGCGCCTGCACGTCGACTGCCTGCAGCTTGAGGTCTATCTGTCCCTGTTGACTGAGGCCAGCAGCGATATGCTGGACACCTTCATCAGTAGCACAGGTGACAGTTCAGACGCAGCAGCTCATGCAGACCATGTGACGGTCCCTTCAGTTGGCATCAACAGCCAGCAAAGCAGCCATGTTGAGCCGACCCGTATGACTGGCACAGATGAACCCATTGAGCAAGATGCTCAACAGCAGATGCCATCTCCAGATGTGCAGCAGTCAGCTGATGCCAGCCTTGATTCAGCAGTGCAGCCACAGGCAGCCAGCTGTGTAGGTGTTGGTGATAGGCAGCAGGCGCCAGCTGGCATGTTGCAGACAGTGCAGCAGGAGCTGATTAGCCCTGCAATCATCAAGACCGCACCTGCTGAGGCAGTTATGGTAGAAGTGACTGACCAGCTATTGGAGTCAGATGTCCAGGTAAAATGCTGCTCTGCATGCACCTTGTCAGGTTTTTACCACCTGCAGCAATGACAGAAGCATGCACTCTGCGGACATCATAATTATGCATTGCAGAAATAGTGAATAGCAGCAACATGGGTGCTCATGTGTGTATGCAAGTGCCAGTATTGTACATGACAGAAATCGCAGCAACATTGCAGCAACACAAGTGTTAGACTATATGCCACGTTCACCATGTATCTGGCATGCAGCTGTTTACAACATAGGCATACATCTGACTTGTGCAGCACCATCTTCACACATAGTCAAAAAGTGCCTGTACTGACTACAGCCCACATAGGACCAAAGGCCTATGTGAGGCCTGTCTTGCATGCTCTATTGATGTTTCAATGGTCATTGCAGGCAGACAAGGCAAGCTCCCCTCCGCAGACTGCAGACGCCCTCACAGAGGCTGTGCCACCTCCCAAGGATGATGCACTCACCGCCGTCAACAAGGCTGACTCTCCTGATGGCCACTCTCCTGACATTGTGGCTACAGGCAAGCAAGCAGTCACAGCTGAGGCAGCAGCAGACGCTCCTTTCCAGCCTGCAGTCTTGGAGCTCAGCAGGCCTTTGGACATGGAGAGTCAGGTAACGCATGAACTTTGATTCACACTTTATGATGTTGCTGCTGGCAGCTCTGATATGCTGTCTATGCAGGTCAAAGGCCGTCTGTCATTGTGCTTGAAAATGNACCACTGGGAGCTTTTGCAGGCAGCCAGAGTTCTGTGGTGGGGACAGATGTTGCTGGTGGGAGCTGACGTGTCTTGGAGGNGTGGACAGCGTTATCCCTGTAAGTGGAACAATCCCTGCTGCAAAGGTGAACCAAGAGTCTCCAGCTGCTCCCGTCGCTGACGTTGCTAGCCGTGTATCTGCTGCTGCATCCACAATTCCTCTTGGCAAGGAAGGAGTCTCTGCCAAGGCAGCAGTACCTCCATCTGTGGCAGTAGCAGCCTCTAGCAANCCAGTCAACACCATTGGCAACCTCAATACAGCTGTGGAGGCTACAAAGGCAAACCTACTGCCTCCAGTAACTGCTGCCGTTGACACTGCCAACTCTGGGCGTCATCCCATTCCATCTACCTCTGCCATTGTTGCCATTGAGGGCCATGCGGANATGACAGCAGAGCGCGGCAGCAGGCACAGGCAGCTTGTGCCAGAGCCCAATTGGCCAGACCCCGGGGCAAGCCCCAGGGCGNATGACACACAGCATGGTCAAGTCTGTATCATATGCATGCTATGTATAGTACAGCCAATGCTGCCAAGCTAGCTGACCTAAACAAGTTAGCAATTTGTTCCAGCTTGCTGGCCCAAGCAGCTTTCATGCAACATGTGTATGCTCAGCTTGCTCACAGCACTGCAGCAGTATTACTGGCAGGCGCTACAGATGCACAAGTAGCTGTAGCTGGTGTGTGGTGGCAGCCCAGGTTGCCTACATGCAAATGATCAGTCAGCACACTGTGTCCCAGGATCACTGTGAGCAGAGTCACATGGGGGTATACAAGTAACTCATGNGGCTGTGTAACACTTGTACACCATGTTGTTGACATCCAGATAGTAGGGTTTAGAGTCTGTCTCAGTGTCAACAACATGGTGTACAAGTGTGGCACAGCCGGTGTTCACCCTGTTCAGGTATGCCTGACTCCCAGGCAAGACATCTGCAGTCTCACACAACAGCAACCTGCCCTTATGGAATCTAGCTCAATGTGCAAGCATCAGTGCTCACCTGGGCAGCTGCAGATGTACAAGCCTCTGTATGCGAGCAACAGTGTTTTCATGGCTCAGCACAAGGCCTGGCATACCTTGCAATCCATGTCTCACAAGTTGTATGCATGCTGCCTGTGATCTAAGGATGCAATGCATTGAGTTGAGGTCGTGTAGCATGACAGAAGTGTGCTGTCACCAACCAATCTCTGCAGTTAGACACACTGTGCATGATCACATGTAGGCAGCGGCAGGCAGGTGCTCTGCTGTGAGTCTGTTAAATGGCAGCTGCAATCCTCTCCAGGACCTAACAAGATGTTTCTGGAAGTGGCATGCTGCTCCTGGTGGTGGTCTGCCGCTAAAGTTGCTGGTTTGTTCAGAGTTCTGCAAGTTTTTGGTTGCTTAACCACACACATATGCATTAGTCATGTTGGAATTGTATAGGTGACACACTTATCTGTCTCATCTCATTGGTGCACATGTCTCACAATACAGCACCTATTGTGAGCGTGTCCAAGATCATGATGGACTTGCAGGCAGCTGTGAGCGGAGCCCAGGCCAAAGTGCAGTTTAAGGCCAGCCGCATTGAGGCACTGGAGCAGGATGTACGCCACCTACAGCTGCCAACATGTGAGAGTGCTGAGGGAGAAGCCACCATGAAGCAAGAGTTGGACANTGGTGCTGCAAGCCTCTCAGGCCATGTGATCAGTGAAGAGGCTGCCTCAAGGCACACCACGGCTGCCAAACACAACCAGCAGGCTGGGCTCTGGTCACCATCCACTTCTTGAGTGTGCCTTGACTGCCGTCAACCTAAGGGCTGACATGCTGCTGCTATCAAGAGGTGGGAAGAAGCTGCATGCTTGCTAGCCAGCCATTTCAGTCTATCTGATCAGGCATGGATCCAGAAAACAGCTCCGGCATGTGCACGTTGGTGGCGGTGGCCAGGTTGACAGCTCGGCGCTTGCGGTTCCTTTCCTTGGCAGGAGGGGCGATGCGCTTCCTGGCCACCTTCCTGGGCGCTGCAGGCAGCTTGGCTTGTTCCAGCTCCTCAATTACCCTAGCAGGGTCCTCAGGGACCTGTAGCACCGTCACTTATGTCTGCTGTTTCTGTGCTCTTGGCCATGCTTGGGCTCAGAGTGTGAGATACATAGCTCAACATGGAGTACAGGTTGCNAATAAGAAAGCTCTTTACGAGAAACACATCAAGTGTGATGCTCTGCAGACCTGTCGTCCTTTTCAGTCATACATGCTCAGCAGGATAGTCCAGGGGTCTTGCAATGACAGCTTTGACAGTGTTCAACTAAAAAACTGCTTCAGCATGTTGCAGGCCACATCGCTTGAGTTGACAGAGGCACAGGACAAGCTCCACAGAAGGAGTGAGGCTCTTACCACACTGCACCAGAAATGGGAAGGCCACACCCCAGCTGCACCTCATGTGCACCTCATTCTTAGCATGAGTGCCAAAATCAACATGGTGTAGTAATCGGCAATTGGCAGTTGCAGCTCGCTCATGCTTGGTAGGTATTGACCCTGTTAGGCTATGTGCCCAAGGTGCAAGACAACACAAGCGTAGCTAAGCACACATACGGTAAAGTAAATTGCCAAGCTGTCCTGCGACCTACTGCAGCCTCTGACCGCAGATGTAGAGAAATACATGGACAAGCATGTTAACATAATGATGACTTGCGTCACACAGCAACCGCCATTAGTCAGTGAAATGTGTATCACTGTGCAAGTGTGCTATGTAGCATTTTATGCTTGGCATAAAGCTGCCAACGGGTGTAGGTTGTCAAAAATTGTGAGCTGGCCAGATTTCCAATCAGCGTTGAGCACAAGGTTGTTGGCAGCACTATACTACAGCAGATTTAGAACCTTCACAGAGGCAGAGTGCAGCAGTCACAGCTGACATCAAATGGTCAGGAGCTCCCTGAAGCTGAGCTGCACAAGATTCTGGCTGCCTTACAGGTCTGCCAAATGGCTTCAGACACCGCCGCTGCATATGCACAGTAATGAATAGCTTGCCTGATTAGGCAGTAGTGTGCCCTGGATAAGTCGGCAGCGTCTGCATGAGTGTGGGAACCAACATGGAGACAGCTTTGCGAGTCCACAGGGTGCTTAATACTCAGCATCCACGCTTTGCAAAGCACATGTGTGCAACAAGCTTGTGACATATCTGGGTCTCAGATCTTCACTTCGTTGCTGACAACCAGAGCATGTAGCAAGGCATTTTGCAGCTGAGCATACATGTTACCCAAGATGTCAGGTGCCACACTGCAATAGGCAGTTTGTTGCAGAGCTTTTCTCAAATGTGGCATGCTGTGCTTGGCGTCAAGGTGTTGAATGTTGCAGGTCTACAAAGCTGACTGGCAGCCTCCCCAGATGCCACAAGCACCTGAATGGTGCCAGCATCAGAGTGCGGCAGGATCCAGAAGCTTGACAGCGGCAGGGTGCAATAAGCACAGCTTAATACAAGATGGTCAAGAGCTCTTTTGTGGCCCGTGAAGCTGAGCTACAGAAGGCGTTGGCTGCCTTACAGGTCTGCACCTGGATGTAGATACCCCACTGCATACAATGAATAGCTTGCCTGATTAGGCAGCAGAGTGCCCTTGGAACTCAGCGTCATCATTGCTTCCCAGTAACGGCAAGATCCAAAGTGTTCAGCTAGGCAAAGTGCCCAGGTTGTCAAAATAGCTTGGTGTTCTGCATGCAAAGGATTGCGACTACGCAAACATGCAGCAAGGGGAATTTTTATCAGTCCCAAGGTTGCCTCTCAGTGCTGTGCTGTGCCTTGTAAAAGCAGCTAGATTAATCTATCCATCCATTGCTTGATCTTGTCGGCGTCCATAAGGCAATGTTGGCAACGGTTTAAGCATTTAGCTTTGACCTCATCGGTCAAACAGCACTGAATTGCAACCTTCAGACTGCCAAAGTTCCCCTTGCTGCCAGCCAAGCTCACTTGGAATGCTTGAGTCAGAGGTTTTACTGGTCCCGCTGTTGAACGCTTTGCGTGTTTGCTGACATAGACTTCATCTTCTTCGACATGAGGGGATCATTTATGTAGCGGCTGTCTAGGAGCACCCTGTCAGCCTGGAGACGCCTTGTAAATCTGCAAAAAATGCCTTGACCAATTGTGTCCAGAGACATACATGCATCACGCTTTGAGAGTATGACACAAACCGAGTCTTGCTAATGGACCGTGAACTGCAGGTGAAGGAGTGTCAAGTGGCAAAGCTGAACAACAGCCTTACTGCCTGCAAGGAAGGATTGTGCTCCAAGGAGCAGCAGCTGAAGTTGGCCACTGTACAGCTCGAAGACCCCGCAAGTAAGCTCAGAGGATAAGTCTGTCTGCTGCACAGCTATAGTTTCAGCTCTGCATTTCCTGTGCGGCAGTGTGGTTTGAAGATCTGCAGGATGTTGGGTCTGGCTTGGTTGTTGTGCTGTTGAACCAGATGTCTGGGTGCTGGGCAACCTGTGCTACAAAGATCACATGCTTCTTTGTGCTCAGCTCCGTACAATACATGCACAGTAGAGCTGGTAAACCACCAGTACTTCAGACAAGGCATCTGGGGGTCAAGCGAGTTCATATCCTGGTCTACTGGTCTGTCTGTGTAGTCACGCCGATGCCCTGACATCACAAGCCTTCCTACGCTGCATCCCCTGCATTGACATCAGTAAAAATAGTGTTGGCAGTGGTGTGCTGTACTTAAGGCAACTTTTGTACAAAACACATCAGGATATGTTGAGTCTTATGTGCAGACGATGCTGACAGTGAATTGCCTCATACGTACCTCACAAAGTGAGCCGCAGTATCTGTTCATTTCTACATTCACACAGTCTAAGTCAATGCAAACGCTCAAGTATGACATGAGGTTGCAGCACCATGTGTCTGTCTTTGGTCTATATCTTTGATGTCTCTGATGCCACTCAGTTTGCAGATGAAGCCTCAAGCAGCCCCATGGGCCTTGACATGCAGAGCCTGTCTCCTGTAGGCAAAGCACCATGCCTTACCGACAAGCTGGCTCAATGACAGGGGAGGGGGTTGTGGCAACCCTGCTGCTGGAGTTGGAGGCAGGCAGAGTGCGGAAGGCTGAGCTGGTGCAGGCCAACACCCACCTCACTGCAAGCCACACCACAGCACAGCAGGCGCAGTTGCTGTCCAGGCATATTCTGCAAATCAGACCACTCTAGCAAAGCTCAGCCCAGCATTCCTCCCTGCTCCTTCCCTGCCCTGCTTGACCTGTGCGAAGTGCCCTTGACAAACGATACTATGTGGTTCTGGCACACTGTGCTCAGCAGTGAAACAGTCAAGTATTACATGCTGTACTTTGCACCTAATGTAATGTTGCTTGCTATTCTTTGCACGTACACAACATGATCTAGTAGTGCTACGCAATATTTGCGTGCAATTAGCTCAGGATGTGTTGTACGCCCTTGAGGACTTGTATCTTGACTTGTAATATGTGCAGCCTGACAAGGTAAACACCCATAAAGCCAGATTGGTGACCCATGTTTTCTTGTAAGTGCTGGATGCCTCCTGCTCTGGTGTTCATTGCTTCACAGAAGGACCCCAGGCAACAGGCAGCTGCACACATCATCATCATACATTGCAGGACAAGGACAAGGGAATCGCGGTACTCAAAAGCAAGCTCAACAGCAGCGGCAAGCGTGTCAAAGCCACACAGTTGCAACTGAAGAGCTACAAATTTCAGGCAACCAGCTGGAGCTTGTAGCCCCTCTGTTGCGGCTATGCAGCTTTGATGAGCTTGAGGCGTTGTTTTTGTGGCTGTCCATGTTCCTGTCACGAATGCTCGAAATGAGGAACAACAGGCTCTAGCTGCAGCACAGGTATGACCCAGCCCATCTATAGGGATTGCCTGCTGATGTGTACTGTTGGCTGGTACACAGAACAGCTGAGGTCATCTGCTTCCATTCCGATGTGTAACGCTGAAGCCTTGTGCCATCAAATGCCATGACATGCAGCTTGGACTACTAAGCAGCTTCAAGGAAGACAGTCAATCACTGCCATAGCATACTGTAAAGCCTGTTAGCTGGCAGCATTAGCATGCTCGAGACTGCAGATGAGCCATGCCATCCACTTTTGCTGTGTTGAAACATTGTGCTTGACGCAGCAGTGGTCAGGCAAAGCATATCATCCCCCATACCGTCAATTTTATCGCATGCCAGCACAATGCTTTAGACATGTCAGCAGTTGTTTGAGATCTGGATTGCCACATCACTGCAGTCTTGAGCTTTGTCTGTGCTGCAGAGTGAACTTGAAGCTGAGCGCCTGGCAACACAAGCAGCACATGTGGTGTGGGAGTGCGAAGCAGCTGACTTTGCCGCAGGTGTGACCCATGACATGGAGACACAGTCTTTCTTCGGCACGCAGACAAGGCTGCTGGCAAAGAAGACCACAGAGCAACAGCTTGAACGGAAAGTTGAAGAACATGAGAGGCAACTTGCGTGTGGCAAATGCCAAAGCTACAGGCCATCGGAATGACTTGCTTGCGGCTCGCCTGTCAACAGCAAGGAAACTGAATGTGAGGAGGTCCAGCATGGTGCAAAGGTGTTGCCCAGCACAATGCATGAACCCTGACCTCTGCCTAAATTGTCATGAAATCATGCGTGCTGCTTCAAGGCTGCAACCTTGCTTGTACTGAATTAGTGTGGTCAATTCATCAGGTCTTTGAACTTTGACTTACATATGTTGTCTCGCTCTTTCAGTCACTGACTGCAATAGTAATCCATGACATCTCACCTAGTGTGAACAGCTAGTCAGTCACGCATCTGAGTGCTTGTTGCTGACACGCAGTTGCTTGGTAGCTTTTGACATTGTAGCGCCACGCTCTCTCCACTTGCTGACTGTGTCAGGTGTGGTGTGCAGGCCGTGGCAAAGAATGCTGATCTGAAAGACCTCATTATGCCAGCCTTACCTTCTACAACTTGCCTAGTCAAAGGACAAGCCAATCAGCAGTTGCAAGCCCACAGGCAGCCCTTTGAGTGGGTGCCAAGGTCTGCCTTCAAGGCCCTGCCAACTGGCTGCCCATGAGGGCCATGCACTTATGAGGATCCCAAAGAGGCTTCACACATGGCAAGTCCAGTAAACAACAAGGCAACTCTTGTCTACTTGTGTGGCTAGTGTCCGCAGAAAATGCAGTAGTGCTGGGGACTGCAGGAGGTGTAGGTGACAGCACGGCCAGGTCCGGTCAGTCTTCAGCAGTACTGCATGGATCTGCTGACGGTAGCCTTACCAGTAATCTTGATGTCAGCCCTGCATCCCTACTCCAGCCCACAAGGCTTTGGGATTCCAGCAACATCAAAGCAGGCCTTCCAAGTCTCGTCACATCAGAAGCACCGGGCTTTGAACATTATACATGTCACAGCCAAACCAAAACGAAGAGCATGTTGACTTGCCTCTAGCTGAAGTGAGCAGCTGCCAACTTTTGCCCAAGGCCTATTTGTATGCTGCACTTCAGCATGTTGCTACAGGGTCCAGCTGGACATCTTGCATGGGGGTCAGGCAGACCTGAACAAAGTGGACACCGCCTGTGTCACACTTGTACTCCATGTTGTTAACACCCAGACAGCAGGGTTCAGGGTCTGTCTCGGTGCCAACAACATGGTGTACAAGTGTGGCACAGCCGGTGTTCACCCACAAGCGCAGCTTGCTGTTTCTGCCTGGAAGCTGCAGATGTCTTGTCATGGGTTTGGGCAGACCTGAACAGGGTAGGACACAGCTCAAGGTGATGAGCCTCATGCTCTGTGTGCAAGCAGCAAGGTATGCATTGCCCAGAATCACAAGCACAAGGCTTGGCATACCTTGCATTTCATGTGTTACAAATTGCATGCATGCTACCTGTGATCTAGGGCTGCAATGCATTGTGTTCAGGTTGTGTAGCATCACAGAAGGGTACTGTCACCAGAGTCGGTCAGACACACCTTGCCTATAACATGACCACATTGAGGCAAGGGCAGTCAGGTGCTCTGCTGTGAGTCTGCTGAACGGCAGTTGCAGTTCTGTATAGCATCTGACTGTTTCTGGAAGTGGCATGCTGCTCCTGGTGGTCTGTGGCTGTAGTTGCTGGCTTGTTCATAGTTCTGCTAGGTTTTGGCTGCGGAACCATATACATATGCAACAGACATGTTAGACGTTGACTACGTGACAGCCTTGTCCGTCTCATCTTATTGGTGCATATGTCTCAAGTCACAGCACCTATTGTGAGTGTGTGCATGATTGTGCTGGACTTGCAGACAGCTGTAAACGGAGTCTTGGCCAAAGTGCAGTGCAAGGCGCCATGGTCTGCAGTTTATCCTGGGCTCCATCTACAGCATCTAAATTTAGCATTTGCATGGAACATAGGACGCCAATGCTATTTCCACCACAGTTCACTTGTAAATTCAGGTGTTCTCGCCAAGACATTACGCTGTCAGCTATATTCGAAACCACGGTTTGCGAGCAGGAACAATGACAATCTTGCCTGCTCCGAAGCCAAACCAGTAGTCTCGGAGTTTCGCGCGATAGTGATCGTTCATGCGTACTTGAAGCTCAACGCTTTCGCAGATGTTCTCGGACCTTTTGGCCACCGAGGAACTTGCCCTAGCTTCACGCGCCCATGCGTGACGACGTCGTCGACCTACTCACGCTTGTGCTGTGTGCTATCTCGGCAGCGATGTTTTGGCGCACAGCTTGCTTTCCATACCTCAAACTGGCCGCGCCGACTAGGCCTGTACGTCTATCTTTCGGTGGGTGAGGCTGGCGCACCTGAGTGTGCACAACATTATAATCACGTCAGCGTGCCTGCGGGATCGAGCCCACTGGCTGGAGCTATGCAGGTTCTGACAAGCCATGCCTTTCAGCGCTGGGCTAGCTCGCAACTATCTTGTGGTGCGGCACTACTGTGCGTGTTTTATGCTTCTCCTTTTGGACCTCACACACGCACTAAGGTGCCTGTGCCACTGTAAGGTACAACCTTCATTGGCTAGCTATGATTCTGTGCTTTCAGAGGTCCAAAGCTTGAGACACTCAAACACGAGGTACTATCTGACCATAGCAAGCATGCAAGTACCTAGCCTGTGGTGATGAAGCCTGACAGTCAGTACTGACGCATTCTGCAGGTGGGTCTTGACTGCCTTTAGGCAGGCCAAGCTAGCTACAAATCAATGGCATGTCCATGCAAGCCAAGGATGGCTATCTTATCATACCAAAACCACATCAGGATGCAGTTTCATCAGGTAAGCTGTGGCTTTCAGTTGCATTCCTGTGCTTGATTCGACAAACAACAAATCCCTGAAGCCGTAGGCTGCATGGATGCAGTCACAGCAGCTCCTTGACCGAGCAGGCCTGTTTGCTGTTTTGCTGGCTTGAAGTGTGCTGGAAATATGCTGAAATCTGCTCAATCAGAAAGCCAATCTAATTGTGCCAAGGCAATCAGGGCATGCCTGTGAGTCACTCTATGCCAGCATGCTGATGGGTCTGCACCTGGAGCCTTCTACCATAGATCTGGTACTGGCTTTGTTGTCAAGGTGTGCGTCCGCTAACAATTAGTATACAAAAGTTACAGGTTGACATTGCTGTGATTTGGCCCTTCATATGTGCTTCTTGCATTGTGCATTGTTGCTTGTTGATGCTTGTGCTGAAGTGTATAACACAGCCAGACAAGGACATGGTTTGAGCAAGCACACAGTCACAGACATACACGACTGTAGACCCATAAACACCAACACTGTACTCATAGGCATCGATAGATTTGAATGCTTTCCTCATGTCCATGTGGTGTGCAGGCGCACTTCACCAGCCAGCAAAGCCTGCAAGCCTCCCCGCCAGAGCAGCTGCAGACCCCAGGCAGACTTGGATGTACAGTGCTAGCAACTTGCTACAGTGATGGACTGCATCACAGCTGACATGCCTACCCTTGCAGATCATCAGATTGAGCAGCAAGCAGCCTGTTTTGACCCACAGGTGTGTCAGACAAATTTGTCACTGATACTTTGCAGCTTGCTTTCACATGCAAGCAGTTTTGCATGATCTGGTGTAGTTGGTATTTGTTGTCGTAGTTTATCACAGAAAATCAGTAGCAAAGGTCACCAAGGGAAGTATGTTGGGTGTGGGTGTAAAAGGGCAGTACACCAGCTGGACAGCCTTGGCAGCAGCGGCGGCAGCAGCAGCAGCAGCAGCAGCACAGCTTCCAAAAGACTCCAAAAAGACTACATCCTTGCAAGCGAGACTGACCATGCTCAGCATCTTGTGCCAAACGTTCCACAGCGGATAAGGCCTGCTGGAATCCAGATAGGAAAGTCTGATTGGATCTGGTTGCTGAATTACAGATATGCTATGCATGGTATCTAGCACGTATGCATGTCACAGATGCATGTCACAGATGCATGTCACAATACCCATCTGTCCTTCTGACATTTCTGACCCTACTGCCTGCTGTACAGACTCAGTGGCTGGCAGGCCAAAAGCGCCTTGAGGCTAGATACTGAGGAGCCTGGGGACCGCGTGCAGCATCGCTGCGGACATGCATCTCTTCAAGCCTGGCCCTTACAGTGTCTTACGACAGCTCATCCTTCAGCAAGTAACGCAACTGTCAGCAGCCCACATGGTTGCCTCAGGTTGTGCTGTGAGCTTACAGCAACATTCCAGCCAAAACAAGACTCATCCATAGACCCCTCAACAATAGCTTGCTGAACGTTTGGCATCAACAAGCCTGGGCATATTTGGCTCAGCAAAGAAACGGACTGTGCAGCTGACTTGTGCAGATCAGTCAGGGCAAAAGTGCATGTCATGTGGATTTGGTTTACGTTGTTGGCATTGCTGCCTGAGCTGGCACAGTTGTATGGATGTACCTGTGAAGCATGTTGGTGTGGCATGTTGTGCTTACATGCCAAATATGATGCAGTGACACATCATGCATACTTGTTGGAGGGACAGTGTACACCAAAGGAAGGCGCTGTATGTCCTGCTATTTACAGTCAGGCTTCGGTGGGTTGACATCTGATGCAGGCTGTGTCCATTACTGCCAGGCTTGTACACAGCACTGAATCACCCGTGTTGTGTCCAGCCAGCTTGGTTCGGTGGTCTGTATGTCACGTATGGAACCTTGTACTACTAAGCGCTATAGCTGTCATTCGTGGCGCGTACATNGCTGTGGTACTTACTGCAGGCACCTGACGTAGGACATGCTGCTATGTTGCAGCATGCTGTCGCTTCAGCCATAGTGATGTTAGCATTCATGGATAAGCATGCTTTGTAGACATTGCATTGGTTGATTGGTCATTCACCACATGCGCATCTCACAGCTCGTTGGGACCTCATGCAATAGGCTCAAGGAATTGGGGTCTTCTTCTTCACAGGTGTGCCAGCCGATGCTAGGTACCTACCAGGCATGTCCTATCCTAGTTCAAGGAATGGAAGACATATCAGCACCCTGTTGTCCAAGATTTGGTGCAAGATACAAGCATTATGATAGTATAGTCGACATTATTCAACTAAGCAAAATGATTTTTACTTTCAGCAGTGATTCTTCCTGCGGCAAGATCAGAGACAAAGGACAGGAATGTATGCAATCCGTAGTGTGTCAAGCTAGCAGACACGTGTTGCAAGGACAGAAGGCGGAACGCAATCTAGCCTGCATCCCTGTTATGCTGCAGCACTTTACGAATGCCTCAAGGCTGTCATTCACTTATTGCCCAGAGCATGCTTTGATATAATGATTGTAAGATGAACCTATGCACCATGAGCAATGGGTGCAGTCAGCTCTTGTGTTGGGTGCTCCATTGTCAGGTCTGCAAGCAATTCAGGTACTTCCTTTTCCTGTGCGCAAATCAGGTTGCAGCATTGTTGGGCACTCCGAGCAATTGCAATGGTCCCACTGCCACTCAGCAGCATCAACATGCAGGAGACCTTCAGTGCCAGTGCCAGAACCCTAATACGCCAGGAAAAACCTTTGATGAGTCAGGCGCTATCAGTGGACTTTTGCTGGGCGTTGTTGCCGCTGGTACCATCAGACGCTAACACTCAAGGCATCATGACTCTTGCGACTTGCAGTGACATATCCACGTACAGATGTGGGAGCTATCGCGCATTCTCAACGGTTCCCCGTTGCCAGAAATGTCGGCCTCGTCGAAGTACCCAGTTTACAACTTCGAATGCATACGACAATGGGCGATNCTGCTCTCCAAGTATCATGGCAGTCACAGTCGGAGACATCTGCAAGATCGTTCTAGCAGTTGTTCTGCCACCTTTGGGTGTTTTCGCAGAGAAGGAGCGTTGTGATAAGGACGTGCTTATCAACATCCTTTTGACAGTCCTTGGATACATTCCAGGTAGTTGCTCAGTATCTCAAAGTGCCTGGGTCGCCTGACAAGCCAGCGTCGGCACACCTTGACGTTCATTTCTGAGCGACTCCCATATTTTGTGCAGGGATCATTCACGCCTTGTACATCATCCTCAAGTACTAGTGCAACATCATATTACCAATGAACGAGCCCATATCACCCTTGTAGACGACATGAAGAACAGATACAAGCAATCTTCAGGCCCAAGGAGTCCCCCTGCTTCACACGCCAAAGTTTGACTGTTGTGTATGTTGTTCCACACTTATATGAACATTTTGACTGACCCCAACACTCTATTGAACTGAAACATTGCAACTGCCAAGAGAGGTGCTGAACTCTGCGGATGCACTGCACTCCCAACAAGGGAAACATTTATGCAGCCTCAAACCAGTAGAAGCATCTTTGCCACTGTATACCGGTATATTCTGGGGTGATGTGCTGGAGATGGTGCCAGGACACGAGATTGCTGGTGTACAATGTACACAATTGCGCATGCGACACTTTATGGATGCATGTATGCACGGCACTCCTTTGGTGGTGTTACACGACTCCCATTCAGACGGTAAGTGGCAGCATGCATGCATGTAAGCAAGTGGCACCATGACAATTGTGCGTACTGCTCTTCCCATCGTAATTGGTCAACCGGAGTGGCAATGTTGTGTCATCAGGCAAGGACATTCCGGGTCACGGCATGATTGANATCAATGCCTGTGGCCTCTCACCTACGCATGGACTATTTGGATGTGCTGGGGAAGATGGCATCCTGGAGTGCTTTGATCTGCGAAGCAGAAGCTCAATAGGCAGCCTAAATGCTGCAGCAGCAGCTGGCGCAGGCAAACGCCATGCAGCAGACAGATAGTGCAGAAGCGGCGTGCCAAACTGTACTATCTGCGCCTCAGGATGTGCCCAACTGCGAGCTATTCCCAGGCCTGCAGGACTTCTTATCTAGTGAGCCAGCAGCAATCACGGTGCCAGCCACAGCACGTCCTGAGCAGGTGATGTATGTGAAAGCTGCCCTGCCTGTGTCAGACAAGGCAGCAGCTCTGCTGCAAGCCATCACTGACAAAGCCTGCCAGGCTAAGACAGCTTTGCAAGCTGAAATGGACAAGACCAGTCTGGACAGCACAGCACTCGCAGCCAGGCATGGGCAGTGCCAGAACTCTGCAGGGGCTCGGCGAGTCGACCAAAGCCTCAGCACAGCCATGCCAGCTGTGCAGACAATGCCTGCTGCAGCCAGCAACAACAAGGCAGATGCTCAGCTCATGCGTGAGAGACAGAACCTCTCTCTCCTGCAGGACCGACTGACTCTTGTCAGTTTGGAGCCAAGTATATCGTCGACAAGGCGTTAAATTCCACAAAGGTTCGTTGCACGGTCGTGGTGACCTGAAATTGCCGGTCACGTCGACAATAGACTTTGCGCCTGCACGTTGCACGCCTTACTGCAGCGTTCTTGCAAGTTGCCGACTGCAACTTGAAGCTGCAGGACCATCCCGGGTGGCCTTACTACCAAGGATGTTTTTGGAGTGATGGTCCAACATATGCTTTTGTGGCAGCTCATCACCTGAATTTAACCCTCACCAATTACGGTGCGGTCAGTGCCAGGGTGTCTCAGCTAGCGTAGCAGGATGATCATGTGAGAAACACCACTTTGGCCAGCGTGAATGGCGTCACAGCTAACTTAGCATCTGACACGCACAGAAGACAGGGAAGAAAGGACCTGTCTGTGCAGTTTGCCTAGGCCCTAATTCCCTGACAAGCAACATGTATACAATAGTCATGTACTATGTAGTACATGAGCTGCGTGCCACGACTTTCTGTGATTCTTACTGACAGTGTGTGCTGCAGCGGTGGGGGGAGCCACAGCTGTGCCATCTGCGCAAGCGACAATGCCTGCAGGTTTTGGTGACAACACTGAAGCAGCAAACGTAACACTTCCCACTACTGCACAACAGGTGACACGCCCTCAGCCTGACGACACTTTGTTTGCTTAGCCCCAGACATGTGGGGCNCGACTACACATGCTGCTGCAAAGCTATCTTGTTTCCAGGTGCATTCTGTAATGACTTTTCAAGCATGTGTTTACGTGCAGGTGAGCAGCAGTTCTGGTTCACTGGTGCTAACAAGGAGAACTTTGAATCATACATGCAGCACAGTACAAATTCAGAGGAAAACCCTGCTAGCGGTTTGGGTATGTTTGCTTTGAGGGCGCATCGTGCCAAAGTTGGGCTTACGCGCGGCTGAAGAAGCATGCGCAGCAACCTTGACGGCTGTCAGCATCCAACAATGAGCCAGTTTTGAATGAATCCCGGCCCTTTGAGTTTCGTGTACAGTAGGTAGGACAAGTTTTCAAGTACTGCTACTGTGGTTTTTTGGTTGCCACCTGCTTGTGTGTGTTTCAGTTTGCTGAGAATGCTGATTACTGATTGAATTTGATTGCACTTTGGTACAAGTGCTCTGTGGCACACGCAGTACAGTCACTGTATCACAGTGTCTCTTTGCACCGAGTTGCGCTGTAAATGTTATGTGCACACCCTAAGGCTGGAAGCCTGGATGTCACCCAGCCCTTGAACCAAAGTTTGAAAACAGTCTTGCTTGTGATCGCTCATATTGCGTACTCACGAATGCCATTTTACGCCCGACACAGAGCGCGCTTGTGACAACGTACATGACCACTAGTGAACGCTCCGAGTGGATTGTGGGCATATGCTCAGTGGTGTTTGACTTAGATGTAGGGCAGCAGCTGGAATGCGTGTTTCCCAACGACGCGCTACCAGAACCTATCGCGTCTGCTGTGGCCTTTCATGCATTCCCGGTGAGTGTCTATAGTTTGCTCCTTGCAGCAGGGTGTCTGCGAACAGGCAGTTGGTGTTTCACTGAACTTGAAGCCATACCATTTTCGAACTCAGTCTGCACCGCATGATGTACTGCGCACTGCTCAACGCAGGACTCTATGTCACTTGAGCTGCAATCCAAGACAAGCGTACGTGACAGGCAAGCATTTTCATGCTGCTGCTAACTGCGCTATTCGAGCATGTGTTCATGTGTATGCTTGACAACACTACATTGACTTCACACTTGATATGACAACTTCTGCAGCTTGTGGGCTGACAAGCTGTGGCGTGCTGTAGGAAGGCTGCATACACGGTGTGGAACCAGAAGACAGGAGCAAGGGCCAGTAACTACGGCTCCAGGGTGGACTTCATCCTTGCTGCCGGCCCTCAAATGCCCAACCTCGATGCCACTGTCAATGAGACCAATGCTGCTGCTGCCAGCGACCCTGCTGCCAATGACTTGGCCGCTAATGCTGCTGANACATGTCAGCACATGTTGGCGTCCAGAACTATGACAAGTTTCTGTTCAGGTACCTGTGGGGGTCCACAGCAAAGGCAGCCCATGAGAAGAAGCTACTGGTGGGCTCACTGACACAGGAAGACATGGCAGCAAGGTAGGCCCCTAAATGAGCATATCCCTTCTAGCACAAATTTGTTATATACCCTTGAACTGCTGCTCAAAGCAGGCAATTGAATTGCATGAAGGAACTTACGTGTGAACTTACGACATGGTTCTGCTTGTCTGAGGCAGGCGCTTGGGTTGTGCTGACATGCTCCCAAAGAACTAGAGCCCATGTTCAGTCAGCCCGTTGCAGCGCTCTGTAGCAGACTTTACCTTATTCACTTTACAAAGCACAGGCTGAATGCACCTTGTTGTATAATGTTTTTGGCGGTCCTGTCACCCTCATGCAGTATGTCCTTTGGTGCCAGACACTGACATGAGCTTAGCTAAGCTTTCATTCACAGCTGTTGTCATTGCATCAGGCACCCAGACTCAGTCAGACAAGCCCTGGCACTTGCAAGCCACAGCACTGCATATGTGTCCCCGCAGCGCATCGTTTTGCAGTCTGCTGTGTGTCTGCAGGTCTGGACTACACAGTCAGCAGACAGCACTTGAGGCTACAAGATGTGCACTGACAGCAGTACACTTCCCTGACAGGCGTACCCTGGCAGCAGATGAGTCACCAGCAGAACCCTTGCCAACCCATGCACGGACTCTAGCTGATGCTGTAGATGCTCTTCTTCAGCAACAAGGCCCCCAGGGCACCAGCATCTCAGCCAGGCTACACATCACCACAGACAACAGTGACAGTGCTTCAGCCATGATTGCGCCCTCACCACATTCCAGGACATCCAAAGCGTGCACNTGTTGTGTCATATTGCCCAGGTGTGCTGCAAAATGGGATCTGCTCCGAAACATGTACTCCTCTTGCTGGCCTGCAGGGTCAGGTGAAGGGCCAGCTGGACAAGGTGGAGGGGGAGCCCAACCACTGGGCTTTCCTCACTGGTACAGTGGTTGGTGTAATGCCCATGTCCTGGTAAGCTTGCACTGTGTGCTGTAGTAGCGACCACCAACGATGCAGCAGGCGCAAGCACATGGGCTCATGGCCTCTTGTCTGGGTACTCCCGCAGCTACTGTGACTGCTGCGTATTGAATACACACTTCTACCTGCCCAACATCACCATGCCCTCGATTGTGCATGCCATATCAGTGAAGGGTGCATTAGATGCTGTTCTTGAGGTCACATCCTGCGTGCTGCTCTGCAGTGAGCAGCCAGAGGACGCCCGCATGCTGATCAAGATGATTGCTCAGTCAGCAGATGCTGGACCTGGGGGCTGGAATGGTCTGAAGCGCAAGCTGCTACATTTGGACATAGACGGCAGTGGTGCTGTCAACACAGATGGTAAGTTCCCCAATGCCGGTAGACCTTTGCAGNGTTTTTGCAGTAGCCGCTGTACAGCTCCTGGAGGGCGGGCCCCTCCTTGATGTTGTCCGGGTTGGGCTCGCTGGACTTGAAGTCCAGGTTGTACTTGCCATTCTCAAAGAATTCGCTGGCAGCTACATCCATGCCAATTTTGACCTTGCCGGTGTATCCAGCTTTCTGCAGACACAGTGCAAACCATCAGCAAGCAGGCAGACACTTACACACACTACCACTGAAGAAGAGGAAGAAGAGTTGCAGGTTTCAGCCAGCCAACCTGCTCAGTTACTAAGCACAGGCAAGTTTCACGTGAATCCAAGGCTGTAGCTGGCATCTGTCATTGCCATTGCCTGAGCGTCATGAGTGCTACAGCCGAATGCACCTGTTAGCGAGATTGCAGGCCGACTGAGTCCTGGCTGTGTGAGGAGCAGGCAAGTGCGCCTAGCTGTGTCGCAGTACGGTATGCAGCGAGGTAAAGGCAAGGCTATGTGCAGCTATACACAAATTTGGCTGACAGCAGCTGCCATGACGGCACGTGCATGCTTGCGGCGTACAACAAGCAGTCAGACACTACCTCATACAGAGTGTGTACCTGTAAGGCACTGCTTGAAGTCAGTGTGGCCGGCAGCCACGAGGTATCTGGACACCTGGGCGGTTTCCCTGATGAAGCCTCGTCGCATCATGGTGGCAGAGATCCGCAGCGCAAGCTTCAAGTAGCCCTTCGCAATCACCAGTAAGCATACCTGCACAAGCAGGATTTGCACTTGCCTTTGAGCCCGAGTGACCAAGGTCTGGACGCACACTGCATGAGGACAGGGCAGCAAAAGCTNATGGTGGTGTCTTTGCCATTGTTGCACACGCACCATGCTGAGTCAGTGCCATCTGCTGGCAAGGTTGCTTAGGTTTTCATTGGTACAAGCTAAACCAACAGTCAAACGACAGCTATTGCACTTGTTGACCTGAACGTGACATGTCCTCATACAGAAATTTGTAGATCACTCATAGCGCATAGAATTGATAAATGGCTGATGCACCCATCGACACATTGGAGCAGTTTCGCACTACATCGTTTTCGCTCAACTGGTGTATTTCGTCAAACACCTCGCACTTGATTCTGCGTCGCACATCACCTGGAGCAGGGGAGGTCAGCGTATTTTACACCCACGCCGACTATCGTACAGACAAGCTACCCTCACAGACATATTGAGTAGCCTNAAGAGCATGTATTGTGCAGCACCTGTTCAGACCTTGGTCGCATAAATCTAAACTCTAAACAACTTTCTTGAACACATGTCCATCACGCTAAGAAGTAGCCACAGCCCCTTTTGAGTGGAGCACCCGCAATGCCAGATGCACCAGCGACCAGAACTAACACTGTCAGTATTGCACGCATTTTGCTGTTGTAGAGCACCGTGGACAGCTTTATCCATTTCTGTGGATGCAGGTGCATCTGAAAAGGTAATGACAGCTCGCAAGCTGTCTCTACCAGATCTGGAATCATGTGCTGCTCAATCAGGCCGCAAACTGTTGAAGACCTTCCCAGAGATGCGCCTCGCATTCTTGCGCGAGAGCAGCGGCTTCAGCAGTACCAGCAGAGCATATGCTTTGAGGGATTACTACCCCTTCTGGAAGCACAATGACGAGCGCTCCATGGCTGGCAAGCTGTTGCTGTTGGATGCACATGATCAGGATCACATTCAGATCTTCTTTGATGACAACATTGGCTATGGGTCACCGCACATTGTGGATGTCAGATATGCCAAGACAGGTCAACCTGTCTCCTTCAAGGTACAGCAGTTACTGGCTATATACAGCAGCACTTGCAAATGGTGCACACACGTACAGTATTTCAGGTGCTGACCTTTACAGACTGCTAAAAGACGTGCAACATAGCTTATTTACCAGCGTTCACAGATACCTTTCATGCTGTTCTCATGTGCTAGAGTGCACTCTTAAGGCATGTATATGTGTGCTTTCATGCCTAGACGTGATAGGCTGGTACAAGAGGTTCCTGCTATGCTGCAGCCTTCTTATGAGGATGCTGCTGAGCATCAACGCCATACTTTTCTTGCATTTTGAGCAGCTCCTCCTCTTTGTCTTTTGTACTGAGCTGCACCAGCAATTTAAAATGTTATGATGACATGCATGCACCCTGGTCATTTGCTATAGCCACAACGCCGCAGCAAAGTCTGAGCCTCAGCACACTGAACGCACCTTCTTGCTGTGTTTGTTGTGATTGTAGTAAAGTACAATCAGATATCTGTTGGCGACGTTGAAGCCAGACAAGTGTTCTACTGCTGTCTTTGCATCATATATGTCTTCATACACCACATACGCTGTGCCTCTAGTTTCCTTGGTGGAACCCCTGTAGCCAAGCAATAAACCATTTTGAGGTTTCCAAGGCATGATTGTACCACTGCTGAGGACAATGGGTGACAAGCCCTGTGAAGCTTGCATACTCACTGTCGTATCTGTCGTACAGCACCAAACCGTCCAAAGATTTCGTACATCTGCACAGACAGCAAGTTAGCACGGCAGCAGGAGCACAGAGCATGCAAACCCTGACACCGCATTTTCACCTCCTCAGCTGATATGTTGAAAGGCAAGTTTCTTACGTACAGAATCCTGCAAGCAGGGGAGACCAGAGTTGAGGCTATGCACTCAGCCAGCAGGAAATGAAGCACGTCAGAGAACTTCAGCTACCTAGTAACCTCAGGAGGCAAGCGATTGTTCCTGTTCANAGTGACCATGCTCAGCATCTTGTGCCAAATGGTCCACAGCGGGCCTTATCTGTTCGCTGGCGTCCTTCCAGGAAAGTTTGCTTGAGAAAGATCTGGTTGCAGACTTATAGATATGCTATGCATGATGAGAAACATGTATGCATCTCACAGATCCATGTCACAATATCTGTCTGTCCTTCTGACATTTCTGACAGTCCTGACCCCACTGCCTGCCGTACAGACTTGGTGCGTGGCAGGCCCAAAGCGCACTGAGGCTCAAGTACTGAGGATCTTAGGGACAGGATGAAGCATGCCTGGGGACATGGATCCTTAACAGCCCTAAACCGTGTCTTGCAACAGCTCCATCCTTCAGCACCCGGACCGTCAGCAGCCCAGTATGGTTGCCTCAGGTTGTGATTCGAGGTTGCAGCAACATTCTAGCCAGAGCAAGACTTACTCCAAGAGCCGTTGACAGTAGCTTGCTGAACGTCTGGCATTAACAAGCTTGGGTGTATACTTATTTGGCTCAGCAAAGAACAATGCTGTACAATTAACCCGTGCATATCAGTAAGGGCCAAACAGTGTTATGTGGGTTTGATTTATGTCATTTACAGTATGACATGCTGTCTGAACGGGCACAGTTGTATGGGTGTACCTGCCAAGCACATTGGTATACGGTGGCTACTTGGAGTGGTATCTTGTGCTTGCATGTCAAATATGATGCAGTGACACATCATGCATACTTGTTGGAGGGACAGTGTACACCAAAGGAAGGCGCTGTATGTCCTGCTATTTACAGTCAGGCTTCGGTGGGTTGACATCTGATGCAGGCTGTGTCCATTACTGCCAGGCTTGTACACAGCACTGAATCACCCGTGTTGTGTCCAGCCAGCTTGGTTCGGTGGTCTGTATGTCACGTATGGAACCTTGTACTACTAAGCGCTATAGCTGTCATTCGTGGCGCGTACATCTTTCTCACATGTAGCACTATGCGCTGAAACATTCATCATCAGCATCATCACATGATGTCTGGACAGTGAAAACAGTCTAGGTACATAGGACCAAGTAATGTCTCATGATTGCTCCCATACACAGTTTAACAAGATCAGGAAGGAGTGAATCAGCTACAGCATTGCCTGAAGAGAATGCCTAGAGACTGCACAGATGTGCATATCACAATGACTGAATGCTGTATCTTGCCTATCATGACCGCACAGCCGGCACCTGCAGATCTTGCTGAGCAACCTGATGTAAGGACGCGGCTGATTCTGGTTCGTGCGTTTCCATGCAGATCGTGGCTTACACAGGTAACATGTTTGCATTTGTTTGATGACGGAAGTTGTGGCACACATGTGGATGCGGCTATGACCAATTACTTCAGTAGCTGCTTGCAAACCCCATTTTCCTCGCTAAGCAAACCCCAGCTGCCCTATCGAGGTAACTGTACGACCCTTGAAACGAACTCAAGACCAGTAATCCAAGCATGAAACCGCAAACATGACATCAATTACTGTGATATTGATGCCATGCTATGCTGAGGTGTGCATCATTGCGTACTGGATGATAACTGCAAAGGCAACGTTGGGTTTGGAGCGGGTACCTCTAGCATGTGCATGGATGCCACATTGGCAAACGTGCGCGCCTCAGCAGCTGTCTGGCAACGCAGTGATGGCAGCGATGTTTTTGGTACCCTTCTGTCCATGTTGTGCTGAGATACATCAAAAAAAGAATGTGTTAAGGGACCCCCTGAGTCTTCCATTCAGCTACTCAACATCGTCCACCACGAATCGAACTCCCTCAACTTTGCCGTTCGTGATGTTGTGTCAAAGACACTGTCGGCCTTGATTTGCGGACATGGAGCGCTGGTGTATCATGCCAATTTTGGTTGATATAATCGCGCGTCTGCCGGATCACAGCTGATCAATTGCAAGACGGCAATGCGACCCGCGGTGTTAAGCTGGTCTCCTGCTTGAAAACATTCAACGAAATTCAACGTGCGCGAAGGAGTGAGCAGGACCTGGCTATGTCGGCAAGCAACTTGTTGATGGTGCATGGCGAGTGCCAGACTNGCCTACATCAACAGTGTGCCACACAGACTTGATATTTGCTAGTGGTACTCCTTGCACACAGCCTTGGACCGCGTACCATGTGGTCTTCCAGTCGGTGGGCATCCATCCTGACAGCTTATCCAACTGGAAGATTCCTTTGTAGTTCTCTAAGCATTCTTCTAAAGGTGCATCCCATCTCCATTCATCGTCGTCCGTGTCACTGTCATGAACTTCTCGCTGCCAATTCCAACACTGGTGCCGGCTGTTGCCGAAGGCATCAATGATGCAAGTAAAGGCATCTTCAGAGCTCAGCAACACCTCTGAGTCTGGCACCTCAAACTCGACCAAGATGCGATGCCATTTGTAAAATAGTTCTTTTCTGTGGGCTCGCTCTTGGCCATTGAACATTGTGTAGACTGTCCACTCAGGACTGGTCCAAATATCTTGCGTGGGAACAATCTCCACCATCGCATGCTCACGGTGCACTCCAGCCTGATCTGAGACTCTTATAGACAGCTTGACCAGGGCTGGGTTGTGTTGAACCCGAAGTCTTGCGACACAAGCGTCACCCCCCGGCCTGATATCTACCTTAACAGGGCCAACAGTCAAGTCGTGGTACGGCGATGTCACCTCTGGAAAGTCTTGCAGCACCTCGAGGCGGACAGACACCATGTCACAGTCTACGTCAAGCCACGCTAGTACAACTTCGTCAGCTGCTTGGCTGACAGGCTTCAACTTGATGATGCCCTCGGGACAGATAGGTCGACACCAGACTACAGAGTCTTCAGCAGTAAAATCTGGGCTGCTTTGGCATCGCTCCGCCACGCGCTCATGCATCCACTCGTATGCGCCGACAAAGTGAGGGTCAACATAGCTTTTGTCATTGACGAAGAAGCCTCTTTGTTTGGCTGCCGTCCAACAATCTTGATCCGTCAAGCTCCAGAGCCTCATCCACTGGCTGAGCGGGTACGCTGCGGGGTTTCAGGAACCGACTTCGAGAGCTACAGCAATTGTCGGCTTTGTCACCTGTGACTAATCAGCTGCATGCATGTGGTCCGGCATGTGATCATGCATGTGCACCGGCAGTCAATGTGCAATGCCCACCAACGCAAGAGGTCAAGTCGTCCCTGTCCCTAGCAGCGACGTGTCTTTTCAGGCAAGTCCTAGCGCTTGGACGGCGTCCATAGCCATCTGCCGGCGAAGACAGAGCCGAGCAACGAACTTCGTCCAAACATCGCACTGACACCCTGCAGCTCCAAGTCGACCTTATCAGTCATGCAGCACTTTTTGTGACAGCATAGCAGGCAAGGTGCTACACTGTCATGACCTCCACACAAGCGCACAGCTCTTGACAAGCCCAGCTTCGATGCAGTGCCTAGAGTATGAAGAATGAGCTCCAGGAAGCTCTTGATGCAATGAAGAAACTGAGCCCGCTGCTTTTGGCTGGAGCAGGTGTGACTGTTACCAGCTGATGCCAGAGGAGCACACTTNATGAGTGCAATAGCATTGCATGCAGCTGCTCAGCGTTTGTTTTGAGCCTGAAGTCAACTTTCAATATCCCAAACTGACAGAGCAGTTTTGTAATGTGTGCAATAGCACTGCTGCTTGTTGAATACTTGTTTGTTGAGCTGTATGCCCACAAGCAATCGTCCTGCACATGCTCTTAAACACTTGCATAGGATTACAGTTGTCCTGCTAACCTCTGGGGAGCTGTGGACATGCTTCTGCTGATAGTAGTGATGGCAAGTTCTTCTTCACCAGCCTGCCCACCAGCTCAGCTTTAGCTGACATCTGCAAATGTGAGCTGATGTGGTTTTGCAAGCATTGCAATACGCATTCTGTTGTGTGACTGCAGCTGTGGTGTAATGCAGTGGTTGCAATCGAGCATCATCACCAGCATCAAGATGTAAACTGCCATGATGTTTGTATCGGCGCTTGACAGTGATTGCGGCAAGTTGCATGGTTTACTGTACAAACATAGCGTGAGTACCTCAATTTTTGAGCACACCCCAACGCTTTGAACCATGTCCTGCATAGCTTGCAGACCAAAAGGCAGTGCAGCAAGGTATGCCTGACAATCACTGAGGTTCCCTAACATGGGTGCCGCATTTGCCATCCTTATCAGACGCTCTGTACGACGGAGCTTGTTACAGTGACCTGTCACAATACCAACTGCTACAACATGTCTCAGCTGCTGAGGCGTGCGCCCGCTGGTTGTGCTTACGCAACCGTGTTTCTCGAACACACCTTTCGAGCAGTGCGAAGCGTACGTGTAACGTGCAGATGAGGTCACAATAAATTGTACTTATTGATGCTGCCGTGATCACAATGGTCTGCATTGGCTCCTTTGCGCAGTTTCACTGCAGAGCACAGCGTGCGTATCAGTGGCTTCGGAGCAGTCTAAGTCAATCAGAGCTCTCATACAATGTTAATTAATGCCTAGAGACATGTGCCAGCAGGTGTATTCGACAGGCGCAGGGCGCGCGTATCACGAAACTAGATCTCCACATACACACACTGAGCTGCTTGATTGTCATGACGGCTGTCTNATGTGTCACTGATGACAGCGCAGGACACAGGGTTGCTGAGCAAGAGTAGTGACGGAACAAAGCCACACAAGTGCAGCATGCGCACAGCTGCTGCATGATGTGTTGTGATAAAAGGGTCACGGATGGTCATGGCAGAAACAAGCAGCTCAGCAATGCAAACTGCTTCATCATAGAAGCAGCAAAGTGCAGCACACACACACACACAATCACAACTCATGTATAGCTCATGGTGATGACTCACTTGCATGCACCATGCTGTAGGATAGCCATCATCACCCACAAGCTCATGCCCTGCTGGTTGAACAGATGCCAGCAGCTGGGCAAGTGTTTGTTGGCAGCGCTCCAGGGCCAGATACACAAACTCTTCATCCTCCTCAAAGGCAAAGCACCGCACCACGCACGTATGCTGCATGGCAACAGGCGAGGTGTTTTGCTGCCAATACTTGATGTTACAGCAAACTGTAGTATGTATGCATGCATGCTGCACGTCAACAGGGTCGACATTTATTTGCCATGAGTTGAGGGTGTAGGGAACTGCATAAATGCAAAATCCTACACATACATGCTGCATGGCAACTGCTTAAGTGGTTTGCTTCCTGCAAGTTGATGTTGTAGGAAAACATGGCACCTCACAGAGGTATGCTGAATGTCAACAGGGCAGGCATTTGCCCAAATTATTCCAAAGCATCACATCACACCTGTGTCCTGACAAGAAAGTGGGTNCAGTGCTCGCACACAGCAGATCACAGCTGGGGTGTTGTCATGAGTAAGCATTGCAACAATAGGACTGCTGCCACATGTACACAGTAAAGCAGTGTGCATGTGGGACATGCTCCCACCTCAGAGGCGGCTTCCCCGGCGCCATAGCAGTCCAGTGGCACCGACAGCACCTTACTGCGGGCTTCCCTGTCCTGGTCCAGCAAGTCCAGAAGCTCCTCCCAGCCTTTTCCCCACACTATCTTGCCCAGGGCATACGCCCCTTTGCTGAAAGGCTTCTTGCCCTCTGCAATGGGCAGCATGGCCCATTTAGTCATTTTTGAGGTCTGACAGCAAATTGGCAAATTGTATGTGCATTGCATTTTCTGCATGCTAGCTAAGCCTCACATGGGACTTGGATTCACCTTTTTTGTAGTCATGCCTTGTGGCAGTCTGTCGCTCACGCCTGAAGCTGACTCTGTTTGTGCTATTGCTGCATGCTATGTTGCTTGCAGACTGTACTACATGATGGAACAGGGTGTTCTGGCAGCCAAGGGGGACANACCAGTGCTGTGTCATATCCAGCTTGGGAGGAACAAATAGAAGCAGAGCTTACTTTTATTGCACGGGCACCATGCATTGTCTCAGCAACGAATGACAACAAGCACTACCTCCATCTTTGCGCATGACTGGACTTGTAAATGCAGGCACTCCACAACAATGCGCTGTGCAGCATGACATTACACCAAACATTCATACAGGGACCCAGAGAAGTGAGCCATGTATAGTCTGCTTGCACACACTGCATGCTCAGTACATTTGCAAATGTCTACCTTGATGGCGGGCGCAATGCCTGTCCCCTTGAGCTGTACACGCAGTCTTGACTTGGGTGTGCTCAGCGTCAACACCTCCTGGCACTCAATGCATGCCTGCAACATCATAACAGTTCATGTGTAGCATGCTCAGTAAGGGGCTGTGCAGTGTGTTTGTTGAGGTCATCACGATTGTGATGCTTGCCAGATGCTTGAGTGGCAGGACAGATCACTGATGCTCACGCAGTGTCTTTGGCGCTGTCAGTAATCTGCACCTGCATGCAAGCATACAATTGCCCGACGAGTGACACTGTTTGCTGCCCACAGCGTGCTTTGCAAAGTGCCTGTCCATTTCACGTGAAGGATGTTACCTGTGGTGTGAAGGACAATCCCAACTTGACTTTCCTCCCTCGACTGATGGGCTTCAGCACGCTCAACAGACAGAAAGTGGCTTGCATGCCCAACAGGTCCGATGTCAGAGGAACCTCTTGACTGCCAGAAGAAGAAAGGCGTATGTGCTTCACTACCTTCTGCCCAACTGCACAGCTACCTGCAGCGTGAAGTCTGCTTGATCAAAGTGCTGCACAAGCGATGTGGCTACGTTGTAAAGTACTTGTATAAAAGTCATTGTGCTGTCATTGTTAAAGGAAGCAAGCGTCCTGATGTTTGCTTGTGTTGTTATGCTTGCCTAGTCTGCATAACGATTTGCACATTGCAGGCGCGAGTCAACATGCCCTTGCTGAAGAAACTACTCCTGATGTCACCAAGAAGCTGTTTGACCTCAACACAATAGCGCCAATCAACCTCACGCAAGCACTCCTACCTCATATTCTACCTCCCAGTCCACAAGTAAACACCTCACAGGCAGGAGACCTATCAAACTCCCAGCCCAGCTCAACCTTGCAACAGGCCAGTCAACCCTCTCAGCGAAGTGCCAAACCCCAATATGGTGCCAGCAGTGACCCCCCTAGGCAACAGCAAGAACAAGGGGGGCAGCAGGGGTGCCATATTGTGGTTGTGGGGTCTATGGCGGGGGTGGTGCCAGCCCCANCAGCTGTCTATGCTGACAAGGCACAGCATGCCGCCAGCAACACAGCCAGTGCTGCACAGGACCAAGGCAAAGACTTTGCGGACCAGGCTTCAGACACAGCCTCAGCAGCTCAGAAGAAAGCTGGTGACATTGCAGAGCAAGGCCGAGAGGCTGCTGACAAGGCCTCTGCAAAGACTCAGAACAAAGCTGGTGCAGTGGCAGAGCAAGGCAGGGAGGCTGCTGATGACGCTTCTGAGAAGGTGCAGACTGAGACTGATGGCTATGTTCAGCATGCGCAGCAAGTAGCAGAGGAGGGTGCGGGACAGACTCAGGGAGCAGNCTGCACAGAGCCAGGCCAAGTCTGCTGGAGACACAGCTCAGGAGTATGCTTCATCTGCTCAGGACACTGCTCAGGAGTATGCCCAGAGCGCCCAAAACAAAGCTGGTGATGTTGGTCAGCAAGGCAGGAGCTATGCAGCATCAGCTCAGGGTGCTGTCTCTGGGTTGGCCAACAGGGCTCGGGGGTTTGCTGGCTCCCTGATGCACACCGCTGGCACCTACACTCAGCAGGCCAAGGACACGACTGCAGACATAGGCAAGTCAGCTCAGGACACAGCTGGTGCCTACACTGAGCAAGCCAAAGCAGGTGCACAAGACACAGCCAAGTCAGCACAGGACCAAAGCCAGGACATGTCCCAGCAGGCCTCAGAGACTAGCCAGCAGGCTAAGACAGGCGCCAAAGATGCTGCCAGCTCAGCGCAAGGCACAGCAGCTGACGGCACAGGACAGTGAGGATGAAGAGGATGTGGTAGATGCAGACACGCAGCCTTCCACAAGCGGAAGAAATCAGCATGATGGTGCAAAGAGTGGCACTCAGAACAATGTTGGGCCTGGCGTCAGTCTCATGTGTGGCTACGACATGCGCAAAAGGTATGCACAGTCGGCCTTTGTAAATGCCACAACCTTTTTGCATTCCTGCAATACGGGATTGCATTGANAATGGCCACCTGTCCATGTTCCTGTCGCTGGGAGCCTCTAGCAGAGCAGCCGCCATCATACAAAACATGTCAGCACAGNTCTGATATGGGAAGGGCAGCAGGAAATGTATAATCAACCCCTCAAAATTTTCCAAGGCCTGACAATGCAGGTATCAGAACATGTGCACCAGCCACTGCACATTGAAGCTCATTCTGCTTGATGGCTGATATTGCATTGAGTTGTCAACTAAGTCATGAAAACTGGCTTCAAGCCCCTTGGCGCTGCATGCGCACTGACATGCTGCATGAAGTACTGCATGTGCAGGGCTGCGCGTCAGTCCCGGGACATGTGATGGGCCCAGTGACCTGAGGAAGCGCCGCTCAGAGCACAGAAGTCTGCGTTGTATTGTACCCCATATCTAGAATTGTGAGTCTTGGTCCAAGCATTCCGAGAAGGAGAAGAACGCACGATGATAGGCAAGGGCAGCTCACAATGTCCGCCAGTGTCGTGGTCTCTGCTGTCTATTGCCCTGCTAGTCGCGGACCGTGTGGGAGGGCGGTAGCGGCTGCGCACAGCGGTATTGGCAAACGGCTGTCACAAAGCCACAAAGAAGCGCTATGACCGAAAGAGTTCCGGAACCCTCGAGCCGTACACTGCTAACAGACAGCGTCGCCAGCATGCTGCACGTGAGTAGCAATAGATGCCTACTGTTGCTCCTGTTGCTACTGTTTTTGCAGGTGGTCTAACTCGCCACTTTTGGTGGCAGGCGATTGAACTCCACGGACTCGATGTGGACACCCGCTCACCTAGGCTGGTGGAGTTGATGGGGGCCGACACTGCCGCAGCTCTTCATAGATTATACCAGGTCAGTGCCACCTTCTGACACTTACCATAGCCGCATGTTGTGCGTCGAGGAGTCTCGTCAGGCCTGCCTGGCATGTATCAACAGAAACTGCCAGCTCTACACCATCACTTAGCTTTGCATTGGAAGAACTGCTGACATGCTGCTGCAAAGAGAAAATCATAGTAAAAGGCGTGTTAGTGCAAAAATGATGTTGAGGGTGCACCGTTGTGTGGATCTTGCAGANAGCATGCAGATGTGCTGCAGATGCAAGCTTTGGGCCTGCCACACCAGGCAATCCAACAGCACCTTCGCTTGTGATGGGAGAGCAAAGGAGGCATACCAACAAGATGTGCACACAAACAGCATCTCGATATATGATGTATTCTTGAAAGTTGCCNGCTCACATACGCCAGCATGCTGTGATGCATGATCCTGTCTATTGTTAGGATGCTGCGCACTGGCACTGATCAGTCGGCCAATCCATGCGCAGGAGCAAAAGCATGAGTAAGGAGTGCAACGGGCGTACGCATGCTTGTCGCATTATATCCTAAACACGTTTGCCCAGGACTCACTGGTGCCAACTCAAAGTCTCAGCTAGATCTGGTACACGGCTGCATCGTCAAAGATACATTCCAATGCCCATAAACACAGACTGACACGGTCACCTAGGCAACTGGATGGTAGTTACAGCTGGACTGCGACTGATACTGATGCTTGCAGCCTGACTCACCTGCCGAGCCTTACCACCGCCGCTTGGAAGTATGCTGGGCCCTTGAGTGTGATTGGTGGACATCAGAGTAGGACCAGCACCACCTTGCTCTGCAAGCAAAGTCATGGTCTGGCAACAACACAAGCAGAGGCTACTGCCACCAAGTTGATCCTGAAGCATGACGACGTGCAGCTCTATGTGCGCCGGCATGTGAACAACCATACAACCAGAGTCACAGGCTTGTTGATGCACAGCAGCCCACAGCCAATACACAAGCGCAATTATCCTAGCAAGAGATGCATTCAAGAGGACTATTGCTTTCACTGAGCTTGTGCTCATGAGCCAGGATGACAGTGTAGCAGAAATGTGCAATTAGCCCTGACAATGAGGGCTATTGCTGTTGCTACTGCTGCAAGACCCTTGCAGCACTGTGCTGAACGATGCATGTGTATCAACTGTGCAGGCAACACTTACAGGGTTGCATGANATTTGATTGTACAAAGCATGGTGACTGCAACAAGCTAAATCCTATTCTGAGGGCAAGTGCACTGTNCAAGGAGGTTTGTGTCTGCTGTGTGCAACTGAAAACACAGCAAAAACACAGCTTTGCAGCGTCTGCTGTGGAATGATGGCGCAGACCAGCCACATGCACTTGCAATACTGGTGTGGACAGATCAGAAGTTGCCCACTACTGGAGGACTTGTTTTGGCTACTGCACATGTGCGTATGCAGCAGCAAGTGTACGTTGGTGCAAAGTGTATGAAGTAGTACATCTGAATTACATCACAATGGTGCTAGACTCATGGTATGATGACTTCACCAACGAGCAAGGATGGCTGGTAATGACTTCAGGCCTACCTGTTTTACGTTTTTCGAAGGGGCCTGGAGGTTCATCATGTGCTTCAGCAACTCTACCTGCATAGTCCATGTCTTGGTCCCGGCCAACAGGTGTGAGGAAGAAAGCAAAGCTGGCTGAAATTTCTATGTCCAGGATGATGCAGGCTTGGTCCAGTTTGCAACAGAAGAACACCTGCCTCACACAGCACTTTGAAGAGCCACATCAAGATTGGATACCAAGCTTGTGCTGAGCTAGTGTCCTTTGCTGGCAGAGTGGTGCAAGCAAGCATGAGGTACAAAGTTGACATCCATGCATGCTAAGCTGCTAAACTTCCACACCTGGTCACGATAATGTCGCACTGCCTTGACTTCAAGTGCGGCTCACCAGAACGCTTCAAGATTCGCTGGACTGCTGTGCATTCAAAGTTGATACCTTTCTTGCCATGCAGAAAACCTATGGGGTTTGAGCACTTGACTCATCAGCACACTCTCAATAGCTGCACACAGGCAGATTACCTAAAAGCAAGGCTTTAAGCACGCGGTAAAATGACATGAGCACCCACANAAAGCTAACACATATGCTTGCTGATGAGAATGACATCGTTCTGCTTACTCTTGACGCTCGCAATCAGCGCCGGCACGGGCATAGCATTGAGTTGTTGAGAACTTGCACCCTGCCTTACACGTCACACAGATTCTGTACCGCCTCACTCTATATAACCCAACCTTCTAGACATATCTTGCCGTCTGCGCCCAGCACACACATCGCATCTCAGCTCTTATGGGGGAGGGCTTTTAGTAACCCACAGTTCCTTCACCTTCTCCATCCGTCTCTCAATGAGCCCAAAAACCCCCGCTTTCTTTCGCTACTGCTCTTCTTCCCATCTTTCGTCAGAGCCCGCCCTTACCGAAGTATAAGTAGCCTTTTCTAGGCTGAAGAGGCGCAAAGCTCTCGGGCGTGACAACATCCTGCTCAAATACGGTGGCATTTTTGTGCTAACAGCGCTGTAGCAGCATCATTCTTGATGCGTAGCGCCCTCAACAAGCGCCTCCTGATTTCCAGCACGACATCATCAATCCTGTACCTTGATTAAGAAGTCAAGCCTAGTCCAGAGCAAAGACGCGCCTTGGTCTTACAGCCTGTGGCAATATTGGCAATAATGGAAATCTTTATCTGCTGGTTGCTGCTTATGGGTTGCTTGTCTGAGTGGCCACAACAAAAACTTTTGGAGCCGCAATGAGGGCTCAGGNCAGTAACGCATGCACTTTTACATGGCAACAGGATATCACAAGAGGATATTGCCAAACCTCAAAAGGCTATCTCTGTGCATCACAAAATGCTAATTGACTTATAAGCCAGTGGACCAGCGTGCAAGACGACAAGTGACCTGCTACTGATGCTTTTCAACTAGTGGCATTGGCGCCATACAAGTAGCAACACAAAGCATAGCAACAAAGCAGCAAGCATGTCTACACTAAGACGCTTGACTGCCCTCACAGGGCATTCACCTCACATTGTCATGTGTCATAGCCATAGTGCTCTGGGTTCGGTGGTGTTGTGAAAGTCCCTGATGCATCANGGTGAAGGGTTGGCTGATGAAGAAGAGGGTTCAGGGTCAGCTGCTGAGGAGGAAGACGTATGGTCAGCATTTGGCAGCACTGTCACAGGGCCTATGTACTCTGCCACTGCGGGGTGGTGAGCAATTGTTTGAAACCATCTCACAACGCTTGGGATGCGTTTATGCGCTTTTGCTTTGAGCACCTGCAGAATCGATTACATGTCATTGCTGCTTTGGCTGCTATTGGTCAACCCTGCTGTCAGACAGGAATGTTGTGTTTAGGTTTTGGCCCTTGATGCAGCACATTGTCGTCAATACTTACATTGTTGCAGAGGAAGTAGTGCCTCTCTGGACTAGCTGCACCCCAACAGATTCCCCAAGTTCAGCTGAGGAGGCGAAGCAAGTTGTCAGCATATGTGCTCCAGCAGGCGCATCTGGCATTGGCGATGCATTCTGTGGTGGGTCATAGTCAACATCGGCCTGATTGGGCACAGCATAAAGCATCAGCCACCCTGGCACACAAGCTGGGGTGCCAAAGTGCTCTGGGTATTGCAGGAACAGGCGGCCTTGGTTCAACAATCGACACAGCGTCGCATTTGAGGCTGCTTGCCCACAGACAGCCTGNCAGGCTGCAGTGCTCACTGCAAGATGGTTGAGCAGTGCATGTGTTGTGTGCGCATCCTGCTGTATCAGTTTGCATCTGTGACTGCGGCAGTATTTAGGCCATGCCTGCCATTGCCTAACAACACACTATAGATGTGCAAGTGACACCATGGCGGCAGGAGAGCAGCACGGTGTGTGTTCTGCCATTCAGTTTGCAGTTGCAAATGCTGACACAGGTGTGGAAGGCAAATGTGATCAAGCATAGGAGTGTTGCATGTAGGCTGTCTGAACAATCAGCAGTGCTATGTCAGGACCAGCATCAAAGCACTCGTTTTGTTGTTCTGCACCTTCAGCTGCTACAGTCAATGTACAGACTGCTGACATATCATCCCACAGATTTGATGCTCATCACTCTATCTCATCTCAAGCATTCCATCTTGAGTCACTTGCAGGGGCCTAAACTTGCTGTTTTCGGCTACTGCACACATGGTATCTTAGACCATCAAACGCAAAGTCGGTTCATACCTCATGCCTCCTAGGAGTTGTGGTGCTTGTGAACAGGCTTCTGAGCACAACACTGCCGCCATGTAGCACCCACCTTGCTAGCTGCAGTGTCCTTCACAAGCTACCCCCAGTGCAGGATAGAGGCCCCTGGTCACATCTATGCAGAGCCTTGTCTTGCCATGCATACAGCTCCTCTGCCCAGTATGAGGCAAACCCAAAAAGCTTCACATTGTCACTTCTCTTTGCATGCATACTGGCTCCTTTCAGTGCAATGGCACCTGCTAGAGGTTTCTGAATGATGCTTATCTCTGCATGGTTCACAGGCACCACAGCTTCCTCCACAGCACAACGCGTCAGCACAGCACAACCCTGACAAGCTGCCAACAGACGTGTGGCAGGGCGGGGAGGCCAGATTCATGCGCAGCAATGAGCACAGCAAGGACAGGCAGGGCTCCTGGAACCTGGAAGNGCCTCTGACCCAGTCTTGCTCAGCACTGCTATGATACTGTCATATGTGCTGCAGTCAGGAGGACTGCCTGCTCTGTTGTGCATGCTGTAGAATAGCTTGACTGCATGATCCGCAAGCTGAGTTGCAAGTGCTTGCTCTGTATTGCTTGATGCAGCTATTTCCAGAGCTGCCAATGCATGGTTGAATGCCAGTGTGTTTGGCATGACTGCCACCTGCGCAGAGTGACAAGTGTGTGAGCAGACTTGCCTGTGACCAAGCAAACATGAGGCATGAAGCGCTATGAGCCAGCAGCTGCTTAGTCTCTTGTGCTCTGTGTGCTGTTGGACAGGTTGGCAGCAAAGTAGAGCATTGTGCAGCTGCCCGCTAATAGGCATGTGCAATTGTGTATCCCCTGATCATGGTGAGGGGGGCCATGTCAAGCCGTCCACACACACACTTGTGACATGTCCAAAAAAGTGCAATCATGCGAGCAAGGCACAACAAGACATCACAGGGGAGGGCGGCTTGTGTTCTCCTGTCAGACAGAACATATACAGGGTGGCTGTCAGACAGAATATATACAAGGTAGCCAGGACACATTGAGCAGACAGTAGATCCCACTACAAAGGTATGCTGTACAGCCGTCACCTGAGGTTGACACATGTGATCTATCAGTTGCACTGCCTGCTGCCAGTCTCCCAGCTTGGCATATGCACTCATTAGAGTGATGTATGTCATAATGTTTGGCTGCAAGCCTGCTGTGTACATATCGTTGAACACCTGTTGTACCTGTACAGCAGTTTGCAAAGCTCAAGCTGCTGTAGTGTGAATCTTTGATGTAGTGCTGTTGTTTTGGTACACTCCAGTACATCTAATGCTAGTCTGTAGGTGAGCTGCCATCCTCAGCTATAGCAGTAACAGATGCTCTTCAGCATTAAGTATGCTCACAAATCATCTTGAGTGATGCTTGCAACCAACAGCAACTTGACAATGGGGCAAGCCAATCATCTGTGTGGATCAGCTGCAGTTTGAATGCAAAGCAACACTAGCAGTCACTTGTGCGCTTGATGACCATCTTGGCAGGGTCCATCGTAAGCAGCACAACAAGCAAAGTTATATGGTAGCAGCCTGCTGGACGCAACGAAGGCAACACCAGGACACGGCTGACTCACCTAGTTGACTNGCTGCATGCAGGCAGCCTGTCTGCAGTGCAAAGACAGGCTGGGTAAGTAACCTCACCTCACGTATGCAGGCAACCACAGTACAGTAGCAGGGACGGGCGCTGTTGGTGGGGGTGTGTTGTGAAGGCAAAATCAACATAGTTGTATCAGCCTTGCCTCAATCGCAGCTGCCAACCAATGCTGCAATCATGGCATGGTCTCTCTGATTGCTGGAGCTTTTGCAGGCAGCCAGATTCCAGTGGTGGGGATCCATGTTGTTGGTGGAGACATGTCTCGGAGGCCACATGCAACTCAGTGTAGCTGCCTCTGCATAAGCAGCAACATCAGCAATGTCACCCCATTCCCATGGCACTGACCACTGNGGAAATGCCCTGCTGAAGCTCCACAGCAGTACGGCTGCGTACCTGCATGCAGCAATGGCGCTGATCACCGTGCCCCTCAGGCATATTACGTAGTGAGTCCAGCACTTCACGAAGCAGCAATATATAGGTATCATCATCATCTAGACAAGCAAAACCAGTCTAGGTATGTACAGGACCAAGTAACCGTCTCTCATGTTTGCTCCCATACATAAGTTCAACAAGATCAGGAAGGTATGTGGTTTGACATCAACTTGCACAACACTGCTAACTCCTGATGTCCAGACTAGACAAGCAACCAGGTTCACAGGGCATGACCAACATATTGCTCAATACAGTTGCTCAATGCTCGTATGTGTACAGCCCCCATGTACCAAGCATTTTGCTATGGCCAAAAGAAGATCAGGAGCCAAAAGGATTCTACGCTTGTCTGCCACAGGGGNCAGAGCTTGTCAGCTGCAGCTACAGCAAAAAATGCCTCGCCAAGTAGACTGCAAGTCTGATCTGATAAGGCAGTCGCAAGCCATGTAAGCTGACTACGTCTGTGCCATTGCAACAGCTAGCTAGCGCTCAAATGTCATCTGAGAATGTCAGCGAAGCGTCACAGCTGGCGCTTTTGAACACTGAGAGCCAGACATCAGGCTGTTTCGCCCAGTCACAGCGATTTGGTGCCTACAGCCTTTGCAGCATGGGACATAGAGGAGGACATAATGCTGCTGATAAGTGTGCAGCACGTTGCTGTAGCGTGCAGCAGTAGGCAGCACATGTAGCCACGCCATGCGTAAAAGGATATGCCTGACATCTGACAGACTCTGGCAAAACATGATGCTCGNCACTAGTGAAGTGTCAGTCACAACTGGCTTGTCACCCTGCTTGGCTTTGTCGCTCTCTGTCATAACTGGGGGTGCAGCGCTGCCATTGCTCCAGTCCTGCAAGCAAAGACCGCTCACAGGGTCAGAATAAGGCAGGCATGCAGAAGTGTGAGAGCAACAGTACCAGGGGACAAATACATGTACAAGCAGTGAAATTGCAGGTTGCCACATGGAATCAGATCAAAACAGGATAACAGCAAGACACTTCAGGTTACCTGTAACAGCTTGATGACCTGCACTCCTGCCTTGTGCTGTGGCTTCAGCTTGTGTCGCAGCTTGGACTTTGTGGCTTGGAGGCGGTGCAGTGCACTTCGCAGGTCTGTCTGTCTGAATGTGCTGTTGGAAAAGGCAGGCTGACCAATTAGACTGGACAAGGGCAGACGTTGTACCTCAATAGGTGGTCTGCACAAGACATTGCATACGAGTCAGCAGAATGTCAATGATGTATGAGGTGCACACATCTGTGACGTGGCTGGAGCTGGGGCATGAACCACAGCTTGATGAGGATGCAGCAGCGGCAAACGGCCAAGAGCAATGTGCTGATATTCTGTCAGCAGCCCAAATATGTCTGCATCAGTGCATACATATAACATCTTATGCAGACATGTTTGCTCCACGTAAGGTACTCACTGCTTCTCCTTGCGGGCTTTCTTGAATTGCCTCGTCCACTTGCGCACCAGATGCAGACCAAGGTAGACAGCACCAGCAATGAGAACTGCCACTGGAGGAGCTGCATTGAAGTTGTTGATTCGTGTCAATGGCACACAGACGCCCACAGCTGCACACAGCGCAATGAACATGTGGAGCGCGTCAATCCTTGATGAAGGCTCGCTGTCACCCATGATGTCATCAAAGCGCACCAACACCATCATTGTGTAACCAGCCACCTTGATGAAGAACCAGTACAGCTCTGCTTTGTTTTCACTAAAGACCTGCACACACATTGTTGCTTAGAAGGCACCGGTCAGAAACGCATGAAGTGCAGCCAAGGGGTGCCTGATAAGGGGAACCTGCAGCCTATTCTGGTGCATGCTCACACATGCAAAGTAGCAGCCAGCTATGCTTGCAGCTCAGTCCTTGTATTTGACATCAGCCTGGTCGTTACACATTATACAGCACAGATGGAATGAAGCATGCTGTACATGAAGCACTGCTAGTATGTGAGTCAGGCTGCTCTGCATCCCTATAAAATTCACAAGAAGATCACATTAGATTGCTGAACACTTAAGAATCTTGGCATCTCGAGGTCAGGCACTTTCACAGAACCTACTGCATCTGTCAGAGTCCAGACACCATGACCAAGCTGCAAACAGCGCAACACAACCGTATCTGGCACAACAGTGCAAGAGGCGCTGCAAGTCGAGGTGCACAGCACATNCTTTTGTCCACTCACTTGTCTGACAGACACGTCTATATTCGGTCACACTCACAAGGTACCTCTGGTGGAGGTAAGAAGCACTCAAGTAAACAGCTGCCGAGTCAGCAACAACTCTTGCTGGAAGACTTCCTCATGTGTGCAAAATTCTGAGTGACCTAAATCTATGAGTACTATCTTGCAGGTTTGTTCTGCTTCGGATATACACAAGATGTTGCTTTCTGTAATGTCACCATGTACCATGCGCAGACTGTGCAAGGCCTTGACAGCATGCAGTGCCTGACGCTTGGCTGAGAAACAGTTGGACAAGCCCACCACAGGCAGGAGACATGTTGCAAGGAGGTATGCTGTCCCATCCAAAGCTAGCCCAGCAGCCAACACCCCAGGCAGCACTTGATACTGCAGTTGCTTGCAATGCTGTTATGCTTTTGCCTCACGCTGCAGCATGTGTGCCTCTCTTGTCCCAACTTTAGCAAGCTTGACAGCTGCTAGGAGACCAGATTGCAGCCTGCAACAGCATGCCTGCAACTTGGCACATTGCTGACTTGCTGCAAACTTGCGCTTGCTTGAGCTTGAGCTGTGCTCACGAAACAAAGCGCACCACAAACCAAACAATTGACATGCCGACAGTGACACGAGAGGTGAAATCGGACCGGTGATCTCAACTCTAATGTCACAAACATGACACACAAGCAGTTAAGTACATGCTTAGGCACCTTTGCCTCAACAGACTCAGTCTGCTTATGCGCACCTTGCAGCAAAGACCATGCCCGCTGAGCCCCTTGCCGACAACACCACGAATGTCAGCCAGGCAAAAGGCAGCAGCACTGGCCTCCAGGTCTGCAAGCATATGCTGACCCGCCTTCTGTTCCTGCCACTGCTGCTGCAGAAGTGTAATAACAGCTTTTATCGTGAAGATGCTGCTTGAAGAAGGCGCCTTTGTGCCACATGGCAACTTGCAACCTGAGCTATGTGACTCTGCTGCACCATCTCTCTTGCGCTTGCCTTGCTTGCCAGTCAAACAACCTGCTTCCTTCTCGCTATGAGAAGGACTGTGATCTGACTCATCATCAGCAGCATCAACACACCCATAGCAGCTGGAGTTGACAGCATCTCCGATGACCTTTTGTGATGGTGCATGCTCCTTGCAGGGTGCCCAAGGCTGATGCATGTCCTCTGAGCTTGCCCACGCTGTGATGGCATGTATACACTGCATGGTCACATGCTGTGGACTCAGGCCAAGCATGACACAGATTGACACCTGGGCAATGTGCGGCCTGACGGGTATTCGCAATTAATTAGCCGTGTAGATATACCACGATTGAGCTTCAGTAGTTCACAAGCAGGGACTTGTTCATGAACACTGCCAATGAGCAATGGCCAGATCCTGACCCGCATGTCACAGATGGCGACCATGTGGTGGCAGCATATGAGTAATGCAATAAGCAAGACATGTGACACCATGCTTCGGTGCTACACAGCATTTCACAAACTGCATCTTGGTGAATGGCACTGCCATGCAGCAACTCAATACCTCCAAGACAGAGGGCGTCGTATCATCAAACCTAATCAGCTTGGAGAGCAACAGCTGATGAGGAGCATGGAACATGCCAAAAATGGTGCCTTCATAATTGTCAAAAGCCACATATTTGATGCCGAATGCAGCTGCATGTCTTGTCACCTGCGAGCAGGAGAAAACACATGAATCCTTCAAGGCCGACATTTCCTTACAAGGGCATGAGGCAAGCTGTGAGGCATCAACTTTGTTAACCATTACTGAGTAGAGCCATGGTCATGGTCATCTAGCTCAATCCCCCATGTTGGAGACCCATGCCGCCATGTCAGTGTGACAGCAGAACATTTGAGCTCATGACATCTGACTTGCTTGTGACAACGTAACATCTATTCCAATGTCATCTGGCAACGCAGTGATGGTTGTCAGTACCCATGCAAGTATTGTGCTGGGCCTTGGGGACACCCAAGACTATTGAATGCACAGGCAGAGCTGAGCATGAAGCTGTGCTACCTGACTGATTGCACCAAGCACATTGCCTTTCGTGGCAGGCGTGCATTCCTGCTTCATGTTCCATATCTGTACAACATCAAAACATGAGGCAAACAGGTCATGAAGCCCAGCCCTGCATATCAAGCAATGATGTTTTACAGTTTGTGCGACAGAAGTCGCTGGGCATCTTTCTTCACATAGGCCATGTTGCCTAAAGCACAACCCCACTGCTACTCCTCTCAGGTGACCAAGAACAGTTCTGAGAGCTTCACCTGTGCTCAATGACTGCAAGGGGGTTGTGTTCTGTGCTGCTAAGCCTGTGCAGTGCAACACCTAGGGAGTGCTGCCTGTCAAATGCAGCAGGGCCACTTGTTACTTGACCACATGCCAGTCTCTCGCCATCCTGCACTCACCAAGCATACATAAGAGGGTCTGACACTCCGCATTGCAAGCATGCATGTGATGCTGAGATTCGTTCTGATACTGCACACACAAACCGTAGAATCAATTGGCAAGTCAGTATGATCTGGCTGCCACTGAAGATCAGAGCCATTTTGCTTCAAAACGCGGTTGATCGTCTCTGTGACAATACTGTGCCAGGTGAAAAACTCTGCCGACGCTCTTGAAGACATCTGCAGCAAAAAAGGAATGCACGTCAGCAGAGGCCCAGTAGTGGTGGCACGCTTGAGCAGGAATACCTGCCTTTGTGACAGGCAAGACTATTGGTAAACAGCTTTGACTGCCACACTCCAGACTGGCAATATGGCTTGCCACACTGTCGCTGAAGTCTGACCAGGCCTCTACTGTAGCAGGGTGGCAGGGCAGTGGGGTATCAACCTGACTCTTGGTCTTAGCTGGTTCATTGGCATTCAGAGGTGGGAGAGGCGTCCCCAGAAGGTGCTGTAAGTCGAGTTGACCTGCACACACACTCACAAGGCAATGACATGGTAACAGGAGTGTTCAATACAAGCACAATGGCTGTGTGGTCTCCTGAGATGGAGGATGTGACTGTTGCCGCACCGAAAGCTCCTGCATGCTGGACGGTCGGCTTGGTTCACCAATTTGACTGGCATGCGGTAGCCACAGCAAGCACAACAGGTTCCAAGGAAGCAACTTGCATCTGTGCACAAATTTGACCCGACAAAGGCGGGTTTGAGCATGCACAAAACCCAACGATGCTATGGCATGGAAACCGCAGTGTCCAATACAGTGGCTGTGTGGTTTCTTGCAACAGAGTTGGCTGTGTGGTTTCTTGCAACAGAGGGTGTGACAGTTGCCAAACCAATCAGCATGAATTAAACATCGAACGCTGTTGATACATGTACTTAATCAATTTGAGCGGGGATGCAGTCGCCACAGCAAGCACAGCAGGCGCTGAGGCAGCAACTTTGACCTGAAAGAAGGCAAATGAGCATACACACATGATCAAACTACGTGTTTGTCCTATGGCCGAACACACATTGTGTGAGACAATCTACTAAACTGTTGCTCATGTATGCCTCAGATGTCAGAAACCCAGAAGAACATGTACCTGCTACAGGTGTTCCCTTGATCTGTAAAGGATGGGCTATGCTGCCAGCCACAGCGTCATGCAGAATGTTCTGCTGAATGTCTGCAAAGCTCAGCTTGGTTTTGCATGTCTCAGCATCCACCAGACCCTCCTTCCTACATGTGCTCACATGTGACGTTCAATCCCTCAGCTGTTGCTTGCAAATTACGGTCAATAATGTGCCCAACCTGTTGATGACAATGCTGGCTGGATGCAAAAGTAACCCAGCAAGATCAAGAGTGCCATCAGTCTCTAGAACAAATGGATTTGCATCCCGATTTACGTAGACTTCTATCATAGATGTACCTGCACAGTGAGGTACTCTGCCCAGATGTCAGACGATGACAGGACGATGACGAACTGCCAGGCTTGTGTCCAACATTGTTGTAGTTGAAACCAGGCATTTGTCAACTGCGTCAAAGCGTATAACATGAGTTTGGGGTGTTGTCAAATGTAGCTAGCTATGCACCCACTTGAGACTTGGTGACAGCAGTCAATGACGTTCGTACCCCTGTTGTTCTGTGTTTGAGCAATCACTGATTGCTGCTTCCTGGATTTGTTAGGCTGTTGTCAGTCAGCAAGTGGGAGATCAGTTTTAAGGCAACCTGCAAGTGACACCAAGATTGAGCTGGGGTTGCAGCTGCAAATGACAGCTGCAAGTTTGAATCAATGAACACAGGTCCACCTGTGGCAAAGTTGCAGCAGAGACCGCTTGGATTACACACAGATGCTGATTGTCTCAAACTGTTGCCAACTCAACTGCCCTTTTTTGCAGCCCTGGTGCGCGGTCCGTCATCTGCCTTGCTCTGCAACCTCAAATAAAGTCTGAGGGTCAGACAGTCAAGAACCATGGTCAGCAAGCAGAAAGCTCTGTGCGTCCAGGACTCTACAAGCTCTGTTGCGCAACCACCACCGCAAGTTCAGACTTGCCACCAACTGGAGTCGCTTCCTGACAAGATGAGCATCACCTCTTCCCTCAGTGTACAACAGCCTATCAGTGGCTGCAAGCTATCAGTGGCTGCTTCCTGAAAGCAGTACACCTTTCTGGAAGTGATCTGCTTCCTGCACACAGCCTGAAGGTCTGCTTCTGGTCACCCGAGAGTTGGACCACAAGACGTCCACCAAGCAGTCACCGAGAGCCGACGTCCTGTAGTTGCGTAGGCTATACAAGGAGATCAACCTGTGAGTCAGACAGTACGCCAGCGTGTGTACAAGTTGAGACCAAATGGACAGGTCAAACTGTGCGGTGTCTGACCCGACAGGAATGTACCAAACTGACGTGGCTGTGTTGCCTGCGGGTCAAGGGAAAAGGGAGGGCACACAGCTGCTGAATAAGCGGGGCTTCTGGCACATCAGCAGGCAGCTAAAGCGCGATCTGCGTGTCTCCAAGTGACGGACCGTAAATACCTGAACAACCGTAACATGTGCAATTGTTGACTGCGAACCTTTGTGCAGTGCAGAAGAATTCGCAAATATTGCTAGTTATAGACTTGATGTCAACATAGTGATTCTCAACGTGATTCGACTGGCTGGGCACATAGGTTGACTGACAGTGTGCAACAAGCTCACAAGTGCATAGCCCGACTGTAGCTGTGGCGGTCCAACCTTGTATATTCCCTTGATGTGTATGTACCAGTCTAGTATATACAACTCAACTAAGGTGCACAGCAAGGAGCAGACTGCCACTGTTATCTTCCCTAGTCCCTACTGGGCAGCTGGCAATGGCACGCGGTTGAGTAAACATAATTGAAGCATACTACATGACTAGCGCTGTTCATGAATGGCTTAATTCAGGTGTTTTTCAAATCATGGTTGACAATGCGTCTCGACATGCATACAAAGGTACAGGTGGCAACATGATGTTACTAGGACACAGTCCTGGACCAATAACCTACGAGGTTGCAGGCTGGTTGCACAACAAGTTCAACCACCACATGTCATGTTCACGCTTGATGGGCTGCCCATCCCTAACTCCATCAGGCCATTCTACATCAATGTGATTCATAAACAGTGGGTATGCACATGCACCTGGGACACCAGCCCACTCAAAGTCTATGATACGCACCGTGCCTGACACCACCAAGATATTGTTGGAGCGCGAGTCACCATGCACAAAGCCGGCTTCATGCAACAAGCCTACAGCAACTTTGAGATCTGCCAGTGGCTTCTCTGTTGCATCATCCCACAAGAACCCAGTGACATACTCCATGACCACCATGAGCCACTTGTCTGCAAGGCTTGCCATGCCTAAATAGCGTGGTGCATGCCTACTGGAGGCTAGGCACGTATGGGCATCCTTGCTATATGACTTGCAAAATTTCACCAGCACAAAGGCTTCTTCTTTCTCCAGCGTTGCCTTGAAGCAGGTACTAGAAAGCTTCTCCTTGTAGTGCAAGTGCATTTCACTTCCTTGCGGCCCAATGAAGCTTGCTGAGTATGGGTACTCAAGCTGCCGTGTAGGTACCTGCTGTTTAGGCGCTTCTTGATCCAGTGCTTCATAGAAGCTGCGAAGGCTGGGTAGGGCCTTCCTGATAGCCGCAAAACACCGAGCAGCTTGCACCATCAATCTACTGTGAGGCTGCCAAAGCAAAGAAACCATGGGGCTCAGCTGGTCACATGTGGCCATGTCAGAAAACACAGCCCCAGAAAGACTCAGGTTTGGGCCAGCCAACTCTATCAACAAAGTTGGACAGACAGATACACGTCTGATCTTGGCAGCCTGAAAAGCATGGGCTGCAGCGTATGCAGCATTCTGCACATGGACAGCTCCACCACCAGACCCTATCTCATTTTTGACTTCAATGTTGACCAAAAGACCACCCAGGTGCAAGAAAGAGCCATCAGTCTCAGCCCTATTGTATATTGCACGTTGAAAGGTCACATTGAACTCCTCGTCTAACAACTCCCAAAACCTTTTCATTCGAACCTCCTCATTGGCAAACGTACCAGACATTGATGAAGCCACAAGGACAGCAAATTGGCAGTCAGCATCTGAGGGAGTTGCATACTCACAGTCATACGAGACCTGTGCAAGAATAGGGTCCAGCAAAACCACAGGAGTAGGTTGCTTGGCATCATCACCAGCAAAGCGATGAAAGCACATGAACCTTTGCAAGCCTTGCAAACTGCGGGCTGTCCACCCATTCTCTCCAGTAGGCTTGCCGTACGAGGACGGCGACGGCAGCTTGCTGTTTGCTCTGTTTGCAATCTCTTCCCGTGTGTTTGCAGCAGGATCTGCAATGAACCCTGGGTTGTTTTGATAGATGCACTACAAGCAGAAAAGTGCTTGGCAACAGGCTGTTGAGGCAAAGAAGCAGCTCATCAGGCTACATGCAGACAGCAATGAGCTTGATACTTCATGACAGCAGATGTGGGATGTGCTACTTGCGGAAAAGCTCCAAAGCTCGCAGCCAGCAAGCCATGCACGTTGAGCAGTAGCAGGAGTTGCATCAAGCCAGTGTTGGCTGCACACATACAGTAGCAGAGAGACTGTTGCGTACAATGACAGAACTACATTTGCCAATGAATGACTGGCAAGCTAGCTTTGCAACCTGTTGCATTACCTGTTCGTGCCTTCTTGGATGGCCCCTGATGGTCCATGCTGTCTTGATCATGTTTTCCTGCACAACATTGCTTCTGCTCTTCAACAAGCTGTCTATGATGTCTATGAACCTGATAGCGTATGCAATGCACACTGTAAGCCCTCTGCAGCCACAGAAAAACTGCAGTGTGCAGCTCCAAAACAGAGACAGATCAGGGATATTGCATGACAAACTGCCCAGGCAGCATTTGCCTTTTGAAGTGTCACACATGCACCAATCCAAGTTTCAGATTCAGGAATGTCAGACGTTGACAAGCTGCAATGCCTGTGCTCAAAACCATTCCATGTTGCAGACACATGCATAGATGCTATGAGGCTGTGTCTGCTTGATTGGTCAGCACGACATTGCGCTGCCATGATATTTGTCTCTGCTGAGAGCGATTGTCAAGTATGCACCCAGCACCTCTGTACCCTGAAATGTTGGAAAAAATCTGGTGATATACACTCATGCAATCAGCATGCCAAAAATTAAGTTGGTGTAAGGCAAATGAGCATGTGCAGACGAGCAAATAACATGCTGAGTGTACATTGTGCTAGAAATCTACCGTACAACTGCTCATGTACGCGTCAGATATCAGCAATCCAGAAAAACATGTACCTGCCACAGGTTCCCCTGTGATTTGTAAAGGTTGGACCCTGCTGCCAGCCACAGAGTCATGCAGAATCTTCTGCTGAATGTCTGCAAAGCTCAGCTTGGTTTTGCCTGTCTCAGCATCCACCAGACTCCTCTTGCTGCACGTGCTCACATGTGGCAATCAATTCCTCAGCTGTTGATTGCAAGTCACTGTCAATGACGTAGCCAACCTGTTGATGATAATGCTGGCTGGCTGCAAAAACAACCCAGCAAGATCAAGGGTGCCATCAGCCTCTAGAACATATGGGTCTGCATCCCGGTTTATGTAGACTTCTATCATAGATGCACCTGCACAACCAAGCACTCTGCCCAGATGCCAGATGATGACAGGGGACAAACTGCCAGGCTTGCGTCCGACAGTAACATAGGTGAAACCAGGCATTTGTCAATTGCGTCAAAGCATGCAACAAGAGATAGGTGTACACAAGAAATGAGTCGGTGTAGATGGCAACTTCACACACATGGGTATGGAAAGCAGCAGCATGCTCAAACCAATGCAGCCAGAGTCACATTGAAGCCCCTACAACTCGCTGATAGACGTGCTTGCAAGACAAGCTGGGTAACTGATGACTTCAACTTGCCAATTTCTTTCTTGACATCGTCAGGGATATCATCAATAAGCTCACGCCATTCTTCCTTGCTCAAATCGTAGACCTTCCTTTCCAGCAGGAGAAACTCAGCCTTCTTGCTAGCAGTCTCATTGCGAGAAAGAATTTCAGTCCGGTGGGCTGAAAGGTCCATATCCTCACTGCAATGAGAAAAGGTCAAGACTGCTACTGAGATAAGCCCATGGGTAACACAAGCCACCTCGCACAGTACTGCAGAAGAATGATACAAACATACTCTCTGCATATTACTTTTCAACAGCAACAACTTGCACACTTACCAAGCTGATAGGGTAACAAAACAGCTGCTAAGCCGCTTTGCCCGAGTTGTGCCTTCACCAGACCGGGCAAGTTCGCATGCCCAGTCAGGGTGCTGTTGTTGTATGACTGTGATGCTAGAACGGTTTCGCTTTACAAGACAACCACAGTACCGACCATACAAGTTGCAACTGTCAAGACATCCAGGGCCTGCAAAAGGACCGGCAGCCTAGGTATGCTTGTGTTTCCGTTCGCCGCAGTGCATGTGTGCTTGTCAGGACCAAGCTGCGCTCAAGGCCGCTATGTTAACGGTGGTTCTGCTGGACAATGGGGCCTGTTGTCGTCATACCTTCAGGAGCAATCTCGCCAATTTTTGAATCGACATGGCAATTTAGTGTGCATCTTGTGTCATCATTATGATAGCTATCAATCTCACAAATGCTGCAAAGCACCGTTGTCTACATGACAGCTGCACACCTGGATGATGGCTGCGGTCATACAGCAAAGACTCGTAAGTATACCTTTGTTAGTGCACANCCATATGCTGTCACATGGATGCCTTGCTGCTTACACCATTCAAAGACCCGGTCATTCCTCCAGTATGCATGCATCTCCACCTGTATACAAGCAAAAATGACCTAAACACTAAACACACACGCACTTGATNCTCGGCTAAATGGCTTAAGTGACTTCCATACTTGATTTCGTTCAGCAAGCTGGTGCTCAAGGCGAGCTCGAAGCGAGCCTCCTCTTCCGGCGAATAAAACATGACGAGGTGATGCTCACTGCGCTTTCATTTACGGCAGGTTGTGCGTTAAGAACTCAGAAACGCTGTACTGCGAAAGAACGAACAGCAATTACGCTGATCCTGATGGCCTACGGCATGATTTGGCAACGCAAACCTCAAGAGGCACTGTAAGAGCTGGCGGTGTTCGCTCTTGCAAGCTTGTTAGCTGCCGCNTGCACGACTCAGTGACTGCTGCAGGTGATCGTACATGAGTCACATTTGTGCAGCTCTCTCTCAGGACTGTGTGCCCCTTGCAGTTCCAGCTGTCATTATAGGTTACCCTAGCGTGTCCAAGCATTGCTATTGCCTCAGGCAGTCTGTGTTGGCTATGCATACATGCCAACTCTGCATAGTCTGTGCGCTTGTCATCATGACATCCCCAGCTTTACTGTAATGATGCACCGTGAGCCGCAACGGTTGGCAGTGCCATATGCAGAGGTACACTGTGGTTGCCTGCTGGCCATAAGGCCACCAAATGAGTTGCTTCATGACTCATCTGCATCTCATGCAGGAGTGGTGGACAGGACGCAGCGAGATGCTTCCTCTGTATTGCTACAAATCTTGGCAGCATGTGGACTTCAGATATGGGCTCCAGAAAGATGGTCGCTGGACAGAGGAGGCTGCTTTTGATCTTACTGACTTCAATGATGCTAGAACATGGAGGTTTGGACGTTCGCCTGCAATAGTTTAGACATCTTGGGGAGCAGCCGCAGATAGGTTTGTAGCACAGCATGCTTGCAAGCAATCTGAACCCGACCCTGACAAATACTATCTCGGCATGTAAGCTGTACATGCTAGCTAGCTATAGCGTGAATGCCCAGTCGGCCCATGCCAACCATTGCAACTCAGTAGCAGTGGTTGTGCAATGACTCCACGCACCATTTAAACCCTTTTCAACAATGTTGAAAGGTTTCTCTGTCAATGATACTGTATGTGCTGCAACTCAACGGTTTTTAACAATGCTCAGCATGACGCTGGATGCATCAGATTTTGGAAGCTTAAATCTATTGCACATTTCGACACCTCCACAGTCCCAAACGTGCCAAGCTCATCTATCTTGCACGTGCACCTGCAGAATTAGCTTGAGCAGCCCAGAGCGTCATGCTTCAAATAATGGTGAAGCCCTTGTGCATGTGCAACAGACATAAAACCTAGTCTTGTGCACAATCGAGCAGACATCCAGATTGTGATACACACAAACAAGAGCACCTCAAATCTGAGTGAATTACCTACACCTATCAAAGTTCAATCAAGTGCTGTGTCAGCACTTGGCATGCATCACAGATATGGCCCAGAAAGGTTTAGTGCTTCGGGAGCTTCAGCAGGAGGCTGACAGGTGTCTCCCAACATAGTTAGACACTAGTTGCTGACCTTCAACGAGCTGCAGCCACAGCTACTGCGGTAACTGTCGCTTGTTCAACACAACACCAAAGGCACGATATATGCTGCTCTCATACAGGGTAAGTCATCCTCCATTTTACCCCCATGTTGAAGACTGAACTTACTGAAGAAGACATTGTGATGCGTGGTGATGACTTTGAGGTATGTCAATGTGTTGCACAGTAAAATGTGCTGCATGCTATGCCCTGATATCCCCCAACTGCATGCCTCATTGTTAGGCTGGCAGATGATCCAAACCTGTTTTGGGCACCTGAAAGACTGGAACCCTCCCAAACTTCCGCTTGGGGGAGCCTGCAGGCTGTGCCAATGCATCTCTGCGCCTGTGCACATGAACAAGCCCTGCATTGTATACAAGCGTTCTGCCAGCAGCAGTGTCAGCATGGACACAAACATTCAGCAATGCTTGAATCAGGTGCTGATGGCACCATGCAGCATGCCACAGCCACAGGCACATGCAGTGGCTGTCAGCTATCAAGATCCTGCATCTGCGGCTATGCATATTTGCAGAAGCTTATAACGCGCAGCACAATTGGCACCAACACCAGCTGCAGCATGCCTTGATGCGCAGTGCTGTAAGTGCTGACTACGTCAGGCATGGTGCGCTGTCAGACATAGCATGTGCACAGCCAAGATGCTGTGATGTTGTGACAATGATAGTGTGCACATGCAATGGCAGCACAGTACGCTGTATGTCATTGCCAAGAAGCAATTCCAGCACTGAAAATGTAATGATAGCAGCGGCCTCAGCTGAGGGTAGCTGTTAATGCAGGGAGGGCACTGTACAGGAAACATCGGCTGCATGCTCAATGCTGCAGCTGTCACATTAGTGCCTGCATAGGCACATCAAAGTACAGAACTTCCCATTGCACAGTTGAAATTGTCAGCCAATGACATTGTCACATCACAGGGGCATGCAGGCACTGTTTCCTGCCTTGTCTGCTGCTGCAGCATTTCTGTTAGATCCAGTTGTACTTGCCATGCCTATCAGTGAGGCACTGTATGGCCAGTGACTGCAAAAGAAATGCCACTGCTGATACTGCTAGCGCTGTGCAAGACTCGCCTTTGGCTGTTTACACATGCTGCCTGCATGTCAGTGTGCTACTGCAGCGGGCAAAGCTGATGAACTGCTTCAGCTGTGACTGCACAAGTTCATAACAGAGTGCAATGTCTGCAAGGTTCAGCTACTGGAAGCGAACGCTGTGCTGATGATTGCTTGGGACCAGTTGATTACATACCTATGAAGATGCTGGCCAGCTGTAATGTTGCTTTATCTGTGATCCTGTGCACTAGCACAGTGATAGCAATAGCAGAACACAGTGAGTATGTGCCTTGGCATGCAGCAACCTCAGTACATCGCAAGTGCTGCAGCTGACGACAGGTGCTGATTGCTTCACGCATGCAGCAGCAGGCTATCGCTGACTACAAAATGCTTGCTATTCACTGGCTCTGTGGCTGGTGAACTTGAAGCTTACTCCATGCAATTTACTCCTGCACTTTACATGCCTCAGCAGCACTGTTCAGCAATACAGCTCTACCAACAAAGGCTAGGTCATTGTATGCACCAAAAGATTCGGAAACATCGTAAAATTGAGGTTTGGACACCGTGAGCTGCAAAGCCAGAATCCAAGATAAGATTGAAAATCACCCAGTGTTGGTATAGGACCGCAAAGGCTTTAGGCTATACAGAGGGGAGCATCGTTTACTACTCTTACAATGTGACAATGTGCGCAATAAGTTTCCTGATGTCAGGTGATACCGATCCTGCAAAGGAGCTTTTGGCCAGTGCACTGGCAGATCAGCTTAAAGTGCAGAATATGTGGCAGCACATCTTGCTGCATGCGACAGTATGCTAGACAGAACTAGCTGCAGTGTTGATAGCTTACATGCATCTCATCCGGTGCTACCCACTGCGATCCAGAACTTTTCATTGTGAATGCTACTAGTTAGTTGTCTTGTTTCGTCTGCAGCTAGTTTCCTGAACTTTGTTTCCGAATGCAGTCTTGTAGCTTTGACAACGCACAGGCAATATATNAAGATGGGGTTGATGATGGCTTATACTGGAGGCTGTCATAGTAGGATGGGGCTGTAGTCCCGGCATACAAGATTGTTTCGTGCCAGTAGCGCAGGACAGTAGCAACCACAAGAACACCGATCCGTGCATTGTCTTGCGTGACGGTGTCGTTTGCCAGGACCATTTCCCCTGCCTGGAATTTGACAGCAAAGGCTGCACACAAGCACATAGTAGTCGGCAGAAATCTCATGTGCAGACAGCTCAGACAATGTGCATCAGACTGGTGCAGACGTGTGTGTCAAGCGACGGCTGCATCTCCTCACTGATGTCCTGTGTAAGATTTGTGTGCATATAAAACAATTGGCTACAATAAACAAGTGAGTTCTACACATGCCTGCATGGCAGCTGACTGACATTGTGCTGCACAAGTCTATAACTTGTATAACTAAACTCTTACTGTAGGCTTGGATGCGAGCATTCCCATTTACAGCATCCAGGCGTGGGATGCTGTCACCCATGAACTTGTAGGAGAGTCCAAACACCAAGATGACCAGCACCATCCACGCAAGAAGTGGTGCCACCATCTGAAAGATGGCCTTGTTGCTGTACGACAGCTTTCTGCCTCTTGATGTGTATTGGAGGCCTTTGGTAGCCGCCCATTTGCCTTCCTCTTCTTCCTGCTGCTCAGCATTGCCCTGAACAGCAGGTAGAGCTGTCAAAGCCTTATAGCAGCCATGTTGCTGTGGCATCAAACCAGCTTGTGCTTACTACATGGCTTGAATGCCAGTCATGTTGAGTCAGGCCACTCTTTAGCGACACTGCACATTGACATGAGAGTGTCACCAGACTTGGTACACCATACCAGCTGCACATATGCAAACTGCATCATGATAGTGCTTAGCAGCATCTGGTCACTGCAAGCCCTGAGGGCCAGCAGACATTGACTGAGCTGTGTATCACAGCTTACTGTTGGCNTTGTGCATGTGGCAATAGCCTTTCCTTCGGAAGAAGGCCTGAAAGCACAGCATGCACATCAGTAAAACAACAGCGTGACCGCCATGAGCTGCGTAGCAAGGCACCTGCACCTGCATGCCCCCAGCTCAGCTGAAGCAGCTAAGTGTCACACTGAGCAGCCTCGAGCTAACAAGGAAAGGCCAGAGCTCAGCTGCCCTGATCGATGCTCCGTCTCACTTCTTGATGCTGAATTGCACGTACGTAGCAGCAGCAGCGATAAAGGTGTTGCTGCAGTTGCACTGGAACAGCAGGTCGAGGTGGCCAGTGATCACCGCAGTTGGTTTGAGGGTTGTCGTTCAGGTATGGAGGGAGCAGCTTCGTGCTCTGCTCAGCATATTGTTCTGGGAGGCTCTGACGTTCCTCACGCAAGATGTCAAGGAGCCCCGCGCAATAAATGCCTGGTCAACTGCACTGCACTGCCGAGACAAGAAACGCAGACTTTCGGGGAGCGTTGCAACCATACGTTAGTCATGCAGCAACAGCCTCATCTGTNTCATTGCAATAGCTGTCCTTGCTGGAACTTGCTGAGTGACAGGAGGGAACACCTGCTCAGGCACGGCTTACCTGCAGGTTGCTTTGCCTTTCCAAAAGAACAATGAGGGCTGAGTTGTTATGTGCCAGCTGACAAGCTGCCACTGGACCATACTGTAGGAAATGTGTCTGCACCTCCTCAAGTTGCGCATCCTGCAGAAATTGTCTTGAGCAGCACAATATGGTGAGTTTTGTAAATGCAACAAAGGATGCATTGAACCTTGATACAGCATGGGTGTGCATGCGACAGNTGAGGCGTGCAGTGCTGCCTGATGCCTTTGAGAGCCAGCCAGAAGCTAGCCAGCAAGGCTATGAGGAATCTTCTGAAGGTCACGAAGGCGAAAACGAGCAGCTGTCCACCACACCACTGCAACTGTTGCAGGTACATAGATTTGCCTCTTGCCCTTACTAATGTGTCATGTGCATTGGACATCGACTCTTGCTGTCACAGCAGGGGATTGGACGCCAGTGTGCTGTCATTCTTGCTGCTGAATCGATTCTGCTGTTATGATTGTGCTCGACTGCTCTCACTATGGTGGAACACTGCCGGTTCAACCCTGTCCATACAGGCATAACTGCCGTGCCCATTCAAGCTTTAGCAACTTTGGTCAACACTGCTCTGGATGATGTTTGTAAGTTTGTCTGTTACACATTGGTGATGGCACAATTGCATCATTGTCGTCCTCAAAGCCGCAGTNAGAGAACCTGGACTACAAGTTCATGGCCAAGTTCTTTGCAGGTGTGTGACTGATGAAAGCCCTATGTGCTGATGGCCAGGCATTGGCCAACCATTGATCACCTGTGTTGGCATGCTTGTTGTTACCTGATGAGACCCCTGTTGCCAGCGTTACTTCAGCAGGAGCTGTGTGTACTCATGGCTTGGCATGCCTCCTTGCAATGCAGCTCCACCCTCTGATGCAATCCCTCAGCGCCGGCAAAAGCGCAACATGCACAATCACGCCTGCTGCTTGAGCTTATGCACTGGTGTCAGCANAACAGGATCTAGAAGCTTGACAGCGGCAGAGTGCAGTACCCACAGCTGAATAAGATGGTCAAGAGCTCTGTTGCTGCCCGTGAAGCTGAGCTGCGGAAGGTGCTGGCTGCCTCAGAGGTCTGCACCTGGTTTTAGGTACCCCCCTGCATGTGTATACCAATGAATAGCTTGCCTGGCTAGGTAGCAGTGCGCCCTTGGACTGCATCATGATCAGGATATTGCTTGCAACACAGTGCGCAGCTAGCCAAAGTGCCTAGTACGTGGGATCAGCTTGGCNACACAGGCACTCACAGCTCAGCATGTGAGACATGCCATGGCAAGTCTGAGTAGACTAGATGCAAACTGTGTACTTAGGCATGTGCGCATGCCCGCTGGTGCTGCAACAGCATTGCAATACGTGAAGATGCAAGTGGCATGAGGTAAAGGACAACATTCAAAATATAGACACATACATGGTGTCATTTCGCGGTGTGTCGNGTGCACTGAGTTCCTGCAACATGCAGAAAAATGGCTTGCTGAGTGCAAGGAAAGATGTAGTCAAGCAATGGTGCTCAATGGCAGGACCCCTGCTGATATCATCCCTGCAGGGCCTGTGCTGGAAATGCCCCGGCAGGGCCTGGGCTGGAAATGCCAGGGCTGATGCCGGAAATGCCCCTGCAGGGCTGATGCTGAACGTGCCCCTGCAGTGGCCCTGCAGGGGCTCCTGCTGCATGCTGAGCATATGCATACTGAGGGCTGGGTTGTGAGAGCTGCCACAGCTATGTAGCTGTTGTCACAGTGAAGTTGCTGCCTTGCGCAATGCAGACACAACAAGCAACAATGCTCATGCTTCCATGCATGCCTTGGGATCCATGGGTTTAGGGTTCAGGCTTTAGGTTCAGGGTTGACACCAACCAGACATGCATATCTTGGGATGCAGCCACAAATGTGTTGTCAGCTGTGTGACAATCGTCATGATGCACATGTCTCTCTTGATCTCTCAGGCAGTTGCAAGTGCAATAGGCAATTGCAGGCATGTGTGAAGTGCTGTGTGAGCTGAATTCCACCAAGTCATAGCTGCATGAGTGTCATGTGTCATGTAACTGGCATTGCGATGCACAGGCGTCNACTGGCACTTCAGTGTTAAGTCATCTTGCATGTCACGTACTTGGTGACAGAGTGCTTAAGCTGTAGCCATGCGCTTCACGATTGACTGATGCTTTTTGCACACTACAGTGGCTGGACCCAGTTTGCTGATTGGGGAAAGCTGTCCGGAATCAATAACCTGGCGGGGTCTGTTTCATGGTTCTTTGGCATGGCTCTTTGGCTCACATCCTTCAACTTGGTCCGCCGCAACTGGTACCAGGTTCGAATTCTCCCCAATCCTGTTGGCTGTTGACATGATGGTTGTGTGTGTTCAGCACTGCTGATTACTGCCTCACAGATAGCCTTCACAAGCCTACAGCATCCTGCAACATTCATGCAGTGTCACAGTGCAGGAGAGCCCACTATGCCTGCCACCTTTTCAGTAGCCTTTCTGCTGCACTGACTTCACCATGCTTGCTTGCTGTTGTGTCATTGCCTCAGTCACTGCTCACCTATCACTGCCAGTTCTGCCTAGTTCTGAACGGTCAAACTTGAGAATCGAACCATTTGCTGGCTGCTTTTGCAGANCAGACAACGTCTGCCTGTACAATGCACCCATGTTGCTATGCTTGTTATGAACAACGCCAAGCTTGCGCCTTGTCCACGTCACAGAACTAACAAGTACTGAGGTCAGGCATGGGCAATACATTGCAAACCATAATGACTGACCTCATAGCGAGCTTCTCCAAACAGGCTCTTAACAACATGGATGACACTGCTCTTGGTGGCAGCACTGCAGACAGCCACCTTGAGGCCAGCATTGCGTGCTTCGTCCACTAGGCGCAGCACCCCAGGCCGAGGCTCTGCATCCTTGCCTGCACCAATGGCTGGGAGTTGGCTGATACTCCAGCGGGAACATGACAAAGTCAAGCCAATGCATAAACGTTCGTTGCAGTTTNGTTACTGGCAACAGACGCTGCTGCAGCGTCCGTGCATCTGCGAACACTCCCACCACTTCTGTGGGTACTACAGCGCCAACATACAGCCCACACCAGAAAGGCTCACCGCAATCGTCAGTCTGGGAGTTGGACTTTTGCTCGCGGCCAATTCTAGACGAGCGCGGCAAGAAGCGCTGGGAGCTCCTCGTATGCAGCCCAAACAGGGACTTCGAGTACTCTGCGTACTTCCCTAACAATAAGATCAATAGCACTCAGGTGAGTCTTGCAGTTGTACCAGACATCTGATGCTTGAGCATGATACACATCCATTGAAACAATCATCAGTGTATATAGCATGTGCGTGGAGCATTGGCACACGTTGCTAAGCAGATCGGCGCACTTTGGGCATAANCGAGCTCACCAGTGCCAAGCAAATCAGCTCTTCCCAGACATCAGCTCTCCAGAAGGAACTGCAGCAGAAGACTTCAGCTCTGGTCTGTCTTCAACCCTGCAGCGTTTCAATTTGGGGACAGCACATGGACAACAACGNCTTCTTGTGCTGAGATAGGTGCGCTGGCTGGCTGTACTTCTGGCTCTGTTTGTGCTAAATGTGCTGGCTGCTGCATNTGCACCGACGGCTCAAACAGCAGCATTGTTGCTTGGCCTTGCCATGTTGCAAAGGGCTGTATGTCAGCAGGCTGTTGTGCAATGGAGCATGTGTCACACATAACCACAATAGACCACAAGAGCATGCAACAAGCACCATTGCAAGCTGACAGCTGCCTTGAGTGTGTTAGCGACTGCAGATCACGGTGCCAAGTAGTGCACGTCAGTCAGCAGACTTGCCTTGCTGAGGCACTGTTTGAGCTTTGTTACTGACACATGTCATAACAAAATGGCAAACACGTTATCAACATGCGGGCATGTGCGTGCAGATGCATGTACCGGCCTGTGAAGCCCTTTGCAGATTTCTTGCAGAAGATCATTGATGGCAAAGCAAACCCAGTCAAACCCAANGGCTGCTGTTGCTGAAGCTTGTGTCTGTGCTGCGGCTGTTATTGGACCAGCAAATGGACTGACAGGTACAGGTTCCTCAGCAGGAGGAGTGCCATTGCTTTGCACTGCCGCTTCTGGGGCTGCAGATGGTGTCTGGGCAGAGTTTGGTGCAGAGTTTGGCTGACCANGCATGACATGCTGGGTTTACACAGTTGTTGAGGACTTGCCTGTTCTTTGATGACGTGGACCATGTCATAGTACTGCCGCTGGCCCTGTATCATGTTTCGTGCCTGTGTACCCAAGTCCGGGTCAGGGGATGACCTTGCACTGCCATCAAGCCACACCTCATTCCCTCCTTCCTCTTCTTGCACTGCTGTGTTGCGCTGGTCATGCACCTGCAAGAAGATGAAGAAAGACTACAGGCTAGCCAACAAGGCTGCTCGCTTGGGCCGCAAGGCCATACATTGCAAAAAGTGAAGCTCAAAAGCAAAGGTGATGCTGCAGTTGCGGATGGTGCATGTTGACTGCACTGTCAACTGTTTGATTGCCATGCGGTTGGACACTTGCATATTCAGCACGCACAGTCCTGCTTGCTTATGCCCCTACAAAGCCTTTTCAGCATACAGGGTGTTGTGTGCCAGAGGCTCAGTGCAAACTGGTAGTGGANCACAAGCTGTTCAGCATCTGGGGTATCAGCCCATGCACCCGTGATCAGCTGCTTCATCAGTGAGCATGCGGGCTCAGGGATGGGATCTGCATCAGGGACCCCTGCAACATGCAAGCACATTACCACACAACATGGTGGGGTGTATCCTTGCTGTCGATTACACGCATAAGCCGTATGCCGTATGTCTGTTGCAAGGGCTGTCATGCTTTCACACAGATGTTTGGACCCCCAATCATGAGCAAGTTGCCATGAGGCAATTGCAATTGCAAGCCTTATCATACAGAACCTTTTGGCAGGACAGTGAGCACGCATAAACGCAACAGCTGGAAGTTCTACACATCTGCAGCCCTTGGAGTCAAATTTCTACTGCAAGCAAAGCTGCATTGGTAGTAAGGGCNGTGTCTGGACATGTGCTGTGTCTGTCACACAGCTTATCACTGAAGTTGGCTGCAGCAACAGACAGCATNCAAAAGCGGCCCAGCAGGACAGCGCACGCAGCCCCATGCGTGCATGGTGCATTGCCTTTGCACGCGCTGTCTGGAAGTGCTTGACCACCAGGGCTGCATACACTTCCTGCCAAGCCTTGNATCAAGCTGATAGGGCAGGCTGTGCTGGGGGTGACACAGGGTACCTCCTACTTGGCCTGTCCAGACCCTCAACCCACTAATGTGGTCTGTGATAGGTAAGTGGAGTCATCAATCTTGTTGCGTCCTTCATAAGCTGCACTATACGTTCTGTGCGAACACAGTGTCACAGCATAGTCAGCCTGCCATCACTGCTCACAGCATTTGTTGACAGTCAGGCTGCTGATGTACAAAACAGTTCTCAAGGGTCGTTCTGCCACTGCATGCCCTCATACACAATGCTATGCTTGGAGGACAGAGCATGGCTTTGTGCAAGTTGGCTACCCAANGAAGCAGATTGGACAGTGCAGAAGGCCATCCAGGCAGTAGTGATGTTGATGAAGAACAAGGATGTGAAGGTGGCTCAGAGGGCTGCCACAGCTGCAGGGCACTTGTGCTCAGGGCAGCCTGTCAAGGCAGNAAGGACGCCACAGCAACAAGCAATGGTGCGGCTGATAGCAAAATCACCACAGAAGGTATGTCTACACCTGGTGTAAAGAGAGCAAAGTCGCCATCAGATGACACGCAGGATCATCCAGCAGCAAGCACAGTAACAGGAGCAGCAGTAGCAATAGCATCAGGCACACGNACTGACATGTGCAGCACCTGCTATGAGGGCAGATTCGGCAGCCTGAAATGTGCCAGCACATTGAGCCCTTCTACACAGAAGTCCAGAGCCAACCTGGTGCATCTGGATTGATCTTGACATCTTCAGCACAGGCTTTGAGGGCAGCCTGAAGGGTGGCCTGGCTCCAGGGCTGCCCCTGCAGAGCCTGCTGCAGCCAAAACCGCCTGTACAAAAAGGTACACAGTGTGCGAAGGTCGCTTGCAGACTCAGTATGCAATGCTGTAGTGTACCCCGCAGTGCTGCAAGTGGGACTCGGGTTGCGCTCACTCTGAGGCTGTGCGACTGCNATGCATTTTGTATCACATGTCACTAGGACACAAGTACTTTGCATCGATGCAACAACACTGCGTCCCTGCTTTGTGTGCTTACTGACTGTCAGGTACACCTGAAGATGAGCATCAATAGAAAGAGTTGGGTTGCTGCAGGGGTGCGCACACCTTCTTCTTGAAGCAAGGGGAGGTGGCTAGATGGGGAGGCTACNTCAAACTCAGCAAAGCAGGCAAAGCATACCGCCACCAGTCCCCAAGGTTTGGCAACGTCCATCAGCTCAGCCTGTTATTGACACTGAAGAGACCCCACAGCGGTCAGAGCAGTCTCTACGGTCACGCTATGGCAACAACAAGCCCGCCAGTACAACCAGCAATGATGCATCCAATGCAGCGGCAGCATTCTTTGCTGCAAGGACAGGCAGCGGCAATCTTCCAGGGCAGCAGCGGCCTGAAGGGGCAAACATGCAGTCCATGAGCTCTCGCCCCTTGCTGGGGACCGATGTACCCTCCCAGCAATCCCCACAGCGACNCACACAGCGTGCCACAGCAGGGTGTGTTTGAGTCTCGTGGTTGGTCCAGGTCGTATCACACCTACAGGTCAAGAGCCAGCTGACAAGCAACNACAGAGGCCACAGCAGGAGGCAGGCATGTTCATGGATGAGTCAGATGATGAAGACCAGTACCCTCAGGGCAGGGCTGGCCTGCAACAGCCCCAGCAGCAGGCTGGCATCAGAGGCGCTATTGTAGCAGGCGCTACAGGTAGGTGCACAACGGACCGTCATTTCTGTTTGCACAGCCGCATGGTTGCATTNTGAGCTGTACAAGGGCCAGCTTGCTTGGCTCAGAAGCTTCTTGAGCCACACCGATGCAACAGGCAAGCTGCAAAGCTAGCATGGCATTTAGCGTCCAGCTTGTGTCAAAATTATAACACGTCTGTGCTCTTTCCTGATGAGAGTCCCTCTTGCAAATTGTCATGATGCATGAGGCATGGAGAATCATGCAGGAAGTACAACAGGTTGCAGAGTATCAAAGTTAAGTTGCTGCGACGTGTGCTTGAGTCACAGGAGTTCACAACTTGTTTGGAGCATGTTGCATCGCCAGTGAACAGCCAGCACTTCATTGTGCAGGGCGCCCATGTGATGGCTGACTTGTGTGTGATGGCTGACTTGTGTGTGATGGCTGACTTGTGTGTGATGGCTGCTTTGTGTGTGATGGCTGACTTGAACATGGCAAGCAGCTTTCGTGGTGCTGCAGCCCGCNCACTCAGCATGTGCCTGTGCAGCTGCATGACAAGGCCAAGGTGACCATAGCCAAGCTGAGACAGGAGGTGCAAGCCAAGCAGAAGAGCATGAAGCAGCTGCAAGCCAGCCGGGATGAAGTNTGCCAAATACCATGTCACACATGTTTGTCCAGGCTCTACTGCACACTGCCCCACAATACTACCCCTAGCTTCAGGTCGCACTCCATGCATTGCATCTACACCACCACACCACTTTTGTGTTGCATGCAGTACATGACTTGGCAGCCTTGCCATGGTGGTGTCCTCTTCTAGCTGCCAAGAATCGAGCATCAGCTTGAGTGGGCAACAGCCATCACTAGCTTAATTGTTGCTGGGCAGTGCACCATGTTCACACGTGATGTTGAACACTTGCAGGTNTGCCATAGGCAGCTGCAATGTCCGACAAGCCACATGTTGGTGAGTGAGGATAAGTGGTTGGTTGGCTGGGCTGTGCANGACATTTTGAAAGCGTGTGTGTCTGCATGAAGCAGTCAGAGCCAAGCGGTGTCACTGGACTTTGCTGCGCAAGACAAGTTGTGCAACCAAATGCCTTGCCTGGTACTGATCAAAGTCATCCGCTGGCAACACTTCGCCTATCCGGGAGATAAGTAAGCTGTATGTTGCCTGCCGTAGCAAGGTCAGCATGGCATCTCTTGTCTGCAGGTGCTCGGACAGGCGGTAGAGCAGCTGAAGACATTGTTCATACAACAGGGGTTGCTGATGGGGCTGGCCTGGGACCAGAGCCAGGTTCAGCACAACAGACAGGCAGGAGAATCCTTGTTGAGGGTCCAGCTCAGAGTTGTACACTCCTGCAACAATTAGTGCACACAGTCATATGTTAACAGGATGATNAAACCTGCGCAACCTGCCGACGTCACGGGACAAAAGCCCCGAGACAACGACGAAGCAGTGCGGAACATCTACAGGCGCTTGCGCAAGGGCGCTGATCTCAAAACTCTGAGCAAAGAAGCTGAAAGTCTGGAAACGATCAAGTNAGTGGTGTGGCACTGAAGAGTATGTACCAGCAGGCAAGGTAGTGGGCATGTCCCAAAAGCCCGCTTTACGCCATGCTATGCTTGCAAGACACTGGCAATGTACCTTCTGAGGTGAATGGTATATCACCACTCCGCCTGATCGTCGGTCATCATGTACAGGACTGCCTCCATGCAGTCCAGCAAGGACGGGTCTGCCTGCCACTGCTGCTGCACTGCCCCTGTAAGTCAAAGTTGTTGCTCTTGGTACTATGACCATAAGCAGGATGTGCTCAGGCTAATGTAGTGCGAGCAGCAACAGCAAAGAAGTGGTCTGCACAGCAGGAGGCAGTCTCACAGTGGACAAGACAACCTGTGCTGCTATGCATTACGCTCCTGACTGCAGGTGTGTGACACTTGACAGGCAGCTATATAGTGCACAGCAGCAACAATTGCATGCACACATTGATGAGTCATGGGAGGGGTCCCAGACTAAGGTTTGCTGCATGCCTAGGTATGTGGTAAAGCGTAAGGTGAGTGAGGGTGAGTAGACCAGGAAGGTTGTGTACAGCCAGCAGGTACATGCCTTGTGTCTAAGTGTGTTGTCCCGATTGATCAATTATGTGTTTATTTATTTACCTCATCTTCTGTATCGATATCGATTTGGACGGAATCAATCGCTTTCAGTGCAGACAGGATGTGAATTGCAGCAGCCTCATGTGGCAGTTGTCGCCTGAGGCAGTTGCAGGGTTCTTGCTGCTACAAGCAGGACTTCAGCCTGCTCTGTGCAGTTTAAAGAGGCTGAAGACACCAGCACATGCTGCGTGTCATTGCCAAATGCTCAGGGTACCAGCAGCTATGTGATGTAACAACCTTGTGCTGTGTAATGTTGGATATGCTTACACATGCAGCACGTGGGTTGCATGTACAAGAGCATGACAATAAAGGAGACACATGCAGCATGCACTGCAAATGCAGTGTGACCTTTGTTGAGGCTAAAAAACTGACTGCAGATTTGATTCAGCACACATGTGTAGCAAGCCCACCTGACTTGCGCCGGCGCAGCATAACCTGGCTCAGGATTGAAACCAGGTCCAACTGCAGCAGACNGTACAGTACAATCGCAGCAGCAGCTTGCAAACAGAGCTGCAGGGTGTAATGGGATCTGCCTCTTCACCCCCGCTGAGCACTCCACCAGTCAGACATGTGAGTGACCTGCAGCACCAGTTCAGTAATCTCTCAGACAACCACAATGACAGTTTGCTGCAAGCTAGCTTGAGCACTCCAGATGTGACCACCTTCTACAGCAGCCAGCCTAGCTCAAGTGTCTCCGACAGTGCTTCCTTTTCAGGTACCTTATATCAGCAGCATAATGCCCTCTCTGCAAGCAGCAGCAGACTGCGTGGCAGTGCAGCCTCCCTGAGTAGCCTGCAATCCCAAGCCTCTCCCTTGAAGTTTGCTCCTACAACCCCAGAAAAGCCACCTACACTGCGGCAGCATGCAAGCGGTGACTACGCCAGCTTGATACAAGACTTTGCAGGCATGCACATGCACCCCTCCAGCTTGGCAATGCCCCAACAAAGCACCAGCATCCTGCTGAGCAGCCTCGACCTTGGTCACAAAGCAGAGTCCTCACTGTTCAGTCATGCTACAGCCAAGCAGATTCAAGAAGCTGCAGCTCACAGGCAGGGTACGCTGAGCCTGAGCCCCACAACCAACCCAGTAGGGCATGGACAAGCGCCAGTGCTCAGATTCATGAATGTAACCCAGATTGCACCCAATAGGGTTTGCTGCAATGCCCTCTTGGCTGCGTATGCAAGAGCCAAGCCCACACAGTGGCAGAAGGTTAGCAGCTCAAGCACAAAGTCAGATATGCTGTTGCAGACCCATACACTACGTAAGCCTGCTTGCTGTATTGTACACGCTGCATGCAAAGGTAGTGATAATAATGCTCATGCATGGCCAGCTCAACAATCTTTTTACCATGTGGCGCAAGCGCACAGCCACATGTGCCCTTGTTCGCTGCTACGCCCACACCCTGGTGCTTGTGTCTATTGAGTGTATAACGCAGTGTGCAACTTGTAGTGGTTGCTTGATCTTGTGCTGACCAAGCTGACTGCATGCTGTAGGCACTGGCTTTTCTAGAGGTCATGCAAACCAGTAACATGCAGATAGCACCAGACACAGTAACCTACAACACAGTCCTGAAGGCCTGCTGCAATGCAGACCAGCTAGATAAAGCAATGCAGGTTTGACTGCAGCGCATGAGTGCNTGATGCTGCACCACACAGTGCACATGTTGATAAAACAGATTATGGACATGGCATTGAGACGGTGATGAGGTCATGGAGTTATAGTGGAGTCAGTGTTGAGGAATCAGATTGAGGAGTACGACGATGCTGCGTAGTACGCTTTGCACATGCTTTCCATATCGAGCACAGTGGCATTGTCCTGCAGGGCAGCATGCTAGACAGGCACAAGCTAGCCTTGCAGCTCAGCATGCGTAAATCAGGCAGCGCTGTCAATAGCAAGGCACCGAAAGCTCATCCTGAAAAGCAAAGCACTAAGCTGGTTGTACGGAACGTGGCCTTTGAAGCAACACGCCAGGAGGTCATGTCTCTCTTCAGCCCATTTGGTCACATGAAGAGCTGCCGCTTGCCGCGCAAATTTGATGGCACGCCTAGGTGAGTGTTACGGCTTGCTACTATGTGGCTTGCGTCTCTGTGGCCAAATCTGTCAGCACAAGGTATAAACATGTATGTTGCATACAAGCCTGCTGGTGGTAGCATTTTCATGACTCTCCATGAGGTTGTTCTGACTGGCATGCTTGTGTGCTGCAGCATTGCTGTGCATACTATGTTTGTCGCACATAGTTGCGCAATGGCAGTAACAGCCTGTCATGTCAATCATTATACCATGACATGCTTCAAAGTGGCCTGTGTTGATGAGCATGGCGTGTTCACACAAACCTCTGAAGGCCTGTGTTTGCGCAGGGGTTTTGCTTTCATCGAGTTTGTGACTAAGCAAGAAGCCAAGAATGCGATGGAGTCATTGGCGGGGGCACACTTGTATGGAAGAAGGCTTGTGGTCGAGTGGGCAGAGCAAGGGGATGAAGGTTTAGACGAAATACGGGCTAAGACTGCAGCCAAGTTCCGTGGTGAAGCAGTAGAAGATTTTGACGAGCTGCCTGTGGCAAAAAGACGAAAAGCTGCTCGTTGAGCTCNGCTGCTGCTGCTGTTGATGCTGCGGCTGCTGGCGCTGCTGGGCTTGCTGCTCTTGATGCATACGCTGCAGCAGCACAGAGCACCAAATGAGCATCAGGTAGGTGACAAATACAACTGGACTGGACTGAAGGAATACTCAGCTGATTGATGGGAATGGTAGGCCGTGCCATATTGACACTTGCTGCCGCAACAGCTTGGGTACAGATGTGTGCTAACAACCTACAGCAGATAAGTGGAGTGCAGGCGGTTCTTAAATGTCCATCATTGGCAGCAGGATGTATGCAGCAAGGTTGCTGTTTGTTGCTGGCCGACAGAGACATTTTCAATGGTCATGACAGAGAACACTGTCTGTGTGGGTGTATCATTCTGTACAAAAGACTGGCTCACCAGCTGAGCCATGAGTTGATGCCTCTGAGCAAGCTGCAGGGCAGAGGAAGCATTCTGCAGAGATCCTCCTTGGCTGGTTGTGAACCCCTCAAAGTTCATGGCCCCCAAGCCAGGCAACTGGCCCTGTTTCAAGAGCCCATTGGAGTTGAGNCCTGTAGAATGCAGCACAACATTGGACAGACCACCGCATGCTTGCTTCAACTTTCAGCAAGGCTGCACATGCCAACGCATTTTTAAATGCTTGTTGGTAACTTGCATTGCCAAAGCACTTCATACCATATCAGTAACCGGCAGTGCAAGCCACAAGCAATGCACTCGCTTTGCAATGGATGTTTTGCAACAGATGCAGTGGCTTGCCAACTCCATGGCAAGAGCCTTCCTGTCTTCAAAAATCGCAAACCGCTGATTGCGGCTTGCTGTTTCCGGTGGTTCCGGCAGGCATTGAGCTGCAGGATCCACACAACAGCTTCGTCATAAGCCTAGAGCTGTTCATGTGGGCAGGCAATTGGCATGTCTTACTGAAACCTTTAGTTNCAGTCAGTGACATGCTGCATGCTGTGGTCCCCGTGTAGGTACAATTTCATGGTGAGGCAGCAGGAGGTTCAAAAGCTAGCATCATTGGAGCTTGCCCATGTCAGCAAGTTCTACGCTGAGCATGTGCCTCAAGCATCTGAGGCTGCAAGACGCCTTGCTGTGCATGTCGTCAGCAACAAGCATGCCCGAGACTTGCAAAAAGCAACTAAGCTAGATGTCAATTCTCTAGATGATTTCAAGAGCAAGTTGAACTTGTGCAATTCCCCACTCGCTCCTACACTGTGATATGGTCGTGTAACAGTGGTCGAACTTGTGCAATTCCTATTTTGACATCCGTTTGCGGTACAGCGCTTGGATCACTGCACAGCATGCAATATGAACTAGTTGTCACAGCAACCTGGGTGTCTGCCTTACATGGACCGGCATGCCAGGGTCAAGTGTGTATTGCTTAAGCATGATAAGATTGTGCATGTTCATGTGTGCAAGTCACTTTCTCAACCAGCTCAACACTTGATCTCGCAAACTTGAAGCAAACACTTGTTCAACCACACCACTCCCGAGCAATTGCAATATGCGGATATTGGATAGTACCGGCACTCCTGAAATTCACCCAGTGCATTCAACAGCACAGCAATAGAGACAAGGTGCACAATACAGTGATCACAGGCCCTTGTCCTGACAGGCAGCTAGCACTTCAATGACAATGCCACCCAGCAACAATGTCAGCAGCTGCCTTGTATATCTTCTGTGGTCCAACCACAGCGTTTTGCATCTGCTGTGTTAGCAGTACCATGTCTGCCGGTGTTGAAAGGGCTGGTGATGTGATGGGTGGTCACTCAACCAACAGTGTGGATGACAGTACAAAACGAGGGCTTTGCGGGTAGTATGTCATCATTCTTCTGCTTGTGGCTGACTGACCCCATTTTCAGCCTTTGGTGCCTTCTTTTTCTTGNGTTGTGCCACTCCAGCATGTCATGGCGCTAGCGGCGTACGCTATTTGTCTTGCTCGAGATGCACTTGAGATACCAAGACAAGCAGATACTGTATGATGGGCCTGGTGACAAAAAGCAGCTGAGCATGTATAGATCCGACTGGACTCGCAAATCCATTGACCAATAGGGGAAGTTGTCATTTCCTCCATTCAATGCTTGTAATGGTGAGTAACATCTGCGTCGTGACAGAACTATCTGTACAGTATGTCCAACTTTTGCTGCAATCAACTGTTTCTGTGTGATTCTGCTAGTGCCGTTTCGGCATACGTTCTCTGCTGGACTTGAAGTTTTCCATGATGTGCAGCCTGCTGACATGCATGCTGTGACTAACCTTGATGCAGTTGGTGCGGCATGCCAATCACGGCAATCGCAAAGCGCTGTTCGCTCTGGGACGACCCAACTTCCGTTGCCTCGGATTAAGCTACTCAAACGTGGAAGTGGGGAGCAGGATCCGCATGTTGCGAGTGGGCAGACAAAGTCTGACGAAATGAGTTGTGTACATGGCTTTCAAAGTTGCCGTCATATTCTTCAGTCGTCGAGGCCGCTTGGTTGTGCTAGCTAATGTGATTGCAGCCGGTGCTCGACAGGTCCGCCTCTGCCCCCGTTGGAGCTGTATGGAAAGTTCGGACTCACTATACACCCTTCCGTTTCGGAAGTGTACCGAAAGTTCTTACTGTGGCATCCCTTGACCTGTTTGGTCTGCTAGCTTGCGGTTGACTATACGTGTCAGTCTGAGGTACACCTTGTATCATGCCGTTCAAAGTGGCAGTGGTGTACTTTAGTCGGCATGGGTTGCTGGTCACGTTAGCCAATGTCATTGCTGCGGGAGCTCGCAAGGTCTGTCACCTTGCTGGAAATATTGCGCAGCATAACCGATACATATCACTGTATTAGTGTGATCATGCAGGTGCCAGGAGCAGAAGTCAAAGTTTACCGCATATCTGACCCTGTGCGAGGAGACAACCCAGAACATTTTGAAGAGGGTGTATTGGACGCACCTCTGGTGACTGACAAGGNAATGCTTGCATGGGCTCAGCATGCAAAGCCAGAACTGGCTGCTCCTGCACATCACCAGTAGCGCTTGGGACCTCAAGTTGTGCACCAGGTACAGCCTGTGGCGCAGCCGCTGGGTCAGTCAGGATGGGGCTGTGCAGGCCAGGCAGATCAGCATCCNTTTAGGCAGCTCAAAGCCACACTTGCTGTCAGCTGCACATCAGGCAAAAGCTGCACCCTCAATGATGTGCCACACCTAGCACATGCAGCACATGAGCTGCTGACTTCCCACTCACAGCTTGCAACACCTGACAGACAGCTGACATGCAATTAACACCATGCATGCATNCTTGACTGCCTGCATTGTACGCTCCAACATGACCAAGCTGGTGCACGGCATGCCACCAATCATGCTACACCTCTGATTGTAGATGTGACAGGTGTGATGTATGTCCACATACGCCCCACAGACGCCATGCATGGCCTCATAGATACATGGCCTGATAGACAGTGTATGCAGTGTTGGTTGCTTTCTGTGTCGTTTTGACCGCTCTGTGTGGTATTGACCGCTCTGTCTGCAACACACCCAGGCAACCCTGTGCCTTGGGTCCTGTCCCTTGCCCTTGCTTGGCCGCCTGTGTTGCTGCAGAGTGCCAAGTGGTAGCACTTACTGCCGTCTGCATGTTGTAGGTAGCAACAAAGCAAGCAGTGGAAAGTGCTCATGCAGCAAGTGTACGAGCCAATGCTGACAGGCTTGCGGAAGCTGCTGAGCCCTCCAGCCCAAAACGCATGGCTGATGCTGAGGAGGCAAGCCGCATTGTGCGTCCTTGTCATTGCTGTGCATGGTTAGCTGTCACTCCGTAATTTGAAGGCTATTTGAAAGCTCATCTAGACAATTCAGTGAGTTGTATATGGTGACTGTGCCCTCTGTCACATACATGGGAATGCACAGCCACTGAGTGCAGCCCAATGAGACGTAAGCACATGGCTTAGTGCTACTTTATTGCGTTAGGTACAAAATGACTCTCTTGCTGAAGCCATGAGCGAAGACAATGACAGTGGTGGTGTGGGTCATCAGAGTGGGTACATGCTAGAAACTTCCCCTGAGACAGATGCTGTTGGTATGGATGAGGACAGTCGTGATGCAAGCGCAGAAAGGTCCCCATCATACGATGTGGACAGAGCCAGCGACATGTCACATTTCTTGCACCGCCTGAGGAGTCCAAANAGCATCCTGACATGCTTGCTGTGCAGGCTCATCAGCCCCAGGCATGGCAGCAGGCATAGAAGNATCTGCCCTCATAGCAGGTGCTGCACATGTCAGTGTGATTTCGTGATGATGAGGCGAAAGGCCTTCAAGCTTTGTGCAGGGTTGCTGATACTGGCTTTGATGCATGGTGCCGCTGGCCATGCCTTTCTATGCAGAGGACGTGAATGCTTCAGAGTCATTCAGCACGGTATCAAACAAAGCGCTGTACTGCTTACCTAAGCAGCCGGTTGCATATGTGTGAGCCCAGTCATGGTCTGCGGCGGCTGTGTGCTTGGAGACACAAGCACAGCAGTCGATTGCAATGTTGTCTGGATCCTCCCTGTGTGTCAACAGCAGGTAGTGCAGGGCAGAATCCGTTCATGTTGGATGTGCGAACAGCACGTAGTCATATCTAGGGTGACTATCAGGTGACAAACACATCTGCTGTTGTTGCATGCTTGTCCATGCCGCCATGGCAGCGTACAGTGCTTGACTAAGTTGCTGGTGCTGCAACAAGGAAGCTGCTGCCAGGATGTGCCAAACCAAGATGTCTGCTGCCTCAACGTTGGCCTTTACAGGTGGGATGGTGGAGTTCCGCCGCAGCCTGGCAGCATCCTTCCTGTTCCGCTTCTTTGTTCATGTTGCAACCAAGCTAGAGGAAGATGTGCCTGGCTACAAGCCCNATGACGTGGTAGGATGAATGAATGAATGTGTTTAAAGACCATTGAAGCATGTTGGGATACTATTACCTTGTACTGTTTTGAGCAAAGCAGGATTCGCACTGATAGCTTCCTCTGATGGGGGAGTATCATGTTTTGTCAGCTGCTCAAAATTGCCACAACATGCAGAGCTGTGCTCAGATATAAACAGGCACAGCAGCTCACGTTCCAGATACAGCCACTTTGAATGAGGTGTAGCAGAGATGACTGTGGAGGAGTTGTGCTTGACAAAACAATTATATATACAGACAAGGCAAATTAGCTAGGTGATGCTAATCAAAATTAAACAGTTTGTATATGCGGCAAGGTCAGTCGTTTCAAGAGTCTGCAGGTATCAGAAAGTACAAGAATCAGCTGCTCTTGCTGTAGCTGGGTAATGTCACGGCAGCTGAGCTGTATCAGTGCCTCCAATGAAAGCTAGAAACAGACAGACACTGACGCTGACAGCAGCAAAGAGGTAAAGCTTGACGCCACGTAGAACCCAGCTGGCTGCAGCCAATTGCTGCCACAGCTCGCCNGCGTGTCAGCTTCAGAAAGACTCCTGATGGTATGCACTGCTTGCCTGTCTGTGGTCCGGCAGCCTTGCAGCAAAGCTGTTGGGATGCTGGTGCTTGCTNGTGGCGTCATTGAGTATATGCTCAGACGGAGCAGCTGTGTGGATGACATGTGGCGCATGGCATGAAGGGTTGAGGTGACGTTTGGAAGACAGCAGCGAGGCTGATGCAATGCTTGCAACACAAATTACAGTGAGAACAATCCAATGTTTGATGCGTGGATATGCCAGGAAACCTTAATGACTGTTTGACCACTTATGGAACAGTGAGACCATTGANGACTCAATATACCAGCTGACTGACTCACTAACTCGCAGCTGGCAGTAACAGTTGCTGCTTGCCACAGACAACAAAATCAGCGCATGATGTATTGGTCATAACTCAATCAAGCTTTACTTTGTTGAGACCCCTCATATACTATTGACTTGATGTTTGCAGTGTGTCTTGCCAAAAAGACGTGAGCTACATGCCGTTCACTAAGAAGCTGCAAGGCCCTGACCCACAAAATTTCAGATGGTGCCTGAGCTGCTTTTGGGGTGAGGGACCGGCAGCTGCAAATACTGTGAACCATCAGTGACCTTGATGTACTCAAATGTATCGCCAACCTGGCACTCTTGAAGCAGATCTGCACCATCAACAACATAACCAAAGACAGCATATCTGCCATCAAGCAAGTTGGCTCCTGTTGGAGTGAGCTCTGACTCCTGCAGAAGCATTCCAAAAGTTGCTGGCAGGACAGTGCCACAGCTACATGCTGGTTTGGACCCTTGTGCGCTCTTCTGCTGACATTCAAAGAGTGCAACAAGCAGCGCTGCAGTNCATTGTTGTACCTCTTCTCCTTCAGCTTGATCCTAGCCTCTAGGTATGCTCGGCCCTGAAAGCAAGCACCCGATTGAGTCATCAGGGTGTAAGTGGCAACATGCCCTGTGTGTATACTTGCAACTTATTTTTTGTATCTTTGTCTCATCAAACAGCTGCTCAAGCACTCCCTCCCGCCCAAAGTTGGCATCGCTTTTNTTCTGCGGAACACCACTCTGGATGCATACCTGCTGAGGAACTGGTACATTGGGCAGCGGGCATACGATGCTGTGTATGTCAACAGCATCAGCAACAGCACACAGGTATGCAGCTTGTAGCACTGCCATGAGTCTGCATGCAACTGTAACGAGTAGCCATCATGTGACAGCCTGCAGTGCTTGTTGTGTATCTGCTCTTAGGCGTATGTGTTCAGTGTGTTTGCCAGTGAGCAAAGCGCAACTTGACGACGCACAGGGAAGCAGCATGGCAGTGAGGGCACAGTATGCTTGGCANTGTCGCTTTGACTGTCATAAAATACGTCTGTCTGTGCTTATTTGGCATGGCGGTTGGCTTTGCTGACGTAGTGTGCCATGNATCATGACAGCTTCAAACTCTGCTAAAACCTGTCATGCTTGTCTATGCTGCAGCTTGTTGAGACAAGCAAACTGTCTGCACCATGACAGCGCAGTTTTAGCAAGCCAAACAAACCTGCTGCAGCATCATGCTGTGGCAGCAGCATGACAGCACTGTTGACCCATTGTCTCTTGATTGCCAACATGCTGCACAGCATCACTGAAAAGCATGCTCGTGTTCTTTCATTCTACATTCTCTACAAGCCCCATGAATCAAGCACNAGACTTGCGTTTGCATTGTCATCTCAAGGGCACTACATGTCATGGCCAGCATGTACATGCACCTTTGAGTATAAGGCAAACCCCACCTAATCCATGTTTTGCAGATGCGGGTGACNCGACCGCATCTTTCTTGCAGAGTGCGGTTCAAATGCCCGGGTATGGTGCTGACACAAATGCTTTCGCGTGTGCTTAACATAAGATCAAAGTGTTCTTGAACATGACATTGCCATGNAGCGCTGTTGTCATCAAAGTACTACTGGCATAGTATGCTGCTGATACTACTTGTGCTGATTTGTGAGGCACCAGAAATTAGCACGTGCATGTTTGTAATTGCAGGTGTTATATGTATCGTTTGCAGACAATCAATTGACTGAAATTATACCTATGCTCCCCAGCGGTGCAAGGGTATTGAACATGTCTTCAAATATGTTGACACAGCCANTGAAGCTACTGCCATGCCAGGATAGGCAAGGCCTCGCACAGCTGTTGGACAGGCCCACTCTGTATGCAGCCAGCTTCCACTCCATGCAAGTCCACCTCACTGCACGCCAGCCTGCCGCGCCTNAGGCATGTCCATGATGCCAAGCTACAAGCCTGCCACCACACTTTTCTCTCCATCTACATCCGCTACACCCTCATCAGGGTCCACACCAGCTACACCCTCCACAGCTAGCACCATGCCATCTACTGCTGCCTCGACTACACCAGCAACATCCACAACCACAGCAACTGTCTCAGGCACTACCACTGCTTCACCAATAACCCCCACAACCTCCACACCTGCGATGCCAGCNGCATCACCAGCAGCAGCAGCAGCATGCATCTATGCATCAAGCACCAGGGTGGGTAGAAAATCAAAAACAAGTTGCAGTTTCACAAGCAGCCAAGGCAAGTGGTGTGTTTGCATGATGACAATGATGATGCCTTGTGGCCTCAGGATGATGTCATTCTCATGCATCAGACGATCGCAGCCAAGGATTTCAATTCTGTGGTGCAACCTGAGTTGGTCGACCTGACTGGTCCTGTCCACAAGAAAGTCCGGACTTCTGTCTGATTGTATAAGTGTGTGTTGTGACGGATTGCGTCGCCAATTCTATGCATGATTTGATGTGCTGCTCCTTTGCTACAATATCCCAATTGCAAGGATGACAGTGCTTGACCTGTACAGATGTTAAACTGCTGTGCCAGCGTGCTTTGAGACTTAATAGTCAGATCAGAAGAAGATTTCTACCTGACATGCATGTGGATTTCCAGACTTACTTGCGTCTTGGCCTCTATCCGTGTAACATCATTGCAAGTCAGTGAGAATGCACTGAACAAGATGCATGACTACACTCTGACTAAACGTGACATGCACCTTCACATGCTGCTATTGATCCAAAAGTCGTTGAACGCACTGGATTCTGTTGTTGCTTTTCGATCGCAGCCTGAGTGATTACCCAATCTCCTCCGTTGATACCACATTTCTCGCGAGCTTGTCGTTCGACACTCGCACAAGCAGCAAAATATCGCTTTAGCGGGGCCATCGACACCGGTTTGTACTATACTTACGTGAACACCTAAATCAGGAGTGTTTTTCACGCAGTTGTGGCACATAAGTTTGACTTCCGAGCGTGCAGCAGAAAAGCGCATCTCCTCTGGTCATTTGCGCTTAGCTGCATCGCCTCTGCAGACCTTTGCACTTAGCTGCACTTTGTGTTTAACTGTCACAGCAGCAGCATGGGTAAAGCAAAGTCAGAGCCTGATCTGGCATGTAAAGTTATGGCTACCTGGACCAGTGATGATGTCAAACACTGGCTCAAGGAGCATGAGAGTCTCAACAAGTATACAAAGCAGTTAAAGGTATCCATTGCGTCAACCTGCTGATGTAAGCATGTCATGCCATTACATGACACGCCTTGCATGTCTGAGCGCTTGAGCACAACGTACAGGGGACGACAGGAAAGGAGCTCATGCAACTTGATGATGAGATCCTTACTCAGATCGGCATCAAGAATCCGCTGCACAGGATGCAGTTGATCAATGCTAGGAATGACTTGTTAACTCAGCAAGAACAGTCTTCCAGTAGCAGGGATGGCAGCCCAGTCGCACCTAAGCCTACATCGCCGACTCCATCAATGCTGTCACCCAGGGTTAGTCACACGTGTCAGCAAGCGGTCTTGACAATCAGCAGTGTGGTGTCGGCGCACCGTGCATGGCCACGCAGCAACAAGCACATGTTGTATGGCATCCAGCATGCTTACAAGACTTGTCACNGCCCACAAGGACAATGCACCTGCAAAATGATGGGTATGACACACTTACATCAGTCAACAAAGCTGCAAGCTGGCAGGGTAAGTCAGCGTAACAGAGCCTGATCATGTCTCCAGAACATGCCTAATAGTGAAATGTTCTGGTTTCTTATTATTCCTTTATCGACGTTTTCTACTTGATCATTACTATGATGCCAAATCCTGCTCGTATTGACTTGCTGAGGGAAGCTCTACCACAAGCTTCCACATCAATCGCCTAAAGGCATCAGATTTTCTCTCCTTTTGTTTTCTATTACTCTTGTGAGTGCAGGGGATGCTGGTGACTGAGATGTGGATGGACAGGGTGGCACACATGACTGGGAAGCCTCTGCACACTGTCAGAGAAATGAACATGTATAGGGAGGGACAGACCACCCACTTTGGCCAAGCTCTAACTAGCTCTACCCTTCAGGTTGATTCTGCCGCTACACCAGCCATTCATCCAGACAACATGTGATCATGCATACACAAACCCTGCGCCCTACTCACATGCATGCATCAGACCGTGTAGTAAAGAGTGCTGCATGATCAGCAGCTGCGCTGTTACATGCTGCTTGTCAAAGTGTCCTGCAGCTCGGTCAAGCAGAGCCTGTGACAAACCTCTTTTTTGTTGGACCCTGCTTGCCGCTTAGCTGCATGGCAATGCACGCATGCTCTGCCATATTCCTGCGTGCTGTTCTTACTCAGGCTTCACTTATCGACTGTCTGCCTTTGCTGCAACCAGCAAAATAGCAGTCAGACCTTGCTGCCGTTGCACTCATCCTCTTTCATGGCATCACTGTTTGCAACATTGTACACCGCGTGACTGCTCCAAGCAGCGACAACAAACACATGTATGTCTGAACAACTACCTGCTCTCTATGATCCTTTAAACAAGTCCTGGTTGACATGCAGACATGCTGGCGGAATGTCATAGACCAGGCTAGCTTTGCAGAGCGAGTCAAGGCTGCTGAAGACTTCAACAAAGCCAACAGGTTCCGCAAACGAGGCGTGGCAGTGATTCCTACCAAGTTTGGCATCTCGTTCACCACCAAGTTCCTGAACCAAGCAGGCTCTCTGGTGCATGTCTATACAGATGGCACAGTGCTAGTCACACATGGAGGGGTGGAGATGGGGCAGGGCCTGCACACCAAGGTTGCTCAGGTGGGCTGCCCCACCACTGCCAACCTACTCACCCTTCATGATACTTTGATGCAGGACAGGAGATCACATGTCCTGATGCCTGCATTGCTAAATGATACTTTGATGCATGCCATGAGATGACATACACATGAAGCATGCATTGCTACCGCACGGAAGCTGTGGTACACAACAACCAAGCTATTGTAGATAGACACACAGCAGTGACTCTGATGCATTGTCATGCGTCCTGGTGGCGCAATGATGTATATGCCAGGCGGGGTTCGTGCTGTGCTAAGGTGCCACAGGTCTCGGCATTCTCACACAGTTCAGTCTCGCGCCACCACAGACGGCACAACTGTTTGGATCTGTCATGGCCTTACCATGTGGCCTGACATAGAGGCACAAATCCAACATTGGCACTCCGCATGCTGCCAAGACGGCGTCAGCATGAGCAACCCACACAAGCTTGATCTTCGGTGTGACAGATGCATGCTGCTCCTCAGGTAGCAGCTCATGATCTGGGCATCCCTCTATCGAGCGTATACATAGCTGAGACAGCAACAGACAAGGTGCCCAACAGCTCTCCTACAGCCGCCTCTGCAAGCAGTGACATGTATGGCTCGGCCACGGCAGATGCATGTGCCCAGATCAACCAGCGGCTGCAGCCATATAAAGAGCGCCGGCCTGATTCTAGCTTCAAGGACATTGTCAACGCTGCGTATCTGGACCGAGTGGACTTGTCTGCTCATGGTTTTTACGCTGTGCCTGATGTCACAGGTAATGCTGCCTGGTTGTTGGTGTGATGTTTGTCTGTGCGTAGTGCTTGATGTGACCCGTTGGTGCATATGGTTGCGCTGCAGCAATCGGGGCTCATTGACGTTTTGCTCAATGGCGCATGAGCTGCTTGCAAGATCTATTGTATAGACACATCCGTAATTGGGTACTCATTGGCTGCTTGACAAATGCACACTTTAGAACCGGTAGAGAATCATGCTTGACTTGATTTCAGGAGCGTCATAGAGTTGCTTTCTGACTGATATGGTCAGCCAATCTTATTTGAGGCAGTCTGCACGTGTCAGCTGATCTACTGGTGACACAACATGCATGTCTGCGTATCATAATGGAAGCTGTGATGGAATGCAGTCCTGAACAGGGCTAAATGCAAACAGCTCCTTTCTCAGCATGCAGTCTCCACTGCATGTACCCAGATGGCACCACGGTGTCAGGGCACATCACAATCTATCTACTTACTGCACTGGCTGAGCGCCAATCCTGACGCCTTAGCTGTGTCTACATGCACTCACAGACATTCTCCTGTAGAGATGGGTATTGCTCAAGCCAAAATTCCTGTTTAGACCCTTCCAAAGCAGAGAGTCATTCCCGACACAGCTGCAATCCCACTGTTGCAGGCACCCCTGCTTGACGTTTGCTGTATGCAGGATTTGGCGACACCATGCCCTTCAACTACTTCACTTTCGGAGCAGCCTGCTCAGAGGTGGAGCTTGATACCCTGACAGGAGACTTCGTGGCGCTACGGACGCACATTTGCATGGATGTTGGGTCATCTCTGAACCCTGCTATTGACATTGGGCAAATAGAAGGTGGCTTTGTACAGGTCTGCCTCATCAGATTGTGATGCTGTCTGCGTTTGCTGCAAGCACCAAAGTGGCAAGGGTGTGGACACAGCATCATGTCTGCACAGTCGTAACAATCAACATATGCACCAGCAATACGCCGCAAAACAAACAGCAGGTATCTGCACATGTCCACCAGCTGTGCCACATGTCATCAACATTAGCACATACATGCACAGGTTCTACCAACATACACATCTGATGTCGTGTTGCTCCTGGCCTGTCTGCAAGCATGCACTGCTTTGACTGCTGCCAATGGCAGGGCCTTGTGGTACGCAGGTGCAAACGCTCAGCTGTACATATCAGTAAGTCAATTGAGCCCTGCTTGACTCGATTGGTGTTGCCTGTACCTCTGCTTGTCTGTTGCAGTGAAAACAGCATTGCATCTCTATCTCCATATGCTCAAATCAGCTGCCAAGACATAGACTGAGACATGGTCATCAGTACGCTAGTAGCCAACCAACTACATGCAAGCTGCTTTGGCTGCTTGTGTATAGGGCATGGGATGGACTTGCATAGAAGAGCTGATCTGGGGTGACAAAGAGCACAAATGGGTGCGGCCCGGCACCCTACAGACTCGAGGACCAGGTGAGACTCATAAACCTGGTTGGCCGGCGGCAATATCATCGTCACACATGTTGTGTGCTCTCAAGCTTGCTAGCAGTGCTGATGCCAGCATTACAAACATGACGTGCTTGTATAGCAAAGCCTTGCCTAAAATCACCCCAGCTGATGGTTTTGGCTCCAAATTAGTGTGTGGTGGTGTGGTGCTGCATCGACTAACCTGTAGCAGTGTTTGTCTGCCTTGCAATTTATCATATGTAAGTCACATGGCATAGCTGCTGCATCCTTCACCTACATTCTCAAGCACATGCAGGCACATACAAGATTCCCACAGCAAATGACATCCCTCTGGACTTCTGCGTGACACTGCTGAAGGACTCGCCAAATCAACGGCTGCCCATGGTGCACTCCTCTAAGGCAATTGGAGAACCACCTTTCTTTTTAGGGGCTGCAGTCTTCTTCGCTTTGAAGGAGGCTGTCTATGCTGCCAGAAAGGAGGTTGGTTTGGAGGGCTGGTTCAACATGGATGCACCAGCCACGCCTGAGCGCTTGCGCATGGCTTGTGCTGATCACATCACAGAGCCATTTGGCGGTGCTGACATACTAGTGAAACTGAGCTGCTGAANAGACTAGCGGAAGCAACAGCAACCTCAGGCATGAAGCCGAGTTGCTTTCTGACATTCGCCATCCCAATGTGGTAGCTGGCTATGGCACCATGTGGGGCCCTAAGCGGGCTGACGGCAGCCGCACACTCTACCTGGCCATGGAGAGACTGAGCTACTCCATGGATGCCAGGCTCTCAGACCCGACGTGAGTCTTGCTACTACTGTTGCTTGCATCTGGCATATTTGCTTGCAAGCCTGGGCGAGTGTGACTGTGTGTGGACTTCAAAGCAGCAGCAGTCTTGATGTGGAAGGGGCATCAGCNCTTTTTGGCCCTGTCCAGCTTGGCTTGCTGCGCAGCCAAAATGGCAGCTGACTCCCTCCAAAACCGGAAGCATGCCCTCGACAGTACCACCTACACCAAGCAGGCAACCTTTACTAGCAGGCACATGCATCAAGGATGCAGGACAATGATGACTCTCTGTGTGTGTCTTTGCTTCATTCACCAGCTGCTATTGCCTGTGGATGCTCCCCTACCAGCACAGCATGCATGCTCTGCTATCAGCACCTAGGGACCTGGGGGGGACTTGTTAGCCGATGTAATCAGCGCTGCATGAAATCAGTGACAGACATTGTATGTTCACAAAGGGTGGTGCTACTGCCCTCACGTTACTACTGCAGATGACTCTCTTGACAGCAAAGCATGCAAGATTTGTATATTTTCAAACAATGTATGCCAACTGTGTGGCACATCTGGCCAACGTTCCTACAAGGTATGTTCATCAAGCTTCATAAATCCACAGCCACATGACTGTGTCAACATGTCTGGAGCTTGCATGTTGCAGATATGTAGTGTAGCAAGCGAGCGCCTCTCTGCTGCTTATTACACCACACATCTCCAACATGCAAGCCCAGTCACGTCGACACAGCCTCGTGAGGGCTCCTACCAAACGTTGATGGGAGTCAGCATGCCGCTTCACTACACAGCTGCGATCAGGGGAGGATGGTCAGTTTTGGCGGCCTGCTGTACTCACCTGGCGCATGTCAGCCCAGTNGCATGTGATCCCCTTGGTAGTGCGAGTGGACAGGAGGGTGGCTAGATCCGCACATCACATGCCATGCCATTCCTGGCATATGGAGAACAATACTCGCCAAGCAACCCACTTCCGGTGTAGCTGTGTGTGTGCAAGAATGGGTTTGCTGGAAGCAACTATATCTCATAGGCAGTACACATGCTCATGATGGGCAGTGCACATGCACAGGCAAATCAGTTATCTGTGACATGTGCAAATGCATACCTGCAGGAAGGGCACATGATCCACAACAGGCCAGTCAGGAAAGCGATCTTCATCGCATAGGTTGCGCAGGTAGTAGCGGTGGCACCACATCTCTTCTGCAAGCTCAGGGTAGGACATAGGGGGGCAAGCCACATACTCCCACACTCTGTGGCAATGCTGAACTAACCTCTGGCTTAGCTCCCCAATGTGCTGCAGCATCTGCACAGAACAGAACGGCTGCCTGACAACCTGGTCACAGCCTCAGCATGTGTCTCGGGGTTTTCGCGCAAAATTTGAGGGGTACCCAACAGCCTAGTCACAGCCCTCAGCATGTGTCTTGGGTCAGCGTTATTTCTTGCACCATCTCAGACATTCCCTCAAAACACCCTGAACCCTGATCCACAGTGGCTCACCTAACAAACACACTTAATCATAAATTTTGGGTTTTGGCGCAACCCTCGGTACCAGATCATGCCAGAAACAACGCTGGGCTGTGTCTTGGGGTTCCTGCACAAGACATGACGATTACATGACAACCTAGTCACAGTCTCAGCGTGTGTCTGCACACATGGCACACAAGCTACCTGATAGCCTAGTCACGGCAACAGAACATGTCAAGAAGCGGGTTGCACAGGAATGACTGTGGCAAGCAATTGTATTACACTCCAAACGGAGAGGGCATGAGACTTGAGATGTGTCCCTGATTGGTTGTGCATAGCTGGAAATGCGTGAACATGCATGACCAGGGCTGCTTGAGGCCAAGCCATGGCAACACTGGCAGGCACCTGTGNAGATTTGAAAACGAGGAGAGACATACAAAGTGCGTCAGTCGTGCAGACTCACCACGGCAATGTGCAACAGCCGTTCGGCGAATTTTGTAAGGCTGCCATTGCGGCTTGTGCATGCTTGCGGCCGGCACCAAGGAGGGAACATGCGAGATCTCCAAATGTGTACACCTGAATTGACTGCTTCTGGAAGACTGCAGCATCGCTGGATCGTCGAAGATTTCTGCGTGAGCACAGCAGAAGCTGCAAGCGCTGTTGCAGCACAGAGTGTACGGACTGCTGCAGCAGTGTGCAGTAACTTCAAGTAGCAGGCGAGTTACTATTATTTAAATCAATATTAGTAACCGCTGACTTTGTAAGCCATACCCAGATTTCGCGACCTAATACGTTCATCGGTCCCGCTTGGCACAATTTCAGATGCGCATATTGTGACGCAGTCTGTCCTTGTGCACTGCAGTTCTGTGGCATCGTTGTCATGGCGATGCGGGTTCTNTTGACTTCTGAGGTGGCTGCTGAATGGGATTACACCAGAAATCAGGGCACACCCAGCAACCACACAGCCTTCTCCCACAAGATTGTATGGTGGTACAATGACCAGCGGGGCAGCTTTCAAGCCAGGATTGCTGATCGGACTTACCAGCGTAAAATGAAGCTGGGCAGCCAGGCAGCATGGTGAGGCAGGTGCCCCTCCGATACTAGATTTTTTTTGTCACTTTGTAATCAGGCACCTGGGACCTGTCCAGCTTGTGGGTGGGCACTCTGTCCTCCTACATGTGGCTGACTAGTGACCAAATTTTGCATGATCTATGCGAGTTGATCTTAATCTGCTCTTTCTTGCATGCAGACACAACTGATCAGGGGAATTGCTTGATTTGAACGCATAAAAGTAGTCTGGCCACCTGGCTCGCAGCTTTCATAGCTTGCAATGAAAACTTTGTCTTGACTCGCTACTGTGCACTGATGACCGCTGCCAGTCTTTCAAGCCGCGCCATGTCCTAGCACGTCTGATTATTGTGCTGCCTTGTGCCTACGCCTGGAGCAAGACAGGTGAATATTGATCCTGTGCTGTGACTCCAAGACTGTATATATGTCCACNCTGCCTGTCACTGTTGCACCTGCATGGGAGCCAGCAAGCTCAGACAACAGGACAGCAAGTGAAACCCTGTGATGACGTGCATGCGCCTGCCAACTACTCAACCCAAAGCATCTCACACTCGCTGTTTTGGCTGTCACTGCTGCTCCTGCTTTGCAGTCACAACACTTTGTCTTTGATGGTATCAACAAGACACAAAATAATGGTTTTTGACCTTTCATACGCATGCCAGGCGACAAACACAGGGAAGGACAATGACATACTACGTATGCCTTGTACGACCCTGGCAAACGCAGAGCAACACAGGGCGAGTAAGGCATCGTGTTCTCTCAGGCATTGGGGGCCCTCCTAACAGGTTGGGCAGCAACAAAGGAGACAATGTGCATCGATCCTGTATGACATATGACAGTGCAGGCAGTTTGCAGACAGGTTCTTCCACAGCAGCGGTCAGGTTTTCTCAAGCAATCAGGCAGCATGCACTGCAAAAGCAATCTAGACAGATGCCTGGACATATCTAGCTTCTACGGATAACGGCTTTGTACAGACAAGATCGTGTCTAACCTAGTTATGCCGCTACATGGTTGTGGCGAAAAAGTGTCTGGCACAGCAGCACATGGCAGGATAAAGACTCTGATTGCAGGCAGCTATCACTGTGGATNCAGGCAAGCCAAGCAGGCAGCCTAGCAGCCAAGGTCTCCGCAAAAGCAAGAGATGTGTCTGGCCAGCCTTCCTGCNTTCCTTTTTTTGTGGTGTACATCAGCAATGGTTGTGTATGTGCAGGGTGCGCAGCTGGAGCCTCTGCTGGGGTCTGCACGCTTCGTGGCAGTGGTTGCAGAGCTCCTCATCTCCTCCCACGTCATCATGGTAAGCAAAGCTGTGCAGCATTGTCGACAACTGAATTCGAGTGCCAATACTCTGCTGTCTGCAGTGATGCCTGGCTCGGGCTGTTGAGGCTGCCCTTGCCTGCTCAGCTTCTGAAGCAGGTGCTGGTGCAGCTACACACTAGTGTGATGCCTGCTCTGTCNACTCTTCATGTCAATGCAACTTGAGCATGTCGCCACACTGCAGTGTTCGAGGAAAAGGCTCCGACACTCATTTGTGCATGTGTTACAGGTAACACACCAGCATGTGTCACAAGACGCTGACATGGTGCTCAGCCAGGATGAGCTGCAGCTGGGAGTCAAACTAATACAGGAGCTCACTGCTGTATATCGAAACCTCCCTCAGCCAGACACCCACCCTTCTGCCGCACTGCTAGACGCAAGCCAGCCTGCCTCGGATCAGATGCAGCATCAGGGCTGACAACCATGTTCCTTGTGCTGCTGTTGTATGTTATTTGCTTGGTGATGATGCTGTCGTTCAGCTGCGTCAGCGGGTGATGTATCAGCAGGTAAACGTTTTGCATAATTAGAAACAGAGATGTTATCGGAGACATGCTTGTGTCTGCAGTTGCCATGCTGCTGGTGTGACACAGCATGACCGTTATCACGCAGGACATGCAGAGACATGTTGGTTGGGCCCTTTTGGAGCAACGACCACAGCTGTAGGTGTACCATGAATGTGGGTGTGAAACAGCGGGCATGGTACAGCACTTGTTTGATAGCTAAGCGGCTAGTGTCTGTATCATGTTCATGTGATTGCTGTGTAGGTAAGACCGTTCTGGGTCTTNAGAGGGTCATCACAGACATGCATCATGCTGAGGCCTGGTGTGTGCTGTTGTGCAGGGCTGGGTCTGCTATTCCCATGATACATGACCACCATGGTCACTCCAGCGCACAGGCATCATCAGAGGTACACCACCAGCAGGTCTGACAGTCGGGCAGGTATACTCAGGGCCAGCTCTATCAGCATGGCCCGTGCCTCGGGCGTTGTTGGACCATCCAGCATGGACCTGCACACAGCGCTTGTCAGTGTCTGTAGAGACATCAACGCCACAACTTGATATGATAGCCGGGTAGGTGTAGNCAGTTGAGTGCGACAATGCACTGCAGCCTGAGTAGCTGTTTGCTTCATGCTCTGTCCAGAGCACTCGTTTGCAACAGGGTTGAAGCACATGCATGAGTAGATGCTGCTCGTACGCAATCCCGNCTCAGAAGTACAGCAGCCAGGCTGCAGAAAAGCCGTCAAGATGGACTACTTATACTCACAAACAGTACCTGCTGTGACATCCTCTTCTTCATCAGCATGCAGCGCTACTATGCTTGCCTGATTGGGTAAATATGACACTGTCAGGCAGTGCAGGGACTACCAGGCTGGCAGGTAATTCCAGCCGGTTCACAATTGAAACGNAAGGAGACTTTGCAGCAGTTGTCAAAGACTGCAATGGGTGATTCTGCTAATGGCATTGGCCACAGTGAGACTCTCGAGGGCAGGGCTGTCAAACGGCACAAGAAAGGCCCATTAGACGGTTTTGTCACCAGACAATGATGCAGAACAGTTGTGTTGGAAAGCGAGGTCACAATGTTGTGAGCCTTACAATTCGCAAAAAGTTCATTACATGCTGCATTCGCGTTTGACCATGAGTTACAGCTGAACATTTGAAGGATATAGTCAATTACAACATAGGCATAATGTGGCATAGTATTTCTGCGTAACAGGCTATACCAAGTAACAAGCGAAAACACAAAGCCAGCANGCCATGCAAGAGCTCTGCTGTGTGCCTCACGCTGATGCCTCAATATACCACAGCTTTGCCAGGAATGATCTAAAGTTCTTGCAAGCCTTGCTGCAGGAGTGTTAGTGAGTGCCTGCGCCACCTCATGGTCCATATCGCCGGACGCTGCTGAACTGCTATGCACGTCTACATTGTTTCCTCAGTCTGACACGGAACACAAGATGCGGGCACTCGATAGTTGCAACGACTGGCTGCATACCAAGGTGAGCTCTGTGTAGGGCATTCAGGGCGAGGTTCGCGTTGTGAGAGTAGCAAACACCGCAGTCAGCTTGCAGGTGGTGAAACCATTCAAGCAATACGTCCAGGAAGGCTCTGCACCATCCTTGTTGGCTTGGTCTGCAGCAATTGGCTTTGTTGCAGGATTATGTCCTTTGTTAGGTGAGCCGTTGAGCAGACAGCACACCCTATGCATTTGCAAGAGCTACAAGCCAGTGGCTCTGGTCTGTATGTGCAGGAGTCAGTACGGTTTTAGCACTGCTTATGCACTTTATCCTCAAGCTTTGCAGTGTCGCCTTGCATCTTCCAATGCTACTTCTTGCAAATCTTATTTCTGTTCCCGTGGAGGTAAGCTCTGGCATGCCCCTTGGGTCAAGACAAAGATATTTCAGTCGCACAATCTCCTCTCCGTGCCATAGCAACGTACTGCTGTCTTAGCTGGTCAGCAAACCTCACGCTGCAAGCAGGTGGCATGCATCCTACCATTCATGAGACTTGGCGAGTTCGTCATGGGGGCTCCTCATCTGGACGCTGCACCTGTGGCCATCAAGGACATACTATTCAATAACCCCGGATCAGCACTGAAAGGAATAGGGCATGCCATCGTGGGGTGGCTGATTGCCTCTCCTGTCATCACTGTGATCCTAGCCCAGACACTAAAGCCTGCGTTTGTGTGGGCTGTCCAGAAGTGAGACACATCAAATTGACAGCAGACTGAGCTGCCTTAGCCGCCTTTGGCTTTTACAACAGTGCATCCTGTACCACCCTTGCTGATGCATGACTGCATGACACTGTATCACACAGCTTCAGAGTGGGCATCGTTTGCAAGTGGACAAGATCCAGTGTGGCAGAGGACACTTGCACTGTGGCAGCTTATGCCCTGGCCAATACACCTTGGCCTGGCTCTGCTAATTTCACATGCTGAAGACACCTGCTTGTCCATGCAGCATGATGCCTGAATCCAGAGTGTCTGTGGTTCAGGTATTCAAAGCGCCAATCCACAGACGATGTCAATGAGGTGATGTTGAGTCAAGGCGTATCAGAAGATGCCGAAGCAGACAATGATCAAACANCTTGTTGCCAACACTGTGCATGCATGCAGCACAAACATTGTGGAAGGAAACATACTGCATTTTCTGCGATGTGTCGAAGTGTCTGTCTGTCTGTTGGCTGTCTGAGCATCAGNCATGTGCAGTTGCATGTCTTCCAAACAGGTGTGTTGTGCATAGCAGGGGGAACCTCACCAAGTATGGCATGACACACACAGCATACTGCGACAGCAGCAGCACGCTGGCATGTTTACGACTTGATGTATTTGCTCATTACGCAACATCATAAACCAAACAAGTGTGAGCCCAGAAAAGGCTCCATTGATCACAAACAGGCTGATGGCACCAGTAAGCATGCACAGGTCATCCATGCCAGTACAGCAGTGTGTTCACAGTAAAGTAGCTTGCGAGATGCACATACCCTGTGCGGCCCAGGCCTGCATGGCAGTGCACTGCTATTTTGCGTTTCTCTATAGATGTGACATAAGCCATGACCTGCAAGTCACACCTTGTTGCCTGTGTTGCTCAACTGTGACTGATGGAAGACTGCTTGAGTGATGCAACACACACACAGTTTGTACTGTTTGTCTGAGCACACTGAGCAGAGTACAAACACCTTGCGCAAAATTCAAACACCGCATGTGCTGTTGAGTAAGCCTGCACCTGTCCTCCCATACTGCCTTGACTTGCGACAACAACGCTACATGCACTGGCAACATTGGTGCAATACTGTGCATGGTGTGATTTATTGTACTGACTTGCACAATGTCAAGCATCTTGTGCAAATTTGGCACCCCCATGTCCCGCCAGCTGAAGTTGTACACACCAATGCCGACGGCCATGAAGCTTTCAGGGTCATAGCTGAAGCCAGTGTGTGGCAGATTTCCCTTGCCGCAATGTGCATGTTCCCCCACCTCCTGCAACATCGCTAAGATATTGTTTGAAACTGGCTACAAGGCATCATAAGTAAGAAAAGTCGCTTCAGCAAAACACTCACTGTGNAGTCACCAGGTGGTGCTCAGTTTGTTGCTGTAACAGTTGTTGCCAAGTTGTCAGTGTCCCTCAATTCCAATTGGCTTCTCTGGCTGCGACAGATTGTCTCCCTGCTCCAGCTCTGCCTGATCTAACTTAGCTGTGGCTTGCAGAAAGCCTGCACATCAAACAGCACCGACTGTAGGAATAGGGATGAAACGAGTAAAGTTACATGCACTAGTTTGTGGCGCTATGTTGTACTGCTGGTCCGATTCAGGGGCACTTGGCAAGTTTGATTGCGGTGGAAGGTGGTACTGAGTGCTGACAGTGTAAAATGCAGATCAGGTGCGAATTTGCCAGGAGATGCTCAAGATGCCAATTTGAGCTACCATGCGCAACCATACTGGATTGAAGCGGTCTCAATAACATGCAACCTTCAGCTGATGGCTTGCTGGCGCTCTTTGTTGCCATTTTGAACGCTGTATGGCCTAGCTTGTGCCTTTGCCGGCTAGCAAGAGAGCGTTACACTCCACAAACGAATCACGTCATGCTTCCCTTTATTTCATCCAAGCCAATGCAACATCAAAGTTCCCTGTCAGTGCGGGCCGAGGTCCACAAGTCTTTAGCCCGCATTTGNCACAGGCGAACCTTGTCACCCCTTCCAGCCAGTAATCACAAAAGCTAGTACAGGGGACCTGTATGTTCCGAAAGGTGCCAAAATTGCGGGGCATGGTGCACATCCCCTTGCCAGATACAGGTGCTTCACAGAGACGAGCATAGTGCCATGGCAATGTATTCCTGTAATGCCCTTGCTCAGTCTTCCTGCTTCCTTTGCCATGCGTGGGGTGTCACTGACACAGTCATTTCATTGCAAAGTGTATGAGGTCAAATGCCTGACATGACACACTGTTGTGACAGGTCCTTCTTTCCTAAGTCAATGTGGAACCAAATCGACCAGCTCTTCCCACGAGGCTCACAACCTGTTGCATATGATGTGGCAATTGGGACAGGCAGAGGAGCTATTGAGCTAGCCAAAAGGTTTGCATGCTGTGCATGCTCTGCATTGTTACCTCAAGCAAGCAAATTCCCTGCCTGCTGCTGTCAAAACCATTGCACCACATCACACAGATGCAGACTTGGTCATGGTGGCTGCAGGAGGTTTCGAGTCACAGCCATTGAAAGTGATGCACGCCTTCTTGCAACAGCGCATACTCAGGCTCTTGAGTGCGGTGTGACCATCAACTCCATCAGTGCTGCCAATGTACACAAGAAGGTAGCTCAGCTGGGTGGCGTGGCAGACCTGGTCACTATCATGCATGGCATACATCTTGTGGATACAGACATGGCGCTGGCAGAATGCCACCGGCTGCTGAAACCAGATGGCTTCCTTTGTCTTGCCTGGAATGACAGGTCTGCTCCAATGTCCACATCCTGCTCTGAACACGCGTGCCCTATGTGAACAATGTTAGTTTACTGTCATGCACGCCTGCAGCACTCGCCTGGTTATGGCTTGTCTCGCCAGCTTGTGCTCATGCACTAGTGACATGCGTTGACATAGGCTGTGCATTGTGCTCTACCTTGCTTGCTTATGAGCAATCCTGGTTCATCAGCAACCTAACCTTTGTGCTTTACATTGCGTACTCTCATGTTGCACCATCTTGCGGCGCCTGTTGCATGCACTCCCCTTCCTGCATATCCTGTACATATACAGTTGCACTGCTGANCTGATTTGCATGCACATCTGTTGTAAAAACATGCAAAGGTGCCCTCATGTGCCAATGACTCCGCCATATTTGTTCTTGTGCTTTTGGCCTGTCTGCTATGCGTCTTGGTCAGTCAGGGATGACCCCGCCTTGTCTGCTTATAGCTAACAGCATTTGCTTCTTGCCATTCATCTGCTCCACCTGCACTGCATGCTTGCCCACTGGTTCAGCATGCCAAGGTGCACTCATCTGCCAGTTGCTCAGGCGAGTTTGCCTGGCACATTTGCCTGTTTGCTGCACCTGTTTGTAGGTTCATTGCAGCTTTGCAAATCCTGCCAGCAATGCTTAATTCATCCATGCTGCTGCTCAACCTAGATTTCACAAAAGAGATGCCCCTAACCTGTCAGGGGCTCAGATACATCCACACACCATTTGGAGTTTGCTCTGCTTGTTCAGGCATGTAACAAACTCTGTGTTATTTGTTGAGTGTGGTGGGGGATCCTTGTGTTGTGTCGTGGAGCAGTCACACAGGTGGACTCTTACTGACTCGGTGTGCTAACCTGTGTTGGCTTATATTAGCAGTGNAAAACACAGCTGCGTACACTTGGTGTTGGCGCACCACACACTTTGCAGTGAGTGACATGTGTTTGCCCTATACCTCCATATACACAAGCCACATCATGCAACTTTCGCTGCAAGAAGTGAGCTGTAGTCCTGTGCATCCTGCCACTGCACATGATGCTGAACTGAGTGTGTACGATACATAACTGCTGCAGCACTGCTCAGCTCAAGCAGTCTCTGGTCTCATTGCTTGGCGGAGTTGCTGCTATGGCTTCTGCCATTAGGCAGATGCTTATGTGGCAGCGGTTTTTGCAGTGTTATAATGTTACCCGGAGGACACCCAGGAGCTTGAGGCAGCTGCCCACTACCTTGACAATGTACTCAGGACATTTTTCTCTGTGGCCATCGAATAAAGCAGTATGTTTGGAATAAGAGCGGCAACACAGCTTCAACACAAGCAACATTGCTCCACACAGCACAAGTGGCAGCTGGTTGTGACAATATGTAGTGCATGTCCGTTGTCCATGACAAAACTTTACAGTGTATTTTGCGACAAGGACATATGCCAAACCTCATGGCATTATGGCTCATGGCTGCAATGCACCCTTTTGTGCCTCTTTGTGCCCAGCTTGTATGTACCACAACTGTACATTGTATGTGCTCACACTGCAGTCACCTGTCGGCAAAAGCGTTTCAAAGGCTGATGTAAGCACCTGTGTGATGGTGTAGGTTGCGGGCCTGTCCTGTGGAGGCCCTGGGTATCCTGAAGTGACAAACACCAGATGAAGGATCATGCCTTGTTCTCATGTTACTGTTGTGACGGGACAGTGCTGCATGTTTGCGCATTGTACAATGAACTTTCATGATGCAAGTTTCAAGCCAATGAGCGTTCACGACAAACCCAACGATCAAACAGTGCATAATCAAAGCACACTGCAACGCAAGTATGGGGCGGGTAGTGAACATGCGATGTCTGCTGATTGCAAACACAAGCTGAGCCCATGGCTCGTGAAATGGAGAGCATCACAATGGANTTGTGTAGCAGGCAGCAACGTGTCAGCAAGCACTAGGCAGATTGCAAGTGCAAGGTGCTGGTGCATACAGCTTGCTTGGTGCGGTACGCAATTTGATCTGCAAGGAGTGTCATTGCATGGCATCTACAGATAAGGTTGAGTGCAGGGCAGGTTTCAGCACTACCCTCACTGATTCCCTGCATCGTTCACCTGTGACAGCTGAGCCATTGCTTGATCTGAGCCCGTGTCTGTAGCCATATGTAGGCTTGCTGGATCTGTGTCAGCTTGAGATGTGCCCTCGGCATTAGCTGTGCTAGGGGTGGCCTCTGATGCTTCGGGTCTCAAGCGACTCGGCTCGCTTGAATCCTGATGATGTGGTGAAGAGAGCTGTGCTTCCGAAGCTGGTAACATCAGCCACAGAGTGTCCCCACTACATATTCCAAGTGAGCGCAGACCGTCTGTAGCTTTTCCTTCGAGCTCTGCCTGTAACCAAACTGCAACATGGTAGAGCACTGGTACAGCAAGCGGACGCGAATTCAGCTAGAGCTGGAGCTTACCTTCTTGTTTAGTGAAAGTCTGACTGCAGCAGGATCAGTATGCCGGAACACAGCTTGAGCGACTGCCTCCCTCAAGCCTAGCCACGTACAGTCTTCTGCAACCTGCAGTTTTTCAATAGCTCCGCTGGGTGACTTGATCCTGAGGCGGGGCATCTTGTGCGCAATGACCTGTTCACGCTGTTGTGNCAACAACTGCATCAAGCTGGCTGCGCAGTGCCCTGAGATATGCGCCGCAACGAAGAGTATGACAATGTCAGACGCAGCAGTAGAGCAACAGCACTGAGCACAGCAGGCGAGCAAGATTAGCGAGTTGCAAGCACCTGGGCACCCTCAGTAGCCAGCTCCAACTTGTGTATGCGAGCCCTGGCGGTGTGAAGATCATCAGCGAGGCCTTGCGCAGTCTGCCTGGTTGCAGCAAGGGCTTCTGACTGCTTTGCAGCCGCCTCCAATGCCTCCTGCAAGCAATGGCATAGTGAGAGGCAAAGTGAAGCATGCACTCAATGTAACAGATAGTGTTTGACAATTGGCCTGTTGCTGTGAGATTTGTGACTCTGCCCACTGTGTGTCCATCGTTCACACCTGACTTGTTAGACACCTGACTAAAGATCATGTTGAACGGGCAAGCTATTGAAAACCAGAAAGTCACAACTTGGTCACACGAATGACCCAGACTTGTGTGTCTTAGCAGACAGGAATGCATATTATCTTACCTGCTGTGCTGCCAGAGCTGCACGCTGCACCTCAGAGGCAAGTGCAAGCCAGCCAACGACAATTGCATTGCAATTGCAGGCAACACTTTTGAAGGATTTGGAAGCCCATGCCATNAGCACTTGACTGTTGTGTGCAGAGCTGTTCAGTATGTCTTCTTGACCACGCCAAGTGAGCTGCTTGTCACATTCACTTGTGCCTGCCTGTGGCATGCAAACCACACATCATGGCGTGGTCATTCAGACACTCAACATACAATGCCCTTGTGACAACAAGTCAAGCCATGTAAATGTATCCCAGGAAATACACTTATGCCACTAACGCATGCAACTATTGACATTTATCTGAGGGTCTCACTTGCAGGTGCTCTTGAGGATGCGCAAAGCGCTTCTTCCGCCCCATCTTTCAGTTTTGAACACAGCTCTGACAGTGATGCAGAACACGAAGCAGCATCTCCAGACATCAAAGCCTTTCATGGCGAGTCCACCGCGCAGCACCTACAACTGGGCAATGCTGAAGCAGACCTTCACTCATCACCTGATGCAACACCATTTGGGTCTCACACCCAGGACAACACAGCACAGTCCTTGTCACACAGCACAGCACAGCAACAAACCTGGGCAGCGTGAGCTTGGTTGGCCAGATGGGCCAGCTCTTCTGCAGTGGAGGCTTTCATGGCTGGGGTCCACAGCCGCTCAGGCGTCTCNCACACCTTTGATTGCTCAGGACCACATGCACAATGATGGAGGGAGATAACAACAGGAGAGCCCAGACACGGTGAGTGGGCATGCACAGGCAAAGGGTGCTGAACGGTGCTNTCAGCAGGGGTGTCTATGGTGCTTGAACACACAGCAGGCGGAGTCGTGCACGTCTGCCTACAGCACTGATCACCCTCACAACATCAACTCTGCTGGCCGTGTGATGTACTCAGCTCCAGCGACACCTTCTGTTAGTCGTGCTCTGCGTTTGTCAGTATCGGTGCTGCTCGTGAACATATGACGGGAGCGCGACGTGTTGTTGTGACTTGCGTCGTATCGTTCGTTTTTGCAGTCTGCAGTCAGGTTTACAACTGCTGCGGCAGCTGCATACGGGTCCTGTCTGCATACCCACGCAGGTATGGACGCTCTGAAGCCTCAGCTCCGCAAGTCCGAGCACTCAACAGGATGCAGCACCCAGGTGTTGTGTTTTGGGATTGTTGGGACCGGCGATCAGTGAACACAGCTCACAGTACCAAGGGTTACAGCCTTGCCGGTAACAACCTGCAGTCGGCCCCACCGTCATTACTCCGGACTGACCAGAAAAATTGCACGCACAATGCCACACGCACTAAAAATGGCCAAAGAAAGCCTTGGTGCACGTATCAGCCCTGGTGCAGCTGCCAGCCAGGCTATTGGGCAAGCTCAGTGCACCAGCTCCCACACCCCAACATCAGACAGCATGCATAGCCTTGCTGACAGCATTACCCAGCCTGTGGCTGAGGTTGACACCAGCCCTGAAACTTACGCTGTCCTCAGAGTTGAGTGTCTTGAAGCGCGCCCGCTCAAGGTTTGACGCTNGCAAGTCTTCATGACGCGAAGCAGGTGTACTACATCATGCGGTGCAGGTGATACATTCCACCTGTTGCATGTGGTGCCGGAGCCAAGCATGATACATGTATGGCCAGGAATGTACGTCCCACCTGATGATGATGCAGAGCAGGATGAGGTGTTACTTTGCTGAATGCTGTGAGCTCATTGCNCCTCCAGGGTCAGCAAGTGCTCAAACTTATCAGCATCCCAGTACTTCACCACCTTGTCTTTGCCTGCAACAGGGACCAAGCGTTGCTGCACACGAGCAGTGACTGAGGTGATGTGTACACACAAAGCAGGACATGACGCAGATATCAATTTGCAATTTTGCCAAGAACAAGCACGACTGCACAGGTGCAAGATCTACAGCCAATCATACAGCTATCCTTGAGGCACACACTCATTTTCAACAAAAATTTTGCACCAAGAATGCTGACTTGCTCATTGCATGACTGGTTCATTGCACAATTTGGGTAGGGGTACAAAAGTGCAATGAGCTGCACAGGGGTTACTACACACATGATATGGCGCTGCCAAGAAGGGGCTGGTTGCTGCAAAAACTGCAGCTGCAAAGCTACAACAACCCTCAAAATGATATGGCAACCATTTCATAGACATATATAGCACAAGTCGGTACACACACAAGCAGGTAAGACTGCAGATGTCATCACGTTACAGTCATCTGCTGAGACCTATCAGGCTTTCTGGTCACAACAGCAGACTGTTGCAGCTCTATTGTTTGTGGTTTGAAGCAGCTGAAGAAGGAGAAGCAGCCTGTACTTGGCTGGGCCATTTTGACATGCCGCCTCTGTTGTGATCGCTGTATAGCTTGAAATCGAGCTGTAGTTGACTCAGGGGTGGTAGTGATCTGGGTGTCAATGACAACCACAGCAGGATGCTCAGCAGAGTCTAGCCACTGCCTTGTCCGCTCTNCTTGTGTACCGGCTCCTCCTCATCACTACCATCTGCAGTGTCCAGCTCGTCATCTGAGACAATTGGCTCAGCATAGCGCGGCCGCTTGCTTCCCTGCAACCTGCCAGATGCCCGGGTGCCCTGCATATCATTTTTGAAGCTGGGTGGATGTAGCTTGTTGTCTGTCCATGCCTAAAACCCGCATGCGATGCTGCAAGCACAACATGAACAGCTATGTGAACTTGACTGCCAGATCGGTCATATGGTACAGTATTCTCATTTGTACATTATGTTTGTACATTTGTCAAGTGCAAGGTGATGCTGCGCCCAGCAATACANCAGCTTACATGGATGCTGGCTGCACATGAGAGAATGTGGAAAATACTGACGTTGTCATAGAATCATGTGCAGCTAGCTGAAGTTGCCAGGAGGGGGTGCCANAGTTTGTTGCTGGTTGATGAGCATATGCTACTGGTGGCAGCACCTGCAGTCAGCACCCGGCATGCAGCTGACGCAGCCAAGCATTGCATGTGATGCAGCAGCATTATCACAAACAGCAGCAGGTCACCTCCAAGCCTGCAGCTGGTGTTGGTTCTATGACATGCGCATCAGCTGGTGTTGCTGCTTCAGCTCGGTTCTGCATCAAAGCAGAGCTTGTCGGGCAGGGAGCTGACGCTACCATGCCGCGGCACTTTGGCCTTCGCACAGCACGTAATGCCGGCAGTGCCCATGCTTACCTGTAGAAGCTTGATGTATGGTCCTGCAAGATCGACCGTCCGCCTGCAACGAAGACTTCCTGGCTGAGTTGACAATCACTGCTGCGGGTGGACCAAAAGTAGCGCGCCCTGACCTTGCGACGGCGGCATGCTTAACCTTGGGCCCTTCAGTTTGGACCTCGTGCTTCGACCCTTCAGGCAAAGTCGCCAGGGCCTTGTTGATGTACANGATTACAGCAACAGAGTGCTGCAAGGTACTGCTGCAAGCGCAATTTTCTGCCAGTCAGAGGCTGCTGCAAAGTATATATGAAGCTGACATCTGCATGTGCTCTCACAGNGTATGTGGACGATGGCATTTGGGTTCTTCTCCACGGCCCATACCTTCACCTTTCTTCCCGCCTTCTCAGCTGCCTGAATTACCACAAGAAAGGGTCTGATTGGGGGATTCTGGGAGAAAATGCTCAAAAGACAGTCAAACTGGCTGACCAGACGGGTGGCCACTGTGCGAAAGATGTGGAGCAATGGCCTGCTGCTCAGGGTCAGCTTGGTGACTGTGCCTCAGCGCTGAGCTAGTGCATCGACTGCTCTCAATCAGACAGAACAGTAACAACGATCCTGCAGATACATGTCTATGCCATTGAGAGCCATGTCAACTTCATTTCAGCCAGTCTTTGTGTTTGGCTGGCAAGCCATTTGTTCNTTTTGCCTGAAATGCAGCATCCCGTCAGGCAATGGTGCTGCCAATTGATCTCTCGGGCTTGCAGCTTACCTGGAACTCTTCGAACGCGTTAGCCGGTAATGCCAGCGTGTAGTCGCCGAGATATTTCGTGACATAAACGGTCGGATGCNCAGAGCTCACACTGTTGCAATGCACACTCGGCCAAGCACGATCTCTACTGTTGCTAAGCCTCGTCAACAATACAGTGTGCCAGCTCCTTGACCCACCACATCGCAAACCCGGCACAGTAGATGGCAAGCACTCACGTCAGTCTCACATGCAATTTTGGTAGACCTGTTGCATGCGACTTGTGTTTTCAACGGGATCAACTCTATGCAATGACTTTTGCTGGGACACTGCTGTATTTCATGCTTCTGAAATGTCACCCTTATTTCAAGTCAAACCATACTGAAAGACTGATGCTGAGTCATTGATGTCACTAGCCTGTATGACTCATGATAGCTCTGTCAAAGCTTGCTTCTGTACATACATGTCTGCGTGCATGGCGCAGTGGGTGTACAGCATTTAGCGGTACATGGCAACATCATGACCACAGCCTGAAAAAACACACCCACCCAGGAGCTGGAGTGCATGTTGTTGTATGGCACAATGCCGCTGCAGGGCTCGCCCTACCTAGACATCCTGATNAAAAATTTGCAAGCGGCGCAGCTATCACCAAGTCTGCAACTGAAAAGGATCAGATAGATGTACAGGGGGACTTTCTTGAGAAGGCAGCTGACTTTATCATCAAGACTTATAGTAAAGACAAGGGTATACAGAAGAGTGACATTTACTTCATTGACAACAAGAAGAAGGTTCCAGCGTACGATGTCGAGGAAGACTGAGGTGTTAGGCATCCTTTGTTACCTGGTTGCGTAAGTGATAGTTATGGCTGCAGCTGCTAAAAGAAGAGTCAGTAGGCGGGCTGGTCTTTTTTGAGACAGTGTGTGAAGGCACTGCCAAATCGTATGGGTGACACGGTTATTGCATCACAAATGAACCCACTGTGCATTNTTCCACCAGAGCAGCATCCAATAGTCTGCCAACTAGGGGGGAGCAATCCTGACTCACTAGCGGCAGCCGTCAAGAAGGTTGCCACCTACGGCNTAGTATGCGCCTTCCTCACCATCTGCCCTACAGAGGTTCCCCCCAAGGAGCCACAGCCCCACCCCTGTCTCTGCCTGTTGTAGAAGCGGGCAAAGATTTCCTCATCAACCACTGTGGTGGTCTGGCTCAGTCATGAGGCGCTGACATCAAGCAGTGCACAAACATAATAGCAGACCAAAGCAGTGCTTTTACATTACTCATTGCAGCATGCTGGCTAAGATATCAGAACATATGCTTGGCTGTGAGCATCATTTGACACTCTTGTCTGGACGATGAATTGCACACATCAATGACAGAGTCTGTGCTTTCTGTGCTGCAGTGTCTGAGTCAGCATCCTCAGTAAGGTTGCCGACCTACCGGTCAACCGACCCTCAAGGCAGCAGCAACAATAGGCTTGCCTTGCTTGGTAGACCTACCTCAGCCCCACAGCACGAGTCAANGTATGTGCTGCAGACATTTGTGTGGGCGCTGGGGTTGCTAGCAGCAGGCCAAACCAGCACCATGACAGGAACCTACAGCGGACAATTTGTCATGGGTGGGTTCCTAAATCTCAATGTGGTGAAGTGGCAGCGGATTGCCATCACCAGGTCAGCAGCAATAGCACCAACGCTGCTGGTCGCATTTGCCTTTCGGAATCAGGACAACAAGCTGGACAGCCTGAATGAGTGGATCAATGTGTTGCAGAGTGTGCAGCTGCCATTTGCTCTCATCCCGGTGAGCACTTACAAATATACTAATTGCAGTGAAAGTATTTTGTTTACATATTATGCATGAACCAACATGTACTGTTCATGATCATGACCGTGATTCTGAATTTATGCATGCCGTTGACTCAGCGTTTGAGGTAACTCAATCTGTACACAGCTCATCTAGATTGGGGTTATGCAGGATATGAGCTGTTGTACTGGACCTGCCTTGCTACAAGTTGCCTTCCATGTGTCTGCTTTGTGTCAAGTGTGCTATTGTGAAACCAGCATGTGTAAGCCTTGTTTCCAGCGCAGGCTCCGCACATGTGTATGCAAGTTGTTGCTGATATCTCTGTACAGCTGTGACTGTCTGTCATGGTTGCTCACTGGGTACATGAGTCTGTTGATCTCTCTAAAATCCTAAACCCTAAAACTACAGCCAGAATCGTCTGTGTCTACATACAAGATAGCCAGCAAACAAGGTGTCATACACCATGTTGTGTCGATGCTAAGATGTGTACACAGCTCACTTGATGCAAAGACTGGTCCTAGGTTACGTGACCGTGGTAGCTCTTGGCATGCAGGTACTGACCATGACATCCTCTGAGAGGATTATGGGGTCTCCATTCGTCAACCATTGGCTTACGAGCACTGTGGGTTGGGCCATTGCAGCCTTCATTTTGGCTGTGAATGCATCAGATGTATGGGAGTTTGCTCAGAGTGAACTTTCAGGAGTATCATGGGTGGCGGCTTTACTCAGCATTGCTGTGGTTGCTTACCTCATGTTTGTAATATATCTCACAATTGGTCCCAAAAGGTGCGCACCNCAAGGATAGTGATGTGCACACTAATGTTGACTCATATACGACTGAGTCATGTATGTGTCAATATAGTCGCAACCGCTCTCAAGACAGTGAGTGCTGTTCATATAGAGCAGGCAATGGCAGATGGTGCTGCAGAGCTGCAGCAGCTTTATACTGGGCTTATACTGGGCAACTTGAAATGCACAGTGCACGCATGTTCACGCCGCAGGAGGTCCAATAGATACATTGAAAAAAGCTTTAAACCAAGTCAAGTCAGTATGACATACACCAGCTCTTGAGCAACAACATGTCTTTGACAATTAACAGTTTGATTGGAGATTGGGAGTAAACATTTTACACCTGAATGATCTTGCCAAACATGGGGAAACTGATGCTGCCGCCAACTTCTGCAGCAATGTGTTTTATGAAAACTGCAAGTTTTGTTGTAAGTAAAAGAAGACATCTTGNTAGCTGGAGATGGAGGTGGCCACTGCTGCCAGGCCCACCAGAGAGTGGAAGCCAGCCACCATCTGGGGCAGGTCTGTAATGTTCATGCTGCGGGCGATGTAGGTTCCCAGAGCGCCTCCCGCTCCCATTGCGCCTGTAAATGAGATGGTGCATCATGCTTTCTGACAAGATGGCACATGGCACGGCATGGAATGCAATAGGCACAAGCTTTGCACATTGAGACATTGCTTTCAGCTTCACAGGAGTGGTGCACTTGCCATTTGCACATTGAGGCATTGCAGCATATTAGATGTCTTTCATTCCCCATACTCAAGTAGTGCTGTAAGCATCGAGACTTGTCACAGGCCAGAAAGGTGGTGCGGAACNTGACAGCCTTGTTGCAAGCTGCAGCAAAGAAGCTTGACATGAACACGCCATAGTGCCTGTTCACCAAGCCCCACAGCCTGGGTTTGCTCATGTAACAAGCCAGACTCACCTGTGTGATACATGTGCTCAGGAGGATGCTTACTGCAGAGCTGCAGGACATGCATCTGCAGGCAGCAATGTCTGCTTAAAAGCTTTTGCTGCACACCAGCCTTCATGAAGCCTGATTGTACTTGGCACAGAGTCTTGGGNATGAACCCCTCAGCACACAAGGCATACCCACTGTAGCTATTCAGCAAGGTGATCACCACTGGCATGTCTGCCCCTGCAGTGCACCACTTCCAGAGGTCANAAAGGTCCAGGTGTCATGATGTTAGAACAGAATTGACTGTTATTTTCTTGTGGGAAAACATGCATTAGAGCAAACAGGATACATCATGATACAAGCTCTGCTCAAAATGGCTGTCAACATTTGTGGGTAGGCTGTGTGTCAGTATGGATGTACCTGAGTGTTGCTAGAGGCANCAGCACTGCACAGCACAGCACAGAGCACTCTTGCAAAGTTCCGACCTTGGCATCGCATGACATAGCTCGGCACGTAACAAAAANGAGTCATTGAAAGGGCCTGCTGAGCTGAATGTGGCGGGGATGCTGCCTGTCAATATGTTTGATGACACATCAAACAGCCGCACCACTGGAAAGACACTGTCGTCGCCTGGCAAAGTCCCACTGCACAACATGACAACACATGTGTGACAATTATACCTAAGCAACATGCGGGATGCTGCTAAGGTGCCAGGAACTTTAGATGCAATGCATTGTAACAATGGCAGACCCAGGTTCAAGTTCCAGTAGTAACAAGCTGATCCTCCAGACTTCTCGGTGGGTCAAAAGGGAGGGGAAATTTTTCCTCANCAGCTTCATTGCTAGCTGCACACTGGGCCTGTATGATGCATCACACCCACCATGTTACAGGATGCAAGTGACGTATTGTGGGACCTTAATGCTTTAAATGCGCAGCAGTTCTGTGGGTGTGGGACACATGCACAGTTGAGTATCGCGACAGAGAAGGCTTTGACGAGCTAAGAANATGTCGGCTCACTTGCATGCATGCTTGCTTACTTTGCAAGCTTGGAGAAGACTACAGTGTATGCATGCCTAAATTGCCCAATGACATGTCAATCTATATCAGGTGCAGAACAATGCAACGCAAAGGCAGAGGCGCCCATGAGCCACTAGACATAGCCCTCATACATGGGTTGTCGAATCTGCCATGTATGTTATTTGTGTAGGTATATGGTGAGAGGCGACGAGCTCTTCTGGCCTCGGACCTGTCGACTCAACTGGTTGAGTATGCTGAGCGCACTGTTGATGATGTCGTAGAGGTATGCAAGTCAATCCATGCAGCCAGAGCTTTCCTCCGTTTGCCCAACCCTGTCTTTAACCCTGTCCCCTTAACCCCACCCTGTTGCAACTCCTCAGCCTTGTGCAACATAGTGCTGAATCTGTGTCCAGATTGTGTCAACAAGCAATCANAGACTGAGACGCAATGCACGAGCTGAAATCACAAGACACGGTGCATGCATTGCCTGTGCGGCGCTGCATGCGGTTTTCGATGCCGCGCCCCATGCATCGATTTGCACGCTGTGTTCAAAATGCCATGCATTGCCTGTCAGATTCCCAATGGATGTAAAGATGACAATGCATACGATGAAGAGGACCGGTGCTGCACAAAACCGGAAGGTAATTGAGAAGCTNTACACCTGAAGGTGGCACTGACTGCCTCAAAGTACACTTGTCATCCACACAATGCGCTGCTTCCTGACAGATGGGCAAAAGTGTTAAACGCATGCTGTGCCAGTCAGAAGCTTAGATTGCATTGTTGTGATTGGCTGGTTGTGTATGATGGTTGCTAGATGGGATGCAAGCACTGCATATACTGGACTTGAGACGTCTGTTGTAGCTGTGCCCTATGTAGCGTTGCCTGGCATTGCTGAATGCAGGTGGAGAATGTTGAGTGCTTGGAGGGCGATCACATCAAGTTTGACTTCCTGGGTAAGGACAGCATCAGGTATGAGAATGAGGTGGTGGTGCATCCCAAGGTCCACCAGCTGGTCAAAAAGTTCTGCCAGCAGACCAGCGCCAAGAAGGGTGGGTTCCGCTGTTGTCGCATGCACCCCTTGGACTTGACTGGGATTTGTGTATGCCTGCAGCACATTTTCACTTGTGATTCAGCTCTGCGTTACAGTTGGTCATGCAAGATGCATCAGAGCTGGCTGTTTTACTGTCCAATTTGATGCTGTGCTTCAGATCAGCACTAACCTGATAATAATCACTCAACNCACACCGTTATGTGCATGCCACAAACAGTAGCCTTCTGAGTGTCTTTCTGGTAGTCAACAAAAGGTGCATGTACCTTTGAGAGTCCCAGTCCAGGTGCGAGAGCCAGTTCCCGGTGCAGGAGGCCATGGGGGTTTGGTGCCCCGCCTCCTCAGGCCTCCCACTCACACTCATGCCTGACAGCGCATTACTCACTGCACTCAGGCTGGGCCTGGGTATGAAGCTGCGCCTTTTCTNGTTCGACCTTGGTGTCCGGTCCCGTATCTTATGTACCGTTTGCGCGTGCTGTGGTTTGACACTCCCCTGCCACTTTTCGATATGCTGCTCCTGTAACGCTGTGCCTTGATGAGCATGAGTGAGCTCAATTGGCCTGCAGGTGTCCATACTCGCGGACACTACATACAATGCATTGAACGTCGATGAGGTGGCAGCCCAGCATGCAGATGCTGAGTGTGTGGTGAGCACTGTCACAAGCCTTCTGCACACTGTCATTTGTGGTCACANGTCACCAGCATCAGCACGCTTGCCACTGCCACTGCATCGCAACTGGTGGTCTCTGGCAGCACCACTCTTGGCACCTCAGCAGCAGATACGCTGACAGTGAACGCTGCAGTGGTGGCTAGGGGGGGCGTGACAACTGCTGGGCGCTTCATTGCATCTGGGGATGCACAGCTTGGGAGCTCTGCAGGCACTTCCACGCTGACAGTGAATGCAGTGACCACCTTTGCAGCCAGCTCAACACCCATCACTGCCAATGCTGCTGTTGTGGCCAACCAAGGCCTCACAGTTGCAGGCAGCACTTTGCTCACCAACCTCGCAGTCAGTGGCAGCACAGCTCTCAGCGGGAACACAGTTGTGGGCACTGCTGCAGGCTCGCAGACGCTGATTATCAACGCTGAGACTACGGTCAGTGCAGCAGCGGGTTCAGTCACTGCCAATGTTCCTGTCAGCCTGAACTCAGATCTCTATGTAGTCGGCCTGTTTAATGCCAGTGGCGATGCTGTCATTGGGTCTGATGGTCAAGACACGCTGACAGTCAATGCTGAGGCTGTCTTTGCCTCGCTTGTGCATCTTGCAGGTGAGCGTCTGCTTCCAGTTTGTGTTGATGCATGGTGATGGGATATTAACGCACGGTGGTAAGATGTTAGCGNCAACCCCTGGAGTCACAATTGCTGTCCCACCGCCTCCACCTTTTCCCCCAGCCCCTCCAACAGTTGCTGCCACCCNCCACCGCCTCCGCCTTTTCCCGCAGCTAGTCCAATTGTAGTGCCAACAGTTGCCGCCATTCCTCCGCCACCCCCAATCACTATNAGCCAAAGCAGTTGGGTGTATGCTGCAGATCACAAATGAAAATGCAACCCTGACAGCTCGTGTATACTGGCTGAAACATGCATCTCAGAGCATGCCTCCCGGCAGGACCCCTGCACAGACAGCAATCCTCTCAAATCANGCTGGTGTGCCGGTTGACATCATTGGAGGCACCTCACAGGTGCATATTACTGCTGTGCCTGTTGCAGTCTTGCCATACGCCCAGTTAGGAAGCTCTCCTGTCATGTACATGTTGTCCATGGCAAACCGCTGGCAATTTGCTCAACTTGCTAGCATAGCTGTACGGTTGGTGACTGCTGTGCACTGTTTGAGGATACTGTTTATGCTTGGAACATGCCTCCTGTATGGCTGCTGACCTGACGCCCTTCAAGGCACACGTTGCAGAACACACGATGCAGGTGCTGAGACAGTGCTGCCTTGAGCTCTTTCAGGTTTCTGTACTCCTGAGGAGCATCTGGCACCTCAGCTAGGTCTGGATGTGTATAGCTGCATAAGTGCCTGGCAGCAAAGATAACATCATTGATGTGTGCATTCCACATGTGACGGGCTAAGGATGTAATTCATGCCAGCGCGTATGCTATCGTGCAGCAATTTGTTGTAGGAGGGCATGTGTAGCAAAAATTGCCTACTTGATGCTTTTAAAATGGTCTGCATCGTCAAAANATAAGGCTGCCACATGCGACACTGCAACGACTTAGAAGCCGCTGTCCATGCTTGCAGCACGTGTTGCAGTTGCACTTACTTGTACTGCATCCTTCATGTAGTCCATCTGTGCCACCACATATTCATGCTGAGGATACTGCAACACACTCTACGTGTCACTATTGCAACCTTGTAACTTTGCAGAACTGTCGCGGTGATGATGGTGTCATGACGTTTTGCAGCAGGCTGGGTTTGAAAAAAGCTTATTGAGGACGAGAACATGGCACTGAGAAAGGCTTGGTAGCTCAATGACTACCAACAGGATTCAGATCCTGCATGGTGTTGTAAGCATGGAGGCATGAAAAGTATACTTGAAGAGTGATGTGCATATGTAATGTCAGTGAGAACTGTTTGCTGTTGTAATTCAATTCTGTAACTGGCAGTCGGAGCTATTGCTTTTAGCCATTTTGCCATGCAGGCAGCATCTCNGGCCGAAACAAGCAAGCTGCTGCTGGGTAGGGATTTGCCTTGCAGGCTTTCACTGAAATCCACCCAAAAGCCGCAGTTGCGCCGATATTTGCAACCGCGTCAGTTACTCATTGTCACATTTGCCTTGGCATGTGCAGATTACTAATATGAGGGTGGCATCACTGGAATGTGCGCACACGTACTTTGTGCATGCACTGAACACATGCACTGCAATCTAGGGATGAGACTACCCTGCACAACATGCTCATACAGTAAGTATGCTGCGCCCTGTGACAAGCACAGACTGACTTACCCTGGGAGCTCACAGGGCGGCGATCTGCTCTGATACTGCTCACAGCACTCTGTGCACAGACCACACAACCCGGTCTGTGAGCACACAAACACAAGCCTCTGCCAGCAACACATGCCAATTCATTCTTGACCTCACCCTGAAGCATATTGGTTGCTGGCCCACGGATCAGCAGGAGGCCTCAAAGCCGTAAGCGTTACGCTCGCAGTGTGTTGCACTCAAAGGTTTGCGTGCCAGACCCACCCGACTATATTTCCAAGTGCAGCTCACATGATGCCAACATCAACATGCAGGAGCAAGCTTGGATAGCTGGGACAGAATGAGGGAGGGGGCCATTGCCTGCCTCCTGAGGCTACCCACCCCCCTGCCTGGGTTGGGGTCCCCAGAAGGCTTGCTGCCGCAGCTGCAGTGGGCTGCCCGCCTGCTGCGCAGTCCCAGGGTTCGGGAGAGCGATGCAGGTGGTCTTCAGCACCCACCACTACAACAGTACCGCTGCATCTCCAGCAGCGCTACTCAGTAGTTGGTTGATGCTGCCTGTAAATGGCACTTGGTCTGGAGAGCCAGGGCTGTTTGTTTGGCCCTACTCACAAAGTGCAATATACCTGAAGCAAGACATGACATGTAGAAGTCAAAAGCCCCGGCTTTTGTTATAGAAAGGCAAAGCATCATCACATGCATCTGCAATCTGAGGAGTAATGCGTCTTGCTTGCAAGCGTGCAGTATCCAATATGTCAGAGGCACTTTGACTTTGCATGCCATGCAGGGAGCCGTCTACTTTGTTTGCTGTATGAGAAGTACACCCTCAACCTGCATTGGCAACTGGAGCTGTTTCCTGAGTGCGAAGCAGAAGCGCCAACAGCAACCCAACAGAGCAACCCCCTGACAGCAAGCGTGCCACTCCTTCAGAGCCTGACCCTGTGGCTTCANGGAATTACTGCTGCTGTTGCACCTGCCTTGCTTGATTTGATTGCAGACTGAACCGTGCATAATGTAAAGCCATCACCACAATTTGCAAGGACTGGACCAACTCTTCAACACACATCCCACCCAGCTCTACGCTGCNAGCAAGCATGCAGCAAACAAGCACTGCTGAGGCTGCCCACTCAGCTCATTTCGTTTCTGAGGACATGCTCACACAGCAGCCTCGCTTGACAGTTGTAGCAGTACCAACACAAGCCCATGCTCAAACAGTCATCACTGAGCAGCCCGCTATGACTGCTGTGCTTCAGAGGCCGCCTGTGCCTGCTCTTCCATCAAAGGTGCGGCGCTCCAGAAACGACTTGCCTGCTGGCCAACAGCCCACATCTGGCTTGCTAATGACNGCACACACACTCACACACCCAGTGCAGGCTGCAGGCCAGCAAATGTACCTGCACGTGAAGATGCAACCAGTCGAGCAGCTGGGATGCATGCCAATGTACACTGTTGCAAGCTGCATTGCTCGCTCAGCAACAGACAAGGGAGCAGCGGACTGGAGATTAATCTACATTTGGGTAGTGCCCGGTGACCAGACAGAAGTAAAAGGAGACCTACTTGCGCTCAGGAGCTCTGCGCTGGGGAGATGGACTTGCACGCTTGGCAGGACTGCGCCTGCGCTCCTCGTCACGGGGTCTGCATGGTACACATCACATGATTGCTGCAGACTGGGGTTGTCTTATCAGTCCAGCCAGAACATTCAAGTGCTGTGTGGTTATACATTGCGTTACAAGGCAATCCTGTGCAACGTAACAGTGCGAAAGGAAAGATGCAGGCCTGTAGGGGCCGACCTGGTTGATTTACTGCAGAAAAGCACAGCAGTCAAAGCTCTCTGCATCACGCCTGCCCTGCTGACGCTGCACATAACTGACTCTGCTGTGTATGATGTTGCTTGAACAGGCCAGCTTGTAAGATGCAGAATGCCACTTGCTAATGTGGACTCTGGTGCGCTTATAAGTGTCAACAAGTCAGCCAAGGAAAGGCCTAGAGCTCAGAAAAGAATTGCAATACCTGTCACATGAATACCTGTAGCAGCATGGTACCAGACAGCAGTGATGTGGCCTGATTTAGGCAGTGNCAGCAGCGTGTGCACAACAAGGCCCCTTGATTTGGAAATGAACAATATTGCAGGCATTCATAGCCATCTTGTCAGAGGCAGTAGCTGAATGCTGATACAGGTAGCTTTGTGCGCCTTTCAGCATGGTGGCATGCTCTGACAGGCTGACATTACTAACCGAGCAAATGCAGCGCTTTGCGTGTCATCAAGCATGGCGGTTGNGCTCCTGCCACAACCCCTGCTGTTGCTGCATCCATGAAGACTGCATTGGCCAAGCTTGATGCTTCTTGACCTGGTCTTCAACTGCAGCACCCACTTTGAAGATGTGAGTTACCTTAAAGTCATTGCAGCAGACTAGACAAGTCAGTGAGCATATGCAATGACCACATTTGTGAATGTGACATTGAACTGTGATAACCCCTTGGCTGTCACCTTTAATGGCTTGACAACAAATCTTTGCACCAGACTACATGGCATTACAAAGACAGACAACAGCCTGTTTGCTTGGCGCAAGCCAAGTAAGCAGCCATGGAACAAGGCTTGCTGTGCAACAAGCAAGCTTTGAACATGTTGTCACACAACTGCGCTGAAATGCACTGATAGCAAAAATTGTACACACAACAAGGTAACAATATAGCGGAGAGCATGTCACTCACCTCGAAGCACCTCAAAGGTCAAATGCTGTTGCTGATGCTGCTGCAGCCAGGCAGCCTGCGCACTTTGCCTGCTTTGATCCTGAGCTTGCTGCGGGCCTGCNCGCACTCATTGCTTGCAAGCACTGCAACACTCCTCAAACATGCTTCCAGCTGCAACTAGAGGTGGCTGGTGACTGCCCACAAAGCTTCTGCCACACTCAAGATACAGCATGCTCACCTGATATGCGCGCACCAAGCCATCTGCCACTGTAGCAGCTTGGCCTCGCTTCTCTTGTACAAGCTGCGCTGCCTGAGATACATTCTGCTGCCAAGCTAAGAAGGGTTCCTGTATGTCAGGCTGAATGCCAGAGGCTTGCGGCGGCAGCTGATACCTGCCTCCAGTTTGCAGTTGGCGCGCTGTGGACATTTTGCTGCCCACTTGGTATGCGCACAGAGTGATGTTGCCGTCAGGCTCTGCGCATATGATGTTGCTGTACCTGCGTGCAGAAACATGCAGGGCATGTGCTTCGAGGTCAATGCCGGAATATCACATAATGATGAGCAAAAAGCGTCGAGACATGACTGACATGTGGCAGTTATGTGGAGTTGTTATTCCTCAGGTTGCAATCATGGTGCAATCGCGATCAATGGCATGCCGAAAAATGTTGCCGCTCAACACTGCATTGTGACNGCATCACCTATTTGTGTGACTGTGCAGGTGAAAGAGCAGATCATTTTGTCAGCAACAGAAGCTGCAGAAATGATTTTGCGAGTTGATGACATTATTAAGTGTGCACCACGACAGAGAGCAGAAGAATAGCTTTGTTCCCCTGCACAGCTGCTAGTGTCTGACGTGAGCTGTCTTGCTGACAGTGAGGCTTGCAGATGCTATAAGTTTGACTCAAAACGGTCGTCAGGTTATCTGCAAATGTGCAAAGGTCACAGAGCTTGCTCAATGGAAAGTCAGGTGCCTATTCGTACGCAGCAGGGCACGTTCACTGGACCCCGCTTCATACAAGTGTATGTATATCATAGCTTTCGTTGCTGATGTCTTTCGTTTGACTGAGAGTCCTGAATTTGCCACGAAATTAATGCTAAGGGTTGTCGGATGCAAGTGTTTGACAGCTACCCTACCTTCTGATTTATATTCTCCCATACTGCATGATGCAACTCAACTCGCATATATTGCACATTGCATCTATATTATAATCCCAAAAAGTGCATCAGCGGGTGCGCATTTAAGCATTCGTAACTTGGAAACAGCAGGACCAGTGCTCGTGATTTCACACGAAAGAAATGCGCAATGTTGTGCATCGGTTGAGGCATATACATCATAAGAAACAATGAAGATCACAGTACATGACACGGTCAACTGTCCCCAATCTGAAAGTGTTCTGATTACAAAAATGAGTCAGCTGCTCTGCTGACAGTCTGCACAGTGTTGCAGATGACTTGAAGTTTTCACAGATGTCAGTTAACAAAAGAATAGAACAGGTCAGCACACAGGGTACACACAGTCCGAGCCTGGACACAAAACACTGGTCTATGACCACCAGGGCTTCAGTCCTGTTCTGAAGTCAGTCTCGGTCCTGCATTCACATGACACAGCATGATGAGATGTCAGCATACCAAGTCAATGCACAATGCCACTCCATACAAGGGCACATGTGTCCACCAAGCATGCACATGTGTCACTCAAGCATTCACATGCAGGCACTTGCACAGAAAGCAGCCAACTCCTGCAACAAATGTGCCACTGCCTATAAGCAAGAGTCGGTGCAGTGCAACAAGTGCCTCGCACAACACTTAGTAGTGAATGTCTACAGGGTTCAGGCAGAAGCTGCAGAAATAGGTCAACGTTGAGTTGCCAAGCCTGCTCGCATGCAAATTTTCAAACATCNTTAGAATTCCAGAGTATGTGGCAGCATGTATTGCTGCTGCACGCGACAGTGTACTAGACAGGCAGAGTGTTTGTAGCTGACTGAGAGTGCGTGCGCATCCACCACAATAACCACTGCAATCATNCTGGCTGCCCTCAAGCTGCTGCCTGCACACACTGCACGAGGCTTTGCCCTGCAGCAGGCTGGNATATGTGTAGAGCTGATGTATGTATGTAGAGTTTGACGGAGGCATTTTTGGAGTGGCGTGAGGCGGCAGCTTGGCAGAAGGAGGTGCAGGCAAAGCTGGCAGCCTGCCTGCAGCGCTGGCGCCTCAACCTGCTGTCTGCTGCCTTTGACGCCTTCCTGGCCAATGTCCTCAAGCTACGCAAGGCCAAGATGGTGAGATCCAGTGCAACCTACGGACCTAACTTTTGGCTTGAACTTGTTTGTGCTGTGCCAAACACACAGATCAGCGTGCATAAATCAGCATGCATGTAGTTGTATGCATGGGCTTGGTGTATGCTGACCTGCATTCACCACAGCATGCAGGTTGACATCTGCCGCTTCCTCATGCAGTGCAGCCTGCATGGGGTCAGTACATGCTATGCTGATGCAGCATGATTGCAGCACAAGCCGTGCCAATAGTTGCATGATGACATGGCACCCTGATGTTGCATGTGATCTTGAGAGTCAGTGCATGCTGTGCGCCCTGCCTGCATTGATGCACAGCTGCACTACTGCCAGCATNTTGCTTCTGCTTGAATCATAGTAGTACACGTCAGAGGCGCATGCCACAATTTGGGCAAAGGATGTGCCGACAAGAGAGATAATGATGACCAGCTGCACAATGACCTGTGCCCACATGCCCAGGAGACTCCCAATGACTTCATGGTATTGTGTGATTACAGCGCGCTTGCCACTGGCATCAAACCACAAACCCTTCTGAGTCTGCACAGGCATCAGAGACTGCTGCAACTGGTGTTGTGCTCAAGCACGCTCTGCTGCGGCTGCATGAGCCCAGCAAGCACAACAGGATGTCTGGGTCAATGGCTGTATGGCATGAGCTTCATGTAAAGTCNTCCCTGGGGGGCTGCAGCCCAATGCAGTCGTAGTGGAACCAGTCATTGCAGTGGTCACATGATAGCATGGGCCGCGCTTCGTTGTATGGCTGCCGGCATAAACAGTAGATCTTGGCAGCTTCCTGTACACATACAGCTTAGTCAGGTCCCAGCAAGGCTTTGTTGTGGTGAACTCTGCTGACTGTAGTGACACGCCAGCAACTTGACCAATTGCAATTTCTTGTAACTGGATCCAAGGAAAACGCCAGCAAGTTGAGAGGGTCGTGAGTTGACTGAGCTTGGGTTGGGACATGCAGAAGGTGTCTGCATGAAAACCAGCATCATATGAACCAGCAGTTTTGCAGCCAACGTTCACACAGGCAAAGCTGGGACCATGAAGGGATCGTCGCTGCGTGGTCTGAATCAAGGCAAGCATGAACAACTGTTGTATGAGGCAAAGATTGTAAACCATTGTCAAACCACCTTTTGACTTGTTTTGTGAAGACACCAGCAGTGTGAAGCGCATGCAGTGCAATAGCTCTGACACGGCCGCGCTTTGCATTGGCAGATGGTGAAAAGCGGCTGAGGTCGAAGACCAAAGAGGGCTGANACACGCGTTCTGCTGAACATTACTTGGTGCAATACGCCTGTCCGTTGGCAGCGTTCTGTTGCCAGAGGCTGTGTACCATGAAGTTGGGACTCCCCCATGCTGCTGTTGAGATCTGACTANGCCATAACTCCTGCTACTGCTGCTGCTACCCAAACTTCTACCAAAACTGCACACCCAACACTGGCCCTGGCTGATGAGTAGCCGAACAAGCAGCCAGAGAACAAGTCTTGCATGCACAAGACATGAGAATGCATCATGGTTCAAGCAATCATGACAAACAGCAACTTGCAATACCTGCTGCTGCCCATTCCTCCTGACCTAGCAGCACCAAAGGATGAACCGCCTATGCGACCTCCACTGCGAGCTGCCTCTGCTGAGAATACACTGCCAAATGTCTGCAAAGCGTGCCAATGTGTGAACATCGCCGGTAAGCACCTCGNTCAGCAAATGAGCTGTCAAGGATGCAGGCTTGCCACGTAGTCACTAGACAATGGACCACCACTCTGCATGCAAGATGCAGACTTCACACTTTGCCTGTAGGCACCAGCAGCGGCCAGCAAATGCCAGACCAGATCTTCACTAGCAAGTGAATCATCTTGTGCCCTGAGCTGCATCAGCAGCTCGGACATAACAGCCAAATATTGTGTGTACAGCAATTGTATGCAAGCTGCATCCAGTGGCCTGTGTTCAGNGATGGATTTCTGCGGCAGCTTGTGCATCAAGTTGTAAGGCAACCCCGCCTGCAGAGCTGATGTTGTCAGCCAACTGCACAGCCAACGTGCGTACATTGTGCCTAGTGACTCACAGCTCCCAAGACATCTTGCTAAGGAACACAAGTGTTTGTGCAGATGCACCAGCGTACANAGGTTTTGCAGATGCAGCAGGAAAAGCTGCGGGGGCAGGCTGAGCTTCTGCAGCAAACCCAGGGGCTGTAGCCAGTTGGCTTTTGAAGTCTGAGTCTAGGCTGGACCATCCCATCTCAGCAATGCATCACCCTGTCAGTGCACCATCCCATGCATCCTGTGGCAGCTTCAGTGTGTAGCGCTCATGCATTGACGCTGAGAACTGATGCTGTTAGCTTTTGCTGCCGACGCGGCCGCATCAGCTAACTAGTGTCAGCCGGTGTAGCTGCAAAGCATCCTTGTTGTTGACCTGCAGTTCTGGCAGCTGACATGAAGCGGAGTGCTGAGTATGAGTACACAAATGTTATGATACCTCAGTCATGTGCCTTGGTGAGGCCAAACAACCGGTAGCTGCTGCACTTTGAAGAAGTCAANTCAATGACTTTAACCTGAGTCATGCAGGGCAATTCTGGCAATGCGAATGAGTCCACACTCACGGTGCATGCGCCATATGATGTTGGCNAGGAAACCTGGCTCTTCGAGCGTATGTTCGAGATCGGCGCGGACACGCTGGCTTACAAACACAGAGAATGGCTGTTTATGGGCCTTGACACAGAAGCTGCCATCATCTTTAATAACAATACCCTCTTTCGAATGCAAAACGCGTTCAGGTGCTGCTCTGTCTTTGCCTTGCAATCGAATTGCACACAAGACTCGTAGGTAAGCTGCAGATTTCCATGTTCTGCGCAGCAATTTCCACATCAGACGCTGAGTCTTTGCTTCAACAAGATGTACTTTTTACAGGGAGCAAGTATGGCCTGCTGATTTTTACAATGGTGTGCTTTATGGCAAGAACAACCTGACAATCTTCATCCGTCCAGCATCAGATATGGCCGCCGGAGCCGCAATTGGTCCCTATGAGATTCCAACCATGAACGTGAGCCCTCAAGTCCCATGCCCAAACCTCGAACTGCACTGCACTGTTACTCCAGCTAGTCATTGCATCTTATCTCTGGCATCCTCTGCAAGTAATCTATAACACCACCTCTTCATTGGCATCCCAAACATTCCTGCAGGATGTATCAGACGCGGTTTTGAAACTGGCAGTACACATGTTTGCAACATTTCATACATTGATTTCTTCCTACATTTCTGTTGTCGATCCTTTAGAATACTGTTGAACTTGCAGTTGTCCCACATGACGCCAAACTACAATTTCATCAGAAAGCCACCANGGAGTTGTCTGCATTGATGAGTTTGACAAAATGAGGCCTGAGGACCGAGTCGCCATCCATGAGGTACAACTCCTGGTCACAACTTTGTATGTTCTCTGATGCACAGGTCTCTATTTAAGGCTAGTGCCTATTGCTTATGCCTTAACATGCTGTATCAAAAGTGGCTAGGCCTGTTGAACACCCCAGTCTTCCAACACACCTCTGCCACTCCCCAGCCCAAGTGCACATCTGTGCTTTTCCTGTGTAGTACCCAGCACCAGTCGTGAAGTGCAAGACATACTTGCTTGTGTAGGCGATGGAGCAGCAGACAATCTCAATTGCCAAGGCAGGCATCACCACCATGCTGAAGTCCCGCACCTCTGTCTTGGCTGCAGCCAACCCTCCCTCTGGCAGGTACACATCTGCAGCAGTCTCCTGAGGTCAGAGGTGACAGTGCAAACTAAAATGATTGTACGCATTATGCAATAGTTCCCATCGCTTCATGGTGATATGCAACTACAGGTGCTTGCTGTCAAGCAGTGTACCCAGGCTTGCCAATTATTTAAATGTACATTGTTGTGTCGCAAACCAATGACTGGTTGCAGAGCTGTACTGTGTGTGGACCCAATGACATTGCTGACATCTGGTGTGCATGCAGATTCTGGCAGAGTGACTGTAAATGTGGCACTGTCTGCGTGTCTATGTTGGCAGGCAAAGCGGGNTGCCTCTACAGCAAGCACAGCTCTGCATAGCAGCAAGGTCGCCACAGCTTTGCACTCTGCTCACATTATCTGCTATTTGAGCAACTTGTGACTCTGTATGTGGTGACTCTGTCTATGCAGGCTCAGGGATATTGAGCTGTATGTGGTGACAAGCTGAGAGGGCCATGTTTTGCAAGTTGAACCTGAGACCTGCCTTCNCCCCAAACACAAATTGCAGCTGCAATCAGCGTCTAGCAATCAGCTGCAGTCATCACACAGGACTCAGCATTCTGCACTCAGCCGCAATCAGCACAGCATAAATGTGGAAGCAGTTGCAAGCACCGTCACTGCACTTGAAAAGGGTTGCACTGGCAGCAGCTACTTAGTCCCACTGTGATAGTTCAATTTGTTCAGCTCAGCAGACATCTGCACCTGGCTGTGAGGGATGGCATATTCAAGAAGGCATTGTACATTCAGGTGCTGCATGATGTTACAGCTCAGGCACCATGTCGCGCAAACAAGTACAGAGTGNGCACGTACATGCATGATGCTGTGTTAGCCAGTGCAAAGGTGGGAGCTGTGACCAGGCTGTGATTGCCCCACCCAATGGCAGCAGCAATTACTCCTGAAAACGTGTCAGAATAAAGAAACCCGGGGATAAACCCCGTTTTTGTTGGTGCCCCTCACTAAATTCCTGAGGCCAATCTNGACTCCTCGTTGTGGTGCTTGTGCCTGCTCGTGTTGCCAGGCACATAACAGCGCTTGAACAGATCACCTTAAGCATGCAATTTTGTCATGAGTGTTGCCCATGTGCAGAACAATGGAGAGGCATTTCACCAAGGCTGGAACTTGTCGAAAAATCGTCAGTATGTGCGCACTATGAAGATGCAGCTGAAGGTGGGAGCCCTCACCATGAGGGCTGCCTTCTCCCACATACCCTTCTGGCAGTCCACAATCTGGATGACTCAGCAGGTCGTTCTGCAACCATGCCCTGGCAACATTGCCACTGGCGGCTCTGTGGTCGACCAGCTTGACAAGGTGACCCCTGGGCTCTGTTGCCACTTCATACTTCAGTCTGAATTGCATAGCCCTGCACAGCAGATGGCAAGAGCCATACAGTATCATGCAGAAGTTAGTGCCGATATGATGNCTGTGCACACATACTGGTACCAGCGCCTGAAATGTCAGGCAGACCTGCGAACCAAGCAGGCTGAGTATTCGAGATATATGCAGGCTTGGCGTTCCAGATAGCAACATCCTGCTTATGCTAGCAGATGACATTCCCTGCAATCCCCGCAATCCTCACCCAACACATGTGTTCAACAATGCCAATCAGCAGAACAACCTATACGATGACACAGTGGAAGTAGACTACAGAGGATATGAAGTGACAGCTCAAAGCTTTCTGGATGTCCTGAACGGTACTGGCCAGACCAAAACGCGTTGAAAAGCACATTTTGGTGTCAATCAGTCCTGCCACATAGCTGTGCAATCCTTCACTGCCATTAACTGATGTCGCTGGCCTCTATAGGCAATCATGATCCAGCTGTCCCCAGATCCAAACGCCTGTTGTCTAACAATCAGTCCAATGTGCTGGTGAGCACACTCGGCTATCACTCGTGCTCCTCACTGCAGCTGTTGTAATGTAGTATTATACTGCTGCCATGCATTACGTAACATGCACAACACNTTATGCAGCTCTCATGCCGTTGTGACAGCAGCACAAACCTGAGCAGCCCCTCAAACTATTGATGCTAAAGCTTTGCAGCCAAGCATTATCACTGTCACCCACTGCAGCACTCCTTGAGGTGGGTCAAAATGCACCACCATTGCATGCTGCTGCAGCAGCTGCATCACATGTACATCAGGCATGGCACAGCCACTTGTCTGAAGACAACTGTGATCCTGCAGGGGCATGTGGTGGCCATGACAGGCGATGGGGTGAATGATGCCCCAGCACTGAAGAAGGCCAACATAGGCATAGCCATGGGCTCTGGCACNGCTTGCATGGCCAGCATTGATGCAGTGGAAGCACCGGTGCTGCCAGTTCTGACATGCCTGCAACCATTGCTAAGGCCTCTTCCCCAAAAGCCCGACTCAGCAGCCAGGTGGGCTTGTTGCTGGACTTGTTGCAACTCCAAAACCAACTAATGTAAAGCCATCTAGGTATTCACAAGAGATAGCCGTGTACATGTATCACGATTGATGGTTCAGCAGTTCACAAGCAGGGACTGGGGATGGCTCAGGCACCCTGCCATTAGGGATGGTCAGCTCCTGATCTGCTATCATAGGTGGCAACCATGTGATAGCTGCATATGAGTAATACAGTAACAAAATGATGTGACACCGTCATAGGTGCAACGCCCATGACATCATGAGGGCTAGATCAAACTACTGTTGACATTGCCAGTGTAGCCTGGGAGGCTGAATCTGGAAGAGAGACAGAGAACCCTTGCAAAAGGTCCTGTGACTCAGTCTCAAAATATGTCAAGGCATGACAGCCATGACCTCTTCCTTGACGATCCTTTCTGCAACTTCTTATATTCAGCTATTTGTGCTGGATCAAATTGTTCGCATGGGCCATTCTCGCCTGGTGCTATGCCAAATGGGATGTCACCAGGGTGCCTCTCCGCAAACAAACCAAGGCCATATGCCTAGAAGCACCCATCAAAATCAGCAAAGCAGCATGCGAAATCAGCAGGCCATGTAAACAGCTCACCTGAGTAGAGTCATATGCGTTCATGTTGCGAGCCTTGGCAGCACGAGCTTGAAGGTTTCCAATTGCTTTCCGCTCATCTTGCACACTGACAAGATTGAGCTGAACTTCTGCATGTACGTTGTTACACAGAAGAATCCTGCCATTTTTGCAACAACGCAGCAAAACGGCTGGCCAAACACGCAGCAGGTTGCTTGCCTCGACACTTGGTACACTATTAGGCTGCTTCTCCGGGTTGGTCAGGGTCACAGGGGCGTGCACCACCTGCTAAGGTCTTGCAGCCTTTCGCCGACGATACTCCTGCAAAGCTCTGGCAGGATCGTGTTCGGCAACGTACGCAAGGTTCTCCTCAGGCGAGGCCATTGCCTGCGGACAAGCTTCACTATGGCTTTNAGCAGGTTGCAGTGCAGACATTGCTGTGAGGGGACAGTCATCAGTGCTTGCAAACACAACATGTGGCCACGCTGTACCTGTGTGGACCAGACTTGGTGGGGCCATTGCATCTGCAAGGTATGTAAAGGCTGACATGCGGTTCAGCAGGGCGGAGATGTGCAGCCTTGTCACGAGCGGAATCTCGTCATGCGTACACAGCCATGCGAGGTAGTTGGCCGTGCGGTCTGCGACTTTGTCTGTTGAGGTAAAGCCAACCACCAACAGACTGAGGCCACCTGCAGTCAGTATCATCTGCTGTCACATGCATCACGCTCAAAGAGCTTCCAGGTAGGACTTTGGCCATGGTTACTGCCTACAGACGTAATGGAAGCAACTGCATTTGAGAATTTGGGCTGAAATTATGAGCTGCACTGAACCAGTCACATGTGCACTTCAGCGTTTCGATGCACTCATGTCATGATTTGGGGGACCCATGATCTTAGACCCCTTGCTGACAGCAGATCGTTCAAGTTGACACAATGCATGCATGAATGGCACATCGCAACCAACTGTGCATGCTGTAACTGCACTTATAATGCCGTGTGTACTGCACGCTTACCATGCGCAATGATGGCCTGGGCAATATTTTGTGTTGAGGAAGCCATTGCACTCAGCTGCAGAAGGACATCCATGAAAATGACCGCTGAGCCTGGCCTGTGCTTGATGGTCTGGCGTAGAATTGGCAACACTGCTTGAATGACTCCGTTGAGGAGGGCATTGTTCACACTTGGCAATGATTGAATCTGCTTCAGGACCATCTGCTCATCTGTCAGGTGGCCCATAATTTGACCACAGAGTTGCACCAGGGTGACAGATGCTGCGACTGTATGCTGCTGATCATCAAGCTTGTGATTTATTATTGTGAGCACATGCAAGACGAGCAGCAAGCCACGGAGCATAGACTCAGTAGCAGACAAGCTGTGTGACTGCTGCACAGTCTGTTCAGCTGGGATTCCCAGTTGGGACTGACGTCCAGTCTGAGCCTGTTGAAGCAGTACTGAAAGNAACTTGGGCTGACCACAAGCAGCAGTCCACTACTTGCAAGTATGCTGTGGCAGGCAGCAAACAATCATTCAGCCCTGACATTGCAGCATGTCACTAAAAGCGTGGCCTGAAATAAAGCATTGATTTGACACAAATGCAGCCATGTTGACCAAAGCTTGACGCAAACCTGAAGACTTGATGGGTGCAGTTGCAGTGTAACAGCATGGCTGTGTCTTGTGTCTGGGTGATCCGGAATTTGCGACATCACAGTGATCTGAAGACTGCCGCTGTGCTTGCAGACACTGTGGATGTGCAGCAGTCAAAATGCATAGGCAGCAAGTGAACAGTAAGCAGGCTGCACATTCTGTGAGCAAGGCAGCGCATTTGACTCCTGATAGCAAGCACATAGGCTCTGGTACATGTGATGTTACTTACATAGGGTGCTGCTGTGTAGCGGCCACTGACAACTGGCTTCTGCTCTAGCATNGATGCATACTTGACTACATCAGATACAGTCAATCAATGGAGTGTGCCACACACATGAGAGCTCGTCCACCAGCCAGCCAGTGTGACCAGTGAAACACTTCAAGACTTTCCCAGGAACCTTTATCACATCTGGCCAGCTGGCTTCAACCACTTCCAATCCAATGGCCTCGTCACGTGCTGACCAAGCACGGCTTTTTTGCGTCTGGCGGTCTTTTATTACCAACATGACATCCTTCACACATGTGCCCACAAACAACATATAGCCATCCCTGAGGCCAACACCCACAATGTCCTCTTGCGGCTTAAGATACAGGGATGCATGTTTTGTGCCGCCATTACCCCCATGCTGGATCGCTTGCCCTCCTCCATACGTGACAGAGACGCTGTCCAAGATCCAGCCAGTACTGAACGATATCTGGAAAACAGCAACATGTGAGCATGAATCAAGAACACCATTGCTGTGATGCTTATCGCACCTCAGTGATGCTGCAGCCAATTCCCACCATAGCAGTGTCATTGAACAACTTTCCACCTGTCCCACCACAGCTGTGAACACAGAAGCAACTGTTGATGCCATGTCTAAGCTGCGCACCTTTGACTGCAAGACTAGGTCGTCAAGCCAAACACAGTCGCACCTTCCATTGATAACATCGCAACAGATGTCTTTAGNGCTCGTGCAAGCTTTGCACAAAAGGACTGGCTTTCACCTGCACTGCGACTGTCATCCCTTCCAGACTTTATCTTGCACAGCCATGACTAAGTGTGCCAAATGCACAGTATCTAACTGTTTGGGATCTGCAAAGCAAAAATTCACACATCATGAGTACAACGTTCATACAGCAACTAAGCCACACGACACTGCTGCTACACACATGCAGCACAGATTGGTTATGAAAATTGCAATAACAAATGGGACTGGAAGCAGTCTATAGCTCATCCCCAACATGTTGGTCAAGAGACATCTATCACTAGATTGGGTCACTCAACCATGAGAAGACTTTGATGGCTCAGCAGCACTGCATCAATCACAGATCTGTGTGTGCATCAGTCAAGAGCTGTACGGGGATTGCTGGCACAACTTGAGGCAGTTGTACAAGTTGTTGTGCTGCCAGATGTCAATCTCTCAAGCCAATGAAGCAGATGTATTGGCGCATAGGATAGCGNGAGAGAGAGAGATTACACGCTTTGGCCATGAGCCTCCTGAATAACAATCGAGCTAAAGGCCTCATTGCTGAGTAAGGCAGACCAATGACGATGCATCACGCGATGGCACGCTGAATGGCACGTGCTTAAGCGCAGGCTTGCAGCGATCGTAACACAGCAGCAGCAGTTTCTCAACACCAGCCACGAAGTGTCATTGCAGTACTGCTTCGTATCTACCGTTGGCCTTTGACCTTGAAGAGTTGCAGCTCCGCGCAGACACCGGTAAAAATGCCACCCATGCCGGATGAGCAGATATTTCCTCACGCCNTTGAAGACGAAAGCGCTAGCAGACTCTGGGCAGCCAAGGACAAGCAGAACCAATTACACGAGCATGCGCATTAAGACTCACTCTTCATGTGTTGCTCTGGCAAACCTGCTAATTGCCATACTGTCGCAACAAGATTCGTTTCAATTGGATAGCACAGCGATCAACGCAACAGACACTCAGGCCTGGCCAAGCTAGCGCTTGGTAAAACATACGCCAAGATTTCATAGTTAGCNACAATTTTGAAATGCAGGCTGCATGTCTGGCAGCACATGCCCTGACTTGGGGATTGAGCTGAACAAAAAGTCAAAGCCGAGTGGCCACATTGCATGCCTTGTCTCATATTCCCCTTGGTCAGTCGCCTCTGCAGCTGCACTCTGCTGTCCTGTACAGCTGCGCAGGCAAATTTCTGCCTGTTGGACAGTCAGGCCTGCCAACCTAGATACCTTGAGACTCGTTGTGTAGTCCTGAATATCTCACTTAGCTGCCTGTGAGAGTCCAAGGTCTGCATGGCTAGCACAACTGCCAGTGTTTGAGGCACAGTCACGGCAGGGACTGGCTCAAACGAGACACAAGTACAAAGCTTAGAGGACCACTGGTGCGGCAAAGTGTGNTGTGGCAGGTATTGCAAGTGAAGGCAGCAAGGCTGCTGCTGTTTTGGTCTAATCTGTGATGGTATTTCTGCAGGATGAAATACGAGGGACAGGCTTACCTACCATGACTCAGCCACTGACGAGCTCGCCCCAACAGTGCAGCAAGCANTGAGCCTGCTGGGGTGCATCCTGTTTCCGATACTGCTCCTGCTCTTCTACAGGTAAGTCACTAATGCGTCTGCCGTCTGGAGTACGCCGCTTTGGAAAGCGTATGCTGACTCTGCCAGCATCTGCATTTGGTTGTGATTCACTTTGTCCTTCTACTGAACTGTGGGGGTCCTTAGTGTCAGAATGGACCTTGGTTGCAGGTTTTGAGGTCGTGTCCTCTTGAGTTGGCTGCTTGCTGGCTTCTTTTTGAGGCTTCTGATCATCCTTGGGCTTTTTGTCCTTCTGATCTTTCTGAGGCGCACGTTTTGCCTCATCGCCTACACACAATTATTCCCAATCAAAACGTGACATCTTGTGTCCATCTTTGTGTCTATAAGCTATCATATTTTTGTGTCAGCCACCCTTTGGCCTAAACCATCAGGGAATGCGTGCACTAACATGTACAATGCTAATGCAACAGCTTGATGCCGGCTCCAAACCATAGTCAGATTATAGATGGGGTGCATTGGCTTGCTTTGCATAGCAGCGCTAGTAAAGGGCCCAGATGGCTTACCAGAGCCAGCACTCACACTTGCGAGATCCTGCCCTACTCGCACAGTGTCATCTTCCTTGACCTATGTGAATCAACCTAGTGTAAGTGAATGTATAGGCTTCCTGAGGGGGTTGCCATTGCAGCAACAAGCACAAGGTCTAACCATGACATCGTCCAGAACGCCAGCCTCAGGGGTTCGCACATCAACTGTCACTTTGTCTGTCTCTATCTGAAATATCGCCTCGTCCATCTCCACAGAGTCCCCTTTCTTTTTGAGAATTGCAGAAATGGTGCCCTCTTCAATAGACTCTCCCATCGAGGGAACTTTGATGGACGCAGCCAAGGATGCTGATGTGCTGATATGTCCTTTCAATGACCACAGGTCATGTGCGAGGTAGTGTGTGGCAGGTACTTGTAAGGAGGTCAAGGCATGCATCTGACTGCATCCTGCTGCTTCAAGATGCGAAAACAAAGATGCATGACGTGTGACGTGCAGCAAATTTGTAGCTCTGCGCNTTCACATGCACAGTGCAGCCCCAGCACAGTGGTCCATGAGCAAATGGACACTGCAGGACAAGTCATATGCTAATGAACATGACATGGTTGTAAAACCAAGCAATCATGCACCGTGTGTCCCAGGGGAACATACATTGTCACAAACCCGCATGTGTCTGTCTCCTGTCAATAAAACATAGGGTCGGCATTTAGGCTGTAAACCTAAATACATTCATGCCAGACAACACAGAGAGCCACAGCCAGCTTACCATAGAGTTTCTGCAGCTGCAATGACTGCAGGCATCAATTTCAGCAGGCATGCATCAGCGAGCAAGTTGGCGCTCTGCATGCGCCATCACACATTGGCTTGCAGCTTCNGCCATTGATACAGCTGCAGCTGCTCTGCATGGAGCGTAAGGTAATGAACATCAATTGACTACCAAGCAACAACCAAGTTTTGTGATGTGATCACAGGCACCCTACACAGACACCTCCTTCTCAGCTTCTGTGGGAGGGGTGACCCTGTTGGACAGTACCATTGACCCCAGCCTTAGGGCAAACACGTATGGCAGATACGTGCGACACTCAGCACCCTTCGTTTACACACCAGGAGCAAGCTTGAGCATCAGCCAGGTGTTGGACTCCAATTTGAACAATATGAATTTCTTGGATGACATCAGTGTGAGGTGTACATGCCTGCGGTGCCCAGGCTCAGCTCCTCAACTTGTTCCTGAGCCTGAGTCTGAGCCAGAGCCAAAGTCGCGCTTCATTATTAGCGCGGTTCAGAATTGTTCAGCACTGCATGACTGGACTGAACTACTGCCTTGCGAGGGATGATTGACATTGAGCAGGCTGATGTCTCAGCTGTATAGTGATGTCAACAGCATGCGCAGCAGACCAGAGCAGCAGAAAAACGCATTGCGTACTTTCGTCCCCAGGTCCTGTGCTTGTGTCCAAGCCTGCCGGTAATGGCTGTGCTGATGTTGGTGTGAAAGGGCTGCCACCTAGGAAGGCTGGCCTGTCCAGAGGCTGCTCCCCTGATTGACTACCGTCTGCAAATTACATTCCGCGTTACCTAACAAGCAACAAATGTTTGTCCAGCAAGCAAATGCATATGGCCATTCCAGATTGCTAGACAAGCTAGCTGCCAACACGCGCACAAATTCAATGGTTGACATTTGTGGCTCAGTGATGAGGTTGATGTAAGCAAAACAGTGTAGCCACATACAGGCTATCATAAAGCTTACTTGCCTGCACGTCTTGCATCTGGCTGTGCACTGCTGGGGTTAGGTTGCTTCTGCTTCTGGCTAGTAGCAGGTGAGGCAGACCTGACAACCTCTGCACTTCCTGATCTTGAAGGGCCTGCTTGGCTTGAGCCCTGCAGCTGCTTTGCTGCAAAGCGTGCATTCCTTGCAGCCNCAGCCTGCAGACAGGATTCAGATGCAGCCGCTCGCCAGTCAACCAAGCTCCCAATAGATGTCTGGAGCGTCATACTGCAAAAGTTATGCCCTGCCATACTGACACCACTTGAAGGCACGTCTGTGATAGCTCGCAACATCATCAATGCTCAGTTAGCATGCCATGACTGCCACAAAGCTTGTGAAGCTGCCTGGCATGCATTGGCAGCTTTGCTTGAAGCAGACTATGCACAGTGCACTCACACAGAGGCCTCCCCTCAGCACCGCAGTGGTAGATGGTCCAACACAAATGCCAAACAGATGTTGCCGTGTGTAGCATGGTTTTCCAATCCTTTGGCGGTGGTAGGACATTTGCCGCAAGACCAGATCCCATGGAACCAGATTGTGTCAAGGCCTATGACTGTCAAAAACGATGTGCTGAAGGACGCCTGCAGGCTTGCTAGTGAGCAGGTGTCAGGAACCAAAGCTGTTCTTGTGCTGCGTCTGCTGAAGTACTTTGGTCTTGAAAGGCCATGTTCAGTGCCTGCTGTGGTCACTCTGGCTGTCAAGCATGAGAAAATACCATATGCATATTTCCAGGCCAATCAGCCCTCCAATGTCCATATTGCTGTGTCAACAGCTTACAAAGACCTCACACAGACTCAGCTACACCCTCATAGCGTCAGCTGGTTTGAAGTCAGGAAGGTTCTAGCATCCCGATTCAGCACAGTGACAAGCTTATTGCAATATGCAAGCAAAGTGCTACCTCAGGCTAGGCCATGCAGCTCCACAAGAGTAGGGCTCTGTGTATGTGGCAACACTGCAGCACAGACCTGCCAGCAGAACTGCTGCCGACGTTGTTGTCAAGGCCCCTGCACTCGTCATAATCGTCACGGTCGAGAAGTCAAGTGAAGTACTTTGTCCATAGTAGGCGTCGTGAACTGGCCATGCCTATTGACATGTGTGGGTATGCACCCAATGTGATACGGTCTGCTAAGGCAGGTCCTCAGGGTTCGTGGTACTGTCCTGCAAGAAGCTGCCAACTCTTGATGAGCATGCAGACAATAAACTTCAAGTTTGTGCAGTGCTCCATTTATGTGTCATTCCACAACCATCAGCTCCACCATGTGTTCATTCTTGTACAGATTTTCTAGCTGCCACAAAAAATGGCAATCAGTGTATGGTGCTTACCATCACAGCATGCTATGACCTCATAAGTTCAATCAAGAAGCTTAACCATCAACCAGTCACGCATGTCTTCTTCAACCGCCCGTCCGACTTGAACGAGACAAGCAAGAAGCACCCATGAGAGCTTTGGAGCCTGACGAGTCNTATGCAGCGTTATCACTGTCACCTGCAGCACGCAAGGTGACGAGCAGGTATGCCCACAGACATCCACAGGATTGTATCATGTATTCCTTGAACATACTTGCCAAGCACACAGCACACATAAGCTGTCAGCAGTGTCAAAGCTACATCGCATCGATGCAACATAGCACAATGTGAAGCCTTGGCAGACTGCAGAAAATCAGATTGCTACAGCCCTGGTCTTTGAGCAGTCCACACCTGAGCAGCAACATTGTCAGTGCAGAGGATGCTTCTTTCCAAGCACTGCATACCTATCAATACCTCTCCATGTAACGCTTGTACAGCATACAGGTCAAGTGTTCCGAGCACGTCCAATGCATTGTGTTGACAAGACTCCTGTGAGCTGAGTNATATGTCATTATATGTCATTATATGTCATACAATTGCAAAGGCATTGCGCATCAGCACCGATATGCTCGCCCATCTTCAGAGTCAATTACTCTCCGTGTTTTGTAGCTGTCTTGTTGTGATCAGCATGCTTGTTACATGTGCTGGCATTGACAGCTGCTGTAGTGTCTCTCAGCTCCCGGATAAGTTTGTATGTGTGAGGCCTTTGCCTTTGCTCAGAGGGTAAACAAGATGGCTGGCAGCAAGCAGTGCACTGCAAGGAGGCATGATTTCATCTGACACACAGATCACCCAGCCAGTTATGCTTCAGCCCAATTGCATTGGGCAGCAGATGCACATTTCAGTGTCTTCTGATGACTGTTGGAAAGTGTGCTGATTTGCATACTGCTGTTGCTGCATGTGAACTGCATCGAGGGTATTGTAGTCTGCACACACGTCANTGGCGTCCTTTTGCATGTTGCATGTTGACGTCAACTGCAGGGGCTTTAGCTGGCATGAAGTCTGCTGTGANGCACGTGTGTCATTTGCCAGCATTAATCATGCTATGTTACTTATGCAATGCAGGCAGGCATTCTGCCTAGTGCATCCCAGATATTCACAAGCACCTTTTGGCGCATCCCCTGTCTCAGCTGCACTTGTCTTCTNCCCCGCAACCATATTCCACACCTGCAAGGTAAGCAAGACGCCCATGCTGATGACGGGACCACCATAACACGTCAGGAGTGACAGAGCAGGTCTTGCCTTGGTATGCTGGTGTACGTACCTGGAAAAGCGTGGGCTGCGGCAATTTAGACCGCTGGAAAAACTCAACTGCTTCAGCACCGCTGACGAGTCCATCCCGGTCCTTATCAGCAACCCGGAACCAGTTGTCAAACAAGTCGATATCTGCCATGCTGTTGTGTGGATGCCGTTGATATCGCCAACCACTTGTGGCAAGCACAACACAGATCTGGAAGCAATACGTAACAGGGACTCGGCCCCTACAATACGTAAGTCAGTACTGGCGATGCTGTATGCTCTGCGCGACTGTCCCGGAGTCAGCTGCAGGCTTGTGATCGAGAGGTGACTAACTTTACGCTTTTGAGCTCGCACTTACGCCGTAGCATGCCAGCTTCAGCATCAACAAGCAGTGAGCCTGTAAGAGCCTACAACATTCCGCGCAAGTATTANCACCGCAATGTAGCTTGATCTACGTACCTTCAAAGCCTTCACGGCACCTGAGTCTGGTGGGTCATGCTACAGGCCAACTGCATACGATAGCGCAGTCATGTACACAATGTTCCGTCTCAAGTTTCGTATGAAAGGACATACACATTTGTTCGCACGAGGGGGGTGTGTTAATTCAGGTTCAAACCTCCTTACGGTGACTTTGCAAGCTGTCCGTTGTCAGGCAAGTTGACCCTCACNGCAAAGTCCACACCCACATACTGAGACCCCGTAGGTGTTATGACTGTTTTCTCTGTGAAAGGCAAGAACCCAAGCCCTGCCTCCACNCTGGAGGAAGCCCAAGGTATCTGTACTTCATATCGTTGCGATTGTGCATGATGCCTGTGAGACTACAGGCTCTGTAAGGACTGCTCTGGCTGTGCTTGGAGCGAAACGGAAGACGCTTGTACTGGTACGAGATTAATAAATGTTGGAAACAGGCAGTCATGAGTTGTGACTGGTCATCTATCTATCATGACACCACTATTCCTGTAGGGCAATTTACTCACACATTTAGGCAATACAGGGGATGAATCTGCTGCAGCCTTGGCATTGCTAGCCATTGCAAGGTATCTGCTGATTCCGCAGCAGCTGCTATTTTGAATGCACAGACAGAAGCCTGGGTAGAGCAAGTCACACAAGCAGTCTTCAAATGCGGTCAGCTTTTTACTGCGGGCAGCAAATCATTGTCCTACATCCTGCTGCAAACAGTGATGTGGTGTCACTAACAGTGTGTGGCTCACATAGCCGCTGTCAGCTTGGCAGAACTGTCATGTGATGTTGCCCCATACATGGAAATATTGAATGACATCATTACTGAATCCAGTGGTGTCATCTCTGCAGAGAGCGACCACGTGACCGGGATAGGGAGCGTGAAAGAGACAGGGCAGGTAGCGATAGAAAGCGTGAAAGGGATACACCATCCCATCGTGATGATGACAGGTAATGTGTCACATCTGAGTTGCATGCTTGGTTGACAGCTGTGTGGTGCCCAGGACCTTTCGTAAGTACGAGAGCTTGGTATCACCCTTCCCTCTGCTNAGCTTGCTGGAGCTGTGCTACGTGACATGACTCCCTACTGCAGCATGTCTAGTAGGCCTTCTGTGTGTGACAATATAATGCATTGTGACAACATAAAAGGGTCGCAAATTGCAGCAGTCTTGCATCCAAGTTTGACTTTGCAGCATGCAGATGTACCTTGACACCTACTAGGGTCATGCATGCATACCTTGTAACTTGCTGCGTGGGTGCCATTGGCACTGTGAAACCTTGGAAGCAAGGTGGCAAGAAGCACACCTGGGCAACTGCCTGTGTGTGCTTGCAGCGTCTTGTGGGTGACAAAATCGCACCCAGCCAATTTTATCAGCTCATCAAGCAATGTATTGGTTGGCACACAGCGAGAGTGAGGTCACTGCCAGGGGTTGCATCATCAAAGACAGTATTGACAGGCAACACGCTCAAGTTAGTTGAGCCGGAGTCAGCGATCATGTCTAGCCTGATGCAAGGGAAGAGTTTGATACAAGTGCAAATAGGGAAGCACAAATGATTGAAGNTACTGCATGTTCATAAAACATAAAACAAGAGCATGCTGTTTAGTGTGGAAGCTGCCTATTCTTACTTTGGCTTGATCCACCACTGGTGTAGTGTTTAGGCTGCAGGGCACATGCANGCATCCATTGCAGCAAAGCTGCTGCTGCTAGCAATTTCAGCAGCATTGGAGGGGGGTGTTGGGGTCTCAGACATGGCTTGGCTCTCAAGCTGAGGGGTAGCACCACCTGTAGCACTAGGGCGCAGAGCTCAAATACATGTTTGGAAGACAGTGGAGCTTGCAGCCTTGAGAACCAGGGCTGCTTGTGTGAATATGATTTTTATAGACAGAAGACCTGCTTCTGAANTGGCCGGGACAGTCAAATACGAGGTAGTCATCATCGCCATAGCCCTGCAAATGACCAACAGCTCACTGCAAGTCACAATTTCCCCCAGCAACTTTGTGAGAAGTTGTCATCAACACGAGTTTGGATCAGATGCAGGTATGCAGGTAACAGCTGAGAGGTGCTGCCAGGCGGGATGCGGGCAAAATGAGCACATGATGGCAGCCTGAAGCGAGTTAAGACCTCAGTAAACTAGCCTGTGCAGCTGTCAAGCGCAACATATCTGCTACANGTTGCGTCGTGCTGCATGTGCATATGGTGGCTGGATTAAGTTCCTGTTTGCACACTGTGGCGCTGCACNCACTTTGCCCTGTCTACAGCTACCTGTCTCAGAGCTACTTGGGCATGTGTCTTGCTGAGTCACTCGTATGCTCATGTGTCTCATTTTCTGCTGTGCGTCATGCAAGTTACACAGCCATCGTCGCGTGCGCAACACATTGTGTTGTGCTAATCATACTGTGAAATGTAGTTCTTGAATGTGTATGCTTCTTGCTGTAGTTTTTGAGCTCACCTGTGAACCTGTTTCACTTGTGTTTGGACTTTTACACATTAGAGCAGATGCTTACAGATACTTACAAATCTGCCTGTACCTGTGCAGGTGCCCTTAGCATGCTGGTGCTGATCATCACGTCAGGTTATGCCATAGTGAGAACCAGCATANCTCGCAGGGTAGGGGTGGGGGGTTCAGGGATGTGAAGCTGGATGCAGGTGATGCCATCTGTGAGCGATCCAGCTTGTGACTTGTGCTGGGTGAACCAACTGGCAAGGGGGGATGTATTCCATTCGCAGTACTGGTATTACTGGCGGCAGGTTGACTCAGGGGGGCTGCATTACCAGTTGCTGGCGCTTGGGATGGAGCAGGTCCCAGAATGGATGAATTGGGATTGCGGCCAGCGGGCAGCATGTGGGCTTCAGCTGCTGCAGATGAAGTTGCAGGTNCTGGGCATACTGGATCTCGCCCTTTGCATATGGTCTCAGAGCAGTGGTTATCAATGAGCTGACAGCCCCTGACTGGTCACGAATTCAGTCAGGGACATCTGAGACTGTAGGAGCATATGCTCTCAAGCAGTTTGGCTTCTTCACCGGGCGGTGCGCACACCATCAACTGCAAGGGAACAACAGTCATCATTGGCCTATGCAAAGAGACCGACTTACAATCATGCATACACTGCCGCCGCTGCTGTGAGTGTTGAGCATGAGGTTCCTCTCGCAGCTGCTNGACTGGCTATTGCTGAGGGCCGAGGCTGTTCGAACACATGTCCTGCTTCAAGGCAGCGCCAATCACTGCTTGCCAATCTCAGTATATTGCCCTTACGCTAATGCAGTCCTGACTTCCGGCGCAACAACGCATGTGGCATCGCGACGACCGCTACGCGACCAGCATGGCAGAAAGGTCAACTGGGAAGCTGCTTGTGTTGACTTTACTTTGTTGCTGATCTTAGTCACCGAGCTGGCCGCTGAAATGCGCTGCGAAGCATGTGCAGGACCACATCCCTGGTCGCTGCGTGATTTTAGATTCTCTATGATGCCGCAATAGTGACACCGTGGTCTTACTGTCTGCTGAGCTTTGCGTCTGGCATACCGTGTCAAGAGCACAGTGTCTGATCTGAGGAACCGCTGCTTTGTGCAGACGCGTCGCCNGCACAGTGCTCACAATGTCAGTGCTGCTGAAAATTGTGCCACATGTGCAGCATAGTGCTCCCAATGTCACTGCTGCTCAAAACAGTACCATGTTTAGCGTCGTGGNACCCTTACATGCTCAACGCTCTGAGATCATGAGCTTCTGTGAGTCAAGCTCATTGCGACTGTTACCTTGCATGACAGTCAAGTTTTCAGACACAGTGAGCTGCATTTACTTGCTTTACATATGCCTTGCGTCTGGTACATGTGAAGGATTGGCCACTCATTGGTGAACTGCAATCTTGAGACATGTGGCATGCGGACTCGATGACACAGTTGTTGAGGGTGTTGGCGCTGTGCTCAAACACACATGGTTGTGTGACAGTGCCAATGGTGCACTGACAGTCACAAAGCATCATCAACTGGTGCAGATAGTGGTCTACACCAACTGTCGTCGGAATGGACACTTGATGGCACGAGCNCTGCTTGCCTGTCAAGTGACAAGCAGACATATGACTGACGGCGACATGCATATACAGATGGCCAAGCATCTTCAGCAACAGGCCAACCTGATCTGGTGACTGCGGCCAGTGAAGGGCTGACACTCCACCAGACTGGTTTGTCCATCTGCTGCCACGGAAAGTAGCTTGAACTCTGTTGTGGCAGTCTTGGCNGAGGGGTCGGTGCATTGCTGCCAATGATGTCTTGTTGTATTGACACGCAGGGAGGTTTCTGATGTCTGTAGTGTGTGAATGCCAGGCTGCATGATTTTATTCAAGTTTGATATTTTTTTTGAAATACTGCATCTGCTGCGGAATCGTTTCTTCAACACAGATTGGGTGCTGTGTGTTTGTGGTTGCACTTACGCCTTTAGACAGACTGTCATGCCATGCGATATGTGGACTATCTGTATGCCACTGCGCGTGCAGCCTTTCGAAGTCGCTCACAGGGCCTGCTGACAAGGCCGGATGTACGTTTTTACACTCGAATAGTCGCTGGCAGGCGTTAAGGGCCAGGCCATTGTCATTTGTCGTATTGCTCCCTTTGTCAGACACGGTTCCTGATTGGAATAGTTGATCTTTCGCAAGTCTACCCATAAACATCCAGGAACAACCACCACCTTGAACCACTGCTTTCTTTGAANACAGGACCTTCAGGGGCAACTGTGAAGGCCACTGGGGCTGATCCCAATGACCCTGCCTTGCACGGCCTGCTTGATGAGTCAACAGCAAAGTTACACAGCCGTGGAAGCAGTCCCCCAGGAGGTGCGGTATGCTGTGTGTATGAGCACATTTGTAAACAGGATGCATGTGTACGTGTGTGATTTTGCCTGCTCATCGACGCATAATGCTAGTAGATAGTTGTGTGGTGTGGACATTCACAGAAGGCATCACAGGCAATACATGCCCTGAGAAGTCAGGTTTGATTTACTGGTCTGTTTGTTGGCAACATCCGTATAATCACAGATTGCGAGGCTTGTACATTGTTGCTTGAATTATTCCAAATGGTGGCAGCGTCTTATGCATGTATGAGTAGTACCAGTTGTTGTCAACATGACTGTGTCAGGCCACATGTCACTGCTTTGCGGCCGCAGGCAGCTTCAGCAGTAGGTTTGGCAGCCCTAAGGGNCATGGTACAACAGAGCCAGCTGCCAAATAGCTGCACAACTCTGACAATTGCTAACTGAAACATGCTAATATCTACAGATTGTATCATACAACAATGACGTAGGGATGCTGCGGCTGTGACTGCACAGGACTGGGCACACTAGTACCAACTGCAGTATCTGCTGCATTTGCCGTGTGATTGCGACTGTTGCGGAGGGCCTGCTCACGGTGTAAAACATCCAGCTGGGACTGATACATGGCTCTGACGAACAATGTATAGGCAAGCCCTGTGATAATGCCTGTCCATAGAGCAGATGCCAAGTTCATCTCGAAGAAAAGAATGCAGATGATCATTGCCACCCATGTAACTCTGATGCAGTCAAAGANCCGCCATGCATGCTATACATGTGGTAAGGCAGCCTTGGCATGTCGCAGTACTTGTTGAACCAGTCCTCTGACATGTCGTCTGAATGGTTGTTGTGGGCACATAGCAGCTGGGGTGTGCAGGGGCACCCTTTAATGGCGGGGTATGAGGGGATGATCGCCTCTGGGTCAGGATGGTGATGTGAGTCATCGTAGTGACAGGGGATGCACCTGGGGGCATCGGGATGGGGGTGGTGGCGCCAGCTGTTGGCTGTGTGCTCCCCAGTTGACCACCATACATTGTCTGCATAGCATGATAGCATAGCATGCTTGGCCTGACNGGCATTCGGCCTGACAGCCTCATCAGCAGCCAGACTAGGCATGAAGCCTCGATGGACCTTCAGTGTTGCTCTGAATGACCCTCATGCTCCAGCTCATGCTCAAAATGCTGTGCATGGCCAAACTGCATACAGGACAATGGCAAAGTAAGGCTTGCATGAGTAGCATGGGTTTGACACTCAATAGGCAGCCCAGGAATGGGACACGACCCTTCCNTGGGCAGGCTAAGCTGCAGTCACTGCCTGAGCACAAGAACCGTGATTTAAGTGATAAGCGTCGCATTGCCGGCTCCCCGTACGTGAAAGTGAAAAGCGCACACGTCAGGTCAGGGAACTCAGGTCGTGAAGTGTTATTTTTTTGTCTGAGAAGCTACAGTGTGCAACCTGAAGCGTTTGAGGGCGATGCAAACCAGATTGTTTCTTGAGAAACCGTTGAATCTGCTGCTGCAGCATCGCTCCGGTCACTCAACCGCCAGCAAGCCAGTTGTCTGAGCCAAATGGCTACCTGAGAAACCCTTTGCAACAAAACACACAGTACCGGAAAACTGCCGACCTAGGCACTGGCGGCTCAGCATTTGTCATACTTGCTGAAGATCTACATACAAAGCANGACCCGGCCATTGACATGTGGGCTGTGGGCGCCATTGCCTTTGAGATCCTGACAGGCCAGGCCTACTTCAGTCGGCAGGCCTACAGCGACAGCGACATCATCAGCATGCTGCTGGGCTTTGAGCCCCTCCCCAGCGAGAGCCAGCCCGCCTTCTGGCACCGCATCAGAGAGCCCGCTGCACAGCGCCTGGTGCAGAACCTACTTAGACGAATGCCAGGGCAGCGGTCTACCATCAATGAGGTATACTTCATCCCACTTGAATGACCCCTTGACTGCCAGTCCTTGCTCTGTGTCATGACTCCTTAGCAGTGTTGATCATTAGAGAACATAGCTGAAGCAATTATTTACAGATGTTAGTACATCAGGCTTTGCCTCTGGCCAGACAGGCAGCTAAGTGTCAGCAACACATCCTTCTGCACAGGATGCCAAGGAACTCTGGCTGTTCGTATAGTGCAGTCCAATGCAGCACGCTGTAGCACCTCGAGTACTTACATCCAGCTGTAAACCCTGCCTGCATGTGATGTGTTCATGCCCCTGCAGACCAGTGTAAATAGGGTATACAGACCCCTGTTGACATGCAAACACCGCTTCCTGTGTAAACAGCGTAGGTGTGTCAGTTGCTCTGTTGCTGAACTCTTGACTGATGTGACATGTGGCTGGAATACACACAGGTGTTGGCATCTCCTATCTTCAATATGTTCACCCAGCCCCACACGGCTCGGAAGCTATCTCGGCGTTCCCTGTGGAGTAAGGACTNTTACCAGGACAGCGTTGCTGTGTGCAACATGCTTCTGGTGTTCTCAGCCAAAGGAAAAGATGGCACAGATATGGTGCCTGTCATGTAAGGGTCAAGTCNACCTCAAGCTGTTGTTGCTTGCTCTGCAGCACTTGTGAAGCTTCTCAGAAAGTGCCTGAATCAGATGACTAGCAAATCTCGGCAGTTTGTGGACACCAGCCTCAAGTTTGAGAAGGAGGCCATTCAGCAGGTGCATGTTTTGCATTGCCTGTACAAACATGATCTTGCAAAAGTGTTGAGTAAGCAATTTGTCATGGTGGGCTGTGACATCACATGCTTGCTCAACAGCCCCATTCTGTGCTCATGCCTGCCAATATGCAATATTTGTATATCGCACAGCTCTTTGCTCTTTACACAGATGCCATGCTTCAGCCTACAGTGAAACTGACGTATTTTCTTCTCCTGAACGCCATTGCAGTGCTGATACAGTGTGTATACCTTTTCGCCAGGGTTGCTCTCCATGAGTCATGTGTAACANGTGCTGCGGTGTCCCTGTGAACCGCACACATTGCATGTTGCATGTCGACAACTGTAACGCTGGACAGCATGGTCAAGAAGAAGGCTGGAGGCACAAGGTGTTACTTTCTACTGTACTGCACGCAGACGTCAGGCTGAGATCCCTGTAATAGTACCTTTCCCTCCTGTGCTGACATGGCAACTCTTTTGGGAATGCTCAAACAGTAAAGTGCCAGCAAGTTTTCTTCTCAGCACATTGGTCAGCATACAATGCTGCCACGCAGAAAGGTCCACATGCAACATGTGTCACAACTGCAATCAGCGCATCAGCTGTGCAGTCGAGGCCCGTGCTCTGGTACAATGCCATGTGACATGAGTACAACATGCAGCAGTGCTGCTGGAGCGCAACGCGTTTGTACACCTACCCCAGTCCATTGGCAATGAATGCCATGCCGGCAGGGGCAGTAGCAGATGGCCTGGCAGGGGCAGTTCCGGTGAGCCCCATTTTGGCCATTCTTTGCCCCAGGGCAGGAGGCGCTGTCAGGGGCCTCAAGTGACTCACAGGCATGTTTGCCANATGCATCATCAGTTTGGATCAGTGCTAAGGCACTGAAACCTGAGAATCCTGCACCAGATGATGTGCAGCTGGATAGCCACAATGCGATGCTGGCATGAGAGAATGCTACTTGCATTTGGCGCATGACGTACCGCATGGAGTGGTGCAAGGTCTGACACAAATGTCCAAACAGACAGAGCAAGTCATCTCCTGCTCCAGTTGCTTGATACATGCCAGCCTGCACAGATAGACAAGTTTCACTGCAGAGTGTGAACTTCTCATGATATACAGCCACTGCAGTCATACGCTGACCAGGACAAGAGTTGACCAGCACACCAGCTGACCTTGATGGTGTGACTGTGTCCANTCAGGGGACATGCAGGCTGTGCACCAGATGGTGCCCACGCTGAAGTGGGGCGCTCTAAAGCTCTGCCGCACCTCAAAGGTTTGTGGATCGACTGTTTTGAGCATGTTGTCCTTCCCGCATGTAAGCACTGTCCCTGCACACAACCAGATCCAAAACCTGGATGCTGCAACTCCCCAGTGAAACCTCATGCATGCCCAATCAGTTGCTGTGGAGAGGACACTGCCATGCATGAGCATCAACAGGCAACTAGAAATCACCTTGAGCTCAACATCATGAGCGATCTTGTGTCATATACATCAATCTGTTGTTTGTCCATTCCATTTCACCATTCCATGCACGCATGCTTCCAAAATCAATTCAGCATGACTCATCCACGCATGACAGCGGGAGGATGCACTAGGTTTGGTGAGGCCAGCAAGGCAGCACTGCTTACCAAACTTGGCGCCAATCTGCACAGAGCAGATCTGCTGTGTGTGCAGCCCAGTCACTTCATTTGCCATCTTGCCATTCCTCAGATCCCAGAACCTGAGAGTGCCATCAAAGTGCCCCGAGCAGATCACATGCTCGTCCCGAGTGCATCTCACAGAGTTGCAGCTGCTGTGGCAAATGATGGTGCGTATGCAGAAGCCCTTCTGCAGATCCCACACCTTGATGCAGCGATNACCTCAGGAGCAGAGCCAGGATGCTTTTGAGAAGTTTGCCAAGGCCATTCAATCCCCTGCAACTTTGAAGAGTGCTAAGGTTCGCTAGTCTCATGCATGCTGCAAACCTGCACGTCATGTCGTCTGAGCCGAGCTGCTTCACCCAGACTTGCAGTGACACATCAAACCCCACTTGAGGGTATAGTAGTATTGCGCCACATGGCCTTGTGAGAGCCTGTCATATGCATGTTCTGCAGAGTCAATGAGTCTATCAAAGCACACCCACCAGCGTCGTCAGGAGCAGGGGCTGGTGCAGAGGAAAGGCTAAAAGACCGGAGCAAAACTGGCGAGGTATCGCCCTCTCCTATTTTTCCCAGCCTTATGCCACTGGCTTTCATCACAGATTCTTGTGCGTACTCACACAAGCATGAAGCATCAAAATTCACTTCACACACCTCACCACCCTAAATCCATAGCTTCTGCCCTGCGCAATCTGTTTCGGCACCGCTGTTTGCCATTTGATGATCCTCTTACCAGCTCCCACAGCAGACACGTCTGCTGCCCTGTCACACAGAAAACTTTGTGCCACATGCTTGCAGGGTGTAACAGTGGTCTCACACGCAAGCAGTGCTGGTGGCCGCTTGCATGCCGGTGCAACGCGTAAGCAGCTTGGGGATGGAGAAGCCAAGCAGCGGCGTGTTGCTTACGGCTCGGATGTCATCAAGGATGAGCTGCGCAAGGGGGCTGGCGGCCCTGCAGGGGCTGGCCCTGAGCAAGTTGGGGATTCTTCCGAAGATGAAGATGAGGACACTGTGCCTGCAGCTCGGCTGCACAGTATCACCAGGTACAACCTCAACGCCTGAGGTCAGCTCCAGGACATGCTGCTGTTGCTTACCAGGANAATGCACTCATTGCAACATGTGATACCTGTGATGCTCGCCAGCGGCGACTTGCTGAACTGCTTGTTGTGGGGGTGTAAGCAGCTTCCAGGCGTAGCATGCTGTGGTCAAAGCATTACCAAACTGTGCAGTGCGGGCATGTAATTCAAGACGTTGCCAGTCATAAGCATTCTACATTCTCAGTTGTAGCATGCTGTGGTCAGAGCATTACCAAACAGTGCAGTGCAGGCAAGATGGCAGGGTGGTATGTACATACCAGCAGGGGTTACCACAGCCAGTACCCAGTTCTTGGGGTTGACCTTGATGCCATACTTTGTGAAGTTCTCAATGACCAAGCGGATTGTAGTGCAACAGAATAGCAGCATCACCAGGTTNACCTCACGATGGTAACAGCGCTGCAAGCAGTCCTTTGCTTGCAGGGACCTGGACAGGCAGGAGGCGGAGATCAAGGAGAAGCTGAAGCAGGAGAAGAAGAGGGAGGAGCGCAAAAACCGTGAAGCCTTCAGCCAGCTGCTGCAGCACATGCTGATATGCTCTTTTGCTGCAGCCTGACACGTTCGAAGCAGTGAAGATCAATGTGTTCAACATGCTGGTTGAGCTGGCTCAGACATTTAACGAAGAGCAGCTTGACTTTTTGTTCAAGAAATTTGAGTCCAGTGCGGCCAGGAGCAACTCTGAGAACAAGCAGGGCATGCTCCTGCTCTTCAGACTTGCCAAGTTTGATCAACAGGTAGATCAGAGGCACATGGCGTCTTGTGAAGACAAGTCAATCAGTATGCAATGCTCTCATGACACTGTTGTCCAGCACTCAGTGACCTTGCNAGCAGAGCTTAGATGCAAAGGCTCTTCTGTTTTGCATGCTGCAACAGATTTATGGGAGAAGAACCTCACATCTGGCCAGCAATGCGTCTGAGGCCTGNCAACCAGCAGCTCTGCAAAGATGCAGCCCACACTCCACATGTCAATCTCTGTGTTATACTCTTCTGCGCCCAACAGAAGTTCTGGCGGCCTGCAGCACAGCACAGCACAGGACAGCACAACACAACCCAGCCCAGCTGCACAGCATGCTCAGCATAGCATTTTGAAACACACAGCGCGGCACGATGTAGGCATACACTACCACTAGAAGTGCGAGAGACACCGTGCCACTGAGACCCTTGGCCTAGCACCACTAGGACAGCATGGTTAGTGACTCAGGATGCGCATGTGTGCAGCAGCAGCAGCTGCAGCAGCAGCAGCAACTGTGTAGGGAAGTCTAGTTCTGGCTTGAGCTCAGCAACAGCAGCAGCAACAGCAGCAGCATCAGCAGCAGCAGCAGAGCAGCAGCAGCAGCAGGGCAGCAGCAGCAGCAACGGCAGCAGCAGCTAGCGGCAACATCACTTCCCTTTGATGCTGCATCTGGTGCATGTCATGACAGCCGCTACAAAGGCTTGCATGGACCCAAGTGCCTGAGACCTGGTGACAAGACCGAGGTTGTCTTTCTGGGCACTGGGTCTGCAGAGCCTTCCAAGTACCGCGGAGCAACTGCTATACATCTCAGGTCAGCGCACATGCACAATGCTGTGATCAAACGCTAGACAGGCGTTGTAGTGCACAGAAATTCTGCCGCAGTTGCAGTCAAGCCTTGGTAGCCTTGTACTGCCAGGTTCTGGACATTGAAGCGAGGAATCTATGCATCNAGCGAGTCACCACCTACTGCAGCCTCTTTGCCGTCTGAGGTTGCTGACTCAGCAGACAGCAGGTGTGACTCAGCGCAGCAGGCTCAGCAGGGAGGCACATGGGCTATGCCCAACGAGGGTGCGGCAAGTGGCATGTCGCCAGCCAGTCATAAGCTGGTGGTGCAGCCCAGGCATGACTACACCCAGTCATCACATGGCTGCCCCAGATGCCCAGCGAACTTGTGCAAGGTAAGCATGTAGCACCCATAAGCTGTCTTTCTCAAGTCAGNTGATCGTGGCTATGTGCAAGCTGTTGGAGGTGAGCACGCAGTTGCAGACCTCGCAGCAGACCACTGTAGTGTAGCAGAAACAGCATCTGCTGTATGCTTGAATCAGTACAGTTTGTCCTGGATGCTTCTTGGCAGATGTTGAACGTTTTTGGCAACCTTTGATGCTACATCTTTCCATGTAGCAAACGTTTTCGTCTATTCCACCACCAGCCGGCTGCTAGCACTGTGCCACCAACTATGATAGCAGCACCAAGCAGCATCTGTAAATGAGCATTCAAGAGTTGGCTAAGTTGCAACAGATATAGTGTGTAGAAGATCACTTGGTGCATAGATCATGGCGACGACCAAAGAGTGTAGGCGTGGAAAGGACAAATGCCAAAACAACCCTGTATACAGGATAGCAGCACAGCATCGGAACAGAGCAAGTATCTCTTAGCTGTTTGTGTTACCTCGCTGGTGCTGTAGCTATCTGCAAATGAGGCAAAGCCATCCGATGCTGTATTCCCTGAGCCTCCAAACAAAACAGTGGGCAAAGAGGTGCCTAGCTTGCTGAGTGCTTCATGTGTCTGCGCATAGTCTTTCAAAAACTTGCCCTACAATGCAAAGCCTTCTCAGCAGGCAACAATACTATATTAGACATGATCTCGCATTATGCGATATCACTGCAGAAAGCATCCAACATCTATGGCCTGTGACAAGAGCTGTTGCAGGCAGACTGGCTCGAACGCAAAAAGACAGGCCGCATAACATGCAATGCTTGTGCTGCTAGCCATGCAGGTCAAGAAGCAAAACATATGGAGCAAGTCACCAATACAAAAGTTGTGTATATGCAGTGTTCACGATGCACTACAGCCAAACATTGCATCAGACACAGCCATGGGCACAGGCTTGCTTGCCTGATCTGCGGCATACATTTCAACCAGGCTCTTAATTTCAGGATCTTGCAGGAGCGCCTGATCTTGTGGAAGTCTGCCTTGTAGAAGATCCCTGCGGCATAGTCCGCACTTGTCAGCANCGATGTGGAGCACTGTATTGTGACAAGACCTCTCGCCGCATCAGGCCGCAGCACAGCTCAGGCCGCCTGTGATACTCAACACTCAGTTCATGAGCTGCACCCATGCTTGCGTGGAACAGCAAAGTTCTATGCAGTTTGAATTTTGACTGATGCCTAGCATGTGGTGTATATTGAATGTCTGTTGGGCCCCTGTTGGTCCCCAGGCCATTCAAAAGATAAATGATTGAGTTGGTTGATTGATATGCTGCTGACCTGCAGAAGGTAGATCTTCTCTGGTGACACAACTCTGAAGCAATAGCGCAAGCCCTCCTCATCGGCCCCCGCCTTGATGGTACTGGTCAGAAGTTTGACTGTGTTCTGTGGCGTCTTCCTGTTGTCAACTCTCTCCTGCAGTGCACACAAGCTTGTTGCTAGACCCCAACACTGGAGCTAAGTTTTCAAACATTTTAAGTTTCAAAGGTTTGTGAAGGATTTCCAAGTTGTTTGAGTTTTTTGTAAGTTTTTTGTAAGTTTTCTGAGCTAAACTCTTGACTGCTGGGCAGCAGCTTCTCTGTGTTACATGACGTCATGCTGCTGTCAACTGCTGGTGAGCGCTCTGAACCCTTCCAATGGAATGAACCAATGGGAATTTGAAAATTGTGGCTGTCTCAGTAGTGAATATCTACAGCTTGTGACAGTTGCTACGTCACAAANGCAGCAAGTCTGAAAAGGGCCACGTCAAATAAGCCAACGGTTGACCTATTGATTTTGGCATCACGTTTTGAAGGCTACTGTGGTGATAAAAATACGTGGGGAGGCACAGTTGCAAGCTCAATGTAAGCTTCAATTGCTCTGTGACACAGAGGTTGCTTATGGGTGAGACAGGGTCATGAGCTCTGATATGCCACATGGTGGACAGGTGCTGTGATGTCAAAGCAGATGCAACTTCAAGCAGGGTATGCACACATTGACACTACCTGCGCAGGGCTGTTTCGGTAAGGCCCTCCCGCTTGAAATGCCATGCCAGCACTACTGCATCTTCAATCGCCAAAGCCAGTCCTTGACCTGAAAGCGTTGGACCAGTGGACATCAGCAAGCATCAGGATGAGGTGACATGTGCCAACAGATTGACCACAGATCATGAGTACTAGTCCTTGTTTGAGTGCAACAATGTGAGCAGTGTGGCCTCAACCCCAGGCCAGATGCATAAGACCTGTCTTCACATAAAGTAGCGCCTTATTGAGTGGTGTTAGCTGCTGAACATGCAACGTGATGTTGATTTGGCGTTCCTTCAAACTTAGGTACACAAACCAGAATCATTGCCTTTGTTGAGCTATAGGTTCCTGCAAGAGAGATCCTGTGCAAGACTGTTACATAGTGTTGGCATGTGCATTGATCATGAAAGCAACTGGTCACACATACAATGTGTTTGCTTGACCTGCCCTTTGGCATGTTCGATTATTTTGCAAGGTGTTACATTCCCAGCATTCCTGACCAGAAAAAGGTGCACCATGTTGGGAGCCAGTAATGCTCACCGTTTGGGATTGTCGCATGAGCAGCATCCCCCATCAGTGTGACCCTGCCCTTGCCCCACTGCACTGCAGGGGATGCATCTGTCCCCTTGCTGACTCCAGCTTCGCTACCTGAAGTGGCATCATCACCTGCTGCAGCACCTATTGGATCCTTCTCTGAGTTGCTCCTGTTGCTCTGAGTTGCTGTAGAGTTGCTTGGGGCATCACTAGATGCCCCCTCTGCCACAGGGCACTCTTGTGGCAACGTTGCATCCACTGACAGCACCTCAGCAGCCACCACCTTGGTCGCTATCTCCTGTGCTGGAGGACCCACATCAGCTCCTGGCTGCTCTGCAGATTTCTCTTGTGCTCCAGACGCTGGTGTTGCGGCGTGCAAAGTNCAATCAGAAGCAGCAGATAGCACAGCGCACAGAGAAGAAGGCAAGCTCATTCATACTGTTCTGCATGCATGGTCAAGGAGTTTGCCGCGTTAAAGACTGCCTATAGAAAGGATACAGTGACACGCGCTCTAGTGTTTTCTAGGCAGCAGTAAGCATGACCTGCAGTGGCATGATCGTGTTTTTGGGGCTGTAGATGCCAATTTGGTGATGTCATATGCAGATTGATGAGGCTCGCCTGGGGTACAAGCCAGTGGCGAGGCATGTGGCAGTGCTCTTCTTCAACATTTCTGAGCTGGCTAACATTGAGCCCATGTACCAGTACTCCCTTGTCTGGTTTGTCAATCTGTTTGAGGATGCCATCAGAAAGGTGGGCACAAACCATAATTTACATGTTATAGGGTAGTACGTTTTGTGAGCTGTGCATGTATGCTATCATCTGCACATAGACAGTCGTGATTGACACCACTATGCTGCCGAAGAAGATGCTCAATAGCAGCTGCCTATGTTGCCTGTGTGTACTGAGTCATCTGTGTCGTTTCAGGTAGTCTTGACTCTGACGTTTGGTACATGCCCTAAGCATNACAAGGTCAGCTGCTGCTGCTGCACTGTGTCTCATTTTGATTGTAAAAAATGCACAATGCAGTGATGCATTTGCCAATGAATCATTGGCAGGATCATAACTTCTTCATTGCTGGCTTTTGCCTGCCCAAAAAATCCCCATGTGATCACCACCCCTTGTGTGCAAAGATGGTCTGTGTGTTTCAGTCGTGCAGTTTCAACACAGGTGTAGTAGAGTACGGTTGTATAACAGCAGGGTGTGACAATTTGACCGCATTGACTTATTTGTATGCTGGCGCGCTCACAAATCTTACGGCTGATTGTGACTGGTATGCAATCACCAGTTGACTACTGAGCCAAGCTCTATATGATGCTCTTGCAGGTCGGACAGCAGCTGTGCAGGGTTGCTGTTGCTCTTGAAGATGCCTTTGGAGAGCCTCAGGATGTTGAGGGTGCCTTGGTTGGCTCTGAAGTCTTCATCGTGCAAACACGCCCTCAGCCACTGTAAAAGGCTTGTAGAGTTTGTGGCCTGAATCAAGACCAGGGACTTGGCATACAGCTGTGTGTGCTTCTGCCAACACAGCAACATGGGAATTGTTGTAGACAGCGCAACGGATGTGACACAACAAATGTGGTTGACAACGATTGAGGTATACAACTGGATTCAGGCTTCACATCACTGAACTTTTACGCAAATCTAAATGCAGGGGTGCAACACCAACAGCGTTGTACTACAGTCTGATGCAACCACGTGCTTCGCTGCAACATGTGAGCGGGCGTGTGTATTATAGTATCAATGTGTAACAGGAGCAAACTTCTGGGGTACAGGAACACTTTCCTATTGCTGTTCACAACGCATGCGCATCAAATGTTTACGGTTTATGGCATCTTTATGTATGGCAGTTCAGCCTCTCAAAATAAAAACTTGTCACATACGGATGCCAGATTCTGNCACAAGCATACTGTGCCAGTGTTCTGAAGTCCTTTTGTGTCTATTGCACTGAGACCTCACCATTTCAATCTCAAGTCTATCTCTGATGTCCGGAATGACTTTCTCGACTGCTTTCCACAGCACTTGGCTCCTTTCCTCTTTCAGCTCCTCATACTCCTTACTGCCCCTGGTGAGACCTTGCCACAGCTCAAAGGGCTCTGTGGCGGGAGTGTATGCATGCAGAGTGTGCTTCCCTTTGGGGGCAAGGCCGGGATCCATCACAGATGCAATGGAGATGAGCACAACATTGGAGGAAAAGCTGTCAGGGTAAATCGAGCAGGACCTAGACCTGCACCACAATTTGGCAGCACTCCAGATCCTGGAAGACTGCATGCGCAAGCTAGCAGTGTGCCTTTGCCCGGGGGTATATCTCGGCAACAAGGGGGTTATGCGGTCCCTGATAGACTGGCTCTTAGCAGCTCAGTGCCCCCAGGCAAGCGGCCAAATCACTGGCATGTCCAGCAATGAGTCATTGCACAGAATGCCTTTAGGGATGTTTGTCAAATCAGAGATCGTCTGNCACTGCTGGTACAGTGTTACAATGTCAACCAAGTCACAGCAGCGCAATGTGGCGCTGGATGTCTTCGTTATGATAAGAGACAGGTGTGCATGTGCTGTGCTGTGCTGACTGTGCTGTGCTGTGCCACACATTGAAACATTTGGTGACCTTGACAGGCAAATTGCCGCAAGTGCAGCTCAGCAGCGTGCTTGCACCCGAACAGCTCACATGCTGNACTCCCTGACCTGCCAGCACAGCTTGCAAGGCCGGCGTCAAAACACAGCCCATGTAATTCCCAGTTAGAGGAAGTCAAATTAGCTCGTCACAACACTAATGCAGTCTCTGTTTTAGTCGTCCCCATCTGTCCTGAATTGTTGTAGTTATTTGGCTGCACATGTTGTTTATGTCCCATGCCTGTGTTGACGACGTTTGCAGCAAGGTTGAGCTGAGAGGTACCATTCACAGTTAGCTCTGACTGCAGCACATTGACTGGCACTGACAGGCTAGGATGAGCTGCAGCCAGAACTCTCAAAAAGACTAGCAGGTGACTCAACGTAGACTGCATTGTATTCAGCAAGCATCAGGCTTGGATTGTACTTGCAGGTGATTTGGTGTTGTAGTAACCAGAGCTGCGCCTCACAGCTTGTTATGCAGCTGCTTTCATAATTGAAAAAAGCTTATGCTATACACGCAAAAGCTGCATGATGGCAGACTGCAGCCAAGTCACTTACTGCTGAAAGAGCTTCAGCAAGCATTACTGCAAGATGCATGCAAGTCAAGTGCTGATTTAGCATGTCGAAAAGATGGTGCGGACATGCAGGGCTTGACTGGGCAGTTCCCTGCTGTCAGCCAGATGGCATGTGCAAAGATGTCAGAACTCAGGCTGGCTGGCNTTCTTGCACCCAATGTCCTTGCACGTGATATGGGCCTGATACCAAGCATCATGCCAAGTCAGGGACACAACACAGCTAAACAGACAGCGCAAGCCCTGTAACTCAGCTCACGGTATCTGCAAGGCATATGTGTCAGCAGAACAAGCGAATCTGCAGCAAGCAAGAAGCACGATAGAAACAAAGCAGCATGACAGCAAAGAATGTGGCTATATGCCATACTCGAGATGTGAGCCAGGACGAACGGTGTTGCCAACGGCTGGCATGTGGTTGAGCTGCGGTCTGAGTGTGTGCTGAAGAACGGCTATGGGTGCCTGAAGAGCAACACGTCACAAAATCCTTGCACCCCTCGTGTTGTTGCATGTGATCTTCTTGCCGTCCCACCAGAGAAAGCAGGCTGCTTGAAATNGGGCCACCCAAGGGGCATGCAGCAATGCTTCACGTAATGACTCGACGCTTCTGCAGGAGCTTCCCTTGTCTGTGATCACCTGCTGTAGGCCTGGCCATGCGTACAACGACTTGCGAACTACTGATACATAGCAGGTCGAGGCAGTAGGCTTGCCTTTGCTCTGCTTTGATAGCGCATGCAGGCTGCACATACTGGAGCTTGAGCCCCATGGACACCCTTAAGCGCGCCAAGCCTGACAAGGACACCGCAGCATCGGACGATGACGAACAGTATGCCTGCTGACAAGCGCTTTCTGCGCTCGTTTTCTGCTTGCTTGCAAGCATTGCGCTGCAGAGACTCTGTTGCTTCAGGTATGAGGAGTACGTTCCTATCAAGAAGCGACGCGCTTTGGAGCAGCAACAACGTCTTGAACGGCGAAACAGGGTACGTTCTAGCAGTTTTTGTTTCTGGGTGTGCTGCAAAATATTCGTGTCCACTGTTGCAGTTGCATAACCTGTGTTGTTTCTTTATTGTACTTGAGTTCCCACAGTGTGTCCCAGGTCNGGACTGGCAATGCTTGCTCAGGTTCAGTGTGTTATCTGCAGAGCTTCCAGCCTGGCAAACACCGGAGAGAAGAGGAGTGCAATGGCANTCACGTTTACCTGCTGCTCAACGCACATGTTACACACCTTCCACCAACAACCTGAGCTCCCGCATAGACATCACTTGGACTCACTGGTCACAACTTGGCAGGGTTGGCATGCCAAATCACACAGCAATGTATGCTACTTCTGGTTACCTGTGAGGATCTTTCTTACTGACCCCTCTTGTTCTGCTGGGGACTNCAAATCAAGACCACGCAGATAGCAGCTGCAGAGGCCAATCACAAGCATTGCATTTTCAGCCCATGTTTTTGTGGGCATATGATGCCTGTCCTGCATGGTGAAATATTGTGTTCATCAGTTTGCATGTGTGTAGACTGACATGCGATGCCTTATGGCATGTGGCNCTGGACACTGCTGCATCTGCTGCAGGTAAGGGCGTTGCGAAGTGGGAACCAAACAGCCATAGCAGACATTCTGAGAATGGTTGAGACAGCCCAGGCACGCACTGCGCCAGTGCAGCGCTTGGCTGATGCAGTTGCTGGCAAGTTTGCCTACGCTGTCATGGGTGTCTCAGCTGCAACTTTTGCTTTCTGGGCAACTGTTGGCACTCGAGTCTTTCCTCAGGTAGCTTCCTCAGTGGCTTTGTGTCATGTAACTTCCTTTGTGCGTGTTGTTTTGAGAAGTGTTGTTGGTGAGGACATGACCACAAGTGCTCTCAACAGACCATGATAGGAATGTGTGCGCAGTGCTCCCTACACGACTGTACTACCCTGGCGTACCTTTGATCCTTGCCAGGCTTGTCATCATGGAATGTTCAGGTATTTTGCGTTTGTTCTATGTTGCACCATGTGTGACAAGTCGGTGCAACATACATGTCTGATTTGTCGAAGATCTTGCAGGGCGATTGTGAGCAACTTCATGCACCCCCATGTATGATTGCAGGTGCCGAAACTGTGTTTGCAGTAATGTACTATACACATCCAAGTTGGAGCTTCTGCATGTATCCACATTATGTTGCGCATGCACACGGACTCATGTCTCAGATACTTACACACACATCTGATCCTCATGCATGGGACAGAGGCATTGCTTACATGCATGCAGGTTCTGAGCAGGTACGGCGGCATGGGCAATGGCACAGCAGGCAGTCTGCTGTTGAGCCTGCAGCTGGCATGCAACGTTCTGGTAGTGGCCTGCCCTTGTGCTCTAGGCCTTGCTGCCCCCACAGCTGTGCTCGTCGGCACCTCATCAGGTGCTCGCAGGTGAGGGCCCACACCAAGTGTGCTGTTTGGATACCTTGCAGCTCTGCCAACACATTATAATGCATCTCATGGCTTGTAAGATCATCACACTTGTAGGGTATAAGTGCCCAACTAAGGCAGCTTCCTGGTGTACAAACTCCCACAAGGCGGTTCCCCAAGCCCTTTTGGGCTCTTGTGAGAAGGTGAGTGCAGGCGGCTATCAACTCCACCCCTGCTGTGACCTCCTTGACATGTTGCCTGTTGCAGGTCTTGTCAGCCTGGTGTCCGCTGNTGAAACAAGATTTGAATGCTATATTGCAGCATAAGAGTGACATGAAGCAGTGACATACAAGTGGTCGTGCTAGTGAGACGAGTGCTGCAGGANGTGTTCACCTGTGAAATGGTCACTCATGTCGCAATGGTGCAGATCTTGGCAACAATTGCTAGTTGACACTGGATTCTCCCAGATAAAACGCTGCCTGCAAGGTAGGCACCAGCTCTGTCAACAGCCATATGACCACAACCTCTATTGCTGCCCTTCCCCTTGTGAAAATAAGATCCAAATCAACAACATAGCATAAAAATGACCAAAAGATACATCATGAATTGNCAACACTGGAAGTCACATAGACACATAAGAAGTCAGTTTCTTTTGCCCAGGGGGTAAGTGTCTCTCAAGCATGTGCTATTTTTCTGGTTCATGGACAGTGAGTCTTACTGCCTTTTGAACCAATGCCTACCATATGAACAGGTGACCAGTCTTGTTTGGCTGGCCAGCCTTATTGGGTGGCGTGGCACAGGTGATCAATTCTGTTGGCTGGCCAAAACCTATAACCTTGTTCTTCATTTTGTGTGGTCAGAAGGCTGCTCATCTGCTAACATGCTTTTGGGATGCTTCTGNTGCTGAAGAAGGCTGCAGCAGCTCGAGCAGTGGAGTCCACGGCCATGAACGCTGTGTCCTCACGCAGCCACTCAGTGTTCACACTATTCATCAAAGGCCAGCATGAGGCCTCTGGTCAATGTCTGGAGGGAGCTCTCAACTTGGTTGACTTGGCTGGGAGGTAAGCCGTAGCTGATGTGCTCTGCTCTGTGCAGCAGGAGTGATAACCATTGTGCGTATAGTAAACCTTGTATTGCAGATTTAGGATGGCACAGCATGTCCGTGGCGTGTACTGAACAACAAACATATTAGATCTACTGTGAGCTGTGCAGCACTGTTGATATTTGACATGGCTTGATATACCTGAATACTCAAGTTTGTGCGGTGCACATTGACAGTGGCAGCCCATGTGGCAGCTTATTGAAGGCTGTGCTGTCAGAGTAGCTGCAAGTGATCCACAGAGTCTGCCAGTCAGACCATCACTGTTTCTGCCAGTCAACCTGAACCATTTCTGTTTCTGCCACTCAGAACAAACCACCTGTGTTCTGCAGTGAGCGGCTGGCACGCAGTCAGGTAGAAGGCAAGCACCAAAANGAACAAGCACAAATTGGGTCACAACAACAGCAACCCCAATTGGACAAGACCCCACAAGTGAATGCGGAACAAATGCATTCTGACTGTTCAACACAAGAGCGTAGCCACCCGTGTCATCCACCACAGTGCCAATGCAGCTGCGGCACACATGAACCTCCAAACGCAGCAGTGCTACAGCATTCAAACGACACTGAATTGGGCTGCCAAAAATGGAGACCTAATGAGGCTCAGCATGTGCAGTCTGCCGAGGCTGACTCTGCTGAGGCTGGTCTGCAGCTGGTNTAGGCGCCATCTTTGATGGTGCAGCTGCTCCTGGTCACGTGACATCCGTGTAAACGCTTCAATTGGCACCAATGTTCAAAATCACTGCCTGACCATTGGCAACAGTCCTGCTGGCATTACGTACTGGCATACCTTGACACAAGGTGCACTGCGCGTTCAACAGATATTGAGGGTTGACGAGTGACTGGAACTGTGTAGTGTGCGTTCCCATAAGACACTGAAGAGACCGTAAAGGTCACCAAACTCATGCATATTAGCACAAAAGCATGAGAGTGTCTGCAACCTGCCTCATTGCATCTGTTGCTTGTTGGTACAGGTTTAGCATGGTCAGTTCAGCCTCTGCCTGTTGCTGTGAGCACGCTTGTACAATTCGCCGNACACACTTAGCAGTGCTGCTAGCAGCTGCTTACTGCAGACTCTGACATGAGTCAGGCAAGCGTTCATCAGATGGTGACTGATGGCCAGTCGGAGCCATGCATGTTATGTACATGTTATACTTGACAAAATTTGGAGCCATCATGCGCGGACAAGATCACATATAAGATGCAGCAGGCAGGCTACGATCCAGCATATGCACGTAAACAGGTGTCAGCAAGGCATCAGAATTGTGGGTGCTACTCAAGCTGGGAGTAGCTGCTTCCCTGGTTGTCAACGGCATTGAACAGGCTATCAACAAGGCCAACAATTGATGCAAGTGGTGCAGACCTCCTGTAGGGCTTTTGGCAGCTGACAATACAGCGAAGTGAAGTGATGTAGCAGGCGGACTGTGATGGCGCAGCTCTGCTGATCCACTTCTGGAGGATCCTGCACTGCATTGTGAATGATAGCCTCCAACACAAGATCAGAGGCCAGCCGGGNATACCAGCATCAGAGAGCTCCCAGTATGCCAAAGGTTTGTACACGGGAAGGAAAACTACAAGATAGGGCTACNAAGTGTACTGCCACAAGTCAGCCATGTGTCATACAGCAAACGTCTACAAGTTCTGCCTACAAACACTGCTGAGCAGAAAACAATCCAATGATCAAGTCAGACTTGCTATGTGATGGGCTCCTTCTGTCGATGCTCCTACGTAGCGCTGTAGTAACATGCCAGGGTTGCAGCACTGTCCATNCTGCTGCCGCTGCTGCTGCAGCAAGTGGACGCTAAGTATATCCAGAAGCAATAAGGCTTGTTGACAGACTGTACAGCTAATCAAGTGCCCATCCCTCTGCAGACAGCTGCATTGTACGCCGGCGTTTTGAGTCTGCCTAATCTGCTTGTCCAATTGAGGCTGTCATAGGAAAGTTGGTCGGAATAATGGCTGCAAAGTCATGCTAGTGAAGTTTGAGTGACAGGCCAATGTAGCATGACTTTCTGTACATACTACAGCGCGACATGCCTGAGTTTCCAAAATTGAATCTGCCTTCCCATTGTGGAGCAAAGCTTTGTAAGCATTGTTCTACACATGCCGTCATTCTTTGCAACCTGCATCCCACAACCAGAGCAAGCGCCTACATGCATGTGCACCTACTGANCCAGTATTGTCAGATGCAACAGACCCTGTGATTCAGAGCACAGAGCATGGAATGTAAATGTGCAACAAGAGTCAATGTGACCATTTGGGCTGCGCCAATATGGTATAGAACACAGTGTGAACTGAGCACATGCTACAGCAGGTGTGGGGTCTAGAAATGCACCAAACACCGAAACTGGGTCGACAGCGACTAAATGCATCTCTCAGTCACATTTGCATACTTACCGAGCCCTCTCCTCTGTAGCCAACAACATTGTATGTGAAGTAGGCATTGAGGCCCATTCCAGGGGCAAGGGCAATTGGCAAGTTGCCCCCAACCCCCATCAGGAAGCACCCAATCAGTGAGCTGGCTGCTGTTGCTGTGATCAGACTGCGCTTGGTCAACGCCTGTCACAGTGACAGGATCATCAAGGCCCAACAATGATGACATGCACAAAATGCATTTTATATACTCAGGCTGGGCGGCCGGTCTTCATAAGCTTGACTGAGGTGTGCGCTAGCTGGGTCAATGATGACTCAAAACACGTTGTCATAGCACTTTACTTTCTGCGAAAGCTTGTACTTGGGCATCATATCTGCCATCAAGCAGCATTGATTTGCCTGTGTGCTGTACGTGCTACAGCTCATGCAACAGCTAAATGCCTAAATATTTGACTACTTGCCTATATAGTACATCACATATGTATATACATGTGAGCTTGCTGGCTATCGTTGCAGCCAGCGAGGCGATGAAAGGTACTGCAACATACAGTGGATGNCAGCTCACGCTCTGCATGCTGTGCTGCTCCAAAACTGCCTACAAGTGTACACCAACATGACTGGTTGCTTGTTGTTGCAGATGCATGCACTGTTGCACAGGCTTTGATCCTGTGTCTACTGGTGATGGCAAGCTGCACAGCAACCATGGGGGCTGTCTCGTCTGCAATGTCCCAGACCATGTCCAGGCTTCACTCAGTGTCACATGGCAGCTTGGTGTGTTGGCAGATTTTGTAGCACACTCATGCGTCTGTGGGTTCAGCAATCATGAGTCAAGGCACAGCATCAGGACCGTGGAGTGAGGCATCATATGGCCCCGGCTGTACTTCAGTGCCCATGCACACAATGTCCATGGTAGTCAAGATATTCCGATCATGATGTTCCAGTCATGATGTGCAACATGACAAGACAAATGTCAGCAATACAGATATGACTCTNGCCAAGTCTTAAATCAGCACTGCCAGGCAGCAACAGTTGCTGAAGCCCCATCCTGCTGCAGGAAGTATGAGGAGAATGTGCTGAAAGAGCCAATAGAGCGGAGATGGGTGCAAACACCAGATGGCCTGTATGATCCAGAAGCAGTCCCCCCAGAATGGTACCAGTGGCTCAGGAAACGAAGAGATGAGGCACCTACCTTGCGCGAGATAGATCAGTATGTGCTCTTTGATTTTGAATCGTGTACAGCAGTAGGTTCCAACGTTTGCAGCTTTTTGGCCGGGATGGAATGCTGCCACCAGTGGAAGGCAGCAGAATGTGTGCTACTTCACCACGCCAATGTTGTAAAACAGCATTTCTGTTGCAGGATGGGTGCACATAGAGTGCAAATACAGCAGAAAGCAGCTTTGCTGCAAGCAGAGGAGGTCAAAAGGCGTTTTCAGGTGAGTTTGAAATGTTCAAAGGTTCATGTTGTATCAAGTGCAGTAGTACAGCTTCGTTGGCGAGTGAGGTCTCCCCTGCTGGGCATCTTCATGTGCCCTATGTCGAGGAATGTTGTTGTCAAGGTGCTAATAAGGCCTGATATGTACATCTGAGCCATAAGCTGGCCATGCTTGGCATCTTTGCAAGCAAGCAGTCTGACAGAAAGTTGCAAGTGCTCCCTGAACCACCAATTGCATNCCCTCTCCCTGCTCCTCTTCCTGCTCCTCTTCCTGCCTCAAGGTCCCAAACAAGCCCTTTGGCAGAATCAACACAGCAGGCTACAGCCCATGTGGCAGGCATGGATGCTGTCAGCGAAGCACAGATCACCGCAGGCCTCGAGCAGCATTCTCTAGCAAATTTTGCAGCTCTGGATACCCCCATTGCAGCAGGAAGCAAGATCAGGCTGGGCATTGAACGGGAGCCCTCTGCCACTGACCTAATTCCCGCAGGGCACAACCAAGCAGCGGAGCCTGTCTGTGCCAATGAGGAGCTCGACATGACCAACAGGGCTGGACCTGCAGCAGCAGATGCTGCCCAAGCTGAGCAGACAGTGCACAAGAAAAAGCTGGAGACGCTGACCAAGCTTCTGAAGCAGAAGCCAAGTCTATGGGCAGCAGGTTGGTGAAGCGCCGCAACTCACTTCAATCCCTGCTCGCATCTGATCAGCAATCAAAAGCGTGCTAGGGTATAACCAGCAGAGCGTCGGTGGCAGCAAACCAAAAGGCAACGCCAAGCAATCAGCAGCAGGTATGTCATGCGCAGCCTGGTGCACACTCCTGTAGTCTCTCTTTGGCTTTCAGTGATGTCAGCTGCGTCTCATTGTATGCTATGCCTAGCTTGCAAAGGTGCAGTGTTACAGACAGTAGCATGGACCGGTTGTGAGGGCCACGCATGTTTGCAGGGAACCCCTGTGGAACCGGTCTACATTGCACAGCCCATCTGATTAACGCATATTTGCTTCAGGTACAAGAGGCAAGACATCTGTCAAAACCCTGCCAGATGCTTCCTTATGCTTGACCTGTCAAACAACCATGACCTTCTGCAAAGACCCTGGGTGCCTTCTGCTGTATTGTGACAGGTGCCTCACTGGCACAGCCAATACAAAGTTTTTGTCATGCCAGGAAGCTCACTCATGCTACCTGCAAGCTTCAGGACCTTACTGCAAGCGACACACTGCCAANAGAATGCCCTCATCATACAGCACAACATCGAGAGGCAGGTGCTGGTTGAGCAGACTGATGATGCTTTCAGGTTGATACGACAGCAGTCACGACAGCAAGGGCCTGCTGCTGCTGTCATCAACCGCTGCTACACTGTACAAGGCGACCATGTGTATGCCAGGAAGCAGACGGTCACAATCATCCCTGTGAACAACACTCCAAGGCCAAGATTACAGAGGTGCCATTCTGCGTTGCCTACCTTTGCTGGCTGTAGCTGGCACATGCACAATTTTGGTTGGCACGCTGACTTGTGGCCATCAACTGTGCACACACGCCCGGTAGCCTATTCCTTCTTGTGTTTATACACAACACTTGCTACTAGGTTCAGCACTGACAGATTCGGATCAAGACCCCGAGTGTGCTTACAGAGAGTGTGCTTACATATATTGGCAACCACTTTCATTTGCCTAGGATGCAACTACTTCTACTTCTACGGCTAGATATTGCAGTCAGCATTGCATGGCAATGATCTTCAAAACAGGATGGTTGACATGCAATTCATGTGGTGCAGAGATTTTGCAGCGCAAATTGCTCAGGTGCAAGTGGAGCTGCAAGCAGCACAGACAGCTGCAGACGCAGCCAGCCAGGAGTTGCAGGCAGCCCGCAATGACGAGCGTGAAGCTCGGCGAGTAAGCTGATAATCTTTATTGTTGCACAATGAGCTGAGACACCCGCTGTGCTGTCTTGCTTTCCGATGCTGTCTGTGGCACTGTGCAGCTGATGCTACACATGTGGTTGCTGTGCAAGCAGCCCACAATGTCTGCCCTCATGCATTACTATATGTTTGCCATTGCGCAACTTTTGGCAAGTCCACCATCACAGCTTTGCATGACTTGCCTTAATTTGTCTACGGCACTGTTGTATGTCAGTGCACGCCTCTGTGCACCTACACCTGGCTGTCTCACATTTGGTCAACTATTGGCCTGCACTGGAGCAGCCTCAAGCCTAGTGGGAAATCTCAGCCATGACTAGACAGACATATCTGCTTCTTGCACTACTGAAAGGAGTCTGTCACCTCTTCGTGCAGCTGCGGGACATGGCCAACTCTCGCAAGTCAAGTGCAGACAGGGACAAGCACACTGCGGACACCCAGCTGGAGGATCTGGCCAGCCAGAAGCCTGATGATGCAGACACATCTGCTGCAGCTGTGCAGGACACTCTGGCTGAAATTGTGGAGAAAGATGCCCAGATGCGCCCTCTGCAGCGACAGGTAACCTTGTTATAAGCTTGACTTTGCAACTGCNGACGGGCCTGCAGCACAAAGAGCACTGCAAGATTAAGCAGTGACTGACTGTCCTTCACGCATAGGTATGCAGCCAGGGTCCGCTGTTTGTATGTCAACGATTGACTACCAACACAATGTTGCCCAGCAGCACACACGCTGATCATGAGTTGCTTGTTACGATGCTCAATTCCACTAGTCACGCTGTTTCATGTAAGCAGTCAGTCTCCATTCTGCACCAGCGGTGTTGCACCTGCCAAGAGCTGGTGCTGCATCCTTTCCCAGCAAGTTCTTGAGACTTGACATCTGCCTTGCAAGAATGCTTCGCACCACAGGATCATTGTGTTGTGCCAGTGTCATCACCAGGGGCTGTGTGATTTGGCTGTACCTGTAGCAGCCAGTAAACGCTGAACAGAAAAGTGCACAAGGTCAAAGAGCAGCGAATGCATATGCAGCGGCTTGAGCGATCATGTCTAGTGTTGTCTGCATTGTGAGTGACAGGGGAGCATACAAAACTAGTTTGCACACAATACATACCTCTGCACAGTGACCACTGTGGCTACCGCACTGCATTGTGCAGCGACCAGCTTGTTTACTGTCAGGTCTTGACACACAGCCAGGTCCTGGCATAGGTTTGCCCAGGGGATGAGGCGCCTGTCATGTAGTCTTTGATATACCTTGCATGCCTGTACAGCAGTCAATGTGATGATATTTTACGGTCTACAAAGGGGCACAGGGCATGTGCAATGGTTTGTAGTAATACCCAACAGGCACTGTACACCAAACTGAATGTGCGTTGGCAACCAAGCCAAAATGCATGATCATTGCCTGTCCTTAACTGTTGAGAGTCAATGACACACCCTGGTCACAGCAAACTTTTGAGGCTTGATGTTGCTAATACACGGTCAAAGAAAATTGGCAAAGATAGTGCGCTTACCACCTGCAGCATGGTCAGCAGGTTGCATATAATACAGGTCATCAAGTCTGGACTACTTTGCCAGTGGTTCTCGGCCAAAGTTGTGGTCAGCTGGCCCATTATTTTCTCTTCATCACCACCCACAGGCAATGGCAAAGACAGCACTGCAGCCAGGCACACCCGCTTTTGCTCGTTGTTCCAGCAGAATCGTCCACAGACGCCATGCTAGACCCTGTTCACCAATGTGTAAGAAGGACACAGCAAGGCATCAGCATGCAGCAAATCCCTGTACCCGCAATTCCTGCCATGCCTGTGGCGCCCTTGCTGGTTGAAAATCTGCAAACCATGTCTGCAGTCCAGTCAAGGGTTGTCGAGGTCGACTCGCCAGCCGTGTTGGTGCAGTCAGGCGACACCACATCGCTGTCCTCAGGCATGATGCAGTCAGCAGAGACTACAGCAAGTCCATCCACAATGCTGCAACCCCTTCAAGGCGGACTGATCCCTGGGACTGTCATCGGTCCCGGTGTGACCAGCACTTTCATCCCACCAGCTCAACACTGCTTGCCAGCGGCTCACTGGACTATGAAGTGCGGCTGTGGAACGCAAGGACAGCTGAGTGCATTAACGTGCACAACTTTGGTGAGCCTGCAGTACTTGCTGAATGCCTTCGATAGTAGCTGTTGTGCTGCAATGTTGGTTGGCAGGTTGGCATAGATGCACAACCAACTCCAGCTTTTGTCTACCAAGTCAAGTTATGCAAGGCTTGCTTCTCAAAAGTATCTGCACTCTATGCAGGGCGTCCTATTGCATCTCTTGCCTTCCACATTGAAGGTGATGCCCTGGCAGTTGCTTCTNACTTTACGGGATTGCAGACTGCAAACACAGAGCACGAGGCAATTTCAGACATGAACCAGACATCATACCTCCTGTTCAGCGGAAGAGCCTTCCAGGCCTTTCTGCAGGAGGGCATACAGCACCCCTTGTATGTGGGGATCTTGTATGGCTAGATTGCCCAGGCGATTCACCATGTGTGTCAGCACTGCCATGAGGGCGCTGTGCAACCGGGATGCAGGCCCTGAGCTGCTTTCTTGTGCTGCAGCATTCCAGATCTGCAATGCACAGAGCAATGTTGGTGTACTCATGTCAGCTTCAGCCACAACTACAAGTTGACACAGCAGAGCATTGGTGAGGCAGGCACAGACTGCCTGCACTGTGATGAACACAAGCTGGAAGGTGGTAACACCCTGCGCATGCGCCTTCTCTGGGATACATTGCATTGTGACAGGCTGTCTGCCTCAATCAGCTGTGCAAACAGAACGGGCCACTAACGAGCATGCTATACAACCAAAGCCTCCATGAAGCCACTTGTGGTCAAGTAAGCAGCTATGGGTTGCATTGCAGGGTNGACAGCACACAAAGCGTGCAAAGCGCAGCAGACGAAGCCTCAAATGCTGCTGACGACAGCTTGAAGTCTGTCAGTGACAGCGTGGCCAACACAGTCAATGCCACTACACCTCAGGAGCTGACCTTATCTGATGACTCAGCTTTGTCTTCTGAGGATGCCACTTCAGATGCCACATCCGCTGTGCAAGATGCTGCACCATCTCCAGACACATCCAGTCCCAGTGACTCACTGACATCAGTGACAGACGGAGTTCAAGATGCAGCAAGCAAATTAACTGAGCAGGTGCAGTCTGTAGTCAAGCCAGAAGCCAAGGAAGTTGCGGCAGAAGCTGCATCCAAGACATGGAGTGGTGAGGACAACAATGCCGTTGCCGATGCTGGCAGCTCTGCNGTGTGGCTTGCTCAAAACACAGAGTGTCATGCCAAGCACTGACTGCCATAGCACACTCAGTACCAAGCAGAAGCAGATGTTCAAGTGTGGCAGACCTGAAGCGTAGCACATCAGCCACAGCTCTGTAGCACGACCGCTGAGCAGCGCTCAGCTGTTCCTCCAGACCTCTTGCTTTGCCAGTCTCTGCTTCAAGGCTGCTGCCCTGCTGTGCCAGCTGTGCTTGAAAACTGTCCACCATTCGTTGAGCTGCTGCATGCTGTGCTGCAGCACCATCTGCCTGCTGGCGCACATCCTGCAGCTGCTGGCGCAGGTCCTCCAGCTCACCATCAGATGATGCAGCTGTGGTATCAAGGACAGGAGGAGATGTAACATTTGCAACTTGTGCTGTCTCCTTTGCTTCAGCTTGCTTTTGGCCTGCATCTGCTGCGTGTGTGTCTTCCTGAATGCTAGCTGGAGATGCCGCATTTTGCATGCTGACTTCTGATGCCTCTGGCAAAGAGGCGGCGTCTGTCTGATTGGTTGCATGACGCTGTGCTGTGAGGGTCTCAATTTGCTGCTGTAAGGAGGCAGAATGCAGCTGCGCACTGTGCAGGTCGTGCTGGGCTTGCTGAAGCGCCTGTTGCACTGCATCGTCATGGATGTTGATGACAACTGTGACCAGCTGATGGCCCTCAAGGCCAGCAGGCGTTTCGGCTGGTGCAGCAGCATCAACCACTGCTTTGACATCTGCCTCACCAGCGCTCGCTCCNATAGCACGGGCAGCAGCAGGAGCAAAAACCTGCAGATCACAGGCAACGTTTCGGACGAAGGGGTAGACGAAATGTCTTCGATGCCGCAGCAAGATGCTGCAGAGACTGTGCTTGCAGACGTTTGCAACCAGCGTGCAATCGCAATAGTCTTACAAAGTCCGCAGCCTCCTGGCTCAGCGCAGCAGTCGAACAATCCAGTCGAGAAAAACTTCTGGGGACCGTTGGGGACCTGCGCGGAGCAGCCGCTGCTGAGCATGAGCAAACAGAACGTGATATGCAAGAGGCTGTTGTAGTCCTNGTACTAGAGCTGGGTTTGCCTCTGTCAATGCTACCTCTGTGCATGATGTGTGACCAAGGACAACACAGCAAGGCAACATTCTGTGCATGTGCCATATCACCATGCTGCGATGCATAGGCTCTAGTCTTGCGAACGTGCCACCCACAGGCAACAATGGGTAGGAAGCTTTAGCTGCAGCTGGGGTGTTTGTCAGTCCTGTGGAGGCTACTTGCGCAGGGCTGACAGGGCTTCTGCTGTCTGGCAAGCTTCTGATACCCATACCCTGCATCTGGTGGGTCGGCGGGGCAGCAGTGGCAGGGGTGACTGGTGTCACAGCTGCGGGCTTATTTGCAGAAGAGCAAAAATCTGCGCTGACTATGTCCCCAGCATATTCTTTTGTCAAGATCTGCTCTGGGGACTCTAAATCTGCGGTGGCCTCCTCCAAGGAAGCATCATTACCCTGCTGCTGAGTGAGTACCTCGCTTGGCTCTGCACTATGACTGCGCCTATTTACTGCTTGCCTTCTGGGGAGTGGCAGCAACAGGAGCCATGCTAGCTGTGCTGTGTGGCACTGCAGCTTGAAGGCCTGGTCTCAGGCCCTGTGCACGCTTTCTTGCACAACTGCAAAGCAGGCCAGCCTTGCCTGCTGTCAGCTTTCATTGTATCCTGCAANGACCCGTCCAGCTCGTGATACAGTACGGCATCGCCAAGCTCAAGACCGTGTTCGTCCACCCAGTGTCGCAAGGTACGCTTGACANCCAAACTCAGGCAGTGGCACCACAGCAGCAGATGAGCTCATCATGGAGCCAAGCATGCTATAGGTGGTTGGCGCTACAAACGGCGGCAACAGTGGAATGCTGCCCTCACAGAAGCCAGGTCTGCTGGAGGTGGATGACTATAATGCGAAGGCAGTGACAGCAACAGCAGAGGCTGCTCAAGTCTAGGTCAAGCCGACTGACTGTGTGTGTCTGGTCATGTGACATGTTTGCAGTGACAGCAATAGCAGAGGCTGCTCACCCTGAGATCAGGTATGCTGTAGGTGGTGGGGCTGTCAAAGGTGATCTCCTCTGCCGCCCGGCCTGCCAGAATGACCTGCAGCCGCTCCATCATGCGCCCTCGAGTTGCCAGAGTGTACTCTTCATCATCTCCCCGCAAGAAAGTTGTACGTGTCCAGTNCCACAGCCACATTACCACAGCTGCTGTCATTCGTGCAGGTTGTGTCTTGTCCTAACAACATACAATCTATACCTGTTTTCTACTAGACGCCTGAGGCAATAGCTGTTCGCAGCATATTTCAGCAAGAACCCCACAATGCGTACATTGCTGGGGTGGCATGTTAGGCTCATAAACCTGCACTGCAGTTGCTTGCAGATGGCCACAGGACATAAGACCTTGCTGGTAAACAAGATCTGTACCAAGAAACGGCACCTTCTGATGCCCAGATCATGGCCAAGAGAACACACAGTCGCTCAGTGCCATAGCACAGCACAACTATGCAATACCACATGCTGACAGCGGTTGATCCACTTGGCTGTACAAAGCTGCAGACTAACCTCATCAACGCCAAATAAGCCCAGCTCGCGATTTTACCTCTGCGGGTGTCCTCTGTGAACAGGGCCTGCGCCTGTCCTTCAATAAGTTTCCCAACTTTCTCAACCCACTGGAGCCATAAGACAGTGAGCCAAAACAAGGTAGACAAGCTCCAGGTATCAAGGGGTGACTCCATGATGCAACATACAAGGGGTATGTCTGTTGGAAAGCTCTCAAGATTGTTGAAGTGTGTCGTGTACCACCAGCCTGTATAACATCACTGTGCGCCTACACCTGATGTGATTGGTTGGCACTTGTCATACGTGACCACTTATGCCACATATTGTCAATGACAGCATGGTTGTTTCATACAGGCTACAACAAACATCACTTGTCATGCTCGTCACGTAGCATATCACCTGTCACTGCTATGGGCCATGCAATGGAGGCAGATGGGGCCACAACAAGAGCTGTCATCACCCTTGTCTGCCTCAGCTGCTTGTAATAAAAGTGCAAATGACATCGCTGTGTTGCTAAACCGGTCCCTACCATATCATGGAGCTCCAACCAGGTGTGTGGCAGCTTGCTGCCAAGCTCTGATAGACGTACTTGCNCCTGCAGCCATGTGCATACAGTCAACACAACAATGCAGCAAACAGGGCCTGGTGTGCTTACAATACCATTAGACGACATGTCTTTGAAGCTCCTTGTTGGTCATGGCTTGGAAAGGCAACGTGCCCTGTTTGCAAAAAAAAAACAGTGCCAAATTGGACTTCTCAAACAATTGCAAAACATACTTCGTCGAGATTTTGTGCAAAATATCAACGAGAGGAATCTGAAACAAACCAAACATTGGGCTTTGTCAGGGCCTTGCACTGCAGGGCGATTGAATTGCACCAATNTAGTGATGCAGCCTGTGGGGCTACGAGGGGCAGATGCTGTGCCACAAGATGAAGCACAATTGGCACGGGCAGCTCATGGCCTTCTACACGGTTTGCAGGCTTTGCACAAGGTGACATTTGTGATGACTGTGGGCGTGCTTGTGCGTCTGTGGCTGGATGTCTGCAGATTGCCTAGGTGCATGCAATGTACAAATAATGGGATCCCAATAGCTTGACCAGTCTTATGTGCTGTATGGAGTCCTAGAAAATGTTTTGTACTGTGCCTTTTGACATGCGACGCACTATGTATCCTGGGGGTTGACTTATATATGTCATGAGCGTCATGAAAGCTAAACCATCTCATGTTGCAGGCAAAATTTGGGCACCGGGATCTGCGCTGGGCGAATGTAGCTTGTACTGTCAACAGAGCTTACTTTCTGCTTGACCTAGAGACATGTCATTGGGCAGACCAAACGCCAAAGATTCATCTCAGTACCTGGGAGGATCTGCTGCAGGACACAAAATATACAANTTCAGAAGGTTGCATAGTGTCATGTTGCATGCGCCTTTGCTCCTGCCTTGCTGAGTAAACAAGCATTTGTGTATACTTGACATGGGCGCGTGCTTTGTCTTGTGCTGAACAGCATGTGTCACAGCTTACCAGCCTTGTTCCAGCCGTGTTGGTTGGATCCCACGACCCTGCCTTGATGTTCCTGCTTGTTGCAACAATGCAGGGAGAGATCAAGAATGCTGATGTATACAATATCTCTGTATGTGCTGATTTGAGTTGCTGACACAACATTTCTTGCAGTGCAGAGCTATTAGAAGCGCCTGGCACATGTCATCTGGTAGTGACACACAAGTCCATGGCAAGGGCGCTGTTGTGCACAGCATTGTCGTTGCCATCAAGGACATATCTCACAGGGATGAACACTTTGACCAGAAGTCAAAAGCTATCTTGTGCACATGCAGCGCTGTTTCATGCAAGCTGTTTGCCCCACGCTAGGTGAGGGTTGCCCTGCATCGCATGTGTCTTCTTCAGCAATGATGTTTGCAGCATGGCAAACATGTGCATGGCAAATGGTGTTGCCAATGCTGGCACATCAGTGCAAGCCAGGTAGGGCTGGGCAGCATGCAAGTTTGTACCTTAGCTGCTGTATGCATGGTACAATTATGCTTGTGGAAATGCTTACGATACCATCTGTGTTGCTGTCATCAAGAACCAGATCTTCAACATGTACACATGTACCCTGAGACCAGACATTGTCTGTAGCACAGGCTTTAGTCAAGGACACTGACAGAGAATGTCAGACTTTCCCACAAAGGTCAACAATACAAGCACTTCCTTGTAGCTGCAGTCATTATGGCTAGCTGACTGTTGCCAAAGTCAGCAGCATCCACCCTATTTGCAGGGCAAAACTGTACTTTCATGTTGTCATGACTGGTGTTGCAGAGCTAGCCATTGGCTCTTGCAAGGCATTTGACAAGTATGNCTGCTGCTGCAGAAGCAGCAGCAGACTCTGTCATGGCCATAGGTTTTGCAAACACACGTGAGCTTGGTGTCAGCTTCAGAAGTGCGTCCCCAGCTGAGCATATGCCATTCTGTAGGTGCAAGATGCATATGCGCAGCATGGCAGCACACATGACATCGTGGGCTTCATGCAACGGCTAGGCTACCAAGAATTTGCTGCTACTGGGCCTGAAGAGGCCAAAATTGAGCAATTTAAACGGGCTCTGAAGCTCACGCGGCCCACATCCAATGCCAGCAAGCCACAAAAAGAGAAGGTACTGCATCACAGCATACTGTGTAGCACGCTGTAGAATGTGACATCAGCGCTTCCTCACCTGTGATAGAAATCATGTCGAGCTATTCTAGTTCGATCATACACCTTCAAGTTCCCCCCGTTGCAAAAAGGCAAGGGTGTTGCTCTAGCGGGTTTGCAGTTCAGGCTCTGTGGCCCTGTCATCAGCATTCACCCAAAGCAATGAGTAACATGGCAACTGTTCAATAACACTGCTGCGTGTTTAGGATTGATGTTGAGTGTGCCCATACTGATGTACAACCCACTTGTTTGTCATGCAAGCCTCGTATCCTGCTTGCCACTGCCTGCCTCTGTGTGATCACTGCCGTGCATGTGTCTGTGCGCAAACTATAGCTATATACCATTGCACTGACAGGTATTCTGTTGCTGCTGCAGGCTGCCTCTGTGCATCTTGAGAACGAGGAGGGGGGCCTGATTACATCCTGATCAGACCAACTCTGCAGCTGTGCCTGGCATTATGGTCATTGCATGAGACAGCGTCACATCAGCTGCCTATGTTGCTGCTGCAGGCTGCCGTTAACATGCGTAAGCTTCCCTATTCCTCATGTGTTTGCCCTGTCTGCATATCTCGTCTGTCTATTCGTCTGTCATGTTGACTAGCACACATTGCACAGCTGCATTTCAGTCGTGAGCTTTGCAAGATGCAGGTATCGCTACGGTTGACAGTCTATGCCTGTGCATACAATGTGTTAATAGCATGTTACGTGTTATCGCACAGCATACACGCTTTCACATTGTATTCAGCTGATATGTTCCTGCTCAAAGAGCCTCTAGCATGACATGTATTCAGTTACGCTTATCTCATCAAGCATGCATTTGCGCATACCACCCGTCATTTTGCATGCCATCATGCTATGAGCATGCTCTTGATGTGCTGCAGAGATTGCTGTCTTTGCAAATGACCTCAAAGACGAGGACTTCACATTCCTGGCCCTCCATCCTGGCTGGGTACAAACTGATATGGGGCATGCTGGTGAAGCAATGGGCGTAGGCAAGCCGCCCCTAGATCCTCAAACCAGCATTGCAGGCCAGCACACATAGCAGTCCAACCTGTATTGAGAAGTGCAACAGAGATGGCACACTTGCATGACCTGTCTATTGAGCGTAGCCATTCCATGTAGGCAGAGCAGATGAAAGGGGCACAAAGCAGGTGACACGGGTGGATGCTGGCTCTCGAAGGCAGTCAAGGGCACAGCGTAAGCAGCAGCGCAATGAGGCTCGCGAGGCAGATCGGCCTGAGAAGGAGGACATCTTGGAAGTGGGTCTGGAAGGCATGTCAGTGCAGGACCTGGCTGACAAGCTTGCCATCGCACCCACAGAGATCCTGAGGGAGCTGTTCATGAAGGGCATCATGGCGCAAGTGAATCAGGTGCGCCGTGCAACGACTGCAGTAGTAGCTGTCCTAAAAGACAGCAGCATCCCAAGATCTACAGATTGTGCAACGTTATGTCGCAGAGTGGCACTCAACATAACATGTTGTTCCACACCACCACGTTTTGCAATATCCCATTGCAATTTATATATTACAATGCAATGCCATAGCTAAAGCTTGCCACTGGCTGGAGACTGTAAGCTGATAGGATGCCTCTACAGTGACTTCCAACATGCTTGGCAGTAGCACCATGGTGTGAGATGTGCAACATCCGCCCAGAAGTTTGCCAGTTTTCTGTTNCCACATGTTCAGCTGCTGCTCAGGGCTTGTATTTCAACAGCTGCAGCATTGCCAAAGAACATCTGTCAGCAGTGCATGCAGCACTGACTGGCTCACAGCCGCAGACCTGCATTTCCATTCAGTAGTTGCTGTGTCACATGTGATGCTCAAAGCCATTGGAGGCGGCGCAAAGCTGTACCTGGCATTGTATATGCTGCTGCAGCACAATCCTAGCACACAGATCTCTGCGTCTAGGGTATAGAGCTAGCCACTACAACAAGAGCGCTGCATGAGCGCAGCAGCATCAGCACAGGAGGTGCACAGCAGCAGGAGCAACATGATGTTGGTTTCATGAGCAATCTACATGGCTCATCTTGCGTACCTTAGCGGTCCTGATGCGAGCTGAAAGCTCAGCTTTCTCATGTACTAGCTGACGTTTTCCTCTGCGCAGGACTTCTACCCTTTGCCGTGTGTCAGCCAGTACGATGGCTGTGCTGTCAAGATCCCTCCAAACATCATCCCTGTCCTCCTGCACAGGGGCAGAAAACATCTGATAAAGAAAGTCTGGCTATGCAAGCGCAATTTGGTCAACGCACAAGCGCTGTGCTGCTGAATGCTGCAGCACACCATGTCCCTGGAGTGCCTGCCAGAAGGTGCTGAAAGGTGGCATTGACTTGTACGGCCTGGCCTGTCAACAACCTGGCAATGATGTGTGGCAAACATGCTGGAGGACTCAGGCATGTCACACGTCATGCATTCTGCACTGACCAGCATATCANCTATGTATGGCCTACTATGCCATGCAGCTGAATGCCCCAACCCGCACAAGCGCCGCATGTAGCAAAGTGTTGGCCACAAAGCTAATGTAGCCATCCTTGCGCAGGTGATTCGCTCCTGGCAACAGTCATGGCGCAGCAATTACGACATGCTTGTCTTGCAAATGATGCTGCGAGCTCACCGGCGTGCATGTGCCACCTGATGCTGAAGGCATTGTGTAGCTTACAACAAATCATGTTGAGAGCGTCATGAGGTCACAAGACACCAGGCTCAAGACAGGATTACATTTGTTGCCGTAACCTAGGGTCAACACTGCGCGAAGGAGGTCACGTGCGTGTTCAAAAGTTTCAACACAGCATGAGCTGTGCAGATGGCTTCGCTGACTGCTGATCGAGGGATCTAGCGATCGAGTGGACCGTCTTTGACGCAAGCTGACCTTGTCGCACCCAGTCTGCGTCGGTGGTGAACCAGAGCATCGGCCTATGAACGATCTTGCCTTCAGGGGCTCCTCTGTAGAGGCTACGAAACAAGCTGATGAGTCTACGAAGCACCAGGAAATTAAGCAAGCTGAAGGTGACGAGCTACAGGTGTAGTGACGGACGTATGCAATTAAGAGTCGTTGCATCGGCGAGCCAATCAGTGACGAAGCTAGTTCTGCAGCTGCGTTTGATGCTTCCGGATGGGAGGGAAGAAGAATTGCCGGCCAAGCTTGGGCAGACGGTGCAGTACACGAAGGCAGTGCTGCATGAGCGATTTGACCTGCCAATGGACAAACAGGTGATGTTGTGCTTTGTACAGGTTGTGCATAATACCAGGTGTTTTTGACCTGCCTTGCTGGTGTGCAANCTGCAGGCAATGTGCAGACTGCTCTCAGCAGCGTGACTGTCATGACGATGCGCACTGCGCCGCCCATCTTTCAGCAGCTGCTGGTGCAGTACAACCCTCCTTCCAGTGTCTATGTAGAGGTATCGTTCTGCCGCCCTTTGATCAAGATGGTCAATTGAATGCAGTCGACACTGTGTGACACCCTTTCACTAGGCCATGAAATCATCTACTTGCACAGCAGCTGTTGATGTGTATAAGCTGCTTCGAGTGCGGGTCACGTGTTTACAGATGCATCACTGTATCACAGGTCAGCAGTTTGCAGTGAGCTTTGCAGGCGCACAGACATGCAAGCTAAGCTTTGCAATACATGTGCAACTGACATGGCCATCTCTCCTACACAGTCCAGTAGGAATGACTCACTGCTGGTGGCATGCAAGGAGGCAGAATCACACGCAAAGCCATATGCTATGTATGCTCGTGAAAAGTACAAGCCTGCATGTTTAACCTGTGTGTGCATGAAGCATGGCTTTGGACAGCAACAAACATTGCAACTGGCTACCATTGCATATGATTGACTGTGCTTGTAATTTGATGTAGCTAATTGGCAGCTGTGCATATACTACTGAGTCTGCCACTGTATGACAGGTGGTGATGGATGAGCCATGCATGGTGCACTTTGTGGGCATACTGCAGTCCAGAGACAGAGCAGACCCGTCCGCCAGTGAGGTGTACAACTTCACAGGCTCAAGTGGCCTTGTTGCGGACTTCAACGGAACCATCAATGTCACACAAGCAGGCATTCCTTTCTCCTCAGGTATACATACATGCATGTCACTTCATGTGGCGTGACGGCAGCTGCATGGGACGCTAGCTCAAACAGTCTCAGCTGGGCAAAATTACATTGTCTTGTTTCATCATTAGAAACCTGTCAGAGACACATACTGCATCTGTAACTACCCATGCCAAGAATGGAAATACGTTTGCAGGTGCCTGTGGAATCACTGCTGGCACACTCTACAATGTCTACCTGGTGGCTCAAGACTTCATTTCACCGCCAAACCTGCAAACAACACCTTCACAGCGTGTCCTGAACACATCAGACACCACTGGAGGCTTCACATGCACAGCAGGCAGCTTCACCTCGCACTTGAAGCCAGACATTGTGCCTGGGGGGTCCAGCCCTGGGTTGCCCACCAGCCCCCTGTATGGCAATGTCACATCCAGCGCCAGGTATGCGTACCACCGCTATGCTGTCACGCCTATGCCACACAATGAGGTATGCTGTTGGGCACCATGTCAGGCGCTGGAACGCTGTGCACTTGCTACAGCCACACATACATGGCAGCTAACAAGTCCACGCAATCTNCCTGCCAGTGATGCACAACATGCACAGCATGTTCAGAAAGACACTGCCTGCAGAGTCATGGTGGGAGCATGCACACACGGTCTGTACACCTCATAGCTGACACCTTGCTGAAAATTGTGTGCTCCAAAAAAGTAAGCAAAGGAAGTAACATACCAGGGCTGGTCATGGAGCCCATTGCTGTGCTTGCATAACCTCCCAAGCTGTTGACGCCATGCATGGCACCTAGTGCTGCTGGCCCCTGCAGGACAGCCAACCAGTGTTTGCATGTACTTGCATGCATTTTCAGGCACACCCACAATCCACGGCACATGGCCAGGCAACTAAGCAGCATTGAGACGATCGCAAATCTGGCTGTATAAGTCAAAGCAAATCATGTGGCGTGTTGCATGCAGCTAGCATTTGTAAATTCAATCAAGGCTAGTGTATGTCACAGGTGTTGCGTGAACAGTGCCAATGAAACTGCAAATGACCCTGGAGCACAAGGGAAAAGACTCCACTGAGAGCTTGGAGGGAATGACAAGATGCAGTGACAGAGGGCTTGCCCTCGTAAGTGGATGACAAGGTGATGGCACAAGGCATATCAACAATAGAGCTGACAGATATTGACGTGAAGCAGCATGCAACTATGTGGCAAACACACCAGCAGATGAGCAGACACACCCTACAGTATTCAATGTACGGTGTTGTCATGCTACTGCTGTAGAACAAGCCTGCGCGTTCCACATCCTACCATGGCAAACATCAGCACTGTCAGAGGCAACACAGCCACCACAGTAATGAGCTGCTGTGCAGCTGACACTCACAGCTCTCACCCAACGCAGCCCTTAGAAGCAAGGTTTGTGCATGTAGATTGAGTTTGCATGCGTGGGGCAGCATGTGCCCGCAGATGACGTAGACATTGATGTGTGATGCATATATGACAAAGTACCTTTTATATGCGGGCATACATGGCCTTCTGGCCTGTCAGCAACCTTTGACGGGTGGTGGGTAGAGGGGGTGTTGTTGAGTCATTCTGAGTTCTCAAGGTCTTATTGGCAGCTAGCTGCATGATGTCGACGCTGGCATCTCAGGGACATTGGCAGTTAGCCAGACTTGCTTTGGGTATTCATGTGTGGACCATCTGGCAAAGACGCACCTTGCTGATTTGGACAGTCTCTCAGTCAGGTCTTGCATGGCTCACATGACAATTGAATGCATGAGATTGCTGATGCAGCAACAGAAGAGACAGCACTAATGAGAAACTCACCTGCAACAAGTGAGCTTTCAGCTCTTCCAGTAACAACACCCGAAAGATACGGCAGTACTCCTGCAGCCCCTTGAATTTTGTGGGGACCCTTTGCATCCCCAGCTGCTTCAATCCCCTGCCTGGGGTGTCCNGAGATGAGACTGCTGCCTGAGGCTCCTCAGCATGATCTGCTGCTGAGGCGCCCCTCACAACATTAGCAGCATCAGCTATCGATTTTGCTGTTGCTTCTGCTCTCTGCTTCAGCATCTGATCAAGTGCCACTTGCTTCTTGGGGCTGGGCTTGTTGGATGGTGGCTTCTGCAGAACTTTCAATGTGCCCTTAGAGGGGCTGTACATGTTGAAAGCCCTGTGCTTCGCANCCTGGTGGCCTATACAGGGGCTACCTGGCTCAGCCCTCCAGCTTCTATCAGCCCTGTTGCTGCTGTCACTGCCNCTTCAGCTGAGCAGAGTATTTACAGTCACGTAACACATATCAATTGGGATTTGACGTCATCAAACATGTTGGCACCCTTTTAGCATAGATTACCAAGGTGCCAGGCTGTGGCCTAACAGGCCCAGGTTAAAGCCCCAGTGGTGGAAGTGCTGATACTAGGACTTCCTTTAAAAGCAAGGGGAGTACATGTCCTGGCAATCAGGTTTATGGACTCGCCCAATCAAACTTAGTGTCTACAATGCAAGCACATGTTGACACTCAAAACTAGGACAGGACACACCTAGTATCAGCTGTTGACACGCCTAGTAGGAATGACACGCCTAGTAGGAATATAGCATCGGCTGGCACACCTGAGCTGGCACACCTGTAAATTGGCACACCTGTAAACTACCACACCTGTAAACTATTAATAATGTTATTGTTGTTATTATTGTAATTTGTTTATTTAGAATAGTTTAGCAACAATGTAATATTATAGTATATTGTGTATGTTATATTATACAATTTGCAATATTTTGAATGTTGTTATCATCTGGGTTTGCTGCAGGAGCTGACTCCTTGGCTGGTGACAAGTTGGGCGCCTTCAACCTCTCCATGAAGGGCCATGCATCATGTCTGGAGTTCATCAAGTCTTTTGGGCTACCCATGCTAGTTCTGGGGGGAGGGGGATACAGAATCAGCAATGTGTCACGATGCTGGGCTTACGAGACTGGTGTAATACTGGGTACGCACTTGGCTGATATAACCCAAACAAGCCACACATAAAGCTGTGCACTTGATGCCAATGCTCATGCATTTAATCATACCACCACTGCAGAGCACAATTACACTGTGCCACAAGTGGCAAGGTGATCCAGTCTGGTTGTCTGGGCAAGACCTGTAATCATTTTCTTTTTCTGTAAAGTTATCTTCTTCAAGCATCCATGTGTACAGTGTTGAATTTGTTCTTTCAGTGTTTCCAAACTGCCCCTGCCATGCAGGCAAGTAAATGGAGGATCAGCTGTCTGTATGTTATGTTACATACATTATGTAATACCATTCTATGTAATATCTACGTAGTACGATATAATGATGCATTATAATAGATTGTATAATGTTTTTGTGCCATGCAGGCAAGCAAATGGAGGATCAACTGCCTGCGCATGAGTACACCAACAACTACGGGCCTGACTTCAGATTGCACATCCCGGTGCGCACCGGCAAGGAAAACCTCAACTCCCCTGAGCGCCTTGCACGCCTCCGGAACGCTCTTCTGGAAAACATCAGCAGGTATGATGTGTAGTCAAGGCGTGCACGCGCTACGCTGGTGCTTTNTTGCTATGGTGCAGACTTGCAGCTGCCACACCCGAATGAAGCGAATCATGCGTGTGCTGGTGTCATGCACCAGTTCAGCAGCCAGCATGGCAAGCAGGATGAGGCTCTGAATGTAGGTGCCAACAGGCCGCCCAATGACAACTACCAGCAGCAGTGCTGTCATCTTGACCTGGAAGACAGGACCCTCCCACCACAGACCATTCCTGCAAGCACAGCAACACAGTGCTGCAGGGACTTCTCTGTGGTTTGATTCAGTGGTTAAGCAAGGCATGCTCACAAAGGAGGCATCGTGTGTTCCTGGCATGGTGCATGGCACAGCCTGGTGGGTCAGAATGGCCTGCAGCGCCTAGTGAGGAACCACATGCCAAGGCAGCTCNCTGGGCCTTCTGAGACCAGTATAGCCTCATGCTCCTGCTGATCAGAGCCACTTGTTTCTGATGGTGCCCCAGCTGTGGTCACCTGTTGCGCATCCTTTGATTTAGGCGCTGTTTCAGCTTCTTGCGCAGATGACGCGGGACCCTGTGTCTGTGCAGCAGAAGTAGCTGTTCTGCTGGAACTGTTGCTGACGCCCTACAGCATCCAGACTTCTTGTCAGGGGGTCATGCTGAGTGCAAACTGGCTAAGACTACTGCCAATTGGTGCCAGCAAGCAAAGAAACGTGTGGCCTGTTGTGCTGTCTCATTCGGCGCAAGCTACCTAAGATGGCCTGGCACACTGGCAAAGATATGTAGTCCTGTGTCAGGGCGACTGTCTGCTTGTCCAACAGTGTAGCGTGAGTTTCATGACTTAGCTGCCCAGAAGACGAAATGTGAAGAAGATTCACAGGTGCCCAGAANACAAAGCACCTGCTGCCGGTTGTATGGAGCACTTGTCGAGCCCATGACAAGCAATTCTGCCTGCTTTCAAAAACAACACTGGCATTCCCAGAACAAGCCCAGAACAGAGCTGACTTAGACACACCAGCCTATGAGTACCAGGTACACTTGAAGCACTGCAATGTCACATGCAGCATCTTGAAAGGCAGCCTCACAGCGCATGCACCATGCTGCACCTCAAGTCATGATGCAATCTGGCCAAGCTTGCCGTTGTTGAAAAGTTGACGAGCTTTTGATGTGCAGTCCCTGCCGCAGAACAGAGGCCTCAACAAATAGAGCATGACTCTGCATGATGAGGGAGGGGGTNCACCATTCAGCCAAAATGCAGTCAAGAAGCAATTGTCACTGTGAACATACAGGAATGCACAGTACACACATTTATGGAAACCAAATGCAACTCACGATGCAGGGCCAACACACCATGTTGCATTATGTAATCCGGGAGGAATGCCGTTGGCATACAAGAGACGACGCTCTTTGCTGATGCCGAGCGGTTGCACACTGTACTCGTCAAGTAGCTCTTTGGCACATATGCACAGCGCCTGCATCTGACGAGCTAGTTGCAACAAGACAGATTCATGATGCCACAGAGGCAAAAGATTCACGATATCTGTCATAGGCTCATATTGAATTCTCTCTCCCCAGACAGCACCTCCAATCCTGAAATGGACAAGCATGTTCAGGTTTTGGCACATGCTGAAGACACGTCCTGACATGCCAATCTTGCAACCAGCCTTGACTGAGACTAACCGCATGTGACAACCCATCAGCTCCACAATGAAGGAAGCTGCAAATGACTGGTTGTGCATAGACTGGAAACGATGGTCCCAGAGCTGGCCGTAATATCGAAGCGCCTCTGGTTGTGCTGACTCATCAAGGCGATCCTTGAACTCACCTACCAAAACAAGACCATATGGACCCNTGAGTGTATGCAGCAATCACAAACAGCAACATATTATTGTTGACCTTGTTCTCTGCATACGCTGCCAGAAGATGGCTCTTCTTAGGGGCTACTTTCAGTGTGCCTGTACATACGGTGTGTCAGCTTCTCTTATTGCTGCGAAGTAACTCGCAGCTGGCAGGTTCTCGCAAGACGTACCTTTCTTGGTTTTCGCAATTTTGCCATGACGATTAGCGGCAACCTTGCCCTGAGGTGTCTTTTTGTTTTTATACAACGGCTTTTGAGCCATGTCTCAACCTTCAACGTGTGAGATACAGAAACCTACCGACAGTACTTTCGCGACGCTCTTGGCCAACAGCCGTTACTCGCCACGGCAGTGAAATTTAGGCTGCACGCAAGAAGCCCAGGACGCAAGCAGTCGCAGGGGCTAGTTGAGGAGTTGCAGGGGCAGTTTGCTCAAACACGCCCCTTCGTACTCAAGCGACCGCATGAATACTGAGCCTGTGCATTGCTGAAGCTGTGCAACCCCGAGATCGACCGAGCAACAGGTCTTAGTGCCGCCGGTATCAGATCGCGGTCCATCGCCACAAATCGAAGCTGGGTGTGACTTGACAGGCGCAACTAAGCGTTCCTGATTCTGCACTTTTCATTTAACTGCGTACCCTCTCCGCGAGCGTTTGACTGATACTGGCGTACCGCTGTTGTGAACACGTTTCAACGTCAGGCTCCATTATGAGCGCCGCCAAACAGAGTACAAGCCTCGTGAGCAGAGCAAAGCTATTTTGGGACTCTCCAACTGGCCCACGGACAACTCACTTCTGGGGACCAATTGCAAGTTAGTGCCCGTTCACATGCTGAGTCAGACCAGAGCATGCTGGCAAACTGTACTCAGCGACAAAATGTCATGCGCAGACTGGGGATTTGTGCTTGCGGGCATCTCAGACTCACAAAAGCCTGCTGAACTGCTGTCACCGAACATGACAGGAGGTATGACCAGCACAGTTTTTGTGCATACTGTGACCCTCCTATAGATGTTGTTGAGTTTTGCTTTGGCATGCAGTAATGTGTGTCTACAGCCTTCTCTTTATGCGGTTTGCATGGGCTATCAATCCCCGGAACTACCTGCTGTTTGCTTGTCATGCCTCCAATGAGTGTGTCCAGCTTAACCAGATGAGACGAATATACAATGTGCAGCCCAAAGACTGGAACAAGGTATCAGTAATCCACTGCAAATATGCACGCTANGCTGGTCTATTCCAGCAAAGACTGGCTGCAGATCTTGACTGGCCTGCCACACCTGCAGGGTCGCAAATGCGACAACTGTCAGCATGTCAAACAACACTTGTCCCTACCAGATCAAAAACTGTCCAAAATAATAAGCATTATGAGCTTTGTCAGGCAAGAAGTTCGTTTGAAGGCTTGGTGTGGCACTGTACGTGCACCTACCAAGTCTGTACTTGTGACAGGTGCTGTAGGGGAAGCATCGGCAGCAGGCTCCTGAGGACGGACTAGTGCTGTTTTTGGGCCGATTTGCGCCCACTGGCTCCTATAGGCGGACCTGCCTTCGCCAGCAGTGATCACACAAGGACGTGCATGTTGAGGCGGTGTCACTCGGCTTGTGTTCAACGCATGCAGATCACGACGGAGGGACTGCGGCCAGGGAAAACGGCAGGTCAGTGGCATGCAAAGGAACGAGGCTGCACAATAGGTGAGGTCAACTTCTGCTGGCTGTCCTCGAGTTCCTGTGGTGATTTTTGATACAGACTAACAGTGATGCGCTAGGCCTGTGTAAAGGCGCAGAGTTAAGCAGCTCGTCTGTGCAGTTCCGACTATCAATGCATGCAGATAGTCATTTTCAGATGCATGCACTGCCTTCTACTTCAGCTCAGAAACTGTGCATGGCCCACACTGACGACAACATTCGACATACGTTGGAATCCTTGAGGTGCACTGGTAAACCTCTTTATTACCACACACATTGTACACAGCATTGAATTTCGAGTTTAACATCTTGTTAGACTTGCAGAGCATCAAAATGCTNTCACAAGTTGCAAGGCAGTGCTGCAGGGCTTCACATAAGCCACTCAGCAGTCGGCCTGATGTCAGTGGCAGGGGATGAGCTGATGCTGGCAAAAGGGCACTGATGTGCACTTTGCTGATGTTGCTGGCTGTCACCTGCAGCACTGCAAACCATCTTCAGGCAGGACATGCAGTGCAAAGCAGTCTGTACCGGGATGTACATGTGTGCAGCCCTAGAAATTCTGACGGATTCAGTAAGCGAAAGTTGGTGAACTGCAGTCGTGTATGTGTGCGCACAATGCACAGGTCTGCTGCCCACTCCTATTGACAACTGATGCGGGATACGTACAGCTATTGTGTTGATAGCCATCAATGGCTGCTGGCTGCTGAACAGTCTGATCTAGACAAGTTGCAGAGCTCAGAGCACTTTGGAGCTACCTGAGTTTCTGCCAAACACCTTGCAGCTGCAGCGCAGGGCGGCAACACCAGTTCAGCTTGCCCCACCACATCTACAATGTCTCCAATTTGCACAGCTGAGCATAGGTCTTCTTCACACAGCTGCAGCTGAGCCTGAATGGCCCTTGCTTGCCCCAGCTGCTCCTCATACGCCTGCCAAATCCAACACACAGCTCAGCAAATTGCAGCCGAAACACTTGGCATGTGACGCAATATGACCCATATCACATAGGGTCACACGTATTGCCAGTCAGTTGCTTGACTGACACCATGCCAAATGTATTGCTTGCTCCAGCTGCACCGCATAAGCCTGCCAACACAAGCATACAACTAGCAGCTTGGTGACAGGACATGACATTTGTATGTAGACCGTCTTTCCAACAGCTACTCTGCACAAGCCTAACAGCACAAGCGCGCAACTCCCTGCACCAATCCAAAATGCCCCGCACATGAGTGGGACAATGCAGCTCCCGTGCTCGTGTTGCCTCCATGGCTTCACGCGCAACAGCTTTGCCANGAGTGCAAGCTGAGTTCGATGACTTGGATGCTGTTTGGGGAAGCGAATGCTTGCGGGCTGAGTTCCTGAGGATGCCGCTGTGTGCGCTGCTGGTGAGTGCATCAGCTCCTTTGTCAGCGCTGCAGGCAGCACCCTTGACTTGCATCCAGTCACAGACAAAGCAGTCAAGAAGCTGTCCTGCGATAGTGACACATTCCATTCAAGCTGGATTGTTTCAGCCAAGCAACTGCAAATGTGCACAGCACAATGTGAGCACTGGGCATGGGTCATCTGTGTCTGGCGCTGTAAGGTTGCAAACTGGCTCATGTAAAGGGTGGTCTAGCTGTGTAATGATGCCCCATATCATTGCCTGTTTTGGGCTTTGAGTGTTCAGATTTGTCTCAGAATGTGTTGCTTCATTGAATCCCTGTCAGCCCCATAGTGNCTGTACATAAGATAGTAGGAGACTTGCAGGCCACATACACATGCCTAACGCCTGGTGTGGCTGCATTTGCTGCTGANATTGCATTTTGATGACTGCAAAGCAGACCGGCAAGCCTGTAGCATCCTGATGTACCTCAAAGTCAAAGTCAAACAGGTCCCCAGCCTCAATCTGTGTTGTAGCATCTAGTCCAGCTTTCTTGGGGATGAAGAGGGGGGTGGCTGGGCGGTCCCTGAAGGGGTCTGTTTGGGTGGACATCTCTGACTCTGCCACAGGATCTGTTAGCTGCTCCAGATAGCTGTCGGTCTGTGTAGCAGCACAGGGGCATCAGAAACATGCCCTCAACACATTGCTTTTTGATTGCACTTGGCCACGCAGAGATAACATCTGGGACCACTCTGTTCTGGTGTTGCCCACGACTGTCTGCCTTAACCATGGAGCATGTAGTCTTAATGCAGTCACGCTACACACCTTGCTGCTGATGATGCTTGCTCCCTCACAAATAGCATTTGTCTCATGCACGTGTTTGCTAGATTCATGTCTACTGAGACAGACAGTGTCAACATCAACAAACTCAACTTCTGCTGCAATTTCTGTGGTGAGGGCTGAACANTCATACAGCAAAAGCAGATGCATATACAAAGCCTGACACGAAGTACCAGTTTGCACATATCAACTGGTGATGCAATCATAGCTGTCCGTCTATTGTGTTGCAGACACATGAGGTCCAAATGCAAATCACTCTCTGAGATAAATGGCATGATGTCTAAATTTTGACTTGCTGGGCACAAACTTAGAACAAACTGACATACCCAGCACATTACGTATGCTGCTCTGTCCAAAGCAAAGCATAAAGAGTGTTAGCTGCTGCAGGGATGCACTCCCCTTCACTATGCAGTAGCCAACCAGCAGNCCTTGCGACACGCTGCAGATATGTGCTGCAGACAACAATCTGGGACTTGCATATATTCCTTGTGTAAACGTCAGATAGCATTGTGATTGCCCAATANGACCTACCAGTGCAGAGGTGCAGCCAACAGAGGCCTAGGCAACCATACAGCTGGAAAACAGGATCAATTACGAGCAAAACAGCTCAACACTCGACCTGATACCTTAGTGATACAGCATGCTTTGTTTGNTATGACTTAGCCCATACATGCCTGCTGACAGAGTAAAGCTGCGTGCGGGCAGTCCGTGAACAAGTCTGACACGCACTGCAGACAGTGTGTCAGAGCTGTCAGCCTGGCTGAAAACCCTGTTGTATATGATGCTGGTGACAGTCCATCACCTGTTTTGGGGGCTGAGGTTGCTATGTCACATGCCGCCTCGACAAAGCATGACATGAGCTGAACCTGCTGACATCAGACCAGCATCANATGTTGCTGTTCATGTGCCTTGTGCTCCCTGTTGTCATCTTCTTTGTCAAATTACAGGAACACCATTAGCCATTGTGGATGTCCCACAGAACACGCAAATCACATACGGTTTTCTCTTTTCCTGCTCATGAGGTCCGCAGGTACATCTGGAAAATATACAATATACATCACCTGTATATTCCAATGTCACCTGTCCGCTGCAAAAGATGTCATCTGCAGTCTGTGTGTGCCCTTCTGTCCTGTCTGCTCTCCTTCTCATCTCAACGCGTTCAGGTCAATTACAATCTGCCTGCTGGTCCCACCCCATCCAGGTCTAGCTCAAGTGCATTTGCTGACAAAGTGTGCCAGCCTCCATGATTTGGGATCTGGGTACGGTGTCTAAGTCTGGACCATGGGTTTTGGGGTAAGACCGTAGTATGCCCCAACACTTACGCACTGACATCAGCCACTGTGAGCAGGCAAGAGCAAGGGAGGCTAGCCCTGGTCGGGCTGCACATAACCACACAGCACGCCTGAAAAGTGTGACAGAGGCAGCAGAGCGCCCTACAGCCGATGGTGCAGCCAGCTACGGCGCCTCCAGAATGGGCATCACCCCACATCAGCAGCAGCTTTCACACCTCCTGACTGCTACAAGCGATGCAGAGTCGCTTGAGGAGTCTGTGCCGTCTCGATCGCCGTCACCAGNGCGGCGGCAGCTGTGAGCAGCAGCACGTCAGCGCAGACCGCTGCAGGAGCATCCGGCTTGCAAGGTGATCAGGGTAACCCTGAAGCTGCAGCTTTGCACACTACCACAGCTATTGTCATTGAGCCAGGTGCAAGCAATGCAGAAGCCGGCAATGAGCCAGGTGCCAGCACTGCAGCATGTGCTCTTTCAGCAGGTAGGCATCATGATTGCTTGCAGTTGCCCTCTGTGCTGGTAACAGACCCAGCTACATTCTGCAACCTTATGCAGATGCCAGCAATGCTACCAGACAGTCAGACCGACTACGTGGACGCCGTGGTGCAGCATCTGCAGCGGGCGTTCCTGCTGTTGCGTGCTCCGCAGACCCTGCTGCAAGGCTAGCTGGTAATCCAATAGCATACAAGACTGCTTATTCCCAACAGGGATGCAATTGGTTGGGCTAAGGCTGGTGCTTTGCAGGTGCTGCAAGCCCCTCACAGCCTGCCTCAAGCCTGCAGTTGCTGGCTAGTGCAGCTGCTAAGGCCAGCAAGGCGGGCGATGGTGTATCTNGGTTGCCATGCTGTGCATTGCCATGCAATGCCTGCTGCTTGTACCAGTCAACATGTATAAATACTGTTCCTGTTCAAAGACAAAACACATGTCTTGCAGCATAGGTCACCGGTGAAGTGTAAGAAACAACTAGGTGACTATTCCTGCTGGCGTTTTGGGTAATGCTGGTTCATGTTGCAAACAGATCGTTAGACATGCAGCACACTGCATGATGGACACTGCTTGGGTGCCAAGCATGACTAGCAAGGCACTTGTGTCCTGTAGCAGTTGTGTGTTGCCCCAAAGTTGGCAGCAGCAATGTTGTAGGTATGTGTCCAGTAGACAGCTGTATTGTTTCTGATCACATGTACAACATACAGGTGCAAATATGTCATGGCAACTCACTGCCATATTTGGCCTTCCATGGNCGCCGTGCTGCAAAGAAGGCCGTTCGTATCCCTCGGGATGAGTCGCAGTTCGATCGGGTTGACCTAACGAACGTGCCTTATCTGCAGGCCAACACCCTGCTGGGTCTTGCCCCTGGTCAGGTTTTCGTGCAGCGAAATGTCGGCAACCTTGCAACCCACAAGGACATGAACTGCATGACCTGCGTGGAATATGCTGTTACCGCTCTCAAAGTCAAGCACATCATTGTCTGTGGCCACTACAACTGTGGTGCCGTCAAGGGAGCCCTGACAATGCCAGGCAAGACACCAGGCTTGGTCAACATGTGGATCTCTGACATCAAGGACACACGCAACAAGCACTCTCAGGAGCTCAGCAAGTTGGAGGGTGCTGCTCAGATCAACAGGTAGCTGCACCTTCTCTGACGCTTTTCTGCGCCTTACAGCTGTTGTTGGCCAGTCCAAGCCTGCAGATAAGGCAACCTTATCCATTGCCATCCAACGCTGGTGATGACTCATGCTCACAAGAGCTAAGTCACAAACTTCCACACTTGGCCTACAATGCATCTTCCTCACCAATGTATGCCATGCGTCTACCGGCTGTTGCATATCTCCTGCTATAGGCTGCTGCTTGGGTTGGTGGCAGCCTTGCTCTCAAACGTCAGGCATAATGCCTGACGTGGTAACTCTCAAACGTTGCAACTAACATGTGTATGATTTCTGCANGGCACAGCTCAAGCCGAAGCGAATGAGGCAGTCTGCAAGCGGTCCGCTGTGTGCGCTGATTGGCGGGAAGCGAGTCTGTCTTGTCGTATGCAAGTTGGCGTAAGAGAATCTTTCACTTTTGCACTTTTTTCGTATTTGAGCGGGGATCGCAAGTAATCCCTGCGNCTTGATGTCCACATTCAGCCTTGCCAATTGCACATCCTGTACCTTCTTCAGTGATCTGCAGCATGGTAAAGCAGTCGCTGGAAGCTGCTATAACAAACAGGCAAGCAATGTCAGTGATGCCAGAGACTACGATTTGCTGATCTGGAGTCATGGAACACGCTTCAGCTGGGTTTGGTGAATGGAGGCTCTACCTGTCTGCTTTCATGCGAAAGCTTCTCATGTCAAGAAGGATGAAATGTTTTGCATCTGAGGCGTCTGCCAGCATGCTTGACAGATACCCTTTGCCAGCTCCAAACTCAATGTATGTTGACTTTGGGTTCTGTAGCATGAGGGCACACAGTTGACGACAAGTCACAAGCAAGGTCTCCAGTTACGCAAGTATCTCTAGCAATCAGGCTGTATACCTGCAGGAGTCCAGCCTGCCTCATATGCCCAACAATGGATGCTTGCTGCTTGGCATGCTTCAGTGAGAAGGGTCTGACATTGTCTGGCTGAAGATAAGCTTCACATTCTGGTGGTGACAGTGGCTGCATGTCTTCTGGATCTGCACAGACCTGTATGTGCCNCTGTCAGACACATGCTGTGGATACTGCTGCTTTAGGTGCAGCAATGAGTATTTACTTATTCATCAACAGCGTTTGGCACAAACACTTTGATGAACAGGGAACACTGCTCATTCAAGTTGGACAGAGCGCAGGCTCATGATTGACTTACAGCAGAGCAGGTTTACTCGACAAAAGTTTGTTACAGCTGCTGTGAGCGTACAGTGCTTTTGCAATCACGCATATGTGCATGACCAGAAAACAAGGAGGGGGGTACATGCCTGACCACTGGTCATGGCCTGAGGGCCCAGCTGCAATCCTGCCAGGAAGGCCCTGTTAGCTGCTATGCGTGCTTGGCGGGCCAGCTCCAATGCTGTCAACACCTGTGCACACAGCCATCACACATGACCATTGTGTTTGTGAGCTGCTCCTAAGACATGCCTGTTTACAAGCTTCACTGTGCTGCACACTGGCACAGCGTAGGTGTGTACTGTGAAAGTCATCAAGAGTGCTGAGGTTGATGTGCATACATTGCTGCACATGCAATGCTGCGTAAGACAGTAGTGACACCTAACGTGAGAACAATGCAGGTGGTAAAGATGCTCATGCAATTTTTGATGATGGTGTCGGAGGCCCAACAAACATTCCCTTGCTTGTGAACATCAGCAAGGTCCACACATGCCTGCAGTGAGTGCACCTAGTCAACAGCTGACATGCTTGTTGATGGGCGTTCCTAGCAGCATGGCACAGACCTGCCAGGGCTGCTCAGCAGACAGCTCTCCTGNATGTAGAATTGCTGCAGCAAGCTGAGGAAGCTCTTCGGCAAATACATGCATGTGGTGTCGCAATCAATGATCTGCACCCTGGGAATGCAATGGTGGTGCATGGAGGCAGCATGGCAAAGATTTTCTTTCTGGACTTCAGCCATGCCATCCTGTCAGCCAGCCCTGCCCTGTACGAGGAAGACCTTTGCATGCTACGATCTTTGTTTAAGCTGCAAGCCCAATGAGCACTTTTTCAAGCATCTTTGCATGAGCTGTAGCAGGTGTATAGTTGTTGTTGTTGCATACTTGTAGCTCATGCACACAAGGCGTGTGAGCTATGCATTGCCAGGTACGCCCAGTTATGTGCATACTAAGTTGGNGGCATGCCTGTTGCAACAAGCAGTGATGTGGCACCACCAGAAGCAAGAAAGGCAGCTGCAGCTCCCACTGCCAAGATGCAAGCCCATGCCACAAGCCCGCAAGTCAACCAAGCTCACCTGGCCGATGTGGAAGCATGGAAGACAATTGGCAATCAGCTGATTGCCGAGGAGCAGCAAGAGCNAGAACATTTTTTTGCCTTGCTGGATCTCAATAAAACAGCTCTTGCTGACAGGCTTGCTCAATCTTTCAAACAAGAATTTGATGGGTCACGTTCCGGACATTCAGACAATCACGTGGCGAAAACATATGCAACAGAAACATTGCTACTAGCTTTTGCACTTGATCTGCCCCAGGCAGTCTACCAAGGACTCTCTTTGGTATGTCAGCTTGCAACAAGCTGTGCATGTTTTGACCTGAGCCCAGCAGCAGCGACCTGTGTCATTCATACAGGCACATCATGTCTGCTACTACCGCTGTACCCCAATCATGTGTGTACTGGCTTGTCAAGATGCTGACCAACTTGTGGGGAAGCAGCCAGCTTCACATAGGTCCTCTATGGAAACGCAAAGCCTGTTTTGCATTGCAGGCTAGCCAAGAGTTACATTCACAAGGAGTTCAGTATGCCGTTGCAGTAGTGGCCAGCTTGCCTGTCAAAGTCTCCAACAAAACAATAAAAGCAACAGCAATTGATGCTGTGCTTGCAGCATACGCACACAAGCCAATCTACGTCAAACACAAGGTGCCAATTGCATCTTCTGATTCAGTGGCACATGTCATGTCAATGACCGTGTGACCCTGATGCAGCAGGGACATGTCTGAATCAAACTACTTTGATAGCTGTGCATGTGAATTCAGCAGCTGTGCACTGGTATGGCGCACTTGGGGTCGCAGTTCATTCCTGAAAAACCTTGATTTTGATTGCAGGCAACACTACTGTCATTGGGATGTATTTGTTCAATAGTGCTTACTTGGGCACCCATGTGTTCGACAATGTGACCGTGGCCAAACTTGCAAGGGATACCAAGTTACTACTCAGTCAGTCTCTCACAATTCAAGACAAGAATGATGCACTAAGCCAGGCTCTCATTCAAGGCTTGCAGCAGCAGGATCCTGAGACTGTTGCTACACTTGTCAGCATTGCTTTGTCAATTAGCGATGCAACCATAATGAAGGCTGCCTTTGCAAAGGTAAGCTGCATTCCAGATGCATTGGTAGTGCGTTGTATATCTCCAGCCTGCATATCGACAAATCATTATTTGTAACTCAAAGCATGATGCTGCAATGCCGGGGGGTGAGACTAGTGATGTCATGTGCACCAACACATTCAGCTGATGCTGTGTTTGCTGACCTTTGTAGCATTACGCTTTGTCTTGGCTGTACTCTGGCACTCCCATGCACAAAAAGGGGCACTCAGTTCTGAGGCTGTGTGTAGGCCACAGCTGCCAATCTCAACACCATTTGCAGCAGCCAAGCTGCGGCCGCAGCCGCATATGGCCTAGGCTCAAGACNCCTGCACGTTAGGTTTAAGCTGACTACCAGATGCTGGCAAGTTAACGTGAGCTCTGTGCTGCGCAGAGTGTAGCCCTGAGCATACCGTTCTTGAGCACAGTCGCGAAGACAAAGCTGGCTGGCTCCGGAGACCTGCAGACGCGAGGGTAAGCCTCACGGTTGCTTTTGTACACACTCCCTACCTGAAATCCCAACAGGTTGGTGAAACGCGAAAGCACATCCTGAAGCTCACATGTTCCTCTAGACGGAGCCGTTTCAAGAGAAGACGTTTCAAGCCAAAGAAAAACATCTTCAGTGCTGCTTGGACTGCTATTTACCTGACAATGNGGCACAATTGGGCAAGGCTGCTTCAAAGCTTGCCGCTACCATAGCAGGTTGCGTCTTGTGTTTGCAATGACGAGTTCTACTTGCCTAACACAGAATTTGCTAATGTCACATGCACCAACAGCATCGTAGCAATTCACATTGATGCATGTACATGTATGACTTTTACAGACAGAACTGCGTAAGGCTTATACGTGTTTCTCATCAGTCTGCTGGCAACTTCATTCTGTACATAAGTTTGTGTCAACTGGTGCAATTCATTGAATGGCAGGGTCTTGCATACCCCACCCTCTGCATGTTCCTGTATGAGTTGATTAGTGTACAAATCAGAAAGTGACCTTACGGCAGGAGGCAAAGTGTTCGTGTCTTTTTCAACGATCGGACAAATGTCATGAGATAGAAACAACCGGTACTACTACCACTACTAGTAGTCTACTGAAAATTTGCACATGCCAATGACGTACATGCGTCAACTGCAGCCAGGCCGAAAATTGGTACAGATGTCAATATCAAGCTTAAACCCAGCACAGCACTCTCTGAATTGCTTCAACACACAGCACGCTTCGGGATTGTACCAATTGCTAGGGATGGGCCTTGATTGCTTCCCCAATGATGTGCTGCAACATACAAAGCNCCAACGGCTGTATGCTGAAGCAGGCTGACGACCAACTGCTTGAGTCTGCCTACCGGCTTACCGCAATCGCTATGATGCTGTGCTTGTGGCTGCAAGAGCTTGCTTTCCTGCTAGTGAATGTGGCGTGGATCGCTGCAGCCTTGACCGTTGGCCTCCCCAGCACCTCGACCGCTATGGGTCCACTGGTTCAACTATCAGAACCCGCTGCTATTCTGACACGGACACTCCAATGTTTGGCACCAGCGCGACGTTCCAGAGACGGCGTACAAATGCGTCAGGTGCGTATGTCACGATCCGTCAGCAACAATATGCCTTGTTGACTCCCTGATATGAACGTCTGGGTGCCGGGCTGGTGATATATGTTCATTGACATTGCTATTGCACTCTCCTGATGCATCGTTGCAGGCGATCACAGACCTTGAAAAGCATCTGCGAGAATGGAATACGTCCACACAGGTATATTGGCTCAGTGAGCCTTGTAGAACAGAACTGTTGATTTGAGGCAGCAACGTCAAAGCTGCAACAACTGTCATGCTTCTGCAAACCTGGTTGCAGCAANGCCTCGCGGCGTAGACTTTTCTTTTCTGAATCACTGCTGCTCTGCACATGGCTGACCACCCAACCAGTAGCATTGGCTTTGCAGGAAATTGCTTGATCATGATGCACAATCTTGATGTGTTCATACTGCTCACAACCACTGCAGCTAGTGGCATTTGCAGAAGCAAGGGTGCATGAAACAATGAGCATTGTACTAGTAGAGNATTCACTATCTGCAATGCTTGGCAGCAAAGCATTGCCCTGTCATGTCAAACACAAAGCAGTTATGCCACCTTTTGAAAGCTGCGGAAGCTCAAGGTGCTTGACACCACTTTTGCTATTTTTGCAGGAAAGAGACCAACATAGCAACTTTGTCCTGGTGCCATACATCATTGAGTATGACTGCAGCTGCTTATTGGCATCATGACATATATACCTGAATGGCAGCAAGCATTTCCAGCTAGCTCATGTGGTCAGGTGGACAAATGGCAAATCACGTAGTATTCACCCACGCTTGTTGCGTTTCGTGGACCTATTAAAGACATAAGTTTTTGACATACNGATTGTGTGCGACTGTGCAGCCTGCCAGCCTGCGTAGCTTGAAGGTGTAATGAGAGGAAGTAACAGCTACCATGCACTCTTACCTCTTTGCTCACAGCTGTAGCACATACCTGACGCGGAAGCTTGGGCGCAATGGAAGCGTGCTGATCGGTCGACCATGACATTCCCAGTCTCATGTGATTGTACAGTGTCCGTTCACCGCGTCAATAGGATCAATTGGACCACTCGATAGCCAGTGATCAGGCGAATCTCACCTGCTCCTTGACAGCTGCGGCAAGCGGAGCTGCAGAGTTCGCCTGCAAACACAGTCAGTAATTGATGGATGAGTATATTAAAGGGGCCACGCTAGGAGAGGGGACCTTCGGTGTTGTTTTCAAAGCCACACATAAAAAGGTTAGAGATTTACATTTCGCTCTTGCTGCTGGCAACATGCAACAGTGGTTGGCAATGCAGACAGGCAAAGTGGTTGCAATCAAGAAGATTAGGCTTGGCAAGGCCAAAGAAGGTGTCANGTAGACTGACAGCTGAGAACACATGCACTTGCCCGTCAATGAATCAATCTGATGGAATGCTTCACAAATGGCTCCAATACGCCACTGACAGCAAACAAGGCAGCAGCGACACAATGTGTCCCTCCCATAGCACAATCAACATTGGTGCTCGGTGGCCACACACAAATTGTCACGTGTGGCGCATGAACAATGTTNTGAGGCAGAGATGGTGGACACTGTGTCGCCAATTTATCGCTCAGACCATCACAGGTGTGTTTGTTGTACTAGCTTTTCTATTGAAGACAGCTTGCAAGCTAGCTATCATTGGCTAGTGTGAGTAATGTTGTGTGGCCTACGTGATATCAAGCTCACATCACCATGCTGGTTTGGTGTCTGTGCACAATAATAAAGAGGCGATTAGCTTGCCTATCTGTTCATTCCAAGTCAGAATACAGGTGTTATTCAATGACACCATNTCTAGCTGCCATGCACATATGCACCTGTCCAGAGCCTTGACAGCAACTATGTCTGACATTTGTAGCCACTGCGCAAGCAGTGCACGACCAGAGACAACAGAGGTATCACTGCATGCTTCAGGCAATAAGTGCTGCAGATCTGACTTTCACAGGTGATATGCAGTTGGAGTCAAACCAGACATGCCTAGGCTGTCACTGCATGCTTCAACCAGCACAGACTGCACACGGCAGGCACATGTACATCTGGCATTTGGCAGCCAATCAACTATGGCTGTTTCATCACAACAACTGCTGACACAATCATTTTTTGGCCACAACCTGCATGTAAAGCCTAGTCATGCACAGCTTCCTCAACTTGTTCATGGTCACATGCTTTGCCTACGACAGGCTTGTGTATACACTTCAGCAAGCCTGTGTACGCACTTCAGCACGCATGTAGCCACTTCAATAAGCATGTGTGNTGTTGATGCTTGCATCTTGTGCTGGCAGGTGCTGATACTGTCAGCAGCCTGACCACACACACAAAGTTAGGCGAACGAGCCGCAATCTACAGGGAGGTCCCACTGCAGAGCTGCCTTGAGGATCTTGATTTGATGTCAGTGTTGCAACAATCATGGTACAACTGTGTAAGACTACAGTTGGCTAGTCCTAGCTCACTTAACGCCTGGCAGGCTTGCCGACAGCCTGTTTTCTATCACAATGAAATGGACTGTCCATGCCACAGGAGCATTTGTGACAAGGGTGTGAAGATGTGAGTAGGTAAAGACATGTGTTTGCTATCGGCAACAGCCTTGTTTGGAATGTGGTGCCACCCCAAGATGCGCAACAAAAGTCCTTATGTTGCTGTGCACAGTTTGTTGGTCATGGACAGGTTGCCATGTTGCAGACAGCAGCATGTTTGCAGATCGGATTAGCGATGCATATTGGCTTGGATGAAGGGCCCAGGAAAAAGACAGTACTCCAAAAGCGCTGCTGGTGATGCAGCATGTGCTCTTTGGCCAGAACATGCTACTCTGAGTGCTTCATGTTTTGTGACAAGCTTCAGCCTTGGAATGCACAAGGTAAGCCAGGCAAGGCACTGCGTTGAAGGCAATCAGGTGCAGAAAGGCAGTGGACCAGGTCTATGCTGAAGAGCATCAAGGTAGTGGGCAAAAAGATGTAAGGTGCAACAATCGTTGCATGAGCAGNCTTGGCTGGCAGCAAGAGCTGGTCATCTTCCAGCTACTCGCTTGTGGATCGGCTTCAGCCCTGCATCATGCTGAGCCTGGGGCAGCTGTCACCAGGATGTTTACCAGGGGTCCCCAAGCAGACTATGACCTAGCTTCCCAGCGCCACATCATCATCAACCTGCTGTCTGTCATGGTCAGAGTGCCACAGTGTCATATGGCCACCTTCATGCTGCAGCCAGAGACGCTGCGCCAGACCTGGCTAGTGGGCTCCACCTACTCCTCAGTAACTGCTCATTATGACTGCGGCTGTGTCCTGGATGAGCAGCATATGCCTGTCAATCCCAGGGCCCCTTTGACAGACCCAGCGTCAGNTCAAGCTAGTGCAGCAAGCACAACCACTATTTGATCCACAAAAAATTCAGGCATATCCGTTTGTAAGGTGTACGCATGCAGTGCATCATGTCAAGCACGTGTCCTGCTTGATGCAAGCAGCAAAGATGCTGAGGCTCTGGCAAGCTCTGTTGTGCCTTATATGAACTGCATGCAACTTGCCATAGCCTTGGTGTCTTGCTCCTTGCATCAAGCAGAACATGTGCCTGACGTGATGACTCATGGTGCAAACAACATGTGAACGCTTGCCAACATTCTCAGGCACTGTCCTGGCTGAAAAGAATAGATGAAANCTTGTGCAGAACTGCTGCCAGCAGTGTCTGCCATTTTCACAGTGCTGCTCCCAGCAGTGCTATGACTCCACTCAGGGGCAAAAGCCAGAGCAGGGCCCTTGTGTGCAATGTCCCTAGCAGATGGCGTCTCTGGCTCTGAAGCTGCTGCTGCCATTGGAGCTGTCCCCGCATACGCAGTTGGCGCCCTTGACTGATCTGAGTATGTCAATTTGAGGGAGTTGTTGCCCACAGTGTGGCTTGTCTGAGGAGACTCAGCAGCATCACCTGCTTCAGCTGTAGTATGTGGCGCTTCAGGGGTGGCCTCAGCTGTGGCCAGTACTGGGCTGTTGTCCTCAGAGCCANTGTGGTGGGTATGCCTGCAGCACATGCAGTATTGAGCTGTCTGCAACCAGTTCTGCACAAGCATTCCCCATGTGCCCTATGGTGTTGGGTATAGCAGTGCCAATGTACGGGTATCAGGGTTGTGTGAGTAGTATGTACGTGNCATCATGAGTGTCACAGACAACGACTTGCAGAATATTGGCGCTTCTTTGGGCTTGAGAAGACAACACTGGTGTGCAGTTCAGCCTGGGGCCTGCTCTGGTCAGTGTATAGGTAATCGTTGCCTCTTAATGCAGAACACAGTGGTGCGCCAGAAGCTAAGCTTGCCATCTTGGCAGAGGGCTTTGTGGTGGAGAGAGCCCATTTGGCCAAGTCAACCACACAAGCAGATGCTGACTTTGTTCCAGCCAGTGTCCGCAGCTTTGCTCACAACAGAGCCAAATGGGAACTGACTGACAAGTGAGCTGTGTCTTGTGTGGGCCACAATGCAAAATTCTGTGCTGTGTGATATCCAGCTGTACTGTTTTGTTCTGGCAAATTCTGATCTGCGTGACACCCTGAGTCATGTTTTGTGTACTGTTGGGTACTCTGTTGAATGCGTTGTTGGAGAAGGTTCAAGAGGCAGCAATACAAAGGTGTTGGTTCTAGGAACATGATTGCAGTGCTGCAAGTTGTTTGCTTGAACAACGGCTGTGCAGGTTCTGCAAATGACAATTGGAATCCAAAGGAATACTGTAATCTCTCACTGTGTGTGACAATGCAGGGGCAGGTACCTATTGCGTAGCCATTACTCTATGGTGATGCTGGAGCAGCCCCCGCCCCCCGGCTGCAAGGGCCCCCCTTACCTACAGATGCACTTGGCCAGTGCCCCTGCAACCCTCATCATGAACAATGACAANGATGTCCAGCTGTCCCTGTGCAATAGCAGATGTCAATGCATGCAACAGCATGAGGTACATGTGCCTTGCTGTTATCTGATGCAAATAGAGCACCTACAGTGCTGCAGATNGGGCATTAGGCTGCCAGGCGCTTGCAGCTTGATAACTAGCAGTGGCCACTGGACTCGAACCTGGCGTTGCTGCTTTGATCAGTGTCAGGNGGCCACCAAGTCAAGGTGGGCTCTCTGTACCAAACATTTTTTGAAGCACTCAGGTCATGCCCATTGTCATCACATACAAGTATGGGTTTGCAAGGTCCAATCCGACTTGAGCTGCAACATGTGCTCAAGTCCATCCATGACCTTGCTACCGAGAGTACACAGGAACCTGGCCCTGCAGAAGTGTGTGACAAGAAGCTGCTCAAGCAGCAGAAACTTAAGGAATCTGCGCAACTTGAAGCTGTAAAGCATGCCTAGGATGCCATTTACAGCGCCAAAACTGGGTGGTGGAAGGCATTCCAGGCATAGAATGTAGTCCTGGTGGCATATGCAACCTTGCATCTCAGTCAGGCAGCCTCCAGACATTAAGTATGTATCTCAAGCACTGCATGAGTACTGACTGTCCTGAAAGGGCATGTCTGCTGTAGGACGCAATACAGGCCAAGGGCAAAGCCACGGCAGCANACAGGTTGCTGCTCAGAAGATGGTTGCCAGAAAACGCCTATTATCTAGGCAATCGCTTTTGAGAACATCATGTGACAGTGTTAAACAGTATGCACTGCCTGACCCTGCAGATCTGATGGCACCGCTGCCTCCCGTTCACCCATTACCCATTCCCCTACCGCTCTCTCTCCTGCCAACAGTGCTGCCACTCCCACCAATACTGCCATCTCCGACCCTCCTCCTGAACTCCACCCCACCCCAAAGCTCAGCGTCAAGGGCACCCCGGCAGCTGTTCCTCAGGCTGCTNTGAGGGCAGCTTGCTGCTGCAACTGCTGTCGGTTGCTGATGCTGTTCCGGACTTGCTCTTTCAGCCGGTCCATGTCTCGCAGCTGTAGTTTCAAAGTAGCCTGTGCATCTAGGCTGGTCTGCACAAAACCAAGTTGCTTGCAGATATACGCTGTGAGATTGTGAGGTGCATGCAGCGGCATGCCACATCGAGGTGGCGCCTCAAGACATGAAATAGTAGCATAGCCCTAAATCTCGAAATTCATCAATCAGTCACGTTGGTGACTTCGCTTCTATCACTACACCCCAAGTCAATGCAGCTTGTGAACTGATGTACAGCAAAGGCGGTAAATCCTGCCTCACTTGCAACTGCTTTTGTGTGTCAGACAGCACAAACAGCTTCAGTGACACAGGCAAGCACAATGTCCAAACTGAACATCAGTACAAGCATGCCTGTCATGCCTTCTACTGCTGCTCAATGAAGCCAACATCANATAAATGTTGTCAGCCAGGACACAACCGCATAGCTATGCCATAGCATGCTGGCAGTTGCAAACTGCAGTCATTTTTCGGGGACCACGGAAATATCGCTGTTTCTGTGTGAAAAAAAGGCCTGTGGCTTTCTTGTAAGGTATGACAATTGTAATCAGTGTCAAAAGTCCTTTTGTGTCTTGTCGTTATATCTCCCATCTACTGTTGAACCTGTGGGGTGTCCAAATACAAAACCAGCTTGTGTGTGTTGGACACTTGAACTGCAGTGTTAAAACATCTTACTGTAATCGTGATGCCGCACTCATGATCACTCGTGCTGCCTGTCAGTTTCCTGTCACACATATGGCTGCGTTGCACGCTTTCGCCTCCCTTGGAGGCTGATGCAATTTCATAATTCTTCNGCTGGTGAAGCCTGAGACAGGTCTTCCACCTCAAACAGAATAGACACCTGCACAATGACAGCATAGGCTGAAGTGCTTCCCACCTGCGCCTAAACTGGGAATTTTACCAACACTTTGCAACAANACGGGTAGTCCACACGGCCCTCTTTAGGATTTTGTGTCTTGGGTGTCTGAGATTTATCGTAGCCCTGCTCTGCCAGACCCTGTCTGAAAGCTGTCAGCACAAGCTCAATGTTTTGTGGTGTGGCATTGTAGCCCATCAGCCCAACTCTCCAGACCTGTCCAGCACTTGGACCAAGACCTGCAGATGCAGTCCAGCACAGTAAAGGCTTGCTATAACAACACCTTGAAGTAGGAGCCAGAAACCTGAGGATCATGTGCAAGAGAGGAGTCACGGGGCTGACAAGAAATTGCATACGTAGGGCCGCCCCACACATCACACCTCACTTGCTAAGCCTACTGTGAGCGTTCGTATGCACAATAAAGATGATATGAGCTGCTTGACGGATGCTGCTGAGTGTCATGCAAAGTTGCCAATGACATCATCTTGCACTTGCCATGCAGAGTACCTGATGTCAGTGCCTCTATCAGTCATGAAGCGTGTGCCATGCATACCTGCAGAGATCTCAAGGCTGAACTTGTCCATGGCAAACTTGATCATCTTGACAGCATCAATGCCCTTTGGCACCCTGATGGTATTGACAGTAATCAGCCGGTCTGCAGGGTCTTGAACATAAGGTTCAAGGCCAATTTCCTCCAGTCCTGCCCATAGGTATTTGCCCATTTCAGTATGGTGGCGCCACATGCTGTCCAAACCCTGCTCTGCAACAATCGCTAGGGCTTCCCTCATCCCATACCTGCATGCAACAGTGCTCTCCTGCCAACTGACATGAAAGGCAGGTACAGAATCGCAGTCACATATATCACTATGCACATGTTACCCAGCAGTGGCGTGTCAACATCATGCGCACTCAACACTTCACAATGCTGCTCCCTGTGCGGCTGCCTGTGCTNGTGCAGACTTGCACTCAGCATGCAGTTGCCCTAGCAGGCTCAAAATGATGCAAAAGGCCGTGTTTGGGACCAACCGCTATATGTGAGACTTGAAACTTTGCCCCCATGCAGTACAGGCTATGATGATGNAAAGCCACAGGCTTGGCCATGCTGGTGCTCAGGAGTCACTTACGCCACAAAGTTCTCAGGCAAGAGTCTATCTCCTTGGCATCGTTGCTCAGAGGGATGTGGTTAGCATCACTCATCGCTTCTTTGCAGGTTGTGCTGTCCAAGGATGAGGACAAAGCGCTGAAGACTNGCATCAGCTATTCGCAAGCTGCACATGATATTTTGCTTGCAACCTCTTACGCCGAGGCCCCCTAAGAAATGGACCCTGTGTCATGCACAATGACTATTACTTGTATTTTGTTTTGTTTGGGGCAAACAGTTCACCACATGCTCTGCATGTGCTGCCTACTGCAAGTGACTAATAGGTCTATCTCAATGCTGCTGACACAGGCGTCTCACTATGCTGCAGATGCTGTTCAGGAGTGTAAACAAGCTGCTGATGGACACAGCCACCTCAGAGTATCTCTTCTGCTCAGACTTCTTCCAGGAGCCGGCAGTGTTCCATGAGCTCTTTGCTGCCACACTGCAAGTGGTGGAGTCAGCCTTGGCAGCTCAACTACAGGTATGCCGGATGTGTGACATATGTGCATACACTGTTGTTGGAAGCTCATCTGCAGACAGCTGCAACATACTGCCTGCCTGCAGTCTGTCTGTCTGTGCATGCACCTCTGTGCCACTTGTGTGCCTGTCTGTCCATCTGCCATGCGCCACTACAGCGCTTGGCAGACATATACTGCCATTGCAAATATCCAGATCCAGTCTACACAATGCAGACATGCCGTCTGCAATGATACCCTCGCCATGAGCATGTGTATCCTCAGGGGTTGTATAGCGCGCACTTGTTACGAAACCATGGCCTGTGATGCCTTTTGTGTCCTGTGAAAGGTCGCTGAAACCCTTTCTGATGTCTGTGCGCGCAGGAAACTTGGGATATCCTGTGCTTGTTGCTGATGATACGGATCAACTACCATCACCAGCTGATTATGAACAGGCGCCGCATACCATGCTTGGACGACTACTTGGATCGCAACAATCTTGCACTCTGGCCAAGATTCAAAGTATGTTCTCAGTGCCTACATCTGCACTCAACCATGTACAAGCTGATGAGGCATTATCTATGCTCTTGGTCAAATGCTTTTGAATACATCAGCAACAACAGAAATCCAACAGATGTGGCACATATGAAATCCCAACTCCATCGGAAGCAATACATTGCAGTAAGGAAGTTACCCATTGCTTAGGCTAACTGCATCAGCATGTTTCTCAGATGGTTTGATTCCCAGATGCTGACTGCTCACTGTTGCAGTCTGTCAGTCTGTCAGCCTAACCATTCTGATCAGGCTCTGGTCAGCCTTCAGCAATTTATGGTCATGCCAACACAACAGTGTGATATGTGTAACTGCAGTTTGTAAGACAAGGCCGTGCAGTCAGGCATGATCGCACAGTCCAGTATGCCAAGCTGAAAGCCAAATTTGAACACGGTGTGACCACTGCAGGCTCTGTTTGACATGCAACTAGGCAGCATCAAGCACTACGTGATAGGCACTTTCAGCCCAGATGTGAAGGTGCACTTCATCGTCTACAGATATGCTCAGCTGACAGCTTCACTACTGCTGCTCAATGCTGACTACCAGGTACCTCCTGCTTTGCCTGCTGTAGACAGCCCATGGTACCCCATCGTGTGTGATGGGGCATTGTCTATTGCTGTGGCTTGTGACTAGCATTGACTGACAGTAATGACAGCATGGCATGTAACATTCGATGATCCACAGCCATATGCCAATGGCCTGCAAGTATACTGCTGCCCTGTCACACTCTTGAGCACAGGTATGCAGGTCTGCTAACGACGTTTACAACTTTGTAACATTGGCTTGTTGCGTCGCTGCAGGATGGTCAGTTGGATCACAATCTGGATCGCATGCGGTATGCATGTATGGACTTGCTAATGCAGCTTCCCCGTAGCTTCAAGACCAAGAAGCAGGGCACCATTTTCCTGGTCAACAACTTCAACCATGTGGCTGTGGTGAGGTCTTGTATCTCAACTTTGACATTGTCAAGGAAGCCATCATACTTGCCCCAACTCCTGGACTGTCATGCTTAGAACATTAAGGTGCTGCTGCCTTGCATGAATCACACCGCACAAATGCCCACAAAGCACCTGTGACTGTCACGTCATGCCAACTGGGCATTGTGTTTGCTTCTTGCTGACTGCAAATACCTTGTAGCTCCTTGGCTTCATTGCTGCACCTTAGGCCCCAGCTGTTTTCTGCTCACCTCTTGACTTCTGCCCTGGCTTTTCTGAACCACAGATGAGCAATGGCTAATGGCATGTTGAAGATTGACGTAGTCATCCCATGCCTGCCAACTGTTGCAGCCCTACCTTTGTGAATAGACTATCAGGGGGTGCATCGCCTCACTACATATGCTGTAAGCCAAGATTGCTATTTCCACAGTATCCCCTCTGCCAACCACAGGGTGCTAGGAAATAAGCCGCAGCCGTCTGATGCAGCCAACACATTTAGAAGCACTGCAAGTCCTTAGCTGCTGATGGATATAGGGTCTACCAGCATACAGCGTGTGATATGACGTGATGCAATTTGGACATGACACAATGTATGTGTGATATGACATCACGCAATCTAAAAGACACTATATATGTGTGATATGACTAGATGTATGTGTGATATGGCGTGATTGTACGTGCAGGTGCTGAGGGAGGCGCAGACAAGGGCTCAGCAAGCCCCACCCCCACCAGGCTCATCTGCGCCGCAGAAAGACAATGGCTTGGGCCCTCCTGGTGCTGCTGCTCGCAAGGAGTTTGAGGTGACACCACTGCTCAAAAGCTTCACTCTGGCTGTTCGCATTTGGTTCATGATACAAGCACAGCGTGAGCATGATCCATGCCAGAAGCCTTGATTGCTGGAGCCATATCTGTGATGTTCTTTCTGCTCCATTGCTTGTCATTCCTCCAGTGAACGAGGTTGTTGATCTTTGCTGCAGCACCTGATATGTGAGTGAGCTACGTGAACACCTAGCCATTGCCATGTATTTCCATGCACAGTGCCTCCAGACATGAATATGCTCTTCTGAGATCATGTGCTGTCACAGAGAGCTGAACATTCTACAGAAGCAAATACTTGGCATCTCATAGTGTAGATTGATATGCCGCATGTTCCTGAAGCTGTCACCATAGCCGAGGTTGATCTCATACCTCTTAGGAATTGTGATGTATTCACAGCATCAGCCCACATTCCTGCTGTAGGGTTATATGCATTGGAACAGGCAGCTGAATCAAAAAACGGCATGAGTTTTGAGAATCAGCTGCAGACTCAGTCTGGAAAGGTCATGGCATACGTCAGGAAAGAAATGCAACACAGAAGCACAGCAGGACTGTGCAGCCAGCTCTTGACCGGAAATGTGTTGCAGATGCCCACACTGGCCTACTCACTTGTTCGCAGTCCACAGGTTCACGTACCAGCATGTGTGTGATGTAAGCGCTGTCACAGAAAACAGAGCTCGGCATGTCAAGAAATGATATGAGACAGGTTATCAGCACAGCAAGGACTAGCAGCCAAGAGTGTCAGGTGTGCGTGTGCAAGTCTAGAAAAGCCTGCTCACGCCTTTGCTGTCTCCACTGTGCAGGATCAACTGATGACCTGTACCAGCATGTATGTAGAGGAGCAGCTGCAGAGCCAGTTTGGCAGCCTCATAGGGTTTGTGAAGAGGGCTGAGGTGGCCCAGAAACACAAGGGGCCTCAGACAGAGGGGGTCCCCCTGCCTGGCTATGGCCCTAATGAGGCAACGCCTGTCCTGCAGGAGTTCAGCAGTACATGGCAGGCCAGCATAGATGCTTTGCACAAGTGAGCTCCAGAAGCTCATTGCCACAATAACGTTTCACAACATCTTTTGTGAGGGGAGACATGTATGCTGTGTGTGTTGGGCTGTCAGATGCACCGTGTATTGTCAGAGTCTGCCCTGCACAGCCGAACTCTCGTGACACCAGCGCTTTGGCTCAAGATGTGTGTGTACATGCAGGGACACCATGAAAGACTTCAAGAACAGTCCTGCTGGCCGGGAAGTTCTGAAGGCTGCCATGACTCAGCTGCTGCTGTACTACACACGATTGCTAGAGTTGCTGCGGCGCTCTGGTGGCGATGGTGCAGCACTGGCAAGAGATGCGGTAACAGTGCAGTCCATCATGTATGAGATTAAGCGATACAACCGCACGTGACACAGTCCATTGTGGAACTCGCAAACAAACTGCTCAGAACACCATGTTGCACAACACCACATAGACAGTAGGTGTATCAGTCATGAACTCAGGGTCGCACTCAAGGTCCGTAGTCATGCCAAGGTGATGTGATTCAAAATTACATTATTATGTCACTCAAGATGTGTCGAAAGCCTTACAACAGAACTGTACAAGGCTGGTGTTTTTTGGCCCAGTCTGAAATCATATGCCAGCAATGTTGTCACATGAGAGGCATTTGCTAAGGTCATCAGTTGACACAGCTGAGTCTGTGCTTATAGTATCTCAGAGGTCAACCACTGCTGTCAGGCATTTCGGTGAGGCTGCATTTCATCTTGACCTCGGGCAATCACAAGACATAGAGGCCACTACGGCACATGTGTGAACCACAACGCAGTGTGCGCACAGTCAAGAGTCGAGATCCAGTCCATTCACCCATTTTTTTTGGGGCATGACAGCAATGCAGTGCAACAGCCAAGCGTTTATATTTTCAACTTCAACTTAACTTTTTCATAAGCGATTAACTAGTACAACTTGACACAAACACCCGACTGACACACAGCATGGGAACAAGATGCTGTTTTTGACCATACTTGCACTCACAATGGTTGGTACCAGTATACATAACGCTTGCCAACTCATGACTGTAAACTGACAAAAACACACAACAATACTTGGTAGGGTCTTATATGCAGGTCCAACAGCTAAAGGTCAATTGAATCACGTGCTTTGTGCACAAAGCAAGTGGCTGCCCAATGGCTAAATGTACACAACAGGCTGCAAAATTGCGCTTGCTCAAGCTGCAATGTCAAACTCACAAAGATGGCTTACTACAATAGCAACAACATAGCAATGTTCAGTACACAGGAAGTAGAGATCACTCACAGCTGACACATGTGCATGAACAGCAGCATCAGACGTGGATGACCGTACTAAAGTTTGCCAGTGCTTTTACTGGCAACAGCAGCATGTTACCCCTTGCTGCAGATCCAAGTGTTGGACTTTGCGTGACTGCTCATCACCTGATGGCTAATTCAGGTCAGGTCAATGCAATCTTTTTGCGAAGTGGTCACATATGTTCTTGGTGCCCAGCCTGACAGACCTACTGTTGTTTGGCTGACAAAGCCAGAGCAAGGGATCTTTCTCTTGATGCCCAACTTGCTTTGGTTGCTGATAGAATGTTTGATGCTAGGTGTGGGCACTGAAGGTTCATCTGTAGCCAAGCCTGCTGCTTGCAGGATGACTTGGTGTGCTGGATTGTTCCTGTTGAGCACTTTACGCAGCTCCAGTACTGCTGCAGTTTCCATGTGCAGAACGCACTGGCCTACGTGTCCAATTGTTGTCTGCGAGACTTTGAACAAAGTCATAGGTTCTCCTGTAAGTGCTCCTGGCAGGACTGAGAGGGAAGGCTGCACAAACCATTTCTTGTCTGCAGAACAACACATCTGGGTGCTCAGCAAGCATCGCAGTGCACTTTGCAAGGTAGTTCACATCACTGGTGACACACAGAACAACCACTCAAAACATGCAAGTCACGAGCGTGGCACCTTCCCGACGGTGTGCAATGGTTGCGGGCAAATTGCCTGCTTGGGGCTTGGTCTGTTGAAAACGCTCATGTTCAACAATGTGGGTGAACGTCACCCGCAGCTGGCCTCTCTCCGAGGGTAGTGTTGGAGCAAGACTGGAGCAGGACTTACTACCAGGCTGAGCAAACACGAACTGCCGAAAACGGTGTTGGCCGTTTTCACACGTTCTATAGCCTTTGAACGCACAGGAAGGTTGTGTCTTGTTCAGGGTGTAACTAACGTCCGGGCAACGTCCCTCAAAATGCAGTCTGACTTCTATAGTCTCGCAGCGTGCGAACACCGCTTGTGGTATCGTGACGTGCACGTTGAACGCTTTTCCAAATTGACCCACAGCGTAGTCAACAAACCCATGCTTGACCTCGGCATACGCCTCGAAGCTGTCTGGCTTGCGCAGCGACACTTGCAATCCTTGCAGATCCTTCATTCCCAACTGCAAGCTGTAACACGCGCAAGCGTTGGCCAGAGTGGTGCTTGGGTCATGCTGCGTGCTGTGATCAGATGAGTAGCGGAGCTCTGAGTCAAATGCAGAGCCCTGAGGGCTCAGTGCATCCTGAATCCACTTACCAAAATTCCTCGGCAAAGCTTGCAGCACACCCCGTTGTCTGCTCTTCTATCAGAGTAGTTGACTTTGCTTGGGACATCATGCGACGATCCAGTGCTCAGCGCGTGATGTTGTGTACAAGTTGTTCATTTCCGTGCTGTTTTAGACCCGTATTTGGCTCGATCAGCTTGACTTGCGTGCACAATACAGTGCAGTTACTGCTTGCAGACTACTGCTCAGGCTGGTGAACTACATCGCCAAGCAAGGCAGGCATGCACAGCTGTCCGCTTTACAACAAATATACTTGTGTTCGTTTGGTAGCTGTGCCAACACATTACTGACAGTGCTGTCTATCATGTCCTTGCACGTGACCCGGGCCTAATACCAAGCATCACGCCAAGTCAGTGACAACACAGCTAAACGCAGCGCGCAAGCCCTGTAAGTGCTGTCTAAACAGTATCTGGCACGTGATCCAAGCTCACTCGTCTATAGCTTCAAGCATGTGTTGAAATTGTAGACCTGGCCTGAGCAGGTTCAGGCTGACAGTCAGGGACTAATTAAGTGGAGGGGGAGAGGAGGAGGGGTGGGTGGATGTTGGCCAGTTGTAGCACAACAGCCCTAGACCAATCATGCACAGGGCTACACTCACACAGAGCGCCAGTTGCGCCGCAGTGCTTCATACTCCTCACAATGAGGGTCAAAGACAACCTGTTGCTGTGCAGAACACACCTGTTTATGCCCATCTTTCCAGTCTTTCCGCTGACAAGCCTTGCCACAGTACCTACGATCTCTACACTGAGAACACCTTACAATGCTGGGACTCTGGCAGACAACACAAACATGGATGTTCTCCTGCATGAAAACAGCCAAAGTCAACGCTGTCTTGCCTCTGAGCAACACTTGCAGGTGCAATGCTGCGTGCAGCACTGTGACAACAGCAAGACTTATGAGCAGATAACACCCTCAGTGTTTGCCACAGACAGGCACAGCAGCCTAGTGATCTGCCAAACGCTTGCAGTTGTCCACATTGTGCCCAGTTGTGAATGATCATCTGTGGCTAGTGGTACAAGTGCAAGTAGAGTACGCCAACCTTGTCAGACACGCTGCAGCATCTCCACAACTGTGTATGCCACAAGTATGCCACAAGCACGAATATCAACAGGCAAGGCAACATCAGGGCCTTACCTTCTGTGCTGGGGGCTCAGCAAGGGATTGCATTGCTATTTCGTCATCTGACATGTGCCGCCACTTTTCAAAGCTGTAGCTGTAGGTGTTGCTGATGAGCTTATACACTGTATCAATGCAGTCAAGCGCACTCACGTAAAGGAAAGCATCTGAAGGATACGAGCCTTCATCTAGTGCTCTGGACAGCAACGTTGTATGGGCAACAGTCATTTTGCTCCAATGCCCGGTGAAAAATAGGTTTGCTGCTGTTTCTGCCAAGTGAGCATCTTGCATCTCAGGTATAGCAGCGCTTTGCTGCTGTGAGCTGTGCTTGTGAATAAACTTTTATGTCGCTGACCAATTTTCTGGGTTTCTTTCAGGGTACACTGTATCCATGTCTACAAAGTATTTTGTCATCATGGTTCTCCACTGCACCACCAATTGCGGACTTTCAATCAGCAGCTCAGGGTCATGCCTATGCAAGACAATGCAGATGACACTTTGGCAACCAGCGAACTTGTCTGCCAGAGGGCATGCTGCATATGAGCTCATATTTCCTGTTGATAGAAGCAACCTGTCTGGCTCATGCTGGTGATGCTTTACTTGAATCGATCGGTGTCTCAAGGTAAAGCGGGAGACAGTAGCAGACTTGCNTGTGTGCATATGTGCATGTCATAATGCTGAACAGACATGCCAGTCACTTGAGGCACGCGACCTGCATCACTGATNTAGACAGAGTGCCTGCACGTGTCAAAGTCTTGTATGCAGGACACTGGTAGATTCGCTGATCAGATGCTGGTCGGTGCTGTACAGGCCGCAGCCATATCACAGGCATTGGCGTGAACAGTTCTTTGGGACGTGACTCAGCAAGTGTGTGTGCCTCAGAGTCCCAGCGAGCTCCTTCCAAAAACAAGCCTTTGATATAACAGCCATCCTCTGGACNCAGCAGTTGCAAATACGCAGTACAAATGCAGTGCGCACAAATGCAGCATAAGGATCGCACCATCCTGTAACCCAGAGCTCACCTGCAATGACAAAGGATTTTATCTAGACTCAATGCATGGGCTGTCAGCACTAGTAACAGGAAGTGCAGACCTTTGCTACTGACAAAGGCCCTCTTGAGGCGGGAGTAGGCCTCAGCATCTCGCTTTGACACCCGCTCCTCGCGAGTGACTCTGTCTCTGAGAGCCCCCTTGAGCTTCTCTACTGTCATCTCATGTGCCCTGGCTACATGCTCACACTGGACCATGTGGGCTTGGAGCTGCCCTAGTTCACTCTCAAGACCCTTGACACGCTCTCTCAACTGCAAGGCCAGGTACTTACCATCAGTCCTGTTNGTGCATTGTGTCCTGCACATACAACCTTGCTGTTGTCCCACAGGACTACTTTTCATACGAGAAAGGGTTGGGCAGGAGCAAGAATGAGCGGGGTGTGAGCAATGAAAACCAGCAGAAAATCCTTGAATGGCTAAAGAACAACCCATGACAGTCAACTGCACACAATAATAAACACACTGCTACTAGTATGCTTATATCTCACAACCAACGCCAGTTTGTTGTTANGTGAGGCGCAGCACAGTGCAACACTACATCCCTTGCGGTCAGCCTTGTCAGCTTTTCAGCATCAAGAGCAACGTGATTGGCCTGAACAGTACTGTGACTGGCGCACCAAGCAGGAGCTGGCACAGAATGCACCTGAGCACAGCCATTCTCCACAGCCCAGTTCTTCCAACTGGAGTCATGTCATGGACAACTGATTGCATTGTAGCTCTGAGCAGACTGATTCTGAGGGTCTAAACTGTACANTGTTTTGGGTATCATGCATGGCCGAAGCTGCCATCACAGCTTCTCAATACGATGAAGCAACACATACACTTTTTGGTCCAGCATCATGTGCTGCAAGTAGGCATATAGGATTTGAACCCTAAACCCTAAGTTATTTGAGCAAATACCCCACATGAGTCAGGCAGGTAAGGAGAATTGCATAACGTGGTGCATCTGGTTCAATACATGTCATGATACACCGCAGGAGTGACTGATGGGCACTACAAGGATTCACAATTAAATGACTGGACCTTGCAATACTGTGGGGGAAGCTGAAGCTGAAGCACACTGACCGACAACCCAGAACTTTGGCTTTACACAGCCTGTCTAGCATGTACCTGTAAAGGGGCACATCTTGAGGACCCTTGAGCNCTAGGCTGGGGCAAGCAGCATTTCTGCACACCTTGTACATCACGCCACATCCTGGTCCATGCCATGCAGGACATTAATGAGAGACAACAAAGCACGACAACTTAATGACATGGGTAAGGACGTACCTGCTTGAGTGAAGTGTAAGTCAGAAGCTGGAAAGGTTGGGTCCCCTGGGGACCTGTGTGCCAGCCCACATGGCGGGTGTTGTCATGGTCTAGCAGATCTGCCACCGGGACCAGAGCTATCCCAGGCTTATTCATCCCTCCTGCCTCAGCACGAAACAAGATGCTGTAGACAAGTTGGGCAATTCACGCCATATATAAGCTGAACTGCAACCTCTTGCTTCACATGCTGCGCAAGTACAGCCTTGTCAGGTTTGAAGTGAACAGTCTCATTTGGCTGTTGCATTGTCCAGCAGCAGCCCAAAGCCATGTGTTGCATGTACACATACCAACCTGCGCAGCAGCAAGCTGGCAAACAACTTGGCATGTGGTGACAAGTGACCATGCAGTCAACATTGCATAAGTCATTGACAGGTGAGAATGTCCCCATGATTGTAGAGTCTGGCATGAGAGTGTCTCAACAGCCGCTGTATACAAATGCATCATGCCAGTGCTCTTCTGAGACGCGAGTTGTGCCCAGCATAACATGCCCATCATTGGCTGTCAGTAAACTGAGTTTGGAGCTAAGGCTGGACATTGATGCTTCAAGTGACCTACAGTCCAATCATNATTTGCGCATCAGAAATCCTGCACCATACCTCGCTATGCGAAACCTGAGATACCAGGGTGTATTGATACAGCCCCTGAGCCATGCTCAACATTGAAACTCCGTTTCTGCAGTCTGTTTTTTCATTCATTTCATGCTGTGTCCCTGAGGATGTACAACCTGACTTGTGAATACAATGCTCCAGCACTTGGCATCTACATAGTGCGTTTTGATGACAATTGTTTAGAAACATCAAGGCTTCTTGTGCTNGCAGGAACAGCATGATGCAGAAAGTGGCAGCACCTTCTGTCTGAGTTGATACTCCTCCCTTGGGGTGTCCACTGCACTGCGCACCGCCAATTGCAAGCCAGCAGATGGAAGCAGGGCCTCAGACGCACGGCCCAACGCGCCTGCATGCCTTGTCTGCGCCTTGCCTATCTCAGGCTCAACACATGGCTGTGGAGCTGCTTGATCTGATCTATCAGACTTGGCAGGGTTACCTTGCGCCTGTGGCCGTGACTCGGGCATGATTCTGTCGAGATCAGCCCTGAGTGAAGCAGAGTCTGCCGCAGACCAGCTCGGTTGAGCTGCGAGCTGACTCAGGCCCAGAGCAGGCACTGCTGAGGATGATGCCTCAAGATCTAATCTAGGTGCAATCTTGACACAGGTCAGTCATGTTGCTGTGGTATCATCACTTCGTTGCCTAATCAGCAGCACAGCGTTTTGCAACTAGCTTGTGCCCTGTCTGTTGTGTTGCAGTGTGAGTTGTGTGCGATGNTGGTTTTGTTGATGTCAAAGTGCAGCACGAGCCGGGCTTTGCAGGCAAACTGCTCCGCCAGTATGATGCCAGGCGGGCCATCTATGAACCTGCATTTGCAGCAGGGGTCTTGGAGAGTTCAGGCCTGCATTCTATTGTGACCAACTGCAGTTGTGAGGATTGGGGCCTAAGGTTGGTATCTTTTGGCACAGGAAACTTTCCCCCTCGTTGTCTCGGGCATAGGTGCATGTTGCAGACATAAGGGAAGGAGCCTATTGAAATCATGGGCTTGCAGGGTCTCCTATCAACCAATCAACACATTATTACTTTACTTCACTTTTCATCAGTGAACAATATGTGCAACCAGGGCANTGCCAGACTACTGCAAGGAGTATGTGTTGTCTCCCTAGCAATAGTCTGGCGATGTTTTGGGATACCTGCACAGCAGATGGGCAAGCACTAAGGCATTGTACGTTTAGACAAAGCTTTCACAAGCGTTGCAGCACTCACCTGGGGTATCAAATTTTATATCATAGTATGCTTGTAATCAACAGCATGCTGCCGAATCAGACTCAAGAACGCCAAAGTTTCTGCCATTCAGCCACAATGTCAGTCACTGGGGAAGATATCGAATATTTGGTTGATGCAATGGGAGACCCCACTCTTGCTCTTGTCAAATGGGGCTAGGACTACTGCTATCAGACCCTGGTGCGTGGAGGTTGTGATTCAAAAATGCTGGGCATGCGCGCTGAGGTCAATACAGGCTGGTCCAAAAATGCTCACGAGCAGAAATGCTCATGATTAGTATGATTATCCACTTGAGATTTCTGTGTGTCTTGACACAACGTTCTCAGGTTGCTGTTTCATGCTTGTAGCTGTTATTATGGGAGCTGAATCACAAAGCTGACATGACAAAGCCGTTGTTTGCTGCTCACCATTGTATCTCATCCAAAACTACTCTGGAGTGTCTGATGAGCATTGGTCAAGGCAATTCAGCTCGATACACTACAGAGCCCTGTAAACATGTTGCACCAGCAGCCACACATCAGATGGCCAAACATGCGTACATACATCATTCATGCAACTGCAACTCGTGCATGTCGTGACAGCATTTGCGTGATTCAAGCTGTTGAGGTCATATTTTGGACGCTATGCGGGTATCTACAGCTATTGCCCTGTGCATACCATGCCACGACCGAGGCTGTACCACGCCATCATCGAGGCACCGATTGTGCTGGCACTGGCAGCTCAGACTGCTGAATTGACACTCAGGCAACACCTGAGGGCTACAGCTACCAGGCATAGCATAGCACCTGCTCGCTGATGAGTCAGTACATTGAGGATTTTATACACGTGACACCGGTCATGCATGCNTGCTAAATTGTGAGACAGGGACAGTGCTGTCCACAAACGCAAGCAAAGACCATCTGCATTCATGAGACTATTGCCACAGGCACCGGCTGAATTGGGAGCAGCCTGTTTGGGGCTGCGTCCTGGCACTGATCGGAACAAAAGCAATAATTGCTGCCTGAGATTGCTCTCGTTCAGTGAGAAGGCCTGTATGGGTAGCTAGGCCAGTGCTGCTCTGAGCTCAGTTAAACCCAACGATGGCCTGCAACCTTTTTGCTGATGCAGTGCATTGAATGTATCTGCAAGCAGCATACTATGCTCAGCCCTGCAACAACAACTCAAGTCCTGTGTAGGCAATTACAGCTTGACCATAACAAGCATTGCCCAGGTCAAGATTGCTGCACACAATGCTACATTGCTTTCAGAGGCAACGTGACACAAGGTTAAATACACACAGTAGATCTGTACACACAAGGACTTGCTGTGGTCGGGAATCGATGAGANGCACAGCAGGCACATCAGGCACAGCAGGCGGCATCACAGATGCAACACAAGCCAATGATCCCGTGCTGGACAGCAACATGCTGCTGGATACACAAGTCACAGAGGCACCTCAGGAGGGTGCAGACAACAGAGAAGCAGCACTGGCCATGGAGCCCACCCAGATTGCACAGCTGCCAGAAGGACCTTGCAGCCCAGTGACAAGCAGCAAGCTGGCCAGCGCNGCTTTGGCTGTGTCTTGCATCCACCTTCACTGCAACACCTGCTGAAGGTGGCAGAGCTGCTAATCATTACTGTAACTACTGTGTGTTTGTGGTCCCTGTGAATGGTGGCCGTTGGTGTAGCATGACAGAAGCAATGGTTTGCTTGTGATGGGCTGTATCCTGCCGCAACTGCAAGGCTTGCACACGACAGACCTCTGCCACTGGCATGCTCTGAGCATCGACCTTTTGCTGAGACATGCATGCAATCAGCAACAACTTGGCATACCTTGGGGACACAATGACAAACACACTTGAGGCATAAAGCATGCAGCAGATGTAGGTGAGTCTGGCAATTATAGCATTCACACATCACAACTATACGACAGTGTTTGTTGTCAGGATGCACCATATGGAAGGGGTGCTCCTGACCTGTGCCTGTGCAGGACGCTGACTTTGCAAAGAAGCCTGCAAGGACTGCAGGGAGGCAGAGACATCCTTGAAGGTATCATGCAGGCCCTGCATGCAGTGCTGCACCCCTTGCACTTGCTGCTGCATACTATGCTCAGCCCCAGCAGCAATGCTGCGCAGATCTGTTTCCCTGTTGCCCCTGCAAGCAGCTGCAGACAGTCAACATGTGTTGAGGCTGCAGTGGACTGACTGGGGAAATAGGGGGAAACAGACAGACTGGTCTTGACTGGCTTCACATAATGCAAGAATTGTCCTTCAATGACCACAAGGTACAAAAATTGGACAGAGCTTGCAATTTGCATTAAGAGCCGCAGCCGATATGAGCAACTTATGTGTTGTGCCCTCCACTTGAGGAGCAAGTCTGGCAGTCAGCAAGTCTGGCAGTCAGCAAGTCTGGCAGTCAGCACTGATGCATCATGGCACATGGCAGGCTTACACTCCATGCTGTGTGGCACCATGCTGGGTGTCTGGCTGTGCTGAGGTATGCAGCTGAGCNTCTCTCTCTCTCTCTCTCTGTCTCTCTCTGACTGATGGTCTTGCGTCTTCAGCCATCAGTACATGACAAGCAGGTGCTGGTCATTAACTGAAACGTGACTGGCACACGTAAAAACATCAACACAGAAAGAAGGTACTTTGCCAGTATAGCTTGTCAAGCATGCAGGTCAAATGTAGATAAGAGTGGTTAAAGATTAGCCTGTAGCAAACAAATTTGCGGAGGCGGAAACAAGTCAAGGCACAAAAGACATTTGGCATTGGGTTTGTTTCTGCAGTGGGGACAACATTTGGCTTGACAGACCTTGTTAGCTTCTGCCTCCTCCTTTTCCAGTTGCCAGGCTGCTGCTCGTNTTTCTTTGGGTTGTGCCTTCAACTTGCTCATGCCAAGCTTGGTGGGTGAGGCAGGTGCCTTGGTCTTGAAGCTGCCACCTGGCAGCCATTGCCGTTTGACTTGCTGTGCATCACCTGCAGCAACATCACTCTTGCCTAGCTCAGTACTCGCTGNCCCGGTGCAGAGACCAGCAAAGACCCACTGCTCTATCAAGAGTGCCATGACAGTACATGATTGATAATACATGACAATGACCGCACAATGAGTATATAGAATATTGTACTAACTGGGACGCTGTTGAAGTTGGCCAGCAGCTGAACAGCAAGAGCTCTCTGTGGAGTGTTGAACTTATATATGCTGAACTCATATGTGCTGAAGTTACATACGCTGAACGTGAGGTGATGCAAATCCTTTGACACAAAGCCCGGGCACAGACTGGCATGCTCATTACAGAAGGTACCCAAAGACCGGTAGTGCTTGTGGCAATGTTGCATGCCTGAAGCAATTCATCATGGCGCTCTTCAGTTTTGCCTCCAGGTTGGCCCACTCTAAAGAAAGCCNCAAGCACAATTACAGCCATACATGTAGCTCAATTGCCCTGCAGTGTGCAAGAGGTGCCTCTGACGGTTGCTGGCACATGTGCATGAGTAGACCATTAGCAAACAGTCTGCATACAGCCTTTGATGCCTGTTCGTACTCAAGTCTTGGATTTTAGAATGCACCTTTGGCTTCAGGCTGTATTCTTTGCCAGACTTGGAGTCCTTGAAGCTACATTGTCCCTTGGCGGCGTCTCGCAAGTTCACATGACCGTCCATCTGGTTGGTCCTGCACAATGACATAAGGCTGATCATTGTTACTGCAACAATCATGGCGATATGCTCAAGGCATGCTGACAGGTGTTGGCTGTACATCAGAGTCATACAGCTCGGTGCAAATTTGCCGCGCTGCATGCTGCTTGTGCAAGCCAATAGCAAGTTTTGGTGTTGGCAGCTTCCCTATGCATACTCATAGTGTTGCTACTGCTGAGTGTGCTCAGGTCTGCACACAAACAGGCCAATGCAACTGGTCAGTGCAGGCATCCATTGATTATTTGCAGTGAGAATAGCATGCAATACAATCAGGAGGANAACGGTGACGGCATGCTGCTGTGCACAGAGGGTCAAGAGTCTCAAGCGCATGTACACTGGCTGGCTGTTGTGGTATCGGTAGTGGGTGCAAGCAATGACACACTGCAACTGANGCCTCTGACTCTGTAGTGTTTTGGATTGTGAGTATGATTAAATGTGTTTATCCATTGCTGCAACCATTTGGACATTATGTGCCTATTCGCTTTGATGCCAAAAATGACGATGTGACTGCTAGTGACATTCTTGTCAAGATACAATGGGCTGAGGTACACCCTGTCNTGTATGCCTCATTGTTGGACACTTGTACCTTCATTTTCTGTCTGCTTGTTAGCATGTTGCTTGATAGGCTGTCAGCCCGCACCTGTGTTTCCTTCATGACGCTGTTCATGTTGTGCACCCAGTTCATAGTGGGTGTCATAAGCACTCCCAGGTACTTGTACGGCTCCTTGTCAGGATGGTAAAATGGGATCGCTGTACCTCGTATCTGCTCGCTTGCAGCCCTCTTTTTCATCATCTCTATGCTGCCTTTGCACAGTGCAGACTCTGATCGCTTCTCAGCCTCACCCCATGTCACGCCAGTCACCGCACATTTCGAGCAGTTCACTTTCATTCCTGACCATGTTGTGAAGGCCTCAATCTTCATTGCTTGTTTTTGCAGGTCTGCAAGGCTTGATGTAGCAGCGGCCAAGTCTTCTGCATATGCAAGTGCGCTTGTAGTGTGCTTGGCATGCTTGCTGCTTTCCAAGCAGCCATACTTGTATCCTCTGCCACCAGACTGCATCCACCTGAGAAGCGGTTCTATGAATACAAGGCACAGAAAAGGTGACAGCGTGTCTCCTTGTATGCTTCCCCTGTATATGCTGACCGGCTCTGTCTCAGTGTACGGCAGCCTGACTTTGGTAGTGGCATCTGTGTACAAGTTTGCTATCACTTGTATTGCATCCTGTGTGAAGCCCAGATCATGCATGATGCACAGCAACTTGTCATGGTCAATGGTGTTGAATGCTGAGCTGAAGTCGATATACAGCATGATGTCTTGATTGCTGATTTTTGCATCTGATAGCATATTCATCATGTTCTGCAGTTGCCTGATTGTGTTTCGCTGCTTCCTGAAGCCCTCCTGCTGGCTGCTGAGGATGTCTTAGTATTCAGCATATTTGCTCATGCTTGCATGCACAACTATTGTCCACAATTTATACAGTGTGTTTGCTAGGGCAATTGGTCTGTAGTTACTGAGCTCAAGTTCACCCCCCTTCCTGTGCAGCAATATGGTGCTTGATTGTTTCCACAACCGTGGTGTTGTGCCTGTGGCCCACATCAGGATGAAGAGTCTGTGTATCGCTCGATGCACTTCGTAAGGCAGGTTTGTCAGGAGTTCATTTTGGACTCCATCTTGTCCAGGTTGTTTGTTGTTGCTGAGCCTTTTGACTTGTGCAGAGAACAAGCTTGGGCAGCATATGTGATTCATAGTTGACGCCCTTTCACACAAGTGGTCACTCACTCTCGTCTCCAGTGTGAATGGATCCAGGTCGCTGCAGCCACCTCAGTGCCATGGATATTTTCTCTTCACCTCCCCCGGAAGGTACTTTCCTGTCTTGGGTCCAAATGCTGGAATGGCCTGTTCTTGGTAGAACTTGTGTTCATATTGGCTGACTTTTTCAGGGTCATTCAGTACATTTCCATCTGCATCATTCACTGCTGTCAGCTAGACTTGTGCTGCTGCTTTGCAAAAGATCATTTGGTGCAACCGCTTAGGCTGTGTGTTGTTTTGCAGCCTGATCCTCTGCTTCTTCTTCTGAAATGCTTTCTGCTTGTGCTGCTTTCTCATCCCTTGTGCAGCTTGTTTCTTCTCCTGCTGCTGTTGTTGGCAACATCTGTGCCATGTTATCCATGCACTCTCGCCATTGTCCCCTGGTGTCGTTGGGAATGCAGCCTGGAGTTGTTCGCTCAGTGTCTGAATGCTGACCTCGACTTCTTCTCGCATGTGTGCATGCCAGTCCATGCCACTATTGTTTTTGTGGTATGCATACTGCTGCATAGCTGCATTCAGGATTTTCCTGTGTTTGAGCTCAGCCTGCACTTTCCTGCTCATCCCTCTGGACATGTGCCTTTTGTGGTCTGGCTTAGGGTCAGTGTAGTCACACGTCTTCTGTGCAATGGGCACAGCTCTTGACATAATGTCTTGAAGCTTTTTTGCCATTTCCGCTGTCAGGTCTGCGTTGATGCCATGCACCTTAAGCAATTCCCTCAAGTTATTACATGTTGGGTTATTTGTCTTGATGCCATGTGCTCTGCGCAGAGTCTCTTCTAGCTCTGCATTGAGCTGTGCAGTGTCTTCACTCGTCTCAGTTGTGAGGGCTTCCTTGAATGCTGCAAGCTGATGTGCAGGTACTGGTGTCTTGAGCGTACTAGGCATGGGCAGTGGTGCCGCATCAGGGCCGGCTCTGAACAGCATCATTCTGTCCAGCGGTACCTTTGCCAGTAGTGCAGAGTGGTCACTGTCTCCTGTTCCGGTAATCACCTGGGTTTCTGGCGAGATGCATGTTGCAAGCCCCTGGGACATTAGGATATCGTCAATTCTGCTGCTGGACACATCATCTGCCTATGGATGGTGTGTGGCTGGCCTAACTCATTCCGTCCTCTGTTGTGTGGGAATCATATGCAGCTCAGCTACCAGTTCTTGATTTGCTGAGTCACCTGAGGTGAGTACGGGCCTGTCTCCCTCTAGCAGTGCTGCATTTCAGTCGCCAGCCATTATGCTGAAGCATCTGCGATCTGTTGGTACTGCAGCCTCTGCTTTAGCCATTGCACTTTGCAGCGTGGCATATACACTTCTTGCGCTCCTCCGGGTCATGTGGTAGGTGAACTCCCGATATGATTAGGCAGTCGCTTCCTGGCGGCATAACCTGAACAGCCTTATAGTGCCCTTTAGCTGCTGTGTCATCAATTCTCACAGGTGTGACTGAAGCTTGCGTCAGAAATATGTTCTCAACTGCTATCGTGACTCCTGCAGAGCCCGCTCTATGTCTTTCAGCCTGGTGTCTCCTTCCTGACGGGTTGGTATAAGATTTGCAGCTATGGTACAGCTTATATTGTTTCAAGGGAGCATCTAGCAGCTTCTTATTGTCCTCTGTAAACTTGGTCTCAGTGAAGACCATCACATCGGGCTTAAGCTCCATTGCGTTCAGCTCAGTCTCTTGCAACGTTTTCGTTGTCCCCATTAGGTTGTGAGTGAGGACAGTCATGCTCCAGCATCTGGCAGATTGCAAAAGTTCATCCTTGGTGATGTTTTTGGTCCTCTTTTTGGCCAGCTGCTTTGTGCTTGCCAAGTCATGCTGTTGCTTGTTGGCTTCACAGACAGCCCTGGCAGCCTTCTCTGTGTCCTTGGTTGTTTGGCATTCCCTCTCCACTGGTTTGCCTGGTAGCTCAGTTACATCATCCTTTGCCATTGGTTCAGTCCCCTGGTTCTCTTCAGGTGATGCCTCCAAGCGGACCCTCTTCTTGAAGAATGAGAAGATGCTCTTGTTTCCAGCAGCAGCTTTCTGACGTGCTGTTGCCAATTTTGACTTGCTGGCAGCTTTTGGCTTAGCACATATTTCGACATTCTGGTGAGCTAGCTGCTGGGGGGTTTGCACTTTGCCTACCCTGTCTGGCTTTGGGTCTGCAGCAGGCCCACAATCATAATTCGCCTTAGCATCAAATTCAGCATGGCTTCTTGCTTGTTTATGCTTGCATGCAGATTCACTCTCTTCCATGACCACATCTGCTTGTGCATCGTGGTCTCTTTTGGGTGCAGACTGTCTGTGCTCTGCACTTGCCTCAGTTTGTCTATGGTGTGCTGTAGGCCAGCATGTGTGTGTGAGTGCACAGCAGCTTGGAGTCTGAGCATGCTTGGACTCGCAGCTCTTTGTGACGTCTACCCCCTGGGTTACCTCCAGGAGGGCATGTTGTGCGTCATTCCTGATGGCATATGGATAATCAAGTATTTCTGCTAGGGAGCTATTCCTACACAATCACCTGCCTGTTTTTGCTGTCCCTACTGTACTAGGTTGTTACACAAGGTTGTCCTCAGTGCTCTCCAGCCTGAAAAGCCTTTTGCCACATGCAACCTTCTTCAGCTTGCCTTGGTCTTTGCCCAGCAGCTGAGCTGGCTCTGTCTCATGCACACTTACATTTGACTTGTCTAGCCCGTGTGCATGCATCCTTTCACTGCGTTGCTGAGCAGCATCGTGTTGCTCTTGTCTGGTGATGGATGGCCCTACTTCTGGCTGCTGTGCATGTCTTGCATGCCTGGTGGCTTGTGTCACAATATCTATTTTGTCAGGTGTCAAAATCTCCAGTACATCCAGGCATTGTATGTATCCTTCTTCTCTGGCACCTGGTATCTCGTTATAGTTGTATGCAGTGCCTCTTGCAAATATGCTGACAGTCCCTTTGAGCTGACGCCAGCCTGTGGTGTTTAGCCGCAGAGGCCCTGGCCTTTCAGAGTCTAGCAGGTACCACTCTTGGCTTACTGGATGCCGCCTAACACAGACAGCGTGTCCATATGCTCCCTCATGCGGCATGTTCCCGCCATTCCATCTTAGCATGAATGCGTCCTGGTCTGTCGGTAAGCCTCTCAGAAACATGTCCGCATTCGAGCCCATTGGGATGTTTTGAGTCACTGGGTACAGCCATGCAGCTGGTGTGCAATGATAGTGCAAGAAAGCATTGATCACCAGGTCCCCAAAGTTTCCATCTCTTTGGCATGACACATGCTGTATTATTCGCCCTAGCCCTGTGTCATCTTTTGCATGTGCTTTGCAGAAGCTGAGCATAGTCTCAAGCGGCACTGCTCTTTTGCCTAGCATTGCGTTCAAGGCATGCACTTGACAAAACTTTCTTACTTGACGTTCCATGTACATGCCTGTTGCAACGCCAGCTTGACTTGTTTGCAGGTCCCGTTGATCTGCCCAGTGGGGGTTTCCGCCCTTTTGGTCAGGGCGTTGGGGTTTAGCATGCGTGGCTGGCGTACTGCTGCACCTTGTCATAAACCTCCATATAAGTGTTAGTGAGGTCAGCAGTATTCTAGACACTGCACCGTCAGCTGATTCTTCTGCACTCTGGTGTGCGGTTTCTTGCAGCAGCTTCATGATGTTTGATGACAGTCTCAGACGTGCAGTGACCACCCATATGAGGCCCTTGGGTACATACAGTATCAGCACTCTCATTTCCAGCGAGTGTTTGAGTTGCTTGTTAATCCTTCTTATCTGGTACTGATACTTGCTACTGAAGTGCACAGGACGAGGGAACTTCCTGCAATGTGATCTAGCTGCTCTTTGTAGAGCAGACCTTGTGATGTATTGGGAGATGTTGCAAATCAGCATGTTGCATGTAGCCATGGCCATCATGTCTAGTGTCAGCATCAGATGTGCGCATGTAAGCCAAAGCAGAGGTATGTGGTAGTAGCTGGTTTCGTGTTGGACATTCCACCTAAGGGTGACAAATGCTAGCATCAGCTCTGCAATATAGAGGGTGTACTGGCTCTCCAGCACAGCTGTCATTCCTGCTGAGGCTCTAGCATGCACACTTTGTAGTCTGCGTGCGCTGCCATCCCAGAGGTGTTTTGCAAAGGCCTTCCAGTTTTTTTTGCTGTGTAGCGCCATTTATACGGTACATGCGTGTGTTGTGTAGTCCCACAATGTCATGATTGTCCCATGCTGATGGCACGTACTTGTTATGGTGCTAGTGCTATGATTGAAATACTGGCTGAGGCTTAAACCATTGCTAGTCCCGGCAAGGCTCCTTGCTATGTAACTAAGCACCAGTTGCAAGGGAATTTGTCTCGTTACCGTATGCGCATTGTTGAGATATAACAGCTGATAAACAGTTCTCTCACGTCCCCATGTGATCTGAAGCCTATGGTGTGATATAAGAGCCTGAGAGTGGTCAAAGCACACGTCCATGCTAAGCTGAGTACCAGGTGCAAAAGAGTCATGACAGCTACTAAGTTCAGAACACAAATGCAAGCGAGTATGGCAAACATCCGTCCAAGGTTCTTGCCCTCTTGCTCTGCTGCGCGGTATCCTTCTTCTGGGGGGCACTGCATGTATGTTTCACAGTCAGCTATCAAGGTTGTATTAAACATACAGCTTTGTGCAGCCTCGCTGTAATGAAAGTGCCACTGTTGGGGGCAGCGCTTGATGTTGCAGAGTGCATCATGTTGTGTTGAAAACGGCGCAACGAGCCAACAGCATATGCGTAGCTGATTGCTCTTTGTAGACATATTTATGTACGACAACACTGATGGTTGTTCATGCTCACCAAGCTCACTGCTCCATGTCTTCAGGGTCAGCTGCAACATGCCCCCGAGGGCTGTATGCTGCATTGTCTGTAAGCTGTCCTGCAGGTGGCTGTCTAGCATGTTGCTGGGCATTGTGACCCTGTCCAGTTGCTCCCAGAGGTGCCTGCAGCTGCCTTAAAGGGGTTTGCGACTGCGCTGGGGCGATCTGTGGCAGAGTCTCTTCCCTGGGGAAGAGATGTTGCCAATGCCTTGGCTGTTGCAGACTCTGTTGCCTGTTCAAGCAGCAGCCATGCATTTTGTCAAGGATAATGTATGCTGCATTGGCATAGTGACTTTGCACAGCCATGCTCGCTATATGCAGTGTGATGAAGGCCTGGTATTGCATTACATCTTGCATGTGCATTGGCGTGGTGCACATGTGCATTGCGTTGCAGCAGGTGTGTGTGCTTACTTCACGCCTTGCTGATTTCAGGCCTTGTCTGCTGTGCTGGTGGTCCGGGGTGAGCATTGGGGGGTACCGCGCATGAGAGACTGCTGCATTGGGCTTTTCAGGGCTACCTAGCAGACATGCCAGTAGGTCTGCAGACTCTGGTTGTGGCAAGGCCTGAGGAGCTTGTTGTGGCGGCAGCGCCATCAGGGCCTTGAGAAGTGCTGGGATCAGTGTGGCTTTCTGGGTCTGTACAGCTAGGTAGCCTCTGAACTCTGCTTCAGAAGCCACCTTGCCTTGTGCTAAGAAGAGCGCTGCCAATAAGGTTGTTGTCTGCCCTGGTTGCTTGTTTGGCAGCTCATATTTGCCCAATAATGAACGCTGGGCTGCCTGGTACACTATCTGCCTGCTTTCCACCATGAGGGGGTTGTGCTTGTCTGTGCTGCCAAGTAGCAGCAGTATCGCTGAGACAAGATCGACTGGTTTGACCAGGTAGTGGGATCCTCCGTGTCTGTCCTTGTCCTTCACAAGGCTACTGGGTGCATCTTCCAAGGAAATGCCAGTGGTGATGTAGACCACCTTGGCAACGCTGGTGTTGGCTTGAACTGCAGGGTCTCCAACTGAGCTTGCATTAACAGTGCTGCCATTACTTTTGTACAGATACACTGCGATGTCCTCTGATTGTGTCTGCAGTTTCCCGCTGTCTGCAAGCCGCTTCCCATTCTGGACGCTAACTTTGACGCACTGTTGCACGTGTGGTAGAGCAGTTGCTGCTTTGAAGGAGCTGGCGCCTGGCAGCGAATTGGATAGCAAGCTGTATTTAAACATGCTGTCTCCACTGCTGGTCTTTGGAAAGAGGTGAAGGTCAAACTGGCCTTTGATGCCAAGCTTAATATATGACATGCTTCTGAGCTGACTGGCAGCTGCTTCAGTACTTGCCTGGAACACAACTTGGTCGCCTCTTCTTGGTACTGACCATATGCTTGAAGCCTCCAGTAGCTGGAAGACAGGATGGACGACTGCCAAGTTGGCAGCAGTTGCTTCATCAATTCCTGCAGCATTGTCTTTTTTTGTGCGCTGCAGAACACCTTGACGTACACATGCAAGGGTCAAGCACACATGCTTTATCACGTTAGCAACATTGCTGTGTGCAATTGCAGACCATAGCTGTGATGGGGCTAATGAGGCAGGTGTAGGTACTGCACTTTCAGGTGCATGTGTGTTACAGATCAGACTTTTGTTGTACTTGCCTTCCAGTTCATACTCTTCTTGGGTATCCTTCATTGCTGTTTGGGTGCAGCGTGTCAGCATCTCCATGACTATGCCACCTTTGTCCTTGCCGCTGATGTGGGCAGCATTGTCTTCAATATGAGCAATCATTGGGACGTTCTGCTCCTCAGTCGGGTTGGTCTGCTGAGTCAATGCTACAGATGGGGCGCCAGTGACCAGTTTTCTGTCCGCACTTATGACTGTGAAGCCTGCAAATGGGCTGCCTTTCTTGTCATACTCAGACAAGAAAGCTGCTGCGTAGTCTGGATGAAGCTGTGGCTTGAAAGCCATGCTATTTATGCCTGTGACGTCTTTGATGTGTTGATGTAGTACACCTTGTCAGGTTGGACTTTCATGATGGGCTGCTCAATGCCCATCCTGTTGCTTATAGCTTTGCTGTGATTTGTGAGGAGATCAAGCAGTTCAGCTATATTTCATTGAGGTGGTTCAGCTGTCACTGCAATGCCGCTGGAAACTGTGTCCTCTATCCATCCTTGGGGGTTGGTATTGGACAAAGTCAAGCTGGCACCTGTTCCCTGGAGGTGCTGTACCCTTAGGCCGCTGAGGCCAGGCAGGTTGTGCTTTCCATTTCGGAAAGGGTTGCTGAATGTTGGAGCTGTTTGGCTGCTGCTGTTTAGCAGCTTTTCATGCACATCTTTGCCTACTGACCATCTGTGACTGAGGTCGGCCATTTTATGTGCTGTGTCTGTTGACAAGGGATGCTGAGCTGCTTCCTCTGGTCTGGGCAGTGCCTCAAAGGTTTGCAGCGGTGTTTGCATCCTGATGCTGTCGTTTGGGGCACAGAAAGCATACGCCTTGCCTGCATCAGGAAGGTTACGTATTGTTTGTTGTGCCAGGGCGTGTCTATCAGCCAGCTATGCCAAGGTTTCGAACAAGGTGTGCTGGTTTGATCAGGGCCGTTGCGGCAACCGGTCGGGTCCGTGCCAGCTTGTATTGTTAGCTTCACTCGAGCAGGCGTGTCTTTGAAGTCGGTAGCAATTGTCAGTCTGTAAGGTGTATTCGTCTGGGTGTGATCGGCAGTGTGTTGATCGCTCAATCTCTACCGAGACCACCTCCAAGAGGCTTCCTCTTGTCGAGGCTCTTTGTTGGAGAGGCGTAGAGGTGGCATGTGCAAAGTGTATGCAAGTATGTAGTACAAGGAGCGGGAACACAACAGTTGGGTACCATGCATGGAAACACTTATCCGTTGCGCCGGTGCGCAGCTGGTTCGTCCCTGTCATCCTTCGCTCATGGTCTTCTCCTTCTGTATGANTGCAAGCATGTCTGCTGCTGCTTCACATAGCAACAGATGTGAAGCGCACCCCAGCAAGGGTGGTAGGGGTCCCAAAGACACCCCACGAGACCCCACCAGTAATATGGGAGGCGGCAGTTCCAGCATCTACTCACAGGTCCTGCTTGCAACCTTTCTCCGTGTGCAGCATGATATATGACAGGCTTGCTACTGACAGCATATGTGCCATACTATACATACTCATACTCACGGTACTCACTATGTGTACTCATAGTATATGTGCCATACCGTCTGGTGTGAGCTGCAGGCATAGCAACATCTGCATGCTTGTCAGGCTTCCGTTGTTGCAGAACCGATAGTCCGTGTGGCGCCTGAAAGCCCATAATGTCCCTGACAGTTGTCTGCTCCTGCCAAGTGCATTTGTTAACTTGCTGCCCTGCTGTATTGTTTCCTGCAGGGCCCTGGTGAGGCTTCAGACAGCAAGGACTCACAGGGAGATGCCAGCACGCCAGCCATGCCCAGCATGAGCGGCACATCTACAGCGTCAAGCTACTCTGACAAGAAAGAGCCTTTGTCAGGCCAAGGGAGATCAAACAGCAGACTCAGCCATAACCCAACATCAAGTAGTGGCAGGGTTGAGACTGTCAGTGGCATTCCCACCTCCAGTAGTGANTCAGTCAACAGCAAAGATGATACAGTGTGAGGGTGACATAGCAAAGTCATAACAAGCAAGGCATAGGGACCCGGCATTGGATTGATACGCTTGCAATGTGCCTACATGCATGTCGCTTGCGTTTCCCACTGCAGAGCTCAATCAACCTTGTGAGCATGCTACAGAGCATCCCAATGACTGGTGACCACAGCGTGAGTGTTTGTTCTCGAAACTGCAGCTTCAGGACAGCGTGACATCTATACAATGGGGCAGTCNCCTGCCAGCTTGCTGACTGGGCTGCTGAGGAACAGGAGCATGCCCTAATGCGCCACCAGGTTTGCTGCTGATCTGTAGTTTCTGCGCTGCAAAGAAGCAGGAGCATGCCTACAGAGTATAACAAGGCTCACTGTACTGTAAGCGCTTTCGCTTGTAGTATCATGCAACTGAGCACTTGGGGCAATATGTGCGTGTCTTGTCTTGCGTGTCTACTATCAGGTCTGGTGTGCTGTGATGCATTGTCAGCAGTTTTCTGTGGCAGTTGCGAGTCAGGCATGTGCTAGGCGCAAATGTTGCCATTGTTTTTGCCTACTTTGGACACACTGTTGTCTGACGTCCAACTTTTGTTGCACACATGCTCTAGCTGCATGCAGGAGCGCTTGCTTTCAACATGCCTACATTTGCTGCTGATATTTGCACTGACATTGGCCAACCTTGCTGGTGATGAGTATTGCTCCTCATCGTGCAGCCTGCTGACAAGGTGATTCTAGGGATGGTTTGCATGGTATTCAGCAGTGCTGTAAAGCACAGTTGATGCAGGCTGAAAGGCGGCGTGCAACGNCTGCGAAGTCCAGGTGCTGCAGCTGTGGTACGCTGTATTTCCATGATCAGCCTCCTTGTGCATACCACATCTCGATTGTCATGATGTTTTGGGATTGCTTGTACACGACCATCACGTGTGCACACTGCCTACACGAAAGCTTGATGTCTGGTTGCATCACTGACAACTGCATGTGAACACTCTGGTTGCAACGGTGAGCGTCTTTTGAAAGATGTCAAAGACGATTTACAGAAGAGGAAATGAAGGTGACCACAGGGTTTGTATAACTGTGCAGATGAGGGTGCACTCTGCAACAAGCAGCGCCGCAGTGCTCTGCCTTCAAATATGACCGTTTGATTTTGCACATGTATCCAGCTTTGTGACAGGTGTTGACTGTTGATCATCCAGACNCGACCTGCTGCACATTACCAAGGCAGCATTCTCTGGGAGCGTTCTGAAATCAAGGATGCGGAAACCATTTGCTGCAGCAGACACAAATTTCACCCCTGCAGCCGGTTGACTTCTGCCTACTGTTGCCAGCACAAGTATACCACATGGCGTGCTATGCAAGCACGANAAATGCAATGCATGTATAGCACTGCATACACAGAGCAGCTCTCTACCTGTTGATTGGTGCTGTTTCCGTCTATGTACCAGGGCTGAATTGTCATATACCAGACCAACAGTGCAAAATCGGCACCCAGCATGAGTGCCTCAACAGTGAGGATCACAAAGTGTTTAACCATGCACAGGCTCCGTTCTGGCCACTGACGAGTCAAGCTGCTCTTTGCAGGTCGTAGGCTGCATAAAACACCCAGCGACAGTGCCATGAAGTCAAGAACTCCCCTCTGCAAGCATGCAGTAGTCACAGCTCAAAATTGTGTGCCAGCATGCATCTTTGCCATACAACTGCAAAGACTCTGTTACACCTTGACTTCACCTACACTCACATGTCTCATCACAGTCATGTAGTGATGACACCCACACATACACATATCCCATATTTGACCATTGCTTTGCTGTGGGATTGCACATCAGGTTTCGACTGATACNGGCGGAAAGTGTTGTACCTTGAGCTGTTCAGGCGCATGATTGATGAGTGTGCTAAGCGCTCAAAGACTTCTCGTGTTGCTGCCAGACTATAAAGCTGTTGAGGCTTGAACAGCGCTTCGACGAACTTGTTATCGAACCACGTACGTACTACGTCGTTCAACACCTGGCGAGATTTGTCCTCAGCGATGCACTGAGCTTTGAGTCGCTGGTCCAGTATATATATCATCTCGGCACCCAAGTTGACGATCACCAGCGGCATGGCGATCGAGACCATNCAACTGATCGCATGTGGCTTGCTGCATCTACTTCGATGGCACTTAGAATCACTGTTTACTGTGCGTGNCTGCATACAAGCCTTTGCGAGCTGCAGGCAGTGATGTGACGAATTCAGGGTTTTGGGTCTACTTAGGGTTAATTCGGGGTTTAGCTGCAGGCTGNTGTGCGTTGTCCAGGAAGCGCTCCAGCACCTCAGGCCGAGCCAGGTCCTGCTGCACCTTTTTAGCTCCTGCCAGTTGATATGCNCTGCTGCAGCTGTACCCCCTCCCTCGTCCCCAGCATAAAATGAGTGCGAGTAATGCAGAAGTCATGGGAGTAAGAAGAAGATGCTTCCCACTCAGTCACCAAGATTGTCAATCATGGGCAATACTGTGCCTGATGAAGCTGTATGTTTGCCACGTGACGCACTGCAAAAGATTGCATGACCTGCATATGTTAGGAAGTCTTCTTGAAGTTTCACNGCAACTGTCAGCATCTGTGTCACATGTGTGCTGTCAGCCACACTGTGACACCACTTGTCGTGTGCTAAACAGTTCATCTGCAAGCTGACTGATTCATGGCAAGCGTCGGACACTGCAATGCATGTGTACAGCCTTGGGGATGGCTCTGTTACTCCACAAACTTGTCCTCAGGCACATGCCTGAGTGCAGATGTATATATGTAATGACTGGTTGATACAGTATACATCACAACACAGCTTTAGGCACTCAACCTGCTTCAACTGGGGCCAGCCTGTACAAGGCCCCATTGTCTGCGAAGTCCAGGTGCTGCAGCTGTGGTACGCTGTATTTCCATGATCAGCCTCCTTGTGCATACCACATCTCGATTGTCATGATGTTTTGGGATTGCTTGTACACGACCATCACGTGTGCACACTGCCTACACGAAAGCTTGATGTCTGGTTGCATCACTGACAACTGCATGTGAACACTCTGGTTGCAACGGTGAGCGTCTTTTGAAAGATGTCAAAGACGATTTACAGAAGAGGAAATGAAGGTGACCACAGGGTTTGTATAACTGTGCAGATGAGGGTGCACTCTGCAACAAGCAGCGCCGCAGTGCTCTGCCTTCAAATATGACCGTTTGATTTTGCACATGTATCCAGCTTTGTGACAGGTGTTGACTGTTGATCATCCAGACCTCGCAATGCTGCTAGCACAAGACCCACATGTAAAGCACGAAAGACCGTTCTGTCGGCTGAGAAATCTGTTTCACTTCATCATCATGGCACCATCTGGTGCTAGAGTCTTGAGCAAACAGTTACCAAATGAACATGTCCTGAGCCAAACTACGCCACTTCTTGGTTGTGTGCATCCATCATGGCACCAATTGGTGCTAGGTCAGCCACAACCATTCTGACATGACGCNTTGAGCACAGCGGCCCACACTGAGGTGCTTCAGTGGAGTACTGAGAGCCATCTCAGCCAGCAGGGCATTGCTGACTTCTGGGATGCCGGCCAAAGTGACAGTCTCCAGGGCAGGCAATGCTCCTGTGACAGCAGATTGAAGGGCAGCATGACTCACTCCCCTGCATTCGGTCAGATCCAGCTCCCTGCAGTACAAAGTACACAATATCAGTGCAGGAAGTTAGGCGCATATATGAAGCTCTGTTGTTGTACATGGTAGCTGTCAGTATGCAGTGTGTCTGTGAGAAAGNCCCTGTTACTTGCAGCCACCAGTGAGGTTTCCGCACCGTCAAAAAGCGACAGTCATTTCGCTGTTGCAGCTGGTGTAGCAAGCACAAGTCCTTGAGCCCTGACTTACCAGCCAAACAGTGCTTGCGTCACAAACTTTTGTTCCCTACACCAGCAGCACAAATAGCTTTCAGCTACGAGTACAGTCTCCACTGACCGGGCCTGTACGGGCCTGCTCTTACCGTTGTTGTTGCTGCGCTCGCTTTACACAAAGAGCTTGACCCGCTACAAAAGGCTTGCTGTTGATAGATGTGCTTGCGAGCATCATGTGCATGTGCGCAGTCGTCAGCGAGCGTCGCTGGTCAAAGAGCTGATATCCCGATAACTCGGTGACCTATTGGCTACCATGATCTGACTTGGCAGCTTCATTTCCTTGACAAGGGCATTAGTAAGGCTTCTCAGGTCGTTTCAGTTCCGGATGTGCTCTAGATAGCATTCGGCTTGAAACACATCGTGGATCCAGTTTACGGGGTCTAGCTTTGCGCTCCGACGCGTACTGGCGCAATGATGACACCGGCGTCAATAACCCAGCTACCCCATGCTCCGGCGAGTTGTCAGTAGCTTATCGCCAGCGACCTCACGAGTCTGGCTCTGTGACTGGATTTTCAAANATCAATAAAGGCGCCTTCTGCAAAAGCAATCATGGGACTTAAGATCTTGTTGACTTTCATGTTGGGGCCGTATGGTTGCTNGAATGACTTGACTGCAAAAGCCTCAGATTGTCAAATCACAACACTAAATGCCACCCTTATACACAGCGTAAAGGTGCAAAANTGGTACACTCTAGCCATGCTGTCACTACTGAGCTTGTTCAGGAAGCGCTTGTCTCCCGCCAGAATCATTCTGAAGTTCCTGACAAAATAGGCCTCGCATAAATGCAGGAGGGACATACAGCCAAAACCTTCCACACCCCTGGCAACCTGTACAACACGAGGATGAGCTAAGGAATCACAACCAGAGCTGGAAAGCATATTGTCCAGGGGCTGCTGTAAGTCCTTAGCTTGTGTCTTGAGTGCAACGCTCATGCCATACTTGTGGCAAAAGCGCATTTCCTCAGCATGGGCCAACAAATTGTCCCGACTAATGATGATTTGGCTTCATGGGTAGTGGTTTGTGGAAAAGGTGCGTACATCTGACATAAAACAGCTTCAATTGCTGCACTGTTGTCCTCAACCATAGGTAGGCGGAAGGCTGTGTGCTGTTTGTGCTGAGGACAAGTGCATCTTGCTGCTGCAANCCTAAACAAGTTCACACAGTACTCCACAAAACTGCACTTACACTTGTGATGATCAACGATAATAAATGCTATGCTTTTCAAAATAGAAACAAACGATCCAGCTATCGAGTACAAGTACAGCAGCGTGTCAATGTAAACATGAATACCATTTGGATTGTTGCCCAATAAGTACAACTTAGATTGCNATTTTGAGTGAAGTGGCAATGCCTGCAGTAAGACACAGCTGCTGTCAATCATACAAGTAATTTCTTTTGCATTTTGCAAANTGCGAGTTGATCAGGCTGCTGCCACCTTTTAGTTCGAAAGCAAGGCCTCAACGCAAAACGCACGTAGCATTGNGCAATCTGAGCAAGTTAAATATGCAGCATGGTCACCATGTATATTGCTCAACAAGCTGCAAGATTGAGTTGCACATCGCAATCAAGCCACAGGCAACGTACACGCTTGTGATAAGTGGTAAAGTTGCCAGATACACTTGCTGGCTGTTTCTTATATACATCAACAACCACTCACCTGTAGACGCCCTGCGCTTTTTTGTTTTATGGGATTTACTGGTGGGCTTTGGATCTGTACTGCAACTTCCCCGGTTTTCAGAGACTTGCAGCCTCCCGTTCTGGTTGCTGTGCCCTGACCCTGCAGTTTGCAAGCTTCATGGCATCAGAAATGAAGTGAGGTTTGTCTCATGCCCATACAAGTTACATTTGACCACACCTGAAGCAGTTGCAGCGGGTACACCTGGCTTGTCTATCTGCCCTTTCTTCTTCTTGTGTGACTTCTGCTTGACACGCTCCTGGCCTGCAACACCAACTCAGCTGTTCAAATCCTATAGTAAGAGAACCAGGCCTCTCCTTCAAGGTGGGATGACAGCCACATGCATAGCTTGGCATGGAGTGTGCTGCATCATTGGCATATGACATACTGAGCTTGGAACATATCAGAAAAGAGAGTGTGCACAGTAGCTTTACCTACAGTGGGCACAGCAGCTGCTTGACTGTTGCCTTTTTCTCCTCGGTCTTTATGCTTCTTGCGAGGTGTCTGCTGGGTGCCTTCATGCAACAAATGACAGTTCTGTNGCCATTGAAGACAAGCTGCAAGAGGGCGTCCCTGAGGCCATAGAGCGCCTGGCTAATGCTGGTATCAGGATCTGGGTCCTCACTGGTGACAAGCAGGTCTGCAGTGTCTGCTTCTGAAGTATCCTCCTTTAGCAAGCTGTCAATAAGGGGTCTGCTGTGTATGCTGCTTATGAAAATGACTAATGCAAGACCAGTAAGTGCCGCTCCTACTCTTCGGCATTGCTTTGTAGGCACGGCAGCTGTTGCACACTGCAAAAGAATCTCAGGCAATTCTGCTATATGTATGATAGATGCNCCTAATTGGCGCTTGTCCAGAGACCTGTAGTTGCTTGTCATTGTTCAGTCATGTTCTAGCTTGGCGAGCAAGTGACAAGCATCCAGGTGGAAGAGTCCACACTACCTGTCTACCTGTACGGGTCTGACTGTGTCTTTGCCTCTGCTGTGATCTGCTGACGAAGTCTGCATCGGCCGTATGTCCGCCACTGTCCAGCATTTGATGAGCCAAACACAAAAGGTGGTGGTGGGTGAAAATGCCTTTGCACGAGTGGTGAGGCTTTGCAGCTACACGTTGCGGACGGCGCTAAGCTGAGCAGGCCCATGCACACTCGACTGGACTGCGGCACTGCTACGACCATCGCTGATTCGCAGCCGATACTCTCAGGGTGATGAGTGAGCCTCAGAGCGATGTTCTGTGCCAGACGCTAGGGTATGCGTTGCGAACGTGCGAGCATATCAACTGTGCTGCTTCTGTGGCTTCCATGGCATTCAACACATGATAGCACGTGCAACCAGCCAGATACTGATCGTGAGAGGNACAGCGCTTTTTGTGGTGCCATGCATGTTCGACACCATGGTTCCAATGCCCACGTAATGACACAAGGATGTGTGCTAACAGTGCAGCAACCTCACCTGAGAAGGGGCACCAGTTCTGGCAGCTGTTTGATGGAATCCCCAGACAGCAAGGAGTTCTGGGGAAGCCTGAGAATCTGAAGGTTGGGCATGTTCTGCAACATGCTGCATAATGCTGCATCTGTGAGCCTGTATGCACCCTTCAGAGCCAGGACCTGCAACTTGTCCAGAGGCCCAGCTGCTGCCATGGCTTTGGCTGCAGCTTCCGTCAGACCACGCCCACAGAAGGTCAGCTCAAGTCGTTCCAGCCTGCATCACAGCCTTGTAGGTCTAAACAGGTACACAGCAGCTGTGACACAACTAAGTATTGAAGGGCTGTTCAATGCCTGGTGACAGCAATTGCACCACCGGCAGCGGTGGTAATGGCAACAGGATGAGCAGCACCAAGCTCAGTGGCAATGGCAATAGCATTGACGGTACAAGTGGAAGTAGCATTGGTGGCAGCAACAGACCAATTACAGCTGCAGATGCAGTAGCAAGGCACTATGTTTGGATGTTGCCAACCTTCATGTGATGAGGCTGCAATCTCACTGAGCTTGCAACACAGCAGGGCACATTCACGCCAAGCATTTGGTGCCATGGCAGCAATGGTAACATGCATGCATGGACCCCTGACTGACCTGGGCGTTGCTACATCTCTCAGCAGAGTGGCCATGTGATCTGACTCAAGAGCAGAACAGTTAGTGAGGCTGACCTCTGCTGGGGACCCCGCTGTAAACAGGTGCACTATCTCACTTGACATCTTGCGCTGCTGACAGACTGCCGCTGCAAGCCTGACCTGCATTGCAGCACTCCACATGCTGAAGACATGCACTGTGGAACTTTGCTTGCCTGACTCTCAAACGCCTGAGATGGGCGGGTCTCAGACACTTGGTCATTCATGTATGTNGCACACTGCACGAACCCAGGCAGTCGAGTCCGACAAAGGCAGATGAACTGTCGGGAAATGAGTGTGTCAGCAGTAGCTTGCAACAGATTGTCGTTCTGCAGCTATCTGACAGGTACCTGAAGTCTACGTTTATAAAATTGAGTTGCCGGATAACGGATCTACTGCGATCTCGTTTGCAGAGCTGCTTTAGGTCAGCAATCCGTGTCGTACAGGCGCAACGATACACCAGGTGTGGTAGCAGTGACTGCAACGTAGCACTAGGTCAGAAGCAGCCTGCTCGGGCAAGAGTTGCCTTAGGAACTAACAACAAGCTAGGCTAGGCACTGCCGTCGGGCAGAATCCACACTGCCCACACTGGCTACGTCACCGCAGTCCATTTTATTGCTTGCTGACAGCTCACATGAGCAAGCAAGACAAAGTGCAGTGCAGCCTGCGTCCATGTTGCCACGAGCTGTCTTCATTAGCAGTCCACCTATTTTGCACTGCAAACTTATCTGTAACACACTACTGGTCTATGTGAATCATGACTTGACTCTGTTCGAATTTTGTATGCTGCCACATACGGTAACTTTGCAGCCTGAAGGCTACAGTCCTGTGGTAAAGTGCATCATAGGGTGATATGTAGGTGACACTAAGCAATATCAGTCTGCACAGTTTTCATGAATGTGCTCGAACGTATAATTGTAAGCATTTTTGTGAAGTGTGATCATTCACAGCTTACGCTCGCTTTTTGCTGTGATCAGTGGTCATTGTAAAGATACAATTTCTGTAACACGGCCCACAATTTGTCGGCACTGGGTGTGGCTGCGAAAAGTGGCAGCAGCACTGAACCATCCTGTATTATCGGAATGCAGACTGCAGTGCTGGCAAAGCTGTGACCTGGAAGTGCAGAGCCACGAGCTGCATCAAATCAGGCCGAGGCTGGATTCTGCTTGCGAGGCCAGGGCATATTCGATCACCANGTCAGTAGCCATGCAGGCCATGCAAAGCCTTGAGTCTTGTGTTCAACATTTACATCAAACGCAGGAGTCCTTTGAGGCTGCCGGAATACAAGTTGGATCACTGGCATCTACTGACTCTCTCACAGGGGCCATCAAGCACAGCTGCGGAGTAGAGCCACAGATAGCCTGCCATTATGGCACAGCTGACCTTCAGGAGGTGAGCTGATCTGTCATCACTCGGCTTACAGACACCCGCACAATGGTAGGGATGTGTGCAAAGTCAGAGACGTCCCTTAGTAGTGTTCAGCAATGTGCTGTGGGATGTTGGCATGACATTAGCAGACAAACAGCAAACTTTGGTATTCTGAAAAGCTGTGATAGTGCAAATGCTCAGCGTCGGTTCCATTGACAAGCTCATGCTGTTTCATGTGTAGTGCATGCAACCTTAAACATGCATCCAATGTTGATCTGCATAGGGCAGCAGCGGTGAGAAAGCTGCTTCAGTGCAGAATGTACACACGAAGCTGATGCGGTGTATGACAGCTTAAGGCGTTTTTATTCGTCTGACTCTTGACNCCATGCGGCAGCAATGGCTTTGTAGCTATCTAGAGATCTGTCAGTACAAGCCAGGCTGCTTAGTCCTAGAACCAGGAGGACCAATACCTGCTTTCTATCGTTGCTAGTGCTGCCCAACTTCAGTGAAACTTCCCGTCTGCACAAGAACTCAGATCTCAAAGTACAATATTGAGAGTGCTGTTAACATGCGGTAAGGCAGTCTTATGCTTTGCAAACATGCAACAGGTGTAATTGGATGCAACTGCAGCAGGCTCAGACGGAGCGCTGTACCAACACATGTGCCCTTGTAAAACACAATGGACCTGCTGCACTGTACGAGTGTCTNTGCCCAAGCTCACCTCACAAGCCACAAATGGAAAGCGCTGCTGTTGCCGCTCTGTGGCCCAGCTTTTCGATGGGCTGATTGCAAAACCCAGTAACTTGCTGAGGACAGCTTCTTGCTTGAGATGTGCTATCAAGCGGGGGTTTAGGGACTTGCACTCCTGAAATCAGGAATTGCATGAGGCAAGACAACACCTGTTACTTGGCTGCACAACTGTAGTTACGTGCTGTAGTCTGCACACTGTGCAACACAGGCATATTGATCATGTACAGCCTGACCTGGACAAGGTCATCTTCGTCGAGCAATTCCTCCATAGTAAAGTTCTGCTTGTCAAGGATGCCATCCACAGCACTGCCATTGCTATGGCTACCAAACCCACTAGCAGTAGCTGCACCTTCCCCTCCACTATGCCGATCATGATTTTGGGCAACCACCCCATTACCGCCATGTACAAGCCTTCCACTCTGCCCATCAGCATTTGAGCGTGTCATTGCCGCAGCATGGCTAGAAGCAGATGGGTCAGCACTGGGGTCTGAGGGGGGCTGGACAGGGTCCTGGTGGGGGTCCAGGCCTGCGAGCAGGGTCTGTGAGNTGGCGGCAGGGGCAGTTGGCATCTGACCCAGGTCTCCTGTTCAACCTCTTGATGATGGTCCGTCTGGAGCACCTGCAAGGAGATNCCAGAACCACACACATCCGCAGCGTGCCCAGGCAGATCTGGCACTGGAAGTCATCCAGTGTGCTGGTCTCAGCTGTGGTGTAGTCTGATGTAACTGTCCGCTCCAGTTTGCGCCTGCACAGCTGCAGCTGGTTCAACTTTGTGAAACTTGCAACATGACCCGCGTGCCGCACCTGCCAGGATGCTCGGCTAGAAGCAGGTGATGCTGTAAATGGCACCCTAGCTGATGTGGGCACATGGTCTCTACGATATGTACCTTGCTATTGCAAGCAAATGAGCTTGACCAGCAGCATGCAACAGGACTTAGAAGGCTTTGGTGCGTTTTTTGAACTGCCAAGAAGATCTGCTTCCCCAGTACTGATCAAAGCAGCCATAGCTTCAACTCAATGGCATGGAAGGAAGCACTNAAGTGAAATGATGGATGATGCCATTGATGGAGCCATGGAGGATGACGATGAGGAAGAGGCTGATGATGTCATGAATCAGGTCTGTACTGCCTCACANAGTGCTCTCAGCTGGTTGCAATGGCAGCCCTTCAGATTGCAGGCACCACTACTGACAGCTTTCCTTGCCGCCCAGTGCGCAGCTTCTCACAAGTACAAGTGCAGGTAGAATGCCTCGCTCTGCTATGACGTTTCAGCACACTGTTTTTGACTGTGAGTACCCACTGAGGCTTTTACTCACAACTCTGAGGCACGCTTGCCAAACCTCTACCACCCAGCAGCTGCTGACCTTCGCTGCGCAAGCTTGTTGATTCTCCCATGTGCACCATACAATGCAGCAAGGAGCTGATGCACAACAGCATATCAAGTAGTCATGTAACTTCAAGCTTTGTGCACTTGTGCGGCCTATCCTGTGCTCACATGAACCACCAGGGTTCTCACGTAAAGACTGCCGCCTTACTGCCGTGCTTAGTGTGACTTCAACAAGNATCAAGTTAGACAGCACCATGCAAGGCAAAATGGGCCATGCAATGATGCTCAGCATACCTTAGGGTTTTTAACACCCCCAAAGAGGCCAGCTATAGGGTTGATTGACTCATTGCCTTCAGCATCCAGCACCTCCACAGCCTCCTGCCTGGCTTTCTTGGCCCCCCCAAACAACCCACCAAGCGGGCTTTTGGGTTTGCTGCTCTCCTCCTCTGCCGCGTCTTCTACTTGCTGCTTTGCCTTTTTAGCACCCCCTAGGAATCCCCTGACTNAGATTTTAGTAAGGCGACAACTTTAATCGGAACAGCTGGAACTCGGAGCTAGTAAAAGTGCCTCAGGAAGCTTACAGCGGCAGGCCTGACACACCTGTCTCGAAATCCTGTAGCTTGCAAGAAGCTGCGAGTGGTATGCTGGTTCGTGCGCTGACGCGAAAGCTGCAGCCAAACTTGCAAAAGTGGTGACATCGCTTCCGACTTTTTCGTGGCAAGTGCGGAACGTCGACGGTTCCGACATGCAACTCATAGACCCAGCAGCGATCACAGAAGCACAGCTGCTTCAGGTACAACAACTTGCGGTCCAACTCACTTGAAGCGGGATCTGCCGCGACACGCGTACGCTGCCAGTGCTATCGGAATAAGCGCCCCACTTCACCCGCACGGACGAGAAGCGTCCTACCATCAATCTGTCTGCACGTGTATATTGCAGTGGTTCCAAAGCATAGACAGTGATAACGACGGTCNGCAGTCTTCAGAACTGGCAGCACAGAGGCATACAAGCATACACCCATTTGGAGTGGGAGTGGATGAGCCACAAGCTTCAGATCTGTACTATAAGCTTGATGTTGAGCAATGCTTCTATGTTGGCGGCATGGGAGCAAATTCAGCTGCAGAACTGCTCACAAGGGAGGAGTATGAACAGGCAGAGCCAGACGCATTGCGAGACTCTGCGGCATTTCTTGTAGAACAGCAAAACCAGCAGCGTGCAGAGGATGTATTACGCATCTGTTCGCATGCTTGCAGTGTACGTATAGATGAAATGGAGCATGCACAGCTTCTGTGGATTGACACATTGGGACTGTATGCCTTTGCAAAGTTGATTAGGCAGGATGGATTTGTCATCAGAGTGCCATTCTTGAGGGCTGTCACAGATGAGCGGGACGCTCGGTCCACCTTGACTATGCTTGCTCAGATGGCTTGGGAGTCTGAGCGTANGCAAGCAAGCAGGTCTGCGCAGGGATGCATCTCAAATCGTGAAAATAGAGAGATCTGTCATGCAGCTGACAAAAGTCATGCCACCAATCAGCAATGCAGTGATGCTCCTTCTATGCCTGTTATGCCCCACAGGTCTAGGCCACACCTTTTAAGCACTGCCCACAGGAAACGTGATGCAAAGTCAGTGCAGCCCCACAGCTAAAGACAAAACTGCTTTGCATGTGTTGNTGGCCATATGGATAGAGACAGACCAGTTAGTTAGGAGGCGCACTGAGGAAGTCATGACATTGACTCTGAGGTGATACAATAATGCTACAATAATAACGGCTAGTAATGACTAACTCACAACTGTAGCTCTCAATTGAACGGTTGCATGCAGCCTGCATGTATTGCTGCTAAACCCTCTCGATATGACGGAAAGTCCAGGTGGACACCTAGTTCAGCTTTCAGTTTCTGATTGCTGACACGCTTTTCACCCCTTTTAGCAGCGCTTGCATCCTGCGAGTTGGTGCTGCCAGTGGCCACTGAACTGAATCTGCTGGCATGTGAGTTCAAGTGTGGGCTAATGCCATTGCTTGTGTCAGCCTCTGGTTGAACAGAATTCTGTGCATCACAACCAACACTGTGCTGCACCTCCTGCCCTGTATGTTGCAACAATAGGCTGCTGGCAAATGCAAGGGCCTCAGCTCTGCTGGCAGGAACATCGTCAACAACATTGTAGGTGGACCCTGGCACAGGCTGCTGCATGCTAGCCAGCAATACTTTGGCGATATCATGCACATGGCACCTTGCTGTGTACTGCTGCAAGCTGCGCCGCTTCTGATTGCTGGACTCTGCTCCCTGCACACATCGCACCAGGTCGGTGAAATACTGTGCAAGCTAATGAGTAAGGTACCTTCAGAGATGCTGCCANCGTTGTATGCATGTGCAGGTGTTGCTGGCAACACATCAGTTAGTGTTGTAGAGACATTTGTAATGGCTGGCAATGGTCATATGCTCAAGTGGGGCCTGGAAACGATGCGCTTTGACTCTTGGGTATGCTGGTGCATCAATGTAACGCTGAGTGGCATGTGCAGGTGATGTATGCCGATGGAGACANATGCAAGCCTACCTCATAACTGTGCAGTGCTCTTGCCCAAATGCGAAGCTCATCAATGAGCCCGTGAAGGGTATGGCAGTTGTACACAGGTAGATTTTTCCCATAGGGTTGCCCGGCAGTGATGCCTGACCCCAGCACAGCATAGCTTGGCAGACTATGTATAGATGCCCACTCTTCAGTCAAAGCAGGACTAACGCCAATGTGTTCACCATCGAGGTAAAGCGCAGCATGGGCTGTGCCATCTTGCTCATTCTTGGTCACAGTGAGCGTGGCCCTATGCCATTGATCATCCGCCACTATGTGATCAGTGTGAACACCAGCTGCTGAATGCAGTCGCCCATCTGTGCCAACATAGAGCACTGCAAGTGAGAACAAACGAGCAGCTCGTCTACTTCTACCAAATTCTCTGTCTTGTACACCAAAAAGCATGCCACCAGCAATTCCTGGCAGAATGCCAACACATTCCTTACTGTGTTCACGGTCTTTAGAGTGAGCCAAAAACATGATGTCAATGCTGTAGTTCAAATCAATACCATGTATACACGAGAGTTGTCTCAAAAGTCCGCAGGGCAATGCCACGTAATCGTTCATGCCGTTGAAGCTCAGGGCATATGACTGCTCAAAGTAAACTTGCCGCCAATTTGGACTGGAAGGATCTGNGTCTGGCTGCATCCTTCTGTTGCTGGAGAAATTGTGCATTGTTTCCAGGAATGTGGCCTAGGTCTACTTGTGGGTGCGGAGTGTTGTCCACGTCTGGTGCTGTCTTGGCATTCATGTCTACCAACACATCTGTTATGTCTGCTGGTGCAAATGCTGCTGCTACATCATGGTCAGCCATATTTTGAAAGTTGATGAGTAGAGTTTTCAGCAGGCGGTTGGCTGTTGCGAGGCCCTGCCGGCAGAGCACCTGCCACTTATTGCAAGGCAGCCACATTGCCACAGCAGCGCTCCTCCAGCGACTGCAGCAACGATACCTCACAGTGCATCAACAGACAACACTGCATACTAGAAAGGCTGCATAACCCTTTGCCAAAGTCTGTGGTGTACCAAAATAGTCAGTGCTCAAAAATTGCCTTCAATGTTGCTCACTCAACGTATGCCTCACAACAGTGCTGGAGCTCAGGAGATGATTAACAGCACTGGCCAGCATGATATGGTCTGCTTTTTTGTACGCAATCACATATGCGACAAGTATGTATGACAATGTGGTCGTCCAAGGATGTCAAGCAGGGTTGTGTGTAGCTCCTTGACATGGACACAGCACACACACAAACTCTTAATCAGTCAGGTAGGAACACAGGGGTGGAAGAGTGGGCATACGCAGTTGCAGTGCAGATCTCCCCATCGGCTGTTCCGTGTTTGTAGCAATCATANGTCAAAGCACCTTACAATCATAGCGGAAGTGGTAAGCACTGTTGGTCACTCATCTTGCGCAGTCACATCATGATCTAATCTAAGCGTACATTGCTCACGCGTCCAACCTGTTTGGCATTTCAGTGCTGAATCGCCTTGTTGTCATGCCATGCATGCATGAGCAGCAGGAGAGTCTTGTCATGCTGGCATTGCATTCGCTAAAAGTGGCATTCCTGGGTGCAGCTCTGCAGCAGTTCTGGGTCGATCTGCAGCTGAAAGTTGCTGGCAAGCCAGATATTTTCCAGTCAGCCTATGATGATGCCCACCAGCCTATCACCAGAAACCACAGCAAGCTTGTCACAGCTCTGCATGATGCAGANCTGTCCCCAGCAGTTGTTGCTGGAGCTTGACTGGATCAGAGGCAGGTTCGGGATTCTGCACGAGCAGCATGTTTGACAGGTGGCAATGCTGTGGACTGGACTACATTCCCCTTCTGCTGACTGCATATTGATTGATCAGCTCAACTCCCTGGCGAGATCTTTTTGTTGCTATCAGCAGCAGCCTGCATTTGCTGGACTTCGTGTGATATATAAAGGGACATGTACAAGATCCACATATGTGATGCGCTGCAGGTCATTGTGAGCAGCAAACTAAGATGCTCTGGTTTGCCAAGCTGGGGAAGAGGTCTGCAGGCAACTTCTTGCGCAAGTTGAGCTAGCGGCGGCATCATGTGAGCCAGGGGAGCAAACGAGACCAGCTGTGCATACTGTCAAATGCAGGAGCGTCCCGCGGAATGATCTGTCTAGCAGACCAAGGCTGTGTTATACACGTTTACCTTGGCACATTGGACCGGTGACTTTCATCTTAATATATTGCGAAATATATTGTGAAACATTTGCACACAGACTAGTGTCAAGTCAACCATGTAATGACATACTGCAGAGTGACAAAGGTCTTCAAGTTCAAACAGGACACAGGAGCTAATTGTGAACTTGACAGCAATCTGGCAAGTGTCAGCTGAAGGGACAAACGCAGCCGCATATCATATACTGCAATGCCACATTCAGCAGCGCGGAGATCTGTTGACCCATGCATGTGTCACATGACACTTACAGGGGCACGGTCTGAGCTGTCAAGGGAGGAAGGCCAAGTCAACCACAAATTTCTAGCACAGAAAATNAACACCGACGTAATTCACAGCGCCACCAATGTGCCTTGCTGCTAAAGCAGCTGCCACCTATACTTGCAGTATACTAGTCTGACTTTTGTAACGATGTATACGACAGGTGCTAGAGGGATGTTTGGGCAGTGAAAGCTGCCAGCAGGAAGTCACAAACCAACCCACATATACATATGCTGTGCAAAAATTTGTAACAGGAGGCTTGCATAGCATGCCCTTTACCCTGGCTATGCATGGGCAGCAATGCATACCACCACATACAACGTTGAGCAGCTGACTTGATGAGCAAGATGCACATNGCATCTATTCGCTGCATCTATTCGCTGCAATTTGGGTCCCAGCACCTGCAGCAAGTCAGCAAGTCGATGTGCTGCATACAGCTGACACTCCTGAGAAAGATGTCGTACAGTGGGGCGAGGAGACCTTCCAGTACTGGCTGAAGTTGTTTGCCTCTACTGATGCATTTGATGCTGGCATGCAACTTGTTGACGCATTCCAGTTATGGGAGGTGAGACCTGTGCTGGCAATGAAAGCTGCTGCTGAGGATCTGTTCACGTTTGACGGTATGGTACTGCAGCATCCCACTCCAGATCCAATATGGAAAGACATCGTGCCCAGCTTCCGTCACCTAACACACAAAGAGCTAGGCATGTTCCAGGGTCACGCCTGGCGAAATGGCTGGAAGTACACAACCTTGATTTGCGACAGCCAGAAATACATGCAGTACTTGATGAAGCAGTTTACTCAAGTAGGCCATCAAGCAATTTTGCACACTTGCACCTGGGACTTACCCAAGTCTTTCAGACACTTAGCATCTGCAAGCATGCTAGGCAACATGAAGAGTGTGTGCGTGTGCAGCACATGTGTTAATTTTCATGCATACTACAACTTGTGCTTGACATGCACCTGTTACTGTTACTATGGATACTTGGGCTGATCATCCGCGGTAAAAGGAGCGCACATGCTGCCCATATGCATTTGCTAAACGCACAAGCTGCACTGACTGTAACATGTACATACATAACCTGTTGCGNAGCCATCAGCGGCTGCTTGTAGTGCAGACAAGAAGCATGCTCCTGAGGTTGCCTGGAAAAAGNTACAACGCTAAAGAGAGCGGCTTGCTCGAGTACTCAACATCCAAAATCTATGAGCTCATGTTTGCTCGTGAGCTCAACAAGCGACTCAAGGTATCCCTGGCGCACCAAAACAAACTGTTACAGCTACACCAATAATTGTGATTACACTATTGGCGAAGCTTGAACCCGTCAAGTGGACAAGTTCATGCTAGAGTTTGGTCACATGCAACACTGACCAATGCTGCATATCAGGGCACTGGAGTGGAATTTTACGCTGCTCAGCCAGGACTGGTCTCATCACCTCTATATGGCAAGGGCGATTTCCGCAAGCTGTCATTGAACTTGGCGACCTTTGTCCAGTCCTTTTATGGTCAAAGCCCCGAAAGAGGCTGCAGAGGCTTGCTTCGTGCTGTCACAGACCCAGAGCTCACAGGTATGCACAATGTCATGCACATGCCTGCACAGCAGGCATTATGTGCACTGATGTTTATTTTGTGCACTATGCATAATTGAGCACTCTTGCCCTCAACGTGTCTACATATATGGGTACAAAGGATGGCTAGTCTACCTTGCTGTTTCCTTTGACATACGCTGTGCCTTTCAAATATGCTGTGATGAGCAGCATGTGCAGCTGCGCACCAGGCGCGTGTCGGGTGCCCTTCTGAGGTACAGCTGTTAACACATGTTGTTTAGTCCAGATTGTGCAAATCCATGTGCATGATTTGCAGGTCGTGGTGGACAGTACTTCAGTCCTGCATACATCTCAGTTGTCACATTCCACATCAACAATGCTGGCAGGTTCATCCCCTACCACAGCTCCAGTCGAAGGGATTCGGATTTGAAGCGCTTGTATGACCAAAGTGTTCACATTGTAAATGGCAAGTTGTCTGGTAACAGCATGCCCGCCATTTCAGCTCTGTCTTGATGCATATGGGGTGTATGGAGCTGGTTAATTGCATCAAACGCATTATAAATTGAGGCTTAGGTTACAGACACTTTTCTGTACGGACACTGTTTTTGTACAGACGATATTTCAGGTCAACCTGCCAATTTTGGGCGTTCAGAAATTTTGCTCTGCGTAGATCAGTTCGTACTCGCTCTGAGATAGATGCCGTTTTAATATAGATCTCTGTGGTCTCCACAGAACTTTGAAGATATCAACCTGATGTGTGTAACAAGGCAGTGCCCAACCTTCCGAAACCATCAGTCAAAGCCATTTGCTGAATGACTGTAGGCAGCGTGAGTCATGGGTCTTAGCATGAATTAAAATGCTGNAGCACTTTTTCAATGACAGAGTGGACATGCTCCGTTCCAAAACAAATTAGGCTGTTCTTGCCAAAGCACCCAACAGCAGCTTTGCCAGCACTGGCTTGTCATGAGTCATAATCAGCAGTCCTTGGTGGCTTCCCTGGGTAATAAGCTCAGTGCTGTTTGATCACAGCTTGTACCCCCATGGACCTTTCCTGTCTGTATAGTCCTGCAAGGGCTGGCAGTGGAACCTAGCTGATCAGCATGCATGCTTGTGAAGCTAGCAAGACATCAAACAAGGTGCAGCTGTTTGATGCAGATACAACACGCCTTCAGTTTGTTGTGAGGCAGCATTGTGTCCCTGCAGCCATACACTACAACTGACTCTGTCAGNCTGCAGTAATGTGGTTGCTTCTGCAGCTCTTGAGTACTTGGAATGTCATTTTGGCTGGACTCACCCATGTATTGTTATTTTAGCAAATATGTTATTTCTTTTTCGTTGTGCCTGTGCAAGGCATCTTCAAACGGCCAGTGTCAGCACTGTCCATGTCAGTGAGCCTGGTGTGCCATTTGCAGGGTATCTTTGACCAGAAGCTTGCCTGCCTATATACTGCAGAGATAGTTCTGGCCATTGCACACCTGCACAGCCTGGGATTTGTTCACCGAGACCTGAAGCCAGTGAGTGTGTGCATATTGTGTTCAGCCTGTGGTTACACAAGTGTCACTCTGCATCNACTGGCAATAAGGCAGTATGGTCTTCTGGTCCACAGGTGCAGTGCAAGTAGTCCTGCGTTGAGTAAGAGTTGTCCTGATAGTCTTGTGAGGCTGCCTGGCTGCTTGTGCAGCTGGCTGAAAGAAGNGAGTGTGACTGCTGTGAGGACTCAAGCTGTTTGCTGACTGTCGCCAGCTGAGCTGTCATGGCCTCGAGCTCTTGAGACGAGGACGCTTGCGCTGATGAGGCATGCCTTGCTTCCGTGAGGGCCTGCTGAGCTGTGAGGAGTGCAGCCTCAACCCTGTCGCATTCCTGCATGAGCAAAGCACCTGTAAGCACTTGGTGAAGACCTGTGTTCTGCACAGCTGCAATCCTCTGATNAGGGACATTGGGTCCTGCATGCAAGCGTGACAAACTGAGGAAGTGAAATCCTGAGATGTATGCATTGATCATTCAAAAGCCAATGCACCATTCTGAGCATGATTCACCCAGTACATTAAGACACAAAGACAATACATTCAGTGTATCGCAATGACTGACACCTAGTGTCTGCATTAGCAGGCATCTTAGGACACAAGGCATGCANGGAAGGTGTGAATGTTGGTGATCAGCTGCTTCACAGCATACACCAGCCCTGTCACGGCACTGGTGGAGAAGAAGAACGCCATCAGAAAGATGTTCAGGGCAAACAGGGGCTTCCAATCATATGCACTCAGCGGCCTGCAAACCACCAACAAACAAGTGTGCAACACTGCCCAGCACATGCTTGATCCTACTTGATATGACTCAAGCATATGAATGCTTGAAATGCATACCTTGGCTTGTGAAATAATTGGGGTCTACTGGTGTACCCGGTAACGTNGAACTTGCCTGCAATACATTGTCTGCTGAACCAATGTCCACTGTATTCCAGGCAATGCTGCCACCTTCGATTGTTTGCCAACCTGATGCTGTTGCATCATACTCCTCACATGCATCACCTGCTGCATTTGTGAACTTTTCGCGTGCCGAATCGCGTGGGCCGACAGAAAAGTCAATGGTCTGGTTGCAGTTGACGATGCAGAGGCAACTCTCCAGGATGCCAGCTTTCTTGGCGTGCTGCAGGAGTCTGACCGCATTTTTTCCACAAGCGTCTTGCAACAGGGGAGTGTTCTTGTCATGTACCCTGCAAAGCAAGTGGGCATATCTGCTGCGCGGTTGACCCTTGTCGAATACAGTCGGTGTGTCTGTGGTACATACGCAGCTGCCCCAAGTGAGATCTGTTGACAAGTCTCCCATGCTGACTGTGCACTTCACAGGCACATGTGCCAACAGTGTTACAACATACTTAAGGCACAAGCAGTGGGCAGAGACTCACTGATTGAATTTCCCGTAGATGTTGATCACATGGAACATCAAGCTCGAAGACAGAGGTGTGCAACTGCTAGTGAGCATCATCTCANGCCAGGAGGTTGATGCAGTGTGATGCATTTCATTGCAATACTGCAATGACTTCAGCAGTTGTGTGCATGTATTGCCAGAATGGGCTCTGAAACCACTCGTTACACACCTGTACATACACTTGTTCATGAGCGCCAGCAGGTAGCAGGTCTTCCTCCTCATCAAGGATGGATTCCCCAGCGTTCACAACAACAGCCCAAGCTGTCTCAAGTTCCAAATGCGACGCTGAAATGGAAGGAACAGTGCGTTCATGAGCGAATTTTGAGCGTTTAAACGGTCTCTCGTCANTGCTAATGCTGCTACTACTGCTGCTGCTGTTGGCCATCATACCTGTTGCTTTGTCTGCTATGAACAGTCTGCACGTTCTGCTTCCGTCAGTCCTACTGCCTTCTGTGTAATTCGAATTCATCTTGCTGCTGCTGCGCTGCTGACACAAGCACAGCTCATGACTAGCGCGGCCTGCAGGTGCTGTTCATCAACAACCAGCAGAGGCAGGTTATGTCTCTCATGCAAGGCCATGCCGATGTGGCCTTTGTGCGGGCTGACCAGCCTGCCATCTTGGCGGCAGCTGGCCTCCTGAATGTGTCGGACATCAAGGTCTTGTCCTCGGTAAGCGCTGACCATACCTGCTGAGCTCACTTCAGCTGCCAGGGTCAGTAAGCCACATGGGTGTTGCCAAAATGCAACAAAGTGTTTGGCAAACAAGCCAATGCAAAGGCACGCATGATGAAGCCTTTTGTGTGAGCTGTACTGCACAACAGGTTGAATGGGACTTGCTGTGGTCTGCAGCAGCATTTGCACAAGCTTCCTGTTGTATGTCAGCGTTGAGACAGCCAGGTGCACAGAGGGCTTCTTTGTAAATCCGGTGACAGCNTGCCATAGTCACTTGTTCACCGGGGTCCTTTGCGGTTCAATGGTCGTCTTGGGTTGCAAGCAAGCAAACTACACGTAAGCTGCTCGTCCTTGTCAAGATTTGCTGCTCGTTGGACAGGCTCAAATGAACTCGCTGGATGCACGGGCGGTCGTGAGCATANCACCTTCAAGCCAGCAGCTCACTTCAAGGAGCTCAGAGATGCCTCGGTGTTGCTAGCTCTGGAACCAAATGCTCTGGAAGAGCTTATCACGCTGCTGCAAGCATCCACTTTAAATGTTGCCAAGCAGAAGCTGAAGGAGATTGGGGTTCTGCGGCTGTCCCCAGATCAGGCTCTCGGGGTTCTTGAGCAGCGAATTTGAGTTCTTTGTGTCACAGCAAAACTGCTTGCATTTTTGGCAGGTTCTGAGAGCTGACAATTGAGTGCAACTTTCGAGCCGGTCTATAAGATCACTCTGCTTGCTCTTTGACTGCTTGAACAGCTCACCAGCAAGGGAGCATGCTTGCGCTCAAGAGTTATGTGCAGTGATTTCATGCCATGCCCAAGTGTGTGATTGTCATATGTCGGTGTTCCTGGATTCCATGACCGCGGTCATTTGAATGTACCTGTGACAAAGGCAGGTATGGTAGCACGTCTTNAGAGCGCCCAGCTGAGGCTTGACACTGAAGTCAATAGTCTACGGTCCTCTGCTGCTACCTCAACAGAACGTCATGATGCTGTCTTCGCTGATACTGAGCGGAAACTTCACCAAGCCCAAGAGCTGGCTCGCACCAAACAGGAAGAGGCAAGCAAAAGCTTGACTACTTCCTTGCTGTATCTCTTCTCTGCATACAGGCAATCTCTGCCTGCTGTGTAGATGTCAGTGCTGTACACTATTAGTGCAATTACAATGTAAGTAGTGGCATCTGCTTGCACAAGGCATGACCCGCAGATTGACAGGCAGNTCAAACAGATGATGGCTACAACCTTGCTATGTACTCATCATGTGCGGGATGCCATGGCAGCTAAGCAACAAAGATGAGTCATGCAGGTGTTGTGCTTTGCATTCCATACCCTCACACTGACACAGTCATGACCTACAGGGCTTGCTGTTAAACTGTACAGTCAAGGTGCAACGTGCAATTGAGTTCTGAACTTTGGTGGTACCGGTGGGTGCTACTAGTAGTCGACACTCAGCACTAAGAGTGAGGTCTGCTCAGCAAGGTCCCCACCATCANGTGGCGGCCCTAACCATAACCATCCATCTTCATCAGCGGCGCCGGCTGGCGACTCGTATGAGCTCATTGCAGCCCTCACTAGGGTTCGCGGTATCCTGTTTGGAGAAGACTTCCAAAATTTCCTCAGAAGTGGAGCAACGCAGCGTTATAGCCTCACAACCTACCTGGACCTCTTCTGCTACCAGCCACCTGAACACAGGTTGCAAGAAATTCCAGTTTTTGGAGGGCATGTGTTTCTGAGCCAGATGTGCCTTTGTGTATTGCAAAAACAGTGTTCAACCTGATGGTGACATCACCAGCAGCACCTTGCCAACACCCTTTCTTGCTTGTGTGTCACATGTAAGTACAGCCTGGCCAGTGTAGCATGGGGTTGGTAAAAGCTTGTGCAAGTTACATGACTGTTAAGATCCCTGTGCAGACCAATTACAAATTGTGGAGTTGGCTGTGTGTGTTGGGCTTTGTTGCAGAGCAGGCCCCAAGCTGCACTCATTTGCAGACATGTATTGTTGCACTTGATACCAAGGGATGTGAGTGGACATGCAGGAAGCGAGGACCAAAGCACCACAACTTGCAGAAGGTGTTCCGGTCACCTGAGCGCGAAGCTATGCAGCGCAACAGNGCTAGCCTGAGGCACCTTGTCATGCATGACAACGCGTGCAACCTTCACACATCACGCTATGACATGATGTCACGACAAGGCGCCACAGCATAACGATGAATGTTGACAAGCATGTTGCAAGACAGACATTGACAGATGAACAAGAGTTTGAACGTTGATGACAATCGCATTTTGTTTGAAACACAGTTTCACATTGAAAGCCCTACACCATCCTGCTCATGTGATAGCAGCTTCACCTTGCTAAGTACCGTGCAGCACGCAGGCATGGACATGTGCTGCACATGTTAGCAGCTATGCAATAACAATGATTTGANAATGCAGCAAACATCTCACAAGCTGATGCCCTTGCAGATGATACTGGTGCTCAGACATGTATGGATGCTGAGACGCGGCTCATGTCTGCAGACACAGGAACTGCGGCAGCAGCAGCAACAGATGAAAGCGTCGGAGGCACTGTCACTGGTGATGCAGCACTTGATGCAGCAGGCCAACTAGATGTGCATGATGCAGCACCTGCCGAGGTNCAAGGTTGATATGAGCAGCAGTGTCAACTGCAAAAATTCCAATGGCCTGCCTCAGTGTGATTCCGTGCCACACCTCATGCTGCAGTGTCAATGATTGGGCAGATGTGCAGAGTCCACATGACAGGTTTCGCTGCCATGCACTGCTCCTAGGCTCCAGGCAGTGACATGCGTGATAAGGCGTGCGGCTATGCTCAATGCATCACAAGCCAGTGCACAGTGTTTGCAGTCAGCAGACGCTCATCATCATGCGCATGCCACAAATTTGCTGTGTTTGAGGCTGTGCCGATGAAGGCACAAAACAAAGACTGGTGGCAAGACAGGCTCAGCTAAATTCCAATGCTTGACCCTTGTCATGCTATACTTCAGCANAGCTCCCTTTGCAGCAGTGACTGTACTGATGTGCACGAGCAATGACAGAAACCATGAACAATGTTTCACCAATGGCTCAGGCTTATAGCTGCAGCAGATGCAGGTAATGTGACTCACAAACATGCATGCGATCAAACTCACACTGGAATGAGCCTCATGTCACAAGCTGCACTACTCAACAGCTTACCCGCAACAGCTCTGGAACCACGTTGACGTGCTGCGCTGTGAAGCACATGTGCACGCTGGACGGANTCAAGGATATGATGCATGTCTGTCCTGTGCCACGATTGACTGGCAGTCAGGTCATTTGTGGCAAAAAACACTGGCATTCAATCGTGGCACAAAACGGACACGCAACATATTTTTGGTCAAGCTTTGTATACCTAAGCTGACAGGAGCCCAGGCTGCGGCATCAAATGTGATCTTGCTTCCCACTCACAACAGGGCCTCTGTCGCCTCACCTGCAGATGGACTAATATAGCTGCGAGGACTGCACACCACAGTACAGTGGAGTGTATGCAGCATGCCAAATTGTCGCATTGACTTCATTTGCAGGGATTCCTTAACAGTGTACAGTGTCACAATGCAACATTTAGCATGCAACACAAGCTAGGAGGCAACTGATTGTGACAATCTTCTGATACACCAACAAGGTTGAGTCTCTTGCAAGCATGCAGCCGGCTCATGCAAAGTCGTTCAGCTTCAAAGGCATGCCACAACAGGTGCTGCAGATAGGTTGATACATGTTAGACCTACCTGGGGAGCAGGAAAACGGCAACTCTGTTGTGAGCATCACTGCCAATGTAGCTCCAGCCGAATAAATGTCGGCGGCCTTATCAAAGAACTATGCAAGGCTGACTCCCAGCCATATGTCTACAGGAAAATGGTAGCAATGGCCAGTAGAAATATGGCTGGGAGTCAACCTTGTGGTGGNTGTTGCATGGAGCGTTAGCTGTTGCTATGTTGCAAATGTCGGCATGCAGGGGCAGAGCAGAGTCTCCTGCCAAGAGCATGCTCATTGCAGCAGTGCCAGCTGTGCAATGTTATCCATAGTTATTGTCTGCATCAACTTGAAGCCATTGCAGCATTGTTACCTTCACCGTTGAACCATTGCGGTTCAGAGACACACTTTGGACCCACATCAACATACGTCACGCTGAAACCATCCTTATTTGCTCTGCCATTTCTCAGCAAGCACAATGCCCCCATTGCAGACTGTCATTCCTCCAATGCCATCAACACCCATTCTGACATGTCATGAGCAAGCCTGTGTTCTGTGCAGGCATTAAAGTGTCCTCCCCTCAAAAACAAGTGTGCTTTGTAAAATAAGATAAAGGCCTTTGTATTACTTGATTGGTAGAAGAAAGCTGCCTGTATGGTATGCAGGCATTCAAGGGCATCTGGCGCATGCAGCCCGGCAACCAGGGCCCCAACAGCTGCTGCCTGTCATACTCCCTGTTTGTACGACCACAGGTACAGAAACAATGTATTCAGCAATGATATATTGATACAATGTATGTATATCTGTAGAAGTACAATGTAATGCAAATCAGAAAATGCCCCACGATGCAGCGACAACAAAGGTCCTGTGTCATACTCAACAGCTCATGTCTGTTAGCATCTGCTTGATGCAGTGAGCCTCAGCTGTACCATGCCCAGGGTCCACACAATTCCAGCACTTTGATGTATGTGATGTACTTGATGTATGTGATGTACGATCACATGTCTAAGATTGCCTGCATCNCATCAGCTCGAGTGATGAGCATGATGAGGGCTGAGGCACCACTGCAGGGGCTGGCGAGGTCTGGAAGTGGGCTCTCTGCTGACTGACCTGCGAGGGCGCTGGTGTCTTGGACAGCTGTGAAGATTCCTTGGCAGGGCTTAAACACAGGGGAGGTTGCTTTGGTCAGGTCCGTGAACGCCAAGCTGATCAGGTGATCTACATTGCGGAAAAGCATCAGAGCAGNCTCATTGGGAAGGGCAAGACTGTGCAGCAAGATATCATCAAGGCTAACAAGGTCACACTCTCAGCAAATGGACTTGCCAGTGTCTCTGCTGCAACAACAGCCCTGCTCCTGCAGCAATGGCCCTGCTGCTACAGCACCGGCCCTGCTCCTGCAGAAANGAATCGACTCAGATCTTCGCCCCGCGACCGTTCGGGCAGGCGGCAATTGGCGGGAACGTAGATCGGCTGTCTAGTGACCGAGCCCAAGCTTTTTGGGGCGCACAACAGCTGCAACAGGCTCAGCAATGCCTTGCTGCTCGCGACCTAGGCCTGAGCCTTGGCCTGAGAAACCCCATTTCGCCAGCATACGCGAGNGGCCAGTATGCAGCTGCTACTATCAGGTGATCTACATGGTCCAGGCAGCCCCTGAGTGACATGAAGGAGCTGTGACCTCAGTTGGTCAAGCCACATGAATGCCCAAACGATTCTCGCCTACATGTTCATTGCCTGTTGCAGGAACCGTTCAACAAGTTGTTCCACCACTGTTGGGTTGCCAATCCCGTTGCCTGCCTGCTTCTCGTAGCTAACGTAATGTCAGCCTAGATTTGATGAGTGACGACGCCGCACATCATGCTGTACAATTGTAGTGGTGATAGACAATTCATTGACAAGAGAACACCGCAAGATTACCCATGACTCTGACATAGCACATAGCAATTGGTTCGAAGCTGAATGGCATGACAAAAGTGGTTTTAGCAAATTGTAGCTCAGACATGCTCTGAACCACATTCTGTGTGCTAATCAGCATAGCTTTGCACTAATCTGGAAGCAAATAGCAGATATGTATTTCTCAAGTCAGTTCATTGTTGCAGCGATGACCATTCAGCAATGAAGTNGGCAGTTGCAGCATTAGCAGCTGCAGCAAACACCGCCACACTGTACATAACTGAAAGGGTACTTCTGACATAGGCAACATTCCAACCAGCTGCAAGAAAGTCACATACAGCAAGGCAGCATGTCTGGAAACTGCACCCTCCACACAGGTTGGACGTGGACGGGTTCCGGTAATTCACATGTCTACTCTTAGCTTGTGGAGGCATGCTTTGATGAGGCCTGCACTGAAGGGACAGCTAGCTGATGCACCAGGTTTCTATCAAAGCTTGGGCTGCCTCTGGGCATTGTCTCAAGCAGCACCTTGGTCACTGTGAGGAGATTGTAGCACAACCAAACCTGATGGTGACCTGTAGAAATTTGACTGCATTTGCAGAGCACGACATGCTGTTGAGTCACTTCCCATTGTTCAGACCTGGCTGTAGCATCAACACTGTTTGGACATCAAGTCATGATGCCCTCCAACAACAATGTCCCAGCTCTCTATGCACAAAGTATCCCAGCAGTGTCGTTGTAACAGTCACTTCAGGATGCCAATGAGTGTTCCAGCAGTTGAGCCACATGCTGTAGGTGCCAATAGCATTTCTGGCGGTCTGTTGTTCACTGTCACACTTCTTAGTCACTGACTGCAGTCTTCAGTCTGCAAACAAGACAGCACAGACCTGCCTTGCGCACCCTGACAGCTTCCCACATATGTCCCGGTGCACATCAAATGACTGCTGNGCAATACTGTTGCGACCTGATCATCACAGGTTTACAGTATACAAGTGGACGTCCACCACGCTCTCGTACACTCAGCTGTGGCCTGGCTCCACGTTAGGCGGTCAGGCTCCACGTTACGCGGTCAGGCTCACGGCTGAGCTGCTTCTCTGGTGGAATAGTCAGCAATGTTACAAGCACAATTGCGTAATCACAATCCGCTTCATGTGTCACGATGCTGCTGGGGGTGAAGCTCTAGGTAGAGGACTGTCATGACAGAAAAGGACAAAAGCCCTCCACAGTCTGTTTGCTGTGGAAGAAAGCCGACATAAACGATTGCTGAAACTAGACACTGACTGCAAGATTCAGTGCCANTTGCAGTTGGCGTAGTGCATTCTGATGACTCTCTCCCCCTGCATGTGCACCATTCATGGAACCTGTGTACAAATGTATACATATTGCTACATTGGTGCCCTCAGAAATCCCTTTCATTGTGTTGATGACAGTCACCACAACAACAGCTGGTCTGCATTGTGTGCTGCCTGTGCTTGCAGTTTTGCTGTTTCTTTATGACCTGCTGTCTGCTATTGTTTGCTGACCATGTGCAATGCTGTTGATCAATGTCACCCTGCCTTCTACAGCGGCAGCTGTCAGCCTGACTGCGCACGATCAGGTTGCAATCAGCCTGATGAGTGTTAGCAGGGTACACACACTGCACAGATTATTGAACTTCACTGTCAAAAGGATCAAAAAGCATATGGGGTTTCTTCAGCCATGACAGATGCTGCAGCACTGTGCCTGCTTGATTGGCAGCAACAAGACTGCATATAGGCGCTCAGAANATGCTGTCGAACTGTAAGACAAGGTTGGTGTTGCGCAGCGGGATTTTTAGCATTGGCTTGTTCTTAGCTCGCTGCAGCTGGCCTGCAAAACCAGAAGACATATGTGGCACCGAAAGTGACTGGCAGGCACCGCTGAGGCTACTCTTGATAGGTCACCTGAGACACTGGCTATNGCAAGTGGCCATGCTGCTGTGCTCTGCAAGTTTCTCACGCAAATAGCACTGTGCACCCCATGATGAAGCAACTTATTCCTACCCATGGACTTAAACGCTCTCCTGCAGGCCAATGTTTACCGGTTGTGCCGGTGGCTCACCAAGTTGATTTTGCAAGCTATCTTACGCTTGTACCTATACGCGCTGCTTTCCAGAACAAGCCTCTGAACCTGGAGGTAGCGTACGTGATCAGCTTGATGCACGTGGGGAAATAGGATGCGACAAGCACACTCGTACCCGGTCCTGTCGGCCAAGACTCTCGGTGCCTTCAGCTTGACATAGGTGCAGGTGCAGATGGTGAGCAGAACGACCGTAAGAAAGGCTTTGAAGTCAAAAAGAGCAGACATGCGTGAGGTGTCGTTCACGACTTGCACCTGCCGAAGTGCAGCTGCCCTACAAGTCCATTACAAGCTGAGGCAGCGCCAAGCGGACACAAGCACACCTGTCCTGTCGGCAGCGTCCATCATGCAATCGCTGCAAGATGCAAGCTGGGGGTGAATGAATTAGCGCAAAGGAAAGCAGGGTATAGGGTCCCAGGCTGGTCAACGTAAGCAACCTAACCCTGGTCTCGCCACAAGCCGATGCTTGAGCCACAGGTATACCGCATCGCGCTGAGTCGAAGCGGCAGTAGCGCTGTACATGAGCAATACTCGGGCTCTTCTCTGACCGCTTGACAGCTTGGTGTTTCTGAAAGCTCCTTTCAGCGAGATCAACTTATCCCTTGGGACAGTACCCGTTGTTGAGGGCGTGCNTTGACCTATTTCTGCAGCTTCTGCCTGAAGCTCACGTTGGGCACGTCCTTGGCCTTTTACCCCTGAGCGAGCGTATTCGCAGTGCGGAGCTAGTGTCGAAGCAATGGAGGAAAGCACTGAGAGATCAAGAGGCATTAGCTGTGCTTGATTTTTCCGCTGATCCTGCCTGGAGGTGCCAGGTAAGCATATATTCTAGCTTGTGNCCTGCGAGCTTGGTGAAGCTGTTGCATGATTGCTTGAAGGGGCAACAGCCGCAAGGCGGCAGGAATGTTGGCCAAGCTGCGCTGCAAGGCTTGCATCACCTCTTGAGATGCAGCAAACTCTGCAGACATCATGCCAGGTNGTTTTGGACGCTGCTGGCTTGCTTGTTGTAGACACAGCATGCCTGCGTCACATCTCAGGCTTGCACAGATCTGTGGTGTTGTGCTCGCTGTATGTATGGTGTGAAAGCACACCATTTGACTGTACAGCAAAAAATGACTTTGCAATGCAGAACTGGGNACCTCAGTCACATGTTGTGCAGCTGTTCCTACGCCTTGAATGTTTATCAACATATGACAGGTCATGATCGAGGAGCCTGTCAAATTTACCAGCTTTGCTGATGTGTGCATAAGCTGCGCTTGTCACATTTGTGCCTGACATACATGCGGTCTGCCGTCATTGCAACTGCAAGGATTTGATTGGCATAAGCTCTGCCATGGCTACTGCGTGGAAAGCTGTACAGACTCAACAGCATACAAGCTGACTTGAGCTGAGAGCAGCGTCAGCACGCAGATTCACAACAGCACTCAAAATCTGCGTGCTTTCATTGCCATACCCTTCGGCAGCGCACACGCTACTGTACACTCGCGCATGAATAGTAACATTCTTGACCTGTTGTCATCAGGTGGGTAACTACATTCAATACAAGGGCGGTGTAGTCACAGCAGAGGAACTGGCACCATATTTAGATGCCTCCTCAGCCAGCAGGGATCCTGACAGCACCAATGTAGAGGAGAGCTTCATTGTACCTGCTCTGGTGAAGTTTGGCGGCAGCCCGGAGGTAGACAAAAACAACCAGCTGATCTACAGGTTCCCCAGCCTGCAGAAGACTGGGCGACGCCAGGTCAGTTGTAATGCCTGTTGCCACTGCCACACACATGCTGCCTGCACATTTTTGGAAAAAATGCAATCGATGTGAAAAATTCATCAGTCAGCATCAATTATATGACGTTCGACATGTCTCTGACATCCATTAACAGTCTCACTACAGCTGCTCATTGGGGCAGTTCAGATTCTGCTGCCAGTTTTAAGTTGTCCTGGTATACTGCGTGTGATACTTGCAATGAGGAATGTGTACTCGCGTCTCTTGTGTTGGATGCATGTTGCAAGGCATCAGCCTGTGATAGACAGAGTGCCAAAGTTTCCAGTGCTCCTGATGCTCATTAGCACAAGAGATGCTGTAGCTCTCGTTGCCTGCAGCATCTTGGTGTAGTGTCAAGCCAAGTTGTGCTTATCTGGTTCACTCACAGCTGGGACGTGTTGAGACGATGAATTCAACCCGTCCCACTGTGGGCTTGCATGGTACTCACCTTTTGGCTGTCACAGTCATCGCCTGTGGCCTCTTCCTACAACTGGGCAGCCATTATGAATACGATTGTAGCATCATTGACTTTGAGACAGCAGTGTTTGCGATTCCTGCTGCTTCGCATGCATTCACACTGAATGTGACATTGCTTCAGGTTGCACCAACACCCTCAGAGCGCTTTGCCTTGGAGAAAGAATGGAAGTTGACGGAAGCCACAGGAGGCCAGAAGACAGGGGCCATAGCCCTGGGGGTAGCCAACCTGGTTGGGGTTGTTATTCTGGGGGGGCTGCTGGCTGATGCCCAGACCCGTTACTCACTAGCCCAAAGTTCCCTGTCTTTTGTGTTGAGCTCCTTCCCTGCTCTTCAGGTCTGTTGTCTCTTGCTGCTCTTCTTCTGGCAAAAATCAATTGCTGCTGTGTGGTGCTAACGGTATTGCTGTGAACTAAGCCTGCATCGCCTGGACCTAAGGCCTCAAGCCTGTTCTCTTGTCACTCGCAGCTGTAGTTGCTCTGTTGTACAGATATGGTTGCTTTCTGCTGTTCCCTTGGTGCTGACATTGTGATGGGTTCATGTACCTGCATACTTGAACAACACCTTGAACAGCAATGCGTAAGCCACCTGAGCATGTAGTCCCAGGCCTACTCCACAGCTCAAAAACTTTTGCTCAACATGCAATTGTGCAGTGAATATTCTTGCTGACATATGTATACCCTGCAGGTGTATGCTGCTTCATTCTTTCTGATACCTGCGATTAGATGGATTTTGAACCAAGCCAGAAATCGTGAAATCCAGAAGCGCAATGAGGCTCGGCAGCAAATGGCTCAGCTATTGCAGAGGCCAGACAGCAGATNACAACTGTTTGTCACAAGATTTGTTGAGCCCAAGTCCAGCACTTGTAGTTGCACTGTGCCATACACATGCTGCTGGACACCTGGGTGCACAACACAGCGTTATCAGTGTGTGCAGGGTCGTCAGGAGACTGGCTATCAGGAATGTGTACTTGCAGCAGGGGAACTGGGTGCATAGAAAGCCGGCAGGCAGATACGCACAGCAGTACTGCTATAGGATGAAGATGGAAGCAAGTTGTGGACAGGGTGTTGCAACTCATCATGCTCTACAGTTGCATACCCAGTATGTCACAAAAAGAACAAGCAAACATGCACAACTGCAAGCTGCCTTGTGCTAGCTGNCAGCAGTGTCAGACTGCAGCAACACTGAAGTCCAATGTTGTTGGGACCTGAGCGCTCTTCAGGCTCTGGTGGGGTGTAGCATTGTGTAGCAGCTCTGCTGCAGTCTACATAGTAAGCTGAAGCTACAGTGCGCATCATTGAATGCTTGCGGTTACTGCTGCGTGGCAGGTGGTCACATGCTAGGTACAATGGCATTGCACATTACAGCTGTCAAGCACGGATTTGGACATTGCTTATGATCTTGCCGGGTGATGCACGGTTGCTTCCACATGCATCATAGCAGCTTTTGATTGGTCAATCTCCTGGCCAGTCAACCAGCTTTTTACACACTTGGGGCTCGCATGCGCTTCCACATGCCAAGTCAACATCATGACATTTGCCATTTGCACAACCAAATGGGTTCACCCAACGCTATCAAGANATCTATCTGCAGCTAATGACAGTATTGACACCCTGCAAGCTCAGTTAGGAGACCAGTCATCTGNGCTCTGCTTTGCCACACACATTCAAGAGGTGACGTGTTTGTGGGGCTGCAGGCCCTATTTGAGGCTGATCCCAATATGTGGCAGACCGGCAGCTTTGACAATGCAGCCTGCCGCCAAAGCTCTGTGATGCCCTTTGCTCAAGGCACAGTGCGCAACATCAAGATGGACCTGGTCCAGCTTGAGGGCACAGGCAACACCCACATGATCATTTCAGCCGACAGCATCAACATCAGCGATCNGTCCACAGTGTCCTTGACAATGTGTATGTGTAAGAACAGAATTGTGGTGATGGCCGTCAAATCTGGCACACTTGGTCAACATGCATGCTATTGGAGCGTTATGTTTCTCTGCATTGCAACACTGTCTCAGGACAACACAGGCATGCCTTCTGGCCAAGATCATCGCGTGCAAACTGACACACACATCTCTGGCAGCAGCTGCAGTTGGTCATGCTGTTACAGGCATCCAGCAAAAACACTGCTAGCAGTCTTCAAAGCATCTGAGATGCCAAACCGACCNGTAGCCCGGGAAGAAGAAGTCGACAGCCTCCAGGCCTTCGGCTGCCCTCAGCTTGATGGCTTCATCAACAGGATCCATGCCGGTTTCCATGTCAAGCTGCATGTGCTCAAACCAGCAGGAGCTGTTGCCCAGAAAGCTCTGGGTCATGGTCAAACTGCCCCAGATCCTTTCCCTGCACACCACACGCCGCAGCAAAACCTGACGACAGATTAGGCTTGTTCTTCACACTGCCCTGATGAAGCATGCAGCACAAGCCATGCTTCTACTTCTGCTCNCCCGCTGCATGATGTCAATGCAAGCATGCTGGCTTTGTGACCTGTGCGCTGCATCACTGGATTGGTGCAGCTTACTACAGGGCTGGCAGTCTGTGCGATAATGTCATGGGCATTGTTCTCAAGATTTAACATTGGTTGCTCAGGAGCAATGTGTGCGCATGGCTCCTGCTGAACCTTCCATGTTTGCCTGCCCTACTCAAGAAACATAAGCGCTGATAACGGTCAGGTTCAGCTGCTCAGACAAAGTTTGTTTTCTGACCACAATCCTGTATTGCAGTACAAGCCGTAGCATCATTGCCTGCAGCAAACTCAAATGCTCAGGCTGTGGCATGCAGGCTGCATCAGCAGAAACAATGCTCAAGCAAGGCTGTGGCCGGTATAGCAAGAATGGCTCATTCGGCAAGCAAATGAAGCTCACTTGACAAGTAACCACAGGGCGCCCCTCTGGATAAACTTGACGGTACCCCCAACTTCTGGCTTGCTGGAGTCAGTCCGTATGAGGTCGACCATGTCCCCAACATTGACTGGGGACCCAGCATTGTCAGGCGCAGACATGGTCCTTGGGCAGAAAAGCTTACGCTTGATGTCTTGAAGGGTGGCTGTGCGAATGTCTGGTGTGTCTGGCGTCATCTGCGTTGACATGGCAAATATAGTCAGGCCCAAAGGAGACATGCCGACTTGGTACGGAGGAACAGACGCTGCTCAAAACCCGGAATCAAAGCAAGAACAGTCATGCGCACATAGCACACATTGGCAGTTGTTGCAAGCCATATTGTGCGGGCAGCGACGGAGAACCTGCTGTGGGAGATTATGCAAGGTACATGCAAGGTAGATGCTAGAAGCCGTCTGACAGCGTGCACTCCAAGATTGAGCCAAGCTGGCTGCTGAGTGGCTACAGCTTGCAATGCTTGCATGCAGGAAGACTTTGTGTGTGTCACACATTGCAAGAGACAAAAGTGTGTCGACATGTCTAAACAGCTAATATTGCATGGACAGCTAAAATTGGCAGGCGTGACTCACAGCATTGCGGTTGGTGAGGACTTGGCAGGTTTCGGCATCAGCCTGCACCAGGACGCCAGCTGTTTGCTGATCCAGCTCAACCAAATCGTGCAGCTCATACTCACCAAACCTGAAGGCAGCACATCATGTTTTGCCTCACAGCATGACTACAACTGCAACCAGTGCACTTAGAGCACAGATATATGTGATGGCATATTGTCACCTGGAAACACACCATGCTCAGCAAAAACAGGTCATGTCAGCAGCCTCGTTGCCTTACAGCATATCTGCTGACGCCGGCTGTCACAGGATATTCCAGAACAACTGCAATAGCTACTTGGTGCACATCAGCAACTAGCATAGCAGAAGTGGAGACNGGCACTTGTACAACATTGATGTCAGCAAGGTCTTATGATGGTTGCTTCGTGAGCAAGCCGCTGCTGCAGTGCCCATCAGGGTGCTCAGCTGCCTCTTGCAGCTCAAGGCACTAGTGCGTGTGTAAGTAGCCACAGTAAACCCCACGTGCAACGGGGTACTTGCAATCCTGACAGAGGTGGCAATCCGGAAGCGTTTTGATGCTTTTGGTGCCGGAGAGGCCCCGAAGTAAAGCCTGCTGCTTTGCCGACATGATGTAGCAGACGTTTTGGCTGCGTGTGTTGACTTCAGCGAACACAAAGCAGCCACGCATGGCTGATCTGAAACGCGTGCACTGCTTGCGAACCCGAAGCTATGTAGTGTTCCTCTTTGTGCTTGGCCTCGCCTTGTCTGCTGCCGGTCAAGCGANTGGAGACGGCACTGACACAGCGCCTGTTGGCACACCACTTGCGGGTGCCACTCCAGGTGCTGAAGTGTTGGCAGTACCAGGTGGAGGTGCTATTGCACTGCCAGTTGGGCCTGAGCCAGGGGCAGTTGCATTGGCCCCGCCAACTGCCCCACCAGAGCTGGAAGGAGCAAGGGCTGGTGCACTGGAGTTTGGGGATGCTGCAGCTGAGCCTGGGGCCGGGGCAGGAGCAGTGCTGGGATTGGCTGCTGGGCCTGGGATTGGTGCACTCACAGCAGGAGCTGGTGCTGGAANGGCAGCAGCAGGGCAGCAGGCAGCGCCTGGCATGTGTCACGCAGTGCAGTGGTATGGCAATGGTGCTGTACTATTTCATGCAGTGCAGTGGTGCGGCGCTGGCTCAATGCAGCATATGTTGAGCCTTCTGCTGACAGCACAAGCAGTGCCACACTTTGTGCACTTCTGATGCTCACACACAGCAAGGTAGTCCAGACAATGCTTATGCCATGGCTGACCTTCTGAATGCAGCCGATGCCCANGAAGCATACTGCACATGCTGAACTCATGCACAGACTCTGTGCGCATGTTTCACTACTCACCATGCTCATTACGCTTCCGGCTCTGTTGTATACTGTGACGCTTGGCATCTGCCCGAGGCCGAGGTGCATTGTGCCAGTTGCTGGCAATGTCTTCTGCTGCCTCTTCAATGCTGCGTGTTGCTGGGGGCTCGTCTGCACCCTCACTGTCACCTGGCTCCTGACTGTTGGCAAACGGTGTCTGCACAACACATGCGCATGACAACTGCCACAACAAGGCTGCACAGCTGTTGGTTCCTTGCCTAATTTTCTGATGCTGCAGCTGTAGCCATCACATACGCGAGTGGCTGATCTTATAGTTATGCAAAACAGCAGACATGGCACGCAACACAGATGCATGCACCTCTTTGCTCAATGCAATGCAGAGTGAGTGCTTGATGTCAGTCTGTTTTGCAATGCATATGCATAAAACATTCTGGAAGGATGGTTTATGAACAACTCATTGGCTTCACCGGAAGCAAAACACAGATCAGCTTGTCTGCTGATGCTGGAGCAAAGCACCTAGTCTGCCTCGTATTGNCGACCTCAGACCTCAGCAGTGGCTGCTGACTGGCTTTGACATGCCTACGCACATCCGGGTCTTCACTCCTGTATTGTGCATCATAGAGAGTCACTGTGCACAGGAGCTCATGGAATCAGTTCTGAAAAAAGTCAGCGTCTGGCACAAGCAAGAAAGTGAACGACAGAAAGCAGAGGATGATGCTCTGGCAGCAGAGGGCAGCCAGGCAATCCAGAGCTTATCCATGGAAGAGCAATTGGCAAAGAAGCGGCAGATCTTTGCCCCACAAGAAGCCTATAAAATGCTGGCTAATGAGCTTGAAAAGCTGATGATGGAGCCTGATAGTGGTGTTGAGGTGGATGCTGTGGACAGCAATGTGTGGCATTGGGAAATGCGGCTCAGCAATTTCACACCTGGCACACCCATTGCTCAGGTCCACCATCTCGTTCCTTAACAACATATGTTTGCAGCCATGTCAGGTCTCCGCTGAGTACATAGTACATATGGTCATCAAGTAGGCAGTACTCACCGTGGGATTTTGAGGATGTACGGGACATACTTTCGCTGTACTAAGAAGCTATTTCCAGCACCGTGCATTGTACCATCGCGGTGACATGGGTTCCAGGACCAGCCCAGCATCACAAAAAGNCAGCGCTGCGCAAAGAAGGATGTTGCAACAATGTAGCAGCCGGTTGTTTGTTTACCATTTACATCGTGATTTGATAAGGATTGTGCTGCAATCATGGCTAGGAGGCCTGTGCCTGTACCAATGTCCAAGACCTTGGTGCCTATAGAGCAAAGGTGTGTGCTTGTCATGTGTCAGGGTTCTGCTGATATCATGTGCCACACCTCACCATGGCTGTAAGAGGCACATATGTATTTGTAGCGATTTAGGTGTACCTGGCATCACTACCTGCCTGATGCAATCACTGTAGGCCTGGTTTCGCCTCTTGTCAGTCAGCATGTCGAGGTACAAGGAGTTAGCCAGACTAGGAAGACCAGAGTCGGCAGATGCATCTGCAGAAAGGGGGTGAAAGCTGCAACATAGCTTGTGAAAGACATAGACTTGGGCAAACAGACTCAAATGCAAGTACCGTTCTGCACTGCAACCCATTCCACCTTTCCCGTCAGAACATTGAGCTGCTGGGCAAACATGCTCTGACAGCGCGATGGCGCCGATGAAGTCTTGCTATAGTGATCAATGAGTATTACGCATCAAAACGGTGTGAGGAAACGTTGCCGCGACGAGCGTGTTTGATGTTACTGCTGTGGCCAGCGTATCGCCAGTGCTGCTGACTGCGAGGCAACGACATTCAGAACATCAGTGTGACCAGTAATGTCCTGGCTGAACGCACTCTGCTGATTTCATGGCATGCAGGTAATGCAGGCTTCACTGGCTTGCTACCAAGCCTTTGAGGCTTTGCTCTCATGCTTACACTGTGCAAATGAGCCCTCACAGCGTAAAAAACGTGTGTTGTGTGCCTACTCATGTGGACTTCACACAGAGGTGCCGCTTGCTTACACTTTTTTTAGCAAGGCAATGCTAGCTGAAGCATCTGCTGAAGTCACAATGCTACAGCTGTACTGTCAACAGAACAGCATTTTCACCACATGATGCATGTAACAAATCCTGGGTAACAACCTGGCACAAAGTCACATTCCGCCATAGGTGTATCCCTCAAGTGCTGTAGCTTCGTCATATGCATATCTCAGCCAAAGTGACAAAGTCTGGGCATGGATTCATTCTCTGCTGCAAAGCCTCCCTTACAAATTCGAAAGCACGGCAAAGGCAGCAACAGCGTGGACGTCTACACAGAGCATGGTCAGCCTAGCCATGGCACTCGGTGCTCAACCAGCCAGAGGTCCCTTAGTCTTGGAGCATCTGCTCTGATTCAACCTGTAGCCAGCAAACCAGGCAATTCAGGCACATGACAACACATTGCAGCAGTGTGCAGGTTCAGTAAGAGCCTAATGAGAAGATAGACAGCTCATGACCTTGCAAATATGCATATCTCACAGGTGCACAGGACCAGTGAACAAGTGGTAGATGCAATTGTTGGCCAACCCTCGTGCAGACATGCCAGACATGACAGTAAACATGAGCTGGTAAATCATGCTTCACACGTGACGCAGCTGGAGGAAAAAGACGCTTCAACAATGGAGTNAGCAAGGACTCAAGGCTTGCTTGGAGCTGGTGATGTGAACTTCACGCCTAGCACAGCGGTGAACACGACAGTTTCTCGAGTGTAGGCACCTGAAAAGCTGAACGGAGCTAGTGCAGTGTGCTTGTGCTTTGTGCACGACACAGTTATTGGTGCTCGATGCCTGTACGCCAATGCGTTGCAATCTTCTCCTTCTTCTTCTGCTCGGGTGACCTCTTCTTCATCTTGGTCTGCAGAGCTCCGCACACATTTCGGCATAGCTGCAACCTGCAACCCTTGACGCAGTGCTGTATTACTTGGGTTGCCTAGNTTGTGTTGCTGCGTTGCTGCTGCCACTGTCCACTGCTGGAATTGACTGCACCAGTGGGCAGTAGACTGCATACTTCTGCCCAGCCAGCACCTCCCAGAAGTACTAAGACTCAAACACTTCCAGTTCCTTATATCCACACCACCACCGCCACCCCTTTCGATACTACTGTCTTCCTGGCAGATTTTCAGCACCAACTGGCTACCTCAAAGTAGCGCAGTTGATGTTGGAATNGCGGATGCGTTGTCGCTGTGCCTGCAGCAGTGTAATCAGCTCGCAACTGAAGTTAATTTGAAAAACAGTATTGTTTCGGACGGCGTCATGACAGTGCCATCATGATACATTTTGGAAGGCGCATGCGAAAAAATCACCCCGCGTATTCCTGGACGATGCCGATGGACTGAGCTGATGAATGTGAAAGGCCAGCAACCACGACTTGATGACATGTAACATGAAAGAGTTCAAAGTTTTGCACCAGTATGCATATGCGTATCTGGCTGGACGTACTGAAGCTGGCACTCCATTGAACTCGTACCGAGGCTTCATACTGAGTGACTTCAAGTGTGGAAGTGTGCATACGAGCGCCGTACAAACGTTGCACATCTTCAAACGATCATATCACCACGGAGATTGCCAGGCTGCTGTGATTGCGATAACTGCCGTGCAGTGTGACTGATGTTGGCTTCAGAGCCGTCTAAAAATAAAGCTCAACTAGTACTGTCTCACTCGTCGCGAGCGAACGTGAAGCGTGCGTGTCAATTAGCTTACGCATNTGGGCCTGCCTACCCGGGTCAGGTATACCATATTAAAACTCACTGTCAAAACTCTCAACTTCACATTTACCTACAAGCGTGTCATTGGGGTGTGCCACTTGGCAGGTTCACTGTCGATCAACCTGTCAAAAGTCTCAACTTGACAGGTCATGACAAGCCTGTCATTTGGTCTCCCTACACTGGCCAAAACCTGTCATCATCTTCTCCTTCTTCACTACTGGGCATGTACACCGTAAACAACCCTGATTGCCAAATTCCTCCATTCAACTTGTGCCGGTCAGCAAAACAATGGGCTCTTGGACAATTGACAGGTCAACAATCCACAGACCTGTGTTGTGGCACGTTTTGACTCACCTTGTTGTTCCTTAGCAGTGATCACACTGTGACAAGCTAGCAGGGACTAACACATTGCAATAGTGATGAATCAGGAATGAGTCGCCAAGTTGTCTTCTTACTGGACGGCCAATAACACTCAAGTCTCGGATATGGATCTGAGGGCAAAATATCAAATGCAACAACCATGNGCCTCTTTGCCACAGAGTCAATGTAAGACCGTGCTGAGTAACAGCTGCAGTTAAGCTCAAGGGCAGATGACGCATTGGGCTAGGCTATGGTGTACCTGACATCAGGCTCATTCAGGTCTACACCCAAAAACTTGTCAAGATCTTTCTGTTGTATGGTACCTCTCTCCATCAAAATTGCAGATGCAGACGCAGCCCAACGCTCATAATAGCTCATAGTCTTCATGGCTGCAGGTGGCAGGCCTTCAATACCTCTCCGCAGCTACGACACAAGTGCTCAGTCTGGCATGACATCTTTAGTGTTGCCAAAACGTGTGACAGGCACCCCTATGATGGTCAGCACGTTACACTGACATGTGCATCTGAGTCTTACTTCATCTACAGTCAAGTAGCCCTTGTATAACGACATGACAAGGCAGTGCGTCTGTATTTCCCACAACTTGTACTTCTTGGAGCCAGACCCGACATCTATTTGACCTGACTCGGCGTCGAGACCACCAACATCGTGAGCGCCTGTAGTGCCAGCCATGCCGCAATTGTACGTGAGAGTTGGTAAGGCGATGATCTGCTTATCCGGCCTGCAAGGGTGCAGGTAGGCATGTGTAAGTCAAACATCTGGTGATTCAGGTTGACTTTGACTGCTGGGCTAATGTCTCTGTCTCAATTGTACACAAGTCCAGGCGATTTGGACAGAGTAAACTTGTATGGGCATGCTTGCAGCCTTAGAGCACGTGTGTGTCTCCACACAGCTTTGCTGATGTGTTTGTATGGAGCCTGATGGTGTCATATCTAATCATGATGCTTAATGATGCGATAGGTGCTATTACACATGGTGTTACCTCAAAAGTCTATATACGGCATGTTCATATACTGTGTTGTACTGTGTGCACTGTTAATCACTTTTGAAAGATAGCCATAGNTAGGTGCTGCTGCCTGCTATCATACATGGGCGGATGAGTCCTGCTGTGCTGTGCACTCAGGCGCATTTGAATGCCACCTGGTGTTGTGCTGGGGTGGTCATGCGACATATACGACATGGATCTGCTGTTAGTGCTCGTTCCAGCAACTTCTGAGTGCTGCTGAGTGGCAGCAGCGGCAGCGGTCTCAGTGTGGCTCTGAGCAGCAGCCTTGAGGAGCATCTGCATTGTCTGAGAGGCGCTGGCAGCAGCATTGTCATTGGAACTGTGTGGNTGTGCACCTTGCTGGGCAGAAGGGACATGCAATGTTGAAAACCAAACATTCAACCGCACATCACGCTTTTGCACAGAGGTTGGGCGTACANGCGCGCAACCATTGAGTGTGCCATGACAACTGCGTGATGCTCAGCAACAAACAGTGTGATGATGACAACAAGCACAATGTGCCCTTGCAAGGCATTGAAGCTGTGCCTCATACCTTGCCTATGCCCACAGCCAACATCAAATCATGTATCATATGCTGTGGCAGGACCTTGTCTGGGGACAGGGCGGCAAGCTGTACCATTTGCCTGCACACAAGACGCGCTGTTCAGCGATGTACTGCTCCCACAAGTGTCGCTTGCTAATCAGGCAGAAGAAGCTGCAGGAAGAACAGCTGACCCCGAGTTGCATGCTTGTTGTCTCGTACAACAGGTCACTGCGGGCGTATCGCTAGCTACGCTCTCTCTTACAGGACAACTCCGCTGCAGATTGTGCAGATGTTGTTATCTGGCGTGCTTCAGCAGTTTTAAATGAAAGTGTCTGTACGCACGCGAAATTCAAGATCAGAGTCGGACTCGCAAAGCATCTCAGGAGAGCGTTGACCTCATTAAGAGCTTTGACTTTGAACGGTGACCTAATGCACGCTTGCAGCTTGCCTGTGTTACACAAGCTTCGAATCGGGAGTGCCAGCGCCTCAACATGGAGGAGAAAGCCGAGCAGGTATGCTGATTTGCGACCTGCAGTCACGCAGACCTGGATTCTTTCACTGCGCGCCTGATCACGCTTGCAGGTAAAACAACAAAAACAGCAGAACAATCNAAGACCTGAAACTGCAGGCCAGGAAAATCAAAGCGTTCACAACATGGTTAGGAATGAAATTTNCACTGGCTCGCAAACACAACAGGTGAACCTCATTGTTGCGTATCTAGCTTGCATTGCATACAGACTCGTAGCTGTGAATGCCCTGCTGTACTGCTAACAGCAGCTCTGCCAAATCTGCCCCAGGACCAGAGCTTACAGACATGATTTGCCTTGGCCTGCATTCAATAGAACCTGCCTGGTCAATGCTGTGCCAGCTTTTCAGGTGTTGTGGCGGGGCAGTAACCCCTCAGGCTCCTTGCATGGACCTATGCCTTTGCTCGTCTCAGCTTCTGCAATTCTCCTGACGTGGTGTGGCATGCATATATTTATCCCAGGAATGGTTTGGATGATTGCTGATTGGGTCTATGTCTGGCAGTCTGCCTGTGATGCATTATGCTTCGGCCTCAAATCTGGCAATGGCATTGCAAAATTCTGTCTGATGAATTCAGCTGTTTGTGATTGAAATCATGATGTGTGGCTAGTTTACAATTGGCTAGGGTTTAGGGGGTTTTTCTTGTCAAAGAGCAAACATTTTGTGCCAAAAGGCGTATCAGAACCTGGACACTATACAAGAATCTGACTTTGCACTGNTACCTGCCAGAACAGGACATGCTGCACAACTGCCTAGCATAGGCTGGGTCAAAGAATGCTGACAATGAGCACAAACTATCGCAGGAGCAGAAAGCAGTCATGGCAGTGAGTGCGTGCAACAGCAAGCTGCATGACCCATGAGGCCTCACAAGTGTTGCCTGCAATGCTGAAGATNAAATGCTGCCAGCAGCACAGCCCAGGCTCGCTGCAGTTGCCCAGCATTACACCGCCACACAAGATGCTCAAAGGTCTGCTCCATCAAGCTATCTAAGCTGTCGGCAGTTGCATCCACCACACTGGGCTCTGAAGTTGATGCCACGGGCATGACATCCTNGTAGGCTGCTTTCTCAATGCTGTGTGCTTTTGGCAGGGGTGCTGCAGAGGGGGAGGGTCTCGGGAATGCTTTCCTGTCTCACATACAGGCTGTAGACGGCATCTTCCATGTATGCCGAGGGTTTGAGGACCCTGAGGTGACCCATGTGGAGGACCGTGTGGACCCAGTGGATGATCTGGAAATCATCCACAAGTGAGTCATCTTTGACGTGCAAGTGCAGCGCTCAACCTTTCTTTCGTGACACATGTTGCTTTGCTGGTGTCCATGAGCATGTGGGTCTAGCACATACCGTGCAGACTCAGATCAGGTTCAGACAAAGCTGCCATAGTTGAGCAGGTCTGCTTTGTNGCTATGCCAAGATTGTTGAGAGTGCTTGGAATGTGTAAAACACAATTTGCTGTAGCATGCAACAACAAGGAAGTCAGCCAACAAGGGTAAGCAACCTCAAGTGACCCTTGTGGCTCAGCTTGCCTGGCAAGGCTGGCAGTCATGTCCATCATAGCTACTGTGTGGCTTGAGTCATGCAACAAGGACATAACAAACACCATTAGAATGTCGTAGNGCATGGTGTGTGTGTGTGCATATTGGCATTGCAAAGACCTGTCTGCCCCATGTCACATGTACAGTCAAAGCTATTGCAAGTGTCGATTGTGCTCCCCAGCAATCCACGCTTCATGTGGACATCAGAACAGGCATGATTGCAGTGGAAGACAGAGCTTTTGAGCACTACAACAGCCTTGGCCAGTCTGGCACATGTTCACAACATTGCCTGTGTAACCGCGAAGCAAATGTGCTGACTGATGACATGTAGCAGAAGTGGCCATGTAGCAACATGCCATGACAGGCCATGCAGACCTTTTGTAGTGCCACTGACAAAAATCTGTAGGTGCAATGCTCANTATGTTGCACCCACAGTTTGGAACAGCATCATATCCTGCAACTTTGTTCACAAAAGCCGCTTTGACGGTTGTGAGAGTTGTCATTGAAGAGGTAGAGGCTGAAGCCACAAACACTGGGTATTATCAGAGCTTCCCGTCAATTTGAGCATCAGGCGCATGTATCCCTGTGTATGACGCAGCCATTGCTGCAGAGGCTTGGTGCTGGCCATGGTCCATCACCCTTAGCCATGGTATTGATTACTTCAGCTGTGTTTGAACGTGCGGCACAAGCTGACGCATTCCGAGTTGCAAGCTGGCAGTAAACACTCTACAGCACTTTACATGTAGGCATTGCTAGCATGCATGGGGTGTCATCCACCAAGTTGCGATCTGAGACACTGTACAAGCTTTTTTAGGCATCGCTGACTCATCAACAAAAAACTGCACGTATTGGCAATTGAACAGTCCACGTCGTGTTACAGTGGCAATACAATCGGCCACGTGACTGCTGCAAGGCCGGAGCCGACTATGTGTACGACAACAGCAATGCATGTTGCCAACTGAACTACATTGGTACCAACATCAGCGACATCAGCGTCTTCCTGCCAATCTGCAGGTCAACATGCATTAAGCGCTTTACAGGCCATTACCTGCTCTGTGGTCCGCATCACCTTGTGGAACAGCTGCAGCTTGCCTGCAGGCACACGACAGCTGTTTATATTAGTCAGGGTCGGCTTTGAGCATTTGAGCATACTTATGGTACACAATGCACACCAGAAACTCATGAGGCTTTGACACAGTGCATGAGTGATGACAAAGACTATAACACATGTTGCAAACGAATCAGGGCCCTCAAAGCAGCTCACAATGCAAGGATGTTGAACAACAGTTGCTACAGCGATTAAGCTACAGATCCAGCCGTGATAGTCAACATGTGCATATGTTGAGGCAGTGCAGCCTACCTAGAAGGCGCTGCAGCACGTCAAGCATTGGGCATGAGTCACCTTCCACCTGTGGCTCCTTTTTGTTGAACAGGTTACTAACCATGAGCCTATCTAGTTTCAGGCTATCATTGCCTTGCTGGAGACTGTTTGCTGCAGCATAGCTCAGGAGAGCATCTGCTATCTGCTGCTCAGTGTACAGCTCGTCCTTTGCGGCACTGCTGCTTCCTAATATGGGTCGCAAAGTCGATGGTACCCTGCACACAAGCAAGCTGCCCTCTCATGAGTAAACAGCCACCACATGCATGCTTGTGTTGCACTCACACCCACAAGCAGCTATGAAAGCATCCCATGTTCATAACAACTGCCATCAAGCACACCTGATTCTCGTGTCCATTGTGAGCATGAGCTCACCTGTAACAGTAGCTGACGGTCACTTGGCCTGCCTGCGGTGTTGCATCTGCAGTGCCGTTGCCACTGGTACTAGCTTCCGCGCTGCTTCTGCCAGCTGCTGCAGCGCCCTGTACAGTTATGGCAGCAGTATTTCAGCAGTAGTTAGTAAATCCTGATGACTTGCTTGTGACGAGCCAGAAATTTAACAAGTGCAAGGCTGCACAGCCTGCCATTCATGCAATGCAGGATCTTGTGGTGAAGGACTGTTACAATAAGACTGTGGCTGGCATTCACAGTACCCACTTCAGCTGACAAAGGGGCGTGAAAGTGGTGTACCTGGTTTGACCCAGTAAGCCAGGAGCTGTGTGGGTTGTTCAAGTATAACTTATGTTGGCGATTGATTGACACCAGACTGTCTTGCTTGTGAACCATCTTGGTGCCAAACAGGCCCTGCAAGTACAGTATAAGAGACAGCATGTACACAGTACTAGTGAGTCATAGCCTCTGTATGAATTGGGGAGAGGTGCAGTCCATTACCAATGCTGAAATCTGCATGGACTTTAATGCCTGCTGTCAGTGTTCATGCTCAATGCCCGAACTCAGCAAATATACCTACCTGCACGCCTTCTTGGCAGGCAGCAAATAATTCTGACATGCAAAACATTTCACATCATTCAGAGGCCCTGCATGCACGCTCCCACCTTGCATGTGCAGATCTCCACCATGTTGTACAGAACAAGTCACCTNTGCTGTACAGCTCATTTGGCGCCAGCTGCAGCGAGGTGGAAGTCAACATGCTGACAGGGGAGCGGCGTGTGCTTCGTGCTGATGTCATGCTGGATGCCGNACCCAGGCAGTGCCCCGCCTGAGCAGGGTCTTTACATTGAGCTCCAGGGCCAGTGCAGAGTCACAATTACTCTTGGCTTCAGCAAACCGCATCACCTGCATGCATGTTTGTGAGCTGACAGGAGCCAGTGAACATATCAGTCAACCTTTGCAGAACCAGCTGAACACTACTGACANCCTCACCAGCAGTTTCATGGAGGTGGTTTGTAATCAGAAGTGCCAGCCAGCATCTCGGCCACAGTTGGCCCACCAAGATGCAGTCCACTCTGTCTTTGCTGACACTACTAAGTACGGCTTCCATTTGCTCAAGTGGGCCATTGGTATACACCAGCTGTTTGCTATTATCAGGTGCATATCTGACCCACTTCTGATGCCATGCGTACACCCCCGCAAGTTTGGGCACAAGAAATCGGAGAAGAAAAACCTGGCACCTTGGTTGTGGTGCTGCTTACAAACACATCTGGTCCAGGTTTTCTTCATTGCAGTACCTGAGCACTCAGCATGTCGCACACAGTGCTTTTGAGGACCCAGAGATGTTGACCACCTTAGACCACATGTCAGCTACCCATTGATGCTTTTCCTCCCTGCACCTCCACTTTACATTCAGTTCATTGTCATTCTCTGCACATAGCAACCTCAGCTATCTCACCAATTACAACTTGTAGCATCATCTGAATGCCCATTACATTGTACCAGCTCGTCTGACTGTCCGTTCCATACAACACATGTTTGTGTTGCATCAGGTTAGGGTGATGCAGCAGCAAGACCTCAGTGATTTTCTGCCTGCATAAAATCTCTCTCACAAATGCTTGACAAGCGGTTGTTTGCCATGAGCTGCAGTGCCTCTGCCGTGCATGACATCACANTCGCGAGCAAAAGATCTCCTGCAGAGCTGTGAGAAAAGGGTTGTGCGAGCAGGGCGCCCTGGGCGCCCCTGATAACGACATATGTGTTATGCCTGGGGGTCCTGATGCAAATGCTGTAGCCTGAGTACTCTGTCTGGGAAGCATGCTAGAACTGAACACATAGCAAGCCGGGTCACAATTATGTGACACAAACATATGGCACAACCATGTTGCAAGCAACAACACTAACAGCAAAAATGCATTAGGCAACAATGGCAAAAAATTTCCCAGACATCCCAGGCGCATGTATGTGCTGGACCCCCAGAGATTAACTGCAATCGTGTAAGCAAAAAGCTGCCTTGAAAGCTACCATGAGCAAGTCCCCTAGGCCNTAAAGCTGTATGCTGCATTGGCTGTCAAGTTGGCTTTCACTGTATTCAGACCGTCAACAACAGAATGTCAGATGCAGCATGCCAGAAACCTCTGTCTGCATACTTTGCAGATCTTTTTGTGGACCATGCAGACGGATGGACACACGTTAAAAGCTTATGTTACACCCTGAGGTTCTTTACCAAACAATGTGTGTGTCTGTCTGTAGGAGCTTCAGGGTGTCCTTAAACAAGTGCAAAGTGAAATCAATCCACAACAGTTGTTACAATCGACCCTTGGTGACTTGCCAGCTTTATCACNTCAGTGCAGTGGGCATGCATTCAACACAATGTCTGCAGGAGACAAGTTGCAAAGCACATAAGGTACAGGCCGAATTCGGCCCACCCCTTGTCTAGTCCTCAGCACTTTGCATATGCGTATCGGGATGCAGAAAGGCCACAGAGTAGCCCACAAGGCCACAACCCAGACAGTGTTATGCATCCTAAGGGTGTGCTGTAGGGCAGTTGCTCACCCTAGCACAGCCTGCAGGCTCGTCATTGCTGTACACGAATACAGGTATGGTAAATAACACAGACATATAGAAGCAGATGCAAGCAGATATTCCTTGAAATTGAAACTTCCTACCTTGGCTGGATTAGACAAGCAGATCTGCCACACTCGATCTGTATGGGCGTTCACAATAAAGGTCAGTGAGTCATGCTGTGTGTTTGCAGGACAAGGAGATCCTCCAAGTCAAGATTTTGGACGCCAATCAAGGAGGTCTTCTAGCCCGCCTACTCAGTCTCCAGGCCTTCATCCCCATCTCCCAGCTTGCAAAGGACAAAGAAACGTGGCTCAACACTGATGTAAGCTTATCAAGACTCCTGCTATGCTGATTGTGTGAAGCTGCCTGTGAAACACAAACTGGTGGNTCTGCGACCATCATGTAATGTCTGCAAACTAGGCTCCTCTTGCGGTTTCAATCGTCCGCATACTGACTCCAGGTAAATAAGCAATTGCTCCCTCCGAAAGTATAGCTTCTTGTAGTTCAAGTGCGAGCCTCGCGGGACATCCCATTTGTGAAAGAACAACGATTGCCAGAGTGGCGAGTCTGTCAATGCCAGAGCCTTGCAGGAGCAACTGACGCTTTGCAAGTCGCGAGGCTCCAACTGTAACAAAACCTTGACCAGGAGATCNTCAATATAGCATGGCTGTTCATGGCAGCATTGCTGAGCGGTCCTGCATGCTGGTCCCACATAAAGCTGTANCCAAAATCAATGCATGCAGCTATCACAGCCAGAACCTGGTGTCCAAGCAGTACAGTACATGCAGTTGTCCAGCCACAACCAGGGATGCATACAGTATAGGGCACATAGCATAAACAGCAGTATGGCATAATTGTCCAGCGGTTTGGGATCCAAAATTGGACCTGATGGTGGGGCGCCAGCGGGAGGCACCCCCACGAGCTCGCAGCTCAGGGGGGTCCTCTGTCCACATCTCCCTCAGGGGGCGGCACAACAGGTGGTTTGCATGTAGGTCATGGTCCGCTGCCTGTCTTGTTGCCTGTTTCTCCGTCAAAGCTCAAGGTGCCCATTTCTGCCTTTGAACAGCCTTGGCATGTTTACCAGGGGTCAGTTGTATCAGGTGAGTCAGGACAGTAGACAGTAGCAACATACAGAGCAGTCCTCCAGCGCAGTGTGTGCTGTTTGTCTAACCATTTGCAACCTCGACAGCTGAGAAGTGTATCTGAACATATGCCCTTTTGACACACTGACAAGACAAAACAGGACTGCTGTGGTCAGAGAAAGCACNACGCAGGGCTAGGTAGTACAGCTTACGCTTGAACAACTTGACTAGCCGTTGTTCTTGCATTGGCATTGCCACCTTGTCCTCTGTGTGTATTCTGTGCTTATGCTTGCTTATGAGNGCTGCAGCAGAGGCCTGAGCTGGGTGATGTCCGGTCCTGGATGCGGTTGCGTGCTGTACTGTAATCTGCTCTGTATGTTTACACCAGTTGAGATTGAGCTGTAGACTGTATGGAGTGCTGCAGTGNTACCCCACACAGTGTATGGTGGGCATGCAATGGTCCAAGTAAAATCGAGTCATTGCATTATGCACAGCCGGCGTGGCAGCTAACAAGCATACATGCCTGACACATGTGCTGCAGGCTATTACGTTGAATGCATTGCATGTGTTTAGCATCAGACAAGCTAAATCACAGTGCAGTTTGCGCACATGCAGTGTATGATGAGGGGACGTGTACACAGCACATCATCATTCATGTCTGCATGCAGTGTGACCTCGCACCTTTGACACAGACAACGTTCACAAGCTCCATGCATGCATGTTGCAGCACAGATGCATAGCGACGCGCGCAGTCTAGAGCTTATCCCTGACAAGTGCAAGTCTCTGTGTATATCACCATTGTCAACAGCTTTAAGGCTGCAGGGCAAGCACACCAACACCGGAGTGCTGTGATGCAACATGTGACATATGTAGAGACCTGACAGCACCACCATTGTGTCTTAGCATGTGGTAGTCCTGGTGAAGCTGGTACCGTTGGAGCTGCTTACAGTTGCACAGTGTGCAACTGTAACCGCTGTTGGCTGCATCAAGTGTCAGACAAAAGGTCAAGATGTTGACCCTACTTCCTCCCGTCACTAAGTGTACCCAGATCAGACAGCCTGTGGCTGCTTGCAAACCACAACTGTGCCACAGCTGTGTCATTGTTTTACAGCAGCTTGATGTAGGGAACACCCACTTGGCTTTGAGTCCACTCTCAACTACAGACATATGGCCATGTTGCAGGCTAGCTCAGTAACGGCGGCTGAAGCTGAGTTGGTGTATTCAGTAGCTTCTGGTAGATCCTGTCAGCTATGGTCTGGTACACCTGTGCAGCCTTGCTTTCTGGAGCTTGTGCTGTGATTGGTGTGCCTGCATCTGATGTCTCTCTGATGGCCAATTGTAGTGGCACCTGCACATGAAGCAACTCAAGGCATTCAGGAGCGATGTCTTTGTGCTCTGATATTGTTGCACGGGCTTGTGACTTGAGCACATTAATACCATCACAATCAGTGCACGGCACGCTATGCCCAACCACAGTCAAGAAATACCCACANAGAACAATCTTTTGCTGCTTGCCTGCACCCGAGGGTATACCGCAGATGTAAGCCTGTCCGGCAATGATNGCCACAAAAGTAGCGCTGGCTGAGTCTCTGTCGCTGTGCAGCTGTAAATATGGAGACAAACTGTGGAACAAGCTCATCATAATAATGTGNAAATAGCATGCACAAGCTACTGCATTGTGCTTGTGCTGGAAGAGTGGACATGCTCTGTCCGTTCGCAGTGTTCAACTGATGCACTGATCACTCTACCCTAAACACAGCAGCTGCAACGACCCAGCTTTGCTTGTCAGGGATACTGTTGACCAACATGTGCATGTAAAGACCATAGCACCGACATCACCTGTGATGTAACCAGGAACGGGAAGGCATCAGAAAACGCTGTTTCTGACTGTCCTTTGGAATACCATCCCTTTGCTGTTGATCTTCTGTGTGGGTCCTCATCCAAGCCATGTGGTCCTGGCTGCCCTGCAAAGCACTGTACGCTTCCAATCATGATGAAGCGGATCANTGTTGTGCTGTGCTGTGACATGCTGCGCTTTGATGTGTTGCGGCATGATATGCTGTAGCCACCTGCAATCATCAATGCACTCTGATAAACAAACATCACGGTGCTCACCTGTAGTGTGATGTGCTGTGAAGGGCACGACAGAGAAGCAGACAATCCAAGAGCAAAAGTCCGCAGATGGTGTGACAAACTTTGAGTCTAAGGGGTCCTGTTGTATCCAGGCAATCAGGCACATCCACAGGTTGTGCATAATGTGGAAAGCACTGTGCAGCAGTTGCATGAACANGTCATAGCACTTGCTGCCGCTGCCCTGAACATTGTCATTTGTGACTGTTCAGCACTGGTGAAATTAAACATCAATAGTACCAGAAAAAGTAGTTGGCTGTTAGTGTGATCTTGTGAGTGCAACAGCTGGCATCAACATGAAGCACACCAAACTCAANGATCTTGCAGCGGTATACATGCTGCATGCTGTAGCAGAGCGCACCCCATATAGCACTGGCGACACCATGTTTGTACGGCTTCTTGCATACATGGAGAGATAGCTGGCAAGAGCAGGACCCTCGCGGGTTCTGGCCCTCATTGTCATTGAGGCATTCCTGGGCACGGGGGTCCTGACCCTTGCCATGGCTGCAGTGCTGCTGCCCACATTTGTAGGGAGTGGCTGTTGGCAAGGCTGCTTGCTGGGCTTTGAAGTCGGCACCATGGCAAGAAGATCATAGTCATGTTGACTGAAGGTGGGGGCTTCAGCCAGTCCAAGGCTGCAAGGCTGGCAACCTTGAGCATCAGTAGGCTGACGTTCAAGAGTTTCTGCTGTGACTGTGCTGATTTGTGCTAGCTGGCCTGACTCTGCTGCCTTCAGTTGCACTGCTGGCATGCCTGCAATGCAGGACAAATTACACGGCCTACTGTCTGGCAACCAGCACTGCAGCAGGCTACTTGTGAACAGCACAGCAAAGGCCAACAANATAGCAGCAGCACAGCACAGCAGGAGCAGACTGACCTTCAGCGCAGGCTCATCAAAGCACGGAAAGGCCAGCCGTGCTCCCGATGTTTCAAACTGTGTGGTTGCCAGAGTGTTGTTGGTGCCATCAGCAGCTGCAACAGAGCAATGAAACCACTCAGACAATACTGAAACTGCGCTGTCGACACTGTGTGGCTTAAACATGCTCCTGATGTTTCAAACTGCGTCGTTGCCAACGTGTTTTTAGTGCCATCAGCAGCTGCAACAGAGCAATCCAGTCACTCAGGCTGTGATAAAGCTGTGCTGCTGACACTGTGCTGCGTAAATGTGAACTTTGAGGCAGCGTTCAAGGTGTTGCTTTGCTGATGCCATGAGCATCAACAACNTGCCGGTCGGAGGCTGCTGCATTCAGATGAACGGCAGTGTCTTGGAACGAGCGATTGGTCAGTGTCATCACTCCCATAGGCTTACCCTCGCTTGCAAAACAGATTGAAAGAGTGACCATCAAGCGGTGATATGGTCATGCAGAGTATGCCAAGCAAGCTGTAGCAGCTGACAAGGCAGACAACTATCCTGAGGCCTTTGAGCTGTATTGCCAAGCACTTGATCACTTTAAGGTTCACGTGAAATATGAGAAAAATACGAGATCTAGAGAGGCTATCACAGCACTTTCTGTGACACATACACATGAAGGCATGGCGATCAAAAGGCTTAGGCACATAGGTGCACAGCATACTTTCACGCGCACATGCCCGCATACACAGCCAGAGTAGCTGCATGCCAAGCACACCTGCTCACGCAGATTTGCCCCTCTCAGATCTGCCTGCACAGACTGCACCCTTCGCTCATACTCCCGCTTTTGGGTTGCTTCCTGATACGTGCAGTCCTTCAACTTTTGCAAACTCCTCTCAAACTCCTTCAACTTGCTCTCTAACACGTCCTTCTCCTGCCTCAACTTATNGATCAACAGCACAGGGCACACAATCAGCATATCAAGAATGCTGTACGTTGGCAACCGAACCACTTCAACAGTGTCATCGCTTTTGGTGGGTTAGTCACGCAGTGATTGCACTACAAGCAGCAGTGATTGCTATTGCATAGTGAGAGTATGGCTGGACTGCCATGTTGAAGCCAGTATGTAACTACTAACAGCTTGGCCTCCATGCCAGCTGTTCATCTGAATGCATGGCTGATGATCACGCCACCTATTGAGCAGCACACAGATGATGCATACCTGCAGCTCTAGTTCTTGGCTTTGATACACTGCCATGTTGTGCCTGATGCCGCATAACTGCTGCTGCAGACTCTCCACTTGAGCATTTAGGCTCAGGCAGTCGCCCTCAACCGCCTGCTTGGTTTCAGACATGGCGTCAAGCCTGGTTTGCAGAGCTGCAGAGAGCTTTTGGGCNGCCTGGCGCACAGCAATGCTGTCTACACCTGCCAAGGCCAGTCCTCATCCAACTGTCATCTGCAGGTTCAAGATCAAATCAGGCAACCTGTCCCGAGGGCTGGTCTCATGCACAGGAGCTCAGTTCTGCGGAGTGGCCATCATTGAGACCAAGAACAGGGCCAAAGATTTGATTGAGAAGCTAGAAGAGCAGCTGGATGTGCCTGAGCCTGTCAGGATCCACTGGACTGGCTGCCCTAACTCCTGTGGCCAGGTAAACAAGACCTTAGTTGTCCGAGTGTGTGTGTAAGATGTCTGTCTGTGCGAGTCCACTGAAGTGGCTGACCCGGCTCCTGGGGCCAGGTGCATTGACTGCAGACAAAAGTCTGCTTGTCTGAGTGTGTATGAGATGTCTGTGAGTGTGTGTGAGATGTCTGTCAGGACCACTGGACTGGGNCGCTGGTGTTAGCTGAGCCAAGGGGCAATGCTGGTCGCATGTTTGCAGTGCAAACAATTGAGCAGGCCTCACTTGCAAATATGATTTTCTGCAATGAGCCTGATTCTGTGCCAATCGAATCATTCCAGAAAGTTGGTCATCAGGTAGCCGTTGAATTCTTCATCCTTCGTTCTACCATTTCAAGCCACCTGTGCAGGCTGACAAGAAAGCCATGAACAACTATCTGGGAATTGGGGTGGATGCCAAGGCTGCCCTGGAGTTCCACCACCTCCGCACAGCCTACCCCAACTGGTTCCGGAGCCAGATTGGCAACAAGATCTGGTACACAGGCTTGGGTGCCAAGGAGATTGTGCAGCACTCAGTCAGACGCATCTCCAAGAGGCTGCAGGTAATGCTCGCACATGTCAGTCTGTTCTCACCTGCTCGTGATCTTCCCCCAGGGCAAACAGGCAGAAGACCTCTTCCTGGTTACAGCCTNCGTGAGAGGCATGAACTTGTACCTAGCCTCATGTTCGTGGTGAGGGAGATGCTTCACACAAGCATAGCAATTGTAGAATGCCACAGTCATATCAACCTCACAATTAGCCCGGCCAGCATATGCTCTAAGCAGGAAGTCATTGCCATTCAAGACACATGCTGTGCGCATGTCATGCAAGGGGCCTCATAGAAGCCATTTGTGAGCACAGCTGCAATGTCTTACTCGACATGCACAAACACTGAAATAGCGTAGTATTGCATTCACTCCCAACGATCAAGCTGCTTCAGCTTCATGAGGCAACAGACACTGACACCTCCTGGTCAATGGTCAAATTGAACCACACTGTCACCAAAAAAAGGGCAAGCAATATGCCGTATATCAGCACTACAACCGATGATGTAATGCAACACACACTAAGAGAGGCAGCTGTTGATCAGGCTTATCAAAATTGATCATCAGCGAGTCATCAACAACTGGCAACATAGATTCATCTTCCTGAATACACAACCTTAAAGTTGAACCTGTTAACCCCAGGTGACATGAAGGAATGGCATGCGAACAATGCAGGCTGGTTGACAAACAATCTTGACAACATGTACTATAAATAGGTTGAGGAGGTTGGGCAGGAGCGGTTTAAGCGCTTGTAGCAGCACCCTAAGTCAGGCAACTCAGATAGCTAACCTTCTGTCCACTCGGCTAGGTTGCAGGCAAAAAATCTTCAACGATACTCTGGCAAACAAAGGCATCTCCTCAAATGTGTCATCTCAGGAAACTCATCCTCGCACTATCAAAAATTTCAGTACATGAATCCAGATCTCAACAATAGTGGCAACCGGTCAACGCACTGGCCAGTAGGAACAACGTGGGGGTGGTCAAAATTGCTCTTGTGCTCAATGTGAACACAAGTAGGGTCTAGAGCAATCCTATGTCAGCAGCACCTCTTATCCAGAACTACACCACACACATGTACCATCACAACCAAAATGGGAAAACTGTGCCCGAACGAAAAATTGGAAANCATGAGGCAGATCTGCTTCTATGTAGCTTCTGGTAAGCTTGCATACAAGCAGCTAACACATCTACATGTAACTAGCTTGAAGCTGGGAATAGCTGTACAGCAGCGCAATCATGGTGATATCAGGCACTGCAGGCAACCAGCATATGCTGGCATGTCTGCTTCTGAGAAGCTACAGATGGCTACGCCATGTTGTGCAATGAACATTGCCATCCAAGCCTTGGACAGCAACAATACAGCACAGCTCACGACAAAGCTCAATGCCATTGCTTGCCTGGCAAGGATCTGTCAGCAGCAAGAGGAGAACCTGCGTCACACCTTGATAGCCGCTCAATGGAAGGAACTTCAAGCACGTGGGGTTGTGACTTGGTACAAATTTTCTAAGGCGCAGATGACCTTTGACTGCGCCATGGCCAGCTTTANAGTCTCTTGCTCAGTGCTGCATACACAATACATGATCAGCTTGGAGCTGCTCAAATGTTTTGGGGTGTTGAGGTTCATGGCTTTACACAGCTGTAANCTTATCCTGCTGCTCAGAGCCTGACCCCCCCTCTCCTTCAGCGTTCTCTTTGAGGGGTGTCATGGGGGCAGCTGCCATTGCCATCATCTGTCATCAGTCAGGAATCAATGCATCAGCAGCATAAATGGTAGTGCACATTTCACAGCAATGGTCTGCAAAGCAGTAGGAGGCACATCCGCCCATACCTGCCAGTGTCAGCATGTGCAAGCTGTAAGCAGAAGTTCAGACCGCATGAGAAAGTGTACCCTGTTGTCTACGTCCATGTTNGCAAGAGGCTTGGTCACAAAGGAAGGGCTTGCACTCACTACATCTGCTTGTCATGTTGTGGTCAGCCAAGGTTGCAACAGCTGATTACAACCTGGCCTGCAGGCACGCTACTCTTGGAGTCCACCAGCTCCCAGCAGCAGCCCCCATACATCTTCTTCTGGCCTTCTCTCTTCCCTCAAGGCCAAAGTCAAACGCATCCGGCGTAGCACAAGCGGGGCCAGTGCAGGATCCCCTCACCCCTACCCCCCTGCTTACCCCTCGCGCTTAGGGCAATTCCAAAAGCACTCTTCTAATGACCATAGCCAGAGTGCTGCTGCTTACATTGAAGGGATTGGGTGGTCCACCCCAACTGTTGTCAGTCCAAGAGTGCCTTCAGCAAGCAATGCATCCAGTCCCATGTCACGCCAATCCAGCATTATGCCTGACTGGTCCCTTGCGGGTTGGTGTACTCTGTATTCACAACGCTTTGATTGCTGCACTGCCTGCATTTGCAAGTTGGATGGGCTTCCGGGTGATGCTATCAACTGCATCTTTTCTGATGAAGGTGGTGTAATGAAGTCACTCTGATGTGTGGCCAGATTTGTTTGTAGGATCACCACACTGTCATGCATGATGTTGCCCCAAAGGGTTGAGCAATGCCTGATCACCATGCTGTGCATACAATCACCTGCAGCAGCATGCCTTGTCTAAGCTCCAGACATGACAGCAGCGCATGAGGGGTGTGGTCTCANCAAGCACTGCAAGGCCCTGCAGAAGAGGCATGCAAAGCAGCAACCCCAAAGCTGTTTGAGAACAGTCATGAAGCAGAGGCTTCAACATGACGTCTTCAGGTGGTGTGGTGTGACTTGCCTTGCAGGAGCCAGGTGTAGAAGTGGATGACAGTGGGGAAGGCCAGCTCTTGTTTGAGGCGGCGCTGCAGGTCATAGGCCACCTCACGCACCTGTCTGCGCCTCTCCTCCTGCTCCTGCACCATCACTCATCCAAACTCAAGCATGCCACAGTGTCATGTGCTGAAGCAAGTGCAGCACAGCTGTACCAGNTCAACATCCTTGACACACTCTTGCTGTCGCAAGCATTTCCCTGTCAGCTACACTGTGGGCGTGAGTGCCAGCTTGTTGTGACATGTTCGTCCTGCAGGCTTGTCAGTCATTGTACCATGTGGTTGCCGTAATCTTGCATTGTGCTACTACAGGGCATGGGTTTACAGAGCGGCAGCCTGATGCTATGCTGCCAGAGTACAGCCTTGATGACACAGAGCGCATTGAGGCACACGACTATGCTAACAGTCACAGACTACTCAAAGACTTCGACCATGCAGAGCGTTTTCACGAGCCACCTGACTGGTGGAATGCCTGATAAATCAGTGGCCTTGTAGGGGCTCAAAACCGTGAAGGAAAACTCTTTTTGCAATGTGTGTCCCTTGAGCTCTAACTTGCAGCAATAACCAAAGCTTGCACAGCATGACAGGATGTGCTGTAGGATTGGATTTGAATAATAAAAGGGTGTGTGAGATCTTTATAGCATTGCAGTTCTTGTCAAACATACGTATACGACATACTTGCAGCTGTTGAGCAGATGTANCATTTTGCTTGCAGGCACTCTGAGGAAGAAGACGAGATCGTGCCAAAAGCTGCAAGGAAGCTGAACATGGGTTCAGNGGCATCACTGGCAGGCTGACATTGCGCTGTTGTGAGCTGCTAGTCAGACCAGCGCTTGCCCGAGTTTCTTGTNAGAGACTGACTGCACTGACACCGTACTCTACAACGCCAGCGATGCAGTCCAGCACCTCCGTCAACGACTGGAGGAACGATTACACCGCACGGCCACAAATAGCGAAGAAGAGTGCACACTAGCTCATCCTTAAACAGCTGCATGCAGAGCTGCATGGGTCCAGGACGGTGACATGGCAGCAAATGGACACGACGTTGGCAATACTGTGCAATCAATCCTATACTACTAGTACTCACACACTGCTTCACAGGAACAACACAACCACGCTCTTCNAAGAAGCTCAACTGTGCACCTAGCCTGCAGGTCTGCCAGAGCCTGATCCTTCTTAGCTAGATCTCCAGTACGTCTGATTTGTTCTTGTGATAGAGCCCTTTCCCACTGCGCAATGATGGCCTTGAAGGTACAGAGTGAAGGTGCCGAACCCTCATTCTGACTTTGCAATCTGTCAGATTTGGCGTGTAATGGCACATCCTGTTNTGTGGTGGTGTGTTGAGGCTGCCTACAGCAACAGGGTGCCAACTTGGCAAAAGTGACGGCATTGAGGAGCAAGTGCCAGGAGCGCTTTGTACTGATTCAGCAGACACAGAGTTGTACCTCTTTTCCATTACAGGCCTGTGTCAACACAGATTGTCTGTGAGTGCAATCTGCGATCTTTGCAAGCCTGATACGCGTCGAGTATCATAGTGTTTGTGATGTTTGTGCAGCATGCCAAAAGCAGGCATACAACAAAAATCGTGCAATATTCAACCAGCGCTGCATGCCAAAGCAGGCAGCTGCAATGACTGGCAGGATTGTCTGCAGCACAGATCATTTTGTATTCCGGGGATGGCCTCACAGCAGAGCAACTCCTACAAAATGCGGCCTCCAACTTCAATATCACAGTCACAGACAGATTTCAGGTGCACACTCCTTGCCTGCTACACATCGTGACCAATGTTCAGAGGCCAAGCTGTGGAAGTCCAGTGCGCAATCTCNGTAAATGCAGTTGCGACAGAAGCTCCTCCAGCTCCTGCAGCACCAACATCTGGTCCCAACATTGCCAGCAGCGTCACAGACCTGATTGGCAACACTCCCATGGTGTTTCTGAATAATGTCAGCAAAGGAGCTGGGGCTCGTATTGCANATGCTGATACAGATGTGCATTGGCAATCCTGTCATCGTTGGTCTCAGTCGAGTCATCCGGTCTTCAGGGGTCACTACGCAGGCCGAACGTATCTTCTTGACAGCAGAGATTACACGGCGAGCCATGACAGCTACCACAATTAGCTCTGCAAAACGTGTCTTGCTTGATCTGTTCGTCATGCGCATTTTCGTCAACAGCCAGTTGCGCCACGCGTAAAAGTTCCGCAACCAGCCCGTTTCTCTGATTTCGTCATCTTAGCAGAGAACGGAGCGAAACTGTTTGGCTTCGTGCGAAAAGTTAGTAACTAAATGCGAAACTGCTAAACCCCTGTAAAAACTGATTAAGTGATGCGAAATTGACGGGAGAAACTTTATAGGCTGTTTTGACACCTGCTACACCTGTTGAGCACTTCACTTGCGACACGAAAATTTTTGTATGTTCAAGTTGTATAGTGGATCATCGTATGAAGAATAGTCACTTTCAAACAGCATGTACTAGCATAGGGGGTCTGCCATTTGTGCTAGAGGTGTCTTCCANCAGCAAGGTGCGCAGCCACACCATGGCAGCTCAGACAGGCAGCAAACTGGGCCTGAGATTCAGCAACAGTCTGTATCGCGTAATGATGCTGAGAGTGCTATAAGTGCGGTGGATGAGGAGGGAGTGCAGGAGGTAGAGAGGGAAGCGCTTGCAGCTGGGCAGCAGCTGGCCAGGGACAACAGCCTGGCTCTGCGGGATGTCCGNGCTCAAAGCCAAGTGAAGTGAGTATGCAGTTCTCAAACCCCTGAATGTTGGCCAGGGTGAACTGCAGGCAGCCAGGAACCCGCTCCCTTGCTGTGCCGTCTCCTTCCGATGCCATGTCTACAATGTCATCTAACAGCTGGAATGACCTGCAGATTGCCACAATGCATACACTTGATCCCAAGTCTATACATACGGATGTGTTTGTCTTANTGCTGCATGGCTTGTGCTGCTTGCTGCTTACGACTTGAGGTGAACGTACCGCAGGAAGACGAGCCCCGCTGCGTAAGATGCAAAGTGCGATGTTTTCCCATGTCCGTTTGCGATAAGGCAACAGGCCAGCCTCATGAAGGCAGCTCTTGTGGTGGGCGCTGTCCTGTCAGTGTTTGTACTCTGCCTGTTCAGCACCTCACACAGCACTGCGGCAAGTACGCATGTCGTGCAGCCAAGGTAGGTGCTACACTTACTTGCCAGAAGGTCTCTCTGCGTCACACTCAAGCATACTTGGCTGCAGAAGCCTGCTGACGGGTACAAAGCTAGACAGGGAGCGGCGATTCAGCTTGGAGCCATATGAAATTGCGCCACTGCTGCTGTCGTTCGTGGTATGTATGCACACCGTCCGCAGATGGATTTGTGGATAAATGCGCACACGAGCACGTGCTTTGTGTCACGAATGTACAGCTTACTTCGACTNAACTGTGGAGGCTCCCGCTGGTGCTGCAGCATCTGGCTTGCCTTTCTTGCCTTTACCAGAACCTTTGCTGGCACCTTTGCCAGCTCCTTTGCTGGTTGGAGCCTGCGAAAGTAAATTCAGTGGCAATGAGCAGTTGCAGTTGCGGAGGCGAGGTGAAAGCAAGCTAACTGATAGATTTACCTCAGTTGCTGCAGCAGAGACATGAACAGCACGTGAGCGTGCTGTACAACGTTGTGTGCTGAGCTCAGCAGTGTGCGACCTGCAAATCACGTGGCTTCAGTGGGGGACAGGCTGCTTTCGAAGTTGCAGCAGTCGTTGTACATGCAGATACAATTCCTACCGTTTTGCGCCCTTTCGCAACCTAGGATCGCTGAACGTACACCTCCACGAGGNGACAATATCCCAGCACGCTGATGAAGCTGCTCTCCTCGGCCTACTTGTTCAGCTTGTGTGGCTTGCATGTGCCTGTCTTGATATATTTGCCTGACCTGTGGCTGACCCAATAATGGGCTTCTGACTCTGCAACAGCTAGGCTGATTGATGCCGTTGGCCATTCTGTTCTGACTTCAACACGTCACAACAAGGCCTGCAATGACAGCAATATACTTTTGCAGGCAAACAGGCTGTAACAAAGAAGAAGGCAATGGTGAAAGGCAAGAAGCGNAGTGATCGATGATACAGGCAGCATGACTTCTCTTGGCAGCAACATTACCATCTAAGCAATAGTTGACAGGCTATGCTCACTTGCCTTGCACCAATGCACCCAATGCAGATGCAGCTTTACACAAGACTGCTAGCATACATGCACATTTCCTCTTGCTGAGCTGCAGCCGGGCGCAATAACCCACAAAGCCCCATACTGACACACCTCAATGCTCTGAGAAGTGCTTTGCAGCAGTTCCTGCACTTGGCGCCATGGCAAGGCCTNCTAGAAGTACACAGCATTGGCTTTGACACACTTGCACACACACTCCAAGGCACATTTACATTGTCGCCATAGCGTGACCTCATCCATGTTGCAGATGCCCAGCCTGCTGCACCGTTGATGGATGCAGCAGAGAGCCAATCCTGTGTTCAAGCTGTGATCTAAGCGTGGACGTTGCCTGCAGGATGGCAGTGTGCAGGACTATCTGTTTGATCAGACGTCTTGTGACTGGGTACACTGGATGAAGACGGTTCCCCAGCAGGAGCTGTCCCCCACTCTGGCTTTCAATGAGATCATTGTCCAAACCATTGACACTGTGCGGTACAGCTACCTAATGCGCCTGCTGATCACTCACGGGCACCACANATAGCAGGACACAGCTGAGCAAACACCTTGAACACCTGCAGATAGATGTGACTACATAACACGTCCTGATAGATTGTATGGAAGCCTGAGCTGACCTGACCTTTGCCTGCTCAGTGCCTGAACATCATACCATCAATTGGCGTGCTGTTGTGAATGTAGTGCACCACTGCAAGAGGCACTCAGTGGCTGCCATCAAAGCCACTTGTAGCTTGCAGCTTGACCTTGCCACTTGCAGGTAGCCATGCTTTTGGCACAGAGCTTGACTGAGCAACGTGANGGTCTGTGTCTCTGCATAAGTATGCCATCACAGACAGTGTCCCTATTTTGGCTACCTTTTCCAGCTTCAGGTGCTCGGGTGGCAAGGTCAGAACAGCTGGGATGGTTTCCTTCTGCCCAGGAACCTGCAGTACCGGGGCGATATTGCATCACGTTGCAATTGATGCACTCGGCTGTCAGGAATGTTGCTCGTTTGGACCTCGATTTCACAGGAANAGCCGTGCAGTTCGCAAACATGTGTGCGACCACACCACCGACCTCAAGCTGGTCAGTGCAGCCACAGCTTGCCCAGTACTCTATTTGCATGACTGGCCATCACATGCTGATCACATGACTACAAACGCTTCACCTCAACTGCAGGCCAGAATATCAGACAGCAGCAGAGTCTTTGAGTGCTCAATGACCCGCCCATTCCAGTCATGGTCAGCCCTGCACAGACTCTATTGCCGTAAGCCCAGCCCTGCTACGATTTTATGCCTAGCCCAGATACACCTGCCATCACTTCACACCTTACACCTGCCAGCAATGATGAGCTTTACAGGANCTTTCAGAGTTGGCACCAGTGCTGCCTGTGCTGCGGTTGGCATTGCTGTGTTCCATCAGCTGCTGGATGACATCTTCATCATCCACTTGCACCTCCTGTAGCAGAAGCACATGCTGACAGGCAGCACGAGGCTCATTGTTTCAAAGTACCGTTGGTTGCGCTACAGCATGAAGCAGTCATCTCTGGTAATCACATGCCAGGCCATGCACCGTGTGAGCAACAACCTATGGAGCACGCTAACAAAAGCACGCCAAACTGGTTGCTGTGATCTTTGCTGAAGACTACACAACTGGCAAAGCCAGCGTGTGTTCATCAGGCTTTCAGTGCAGGCACATGTATGAGTTGCATCAAGTCAGCACATACATCCAGTAGTTTTGGGCACACAAACCTTCAGGTCAACAATGCAGACTCTCTTCTTGCCATCTTCCCTGATGTCCAACCGCTTCCTCCCATTCAACAGGTCATACAGTTTGCCTCCATAGATCTCAAAGCAGCTCACAAACAGGCTGAGGTCTGCAAACTGCGGGTCTTCCAGCAAGGCAAACATATCCCTTGCTGCCCTCATGGGCAATGGCTGCATTGTGAATGTTTTGCCACTGCCAGTCTGCCCGTATGCAAGTATTGTACCATTGTAACCATTCAGCACAGCATGCACAATAGGCTTGACATCCTGGAAAAGGTCTTCTTGCGAGCTGTCNCATGCCTAACCTCAGCTGTGCATGCAATGCAGAGATTGACATGGAATTCTACTTTCAGAACACCACACTGCAAGATGCAACCATGGCAGTCCCCATTGGTGGAGTGATGTCAAAACGGAGGGTTCAATGGCTTGCATCTTGGCTGGACTTTGCCTCCATTATGCTCTTCCTTCTGGCAACAGTGTTCATAGTCTTATACCAGCAGCATGTCCTGATTGAAGTAGCGTCAAGAACAGTGACAGTCGTGGACTACTCATTGCAAGTCTGGGATTTGCCACCGGTANGATTGGGATCAGGGCAGAGGAGGGGCCAATGAAGCATGAAACAGAGGGGAAGACCAAAGGAACGGCAGCTGCATGAGGCAAGCGAGCCTCAGGCAAGGTGAGCTTGCCTACCAGGGCAGATTCGATGTTCTGTGTAGCTTTCAATGCCTGGTACCTGGTTGCAGGCTGGCAAGTTTCGCGTGCTGTATGTGGCGCCAGAGCGGCTGCACAGCAGCATCCTGCTGGAGGCTTTGAAGCCATTGATGCCCCTGCCCTTGGTCTGCGTGGATGAAGCACACTGTGTAGCCGAGTGGGGCCACAACTTCAGGTGTGCCATGCCACTGCATGCACCAGTGCACTGAATGTATCAATCTGTAACCCCTGCTACAGCATCTTGATTTAGAAACAAGCATCGGCGTCAAAAAGGGGGCGGTTTTTGTTCAGATGTTCTGTCTAGACAAGAACAATTAGTTGCAGCTCATGGTTTGCATTGCACATCCTCAAGCATTGGCCGACTTGAGCTGCTGACATCTCACAGACAGTGCTTTTCTGAAGCTGCTTTAGGTGTTGTGGGTCAAGGTAATTTCTGCGTGAATGTGTGCTGAAGTGACAGAATCAATGACACAAGTACAGTCAGCAAACCTTGGTGAAGAAAAGCATTGCCCTAATGAGAGCTCTGATTGAGTACATGCCTAGGCTCCACACCCGTGCAGCCAACTAGTCAAAAGGCAGCTTGCTTACTAACGTGCTCTGGGTCAGCGTCTTTCTGCACATGCTGCAACAAAAGGTACATTTCTGCTGCATGCTTGCTGTCACAGTGACAGGCAACAAGACTGTCACATCCTCAAGCTGAGCCTTACCTGTAGCTCTGATTGAGTGAACTCTAATGCACTGTGAGTCCATGTACTGCTGCTTTGCAATATCATACNTGTAGCACATGGCTGCCTGCAGGGTCAAGAAAAGATGTCTAAAAGTGATCCCAACAGTGCCATCTTCATGGAGGACAGCGCAGCAGATGTCAAAACCAAGATCAAGAAGGCTTTCTGTGAACCTAAGATGGTGAGTTGGCAGCGCGTCTGCACAGCGGCAGCATGTCTGTTGCAAGTAAGTGGGGTGTCACATTGCTTCACAACTGCCAGAAGTCATCTGTGTCAGCGATATTGCAGTCCACGAGCTTCTAGCTTGCAAAAAGCATGCAACAAGGCTGCCCACCATACAAGGCTGAAGCTGCGTAACTTGTGCACAGTACATGTTTAAATTTTGCCCTGCAATCTCAGGTGGAGGGCAATCCATGCTTAGCATACATACGCTTGATCATTCTGCCGTNCTTTGCCATGCATGTATTCAGCCAAAGCCACATTTACACATCCCACTAAATCTGGTAGCTACAGCTTANGTCAAACTGCACATGCTACAGGAAGCATGTAGCTGGACCATTCGTGCTGCAGCTGTAACACATGTTGCTTATGCAAGCCTGTGATCAATGTGCATGACACAATCTGGAGTCATTACGTCAGACTGCATGCCATGGTGACCTGACACTTATATGAGGTGGAAGTAGATTGCTGCTACTTCAGGGCCTGACCCACAAACTGGGGTCTCGGCTCACACCTTATATGTGCGGACTGAATGTGCGATGGACTTCCCATGTTATGCTAGTCAAGAATGATGAGGTTAATCACCTGGTGTGAGGCACCTAACACATGGTACACTTATGAATGCAGTGGTATGGTTCGACACCACAAGAATTGTTTGGTCACATACACAGCAGCACAATCTACATATTCCTGATCCATGGCTCTGCAGGCTTGTTGGCTCTAGGACACTTTCACGGCATCAACACAGGCGCAAAGAACGAAGCAGATGATCTGGAGGTAGCANTTGTTGTATCGACGGAAACCCTGGTCGCTGTGGGCCTTAGTGCAAGCAACCCTTGCTCTATACAAGTTGTGCCACTGGCAACCATTGCCAAAGCCACGAATAAATTAGCGAGTCCTTTCCCTGTGAACATGCAGAAGTTGTAGAGAAATGAGCTTTGCTGTTGCCTCAGTCGCTAAATATGCAGATGCTCAGACAATGTTTGGCATCCATGACTTGATCTGAGCTACACTGCTATGTTGGCATGGGCGACTGTCATCCTGGTGGCCCTCCTGTCCACCACGGACACCAATCCTGCTGCTGCTGCTGCAGCATGGGGCACGGACACGGGTGGTTCAGTTGGTGAGATTCCGACACCCTAGTAGCGTCTGTGTGCTTGTTGGGGCATCTCCAGCCACTTGGTCTTGGCTTTGTCATGGCCTACATAGCAGATGTTGAGCTTGCATGTGTAAGCTCAAAATTGCGTGTTTTCTAGACTTGGTGACACATCAGTGTTGCCTTGCCAGACNTGCGGTTCGTACATCTTCCCATGCTGGAAAGCGCTCTTTCAGCTTTGTGAAGGCTCGGTGGCTGTTCACATCTGTGGTGTTCTGCGAGAGGATGGTGCAAACCTACATGGCAGATTGAGCGCTCTCTGTCGGTACAAGTGACTGTCACCACACATCGGGGTGTTGATGCTGTACCTACCAGTGCATCCATGACAGTCCGCTGCCAGGACTCTTTTGGAGCTGGTTGCATGTTGTCCGCAGCATCCTGAGCAAGCTCAAATTTCTCTTCACCCAATGCAGCACGCTTGGGGTCACCATGCAGAGCAGCTAAGCCATCCCTTGCTGCCTGGCCGCAAGAACTAGTCAAGCATGTTGCTGGAGCACAGTATACAATGGCATGCACAACTGGGCAGCAGTACCAAGCACTCTGCCGGAGTTGGTCGCAGCAGGTCTTCGTATGGACCCACATCTTTCTGCTTCTTATTGCTGAACGTATGTTTCCTGGCAGAGCTCGTGGACTGAGCCTGACTTTCAGACTGGATGTGATCATCCTGTTTGCGCTTTCTTGACGCACGAGTTTTCGAGGCTGGCATCTGCTGGCGGTGTGCAACAAGTACACTTGGGACTTGCCACGGGGCCTGCCAGTGGGTGATTTGCTTGTAATATTGCAGTGCTTGTAGCTTGGTGAAACCCGTTGAGCCACGATTTGCTTTGCACGTGATTGACTGGATTCGACTCGGTTGCCTGCTCAGCGTTTGTGCTGCAGACCAGCAGGTCATGCAGTTGAGTGTGCAGACATGAATGCATACCAGCTTCTGGTAAGCTGTCTTATGCATGATGACGACCTATATAGAATCGGGTATAGGTATATAGGATGTTGCCTGCTCACTAAAGAGTGCAGCCAAACATGCTGCAGCAGAAGTGAACTATGTAGGTCTCAACACTGAGTAAGTGCTGCAAGCCAGGCCGAATTGTGACTAGTAGATATCGCACGCCTGCGTTGGCAGTGGATGGTATCCTGCAGTACATACTAGCTGATGTAGGCTGAAATTATGAACTTTCTTGACCCTCTTTTCTGTAGGCTGTGATCCAACCATGTGTGCCATCCCTGAAAGCTGTCTCAAAGGACCTGACAGCTNCTTGGACTCATGCTGCTGCCCTGTCTCTTCCTGCAAGCACACAGCGTGTATCACCATCGTAGTAGGCCACCTGTCGGGCAAGCGATAAAGCAACCAGGCAAATTTTTCAGGCTGCTCTTTCTTCACTTTGCAAGCGTAGCAACCTTACTGCTTATAGTCCGCGACAGGCCACTACCCAGCTTGATGGGGAGCGTAACGCTAGCCGCTGTATTTCAGACAGTACCCATAGGTCACTTCCTTCCAGCACTCTTGTTTGAGATCTAGACCAGCACCTGTGCAGGTTGCCAAATTGGGCTATGAGATTGGTCACGCGTCCCGACTCTGGTTACCTTCTTGGATGGACCGTGCAGTGCAACGGCTCAGCTTCAGCTGTGCGACGTCCAGGCGCATGAGGCGTTCACCTACTGACCGCGAGGGCATTCAGGCCTCAGAAACCTCAGATGCTGCGCCTGTCATGCTAATTTGAATCGGCGGGCACGACAATCTGAGCTGTGGCCAAGCTTGTCGAAGCGTCAGAGCAAGGCTCACTCAGAACCGATCACGCCCACGCCAGGACTGTTGGACACTGCAATCAGCAGTAGTTGATGCACCTTATGTGTTCTGCTCGGTGAACACGGACGGCGTGCGGCAAAGGTTTGGCTTGTCGGGATAGGCTCCGAGATCTAGGTCGGGCCAGCTCGCTTTTATAGGCCCAGCACGCAGACGGCTCTGTATCTGTGTATGCTCGCCCTACAGTCCCAGAAGAGACGCCTGGCTGCAGACTGGCTGTTTCCAATTTTGGTACAGCTAAAACCCAGGGTATGGCCTGCAGTCCACTTGACGAACCAGGCAATGTGTTAGGTGTCTGCATCATACTAGGCGCTATACTTGGCGTCTTCGATCCATTGTTAGATGACGGTATACAGCCTGCAAACTTGCTCTCTCACAGTGGTGAGCAGCACAAGCTTGCAATACCTCAAGANAGTACTGACTGCTGCTCAAGCACTTGCAAAATGGACAAAGTCTTGCAACTTGCGCTAGCACTGCTTTGCCTGTGCGGTTTCATTACAGGTGTCTCACAGGTAAAGTTGTTTGGACCCTTGCACGTCTGCTGTGACCACTTATAAGGCACCGGTCTTCACCNCTAAGCTGTGACCTTCTGCAAAGCAGGGCAGACGACTCAGTTCAACATCAGCTTTGTGGGTCATCACACTGGCCGATGCAATCTCCACTACAGATGAAAGGTCTCAGGTGAANGGCGGGATTGCATACTTCGCTTCTGTTTCTCAAAACACTGGGCTCGCAGTGAAAGTATCGTGCAACTGCAACGTTGCAACATCTGCAATCAACAATCTCTGCAGACAGTGCACAGTTTCCAGCATCTGCTCCGCTCCTGCCTGGCTGCGATATGCAGTGATCTAAGACTGTTGCGAACTCCGATGTTGCCGTGGCATACACTGCGCTGGAAAGATCTTGAACGCTGCCGAGATTCGGCTAGTGATCTACGGCTGCTATGCCTCAAGCCGCCTGTTGCAGTTGCCAGGTAGTGCTTTGCCCCGNTGGCATATGCCACTCATGCACTGCATGCTGTAACGCAGACTACGGGACACCAGTCACAAGTAGTGCTCAGGTCAGGCTTGATGCTCACTGAATGCTTGGCTCATGTGGCACACAAGTAGCCCAGCAAAAGTCATATGCACAGGTTTCACTTAGACGGCAATGCGACTGCATCATGCTGATCAAGCTTGTTGTGCATACAGGATGAGAAAAACCTCATGTCTGATGAGGACAGTGAGCGTGATGCCTTGTACGACCGTGCAGAACAGATCAGCAATGACCTAGGTCACATGGCTCTGACACTACGAGATTGCATCAACAATGTGAATGCAAGATCAGCCGCCAGCCAGGCAGATGCCAGCGATCCCCTCAGCAAGATTGTGCGTATACTGAACAACCAGCTGCAGGCCTTGACGAATGTGGATGAAAGCACAGAGCAGGTGGCTAGGAAGCTGGAAGAGATCACAGGTATGTGACTCTGTAAAGACAGTGATTGCAGCGCAAGGAGGCGCACTCACATTGTGCTGTATGCTTCTGGCTACATTACATTGCATGACCTATCCTCCTGTCTGGCACAGCCAGTGCACAAGTTTTAACACTGTACATCAGCAGAGAAAAAACTCACAATACATCGTATTGTGAACATAACCTGGCAAGTTTTGTGCACTCTATATGCAAATATGACTTGCAATCATGTATGTCACAGCAATTTGCGGCAGACATGAAAGTGCAGCAGGCCGCCTCTCGAATGTGGTACTTGCACTGCTGCAGGTCGACCCATCTCTGCCACTGGATTCTCGCAACTTGATATGTGAGCAGCAAGGGGGACCAGCAGTCAACAATTTTAGTTTGTCCAGGCTGCATCATGTCATCTTTTGGTACCTCCGCTGAAGTCCGTGCCTAGGCAGTGTGATGTCATGTGAACCTGTGATTTGGGTGTCAAGCATACAGCTCTTCTCCCAGTCATGAAGGTTGTCGTTTATGCCAAGCAGGAGGCTGTCCATGTTCAGACAATGGCTCTGACCTAATTCGAGCTGGCAAGAGAGAAGTTCTGGTCAAACTTATAAAATAGTTGTCCGTACCCAGTACTACCGACAGCAAACAGCTAAGACAGCCATGAACACCGCCTGGCACCCGCGCACCGCTGCATCTCTGCTGCATACTTCGCCAGCCAGTTGTAGCTATGTCCCCAGTCCAGTGCGACTGCGCACTTCCCGTAAGGCAAACCCGAAAGTCGTTCATACGAGCACTCAGCGTCAGAGGTTGCCGGTGATGATCGTCGNGCTATAGCTCACGCACCGCATAGGCAAGCTGACAGCATTGGTTTTGCCAGGCAGATGTGCCAGGACAAATCTGGTCGAGTGGACTTTGCTATGGCTGAAGCCCTGGCTTTTGGCACCTTGGCTCTCAGGCGGGGTGTGAAGCCTGCAGGCGTCAACTCTGCAGACTACTTCTCCACAGACCCGTCTCTTGGCCTCAACAGAGGGCACTATGCTGTCAGGCTGACAGGCCAAGACAGCGAGAGGGGCACCTTCAACCAGCGCCATGCTACCCTGTATGACCAGAAGACTGGGAAAAGGTGGTGCTATCGTCATTGTTCAACTGCTGTGTGCCTATCATGTGCTGCCTGACCAGACCATTGGTGAGGCAGCACCTGCTTTGTGCGAGCCATCTGTTTTCAGCTCATCTGCTACACTCTTGATGGTGTGGGATACTATTGAGCTTTGACTGGTCAGCTTTGAAATGCTGCGCTGTACTACAAGAGCTCACTTCAGCAAAATTGCTGTACCTGAGCATATTTCCTGACCGAGTTGTTGTGGCATCGCAGGGCAACAAGCACAAAGCCCTGCAGGATCTTGTTAACGATAGGACCCTCATCAATGCCCTTTATGGCACGAGCCTTCCTGATTCACCTTCCCTGCGATATAAGCAGCAGTGCTTTACACGAAGCTACCTAGAACGACATGGCATGACCACAGAGCAGGCTAGGAAATTGGTGCATCACATGTCAGCACAACAGATGTTTGACACATTTGCTGACCTTGACAGCGATTCTGCAACCACACAGGTGACTGCAGCAAGGAATGACATGTGAAGCTACACCCATTTGTGCCTGTATCAATGACACTTGTAAATCATGTACGATGTCTGTCATATATTGTGACAAGCACTCAGTGCTGGTTTGCAATGGTCAGAATTCTTGCTGCTGGTCGTTCCTGTCTATTTTTCCTCAAGTTGTATGTGAGACAAGCTTTCCTGCTTGCCCAATGATTGTGCTCTTGCAGGATACTGGCCCAACCAACACTGACCAGTTCTGGGAGGCCATGCTAGAGTTCCAGCATGACCAGGTATAGCACAATCTGGGCAAGCTCNTGGAAGGCCCTGGATAGACCAAGGGCGTCTCGACTTTTTGGTCCTTGCTTCTCAGTGACTTGTGAGCATGATCTCACCTTGGCAGAGGACATTCGATTGAGTGCCATACTACCGGAGGCGTCCACAACAAAGATGACCAGAGCTCCAGCTTTGCGCGCCAGCCGCTTGCTGCGCATGTCTGACTTCTCTACATACACTCTACGAGGGGTTTGGCCCTCTGACTCTGCTCGTGATCTGCGTATCCGCTGGTAGGGAGCTGCTGTGCGCAATGTCGCATCTACTGCAAGCCTTTTCACCTTGTTGCCTGCATGTCACTTGATTATCTCATTACTGCCTGTCCCTAAAACTTGCTGGAGTCATGCCACGCCTCTTGCTGCGCAGTCCAGTTAAGAAGCACAAACACAGTACACAGTCGCTACGCAAGTGAAACAGGCAGGGGCAGCGTACCCTTAGGAAGCATGGGCTTGATATATCTGCCCCGGTCCTCCGAGAAGATCATTGACTTGGCTCTGCCCGACCGCCCCTGTGCTCGCTGCTGGAGCGTGGCAAATTTGAGGACACTGGGATCTATGATGGTGCCGTCTGACTCTATCACAAACTCTTCTGGTATCTGGTCTGGCTGCAGTCATGACGATTGCGCTGGATATAGAAAAGATTGGCACTCATGGGTGACAGTCCACTTCATGTCAAGACTTGCAGCTGCAAGCATGCACTGTTCATTTCTGTGGAAGACAGCTCACAGATGACAGCTGGTGATAGCTTTCTGGATCAGTGTTGATTTTGACATTTCACATCAACACACACACATGACCGCTGGCTAGCAATGGTGCTTGACTCCAAGCAGCCAGCAAAATGTTGGAGACATGGTTGCACGCCAACACATCATGTGCACATCCAGGAGGAAGCTGGCGTTAAAGAGCACAGCTCGTACCTCATCATCCTGCTTGTCATCTTCCTCGTCTTGCTCTTCTTCCNGATCTGTAAAGCAGGCATGCACAAGTGTCAGCTTACAAGTTCAAAAGGCCTGGCAACATGCGATGTTGGCAATGGATCACAAATGGCAAAAGCATACCAATTGTCGTTATCGGGGATTCTTTCCCTTTGCCAGAATACAATGTGTAACCAATATAGCCAACTACTCCGANGTTCACAGCTGGACAGCTCTGCCTATCAGTGACCTTGATGTCCATCTGTCTTGGGTAAGCTGCATGAGCCACATGCCGCAGCGATTCTGCCTGATGTGCAAATTTACAAGTTTTGTAACTACATAAACCGGATGATGACAGCTTTGTGCAGACAATATAGCATCCCGCATCAAGTATATGCCGCAGCGCTTAACCAGGAACTATCATGCAGCCATACTGAAGCACACCTTCATGTGTAGCACAGGCCTTACCGTGGAGTTGTTATTGCATGCACATGCAGAGCATGCACCCTCTGCAGATGCACAGGCAATGTTGGTACCTCCAACGATGTATCCTGGCATATATGCAGGTTGGCATGGTTGCTGGTAGCAAACACAAATCAGGTAGCCAAGGAGTACCAAATCTCGCGGGATAATGTTGACACTGACCCTATGAATCATGACATCGGCAGCTATGAGCAACAGCAAGCAGACATCTTTGCGGAGTTGGAGCCTGTTTTTGACAAGTATGCCAGTGTACAGGTACATGCACGCATGCACGCGTGTCATCATGTGCTGGCACCGACAGCATATATAGACATGACATCATCCAGTAAGAACCAGCATAGCTGCACACACAATGCATGCAACATCCATACTTGCTGGTGTCATTGCAATAAAGTCACGTCATACTGACCTTTGTTATGGTGCTTGTCTCATAGTGTCCTTGCAAAATTTAACAAAAGCCCAAGTTTGGGCACCAGTATTGGTGGTTGACTGTCATCACTGCTGAGTACATCGACCACCTGACCACAGTTCTGACAACGTTTGGAGTCGCTGTAAGGATTCAGGTTTTCAAGGTGACAAGAAATCACTGTATGTACAACAACATCATGGCATGCACTATGCCTGAGCTTGCCTGCACTGGCTATGCATTGCACTTCAGACCAGCGGTCTGCAACTGCCTTCAGCCTTGCTCACCCTCTCCACACCGCTGTACTCTGCACTGTGTTGTGCTATCTTGGCTGGCTGAAGGGAGTCCTGCTGCAACCAGGCACAATTAGAAGAGCAGCACACAGCGGTGGACCAGTTGCACACCGACATACAAGCCCTGTCTGACATCATGGCACAAGCAGGCTACAACAGCTCACATGAGCTGCCTGTCATAGCACTGCTTTCTGCACCAGGCAGAACCTTGGCTCAGCAGGTGCACCCTCTTCTTATCAGTCTTCTTTGTGTTGCATTGTTAAGACATTGTTAAGGGGGTCACAGAGCACCCACGCAAGAGCTGAACTGGTCAACCGCTATTTTGTGCACAGTGGTGTATGCGCAAAAGACTGCAATCTTGATGCACGTTGCTCTTGGCGATGTCTGTGGAATGGCTTCCGCCGTGACCAGTGGGTCTGTTGTGGGAAGACTCACAGCTGTACAAGCATGTGAGTCCATAGAGCTGTGTGGCACGTTGTTGATCTGATGAACATGCGTGAAAGCTCTGCTAAGGGCTGCCATCTTGCCACATGCCCCAGTTTCTGTTATGATGCATTGTGGCAAACTGTGTGTGTGTTGGGCGGGTATGGGAACCTCAGACTGCACTCATCACACTTGCCGCATCATTTGAGCACCAGACATTCCAACCCAGCTGTCAGAAATGCCAGCAACCATTACATGCCAGCTGAAAGCAGAGTTGTGACGTCTTGTGTCAAGCAAACAAATGCAATGCAGATGCTTTACAGCTGCACTGGGTGAAGTATGGGGGAGCTGTGTACCGATTAGGACTCCTACCACCCCCTCTGATCAGGTAGTGCTTGTCATGCATGGTTCAGTGCTTGTGTGGTTTTGAGCTGTTGCATGTAGTTTTGATGTTCAACATGTTGTAGATTACAAACCATGGTCCCAGACCTCAAACTCCCTACACAATCACTGGCAACAACTTTCAAGTTCACAAGGCTTCCACGTTGGGACTTGACAGCTTGCTCTTGCACTAGACGACATCAGATTGTGAGTCTAGTATCACAGTGCTGCTGCACATGGGCTGAGGTATCAGGCTTACGAGCAACTACAAAGCGGGATTGCCATAGCCNCAAGCAGTGTCCAGCAGCAGCCAACACATGGAAGGCACCTTCAATGCTCAGCACTAACATGTCCCCCTCAGCAAACCCACACTCATCCATTGGCCGATATCGTGCTGGGTGCTGAGCTGATGATACAGCACCATCAGTCTGTCTGTGAACCGCTGCTGTTCCTGTTGCTGTTGTCAACAATGCTGGCAGCTGTCCTGGCCGTGGCTGACGTTGTGCTGCTAAGGCTTGATGAACCATCCAGTTGCAAGACATGCCCTGCCGTAAGGTGGTTGCTGGTGGATGCAACTGACTGCAGACTGGAATCGGCAGTTGTGCTTGCTGATGGGACAAGAGAAGAAGCATTGGGTACCTGCTGCTTCACCCACGTTAAGTCTGGCAGTAGCTTTTTCACAGGTTTGCTAGCTTGTGGCAGCAATTGCAATATGTTTAGCATCATTAGGGGGTGTTTGCCGCCCTTCTTGCCAAAGATAAAGTAGTGGCGCAAAGACAATCGGTCCAGAACTGATGAGATGGTAGTTGCATCTGGCTGCAGCTGCTTTCTCAGGTGAGCAAGCTTGTGACCAACTACGGATAACTCCACCCATTGCAGCTGGAACCCGTTTGGAATGCGTTTGTTCAGACCATTGTCAATCAAAACTTCAGCAATCCCACGGATAAATTGATCAGCGACTGCATCACTTCCATACTGCTTGTTCACAAAGCCCTTCAGTCGCTGTCTAGCTCCAACTACCTGCATGCAATTTGTGTTCAGTTGGTGTTTTTACAACAGCCAAAGACATCTACCGCGAAGTGCATGTACTGTTGCTTGCATAGTAAGTCAGTCTCGAGCAAGCCATGANAAACTGTTGCTGATGCTGCTGCAGACAGGGTCCAACATTCATTTATTGCAGGTTGAACAAATTTTGCTACTTTGATCCAAGTGAAGCAAATCTTCTTCACCCATGCAGGTGTTGTCCTGCACCGTCAGGAGGCAACAGGTCTGCTAGCTTAGTTGTTCAATGAAGTCGTTTTGAGCATGGCCAACAAGCTGTTGTTTCAAGTAAATGCCAACGTGATGAAAGGTCAACGAAAAAGGGTCTGGCACTCAGGCGTGTTGCTATGCAAAAGACAGTCAACATGCTTACCACTCAAGCACAGGTAGGTTGCTGGCTGATGCAGGGTCGTACATGACTGTGCCATAGTACTGAGGCATGTCCTTTGCCTTGGCAATCTCTGGTTGCCTTGCTGTTTTGCCTGCGCTGTCTGTTGCCTGCAATTCAATGGAGCGTGTCAGCATGTGTCTACCATCATGCAAGTGACATGGTGACACAACTGATGCTACATGAAGTCGACCTGCTGCCTCCTGCAGCTTGACTATAATTTACACTGCTGCCAAACGTGTGCTGCAGGCAAGTTGTCAGATATGTATAAAGGCAAAAGCTATGCAGCTGGAGAGGGTTAGCAACATTCAATGTGAAGACATGCATCAGGACCTCTCATGATGCCTGTGTTGGCTTGTCATTGTCTTTGCCATAGGCTCTGTGTGCATGGATCACACATTGTGGATACTGCATGAATTGTGGTTTCTGTACGTGCATTGCGCCCATATCCCACAAGCTATTTCAGTCTCAGCCATGGCTTGTGTTTTTGAGGCAGACTTGGCATTGTCGCAGCAGTGCATGTACAGCAGTTGTCTTCACCTCAGTGTCAACACACTGCTGCATGTGCGTCTCAAGCTACATGGTTTGTGTTTTCAGGAACGTATAACATACCTCATCACTCAGTCCAATGGCGTCTGCTTACATATCTGATAAAGTACGTCAATCAAATGACAAAATTGATAATGGATAACAGTTGCTTAGGGCGTTTCTTGCAATCACTGCGCACCTGAAGAAAGGCATAGTCACCTTCAAGGTTGCGGGATGTCTCCAGGCAAGCAATGATGCTCTGCCCTCTTTCAATGGACACCATCTCACAAGCATTCATTGTGGGTTTGCAATGCCTCTGCAAGCTATGGGTAGCCATGTTGCTTCTCCTCAAGGGCGTCAGAGGCCCCACTAACTGACCCACCTGTATACANGCTTGCCTGCCTGTGTGGTGGAGCCAGCATGTGAGGGGAGCCAGTGCTGGGTAAAAAACACTAGCAGATCCTCAGGAGTGGCGTTGGCCATGGACCGGTGCATGCTGTGCAGCCAGTCCATTAGCTCACGGGCCATGACGCCCCTGACTTTGGCAGTGGACTGCTTGACAGACTGCTGTTGCAGACTGGCAGCTTCATGCAGGCCTTTTTCATAGACGGTGGAAAAGGTGGCAGGGCTGACAGGGGCAGCAGCTGGTGAAGTATGGGCAATGGTGCAGAGCTGGGAGTAGTACTGGCTGATGCTGTCAGGCCTAGCACTTTCAGCCAGTGGGCATCTGCGCTGTGAAGTCTGCGTACGTTTTCCTGTAAGCACCAAANCTTGTAGTATTCCATCAGGGACTTTGGGCCACATAAGTGCCTTCCAACTTCGGCAAAGTTGCTGCATACTGCATCTTCTGAGGATAAAGTGGTAGGCAAAGGTTTGGGGAAAGACTGCAATATGGTGTTGTATACGCCGCTTTCGCTTTCTCCAAGACAGAAAGATATGCGTGGCTTGGCTTTGAGCCAAACTTGATTTAGGACCTGATCCCAGGCATCATTCGCACGTGGTGGCAGGGGAACTGCCATTCCGCCAACAAGCCACAGCGCCACAAGGTACACAGAAACGCAGCTTCGCTGGGATAACTTCATTGATACAGATGTTGCAAAAAGGCTGTGACTTGCAGTGTGATCTGATTTGTGGCACAAGTCGCAGCCGCATTTTTGCAGCTTTATGACAAGCTTGAGGTTACTTCTCTTTTCTTATGACATAGTTTGACAGCTGATCAGCACACCTTTTGTACAGGCAATTGCAAGGCCTTTCAGGTGCTTGAATATGACAGCACCGCAGATGTACAAGTAAATTGAGAAATGTCATCACTGGATTGTCACAGGCAGCAATGACATTTGCAACTATGGCTGCAGAGCTAGACATGATGACCCTGAGCAGTGACGACAGTTGCGGCCAGCATTACACGCCAACCATGCAATGCGGGAAAACTCCCTAAAATCCTTAGCCGACCTAACNCGCAAGCCCTTGCTGTGGCAGGCTTCCTGGCAGTCAGATATGGCAGCGCACAGATCGACTCACACCTCATCTTGAAGGGCCTAGCGGTCCTGCAGCTGGTGGTTGCCGCTATTGCCATGACGATGCGGAAAGTACAGACTGACAGGGTGAGAAAGCACAACTTGCACATTGACAGCTGCACTCTTTGCTTTTGAAAGTTGCAGGCCTGAATGCCTTTAATGAGTCATACTTCCTTCCACTTTGCCACAGTCAGACTGTTCTGCAATTCAGATGGTATGGTTTGGCTGCTGTCTATGCTCTGTGGTGTACAATGCATGTTCGTGTTGGGCTGCAGCTATGCCTACACGATGTGTGCCGCTCATCTGTGCCCTTCAAACAGAATCAAGCTAGCAACAAACAGCCAGCTGCTATAGGTGTCAAGATGCGAAAACTACTAAGCGTGTTACACTATGTGGCAGCTGACTGGTGCATGTTGCACCTGTTCCATTGCTGAAAGTCTGATCACAACAAGCATTACATAGACTACGTAGTATATATACTGGTACTGGCTGTGTGCCTTGCATCGTGTGTCAGCAAGTATGGGTTGCCTTGCACTGCCAGTATTTGCAATGGACCATATACACGTTACAATGCTGCTCTAGCCCAGCACTCAACTTGCTCACCAACAGCAAAACTTCGGTACATACAACCTGTGAAGCAATTGTGCTGTTGTTGCTGCAGGTGACTAATGTGACCGCACCTTGTGCACTGGCTCTGCATGCCCTCAACTACTCCAAAGTCCCTTTCATGACCTCACTGATTGCACTGTTTGGCTACAACTTGTCAGAGAAGCTGCCGGTAAGCCGCCACTACNCTGCTGCCAGACCTCAGCCAGGCTGTCTGTCTGTGCGAATGTGACCTGGCGAGGCGTTGATGTAGCTCTGGCAAAGCTGACCTGCAGGTAGCGGACCTCAAATGAGGTGTGCTGTTCTATGCACAACCTCGACCCCTCTTCTGGGTGCCTGAATCTCAAGGTGTGGGCCTCAGATATGTGGGTAGCATACAAAAACAGTGTGCAACATGTGCTGTCAATGATCCTGACACGCAAGTCTTGCTGAATGTCTCAAGGATGTATTTTCTAAGCTGTTGGGCATGTGGGTGGTGTAGATCTTCACGCATGCCATACAGCTAACAGAATGAGCTTGTTGAGCTATGCTCAGCACGGCGTGTTTGCAAGTAGGCTGCACATGCTCATCAGCACAAAGACGCAAAGTATTGTGCTGTTGTTGCAGCACAGCATATGCAGTGCACAGAGCAGCACAACAACCCCGCAGAACATGCCAGTGGACCAGCACCAGCCAGACAGGTTTACTATCTTGGCAAGGCGTTGTACAGGCTAAGGAGTCGGCTTGTGTAAATACTCACTTGTAGCTTGCAGATGTAGGTGGTCGACCCATCATGCTGTACAGTCTCTAGCTGCTCCTGTGGAGCCACAGCGTGAGAAAGCTGTCTGTCCCCTGAGTTTGGCTGTTGCTGTGATGCAGCTGTAGGTGTGCATGTGATCACACACCACATGCAAAGCTGACATTGGCTAAATTTCCTGGAGTACAGAACTGCAGAAGTTTGGATTGTCCAGCGTACATGTTATTAGCATGCTGATGCTGTGATAGTCAGTGTCTGTTCAGACACGCTGCTCTTTCTTGCGCAAACTATACACAACATCCAGCAAGAACGGCTGCACAGTTGTTGCTGAGTAGCGCATTGTCACACAAGTGGACAGACACCAGACAGTTTACCCATGGTTGACTGGCATGCAAGTGTTGGGCTGCCTATTGCTAACACCAGTCAGCAAAGGTATTGCATGCTGCAGAGGTTGATGAAGATGAAGAAGCAGATGAGGACGCTGCCAGTCAGTCCAGCAGNAGTACGCCTGCTGAGCCTGCTTTGCCTGCCTTGATGTCAGACAAGCTGGTACGCCGCTTGCTGGACTTGTCCCCTGTGCCTGCCTTGACTGATTTGGCTGCTGCACCCTCAGCTGCCTTGTCTGCTGAGCCTGCTTTGCTTGCTGAACTTGGCCGAGAGTTTGAAATTGAGCCTGCCTTGATACCTGTTGATGGCAGGGCACCTCCCTGCAGGGTCTGCTTAGATTGTAGATCTGCTTCTTCGTCCAAATCCTGTGGGAACGGGTTTGACCTGGCTGATCTGTTTGCCTGTCTCTGTCTCCTAGCAGCGGATCTGGCCTCCCTGNGCTGTGACCCCCCTCCTGACAGCCCTGACGACAGCCTGCCAGCAGGGAGGGTCCCCACCCCTTGCAGCCCGCCTGCATGCNCTACGTTTGGCTTCAAGTACATCTGTACCAGCATCACTGTGTTTTCAGAGCTGTATTGTCAAACCTATGCTGTCAGAGCAGCTGGCGCAGTAACACAAAAGTCCTTACCACTGTGACGCTTCTGTCCCTTGGACTGCGCCTTGTCGCTTGACGATGCATGGCGAGATTCAGTTCGAACCACTACGGTTTTGCGATGGTTGGGTTGAGCCACTGCTAGAAAGGCGATACGGGGTGTATGATCAACCGAGCGACACCGAACACTTCGTAGTAGATTCGTTGATGACGTCAACAGTGCAGCACAAGATGTTTGCGGTCTAGGTCCTGCGTCAAGCAGATGCATGTCAATATGTTGGCAAAGCACCGCGGTCCGCCAAGCAAACGCTTCGCTCAAGTTGTGGACTTGAACGAGCGTTCGAAGCATAGTTCCGGGATGATGACATCCCGGACTTACAGCAGCTCCTCCTACAGGCTGTTGAAGAACACAAAGCAATCGCAAAGTCTGCCAACGTTCGCTAGGCGCATGCAAACCGTGTGCCGTCCTGCTCATTGACTGCATCCCAATACCAGGGCTTGAGAGCTTGAGGTGGCACAGCAGTAGCCGTTGTTCTTCTGTAAAACCCCAAAGTGGCATAGTGTGGTTTAGCCACACTTAGCAGGTAGTGGGTTCAGCTACTGCGTCTGCAGTGCCAAAACAGTGAGCGTCACACCTCATCTGACAGGCACTACGNCAAGGGCAACAGCAGCCTGTGCATAAGCTGTGACAGGCCGCCGATGGTGTGCTTTGCTTATGGGGCGTTTGGATCTGACGCTGTGTGTCTGCTGCATGGCCCACATCTCCTGCTCCTCGTCCCACTGAGCTCTGTCCATGACCTACATAGTGAAGGATCACAAGTCTCTCAGAGCTTGCATGTAAGCATGCTGAGCACTGCTGTCATGCCATGAGATTCAAACATGCCGATCTCATTGCACTGATACTTATAGTATCTGCCTCTACAACGTGTAGGAATTTTGCAAACCAGCACAGACATGCTGGATCTGTGCTGAGGCACAAGCGCTACATGTGTCATGCTTTTAGAGCATAATCAAAGTTGTGACTTCAACATGCTTTGTACAAACGTGTGCACCTCTGCAGCACCAGTGTGCTTGGCTGGCACCAGTAAGTTTGCTGCTGNCTGCTGTCTATGCCAAATGTTGTGCAGGCTTGCAAGAGCGCTTATGTGCACTGCTCAGAGAAACTCATGAGGCATGGTAAGCCAGGCAAGATTAGCACTTGCAGGATGGCAGCATGCTTCCGATCTGAGCAAGGCTGAAAGACACTTGCATGGGGCTGGCAGGCTTTTGCTGGGTGCTATTTACATTGCATATAAACAGCAGTGCAGGCTTGCAAATGACAACGGGCTGTCTGTGTCTAGCTTGCAAAGCCTTGTTGCTGGCATGCTGCAAGGACAGCACAACTCTTCCTCAGCCTGCAAATGGGCAGAAGCAGACTATCCCAAGTGCATTGGCAAGATAGAAATCTCTGCAAAGGAGCATAACCTTTGCACCTGTCACTGTAGCTCTCACCAGATGNGCCAACCCCTGGATGCAAGCCACATCAGAGTTGTCACTGTGTATGGGCGAGTGTACTGTGCCCATTTGGACTACAAACAGCAGCGCTTGGCTCTCTACCGTTTCTATAAGTGAGATNGTAGCCAGCATTGAAGCACAGCAACAGCTGTGTTGGAGTATGCCAGCAGTAACATGAGCAAGAGACGCCAGACAGTCACAACAGTCATGCACAGCAGCTAGCAAAGACACTTGCTGAAGTCTTACCGATAACAAGAGATTAAAGGATTTGAGTAAAAGAGAGTGGAAGTTCTTGTTGGGAACAACTATGTTTATAATGCAGCTATGTGAATATGGCCAGCTGTGGCATCAAGTGGTGCTGCCCCAGAGGTGCAGCTGTGATGCAAACTGCGTGTTGGACATGTTTGTGATGTACCTAAAATATCCTGGACACAATGCTGATTGCGCATACCTTGTAGGCGTTCACGCCATCATCTACTGCCCGCTCTAAGTCATCCAATGTGTTGTCTGTGCTTGCTCGCAACACCACTGTTGACACCTGCAACCCAGAAAGATCATAAGCACATTGGTCAAATCAAACACTGGAAGTATAGACACACCAGTCCACCATTTTGCTGCAGAGCTTGTTGGCAACGCTATGTCAACCTGGCTGCCTTTCTGCAAGCTGTGCTGTAGGGCACTAGGTGCATGCTTCTGCACAAACTGCAAGCACGTCATGTGCCAAAAGGGAGCGGATCCGTGCACAGAATGCTGCAGCAGGGGTCCACCGCTGTGGCTATGAAGTGCCTCTGTTTCAGGTCGTTACACACTGCGAGGCCACAGCAAAGGACCACATCTGTGTCTGCTGACAAGCAGTGCAACCACTTGACTGACAGCCATCTTGCTGCTAGAGCCTTGAACGTCAGTGTGAGACAGGCATTTAGGCAACAAATCTCCTGATCTTGAGCTCACCATTGTACTTTGGTTGTGCAGTACAGTCACACCCTACATGATCCACAACTCAGCGCTACAATTACTTACTCACACAATAAAACCCCTTGCAAATTTTGCTGCAAAGTAATACCTACGTCGCGCTTTATGTTTGTTCACTGCTTGGCTTGACAGAAAGCTTGTTATAGCTTATAGCATATATATATTATAGCTTGAGTTGTGGAGCTGCTCAACAGACATTGTGTCGTGGGCAGTGTGGTATGATAGCTGTTGATGCATGCCATGTAGGCCTGTGCAGCAGGAGATTATAGGCACAACAGGTGGCAAGCTTGAACTGTTTACGCACACACTGTCCATGTCGGACAAAAACATCAAATGCCGGTAGGTCTCAGCACTCCTCTAATATGAGGCTGCGTGCTCATACCAGCCACCGTGATTGGGCAGCTGTACAAAGGTAGCAGCTTCTCGCACCCGCAGCTTGCCTGCAGGTGTGCATTGTATCAAGCACAGGATCATGGGCAGTCATAAGGTGCATGATGCTGCAGAACATGTGCACTGTGGTGCAAGCATCATGCAAGCAGAAGCGCAACAGCATGCGTGCTGACCTGCCCTTGGCTGGCATCTTGCTGCAGGACTATGACGTTGGTACCGCCAATCTCTTCTAGTGCCAGCTTCTTCGCAAAGCCCAGCTCATCTGCCTGTGGAGCGCCAAGCTTGACCAGCGCCAGGGAACCTGTTGCTCTGCAGCGGGCAGNGTCAAGTCATATGATTGGAGTGATGGGCAGTCGGGCATGACGTCACCAAAAGCTAAACTGGTGCTGGACAAGGTGATAGACAGTGGTGCGGGACCAGCAGCTATTTTCCCTGCCAGTGGGGGTAACATACACCAGTTCACAGCGGTCACTGACTGTGCAGTGCTGGATGTCTTGGCGCCACCCTACTCGCCCCAAGGAGGTCAGGCCTTACTCATGCATCCCTCCTGTGTGAGCTGCTCAGCAGGATGTATCTGGTTTCATATCACAATGCTTGAGCAATCCAGTGAATAATCCAAACATAAATTAACTGAGGTGTGGCGCTTTGAGATTGCAAGTGCTCACGATCCAGCTAGAGTGTAGCTGAGGCGGCTTAAAAGCTCAGAGGGTAGCATTTTGACGGTGCATGAGCGATTTGCATCAGATTGGCAGGGATGCCCTGTCGTTCTTGTTTCCCTTGCTGTAGTGCTGCAAAGCATTGTCTGAAATGCAGCATCTATGTTTCCTCATACAGGTGCCTCAGACATGCTATTCATGACACTAGAAGCACTACGCCAGCAGACCTCACTGCCTTTCGATTGGCCTTGCCCTACCTACACTNAGTGGCCTACAGGGTCAAACAGTATGGTGCCCTGTGTCAAATTTGTTGCCTCGTCATGTGTGCACAACCTTTCAGATCGCAGCGTTTGCTTTGAGCAAGACACAGGGTGACAGACCTTCAAGCAGGTGACCATGCGGTCCACAGCATCGTCATCCCGGGGATGCTGCGAAGCCTGGGATTCTCCCAGCCTCAGAATTGAGACAATGTACAGCATGGCTTCAGCTGTAAGCTTGTTGACCTCCAGGGCATCAACTTGCTGCAGCTTACGCAGCCGCACCAGCAGCTTAGTAAGGGCGCCTGCCACCACACCTCCCAGGAAATAGTCCCCGGTGAGCAATAACGCCCTGCAGGCCCCACAGACCCTGTCTATCTGGTGAGACACTCATGCATGTTGTATAAATTGATGCATGGCCTGCTCAAGAGCAGGTATTCAAGCANAACCGCTTCTTGCTGCATTTGCAGCAGCTAGCCAATACACAGCTGCATCCAGACCCCGCAAGCCCCACTTTGGTACAATTCCCCGCTCACTTATCCACAACTATTCCATTTTTGGGCTATCATTTGCTATATGCCGAGACANTGCTGTCACCCAAGTGTGTGGCACAGCATCTGTGCGCACCCAGTTGTACATGAGGATCACACTGCCCTGCAGGCAACAAGCTGGATGCTGACACATGTCTGAGCCTGCTTGCGTGTTGTGGTTGGTGGGTATCAGAATGTGGGCTGTATGCATAATAGTGCTGACAGCAAGGTATAGAGCAGAAACAATGCAGACAGCACAGTGCGGGAGAGAACATCATGATGTAGCATTCTGACTGCAGGTATCACCTGTGCAGCTGTGACGATCTAGTTTCCACATCAAGTCATCGCAATGCATGGGCTCATGATGCGGTGCATGATGCTGAACTTGTGCACTGGAGCACATGTGACGCTTGCTGTACAAGCCCATGTGATGGTTGCTGTGCAGTCACAAGCAGCACAGCAGCCCCAATAAGCAACGTCGACATCGCTACTTCTGTGTGCTATGAGTGGCAACAGAATGCAGTTGGGAGCAAGACATTGTGTGTGCTCACCGGCGCCATGAACATGATGTTTCCCATGGCAGCACCATGATTCATGATGACAACGTTGGATTGACTCATGAGCGTTGCCTGGTCCCTCAGTGAAAGCTGCTCTGTATACACAATCCTGCAGCCCAGGTAATTGTTTTCAGTGTGGACACTCTGCAGGACGTCCTTGTGATCAGCTGTGCTGCAGTTGTTTGCAAAGGCACGCACAAAAGAGATGATCCATTGTGCTGCATGCATGTGACTGCGCAGTGAAGCATGCCCATGGACGGCATGGATGTGCTGTAGCTGCAGGCGGAAGACAATCCTTCAGCGAAGTGCACTTTGTCAAGTAAGCTCAGACAAACGCCACACATAACAGCAGTTGAGTACAGGCAGCAACAGCATCTCATTGATTGTATGCCCGCAGCAGCGAAAGCAATGTAGCTTTCTATAAGCTGCACAATCAGCCCGACAGGCATCTCTCGCTGATGTGCATGTGACAGAAACATGCATTTGTTGACAGTTGGGAGTTGTCGCCGAAGCTGATGACAAGTTCACACATTGCAAGTAGCAACAACACGATGTTTTGTGATGTGTTGAACGTATCTGCAGCATCATGCAAACCACAAAAAGGAACAAACATTACTTTATGCACTGACTGGCTGATACGGCTGGGTGTAAGCGCTGGGAGTCTGCTGGTCTGTGCTCACAAACACTAAACTTTCCCAACATCTACACGATACCAATTCCAACAAGGTCAGGAGATATGTGCTGCTTCCTGCAACATGCCAATGTTTGCTTCTGATGCATTATGCGACTGTAGTGCATGCACAGTCATTGCACATCTCTGCCCCCGCTAAGACATGGTGGCATGTCACGTGCCTGCTCCTTGTGCTTTTGATACAAGGCCTGCTTCTCCTCAGCCGTCTGAGGCACACTTGGCCCCGCTTGAGCCCCATCCTGAGAATCACCCCCAACACCCTCTTCAGCCCNCGGTCTGTACATTGAACAAGCACAAGCATCTACCTAAATGTAACGCAGAGGTCTACCTACAGGATCACATGCTACTACACAGGTGTCACGCTTCAGCGGCCAGCTGCTCTAGGGCTGGTCGGTCTGAAACGGCTGGGACTACCAAGATCATCTGCCTTCTGCCTAAACTTGCCCAGCATGTGCAGGTATTTCCGCCAAATGCATATGAGCATATGCTGGCTCTGGACTTTCAGCACGTGCATACTTAGATCTTGTCGTTGTGGCCACAGGTGATTCGCTTTCCAGAAGCTGTGGAAGTGGCACTGGAGGAGCTGATGCCAAACAGGCTCACAGACTACCTGTACGACTTGTCAGACAAGTTCAACAGCTTCTACACTGAATGCAAGGTAGGTTGCCACTTGTACTATGGGCGCATTGCAAGCTGTCGTTCTATGCTATCATTCATCTTGATGTCAAGCGCAATGTGATGATGTGGACTCACATGTGTGTGCAGGTGGTAGGGGACAAACAGCAGAATTCACGATTGCTTCTTTGTGAGGCCACAGCAGTGGTGATGAGACAATGCTTTGAGCTGCTGGGTATCACGCCCATGTACAAGATCTAGAGTAGCTGAAGTGCTAGCTTGTGTGTGACAGGTGAATGAGTGCATGGCAAGTCATCAAGTGAACAAATGAATCAGTCTGAGCTCTAAGATCTATTGCNAGCAGCTGACTGTACAGGGTATGGTACCTATGTAGCCTAATCTCAGTGGCACAACTTCATTCTTCAGTACCCGCAAAGCATTTGTCCCTCGGTCCATGATGTCCAGCTTGGTCAACACACCTGCATCATCTCAAAATGAGAACCTGGCACACCTTTTCCCCGAACAAGTGCATTGTGCATTCCTGTACCTGAAGATCAAGGTCGGTACATTGCAGTAAGAAGCGACATTGTGAGGTAACAATTTGATGTAGACGGTTGCAGCAGTCAGCTGTCAAGCAGTGTTGCACGCTGCATCGAGCTGTACATGACAGAGTTCTTGGGGTGATCAAAGTCAGCCATGAGGCATTGACAGAACAAGGTTCCNAGTGGGTCCCCCTATGAGGCAGCCCAGAAGCACAGGCGCTTCCAGATCTATGTCCACTCCAAGATGCTTGTAGCCGATGATGAGGTCAGCCTCATCATGTGGTTGACCTGGCGCAAGATCCTGCTGATATAACCTACATACTCATAATATATAACTAAAATGTAACACCTATTGCTGTGGCTTGTGTGACAGCAGTCATGAAGTTGCCATGTTGGTCAGCAAACAGCTTGTGATGCAGCCTTGTGCAGCGACAGCAGAGAGTGAATATAAATGCAAGCTACTGTGCTGCAGCAACCCTGCTAGGGAATTCCTCATCATGTGCAAGCCACCACATCAGAGCGANTTGTATTGTCCTGCAGGTCAGCAAGACACCCATAGCTGTGTGATGCATGATTTTGCGAGGTTGTTACAGCATTGACAGCATGATCAGGAAGGCCTCTGCTTCAGTGAGCATTGCATCGCATGCAAAGTGCATTGCTGGCATCAGAGCCATGACAGCGTGAATGCTGCATCTGATGTAGTTGTACATCCCAGAAATAACATTGCGTGAGGACACGATATGTATCTGGACATTTTCTGCTATACTTTCACCCTCATCAATAGAATGGTAGCGTCACAGCCGTGTGTTACAGGGTGCATTGCGATGTCAGTTCAGCAAGCAGAAGCAACAGACATACAACCAAATGTATGCATGTGTAGCGCTATGGCAATGTAGAATGCTTATGTGCCAGAACATCGTTTTACTATCATGTGCCTTGGATGTTAGGCACGCTCATGTCTGCTCTCATGCACAAATAAAGCAGCACTTAATTATTTGTGACAGAAAAAAGCGCTGATCTGCAATGACCATGTGTAAAGAACTCAAATGCACTTACCCGCTTGAGCTTGACCACAAACTCTGCAATCATAGCTCCAAAGGCCAAGGTGGATGCTGTCCATGTCACTGCTATGATGTACTGCAAGCACTCACAGCGGACTGGTCAGCATGTTGCATTCAAGACAAACCAGGCTTGTGTCTGCTCACATGTTATGACATTATCATCAGCAACCTTACACTGTGGCTGGAGTATAGATATCTGGCGTGAATGGCAATGCAGCCCAGCAGGGGTTAGTGCAATGCTGCCACAGTACGATTGTGCAGTCACAACCACCACAAATCTACAGTGCAGAGGAAAGGACGGGCAGCAACACACCTTGGTTTCACCAGATGTAATAGTTTCCAAACGGAGGATGACATCCTGCCTCACCTCCATGTGCTGCCCAGCACTTCCGCTACCCAGGTCACCTGCCATGTGCATGCAACTTTTGGTACATTTTACGGGAAGTGTTGTGCTGCCGTGAGTGAATGATGGGCCTTGGTACAACAGTGTCACAATGTTGCACTCTGTGCGAGCATAAGCATCTCAGGCGCAAGACTGCAAGCATGCACACATTGCAAACACTGCCACTGCACTCAAGTCATACCAGATCATGTAAGTGTAGGTTGCCTATGCAGCAGCATAGCCGGACTGAGTTGAAGCAGCTTAGTAAGCAGCTGTCGTCACTTACAAGACGGACATGTGAGGTTGCCATTGGAGGACGATGCGGCAGTGCTATCAGCTGCTGCACGCGAGGAACTGTCCAGCCCGTGACGCGCAGCAACTTGCTGCTGCGGACTGATGCGCTCAACAGACCTTGACCCGCCGACNTCATCAGCAGTGTACTCGTGTCAATTTTATGTCCTTATATAAGATACGACTTTTCCATATTTCATGAATTAGTGATCGGATAACTACCTGCACCATATTTATGCNTGTGACTCATGGCAGGACTGACACTCATGACAGGACAATGATTTACGACAGGACTGTGACAAGGCTATTGAGAGGGATGCCAAAGAGTTTGCTGCATGGTTCAACAAAGGCAATGCTCAGGCCCGCCTTGAGGACTATGCTGGGGCGCTGGAAAGCTACCGGAAAGCGGCAGACTTGGCACCTGGAATCGCAGGATACAGGTGCTGACTGTGACATGAACCCTGAGCCCTACAACATACTCCCTATGGGTTTCATTGCAAAATGCCACTTGGGGTTTCATGTACACCTCACTTAGGTTTTACATTCTGTCCAACACATGCTCTGGCACAGTATAGCAGAACTTAGTGTCTGTAGTGATAGTGCTCCAGCAACACATAGGACTTGACTGTACATCACTGAGCATAGCTGTCTTGAATGAATGACGTTGCGACACAGTGCATTTGAATTCAAGGGTGCTGCACAATGCAGTGTTTAGCATGTTCAGACAATGCTTCTTGGCCCGAGCATCTCAACAAACTGTACAAGCAGAGACTGGTGCTTGAATAATGAGCTGAAACTGGCAATCAGCAGGCAACCCGCTGATCTGCTAGCCTTCTTGTCACACATGGCACAAGTGACCAGTCTTGTTGACTGGCTGAAACCTGTGATTGTCTTCTTCTTCCTGACTGCTTACCCTGATGCCATACATTGCAACTTGTATTGCTACAGGCTTAGACAGGCAGAGCTGATGTTCCAGGAGGGAAAAGTCACCGATGCCGACAGATTGATGCGCACTGTGGTTCGCAAGAATCCTAGCTATGCAGGTCAGCCCTCTGGAATAGCCCTCTNCTCATGCAAATGGCTGCCAGCCCCAACACACGCCTATTTGACAATGTGTCAACACAGTCTGTCCAGACTACACAGACATGCTGGCTCCACGAAGCAGCCTAATAAGCATGTGTCTACAGCACCTCAAGAAACTGCTCAAGCCCTTGTCCTACTTCCCATATGGCTATACCCATTCCATGCTTCTCAGCCAACTCACAACGCTTTGCAAAAGACCTCCCAGTTGGGTAATACACTCTGTGCAAGCCTTCCTCATTACGATACTCGAAAGCATGCTCTTTGTTGTGTGGCTCCCATTTGATGGTTGGCTTATATGCTTCAAGCAACTTCAGATACTCATGCCCTACAATTGCACTGCCACCTTGCGGAATTGTGTAGTCATTGCCATAGAAGTTGACTCCCAGCAAGAGACTACTTGCTTCGCTGTCATGCCTGCAATGCATGGACATGTTTGGTTAGAGCGATAAAGTCAAGGCGACAAAGGACACAAATCACAGGGTTGCTGTACAAGCAGATCTTAGCTCCACTGAAGTGATCGAGGCAGAATCCATTGAGGCATGGACTCTGCAGGCAACATATGCCCAGGGAGGCGTAATGTATCAAGAGGACATCGATGGAAAGGGCAGGAGGCTCTATGCCAACATTGACAGGGATAAACTGGCTGACTGATGCACATTGCCTCAAGCTGCAGGTGCACAGGAAGATGGTGAAAGAGGCAGGGCTGACATGGGTGCATAGTCACGCATCTCTATGACACATCTGGCTGAGTAGCAAGTAGTCTGCTGCTGCCTTCTCTGCTCTTCAGATCAACTATGTTACAGTTGTCTGTCTTCTTGAGCTCCCAAGAAACCAGATAAAACAGCTTACAATCCAGCTGACACAGCAGCATGGTTTAGCCATGTCGCGTAGCAAACTTACGTCGCAATGATGTCCAGACCATCATCACACAATGCGACAAGAGAGGCGTGAGCAGCAACAGAAGGAAAACAGTAGAAGAGCACTAAGCACAACTGTAGCTGGTGTACCTGTGTGACGTAGCAGGGAGAGCAGCTTGGACATTAGCTTTCAGCCATGGCCAAGGTGCATTGGGGCCTGGCTTGTGGGGGTTGGATGCATCATATGTCATCAGGGAGAAGTAATCTACAGAATGCAGCAGCTCCCGGAAATCTGCATATGCAAACTGTGGACCTTGACCTGATGCCTTGAAGGGCGGCACTGCCAGTATCAGCTCCTGCAGGGCACAGAGCAGGGCATAGGGCAGGGCACAGGGCCATGGCAGGGCAGGACTACTTACTTGACACTGGAGACAGAAGGCATGGCATGCAGCTTCCTCACAACCTCTGGGGTGTTGAGCATGGAGCGGCCCNTGTGTGCAGTGCCAGCATGCTGTCAGCAATGAATAACATACACGTAGCAGCCCATGGCTGCATTCTAAGCTGTATGTGTCCCCCTTTACTCATGTGTGGGTGCTTGTGCGCGGCAGTAATGTGTTTCCGTGAGTGTCAAGGCACTGCTTGGTGTACAGCACCATTGTCTTGATCATTGGGTGCAACTCATGAACACAAACAAGTGCAGCTAAAATCTCCAATCTGCGCTGCAGAGGGGTTGGAATGGAAGCGGGATGTGCAATCCAGAATTAGCTGCAGTGCTGCAAGTGTGGACTCCCTGCTTCAGCCCAAGCAACCCCTCCTGGCAGCGCTGCGCTACCTAGCCTTGTTGCACAAGGGACGGTATATTGATGCCAGCAGTATCCTTGCAATGAAGCGGTCACGTCGCAGAGGCGAAACAGATGAGCTCAAGGAGTATCGGCCTCACATTCTGGCTATGTTCCAGGTGTAGACTGTCTGCGGCCATCACATGCAGTGCTTCATGTGGTAGAAGTTATTTGGCTGACATGTATGTTGAAGTCAGAAAGATGTTTGCTAAAATTGCATCACTCAACATTGGTGTGACATCGACACCAGCAATGGCAAAGATGACTCTTCATTGTGCTGCATCTGCGCAAGCAAATTGCGTGTGCAGTGCTTGTGCGCAGCATCTTGGCCTGAGACACATACAACCTTGTGCGCACTACTGGCTGCTAACGCAGTCATGATGTGATCACCAATCAAGGTCAGGCCTGACTTGTCAGCCCTGCAAGTTGCATCGCCCATTGCACTGGTTGAACACATTCTGGTGGCCTCGCACAGCTGCATTTGATTTTCAGTTGTCATTTCTGGTTGACTAACTTTTGGGGTGTTGGTGTCGGCTTTGATGANTGCCTCTGTGGCTGCTGCTTGCTTCTGCTTCTTCCTAAGCATTGCAGAAGCTTTTTGGCAGGGACTCAACACATGATCAATGCTGCAACATGCATCATCAGCAGAACTATTGCCACTGAGTGAGTGTGAGCCATACCAGTGGCGATACACCCATGTGTTTGATTTTGGACTCCTGTACACCAGGCTTTTGGTGGACGTGTGACATGCTGTTGATGTAAAGCTTTGCCTGTATGCACTGCTTGATATTGACATGCAACTTCAGATGTTTTGAGATGTGCCCCATGCAGCAAATTGCTGACTTGCCTGACTCATTCCTGAATGCATTCACAGCAGCACTGCCCCAATGTGACAAAACCCCGTTTGCGGTGCCTAGACAGCAGCTGTGGATCACACCTGGCAGCGACCCAACCCTTACGTAGCTCTGGGAGTTCGCTTGGCTGGACATGCCTGTACTGGCAAGCATCACCCTTTGTGCATCTGCCACCATTGATCCATTGCTTACACAATGCTGTCAAAGCGCTGGAATCCCGGCNCTCTGCAAACACCACAGCTCGCTGGCGCTTCTTTCCTGCATTCTGAGCGTGCGGGTTGCCTGCCTCTGTNGTGCAAATCAACAGGTACGCTGCAACCACATGCTACTGGGCCCCCACGCACAGACAGAAATCAGTTACGTGCAGCACTTTGCATACCAGCTGCTGCGCAGTAAGCTTGGACGCGGCTCTGTCAGGAGCGTTGCACCCGCAGTGCCGAGTAGTGCATGATCAGTCGTAGCAGCTTGGTATTGGTGTCAAACAACCTGGCATGTGACTGTAATCGCAAGCATAAGCTGACACAGACAAGAGAAGTAATGCAGACTCGCTTGTTGCCAGCAAGAGTACGGTGTATAATGATGTCCAGAGCCACAAAACACCAAATGCACTTACAGGCTTTGCATTTTGCTGTGAAAAGGACAATACTTGTCAGCTCATTACATGCAGAGTCANCAGATGAGGATGTAGCCCAGCTCTGCAGTGAGCACATTGTACATGCCGGCCCAGGGGTTCGAATCAGACCGATGCCGCCCATGGAGGTATTGCCCCTTGCCCATATTCATGTACCAAAGTTTGCTAACACAGGCTGCCTGTCATCTGCAGGCATCAATGTATATTGGACTTGTTGTATTGACAGTCTCTTGGTAGTCTCTAAACAATGTGATAGCCGTGCAGCTTTCACGACTCCTTGCATCAGAGTTACATGTTGCCCTCGCGTCTTAAGCAAGGATTATGCATGACACAGATGTGCACTTGTCCTGCATCACTTGTCACCTGTCACTCACCTAAAGCATTTGCAATGTGTCTGATGAAGCCATTGCCATGCATGTATACAAGTCGTGCAGCTTCCAGCTAGACCAAGCTAGATCTCAAACGCTTTGCACATGTTGACAACATAGTCACCTCACCAGCAGATTCTGCTGTGCTGCAGATGGTCCAGTGTGGCATTCCACGTCAGCTACATGAAGAAGTGGACGTATGGGACAAAGGTGGCTGGTGGCAGGGCATTGTCTCTGACGTGGGGAAGACCAAGGTGACGGTGCGGGTGGAAAGCAGCGGCGAGTGCGTGTCAGCCGAGCTTCAGGATGTGCGCACCAGCATCTGCTGGGCAGTGCCTCACAGTCAGACACAGACAGAAAGTGAGCATCCTAGCTGTATGGTTGAGTGCATCTGCTGCTGAGACGCTCTGCATCAGTTGCCTGATTGGTCTGTAGCAGTTCTGCTGGGCGCATGNTTATCACTTGGGCAGGTACCTGTAGCTGTGGCAGTCTTATGCCATTCTGCCTGTAAGCTAGTACAATCGTGGTAATGCAAGGTACCCACTGCAGCTCCCAGTCACCAGCAGTATGTTGACAAGCTACATGTTGGCTCAGTGTGAACTCAGGGGTGTGCAGCTTGGACCTTGCGCGAGCTGCTTGTTGCACTTCAGATGTTGTGGTACCACATGGTGTAAGTCAGGTTCCCAATGCCCATAAGCTGATGTTGCAGCTGCACAAGTATATGCCGTTGCTTTAGAATCAGCTTTGAAGTGAGCTGTGTCGTTTTGTGGCGCAGCTTGATTAGGGTGTAACAGCTGACAATAGGGTCTCACACCAACCAGTCTCTTCTATTGCAACATGTTGCATCTATGCTGCATGTGCTTGGTTGCAGGCAGACAGCACAGCTCTACATTGAAGACAATGACTTTGCTGTGTGTCTGAGAGCAAACATCACAACACATCATCACATCAGTTTGCCTGTGTATGCTCAAACGTAAATCAGCGCATGTTAGCAGGAAACATGCATGTCTCTTGTTGCTTCACCGCTTACACTGCTGTATTCTNGACTACATGGTGTGCAGGTGAGATTGGAGCATGCTGCAGCTTACATGGCCACTGGTAGGTAATGTAAAGATGCTGATGACAACTACTGGTCATCATGCAAGACTCAAATGTCCTCTTCACCCCCCACCTGTTGTGTGTCTGTGTGCCTTCAGGCATCTGCTGTTGCAGGTGAGCAGTGAGGGGATGCATTGAGACGCCTGTGGCCCACACGCATGCACCATAAGGTACAGTTCGAGATCCGTCTTTGCCCTTCAGTGTCAGCTCATCAGCATTGATAGACTCCACCTTTGTGTTGATCAGCAGTTCTACCCCATTCCTGTCAACAGCTGCAAATCTCAGCGGGATGCAGCATGGTGTGACTGCACCATATGGATAATATGACCATGCAGCAGTATGTACGGCCATGAGCACAGTGCTGCATGCACGTAGACACAGGGCTGTACGTGACAGCCTGTTGTGCTTGACATCAGACATAGATGACGAGGCATGTTACTGGTTCCAGTACACCCTTGCAACTGACCCCTTGCTGACATGCTTAGCCGTCCACACAGCCAAGTATGCACATGACTTGCAGCTTGAGGCGCAATGCAGCTTTGCCTTAGCACTGCTGATTGCGGTGCATGAGACCCATCAGAAATGCACTATTGCCTGACAGTGCAGTGCCAACTGTTTACAAAGCATGACCTCTACTGTCACAACTGCAGGCAAGCCTCTTGCTATGACTACAGCGAGCAAAGCAATTTTACTTGGTGAATCTTGCCTGCTGAAGAGCTGTGAAGTATAGTCTGAGATCTTGCGGTCATATGTGCTGAGCACATGGTCCTGCAGCTCCACCAGGCAGACCTTGGCATCCTTCCAGATGTCAGGGTAGAAGCGACGCAGGTCANTCGTCAGCTGCAGCTGCTGCTGCTGTGGCGTTGCTGGCTGCAGCACGCTTGTTGGTTTTGACTGAGGCTGCAGGTGTGGCCTCTTCTTCATCAGATGACTCCTCCTCTGATGAGGACTCCTCAGCCTTGGCTGCCACCTTTTTGCTAGGTGTCTGCAACACACGCTGCAGCATGATCAACATTGAAGACTAACTTGGCTTGCTGCTACACATCACTGCTGTCGTTTCATACAAGAGCTAGGACACTAATGCCAATAACAGGTAAAACCTGCAGGCTCTACATCATCATGCCTGTGCATCACATGTGGGAGAAAGCAATTGGCACCCATGACAAGCCCCACTGGATCCGCCTGCCCTCGCGCATCCCTGTAGGTATGCACCTCCTCCATTACCAGGCTGCACTGAAAAGCATGCATGTCTTTCACAAATAGCAGTCGAGCAGCTGCATTGTACGGCACATCTGTACCCAATGTTCACCTGGCGCAGCATCTCTGCTACAGCCTCTCACAAGAAGAAGGCAGTGCTTTTCTGTAAACACAAACATGGATTGCTGATCATTCCACTGCACTGTACTGCAAACATACTGCAAGTCTTGCAGTTGCCGATGCATGTTACAGCTGTGTCGACGCATGGAAATGCCTGTGACACTGACTGCAGGGGCTGTTGTACTGCTGATTGCCCTGGCCTTCCCTTTTTTTGGAGTTATCAATTCCTTCCTCGGTGCCGGAACAACTACTCTGGAGACGTACATCATTCCTGCTATAGCATACAACTGGGTATACCGCCATGAGGCTGCCCAGACAGCTTGTGCCAGCCCGCCCTTCTGGTAGGATTGCTGCAAGGCATGTTTGTCAAATAGTACTGTTTGTCAGGATACACAGTTACTAGACACAGGCATGTGTTCTGTAGTGTGAGTGGCAATCAAATTGCAACAGTGATGCCACTTGCAGAGACATGTCAAGGGCAGTTTTGCAACATGTTATGCACCAACCCTCTGCAAAAGTTTGAGGATGCACCCCAGCCACTCTACCATGCATGTTGGCTACTGGCAGTCATATGTTGTTGATGTCCTGCCTGTCAAACAAAAGCACATGATCTTGCTGTCAATGCCTCCCTGTTACTGATGCTGCTACTTGCACATATGCAATGCGCGTATGCTCTCAATCAGGTCTGCATTGCAATCCTGTACAGCAATGACAATGTCATAACCTCCCTGTGCCTCAGCACACCTTCTGCCATAAGCCCCCTNCAGTATACATTGTGCATGCAGGAACTGTGATTGCAGCAGGAGCCAGCCTATATTTGTCGCCGGATGTGGTAGCCTTCAGGGCACGTTGCAGCAGCCCTTCTGGCAAGCAGGGCCTGCAGGTGCAAGGGCCCTATAGCCCAAACTTGGGTGGCGGGTTCAGCATACAGCTGACAGACGCTAGTGGCAGCACTTTAGACAGCTCCAGTGGCTGACTTTGCTCTCTGAAGCAAAGCAAGGTGATAGGAAGGCTGTATTGCAGTTGCAATCCCCTCATGTCAATGTTTTTTTCCTGAGCCCCTTGCAGACCGGGCTCAGCGTTCATGTACCCTTTGGATGTAGGCAGGGTATTTCCATCATCACATTGGACGATGGAAATGACACTGCCCACATCCAAAGGATATATGTAGGCTGATCCATTCTGCAAGGGCCTGGATCAGGAGGCCGCTTGAAGGGCACAGCTCATCTTGTTGATGCCCAATCAGTGTCAAAAGCGGCGCTGCTGGGTGGCTGGCAACGCAAAGGCATCATTTGATGACTTCTGTCACTGAATTTGGCGGGCATAATCTGCACACACTTGCGGATGCAATGTGTTCAGTCATTCAGCAGACCAATCAGCTTGTGGTATTACGTGAATACCAGCAGCATTGTGCCACATCGCTATGGTCTCTGTCACAAGTCAGACCTGCTGCTTCCTAGAGGATGGTGGGGCAGATATTGCATATGTCTGGTTGCACACTGGGTTCATCCCTCTGCTTTAGCAACACAGCGCAAATGCGGAAATCGTGCACGTGAGCCTGGTCACAAAGCTGTTCGTACTGAAGTAAATAGTGAGCATCACAGGACCTGATGCGCTTGTACTGCAACTGACACCATACCCAAAGCATNAGCATCAGCCCAGCATTGTGCTTAGCACCGCACCTGCATTGTATTTAGTGTCATGCAATTCTAGGCTATCTGCGGCAATCTGCAGGTCCCACCAACTTTGGCCCAACAGCTGAAGCAGGCACACCCTGGCTGCAACTTGCTCTCTACACCGCCATGCAGCAGGGGCCTCTCACTGTGGTCCTGGTCTGTGGCCAAAGGCTCTGGCGGCTACCCCCCCAGCTAGCCTGCTGCACCCATGCCTTGGTGTGGCCCTGGGACCTGGAGTCTGTCAGGGCACAGACAAGCCCTGTGCTGCTGGAAGGGGCCTTCCTGCTGTTCAGCCTGAACGAGTACCTCAGCCGGACCGCTGTCATGGTGCAGCCCCTGAATTTGGCTGAGGGCGCTGAGATGAGTAATCTGCGGGCTGTGCAGATTCCCTTGCCGCCAGCTGGCAAGGGCCAACAGCTTGAAGGTGAGCTGCACAGCCACATGTGGACACTTTTTGTTTTACTGCACCTGAGCAGTGTACCCCACCAGTGTTGCAGTGCCACTGATGATGCCATGGTGAAGATGTGCACAGCGACACTGCGGCTGGAAGCAGCACAGCTGCGGCTGCTTGTGTGAGGCGTTAACCATACAGCAAGCAGCAGCATCAAGATGCCGAGCAATGACATGATGAGTCCGTCTGAGTGACATCCATTGTGCCATTTGCCAGGAGTAAATGGCATAATGCAGGATCTTCCATATGAAACCAGCAGCTNCTGAGGACCGTGACCAGCCTGCTTGCAGCTCTGCTCGTTGGTCTGCCGCACTTGACAAGGGCGGAGCTTCGTGCTGCATGTGGGGATGTACTCACATTGATATGTGGCACAAATGATGAAGCCGCTTGCCAGCTGCTTCAAGACAAGCTCAGGTCATCCATCACCTGACTGCTGCATTTGTTGTACTTTTCAGCATTCATGTGCCTTCAAAGATAAAAACATTTTGCAAACCAGCGATGCGGTGATGCGCAATGCTAACAGCAAGGGTTTAGGTGCAACAACACTGACAGGCTGCCAAAATCCACATGACACCATGTTCGAGTTGCGTTGTGTGCGCAGTCGGTCAAGGGGGTTTGGCTTTATAGAGTACCGTGACCCTCGGGATGCTGATGATGCCATGTACAAGATGGATGGCAGCAACATCGGAGGGCGAGACATTACAGTGCGTCCAACATAGCACCCAGACTGTGCATGCCTCTTCATGTGCCAGTTGCACAACACTGCTCATGCGCTGATACTATGTGTAAACTGCAGTCNTTGCACCTGGTCAGCAAGATGCAGCTGCAGGTCAGAGCATCATCCTGCACCATCAGGAGCCAGCCAGCAACAGCGGGGACCTTGCTCCTGGTAACAATCAAGTAAGACCACTGTTTACACCACACAAAAGGTCAGCCTTGTAGGGCTGCAGCTTGAAGGCCCAGAAGCAGCAGTGGTGCCAGTGCTAGTGCCAGCATGTGCAGGAGCACCATGAGCGCCAGCGTCAGGCGTCCTGTTGAAGTGAGTGCCAGTAGCTAATGCTCAAGATGCTCTTGCATAAGCTGGCCCCAACAATGGCGTGTTGCCGCTTGTAAGCATGTGCCTCTAGGCAATGAGCTTACAGCAGTAGAGCACTGCAGCGGCTTCTTGCCCTGCTGCATGCAAAACAAGCACTAGCATGTTGCAGCTTGTTACAGTCATTGTGGTGTGCAGAAATGCTACTGTGTGAATACGACATTTTGTGATTAAGCGGCTCAGTTGAGTCTCAGAAGGAACAATCTGCCAGACTGCATTGTTGTGACCCATGTTTAGGGATTGCTTCTGGCAGGAAATCTGCCTCAGGCGTGCCAAGGGCACTCCCTGAAGATGACCTGTCATTTGTTTGAAACCGCAGCTCACCGTGGCGTGCCAGGAGCAGCCTTGCAAGATAACCTGTCATCTGCGCTGTATATTGGCAGCTGCAGCGTCATCAGGGCTGCCACCAAAAGCCGCTGCTGCAGGCGTGCCCATATGAGAGCTTGGAACCCTTGCAGCACTGCTCAGTCCCCATGGAAGCCCTGTCACATTCTCCAGGGCTGCACGACACAGGCACACCCACAGTTGGGGGGGTGCTAGCTTCATGCAATTCTGGAGAATGTGACAATGGGGCATTGAAGAACATCCAAGGGCATCCAAGGGTACTCCAGCAATGGCGCCATCATTGCCTTCATGGCCATCTTCAGGTGATGCAGGAAGCACCTGCAATGCATCCAGCATTGGGGAACCAGCATTGTATGCATTGATGTCAGATTGTAGGCGGGAACAGCTCAAATCAAGGCTGACTAGAGGGCCCACTTATTCTGCGAGGGATGAGCTGCAGTGGTCNTGAGCAGGATAGTGCAGCTGAGCAGTCAGCTGCTAGCACCGGACGTCACTCGCATGCAGTAGCAGCAGCAAATGCAGATGCTTCTGCAGCACAGCAGCCGCCTCCTGAAGGGCCAACAGCATCAGTGTCAACTCAGCATCTCCAGTCAGCTCTTAATGGCAGTAATGCTGGCAATGGCCGACCAGTCATCCGCATAGTTCAGGATTGTGGACCACCTGTGCCCACCGCAGAGGATCCTCTGCTGTTCCACACTGGCGTCAAGGATGCCATTGCCTTGGTGCTGCGCAACAGTGCTGACTTCACATCAGAGCATGGCAGCATTCACAGCACAACCTCCCCCTCTGACAGGGATGGCGCAGACACAGTCACAATCAGGCTGTGCCCAAACAGAAGCCTGAGGCCCATGGAGTCAAGCAGAATCCGCCTGAACTCATGCGTTGTGCAAGGCAATGTGAAGAGGCTGCACTTTCCTGTTGGGTTTGACCACGGCACCTGGTCTGCTGCCAAGACACTTGAAGCTCAGGCGTTGTACAAGCTGCTGGAGCAATTACATGAGCTGTTTCTGCCTGGAGTGGCTGCAGTCAACTTGTATTATGATGCTGATGACGGGATCATTGCTTTCAACCAGGACAATAAGTTGTGGTACAATGCACATGCGGATGAGGCGTATAGGCATGTTGCCAAAAACCTCAGGTATTTCCATTGGTATCTCACTATATGCCATGAGCTGGCACACAATTTNTTGTACACAGCAGCTCATACCATGCTGCAGCATGATCTTGCAGAGTGGGGTCCTTGACAGAGTATCTTTCCGCTTCTTGCAGCAGATGCACAATCTGCGGCATCTGCAACATCAGGATATGGAAATCTAAAACAGATTTCCTTGCGCCACAGATGTGAGACCTTCTAGGACAGAGCTGTGAAAAGATGAAACCATCTGCATGACAGTCCTGTCAGCTCAATCAGCCACGCACAATGCTGACATGATGTCAGGTGTTGCCCATATGTTTGCTTATGCTTTGCTGCACCTTGCCACAGGTACAGTGTTGGCTGCTGAACTGAAGACAGAGGGAGTTGCAGGCTATAGTGCCAGTGAAGCAGTGCAGGTCACAAAGGCGTTGCGGCAGAAGGGGGTATATGCCAGGCCGTTAGGCAACGTTGTGTACCTCATGGTGACTCCAACCACAGCTAAAGATACATGCACACGTTTGCTTGAACTCTTGGTGCAGACACTTCAATAGATCGAGCAAGCCACAATGAATGAGATTTTCACAATGCGTTTGAAGCTTGGTACTGTTTGTGCTGGCGTGCAGTGGCAGTCGACGCATCCTGACACCTTCAGCGTGCCAGGCTGGATCTTTGTCCGTGCTTTTAAGTATCACGGGTGTCACAGCATTTATCAACACAGCATGCTGGAGCATGGCAGTTTGAAAGTCCATGTTGATCATCACACTTGTCCTCCTGCAGTGCACACTAGATGTTTTTGGCGCACATCTCAGGAACAGAGCCTCGCAGAAATGTCATGCATACGCTCGACATGCAGCAGCTACTTTCAAGGCATGCGCCTTTTGACCTCTCCTTCCCTTTTAACGGCATTGACTGGAAAACGAAGGACAAACTTCACCGATCATAGGACCTCACCAGATCTCTCTCTCTCTCTCTCTAACAAAGCGAAAAAAGCAGCATGTTGCAAGGCATTGTAATGCAATGCAGCGCAACGCACTAGATGGGGCAATGGTTACACGAGGCTGAGCTGTAAGCTGCGGCTGAGATTGTATAAGCTATGAGCATCTGAGGATTGAGAACTGGATAGGTCATGCTGACAAGCTGTGCTGCCGGCCACGAGTTCAAGCAAAAAGCAATCTGGCTGGAAGCAAGAAGGATGACCCAGTGCTTATACCTATAGCAGCAGACGTGGACGCCCTTAGGATGTGTGTATCTCCTTCGATGGCCAAAGAGCAACAACCGCCGTCAGGCACAAGCAGTATTCCTCCACTCAAGCACAAGCAGCTGAACTCGTGGCCGGCGTGCTGGAAGCAGTGTTCTTGAACGAGTGTGTCCGGGAAAGCTTCGAGCGCTATGAGCGCTGCTACGGACCGGCTGTAGATATGACACCTATGCTAAGCCACACAGAAACGTCGCCAGCAAACGGGGAAGACCCCTCAGTGACCCGCCCCAGGGCGGTTGCAGAAGACTGCCACAATGACACTCAGTGCATCAGATAAAGCAGGCAGAGCAGCCGTTTACGTAGTCTCAAAACCCATCCTGCACTCGCTTCGCCCTAACCTACGGGAGAAGACAGCATATAGCTCTTGAAACTGTTCTTCTCTCATCAGAAAGTGAGTGTAGGCTATACTGCCTCACGGTCGACCTTCATCCGCTTGCTAGGCCTGCTCGTAGTTCTGGCAAACTCATGTGGCCCGCCTGCTTTCGATGTTTTCCAGGCAGCAACCCTGCATATGGAAGCCAGGCCAAACGGCCGGAAAGAAGCCATTGAGTTTGTCTGGAGGCAACCAGACGCAGCCTTTACACTTTCAGAGAAACAAAGCATCACTGCTGCTCTTGCAAAAGACACGGATGAAACGGCTAGTTTGTACTTCCTTGCTCCTCTCTCAGAGCAATGGGTAGGCATTCTCAAGGGGTTGCTTGAACCGACAGGTAGTTTCCAATGCGCAGCAATGCATCTTCACAGGCCCTTTGAGAGTGTTGGCCGCCGTCTCCCAGCCTTATGTGACTCAAGGAGTTGCTGTGGACCAGTGCTGGCATTGTCAGAAACACCGCCAGCATGCAAAAGTCCCTTACACGCATTGGCGAGCTCTGCCAAGAGGTCAAAGCCATGGCCAAGGCTTCAGGCATCAGCACAGACATGCTGGAGTTGCAGAATCTGTCAACGGTTGGGGAACTGATCATGACCAGTGCTCTGCAAAGGAAGGAAAGTAGGGGTCTGCACTACTGCACAGATTATCCCTTCATTGCTCAGGATCAATGCCATCCCACTGTGATCAAGCGGCGCTCCAAGAGGCCTGGTGACATGAGCAAGCTGGTCCCCCGTCAGCAGGGAGTGCAGTCTAGATCTGTGTTCAGGGCAAAGCTTCCAGCATCTGCTAATGATGTTGGCACACGCAAGGCCCGAGAGTTGGCTACCATGAGATCTCTCAGAGAAGAGTAGCAGCACTGCCAAGTATAGACTGCAATGGCAACGCAGTGTGTATAGTAGCCAGTATGTGTCACAGAACTATGATGTCTCAGAACTATGATTTTGAGCATCAGATTCCTAATGCACTGTTGTTAATTCATGGATACTGCAGTTAATGTACAAGTTGAAACAATCTTGTTGTTGGACGGCCTGCTGTGCATGTACTTTGGATATCACTTCGCATGCAACTGTTACATAAGGCATATAGCTCTGAAAGCCAATTGTATCTTCTAGCAAACTGTGGGGGACTGCCGGTGTGTATAGAATTTGTGATACAAACACCTACCGGTGTCTACATGCTTCCATACCAAGGTTTCGATGCAGAAATCTGCAGAGATTCACCTGCGGAAGCCGCCCTGCAGTAGATGTGAAGCCCTAACGCATTGACTCAGGCTGACTCGACGAGTTGACTCGGAGATGCTTGCTAGGTCAGCAGTTCTGATCTCAATATAGTTTGAACGCACAAGTCGCTTGATCTTGTAATCGCACCGCACCGCAGACAACCCAAATTCACCGCGTCCTATTGCGACACCAGTGTCACAGCTTCAGANTTTGCTATACAGGTGCGATGTGCTGGCTGTGTGTGGCTATTGTCACTCATCAGCTACACGGGAAAGCATCCCAAGCTAGTGCCTCTGCTGCCAGAAATACAGGAGGCTTTCAGCCATTTGCTGGGTGACCAGAACGAGCTGACTCCAAACCCTCATAAACGAGCGTGTCAGCCACTGAGCATAACCCGGATCTCTACGTGTTGGCTCGCTGGGGGCAAGACCAAGTCCTTTCTACGGTGGGGCTACCTTTGCGGTCGCGTAAAAGACCAAGATCCCTTCTGAAATCGACTATACCAACCGGAAACCAGCCAGGTTGACCGCGCAGCAAACGTTCGCGAACAGAAACTGAAACTTGACACAAGCGTTGCCAGCACAGTCTACGCCGTACTTCTGAGTGAAGTCTCCGAGCAGATGGCTGAGATGCCAGCGCCGTGCAAGCAAACACGATGCGTGCGTTTGAGAGTATCATGCATCGCAACCTGCAATCAGTACTAATGACGGCAACATAAGCGCTGATCTAGCGGAAGAGGCCTACGCACAGCGCCTGCCACCTGTACATGTGCACGCGTGGCATGCAAGAGTTATGGCTTCGGATCATGATGCATGGTATCGCTGACACAATCGCGAGCAGGGTGTGTGCAAGGGTTGTCGCCATCAACTTTTACTGTGGTGGGTAGTAGTTGTGCGTCGTACTTCAGCAATCCAACAAAGACCTTGCCTGCTGTGGATTATCAAGTGTCACCAGCTGAAAACTCACTACTGATTTCTGTTATATACCTACTGTAAACCTCTACCTCAATATCCAGTGAAATATAAAACCCAAATGTACAAGCCTCAAATACTGCCTATCCCTCAGACCCTGCAGGAGCAAGGAGGATACAAGGCTCGTCCAGGGCTTTTGCTAATATACATGGCCAACTTGGAGCTTATACACAGCCAACTTCAGTACTATATGCGGCGCTGCCAGCTCCTTTGTGGTGACACACCATGCAGTGTTAAAACACCAAGTGAACCAGCACGTCATCAGTGACCAGCACCACGGGTCTCCTTCAGGGCGCCTAGCTGGTCAATCACGCTGCGAGCTGTTGGTCTGTTCTCAGGAACCTCATCAAGGCAGCATGCAATGACATCAGCAACCTCCTGGGGACACTCCTCAGGGACCNATGACCATGATGGTGCAATCTGGCTGTAGGCAGGCGCCAACAAACTGCACAATATTGCGATCATGGCAGCTTTTCAAGATGGCAATTTCCTGCTTGAACACATCCGAGCTGACAGCTCGGCTTGCTATGCTGCTGCGGCTGCGGCCTGTGGAGCTGGAGTTGCCACTACTGCTGTCCGGTTCAGTGAACACTTTTGCAGCTACAACTTGTACTCCAGACTTCATAGCCCGGTACACCTGCACAAGCAAATCAGGCCCACTCAGTGGTGCACAAATCAGACATAAGCAATGCAGACAGGACTGCAAGTGCTGTCCAAGAAGGCAAACATGAACTGCAAGACAATGCATGTGCAAGTCTGTGTTTCCTGCTCAACATGAACCTCAACATCACAGGTTTATACAATACAAACAATGCATGTCCAGAACTGCATTGAGGGTTGTCAGAACTGTTCACTCTTGGTGAAACACAGGACTGCTTTAACAGGTTAATGTGATAGCACACCTTTGCAGATGCTCCAGAGCCTAGCTCCCACAGCCTGCCATCAGGACGCCGGCAGATGGTGATGTCCTCCTGATCGATCTGCCAGTCAGACCAAGGCACGTTCTGGATCCAGTCTGGGTCTGATCTGGGAATGATACCAGCATCATGCACAGCCAGGGCCATGGGGCCATGAAGCAATGGATTGGGCATTGTGTCAGCTGATGATTTGGCGGACAGCTCGCTGAGCTGTGATGCAATGCCGATTGACTTTTGCCTCTTCTTGCCGCATCTGTGCTTCGCACGCTTGATCAGACAGAATATCATTGCGCAGCCGGACAGCACAATGGCTGTTTCCCACCCTCTGTGATGGCGGCTGGAGTGGTGATCATGCACCATGTGGCTGAGCAAGCCTTGCTGAAACTCATGAATATCTGCAAGAATCGAAGGTTGTTTTGTCTGAAAGCATCCTGACCGCATAGCAACTGTGCCGCAGGCATAAACTTTGTATAATGTATGGAAGTTTGGTGTACAACAGACTTGTGAACTCCTCAACTACTGCATTGCATGTCAGGTGGATGCACGCTTGTATACAGTTGATGTGGGTCATCTAAGCATGCTGACAATGCGTGGGACATGAGGGCTTTGCAGCAATGATACAAAAACGCCATATTACAAAGAGGCATCCAAGCAGCCAGACAGTGCACACTGCACCAGATAGCACTTTAGCAAAAATCATCGCTAGATTTGGCATACTTACCATGCTCAAAGGCTGATCCATTGTCTAGTTCATACGCAACCAAGTGGATGTCGCTCAGCTTGATGCCTTTCTCCCTGATTGCATTGCCCAGACGGCCTGATGAGACTATGTCACTGAGCTGTATGTGCACTGCTGCCGGATCGTGCTGAGGTTGAGCCTCATACAAGAACATGAGTGCCGGCTCATGGGAGTTCATGCCTTGCAGCAGCTTTCTGAGAGCAGAGCGATGACTGTGGTGGTGGTGAGAGTGGTGTGGCTGTTCATCAGCAATTGGCAAGCCTGTCTGAAGCACCATGCGCTCAGGCTGTCTATCACTGTGCTGTGCAAGATCCGTTTCAAGCAAGACTCTGCCTGGTTCTGGCAGCTGGCCATTGGGAGAGGTGAAGTTCAGCAGGCCTAAGCTTTCTGCGTCGACCGTGTCGAGCAGTTGTTTGAGGGCTGCTGTCAAATGCTCAGGAAGCTCTTGTTGGTCAGGCAAACAGTCTGGACCTATTAGCTGTAGTAGAAAGAGTAGGTTTCCGTTCAAAGCTGCCTCGTGCTCCCATTTGTGCACACTTAGACTGCTGGCAGCTGCTGGTTCGCTCGGAGAGATAGCTGCAGCATACACTTTGCCTCAGATACACTGGATAAGACATACAATTTGAAGCATGATAACAACGCGCACGTCATTTTTGCGTGCAGCTTGTGCGGGGCCTGCGGACTGGCAACTAGCGTGGAGTACGGGCCTACCTGTTACAGTACATTGGAAGTTGTGTACAGTCGCTGCCAAGAAGCACCAGACTAACCCAAGGGTTGCGGTCTGGTGCCTCATGGCGCTCCTGGCGCCGCAGGCTGGGGCTGGTCTTCTACAGGTGTCTCTGTGACGCCAGTGAACAGTAGGGACGCCAACTCAAGCAGTACTTTCGACTTGTGCGCGGGCAGCTACAGCGAGCTTCAGGTATCTCGGCGCGTCNATAGGGTCAATGTTGTGCTTGTTGCTGATCAGCTCTGCAAAGTTGGGGAGAATTGCAGGCTGTGTTCCCACTGGGCCTGATATGATTTGGAAGTAAGAGCTGTAGGCATTGCTTTGCAGAGTAGTTTTGAGCTTGTCAGCCATTTTCACTTGGCGATGTCGGATTGCTTCGCCAACTTGGCACACGCTGGTTGGACTCACGACCAACTGACCCTCAGACTGACTTTGCAACCCATTTGCAAGACATATGTCTGCCACAGTGCGCAGAAGCTCGTCGTCTGAGGCGGGATGGGATCTGTGTATAGCATCTAAAAGCAAGGCACCAGCTTGCATCATGTAGGCCTGTAGCCAGAAGGTCGCGGATGTGGTAACATGACAGGCCAGCTCAGGAGTACATATGTTTGTTGCTGACGGGGTAGGTGCACAATGACTGTATGCAAGGGACTACCTGCTACATGTGCAGCCGATGTGACGTCAGCACAAGTCACAGACTCACACAAGGGCTGCATCGTGAAAGTCACACAGCTATAAGGCATGCTTGCTCTTAAACCTATGTGTGCTTTGTCAGACGGAATATGGACAATATGCACAAACACACATCTGTCCAGAGAAACCCAGGAGAATGAAGTGCCATCATACACTCACGCTGGAATCACTGTCAAGCACTGTATGGCAGGGCTGGCCCACACAAGTCATGAATGGGCATTTGGACAGCAGGCATGTGAACGTCAGGCCTCAGGGCAACCCACTGCACATGTCATGCACTGACTAATAGACCGACAATGACATACCTGACCTGTGGATGAGGGATGATCCTGTTGGTTCTGAATGTACATTGGAGTGTTTGTGACAATTGCACCTGGGACTTCACCAGAGTGAAACAGATGCGCGTCATATGTACTAATGTTGAGGTGTGCTGTGTCCAGCTTGCATTTTAGGAAGGGCAGCCAGTCATGCGCTTCATCAGCAGCCTTGATGACATCGGCTAGTTGCTGATTGGCGTGTGGCACATAGTACAAGACAATGACCCTGAAATTACGGCGCTGCAGCTCAAGGATCTTATCCTTTAACTGTAAATTTGAAGTGATGAACACAATTAAGTGATAAAGCCCACTTTCATCTTCCATTGNGACTGTGTGCAGTGCTCTGTGTGCAGTGCTCAACAGCCTAAGCAGGTCTGCCTTGATGCCTCTCCTGTGCCCAGCTAAGTATTGCATGTAATGTGGCTTTCTGATGACCACGTGTAAACAATGATCTCACATGTGATTGAGGCTTTTGAGGCAGCCCTGCTGTACATTGAACTGCCACCTTCTGATGCTTTGTAGTGCAGCATGAAGCTGCACATGGTATTACATGCAAGCAAGAGCACGCTGACTGCTAAATTAACTGCACACTTGCAAAATGTCAATACATTGCGCAAAGTCATTGGCTGGTTGAATGCCACTGTACCATAGTAGACGCCGGTGACTGTGGCATTGTTGCCAGTGGTGAGAGCTAGGATTCCTGGAAAGGAGTCGGAGGGTCCTGGAACGTAGGCATTGGGGTACAGCACAACCCCCTTTGCCAGCGCTGCCATGGTGCTGTTAGGTGACAGTGCAACGTAAGCATTCAAGTCTGAGGCATGTAGCCCATCCACGCTGCAGTGCAGCAGTGAAGTCTGTTGCGTCTGCCAGCTCAGAGTCAATGTCAAGACATTGCAACTACATGCTCAACTCTCTGAGGCAANCAGGATGGTGACCAAGCACGCAGCGTAGCTTAGCGCCTTTGTCATCGTCACAGGGAGCCTGACGCTTGCAGGTAGTCACAGCAGTTGCTAGCTGAAGTCAACACTAGGCGCCTCACTGAACCAGGGTCGAGCTGGAGTGTGATTTTATTGCAGGTGCGCCGGTCTGCAGTCTTGACGACCATGGTCAAACATTGAATTGCACCTGAACGCATCTGTAGGAATATTCCAAGAAAGGTTAGCATGCACGTGCCACATATGTTCCTACTACGGCAATTTTCGGTTGCCTTGTTCCCGTATGTCTGACGGTCAACACGTAGTTCTTTTCCTCCAACACCGGTACCGCCTCCACCAGTCACGTTACATGTAAGCAACCAGGTAAGCAAGCTCAGCATGCTTGCTGCGCAGCTGTAAACGACGCAGAAACAATTTCTCAGTCACAACAGAGTCCTCAAACTTCAGCAATGAGGGCGTAGTCAATATAGCCCTTGCTGCAGGAGCTGTTTCTGTCGTGATCTAGAGCTGCATGAAAAGCTGCATGACCGTTGCAATACATGTCGGTGGCATGTCACACTCCATGTTTGGTGCACCAGTCTTGACAGGCTCAGCTTGACCTGGGTGGTACCAGCCAGCAAGTCCCTTGTGAGCCAGCTTGTGTTTGCAGCTTGTGTCTGCAGCTGACGAGTGGAGGCTTGGCATCCACGATGACCATTACCCCCAACCCGGGCAGGATAGAGCACTGACTTTGAAACGAGGCAGTAGGGATTGTTNACCTTACACTGTGCAAAATACTGCAACAACGCTAGCTTGCCGCCCAGCAACGTCAATATCAAGAGGTTGCCCTAAATTTGTCAAGGCAAGACAAGAGTCACACTTTTAACCGCGTGAGTATACAAGGCGAGATGAAAGGGCATTCAAAGGCTTCAAAGCCATTCCGGACTGGCTTGACATAACTTGATACCTTCTGTGCGTAGCAGATGCTCGCGCAGCTTCACATAGCGATACTGCCCAAAAAAAGTTGTGTGAATTCTTGAAGTGCTCTTGCCTTTCAATTGAACATACTACACTGATGTCATGCTGCTGTTCCTAGCTAGTTACACTCAAATGTTTGTGACCTGTAGTAAGCACAGTACCTAGCTGCAAACAAGTCAATCAACAACTACCACAACACTACAGCACCGCAGGATGTGGCTTATACTCAAACTCAGATGTCAGTGCAGAACAAGCCGAAATCACAGTAGAAGTGAACAACACAGAGACAATGGCTATGTGAACATGGCAGTTGGTACAGCTTGTTACAGAAATCACACTCAGTGAGAGTGAAAACAACCCCAATGCATGCATCAGTTTTATCAACACCTGCTGAATCGTCTCACTTGGTGACTTTGCGCTTGCCCGCCCGCCGGCAAGTCTTTTTGGTCTGATGCTCTGATGCAGCTCGACTTTTCTTATCATTTGGCTGGCTGACCAGGACAGCTGCCTTCTCAGGACCACTTGCAGCCACCAAAGAGGCTTTTCCTGCCTGTTTCAAGGTACTGTCTACATGTGTTGGCGCTGCCTGGCCACCTTCTGCCCCAACTGCTTGTGGCTGTGTGGATGGCTGTGGCTGCAGGCTCCCCAGCATGTCAGACACTGCATTGCTCTGCTGCAGCAAAGGGNACACTCCTCCACACCACAGCAGTACACATTAGGCCTGCAGGCAGCTCCTGTGCTGGTTCTTTTCAGTGGGGGGGTGGACTCTACCCTCATTGCTGCCCTGGCCCATGAGCAGACACTAGAACTTGACCATGAAAGAGAGCGTGCTCTGGCTATGCATGTAAGCTGTGAGCTTGATAAGCATTCTTNACATGCATCATGGCTGAGCAGGCAGTGTTGCGCAGGTCGCAATGCAGTGCTGCAGCTTAGCTGCAGGTGTGGCCTGAAGTCTGCTATGCATCTGCGACATCACTACATTGTGAGTACTGCTCTGGCAACAGGAACAGACCATGACCTGCATTTGACGCCTAGCACAGCATCTAGCAGGGCGCTTGCTTGGTACAACTGTGATGCTGATGGCAGTTAGCAAGTGGTTACCTTCAGCCGCTTGGAGTACTCCTTGGCAAGCATGATGTTGAACAGCTTAGCAGCACCATAAGCTTGCATGCCACTACGCTCAAACTGCCTGCCGGTCAGCGCACCCTTCCAATCTGGAGGAGCATATGATTCTGCCATAGACCTGCACGACAAAATCTTCAGGCAAAGCTGGCTGTAAAGCATGTGCATCAGTATGTACTGGCTGCAAACATGTAGGCTTGCGAGCCGCATTTCATTTGCACACAAGAAGTGCGCCTGGCCATTATCACGAAGTGGCACCTGAGCTTGCATTTGTGCCATACATGTTTAATGTTATCCAGCAGCGTGCAAAGTGCCTTATACTGTTGAGGCAGCAGCTTGGCCTCACCCTAGATTGACGATTCTGGACGGTGCGTTCTGCTCCAGATTTTGGAGCAACAAATGCGTCATGTAGAAGGGAGCAAAGTGGTCGATGCCCATCGTGACTTCGAAATCTTCTTCTGTCCTATCGTCAGGTGGAATGAACACCCCTGCATTGTTGACCAGAACGTGCAAAGGCGTCCCGCTATCAAGGAAACGGTTCGAGAAGTCTCTGATTGACCTGTGCAAGGCAAACGGCATGTCTGAGCATCATATGGGGATCGGCAAGGGGTGCTTGGAGCGTTTGATCTATACTTGCACGTAAGGTCTTACTTGAACGACGCCAAGTCAACTTGTGATACTTCGAGCTTGGCCCGCTTGGACGCTGCTTCCTGCTGTATCTTACGCATGGCCTCTTCCCCCTTTGCTTTGGTCTTGACAGCGAAAATGACGTGTGCATCCTGTTTTGCGAGAGCCTTTGCTGTTTCGAAGCCGAGTCCAGAGTTTGCTCCGGTGACTATGAATGTGCGATCAGCGAGAGAAAGTTGCGACACCATACTGGCAAATTCAGGGCAAGAAGACCGCGCAGAGTNAATCAGTTGTACTGTCTGCAAGTGCCATGAAAACTGCAGCTGCTGCAGTTAAAATTGCAGGAATCCCCAGCACATAGCTCAACTACACTGGAGCTCTACATATGGCTTACTACCAATGCTGATGCACAGTGGTATATGCACAGCATGCTGCACAGTCGCTGGAAAGCATGCTTTGCACATACCTGTGCCATTGCCAAAGGGCCTGCTGGTCTCCAATGACATGCAGATCTATAGAATAATCTTGTTGCACATGCTTGCAGCCTGTCATGACTGCCTTTGCATACAAGTTTGAGCACAAGCCAGCTGATCACAAGTTTTTACAAGCACTCTCATTTAGGCATATTCATTGAGTGTTTCAAACAGCCGCTACACGTGTCGCCTGCCTCCAGGTATGTGCCGTGTGTATTACAGAGACAAGCTGCTGGACTCACAGCATTGGCAACTACGCATCTGAATCAACCGTAACATCGAATCTTGTCTGTTGCACCCTTTTGAGCATNGGAGCACCCCTGCAGAGGTCTCAAGGTCAAGCTTCGGAATAAATGTTGATGTGCGCTTGTGTTCTGTAACATCCACACATTGCATCAAGCAGCCAAAGGCATAGGTTCCAATGCCAGCGCAATGAAATGACTAATTACACCACAGTCAACGATCATGGTGCAAGAATGCTCAAACAGTCACCACACATGCCAGCTCTCTGCACAGATTCAGCAGCTGCACAAGAGTGACTGCTTCTACCTCAGAGCGCTCCACAAAGAATCTGCAGGAGGGGCAGCGCTTCCACTTGCCTTCTTTGGCCATTGTGTGGACCTGCATGCCAACTAGCTCTCAGGAAATGCCAGCAGCAATGAGTTCAGATGGCAGGCACGCGCTCTGATGTGAGGCAGACGTGTTGATGTGATGCCGCTTGTCAGAAGACAACACCCTAGACCTGCTGTAGCAGCATTGTACAAGAGCACTGTATATCTGTTGCCAGATCTGTCCTGTCATAATGGTCTGCAGCAGCGCAAGCCTTTGAGGTAGTGCTCCTTGATTGCAATCACAATGACCAGCATCATGCCTCGTATATGTGCAGTGTTAGCTTGACAAACTACAGGTCAAGCTGATACTGCAGATGTACGAGACGCTGGTCATGCTAGTCACTGCAGGGCATTGCAATGGTCTTCAGAGCAATTACATTGACAGTGCATTTCCTCTCAAATGGCTTGAGTCAATGCTCCGCAGGGCACACACAGTCTGATTGTCACATGCTTGTATGCTCAGCAGGGAGAGGTGACAGGAGCCAACCTGCAGGTCAGCATTACTGCTTCTTTCCTCTGCAGGGAGGGCCTGGTAGGCTGCACATTCAAAGCCTGCATGCCAGGCCACCCCACAGCGCATGCAGAAGTCCTGCTGGCAGCTGTGGCACTCCCTCTTGGTGTCCTTGCAGCGAGCAGGAACCCTGCATGGACCATGCAGGAACGAATTTGTGGACACAACAAATAGAGTAGAACACATCAACAGGAAGTGGCTGCTTGCGCCTGACTGGTAGCTGCCAAGCCACATGCCAGAGTGTACAAGACTACAGTATTTTGCAATGGAGATTGCTGCACCACCTGGTACATTGCAAGTCACAAATGACAGGCAACACAAACAGAGTGAGATACAGTTGTACTGGACGTAATATGTATTGACCACATGATGAGCCCTGCACCCACCTGGAAGAGGGGGTTGCGAGTGTTTGTGCTGTGATTAGGCAATGCATTGATGTCTTTGGGCAACAGCTGACTGAGCAATCAGTACTGCCGCAGAACCACCGGTCAGACTGAGGTTGAAACGATGCACCAGGGATGGCTGTCAGTTATAGCATGCAACAGTATGCAACATGGAGCAAATCAAGGATGCACTGCAGACTCAGGTATACGCTAGTCATGTTACAGTGAAGGTGGCAGAACCACCTGTGGGTGTATGATCGGTGCAGAGAAGACCATAGCAGCAAAACAGAGCGCTGCAGTAACACAAGTTAGTGAAGACGCTGTGATTGGATTTTGTCTGTGGTGGAGGAAGAATGCAGGTACACTCACTTGTTGTTGTTCAACTGGTACAGGGCAGAGCAGACTGCATTGGGACAGTAGAAGCGGTCTTTCTCAGGGATGCAGTTGACAGCTGCCATGTCCAGTAATGCTGCATAGTCCCTGGTGTCTCGTTTGGTGATGAAGAGAGGGCGCATGTCCTGTTCAGGGTCCAGCGTACAGCCACATGAGGGTGTTGGACATTTCACCGGATAGCTTCTGTCCTTCAGGCTGGTTCTGCAAGGCCACGGCATGGAGTTAGATCAAGCATCAGGCGGCACTTGGCACAGCGCATGCATGTGGGAAAACGCTTTGCATGGTACAGAAAGCTTGACCATCTGACAATCGCGCTGAGACTGACAGATGTCAATGATACCATTGCGGGTACCATAGGAGCAACTCTNACGTTCACGTACAGGTCTCATGGGCTATGTGAGCAATCAGCGTCGCTATCAGTACTGCATTGATTAGCACATGCGATGAAGGTAGCTGTAAGTTGCATATTCCCTAATACAGCATCAAGGTTATGGCAGATGACTCACTGTGTAGGAAGCGCCACCAGGTGCATTGCAGGCCTGGACTCCAGTTGGCTCCCCGTTAGTCACACTGGCATCTGCCCTGTGTGTGTCAGCAATATGTGTGATTTCGTATGCCCACAGCAGTCCCTTCAGGATATGGGCAATACAGAGTGTTGGAAGTAACAAGTTGCTCTACAACAAAAGAGAGACATTGTGTGGATAAGACTGCACATGCTAGTAAGGACAAATGCAGATGTGCTGAAAGGTTGTTGTGATGGACCAACAATGTTGGCAAATCAGCGGACAGTTGACAGACAATTGAAGATGTGGATTGCAGAGATTGCTATCCATGCTATCCATTGCNCGGGTAGTCACAGGCTTGGCAAGCAGTGAACAAGCCCTGGAGAAGCCAATGGTGTACCACCCGAAAAGCTCATGCGTAGCTGCCTGAGCAATACATTACTTCGACCCTGTACATGTACAACTTTTTTTGGCATATTTGACGAGCCCCCCTGATGCTGTAGCTGAGCCTCGAGCCTGTTCAGTGACATACCCCATTGGTTGTACTCGCTGTTCAAAAGTTGAGGTGTGGGATCAACATGGCAAGGGTAGAAATGATCAAGCAAATGATTTACACACAAGGCAAGCATTGCAACCTAGCAAGCTGTGCATGTATGCAGACACAAGGACTGTGCAAGCTACCCTTATACCACAAGCGTTTGATCAAGCGAGATCTGCAACAGGTGCATGCCCAAGATAGTAAAGCTCGGTCACTTTGCGTGGTATGCATGATGCCAAAGTAGGTCGAGTCTCTTGTAGCCAGCTGGTACTGCAGTGCCAGAGCTGGTCGCCCTAGCGGCGTTGCAGCACTGCACAACTCCGCTTGACGTGTCGAGTCACTTGAGCTGTGTACTCTGGTCTNTCAGCACGCTTGCCATACATGCCCTTCAAGTCCAGGGTGGCCCTCTGCAGAGTGTCGGGATCCCAGAAGAACTTGTTCTGGATGTGGCTCACCAGCACAGGCTTGCCAGCCTGGCAAAACTGCTGCTGGAAGATCCTACAAAGCATTGTTTCAAAGTTAGAGGCTTGATGATAACATGCTGATGCCACGTGAGGATCCAATGAAGATGCAGCCTGACAAGAGCAGCACTTGGTGGTGACTGTTGTTTGGGAGATCAGTACAAGAGAGGAGAGCTGCAGTGACGTTTTTGCTGCATGTGATGTCAGTACAGCAGGCATGCGACAAGGGAGGAGTCCATAGAACTCAAATCCATGAATTATTATTCAAGATATGGCCACACACGCTTCCAAAAAGTGTCATGCCACCATTGGCATAAGCTGTGAGTCAGNGCATACAAGTTTGCACAGCTGTATTGTGACCACTGTATGGTGGATGGGTTATGCATTGCAGTGCAGCCAAAATGATGTGCACATATGAGGAGGTGAGTACAGCAGGCTAGGCACTGTGCCATGTTCACAGCTTTGCATATGTCAAGATGGGCACATATCAGGTGTATGCTTGCTTGAACCTAGGCTGTACAGCTGGGGTACAAGGCTTCTGTGGTCATGCACTGGCTTGCATGTGTCTTTTTCCTCATGTTGCATGCAACATATTGCGCACCCTTTCAGCAATTGCTTTTGCACTCGCTCTCATGCCAGCAGCTTTTCATGTTCTATTTTTTAGACATTGTTGAATGTGAACAGCNTGTTGCCCAGTACATCTCACAGCTTGCAGCTGACCCTGCTGATATGTTTGCTGCTGCAGAGACAACTCAGGCAGGCAGCACAAAGCACCAGCAGTCGCCATTTTGGCTGCCTTGCAGAACATTGGTGAAATCTGGGATGTAGTCAAGACTGTTCTGCCCCAGGTCAGAACCTCGACTAGTGTGTCTCACATGTTGCATGCATGAGTGACAGGCATAAGGGAACTGATGCTGAATGCGCTGTTCAAGCAGTTGCATGAGCCACAGGCAGAAGGCAACCAATGCTGTATGCACCGCTCAAGGAGTTGCATGAGCAACAGCCCAAATGGATTTGATGCCGCANCTAGTATGAGCTCAACTCCAACAGCAGCTCAAATTCCCACGGTACACAGGTAACCAAAAAGCAAAGTGCTGTTGCACAATGCTTTCACCATACATTGTGAGCTTGAGCTGCTGGCTCTGCTGTTACCAGGCAACACACCTGGCATGCGACCGCGCACTGGGTGGAAGATGAATTTCAATCTCTGAGCTCTCAGGGACCACCAGGGGGCGGAATGAAAGCGAATGGGGGGCTATGGGGGTCAGCAAGGTCCCAGGGACCGAGGGGGCTACCATGGGCCCTCCTGCGGACATGCTGTAGGCTGTTGAGCCTGAGGGAGTGGCTATGATCAGTCCGTCTGCCTGTGTATGCGTCAAAACTCTTCATCAGTACGGAGGCGAGTGCCAAGCAAGCCGGATCCAGAGTAGGCTTGCAAGAAAGCAGACAAGACACTGCATTGAGCTCTAGTTCTCTCAGGAGCATGTGTGAAGGCATGTTTCTGCTGACACGCTACATGCTTTCTGGTTATTAGGATATTTTCATACGAATATTTAACTGTTGCTCTGATATGTATGGCCTTGCTGGGGAACGCGTAGATCACAATCTCCATGGAGATGTGAGCGGTACCTACCTTGCGCACAATCACTTTACACATCAGCAAATGAATGTGCACTGCAAGCTTGCACGGCAGACCATGGGAAGTACTTGAGTCGTACGTGTCACTGACGCATTGCCTGAGTTAACTTGGGCATTGTTGCTGCTGAGTCTTTTGTGTACAGACACTGAGCTTGCCTGTCGTGCATACATGCTGGCACTGCACTCATTTGTCCAGCAGGTCAGTATGCAAGTGCCGCTTTACAACAAGCTTTGCACCAAGTATACGCCTATTCAGGGCAGTGCAGACATGGTGTGTGGTTCAAAGCACAAACGTGCAAGCATGACTCTCCCAACGATTCGCTGCGTGTGATTCAGCAATGTCATGTGACAAGAAGACACAACATGCAGTCTTGCATGCACCACCCTCGCTTTACTTTTGTTGGTAGGACTGCACAAGCTTGTCAGGGGCTGGCCTTCAGCCGTGAGTACATTACAGATAGCAAGTAGCACATACATCACCGTCGATGATCTCAAGAAAAGCCAACGTTCTGACTGTAGCACAATGGTGCAGTATCATGCAACAATATCATGATGCCTTGCTACCTGAACAGTGGTGATGTGGTGTCCATCAACATATGCTTCTAGCTGCACCATGTTGGGAGAGGCTCCACGATCTACCAGGCACTCATTGAGCACATGGTGCACCCGCTGCAGCTGACCCTCCCTGCACGCTGAAGGCTTTTGAGGCTAGTGCATGCTTGTGTGTCAGGGAAACAGTATGAAGACATGAAATGAGACAAAGAGCAAATGCAACAGTGTGTTCGTTTCCAAGAGGAGAACATGCGACAGGCCACACGATGGAATCATTTGCTGCGCTTTGGTGTACAGCATCAAGCATGAGCATCAAGTAGAGTTTCTGGCGGCAACAGTGCGTGTGCAGCGTCAATTAGACATATGCTTCAACTTTGCCAGACATATGCTGACATTTCAAAGCTGGGGCAGCATGCTGCCATAGCTCCAGCATGGTTGTAGTGCTCACAAGCCATTGTACAATGTGGCCAGACGCCTTGTTGTGCCCAGCATGCTGTTTCTTGGTGCCTGATGACCACAAGGATGAGAGCTGTGTCCTGTTTATGCTGGACTGCCAGTGTGCATTAGCAGCTACGCAGACACAAAAGTTTCAATTGATATTCGCAAAAGACATCAGGAGCCAGCGGTAGCACACTGACGATGGGTGAGGACAAGGAGTGACAGCAGGCGTGCATGGGCACAGACATCTCTGCATCATACAAGAGCAGTACAGAGGCGGACAGTCCAGAACACAACGTGTGGCATGCTGACTGAATGACTTTGCCCTACACAGCCAATCCATTGACATATTTCACACATCCAACATCACTAATAGTGCACTTCTGAGCTTGTATCATTGCTGTATTTAGACATTGCTTGTGTCTGGCATAGATCAGGCACAGAAAGCCCAACAAGGCACAGAGAGCCAAAACAAGGCCTGGGTTGAAAAGTCACCCCTGGCACCCGANTCTGCGAACCCTTTTTATCACCCTTAGCTACCGCAGCAATGGCCAACGGACAGAACGATGACACTCTTAAGTGGGTGAGTGCACTTCTACCTTTACCGCCATCGTTGAGTGTTCTACTCGTTTTGGTGGCTTTCGCACCAAAACAAGCGCTTGCAAACGCACCGGATGGGTTGGGGGTCGTCGGCGTTCCCTCAACAGATCCTTGAGCTATAGGCAGCTCTGTCACTAATACGATCTGGTGGGCTGCAGGTCTTGATTGCTGGCGCGGTCGTTGCTGGTGGATGGATCATCTACAACATGATCCAGAATGACCCAGAGGCCAGGAGAGCTCTTAGAGACGCCAAGGGTGAGCTGTGCGCCCGCACACCGCCTTGTACCGTCGATGGGTCGTTGCTTGCTGACTAGGATCTTTGCTGTCTGAGCAGGTCAGGCCAAGGGTGCATACAGCGACATCAAGGGACAGACCAAGGATGCCTACTACAGCGCCAAGGGCGACGTCAAGCACGCCACCAGCTAGATACTAGAGCAACATGACTCAATTTCAAGCTGTGTGTACATGGTACTAGCTATGTAACAATACTGCAGCCTCTGCTGTGATGCCTGCATTCCAAGGCTGGCCTGACTTGCGTGCAATGCATGTCCCAGTGAACACGGGGTCTACCAGGTGGACTAAAAGGAGCTGGTTTGGTGCTGGGGATGTGGTTAATTGCAACCGNCAACCTCCGCTGTCACCTTGATCCTGCTGAGTCAGAGTGCGTAGTTTATGTCCCTCTGTGCAATCGGTAGCACCCAACTCAACAGCCCTTGCTCTCAAGTCTGGTTGCAAGCCCGGGCTTGGCATCTATTTGATGGTAGCCCTTTTGCGTTCTGCTGTATTGGCCATCGCTAGACTCCCGCAACTAGCTCCTGTACACAGGCCTGAGAACCTTGAGTCGTCATTGCTGTAGTGCATTGTGTTTTGAGCTTGTAACAAACAAACAGAACAATATTGCAGGTAACGTGACCCTTATCAGAGTCAGTGCGGCATTGCCAAGATGAGCATTCTTGACGTGATCCCATTGACGCTGTAGCAAGGGGCTGAGCTTGCTGATGTTTGGTTCTTGCTGCTGGCTTGTGCTGAAGCAATGCAGGCTTTGTCTGGATGTACCACTCATGCTTGACTTGTGATAAGGCACAATGCCTGCAGCGGCTTGCACCGTGTGCGACACAACAGAAGCTGCCTGATGTCCCACAGGCGTGGCGGTGTTACAAGTACTGTACCTCGCAGCCTGTCTCCACCGGTAAACAACCCCTCGGTACTATACTAGCCTGAATTCGCTCTGCTCTAGGCTGCCAATCAATAGAACACAAACTGCGCATGGACACGGAAGTCAGTCATATACCTCAGGCTACAGACAAGACATGACAGCAGCCAAGCATGCAGCTTGCTAGATGCATCTGTCTCCCGTTGTGATATGTACCTCGCAAAGTCAGCAGGCATTTTTTTCCATTTCACAATTGTCGACGTGCACCTTTATCAGGCCCAAACAATGTAGGTCGATAGCTTCACTAACTGTTGTTAACTGAGGCATTGCAGCTAGCGAGCGCAAGCATCGCAAACCATGCGCACAAAGGCATGGCGCAACCAGCNGTGCATGTGCATGTGACTGCTGATGCAGGACACTTGCTGTGTGTCATAGCAGCCACACCACTACAGGCACTACCTAGGTGTCAGACATTTACAGACATGCCAGTTTGAACTGCATGTTGCTGAAAGTCATGTCTTTAACATAGATTGAAAATGCGTAGATATAATTCCCGAAGCATGTGAAGTTTCAACCCTGACAGACTCATTCCTTGCACTTGTTGCTATAGGCATGGATGGTTAAGGAGGCTCCAGAAGCAACCTACCAGTTCCTACAACCCATACCCAAAGTCCATTCTGGCTTTCACTATGCTTGGCAGGCCAGTGGGCTGAAGCAGCAGGTCCTGGAGTTTGTAAAAGCCCATGTCTCAGCAGAAACAGCCTGCAGCATCAAGGTCCTCTTGACAGGTCTGTGGTGCCTCTTAGTGAAGCTGTGCTGTGTAGTCTGAATGATGAGAGCAGTGTTTGCTCAGTGACTTGTGACAGGATGCTAGCTACTGCTGCTGATGACTCAATTGCATGCAGAGCTTGAAACCAGATCAGTCTTGTTGGCTGACCGAAAACTGTCATTTTCATTTTCATATTCTTCTTCTTCTTCTTCCTTGACTAATGTGACAAATTGCATCTCCTGGACATCCCACTGGGACATCCCCCATCGGTGCACAAACGATGATTTGGCTGTGCAGGACCAGCCTCAATCAGGTGGCCAAACAAGAGGGGCTGCACCTGCGACAGGAGCCCCANAGACACGACAGCAGTAGTGTGTACACTGAGCAGTGCATGTGAGAGTGCAAGTGGGGACAAGAACCTTGAGTGTGTCTGCAGGTAAAGTCCAAGAAGCATCAGTTGCCCAAGAGGGCTGCCAGCAGGATTGCAGTAGCCAAGGGGACCCCAGAGCCGGGCACCCCTTGCAGCATGAAGGATGGCAGCTGCCTGACTGATCGCAAGCAGACCCACATGGAGGCACATGGGTCCACACTGATCCTGACGGTAGACGATGAGCCAACTAACCACCTTGTCATTGAGGAGATTGTGACATCACATGGTTACAAGGTGCACTCAGAGCTGGATGCTCGCGAGGCACTGAAATGGGTTGAGGAAAGCGCAGAGTTGCCTGACCTGATCCTGCTGGATTGCATGATGCCTGAAATGTCAGGTGAGTGCCTCTACAATTAGTTTGCTTTCTCTTACGTCTGCGCCACAGAGCCAAACTGGGTATGGGCTTGTGCAGGTCGCCCATCAAAGCCTTATCACATGCCTGATGAAACATCATGACCCTTAGACATTGCTGCTGCCTGACCCGTATAAAGCTTGTTCATCTGAGACTGCTGCATGAACTCATTCTCACGACGCATACTGTTGCTGCTTGCCAGGTCACAGTCAGCTTTTGCCTGTTGAAGACAATTGGCCTGGTCACCTAAGCGTGCTGTATAGCAGCAACATTTTGTTGTCTTTGCTGCTTCGCAGAGAGTCTGGCATGCCTTCTGTGAGTGTGATGAGCTCTGCAGGTCAGGAGTTCTGCATAGAGCTGCGCAAAACAGTGCCAGACGCTGTGGTGCCTGTCATCATGATCAGTGCCAAGACTGACGAGGAAAACATTGTCAAGGGCCTGTCACATGGCTGCAATGACTTCATTTGGTAAGCCACGTCGCTGCAGGCCTGTGGCAAGCTGCTGTATGCTNAGATTGGTGAGCTTTGTGTTTTCCTGCTGAATTAACGCCATGCATTTGTTAGTTTTGCATATTGTAGCCAGTGTGCATGGCACCTAATATTGTGATATACAGGCACCATCCCTCATAAGCCTGCATGTGCTCTGGTAAAAGTTGTCCTGATCATGCAACTGTTCTGCATGCATGTCGCATAGAGCCCCACTGCCGAGTTCAAGTATGACGCTGCTTTACCTGCCAGAAGCAGAGTTGGAGAGGTCTTTGCTCCCAGCACCCCACTTGCAAACTTGCTGGCACCTGCATGGTTGGACAAGAGGTAGCATTGCGCAGATCTTGTCCAGTAACCAAAGCAAGACGCCATGAGCCCCAAGGTATAGACTGTGCACGGTTGGGGTATGTGCAGCTGCTGCGTACTTTTGTGAGGTTGTACACACGGCTAACAATGCAGATTTGTATGTCAGTGGGATGCAGCTCAAGAGCTTCAGGTTGCTTTGCTTTGCTACTGGGTGTAGAGAGGAATAGTCACAAAGATCAAGGACAAGCATGGCAAGAGGCTGTCTGACAGGCATACCATAGGCAACAGGCAGGATGCTTGTCAAGCCGCCAATCTGAGTGATGGTCAATGCTAGTGCTTTGTCTTCCCTCATCATTGGTGTGACAAAGTTAAGCGAGTTTCGGGTCAGATAGTAGCTGGCATCTGCACACACAGTACTCAGCACCAAAACTCGCCATTTGACACTTCACTGATGTTTGTATGTTGACATTTGTGCACGCATGCTTATGGCAGGTGCCACCGGTACATGCTCACATCCTGTCACCATTATGGCAAAAGCCAGGAAACGCCTGCGCTGGAATGCTGGGGTATCGTGTGCATTCTCCTGTAGACATAAGCACTTGCTCTTGGACAACAAAGCCTTCCAGGTAGACACAGATGCTTGTCACATACCTGAACAGATAGAGCAGGCTGCTNGGCAGGGCCCCGCCTACATGCTGTGCAGCGCTCAAGACACAGCTGAGCGGGGGCGACCCTTGTCCATCAAGCTCTTTGCTCGAGGAGTTGACTACCTTCAAGAAAAGTCTTTGCTTGAAGGGCCCTCCCCCTCTCTTCAAGAGTACCTTCCAGGTTTGTGTCTGACTGTCAGCAATTGGCTGTCACTCAGCACGCATTTCCAGACACTGTGTACTACACCGTACTTGGTTTCATTCATGGCCTGTTTGCAACAGCGTGACTCTTACCTGCAGAACTTCAGTGGCTCAGGATACTCAGGCTTGGTCTACGATGCTCCAGAGGAGCTGCGTGATTACAGTGTGAAGGGCAAGTGGCGCATCCCAATCAACATGCACATTGGCAACATGGGGTTGGCCCCAGTCACAGGCGCCCCCATCATCACCGCACCCCCCATGCGCAGCGGTGGAAACATTGACAACAAGCGCATTGGAATAGGAGGTGAGCTCGCCAAACACGGTCCAAGCTTGCCAGCCCAAAGACCCTGCAACTCAATTGAGCAGTAGACATGTATCAATCACTTTTTGCACTGACTTACTGCCCCCGGCTGGGAAGTAGCAGCACGGCATAAACTGTACTTGCAGTCTTTTTCAACTCATCTTATTTATGCATGCAAAACAAGCCAAAAGTGTATGTAGACATTGCAGTCATGCATACTGTGCTGCATACGTGTGCAGAGGCCATGCCTGAAGATGGTGATAATCATCAGTTGAGTGCCGTCATCGCTGTACAATTAACCCCAACTCACATTGCAGCATTGCCCTACAAAGCACTACACTGCATTTGTGACGCTGGTGTTGTTGCAAGAACATATCATGATTTACAGCCTCAGTAATGCTGTGTTCNTCACAGCCTGCAAAAACAGCACAAGCCTCTCTGCCATTACCACACCTTGGTTTTCAGCTTACACCGTCTTGTTGTGCCCATACAGGTCGGCCAAAACTGGTGGCTGTCTATCTGGTCCAACACCACAACAGTCTTGCAGAAGGAGCACAAGCCTCTCCANCTGCAGAGACATCATGCAGATCTGTATGTCAAGGGTATAATGTTACATACCCATTGACATGGTGGCAAGCATGACAATATCATGACTGTTGTGCACATGATTCACCTGATGTAAGGGGCAAAGGGTACAACCGTGTAGGATAGTGACTCAGGAAAATGCACAGGCCATGGTCAGATTCTGGCCAGAGTCGGGCCAAGACCGCTCGTCCGGCGTTGGCAGTCAGCACAGCGTGTTTGCACTGATGCTCGCCGCTGCTACAGTTGCTCAGGCGTTGCAGTACAGAGACGAAATGCCGATACAAGCAGCCTACAGAAGCTGCCGCAGCTGCAGATAGCCAGAAAATCGACGGTGGTATTCACCCCTTACTGGCGCAGCGCACCCGGCAAGCCGTAACAGGGTATGCTGTATAGGAGTGCCAAGTAGCAGCAGCTGCGGAGAGGTATGCACTGCGAGTAACCAGCTACGCGCAAGTGCAGACGCAACGGCGCAGCATACAAGCCACGGCCACCCTAATCGTATGCACGCACAGCTAGTGAGACGAAACCTTCCAAGAAGGCAGGACAAGATGGTACAGCAGCCAGCAGTGCGTTTGGGCGGGAGGACGCAGAAGTATCTTGCTGTGCAGTACTGCAGAAGCAGTCAGACGCTGCCATGGCCATGCTGATATAGGATGATCCGACAGCGTTTAAGTGACTAACTACTTATAAGGAGCTTGCACGTAATCATCCGTGCAACACCCGNACAGTATCTCACTCATGCGACCATAACACGTGTTGTCTGACAAGACCTCAGCCATCAGTGTGCTCACTAGCACTGTTGCTGCAGGTGAGGGACTTCAGGAATGATGTCATATTGGCTGAGGCATGCCGCTCAAACGTGGATCAATTCTGTGCTGACATTACGCCAGGCGATGGCAAAGTGCACCAGGTCTGGCCTATTACATTGTGCTGTGATGCATCATGCTCCTCAGCACTTGCATGCCTGCCTCGCACACAATGCTGCAAGCTTTGCATGCTCAAGGGCGCTTTGTACGCCTTCACCAGAAACATGAACCACTTAATAGTGCCTGAATGCGAAACTCATATTGCATGCTTGGCCAGCAACTTCAAGACGAACAAATCTTTGGCATCTTTGCACAAACAAAAAGATCTCTTGTGCAGCGCACCTTGCAGCAGCACCACAAGCTAACTTTCCACCATCTCATTGCTCATATACCGCCACAATCAGCAGCAGCACCCCAAAGTCACAACAAGATGCCAAACCTTTCTTGTGTTCAGCAAATTTGCCTTATGACGTACTGTCGGTCCGACGTTATTCCAGGTCTTTGTTTTGTATACACACTTTGACTCATTGTGCCTTGTGCTGCTGCAGTGTCTGCTGGAGCATCAGAGTGAGCTGACAGGCCAATGTCTTGCTGAGACTCACAACCTTCAGGCAGCAGAGGCCTCCAACATTGTCCTCACTCCAAGCCTGGGGCAAGCCTGCCAGGCAGAGCGGGCAGCCTACTGCCCCAGCGTCACCCCTGGGAAAGCCCGAGTCTTCAACTGCTTGCTAGCTCATGCAGACAAGGTAGGCAGGCTCTGCTCCAGGGTCATGTACTGAGCTGTGTTGCCTTCACATTAGATGCACATGCACATTTCTATGCTGTGGAGTGCGACCATATCAGATGAGCTCCACCACAGCTTGCAAAGACTTGTGCAGGGCTTTGTGAATGTGGGTGTTCTGTTGTCTGTGACACTGTCCATATCAAGAGACATCTACATAGAGAGTCACCAAAAGACAGCGTTCAGAGCAAGTCTGTTCACAACTTGACCATGCAAAACTTCACCATGTGTGGGGCACCCAAATCAGCAGGACCCATTGTCGCACTGAGTGCGACAGGTGAATACCAGTGTTGCCTGACTCGAGCATATCTGCATTTGACTGGATGTTGTATGTGTTTGTGCTCCATACTCCTGTTTTGTGCTGCAGATGAACATGAGCGCAGGTTGTCACAATCACCTATTGAGCACACAGGAGAATCGGCTTCGCGACCACCGCCTTGACTATGGTCTCCGCACTCAGTGCAGGACAGACATCACTCAGGTGACTCTCTCCACTGGTCTGTATACACAGGCAGCTGACTGTGAACGGCGTTCCTGAAACGTGCCTGTGTGGTTTCAACTTCAGGCATGCTTAAGCATGCCGTGCAAAGGTAGCTGTGACGGAAGCAGTTGCAGCATAATGTGAGCAAATGCAATACCCATGAGCGATCAGAGCTTGAGCGTTGGCATGACATGTGCTCGTCAGTCCTACATGCACAAGAACAACCGCAACATGGACACATACCTCACAATACACTTACCACAAGCACGCAGTTTGTGGCTGTCTCACTAACCTTGCTGTTGATCTGAGCAATGCTATGTGTTTGCTGCTGCTACGTGCCAGTAACATGTCTGTCTAATGTGACACACCTCATGCAGCAATGCGCGCAAGCCCGCAATGACCAAGAGGATGGTTCTGGAGCCATTCTGAGGTGCCTGGTGACGGCCAATGAGAGCATCTCCACCTCCTGCCTGCGAGAAGTACAGCGGGCAGCTGCCAGTGGCCTCATGTTGTATCAGCCTGTAAGCATCCGCATATGCTCTCCACATCATAAGCTGATCCTGCTGCTGGATGCCTCAAACTGTAGGGCAATGCAGCAGTTGTTGCACAGTTTGGGTGGGGGCAAGGTTGTAGACTGTGATCGAACATTGCAAGCACACTGGACTCAACAGGAATCTTGGCCACCTGCTCCTCAACTCAGTCACAAGAGCTACCTCTTTGTGTTTTCTGCCTGAATGAGTAGGCTGGTCTCAGTACTTTTCACTGACCATAATCACAAACAGAAAGTTGTACTGAGAATTTTGCACATACCCTGGCTGTCCATCCCATGCTGTTGCTGTGTGGGTGTTANGCTTCCTGGGTGCCGGTAAGACCACACTCCTCAAGCATGTGTTGGCAAATAAGTGCAGTTTACAGGTCGCCGTCATTGTCAACGACATGGCTGAGCTCAACGTGGATGCCAGACTGATCAAGCAAAGTCACCTTCTGCAGGTATGTTGCTTGCAGACGGACGCTTCCGTCTGATTGCGTTTGAACTGCACTGCATGGTATGCAGGCCGAGGAGAAGCTTGTAGAAATGCAGAATGGCTGCATATGCTGCACGCTTCGCGAAGACCTGTTGAAGGGGATAAACGAGCTGGCCTCAAAGAAGACGTTCGACTATCTGCTGATCGAAAGTACGGGCATCAGTGAGCCACAGCAGGTTTGTCCCTCCTGCATTTGAAGCGACTTCCCGTCGTGTTGGGCAGACTTGTGCTGGGGACAGTGTGTTTGTTTGCATGACATATATCAAATCCACAAACTGGTGTCATCAGGTAGCAGAAACATTTGCCATGGGTGATGAGCTGGGCAAAGATCTGTCACTGGAAGGCAAAGCTTACTTGGACAATTGTGTGACAGTGCTGGATAGTGCAGAAGTGTTCGCCAACCTCAACAGCATCAAGTCTCTTNTAAGGGTGAGCAGTTACACAGCAGTGTGGACTGCTTGTACAATGTCCTGCGTTGCAGTCCCACATGTCAACCTGCACGAAGATTATGAAGATTTGCCTGCAGGTTCACTGTAAACATTGGCATACTATCCAACATTGCTTCGACTGCATTACTCGATGCACGAGTCCAGCATTGCAAGACGTAGGATCACATCGTGAAGCTTGAATTACGTGACAGGACACATTGCTTATGCTTGGCCACAGGTGCACNACTTTGTCTTCAGCAGTGGCAGCCTGCAGAGTCGCATCACAATAAACAGCGCAAGTGGGCCAATTGGACAAGGATTAGCCACGTGCACTGTGCTGCAGGGAGCCGGCGCATGTGTACCAAAAATTGTACGAAANGGGGCACTATGCGCCAGCTGTGCAGTGAGGAGTGGCGCCCATTGGCAGCAGTAGTCGACATGCAGCATCCAGTTTCACCAACTGCCAAACAGGTGCATCTGCATAGAGGTGGCGTTGGGTATACGCTTACACAGCGGCATTGACAGCAGCTGCCCCTGCAAACACAGTGCAGAATGTTCTTCCAGTGACTCATGAGCCCAGATTAGGGCAGTTGTGCGGGAGATGATTGGCAATCTCCCTGATTGCACACTGTGCTTCTTCAAGCCATGACCTGCATGAAGACTACCTTGGTGTTACTACTGCTCAGGTGACCTTACCAACAGGATTTGTTACTGCAGGAAATCAGAGGCCAAGAACCGGGCAGTTGTGTTAGAAATGATTGGCGATCTCCCTGAAGCGGATTCCAAACCTCCTTCCAACATGCTCTTCATTGCCAAGCTCAATGGCGTGACCACTGAAGAAGATCTGGAAACCATTTTTGGCAGATTTGGCAACATCACTTCCTGTGATATCATCAGAGACAAGAAGACTGGAGATAGCCTGTGTTACGCTTTCCTGGGCTATGACACCGATGAAGCGTGTGAGAATGCCTACTTCAAGATGAACAACGTCTTGATTGATGACCGGCGCATCAAGGTAAGCGCTGAAGCTCATGNACACATCAAAAATGCATGCAGACAAAGCACACACTGCGACTGGGTCCTGCATTGTCTTTGGCGACCAAATGTCTTCTCTGCTCTACACTGTTGGTGGCAAGAGTAGTGCACATNAGGCATGACGTATGCAGGATTGCGCCCAGCAAGGCGCCCCACCACCTGGATCGCCAGAGCCCGCACAACTCCGGCTTCGTCATTCAGCGCCACAAACAACGGTCTCAAANCTGGCTCAGGTAGGCTGACCTCTTGCATGCACTGAGGTCCGGTTCAGTCTCAAGCTCATGCAACAGAGAAGCAATTGGTACCGCATTGTTTGTTGTCCAGCAGTCTGATTGGTAATGTCATGGCTCAGGATAGTCTTGATTGTTGTACTGTGTTGTCAGGGCTTGCCTTACGACATTGCAGTGAGAACCTCGCCATTCCTTCTTGATGGTGATTTATGTTTTCTGGCTGCAGGCGTTCATTGAGCAGTCACGTAAATACATAGAGGCGCTACGNAGATTGACCTCAATAGCACAGCAGCTGCATTTGGAGAAAAATGTCACACAGATTGACATGCCAAAAAAGCTCTACCTGCCAGGCTGTGTGATTGGGCATGCCTGTAGCAACTGTTGCTACAAGTCCTCTCTGGTTGTAGCTCCAGGAGATTGTCCTGAGGTCAGCCATCTGGCGTACCCTAGAATTGCCTCCATCTGCTCCTACCACCAACTTAGCTTGTATGCTTGACTCACCCTCCAAATGCACAGTAGCATAAGCATTGTTGGACGAGCTTTTGTGACCTGCAGACACATGGGGTAGCTGCTTTTTCTTTCCTCGTCCTCAGTCACGCTGAGTGAGCCTTAATGNTAGTGCACATGTGTGACAGATCACAACCTATGAGCATGCCATGTGAAGCAACGAACAACATATCTAGAAGTACACAGTGCGCACACCAGGATAACACGGCTCGGTAACATGTGGCTGTTGTGACTGAAGCCCCTGATACTGTTTCAGTGATGCCAGGGAAACACAACAAGACAATACAGCGACGGGGACAAGCGGACTTGCAGCACATCTACTCGGACTGGCACATGTTCACAGGCAGTGCTTGGTTTCTGCACTGAAAGCGTTTTGTACTTGCTTCTATTCTTGGTGATGCAGGTAGAGAACTCAAAGTACGGGCATTGCCAGCTGTGCTTCTTTGGATTGCCACCATCTTTGCTGGGTGTGTTTGCAAATTAGGGCAAGGGGTGCGCTTCAGGGTTGATTATATACGAGCATATTCATGTTGTGCCGCTGGCTTGATGATCTGTACCGTCCAACAAATGGCACCATGCTTGACAAAGATGGCTGTCCAAGACATACCAGTCAGCCTGAGCCAGGTAGGAGTCTAACTCGGGCATCTGCCTGACCGAGTCCAGCACAGTGCGTCGGACAGACACTGCCATGTCTGCCACTGCGGAAGTGAGAAGCCTCTCCACTACTGCTTCCAACAAGCGGATACTGGAACCACCCTGCAGACACAGGCTGCCTTACAGGGATCTGCATCAAGACGGTGATTGCCAGGCTTTGCCCATTGCCCTCATTGCTTGCTGCTCGACCCCCATGGCTCTGTCTGAGACCACCTATAGCCTGTTTGACCTGATCATGAGGTGGCTTTCATGCATGCCCTTAATAAAGCAGAATCGAGGGCACACCCAGCTCTGCCAAGCTGGGTGTTGGGTTGCCAATACCGAAAAGTACTCTGCCAAAAGGAGTGTGCATACAAGCGAGCTATGCCAGTTGCGCTGACGACAACATGCAAAGGCCGTAGCAAACTCAGCCCCTTGTTTGACCTTGTGTGTGACCACAATCATCAAGAGGGCCTTTGAAGGACAGAAGAGACTTACACTGCCGATGGGCATGAAAGGGCCTCTGGCAAAAGCCCTGGCNGTTGCAAGCCACAGAAGCTTTTGCTGAGAGCAATATAAAAACAGTAAGCAAGTATACCAATACTTTGCATAGCTGGTGCCAATGCTTGTTCACGAGACCTGCTGAGTCTACCTACGTTGCCAGTATACACTTGACTGCGATTGCAGGTCTTTGTTGCTGGAGCAACAGGTAACACTGGCAATCGTGTAGTGCAGCAGCTGTCAGCCAAAGGCTACAAAGTCCTGGCTGGTACAAGGGTGAGCATCACCTTCTGCAGACATTTGTTCTGACAGTAGCACACTTGCTTGAGTATAATGGCAGTCTCTCATGAATTTGAATGCACAGACATACTCACAGNCATGTTACAGGCAACAACAAGATGATTGCCAAAAACTTGCGCCAGAAAGACTGCAAACCTGATCAGACTTGATCCGGGAAATCAGACACTTCACCTAACTCACATCAGCTATCTGGCAACCAGTCATGACAGCAGATTCTGTGACCAACATGCCGCCGGAGGTTTGACCAAATGTAGTGGGAAGTACCACAGCNTTGCAGCGGCAGAGCAAACCTGTAGAACATGCGATCATGCAAATATGGGTGTACAATATACACAATGTTTTGTACAACACATGTGCAATACACAGGCACCTTCATTTTGGCAGCAAGGCTCTGTGCAAGCTGCCACCGGATGAAATCCACACGGCCTTGGGGAGTAGCATATCTGAATCTGCCTCCTACGTTCATTGTTTCATGGTTGCCATTGAGTATATGCAGAGCCCCTCCTGCTGCTGTAGCTTCCTTCTGTAACCGCTCCAAAAAGTACAGTATCTGTACTTCATTGTCCCCTCGGTCAAGCTGGTCCCCAACCTGAGTCACAGTGATTGCTCTGGGGATTTGGTTGTGGCAGCCTTATTGGGGTGATGTTGTGCAAGGCTTCACGCTTGACAGCAGCAAGTTATACTTGTTTCGATTACAAAGTTGTATAATGTGTAAGTATATACATGATCATGATTGTTATGTCAAGGAGAGCTTGCAGGCTTGAACACAGCATGTGGGAAGCGATGAGGCCTGTCTGCCAGAATTGCAATATGGTGTGCCTGTTGTGTTGGTATTTGGGCAGACAGAGCCTTCAAAGCCAGGCAGAGCACAACTTAGGTTGAGTGTAGTTGCATGACAGGCAATAGTGTCAGAGGAAACGCTCTTTCACACATTCCAAACATGCCTTGCATGCTCACTGTGTTCAGCATACACACACGAGATGCAAAGGCGCACTACCAGCAAGTTTTCATCAGGGAATGGGAACGTGCACAGGGGCTGCAATTGACCTGCACAGCTGTGGTGGTGCCACCAGTCCACTTGTCCTGACTGTCTATCAAGCCAGCAACCTTGAAAGCCCGCCGGGTTTTGCTCATGTCGCCATGCAGGTCGCCAATGGCGACCAGCCGGGCTGCTGCTGGCAGGAATGTGGTCAGCCGTGGCAACTGCAGGCCACTCCCTCTATCAGATCATGCTTGTCGCTTTGGCATTGAGGAATGTGCTGCATGAGTGGGATCAGTCGGTGGCACCGCTTTGCAGGCATCACTGTTGTTGTGTATAGCTCGCTGTGGCATGCATTGAGGACAATCACATGCCNCTTAGCATGACTTGCCCTGCCAGCAGGGCTCACTCGTCAGTTCCAGCTCTGACACGGCTGTCATCGACACATGTACTCACCCTGTAGGCATGCTAGTCGTGGCGTCTGGGAACACTTGCTCGGCTACCTTGTGTTGTGTCTCAAAGAAGCTACCAATGGCTAAAGGTTAGTTGCTTCAGAGCTAAGTAAGCTGTTGACCTACCTAGTTGACTAACCCGATACTTTGCTTTGATTATGTTGCTTAATGAATGAGTGAGTGTGTAGTTGAGGTTTATTCGCACTGGCTGCTGGTTGCTGCAGCTGTACCAACAGCACTGCCTCTTCGTTTGGGTGATCGCTCATTCATACGGCAAGATTATGCGATTAAACTCGTCGGCCGAAACATGAAGATCTTCTTTTCAGCTCTGTAGCAATCAGATCACAAGCAATGCTATGCGGTCGTTGCCTTCTCAGGAGTCATCTGTGCACCAGAGTGATGTCGCCGAGTAGAATTGCCTGGATGGCTACATGCTGTATAGGATGATCTCCAGATGCATGATAACCACTGACATAGCCTGACAGTGTGCAAACATGACGCTGATGCATGTGCACAACCACTGTGGAGAATGCAAAACCAACCACAGACACCCTGCAGACTGCAAGACAACATTGGACACTTCCAGAGCAGACCTAAGAAATACACAACTATCACATACAACAAAACTTAGCAGAGCATGGGCAGCACTGGCTGTCCATATGCAGGTCACGTCCTGCTAGACCCATTCACTGCAAGCTTTGCCATGTCCACCTCACTGCTGCCATTTGCAGCATGCGTACGGCTTGAGGGCGCTTCTGTACATAACACCACAAGAGGCTTGCCAGGCTCGGCTGATGCAATTTTGCTGGCNTGCGTGCAACTACCATGGAGCGGACGCGGCCACGCTCTGCTTGCGGCTGGCTGATGCTCACTTGTATGCGGAGTTTCGTGGAACTTATGCTCGTCAAACTGACGCCCAAACTGCAGGCTACCAAGGACTGTCACGGGAGCTGCATTTGTAAGCTGGGCTGACCAAGTTCAACCTGTTGCAAGGCATTTAGTAACACGGGCATCCTACCTCAAGGAGGCCTTGACATGCTGTATCCAGGTTGTTCCTGACCAACGTTTGAGATGTATGCATTGCGCGAGGTATGTGTGGGTAAACGCAATGCTGGGAAATGTCAGGTCAGGAAATTGCACNAGGACCGCCTGCAATGCAGGTGGCTGAACAACCTCCCTTGGAGTGTGATACACGCACTGCACTGCAGTACTGCAGGTCTTGACTTGCCGNTCACATGTGATGCACACACACACCTCAGACACACATCATTGCTATCAGCTCACTGAGCCTCTGTTGAGCCCTGGGTGAATTGCAGAGCTTGTGTGCTTTTTTTGTCATTTTACTAAAGGTCCACTTGCAGATTGATGTGGGCGGTGGCTACCAGCTAGAGGAGCAGGCGTTGCCCGTGAATGAACAACTGCAGCAGGCAGAATCACAGTCTCCCACAGCTGCAGCAAATGGCAAGCCTGTCCCTGTAGCTGTGGAGCCGCCAGCTGCAGGCCAAAAGCGAAAGCGTGTATCTATTCCCAGCAGCGATGCAGAAGATCAGGATTCTGACGCTGAGGAAGAAGATGAATCAGCTGATGGCACTGATGATGCCAATGCACTTCACCTCTCAGCACTGCGGCAAGTCCAGAGTGGAGGTGACTTGCAATTGAAAGCTGGCAANCTTACGGAATATTTGCACCACTTTGCCGGAAACAGGGCACAGACGCCTTTGTCGCCTTGCAGCTCACAAGCTTTCGCCGCGGGTAAATCAAAGTATGGGGGACTGGCGGACCGTTTTTGCAGGGACTGAGGTATCCCTTTGAAATAGGCTCATTTCGCAGGGTTTTGGCCAGCAGTAGTTCGTGCAGCGTAGTTTTGGATATTTTGCATCACGTCGTCTTTTCCTGTCCCAGAATGGTTGCTGACTGTGATCGTGCCGCCATGCTCCCGCAGCTATAGCTCAGACGTCCTTCCTGGCTCTCTGCTCTCACGCTTGTGACCATTACGTCTGTTGTGCACGCGTGCTGTTTAGCTGCACGTACGACATTTGCTAGCTCCGCCTGCGTTGTGACATTCTGTCCCCTCAAACGCGTTTTTAGGTCAACACAAGGCCTGCGTTGTTTGTGAGCAAGCGTTAGGACTGTGCACCTGGATTGTATGACTGGGTTGCCCAGCGCACCCGGCTGCTTGAGCCACAATCTGCATGCATACTGTTGCACTCACCCGTTCAAAGCCACAAGTCACCCTAACCGGGGAAGCAGCTGCTCAGCTTTCAGATCAAAGCAAAGATCAGAGCCTGCCAGTCAACACAGTTGTCGGGGTCAGCATAGACTCGTAGTCAGCGCAGCTGCAGATGGCAAATCAGAAGACTTGATGTCTGCCTTTTCACGGNCTCCTTGGTGCGCCTCATGGTGTCCTTGAACTGCTTGTCAACCGTCATGAAGGACTTGGCTTCATGTGGCAGCTGGCGCTGTATGTCAGGCGCAGAAAAGATGCTCTTAAGGTACATCCAGTCCTTCTGACAGGCCAGCCACTCATCTAGGGTGTCACTGAACAGGTGCAGCTGGCGGTCCACCCGGTCCACCTCATGCTTGATCCCTGCCACATACCTGGAGGGCCANTCATCAAGAACCTGCATACATGCAAAGTCGCATGCCCTTTGTTGCACCTTGCACTCACATGGCAGTAGGTACAGTGGTGCCAGATGACATAAGTAGAGCCTGCAGTTAGGGCCAGCGCCGGGGCATTCCCANGCATGCTCAGCACACCACCTGCTGCTGCAACATGGGGTGCTGACTTTCTGAATGTGAGCTGCTACTTGCGTTTGACTCAATAACAGCAAGCTTTTCGCATGACAGTTCACCTAATCCAGCTTTTGCAACTGCAAACAATACAGTGACCTGGCTGCGGCGTTTCCAATTGACTACAGTGTCTCAAACTTATTGTCTAATTGACAAGCAGTCGGCAGAATTTGTAGCAAACACGTCATGTGCTGAAGATTTTCTACTTGTCTTATGCCTAGATCAATACCTGCTGTATCAGCTCTTTGAGCGTTGCTGCAGGCAAATCAGTCACAGAAAAAAGCAGCAGCAGACTGTAAGCATGGAGCATAGTAATACAACTTACATCTACAAATGTCTGTGCACCGTGGTTAGCTGTTCTGCTTGAGATCAGGTCTGCATCCCCAGTGGCTGGGTGGGACCCGTACACCTCCTGTCTAGCTGCATCAGCACATGATGATTCAACCGTATATGTGAGTGAGACCACAGTTGGCATCTTGAGTGACAGTAACAGGTGCTGCTTGTAACATGGCATTAGGACCTCATCAACTTTGCAGNGTGCCTGAGCTGCATTTTGGTGGTTGCCAGTGTCACATACACTGATGCGACTGGCGCATGCCATCCCATTCTTTACAGGCAGACTATCATGGCTTTGTGCTGCAGGCATGTCATGCATTCCAATTTAACCCACCTATCAGAGCCCAGCAATGCATTGCAAGGGATGACAGAGCAGGCTGCCTTCTTCCTGCTTTCAACCTGCATCAGATCAGCAGAAGGCCGCAGGCGCATTGTCAATGAGATTGTGCACACCCTGAATGCGCCTGACAGGGCAGAAGCAGTCAGTGACGCTCAGATCATCAGGCCCCCAGCTTCAAACCCCTATCGAGCCCAACCAGGCTTTGCAGCCCCTCATAAGGTATTACTCTGGCTTCCAGTAAGTTTGGCCTGCTTGTGATGTTGTATGTCCAACAAGTGTCAGAGGACAGATATTGCTTGCATGACATGCAATTCAGGGTATATACAACAGCATTTCTGCACATGCTTTCATCACAAACAGCAGCCGTGTTGCTTAGCAGACAACGCGCACCCTGCTTCAAACTGTGTTTCTTGTATGCACTGTGTGGGATGCCTGTTTTGGCATCAGTCTGCAGCCTTACTTAACATTTTAAGGCTGAGAACAGCTTGTTGGCAACAGGTCAAAGCATTTGTGGAGCTTGTGGCATCGCTGCTGTCTGCCAGCATATCCAACCCAAACTCCCAGGATGGGCCCTCACCTCCAGGGCNGTTGGCTGCACACAGAGGTGCAGCAGCTCAGACACACATAGTTTTGTTACACGTGGACCTCTGACTTTGAGGCAGTACCCACACACCATGTGTGCTGGTCATGATGTGCGCTCTGTGTGTTATGCCGCTGCTTTATACCACCCTGGAGTGCCGTGGCAAGCTGAGACTGTGATTTTATATCCATTGAGCGTGTAGGATGCATACAAAGGCTACCATGGGCTTGTAGAACAATATTGTAGCTTCATGCAGATTGCACAAGTGCTGACACGAGCTGAAACCAGCACTGGTCTTAGATACAAGAATACTGAGACCAGTGTGTCACCCGGCTCACAGCCAACACACGTTGATGGCTGTTACCTAACACACGATACAAGGAACATGTGGTGCAATGTTCAGATGCACCACGTCACTTATTTTGTGCATGAGACACCATGGCTGACTAGCACAGCTGTTGAGAAGGGCCTTTGCATCAAAAACCACTAGGCCATGCAAGTATGTATTCCCAACTCGCTTCAGGTGCTATTCATCGTCCAGCAAGTTTGCAGGGACAGAGCCTTTCTAAACCTTTCTGTCAGTATGACTTATTGGAATGTGACTTTCCCTGCAAGCGTNACAGCAGAGAGCATCTGAAGCAATGCTGTCAAAAAGACTGCCTGTTTCTGGTGCTGTACTCCCAGCTGACTCACTTGGCAAGCAGCTATCCAATGATGTCTGCTGCAACTTCAAGGCTCGCACAGCATTGGCAAACTTGACCTTGGTGAGTCCTATTTGTTGTCTGAGCGGCTCCAGCAAGCCCAGATGGCTGAGGCTGCTGTCANTGTGCAATTGTGTGCAAGAGATCACCATGCTGCAACTTACTTGGGTGCCAAGCTCTGCTCATCACATGCAGCGCTCAACCTAGAGAGTGGTGATGAAAATCACAGTCAAACCCTGCCTCGTGGCTACACAACAAATTGGCTTACTTGAGCACCCCGCCAAGCAAACCCGAAAAGCAAGGTCTCATGTGTCTGTAGCTTGCACGAACAGCTGAATATGAATGCAGTGTGGGAGCCAGTGCAGAATGGGCACAACCAAGACGGCACAACTGCAAATAGCTTCAGCACCCCTTCGGGCAAGCTTGGCACTCAAGCCTCAGATGAGGGGCTAGCTCCCAAATCGATCATTCCCACCATCCAGCCATTTAATATGTTTGCTGCTCAGGTTTGCTGTCTTTGAGCAGGTGAGAAACGTCAGAGGCCTGTGGCACAGAGTGTGCATGTGGTAGCTCTAAGGTTGCTGTTGGATATGTTTCCCCTGCTCGCTGGGGCTTGCTGCACCTGGACCAGATCATAGCTTCTTGGCACTGTGAGTAACAGACTNTCTTTCAATCAAGAAAAGACACAGCCTGCACAGACGGAGGTTGGTCCGGATATGTCGATCAGCGAAGACCTGTGGGATTTTGTCGGAAAATGGATCTCAGCGAGCGCGCTAGCCACGAGCTGATGGTCGGACCGATTTCGGTGATAGGATTGTTTTGCAGAAATGTGCTCTTGACCTCAGTCTAGCGATTCCCTCAGCACCTCAGCTCATAGCTCTTCAGGTCCAACAACCNTGCAAAAGTCAGCATGCATTTGAGATGTGAAACTCTGGTGGGGGGTCTTGCAGTGCCATCAAGGCAGCGTCTTCTAGCATAGATATTGCCTGGTTACTATGTAACCTTACATGTGCAGTGCTAAGCCCTGATGCAGTACGAAGCTTCAGCAGGGGAATAATGTAGTGAACGAATGATCTATGCATGATCTAGTTTGCAGCGCATGCAGTCACCCTTCAGTAACATGAGTTGGTGAGCAGTGGGCAGGTGTTGGGCTTTGGCATATGCAGAGGTAGGCGGTGTGCTTAGTAAAACATGCTCAACAAGGCAGAAGGTCACTGGCAATGCTGAGGTCTGCATGCTTTTCTCCAAGTGCTTCACTGGTGGTGATAGCTCATGACTACTGCGGTGCACAGGAAAGGCGGTGCACATTCACATACAGAGTCCAGTCTCTTACTTGACATGACCTGCTTGGACCAAGGGAATAAAGTGCCTTTGTGCTACAGCCTTGTACAGCTGCAGCCTCTTGCCATACAGCTCCTTGACTGAGACATAGCCAGCAATGAATGTGAGACCCAGCAGCACCGCAGCATACCAATAGTACTGCTCATACATGGTATNGCTGGCCATGCATGCAGTAGACAAGGTTTGGACAGAACTTACCAGACCAGTAGCTTGCACACACAATGGTAGCTGGCCATGCATGCAGTAGACAAGGTTTGCACAATGAGAATGCAAGTCATGCAATGCATATCCATACAAATGGTAACAACAGTATCCAGACAGCTCAGATCAAGTGAGTCAGCAAAATGGTGCTGAAGGCAGGGCAGGACAGCCCAGTCACAAAATCATCACAGCCAGACAGTCATAAGCCAACATTTGCTGTGACGTCTTGAAACACAATGTTCATATTGCAGATAAGCACACATGCGCTTTATGCATCATGTACGTAGCTCAGAACTAGTGAGTCAGCAGTGGATGCTGACAATGAGGCAGGACCGCCCTCTCACTCTTGTCTTCACAGCCGACAGACACAGCACAGAGGCAAACATGCATTGTAACAGCTCAGAACTAGTGGATCAGCAGTAAATGCTGAACAGTGGGGCAGGACAGCCCTCATAGTGATGTCTTCACAGCCAACACACAGCCAACTTACATAGCAAAAAGGCATGCAAAAGCAAACNTAAGAATGGTGAGCAGTGCTGCATCCCCAACTGCGCCAGGTAAGTAAGATACAGTCAAGGTAGGCTGGACGGACTGTACAGATCTTCCTTGTACCTGCATGATGCATAAAGCTGTTTAGGTTCGATGCCAGACACACTGCATGTGTGTATAATAGCATGATAACATGCATACAAATTCTGCATGCCAAATCACATTCTTGTGTACTCATAAAAGGTGAGACTTGTGTGTGCTGTCAATAGGCACATGAGCATGGCCTCTGATGCAGCCTATTCAACAGCAGCTAAACCAAGACCAAGAGGTCTGCTTCCAGACTTTGTCTGTAGCAAGGCACCAGTATGCCAGTGGGGATGCAGCTTGGTAGCAGCACGCAGCATCAGAGTGCAACATCCATGTATGTCAATGGTGTGTTTGCTCAATTTGTCAGTATCCGAATCAGGTCATGTAAGAAAACAGTTGCTCAGCTGCAGAAATAAGCGCGTACAGNTAGATCTTGTAACTCTCGACGGCCTTCTTGCTGCCACCCTTCTTTTTGCCTGCAGTGCTTTTTTTGGCAACTGACTTCTTAGCCACGGCGGGCTTCTTCTCTCCTGAGGGTGCGTTCTTGGGTGCCATGGTTCAAGTTGTGCTGCGTGAAAGAGCAGAAGCGATGGAAGCAGGCGAGTGTTGTGCGATCAGACTTCGGGCTGTGCGTTTTGACACCGTGTGCTGCACAGCCGGTTCGGTCAAGTTAATGCTTCAGATTCCAGAACACTAAATTAGCTTCTTGCATCACTTCAAAAATCAGAGCAGGCTTCACGAAAGTTCACCAATCTGTCTTCTGCCCCGTGCCAACACCAGCTTCTGTTGCAATCNAACTTAGACCAGGTGCTGCCTCACAGCCTCTGCATGTTGATTAGGTGATCACACTGGTATGCTCAGGCTTTGACCCAAACAGTCCGCTTTGGCTGCAACAGTCATGCCAGCTGTTGGGAGTATGCGCACAGCAAACTTGCATGCCATAAGTATTGTGTGACGCTTCCAATTGTTTGAGGGCTGCAAAGCAGTGATCAGCGACTTGGTTTTAGGCTGTTGTGTGTCCTGCAACTTCTGAGCATGAAACCATAGCAGACTACAACATGCCGTCATGTTTCTTCCAATGCCGCGTGGAGCTGATGGGAGCTTGTTGCAAGCCTGCTCTGAAGCAACATGAAATTCAGTAATGTGCAAAGAGGTTGGCTTGTCAGCCACAGGGAGCAATGCACTGCCTCGTGAGACTGCAACCAAAGTGGTGGCAGAGGTTGCACANCACACCAGCATGGCCAAGTGTACAAGTCCTACAGTCTGTGAATGCCTATGATAACAGACTTCGCTGTTGCAAGTACATTACTCATTTCTTGCATTGCACACCCAAATCTGTCAACAGGGTGCACAGCTCTTACATCTCCTCTACTGTGCAGGCTGAAATGGTTGAAATGGAGAACAGCTCGAGTGACAGCCCTACATCTGCACCAGAAGTGTCACCAAGGAGCAAAAGCTCAAGTGGAGNGATTGATGAGCGTTTCTTGGCAAATCAGGCCAGTCAGAGATTTGGAGCCGACCTGCAAGCTCAACAGAGGGGCAAACTGAGATCTGGGGATGATGACCTGTCTGCCAAGATGCCTTTGTCCCAGCGGCGAGCCAAATTTGACAGTGTAAAAGCCAAACAAGCAGCCAGGTCTGTCTACGCCTCCTGCAAGCACCAGAACTCATCAAGCAAGCCATCTAGCAGCATGAGGCTTGGCTTCTGGAAATAGAGAGCTGCATGCACCACACTGTGCATTGCACACATTGTATCACTTCACTGCATGGCTTGCAAATTAGACAGTTGATGCACGATATAGGCTCACTCAGAGCCTCACCGTGCCAAATCGCATGTGAGTAAGAGGTATGGTCAGCTCAGCAGGCTACATTCTTGATGTGCATCCATAAACGCATGCTTGTCATGAATCCAAAGGTTTTGTTTGCTGTAAGTGAGCTGCGCAGCCTTTTCTCTCAGGAGTCACGAGCCCCAGTGCCAAACATTGTTGNCTGTTACCTTCACAGCTTCCAGCAGGCACTCTCTTCTTGGAGGTGCAGCGTGGGTCTTTCATGGGCCCTGAGCTACCCCTCCTGGTCGCCCCAACCACAGCCCTGGCAGAGGAAGCCCTCACCCTGCTTCAGAAGCTCCTTCCATTGGACAGACAAGGTTTCGTGGTTGACCTGGGCTTNTGTATTGTATGTCAAGCATGCAGCAGCAGGAAAAGGTCAATCAGATACAATCACCAACTTCCTGAGGCTGTGAAAGCATACACCTATATCCTTTATGGCATGTCAGNCACGATGCTATGTGCAAGTGTGTGCTGAAACTAGAGACACTCTCAACACGACTTTAGTCAATGACATGTCGCGCACTGCAGCCTGCAGTATTCCCTGCACACTACAAATACTAGCTGATTCAAGAGTGGAACGTGCGACACTCACACAGCAGGAACACTTGACGCATCAAATGTAACATTTGATGAGCCAGCTGATTGCAAATTGGGACACCGTTGCATGCAATCAGTGCGTGTGAACGTNGATGAGTCTGTGTGGTACGGCTGTGCTCCGTGAGTGGCATATACACGATTGACTGGGTTCTCAAAGCCGCCAGGTGGGCTCACATCCTGCATGCACAGTGGACTCCTATGCAGCGCAGTTGACGAGGAAGGCTGTTGCATGTGCAGGAGGACTGGACTACTGCATGCACAATGCTCTTCTGTGCAGCACAGTTGTTGAGGTNCTACACCAGATGCTGCTGCCGTCGATGGTTGTGGCGTGGGGTCCGCGGTAGAGCGCGGGCTGCAACTTTGAAGCTGCTGCCTGTATGCTAACGCAAACTTCAGCACGAGTAACGAAGCAATGCCAAAATCAAACTGATAGATAGACTACATCTACCTAAGATGTATTGCCGTCGAGGTCTGCGCGCCTGGGCTCGAGCCAGGGGCGAGGCTCGCAGCGCATCTCTGTGATCTACACGCAGTGTTGTGAGCGTCTTGCGAATGTCTTGCGTGGTCTTGACGATGCTGTAGGCGTGCAACGACGTGGTAGATAATGCACACANTCATGCAGCGACCCCTGCAAGGCACCCAGGGGGGTCCTCAACACCCTTTGGACCCTTCCCCTCCCTCTACTGACAGTGCTGGTGCTGGTGCTATTGCTTCTGGCCCTACTGGTGCTTCGACTGCTGCTGCTGATCAGCATACTGCTGTTAAAGTGGAGCAACAGACTGGCACATCGCCCCCTGCTGCGACAGATAGCGAGCATGCTAGTGCTGCTGAGGGTGCTGGAGGCGGTGGGACTAAGTNTAGTTTTGCTTGCAAGTGTGCCATGCAGGGAAAATTCAGGCTGCTTTCTTATAGCACCCAAGTGGCCTCCCAGTGTTGGCCTGTACTCTGTTTTGCACCTGTGAGCGCAATCAACAGTCCCTGCAAAATGATTGGGTTTAGGGAACCCCATCACACAGCCTTTCCCAAACGCAATATTTCAAACCCTAAACCCTATATTGAACTGGGCAGGTTTAGAGCTGTCGGCAGCTGCCATGCACCTGGGAGCCCTCAAGCTTGACCACCCTTTGATGCACATACAAGCTGTGGCCTCACCTGGCAAGCCTCAAATGGCCATCCTTGGCATGGGGCTTGATCGGTCCATCAAGCGCTATGAGTTGCACAAGGATCCTGCAGGCTGGGACTACTACTTCACTGCCATGCCTCACAACACAGTTGCAGGGCCCCAAAAGGTATGCATGTCATATGCCTCGCAAATAGACTAGTCCCAGATGCTTGCTAGAGAGTGGGAGGCTTGCCTACCTTCTGTTGGCCTGTCTGTAATTGTTGCCAAGCATACAAACATGCCTGACTACAGGAGGGGTCATAGACTTGTTGACGAACATGCTGTAAGTCCTCTGGGGTTATGTAACAGGACTTGATCACCCTTTGTGTTGACAAGCCTTGCAAATCATGCATTGCAAAAGGCATTAGCACCCAGGTCACTTGCATCCACCATGCACCCAACTTGTGAGGCTTGTATACAAGGTCTGATCCTGGGTGAAAGACTGCTCAATCATGTCTTGCAAATCCTGGATTCAGGGGGACGGCTGCTTGTGCACAAGCCCAGATGGAGCAATGGCTGCAGTGGCCTCAGCAGATGGCTCCATCACTCTTCTACCCGGGGACCTAGCCCTCAAGGGTGACTCAGCGCCAGCCACCTTGCACGACATGTGGGCAGGTGATTAAAACATTGCACAAGCTTGATGCACTTACACTGGCACAAGACTGCTAGCATTTCCAAAGCTGGACAGCGACTTTCTTCTGATTCAATGAGCCACAAGCCATGGAACTGAACATGGTGCATCAGGCGCTATAGCTACAATGCTTGTGAGTTTTNACCTTTGCGCACTCTAAATGACCGTGTTCTGCTGCGTAGTGTAAGCAAGTAGCGCCGACCAGAGTGTCTCGCTTCCGAAGAGTTTCTCTTGCGGGNGCAATATGAATGATGTACACAAATAAAAAATGTGGTCTGGCTTAATAGTGGAGCGAGTCAGGGGAGGCTGACTCGCTCCGTGGGTTCAGACCGCCGGTTGTCAGTCCGGGATGCAGCAACAAAGCTACACCAGTTCAGTGTAGGCAACGGAAGTAGGGAAAGAGGCCATGTAGGGGCACTCACTCCAGGTTTATAATTGCCGTGACTTACGGAAGAGACATGCACAACAGCAGCTGTTACAGGTAGGGGTGGTCAGATGACCCCAGTACACAGAAGCGGCTTGCTTTACTCAGATTCTGTGGTGGTCGTCCGAACAGCTGGACCTACCATGTNGGTAGAACATGGCCATGTTCTTGGCTTTCTGAATGCGGTTGATCAAGTCTCTCCAAACTGTGACTTGAGTAAGTGCCAACAACTACTTGCCTATGCTGCTTACCAACTTGCATCAACCTTGACTATGACCAAGTTGTACCAAGCCCAAACCTCTACGTTGACACAGACTGTGATGATGAACACATCAGCTGGCAGAAACAAGCAGTGCACAGCTGACTTGTCTCCTGCCCTGTCAAATTTGCATGTGCACACATACTGCATGCCAACACACCATATGTGCTTTCCTGTGGAGCCAGTTGAGGATGACATGTGGATGTTGAATGATTGTTGCAGGTTCAGGATGCAGGTTGTTGCATGCGTGGCGCAGAGACGTTCTTGCTTTGGTCCGGCTACACAGATGTCACCAACCTGAGTGCAGCTAAGTGAGGAGTTACAGCAGTGGAATGGTCTTGACAGTTCAGCTTGCCTGCAAATGTGAGTTGGGGTTGAGCTGTTGATCATCCAATCTGTCCGCGAGCAGTTTTGTTTGCTGTGCAACAGACGTTTACTGCTCAGAACTGGTTGCTCAATTATGTTTTCATGTTTCAGTGTGTCATACATGTGTGTCAGGCATGACCCCATGTCATCTGCAATGTTGGCAGCAGCTCATGGCTCCACGCATCATGTGGCGGCATGGGGCAATCACTTCTGACTCATGCGCTTTACCTGTAGCAGCTTTCAAAGAGCGTTTAGCGGCATAGCACAGTATTTGCATGGTATGTGTGCACAGGTAATTGGCGATGCTGTTGCTGAAGCGCCCCTCTTTGCCAGCACAAACTGTGATGTCACCATCTTTTGCCAGCGATGGCAACGATGGCAGAAGATGGTGACATCGTAGTTTGTTGGGATGGCAATGCACTGCCTCCACATGCAGCTTGGCTGCGCTTTTGGCTGTTGGGCAGCAGTGCCAAGATATGAGGGTGAGGGCCAGACACACATGCCTCAAAGTTTCCCAAATTCCATCATCAGGTGACTCGCTGCTTTGGGCAATGGAAACACCTTGCAGCTGAGGGCAGCTTGGCTGAAAGGGCATTTGTCAAGGCAGCTCGCCAGCAGCCCAAATGAGCTGCCAGAAGTCAGAGGCGCAAGACATGCCCACAGCGTGAAAGACAATGATTGTAGCTGGTAGCCCAAGACTGCTGGTCACATAGAGGATTTTGGCACAGAGATCACACCATCAGANGTTATAGTTTATTTGATGGTACCAACTGACACTAGGCACAGTGAGCTATGCCACACAAGCGGGATCATCTTGCTCAGTATTGTGCTAGACATGGCATTGAGCAGGGAACGTATTGCGGTCTGTCAAGTCAGCCTTGTGAATGCCACAACACCTGATGACTCATGCTGATGTCATCACAGGCAATGTCCAAGGGTTTATCATCCCAGATGCAGGCACTGCAGCAGCAGGTGACTGACAGCCTGGCAGCTGCTAATCAAGCGCATCACGAGCGGCAAGTACTGACCGAACAGCTGCAACAGGTGCTCACTGCTAAACTGCAAGCTGCATATACTGTGCATCACTTCTGAGCTGCAGCAGCGCTNCCATGAACCCTCTCTAGTGCAGAGTCAGCTAGACCTCAATGTGTAAAGATGCATCACTCTAGCCTTGGGTTTACTGTTCAGTAGCCAGCTGACTTGAAGTTGCTCCATCTTTGCAGGAAAGAGTGCTGCTGGCTGAGCGGGCTCTGCTCTACTGCTTCAACTTTGACTTCAAGACCAGCGACCCATACTCGTATGCCCTGAAGTACAACAACGCCTACAAGTTGCTGGAGGGGGATGACAGCCAGAGGGCCTTTGCCTGGCTCAACATTGCAGCGCTGGCCACCACTCTGTGCCTGCAGTACCCGGCATCTGTGCTGGGGGTTGTTGCTGTGTGGTATGCACAGCACCTGGTGCTTGGAGAGGTGGGTCTTGTGCCAGCTTGGCTTTTGCTACGCCTCCTATGTCATGGCTGGTCTCAGGCTAGCAATCTTGCTGTTCTTGCTGCAAGTCGTACATGGTGCTTGTGGCAATTCAGCATCTGGGCCACAACACAAGATAGGGGCAGGTGAAGGAAGTGCTGTAGGNGCGGAATGTCACCATATCTCCTGTCCTGCAGGAGCGCGTGGATTGCGAAAAACAGACGCATCAGCTAGTGACGCATCCCGTGTATCAGATAGCAACTGACAGTTTGTTTCAAGTACATCAATAAAAGTACAGGTGTCTGTCACACATAGTGCGCTCACCATGGGTACCTGATTCATAGTGTTAAGCTCACTGCCAGCTAAACAGCATGCTCTCATCGCAGTACCAGCATGAAGCAGGAATGCAGTTGCACAGTGGTCTTGCATGCAACACTACACAGTGCTGTGGGCTGCACACAGAACAAGCAGGCAGCAAGACAGCTTATGCAGACTCTCTGCAGGGCCTGTCACCTGAAGCGCAGTGGCCTGGAAGGACTGCATGAGCACCGGGAAGCTGGCAGTGCTTGCTAGCTCTGTAAGGCCCAGGTATGCGGCTCCGTCTTGGACCAGCTCTCCTGCGAGGTCTATGCTCTCAGTCTGTACTGTCACCTGCAGCCAGTAGCACTGATGGAGGCCGCAATGACAGTCCTCCAGTCCTGTGGGGTGATGGACGATACATTNCATCCTGTCAATCAGCAGCATAGCAGCCACCGCTGTGTCAAATGCAAGCACCCAAATCAATGCAGGAGCCACCTCCAACCTGACCAGCACCATTCAGCAGTCCATCTGCAACCCAGTGACTGCCACTGCATTGGCATCCGCCTTTGCTCAAAGCATCATCACTACCACTGGCTGCAATGGCGTTGTCACTCAAGCTATTGCAAGTGAGCACCCTGCATAGGCTGCAGACCGCTAGCATGTTGTGACTGATCATGACTTAGGCATTATGCAGGCTTGCCGTGTGACGCCTGCCATCATTGACCTGCAATGATTNTACTGCATGGTCCCCGCGAAGAACTCGCATGCTCACGACTCGACTGATCAGTTGCTTCCGCTGCTACTGGCGTTCAACGTGCCCGGCCAACACGTCGCATCGATCCATCAGTCACTCAACCTGGCGCTTCAGCAGCGCTCACACACATAGGTCAAGGGCTTGCCGGCCACCTGGGAGGTCTGTGTTCGAGCGCATGTGCGCTGCTGAGGGCCTAGAGGTTATTCTGACTCGTTTGAGGCAGCTAGGACACGGGCCCTACCCTCCAGTTGAGCTCGTACTGTCATGTCTGATGAAAACTTCACGCTTCGACTGTGCTGTTCACACCTACCAGCATGGAAGTGCAGGCTGCTAATAAATCTGCTGCAGTCTTGGTGCCACTCTTTGAGGTATGCTGCGAATGTGTGCCAGCGAGAGCTGATCACCAGCTGATCACCGGCTGATGTTTGGCTTAGCACAGAAGTACGAGGTGTTGCAGGATGCAGAAGGAGTAGTTAGGGTCCTCTTGACTGAGCGATCTGCCAAGTTGACGACCCACAAGGGTATGTAGCGCACATAGTGAACATCCTTGAATTAGACATTGGGCTGGAGTGAAATCGCAAGTAGACGCTTTCTAAAGCCAGTCTATAAAGCTACTGACCCTGCAGGAGAGGTATGTTTGCCTGGTGGCAAGCGGGATCCTGGAGATGTGGATGATGTTCATTGTGCCCTGCGCGAAGCTCAAGAAGAGCTTGGCCTAGACCCAGCTAGTGTGAATATTGTGGCTCAAATGCCCCCTTTCCTGTCCAAGCACATACTATCGGTGAGACTTAGAACTGGTGCTCCCAGGTCTTACTTGCACAGCGAAAAACTGTAGTCAGTTGACAGTAGGCGCTACTTACTTGCTAATGCAATGCAACATTGCATACTACAGGCAACTTATCTGTGTGCGTTTTGGAGTAATGCTGCTGAGCTGCTTAGGTGAGACCAACCTTATATGAGACCGGCCATACATTCATTTACAATAGACCAGCATAAGTGCATGTGCTACCCAAGTGTCAGCCTATTCGGTCATCAGCTCATTGCACACATTGTTTGTGCTTCATGCATGGGTGGATGACAGAGAGGCATGCATGGTCCTGCAACTGTTGTGCAATGCTTCACCTAAATTTTATCTGGGTGCAATAAGGCTACAATTGAAACCCTCCTCCAGCTGGTCTTGCTGCGTCTGCTGCAGGTGACTCCAGTCATAGGCACAGTTCCTTCTACACTGAAGTTGACACCAAATGCGGATGAAGTCAATGCTGTTTTTGACATGCCGTTGGCAGCATTCTTGGAAGATGTGCCATCTCATACTCACAAGGACACAGAGTGGNCCAGCAGCTACTGCCAAAGCACACAGCAAGTTGCCGCACACCCAGCCCTTGATGCTTGTATCCGCCTCAAGCGTCATCGCTCGCTGTTGCAACATAGCAAGATCAAAACTGAAAACTGTTTGTTACCCCTGTCAGCAGACAATGCTGCTGTTAGTCACAACTTTACCTTCAAGCAAAGGCTAGTGATGATCCAGAAGTCCAGGTGGCGACCACCAGGCTTTTGAAGCTCGAATTTCNCCTGAAACAGTTTGAAAGTCAGGTGCACTACAAAGGGAGAATGACACAATGAACAATGCACCNGAGCACAAACCTGTCTCTGTACTGCAGCTGGCCCTTATTGAGGGTGCTCTGCTGGATCTTGATCTTCTCATACAGCAGCGCCAGCTCGTCATTGCGCCTGATCAGCTGAGTGCCCAGAATATCCCTCTCTCCAATCACAATGTCATACTCCTTCTTCTGCCTCAATTGCTCCTGCAGGGAATAGCAAAGTTGCTCATGCAGTCTCTGTGACTGAACAACAATCTATACAGACAAGACAGCTTTGGCTGTGCTGCCACAGCAGGCCACAAAAAGGGCACAACCTGTGTGATTGCAATGCTTACATTGTCAAGCTTCCAACATACAGCTGAGGGCAAACCAGNTAGCCGTTCAGCACCATTTTTGGCATGTTGATTGCATGTAGTTGCTTTGGCATGTAGCACACAATAAAACAGCGAGACAGCTCCCTTGAGCAAGTCCCTCAACACGCGATGATGCAATGCTTTGTTGACAGGACCGGAAATGCAGTACCTGAGCATGGGTATGATTGCTTGTTGTGTGCTTCCCTTTCTGCCACCAAATGCTCTGCAAGTTTGCACAGATGTTCAGCTGTGTGTCACTCTGTGCATGTGTTGTTTCACGCTGTGACTCACTGTGGTTCTGCCTTTTGTCTGCAGTGGCAAGTTGGCCATATCAGCGTGGAACCCAACCGAACACTTGACAGCAGCTTGGGACCAAAACATTGGACTGCTGTCTGTGTACCTGTGCTTGGNGAGGCAACACGTGCACGGCGTCTCCAAAACTTCACACGCCTGCGCAGTCCAAAGCCATGAAGCATGCAGGTGTCAAGTAGCGACTTGGATTATAGCGATCACTTTGCAATCACTGTTTGGATTTTCTCAAAGACCAGGATAACAGAATGTGTGATGCCGGTACGTGCAATATGCATTGATGTCGTATCAAAAGCCACCATGACAGACTGCCATTGCAGAGTGTGCTGTGAAACCCGCAGCATGCATTGCCAGTATGACATGATCATAGCATCCAGCATGTCAGACTGCCATTGCAGGGTCAGTTCTTGGTTTACATTTTGTATACCAGTTGTCACATACTGTGCATCATGCTGTTGTGTGAGAGTAGCAGCACCTTTTACTCCGTAGTGATGATGTCTGATTCAACAGCTTGGCTGTGTTGTAGCCGCTGAAAGTCTTTCGAGCTTCTGGCTTGTACATCTCAAATGTCAAGGACGGGCTTGAACCAGCTTCCAGGGCAAGGTGAGCTGCTTCTGCAGTNCCACCTTCTGGACTGCTGCTGTGCTTGCGGTCACAGTACCTGGAATTAGATAGCTTGCAACATTTGTCAGGCTTCTGGCAATGATGTGCAATGAAAGCAGTAGCGCTGTCACTGTGTAGCTGATGTTCGACTTGCAGCACATTTAGTGTGTTTTACAAAGTAAGCCAGAAAGATGCACAGCATGGCACCTGCACCGCACTGACTACTTGATTGTGTATGCAGGTGTGGTGAGAGACCCAGTGGTGGGGTACCAAGCAGGAGGCGCAGCAGGAGCCGGGCTAGGCCTGGTCATTGGCACTACAGGCCTAGTGCTGAAGCCCGCCTCAGGCCTGCTGGAGTTCATTTCCAAGGCTGTCAATGGCTTAGGCATGGGGATTTTAGCATGGGGGGATGAGGTTGTGCGCATTCCCCGCACCAGGATCCGGTCACCCCGCCACTTTGGCATGTTTGCAGTTGACCCCACAGGTACAGTGCATGCTTGTAGTCTGGGCATCACCGCCAGCTTGTGATCCAGTGCAAGTGCATGATACATACCATGTATCAGATTGGATGAGTCTCCTTTGCTGCCTGTTGCTGCAGGAAGAGTATCTGATGCACGTGCATGCTTGCTCAGCCTGTAAATATCGTCCCATATACTCACCCCACCAGCCCAGGCCTGTACACTGTCTTGATGTCTATCTCACAACACATCTTTAATACTTGATGACAGCGATGCGAGTACACAGCATGCAGACTATGTATGTATACAGCGCACTTGATATTGTCATCTTGGTTGCAGGCGAAGTGCGGAACTTCAGCAGGTGGAAGAACAGCCTGCTGCACCTTGATGGTGGGCGCTATGCCAATGACACAGTGGTGGACTACCTGCAGAACAAGGACACCAAGGCCCTGGTCTTCACTGACAAGCACCTAGTCTACATCAACCTCAAGCGCCACCGCTTGCGCTGGGCATTCCCGGTTGCAGACCTCACTTCTGTCACCACTCATGGTACAGTGTTTGACTGCCTCTTCATAACTCACTTCCTTACTGTCTATGGATTAATATGCTCTCTGCATACTGAGTAATCAGGCTATTCAGTGTGGAGCTCTCATGTGCATCGAAAGCTGCTTGACATAGAGATGCAGCCCTGTGTTGACTGCCCATCAGCTCATGTCGTCAGCCATGCAAGCAGGACCATGCACACTGCATAAGCCTCAGGCAAGCTGCTGAGGCAATGCTGTATGCCGTTATGTACGTTCTTGCTTGACAACAGGTATATCTAGCAATACAGATGCAGCAGTGTATAGCTTGAGCACCATGCCTCACACATTACTCAACACGGCCTCAAACTATGTCGTCGATTGCTTAGCCATCTGAATTTGTGTCTTTGACTGCAGGACTGAATGTGCACCTGCACCGCAACCTGCCACTCCATCTGCATGTGCCTAAAGTGCCCTGGGCATATGACCTACAAGTGCCCCTCCGCAAAATGGTGGACTGCCGCACCAGAGATCTACATCAGAGTCTGCTGGTCAAGCTGAACAGGGCACTGGTCAGGCAGGGCAAAGACCCCAGCAGGGCTCTAGAGGTCACCCGCTCCATCCGCCCCTTCCCACACCACCCCTCGCTAGAAGGNACAAGCGCATCTCTGAAAGACAGATGCCTTAGCAATGTGCTGCTGAAGCGCCTGTAAGACCATCTTTACTTGCTGCTTCTCGGTGGTTACAAACTTTCCTGCATCATATGCTAGCAAGGGTTGTTTGCATGTTTGCAGCCTTGCCTCTTTAAACTGGCATGTAGCAAGACGTGGAAAGACTGATTTGCAGGGAGAGCCTGTCTTTGCGTGGAACAGATCAGCTTATCGACTGGGATCGACCACCAAACATTCCTGATATTTGGTCAGGACAATGTGATGGTGTCTCAGCAGTGTTGCAGAGCAACGTCCAATCTGTGATTGCACAGGTAAGCTCTGTTGGCGTCACATCTTGCTGGCAACAACATCAATGTCATGGCTTATACAGGCACACACAGCCGTTCATGCATGTGCTGTGTGTTTGGTGCTATTCCTGACTCACCACTTGGGTGCCCTTTGCAGGTGAATGCATACAGTGCTNCCAGTGCACAGGGGGCCCAGTTGCACAGATAAGTGATATGCCAGTTGCATCTTTGGCGCCTGGCCAGAAATCTGACACCCCATTGCGATGGGCGCAAGCGAGCAGCTGCTACAAGTGCCAGCAGCAATCTTGTGTGCAAAGCTGGGTCTGGGTTGAGTGTGCATGCCAAAACACTGCTTTGTGCAGTCAGTGGCATTGCTCACCTGCCGAGTAAACATAGCTCACAGGGGCTGCAGCTGCCCCAGGTTCCCGCTCATCATGATCCACAACAACAAATGCACCCTTGCCATCATGCGTGGTGACCAAATTGTACCCCAGATCCAGGTCTTTCACTGGTAGACATGCCTGCCAACACAGGGCAACAGTATGAGACCTACAGGTTTAGTAGTAGTATGATGGCATGATCCTATCATATGTAGTGGACATGATAGCTGATGGGCTTNTGTTGCGGACTGCTGGCTTTGCTGCCTGCAACACAACAACATTCACAAAGCTGCTGCCATACTTGCTGCACGCAGAGCCTGAATCCATGTTGTCCTGTGGTGCATGACAGAGATGCGACTGATGCTGAATGTGTGTAGATATTGCTGGTCACGTGCCTTTATCGCATTATATTTATTGAAGTCCTTGCAATGCCAATGCATGCCTCACAGGGACCAGACATGGCGGTTGCAAGTAGTAATGCGGCCCAGTTGGCACTGCTATGGCACATGCAGCTGTGGCCAGCAGTTGGCGGGTATGCTTGGTTGCCTGGACCTGNAGTCACATGAGACAACTGCATGTGAGCCTTGTGGATCGGCACCTGTCACCGTGCATGTAGGGAGCTAAAACCATTGTGAAGTCATCCTCTTTCTGGAGCATGTCTTTGGCAATGGCTAGCGATACAAACATGGTGGCCTGGTCAGGAAACTCTTTGGCGCGAGCAATCGCTTCCTCATAAACCCTCAAACGGTCCTGCATTNCGTCCATCATCTGCCAAGCACAACCCACAGAATTGGGGAAAGCTGCTTCATGATATACAGTTCGCAACAGACAGACCGTAAAGCAATGACCATCGTGTAGTGAGGTGTGCATTGTTGAGCGGGCCAGCATACAAATCCACACATAAGCCAGTGTGGGGTTCCATGATTGTGCTTGACATCAGCTGCGCAAAAGAACATGCGTGAGGGTGAGGTGATACTGTCACGTGCAATCAGGTGCATTGATGAGGTTGCAACACAAGTGTGCAAACTGCAAAAGAGAAAATACTTTGCCTACCATGGAGCTCGCCATCATCTCCTGTNTTGCAAGTAGGCTGACTGCAACATCTCAGAGGCCCCAGGCCGTGTCTCTGCCCAAGGCCACAGCATCTTTGCAAAGAAGGCTGCAGCATGGTCTGGTGTAGAGCTGCACGCCCGCGCCTTGTCCAGCACAGGATGTTTCAACTGATATGGAGGACGCCCAGCAGCACATTGCTTGGAAACTGCCTGAGCCTGCAACATTGTACTGCATTGTGTGGCTCGAGTAATACCCACAGTCATGGCAGAACCNAGATGTAATGCTGCAGCAACACTGTGCTTTCAAGATAGTGTTCAGCGCATTTGCGTAATGTGTGGTTAGATGACACCATGTGACTCAGTCTGGCATGTGAAAAAGTCAAACTGTCGCTCTGACCTCAACTGACAAGCACAACAAGAGCAACAGCAGTAAATACAACAGCAGCAGCAACTAAGAACATTGTCATATTCTGGCTGTGACCCCACACTGTAATGCTAGACAAGCATCATGCCTCACGCACAATCGCTCACTCAGCTGGCTGCATGCACTGAAGACCTGACCAGAGCACAATCACAGCAGAGGAACACAAGACTTCAAGGCAGTGTTGCAACAGATGCATACCGAGGCGTGCCGCTGTGAGAGCTCTGTAGCTGTTGAAGGAGGCGCCACAGTAAGAGCCAAGGCTTGACCAACTGTCACATCCTCCCATTGAAGCCTGAAGNTCCTGCACATCAGGCAGGACTATGGCAAATAGTTGATTGCTAAAGCCAAATGACACCGCTTGCCGTGCTGACAATGATGTCGTTTTACAGTCCTGCATACGCGATAGACGCTACACATGCAGCGAGCAATCGGTCACGATTCATGGCGCATTCCCTGACCCCCAATTGTCAGATGCAAAACTGGACAGTAGACAATCAGCAAAGGGTGTATGTCCTTGCTGTAAAGGACATTGCACCTGGAGCAGAGCTGACCTACACCTTCTATCAGCAGTGCACTCTTGGCAAGCATGTCAGGTATTGCCTGCCAAAACTTGTGTCCTGGTATGCAATCAGCAGCACAGAGAGACTTGGCATGCTGTCAGCCTACACCCATGAGCGGTAGCACTTTCCAAGCCACCTCTGAGCCTGTGTCTATCTCCCAGAAAGTTACTGGATTGTTACGCACACCCCTGTCTCTGCAAAGAACGTGACCTTGACTCATATGCATGACTACTTTTGGCAACACAGTGGCAAGCTGCTTGCCATCCAACAAAAAGCTTCGAGCTGTTGTTCTGTCGGCTANTGTTGACACAGCTGCCATGCTGCCCAATGGCAGCATGAACCACTTTTACAAGCATTGCTTGAGTCCAGCTTTTGAGCTCATGCTTCACTTGGCAATACACAAACCCTTGGATCANTGTGACACACCGACACGATATCCATACCGTGAACATCTTACACAACTACATATTCTGCAGGTCGGGTCGATACACACTTGACATGACTTACTATTGCCAGAAGAGCAAACTTCCAAAGAAGTGCAAACTGATACAGGTAGAGTTGCTCCTTAACCAGCGTACAAAAGCAATTCTGCACGATTCTGCTAANCCTTGGATCAAGCATCAAGCACATGCACAGTTGCATACACACATTGCTGACGTATCGAGAAAGGCGACAAGCGAAGACAGCAGTGCATCAAGGGGTTTGTTGTTTCCAGGTGCCGCATGGAGCTACCCCCCGAAGCATTCACATTCAGCTTAGGGGCGAGATCACTCGGACAGTGAAGCCAGGTGACAGCGTCACCATCACAGGCATTTACATGGCAGAGCCCTACACTGGCTTCAGAGCCATGAAGGCTGGCCTGCTGACCAACACCTACATGGAAGCCATGCACATCCAGCACAACAAACAGAGCTATGCAGACTTGCAGCTCAGCAGTGACAAGGATGCCTTTCTTGCGGTGATGGTTTTTGCAACCCCCTGTATTGCTGCAGTGGCTTGTGGCTGTGGGAAGATACATCGACCAGTGCATTGGCCGGTATCAAATATGCTGTTTGTGCTGCTTCATGTCTGTGTGCTCTAGGTATATGCTGCTGTATAGTCGGCCAGCGACAGACAGTCTCCAGCTAGTATGAAGCAACCATTTACAACAACATGGAACGGTGCATGTGATACATTACACAGCCACTTTGTGATAGTGTTGCTNTACTGCAAGAACTCCAGCAACACCAGCCATGGCCCAGCGGGAGTGGATCAGCTCAGACTCTTGGAACCTGTCGCGCAGGTCTACCGACGAGGACAAGCCAAGAGGGTCAAATCCGTATGATCTGCATGAAATACGGGGCTCAGTGCCGGCACCTCGTTTCATGCAGCGCTTCGACCCATTTGGGTGTCAAAGGAGACATCGGGTTCACCACCGGCAACATACGCNAACCTGTCAATGATGTGATCATGATTGCAGGATACATGGTGGCAAGGGTGCTGGGTGCTGCCCCTATACTTGCTGATGCCATCATTGACCAGCTAGCTGCCCCTTCAGACAAAGCCGTTGACGCAGGTACGCTGACTCTGTATCAATATTGCCTTGCTGGCAGGCCTCTTCAGCCTGGTGTCTCTACAAAGCTTGCGCATCAGTATGTATAGCTGCTACACTTGTGCAGCTGTGGTACCACATATACACCATGATCAGCAGACTGCAAAATACAACTGGTGTAGTGCCCTGTGCTGTCACATGCACTTTGCATTTGCAAGTCACAGTGGGACTACACTTATGTGATGATCCGTCACAGCTTGACAGTATATTGAAGAGGTCCACATTACAAGAAGGGTTGTGCATGACTTTCTGAATACATATTGCACCTCAACAAGCTGCCAGGATCCTGCTGTGTTGACCATGTTGGGTAAGCTGCGACTTGAATTGCAAAGTGTCTTGATTGAGAGGAACAGCACATTGCATCAGGTTGATTTGCTATCATAGCTGGAAGTGGTGGCGTCAGTTTTGCNCTGCCACTGCAAGCTTCTGTGCTGACTGCTTGCATGCAGGCGCGACTAACTGGGCTGTGGCCATAGCAGCAGCAGTGACAGCAGTACAAAGCTTGTACGGGCTAGCCAGTGCACATCAGCACCTATGCAGCTGGTGGTGGCAGTTTTCATCTGCACAAAATTTAGCAACATCAGCAGACAGCTATGCAGAGCAGATGGCAAGCTGAGCCAGTTGCGCTAAGCCTACCCACTAATATTGCAGATATGACCTTGTTTAGTGTNAACATCATAAATGTGGTCATGCTGCTCTGTGTTGTACGGGCACTATCTGCACGTGGGTATGCGGCAAAGAGACTGGTGTTCTCTGCAGGGATGTCACGGGCAGAAGCANATTTCAACACGCTGCTGCATGCAGTGCACCAAGGTTGAATCTGTCTAAAACTTGTCAGATTTGTCCTTCTCCCTTTTGTTGTACAAACGATCTAGACTGCGCCGGGCTTCACCAGCAGGGAAGTTACTGAGGTCATAGTAGTGAGGCGCAACATCGATGAGCCACTCTCCCTTGATGTCGCTGACTGTCCTGATATAGTTCCTGGTCGTCATAACAAACTCTTGATACAGAGCCCTACAAGACACATGTTCACAGTCAGCAATCAGTTTCAAGTATTTCTGAGATATATTGACAAACAGGGAACCTGTTATCTGTGTCGAGATTGAAGTATGACAGTCTGCTGCAGTCCGTTGGCCCGGCTCCGAGAGCTGAGATATTGTCTATTGAGCAATGGGGAATGAAGCATATGGCATATGTAGGCATATACTGTGTGTGATGATTAGTTGTGTGACATACCATTCAGGCTTGTGATCCAAGCATGTGGAGGGGTGAAGGTACACCATCTGATTATCCTTCACGGTGAGGTAGTGCCCAGTACGCTCCAGATGCGCCACCTGCAAACGCATGCAACACATGTTGGTCCACAAATGCACAAGGTATTTGGTGACACGATGCAAGGTCAGCAGATGCACTTGAATGCAGGTTGGTTTAAGGTCTTCAATTATCTTGTNTACATTAATACGCTGGCAAGTGCAACACATCATTCCTTGCTCACTCAACGTTTACATGTTACCACCATTGGCTAGGACAAGACACGCACAAAGGGTATCTAGCATCGGCTGCCATACCTGTAAATTATTATCCCTGTATGATTCTTGCTCATGGGGGTTTCAGAAACTGGTGCCNAAAGCAAAGAGCAGCCAGACTGAACAGCAGCGTTGTGCACACAGTCCCCTTGTACGTGCCCACTTCATGCACATAGCATTGATTGGCCTGCTGCAAGACAGCCAAGATAGCGCAGGGAGGTAGACTGCTGCTCACCAGCTGTGGCTCCTGTGATGGAGGGTGGCAGGTTGGCAGTAGCCTGGCTGCTGGATGGGTCGGGGGGTGCAGCAGAGGCACCCCTAGCCAGTGCCAGGTAGTCTGGCTCATCCCCAGCAGTCTTGGATCCTGGCCCGAACCCTGTCACCCTCTCATGCTCCTTCCCAGCCACTGGATACTTCAACACTGNTCAGGTAAACTGCTGGTTGTGCGCATCGTGTGGCTGTCCTTCGCCACAAAAATTCGAGCGCATCTTGCTGCGGGAATTTCGCGACGTCCCGGACTACCACTTCGTCACGCGCAAGGGTCTCACCCGTTCACCGCACAGTCATGATCTACATGCAAGGGCGACAGCCGTGCTTTGACTGCGGTCCTGGCCAAACAGGTACATGTGGTAAGGCTTGAATATACAGTATTTATACGTACTGTGCTTTAGGCGGTCTTACTCAGCGTTCCGAAGCTGTGCTGCTGGCCTCCTTAGCCAGCCTTAATCTGCAGGGGTCGGACACTCACCGCAAATAGGTCTCCGAAACAGACAGGTAATATTGTACTTAACGGTGACTGCCAGGCAATGGCCGCTGATGACGAAGCAGCATGAATCACGTTTTCACAAACTTGTAAACCGCTTCACATCGATGATAGGAATTCTGCATGTTATGTAGCTGAGGTCTGGTCTTGCCTNGGCAGCAACATCATGAGCATGCACTCTTGCTGGGCAAGCAGGACTGTGGGGAGAAGCAATCACAAAAACCCTGAAGGTGAGTCAACTAGACAAACTCTACAACAATGCGAGTTGGCTTTACACCCGTAGTTTTACGCAGCAGCAGCATCAGATATGTTGCATGGCGTAAACCACACCTTGGATGCTTTGCTGATGCATTCACTGTCTTGCCCCATGGCTTGAGCAATCCTGTGCAGCCCAGCAGCAATGACCTTGGCCACAATCTTGAGTGCCTCTGTCTGTGTTTCAGAGCCAGCTTTGTTTTCTCTCTGGCTCACCTGCAATGTTTGCGGGCTTGCTCAGTCAAACCTGTAATATGCACATGTCCTACCCACAACCCAGCAACTTGTTTTGTGTCATACATGACGAGGCATGAGGAGCCGTACTCTGTGGTTATGCAGGCACAACTACCTGCAAGAGTGTTGTAAGCATAGAGATACACTGATGAAACAGTGAGCCAGTTACACAAAAACTGCAATGTGTGAGTATGAGCCAGTGGCTTTACACAGCAGTACATCGATGAAACGCCCAATCAAGGGCAGGGTGCTACTGCAACCCTACCTGCAATATAGCATCCATCAAGTAGAAGAGGTCAATGCGCTNCAGAGACCCTTGGAGCAAAGAAAGGCATGTTCAATGTTAAACGTACGTAGTGCTTACAAGCAGAGCAAGCCGCCTAGCACTTTTGCAGTTGTGTTCTCTCTACACGGCTCCTACATGCACACAGCACCAGTCACAGATGAGCTGCCATGTGCCAATGGCACAACCAGGGAAAAGCAGTAACGCGGTCTCAGGGACTGCAAGTTGCCCTACGTGTGCATTGACCTTCTGGATGTGGCTGCTCCGTGCTTACATCCAGTATCAGACACATGGCCTTTTGGTCCTTAAGGTCTACTGATCTGCTCAGCTCCACATACACACATGACCAGCCATTGTGCATCCCTCAGCATGTGGCATGCACATGTGCAGCAGTTCAGTTTGCCACGGGTTGTCCTTGAGTGCATACCTCAGTCACAGTCCACCTCCAAATCCCCATTCGCATATGCACTCGGGCAATGAGGGGGGCTTTGTGCATCTCAGCTGTGGGCCTTGCCAGGAGTCCCGTATGGGCACCCCCAATGGCTGGGGCTGCCAGGGATGCCCTAGGAGTGGGATCACGGGCTGATGCTGACACCTCCTCGACCAAGCTCTCAAGCCTGCATGAGCAAACAAGGAACTTTGCCTGTCATGCTGTTATGCCTACAAAAGCCGACATACCATTTTGAGAGTTGGCAGGCACTCATTGTAGCACAGTCGTAGATTGAGCTTGCAAAGTCTGACAAGGAGCATAAAGCTCATCAGCATGAATGTCGATGGGCTGATGCATGAATGCTGATGCTGATCCTGTTTGAGCTGCTCAGAACTTCAGTCAGGGTCGCATCGCATCTCATGTGCCCACACCTGTACAGGATATGATTGCAATGCAGCATTGTCAGGGTTTGCATGGGTAGTCATCCCGTGCTTGAGCATGCTGCAAAACCCTAGGCACCGTGATGGTCACCTATGGCTCACAAANCTTATGAACAGGTATAGCCAGTCATTGTGTCTCACGTCCTGACTTGAGTCTGGAGGGGTCAGAGGTTCCATAGCAANGCATTGTAAGCAGTACAACAGCATACAAGTACAGAACTCTGGGAGCTTTCTAGATGAATTGAGACACTTACTTACCTTTTGAACATGTGACGTGCCTTGCGTCAGACTAGCAAANTTGAAGCGCTCAGTGCTGCATTAGTATTGTGCCCAAATGCCGGTGCGATGCAGAGCCTCGCAGACTGTTTGAGTAAGCACTACTGAAACTGCTTTGAAGCAAGAGAAACTGCATTTGCTACCAGCGAACACTTCAAGCATACACAGAGCATGACACGCTGTGACTTTAGATGCAAGGTCTTGTCCACCCTTGTCATGTTACAGTTCAAATGCCTCAACGAGCTTAGTCATAGTTCTCATCACATGAGAAGACATGTCATTGGCTAAAGCTGGGCACATGGCTGAACCAGATTCCTCTTTTTTTGCCTGACCTTGCCAACACATGGCTGTGCNTGGACAGTAGGCAGCAGGTGAGTGCACAGCATGGCTCTTTGATAACAGCAGAGGCACAGGCGAGTAAGCATTGTCAAAACCCCTAAAAGTTTGCACATGAGGCACAATGGCTCACCGAGCTCTGCACTTCCTCAAATGAGCGTGCTTGCCGGTCACACAGCGCACTGTTCCGCATGTCTGCCACTCTAATGGAGCCCTTGCTGCTGCTGAAGGCAAACAGATTGCAGTGACTGGGGTGAAAGTCAGCACCAGTGATGACCTGCAATCATGTGTATATGTCAATGCATGATCGTCCATGCACTCATGTCTGGACGTGCTCTTCAAGCAACATCAGTGTAGACAGNTTCATGGCAGACAACAGCTGTTTGTTGACGACCTGCACCACATCATAGAATCCGCCGTGCCCCGAAGCTGTGCATACTTGATTCCACCACAATCGTTTGTGTTGTCAAACAATTTTATCCAATGTTTTGCCTCCCAATCATGACTTTCTTGACTTCTAAAGCCTTCTTTGCCAAGAAACCATACCATGAAATTGCACAGATGGACCAGATTTTTTCGCAAAAGACACATGGTCGGTGAGANTTGACTCCCGACACTTAGACTCGTCTCATTCTGGAAAGCGGATTGCACAGCCAGGAACTGCAACAGCATGAACTGAATGATGAAGATCATCATGATGATGCGTCTTGGCTTACTCCTGCACGTTGCGTGGTGGTCTCGCGAAAGTATGCTTTTGTGCGCTGCAGTAAGCAGCATTCGTAGCTGCTGCTGGCTGCTGACAACGAGTACAGAAACGTTGTCGCCTCATGTACAACTTCCAGCAGTTACCTGCACATGCATTGAGCAAATGNCATCTGCTCAGGACATCTGCTGTCATGCAGTATCCTTTTGTGCGCCTGGATGGCAGTACCAGCATTACCAAGCGGCAGAAGCTGGTCAAGAATTTCAATGACCCCGCACAGAATCAGTTTGTATTCCTACTGAGCAGCAAGGCTGGTGGATGTGGCTTGAACCTCATAGGTGGCAATCGCTTGGTGCTTTTTGATCCTGGTAAGCTCCAGCTGATCACCCAAGTTTGCATGCAACTTTGACCAGATGCTGCGTCTCTAGAGGGACTTACCACCATGCCATCCTGGGCATGAGCTGCATATTGCCGGCACTGGTGCAGCNGTGTTCCATGTGAGACAGCAACATACCTGCTGAAATTGCCAGCTGTGGTGCCAAAAATGCAGGGGGAATGAACACATGTGCCAGCACCTTTATGCCTAACATCCTTTGTTGGGCTTTGCCATGGGATAGCAGCATGCAAGCTTGGTGGTACAAGCACACCATGTTGCCAGGGGATGTCAGTGACAAGGGAATACGTCGCCGACCTTGACCCCCAATGCACGAACATGCTTGTTGCCAGGGCTCATGTTCACATGCTTGTNCCCTGCCTTGGCTTGTATCATGTCATGTGAATCCTGTCCCTTGCTGCTCACAAGAGCAGAGTATGGTATCATTCCACGTTGCACCCAGATCATACTGCAGCAACTCCATCATGGAACGTCATGGCAAACGCAAGATCAGAACTCATTCTCTTCAAATTTCCCGGGATGCACAAGTACACCCTAGCACACTTTGGCAGTCAATATCAACCGCGATATTTTGTGCAGCACCTGCCTCTAGGACATACCAGTACACTGCGTGCTGAGGACGGAAAGAGGACAGAGAATCAACCTGATTCGCAAAATTGACATCTGCATTCACATGCATTGACCAGCATCACGGCAATGATGGACCCGGTACATGATGTCATGAGGTCAGCAAGAACAGANGGGGCAGGGCTGAGGGCAAGAACATGAGCAGGGCTGAAGTGGGCTCCTGGACTCAGGATGGTGCCAGTGCGAAAGCTGAGTGCTGTGTGAGGGCTGGAAGCACACTTACTGACACGCCTGCTGCTTGTGCTTTGTGATGTTGAGCACTGAGTAGAAGCAAGCACGCGGCTACTTTGAGAAGTGTGCGGAAGGGGAGGGGAGATTGGCAAGTGGGTACACACGTGGGACCTCCTGTTGAGATGCTGAAGCATAGGCAATGGCATGCCCGGCTNCAATGCAGGTAGATTACAGGGAGCCAATGGCCGCAGTTGGTAGAATGCCCGGAGGCAGGTCCAAGCTTGAGGGCAGCCCAAATGAGCGGGAGCATGAGACAGCACTGCTAATCGAGCAGTCCATTGCGCCGCTGTTTGCTCCTGGGTTCTCAGACAATGTTCAGGTGAGTTTGACACAGTAGGCACCTAGTCATGAGCCTAGCAACACGTCTTTATTGCTTTGTGCTGTTTGCAATCATGGTGTCACTTACGCAAATCTGTCTTGCAAAGGTCCTGTGGTTTCTTCCAGATGCAGGTGCAGGTTGTCATCAGTGTGCTGAGGCCAGTCGTGCATACTAGCTTTGCGTAGGTATTTTGTGGTGCGCATTGCAGGCAAATGGCTTCAGGCTTTGCATGTCTGACTGACCACACCCACACCCACATCTCAGGGGCTCTTGTTCTAGCTGCAACACACGCCCTACGCTCTTGGTTGTCTCCATCCGATCAGATGTGTTTCATGCAGGCGTTGACTGCAGATCTCTCTGTGCCAAGCTTTGTCAACAAGCTGCAGCACGCAGAGGCGTGTCGGTATGACATAGATCGCCAAGTCCACCGGGTCATTGCTCTCAGTCAATCGTTCACCNTCCTTTGGTCTCATGGTCATGTCAGCACAGTCGGTCCACGGCAAAGTCAGTCACACCCCTCTTTCAAGTGCACACACAGATTTGCAAAGCTAGTGGGCTTTCAGGTCCTGACATGCTGGTGCAAAAGTTCCCCGTGCAACGTTATTGTGTTGATCTGACCCATGCATTCAATGTAGGCATTGACGCAGCAGATAGCTCCGCTCTGGCATTGGCTACCCGGCCGGGCGACAAAATGACAGGGCGCTACTATCAGGGCACCCACCAGGAAGCCAAAGCTCCCTTGCAAAGCAAAGCCGACCCCAGGGTTTCAGATGCTGACAAGGAGCGCGAGCAGCTACTGGCTGATTTGGAGCAGAGGGTGGCAGCAGAGCCTCACAGCGAGGAGCTGTGGGTCCTTTTTGCACTGCAACNCTGTGGATAGGTTGCAGTGCAGCAGCTGCACTCAGTCATTCAGGCAGCAGCACCCAGCCATTCATTCAATTGCTATGCACTAGTATGCAGCGCTNCTGAAGGTGATGTGCCAGCCAGCATCCATTGCCATCACGGTGAGACTGCGTACCTGCCTGCTGATGCAACTGTTGTATGACTGAGTTTGGTACACTAGATTTTGCGAGTACGTTGATGATGCTTTTGGTGTCGGCAACAAAACATATTCCATCATCTGGTGTGCACATGGTCTGAGGAATTGCATTGTCAATACTGTTTTGATTGCCTCATGTGGGGTGCAGAGCTTGAAGAAGGCGAGCAAGATGGTGGAGCGCTTGAGCATGAAGACAGCAGTGAATGGTCATTCGTGGATGGAGACGTGAATAACTTTGAGTTGCCATAGATGTGTGCTTGTGGTGTGAAACTGTGTGCAAAATTTGGCTGTATGTGGCATGTGCGTTGATTAGCTTTCTTGCAGAAAGGCTGTACAGTATTTCATCCTGAGTCTCATATGTACAGCAGTGTGCCTTGCCATTTGACTTTGTATTTACGTATTGTATATTAGCACTGCTGGACGCTTGTGGCCCCTAGCATGGTTTAGACTGCTATCAGAAAAGCACGTGTGTAACAACAAGGAAATGACAAATATGTATGCAAGCTTCCTTGTTGTTGCAAAACAAACGGGTGCAAGCAGTGTTTCACNAGTCAGCCATTTGCATCATGCATCCATTGCTGGTCACAAATTTTGACTCCCCAAAACATGAAAGCAGATGTATCAGTCAGACCTGGTTCAGCAGATCTGCTAGTTTCTTGCATTCTCCTGTTGGACAAGTGTGGTGTGGCTGTGCTAGAGTGTCTCTTGTGCATGATGACAACGACCTGGTCCAGCAGCAACAGCTGCTGCGTGCCTGGCACGTCTGTGGGCAGCATGCAAGCACACGTGGGGAAGTAGATAACACACAAAACTTCTCGCAACAATATGACCAGCGCCTGACGTGCAGGCAGCCCAAAAGCTGAGCCGATCTTGTGCGACCAGGTCTCAGCTGAGCTAGCTGCCTAACTCCTGGTTCAGTTTGTGTGCGAGGTGGTCTGACATGACTGACATTGCTTGATGCACTCTTGAAAGTGTCTGCTTGTGCGAGCAGCACTTTGGCACATATGTGACACTCTGTACTTTATCATGGTGTAATGAGACTCATTACGTTATTGGTCTGTTTCGTGTACAACCAGCAAACTACATCAAGCAAAGGCTATACTGGGAATGGAATTGTGCGCATGCCTCACATGCGTAAGCTGTTGAGCTCATGACAAAAATGCTCACTACACTGTTTTAGGGCGAAGCATCGCTTGTATGAATGGGCAAGCTGATGGGGGCCTCTGCAAACAAGCAACCCTTATCACACCCCCATGACAACTGTTGTCACAAGTCCTTTCTACTTCATGTGACCTTTTAGGGCAACATACTATTGAATATGCACTGTTGAAGCAGTCTGTAGTTGATTCAATCAACATTGCAATATTGCCCCACTTATGCAGCTTCATTATAAGTATAATGACCAACACATCTAGATCTAGCTCTGCTACAGTCTAGGGTTTATGATGCCAGAGCATGGTTTCATGCCTTTTCTGCTTGCGCAACTGTAGCTCTTGCATGTCAACCTGACCAATTGAGACGTTTGCGCTTCTGGCGTCAGTGCATGCAAGCATGTCAACAGATTGGCTGACAGAGCAATACAAACTTCTGTGTGAGTGCTAAGAAGTGCGGCATACACAAGCTACAAGTCCTTGAAGTTCTTGACCGTCAAGAACGGACTGTTCTTGATTGGCTTGAACAACAGATAATATACACAATATTGCTGATCCAACTTGGTGTTGTAAGAAAGACTAAGCCAAGCAACAGCAAGGCGTTGTATGTCNAGCTAAGTTAAAATCAGCAGGTACAGAAGACTAGCTGGCACAGAGATCGACTGTTACAGTCAGGCGCTTCTCTACTGGGAGAGACCTGCAGTTGGTTGCANCTGCAAGGCCTGCAGCTGCTGCTGTCAAGCTGGGCGGTGCCTCACTGTCCAAGCAGCTCCTGCAGTTGGACAGGCATGCTTGTTGGCTCCTGAATGCGTGGGGGCATGATTAGCGTGAGCTTATGATCACAGTCTCAAGGAAAAGGCGTAGATGTGGGAATTGACCATGGGGAATGTATTGCAAGTGCTGATAAACACTGTCCTGCGTGTAGATCTGCATGCTGTCAGCTAGTAAATGTATACTGAAGCGCTTGAATTAGGATCTGAATTCCGCAAGCTGACTTGAGGACTGCCCAAATGACGCATGCAGCTGAGCCTTGACTGGGACAGCAACACACACAGTGCAGTTGATCCCCTGCACATGTATAGCATGCGTACAGGTGATTGGTTGTCACACCTTGCACAGTGACAGCGTAAGCATGCTTNTGCTTTTACAGGCATTGAGCCAAGTTGCAGCGAATCTGGAACAGGTTCATAACCTGATATGCCATTTGATGTGCTGCAGGCTAGATCTAGACTGGCCCAGCCTTGCTGTATCCCCTTACTGACTCCATGTGTACAGATTAATAACTGCGTTGCTCTGTTGTGCTATTCTGTCGTACGTATGTGCGGATGCAACTCAACTTTGCTATACACCGAAATCCAGAGTGGCCATGTCAATGAATGCAATGGTTCAAGGCTCTCCCACACAAGACTGGTCTGTCATAGCTATGCACAAGTGGTGCAAGAATGTTAGCAAAGCATGCGCATGTGTTATAACATATCAATCAATAAACGAGTTTCCCATCCTTTTTTGATTTTGTTGACATTGATAGTGCCCTCTATTTTCCGGACTGAAAGCATAGCTGATGCCGGGTGATGTCAAGTCTTTGCAAATCTGCCTGCAAGGCACAGGTGTTCAAGATCATATGTCACNTACCTCCTTTTTGATCATTGCTGCTCGCATGCTCACTGCAACCTGAGCAGTCCCTAGCTCGCATGCAGTACTTTTCACTCAAAGCTTGTAACACCGGTGCCAAACATCGCCAAACAGAGCAAAGCCTNTGTGGTTTCATTTGAGTGTGCCATATGCTGTCAATACAAGACTAGCTAGCACAGCTGCTATGAGAAGCACCACCAGCATCACTGGACCTTGCTGATCATCAAATCTGACTTTGGAGCGGCGTAGGATCTGAACAGTGCGCCTCTTGTACATGAACAAGGCGTATAGCATGAAGAGGATGGCAATAGGGGATATGATGATCCCAGCGTACTGCAAAAAAAGGTAATACCTCAGTGTCAGCGGCATGCCATCTGGTCTACTCAGCAGCTCGAGCCTTTGTTGCAAAGCATCCAGTTAATAGGGTAGTCCCGTGTGCATCACCAATTGAAGTGCAGGTGACTGTCTTTGTGCTTGATTGGTAAGTCCAGACATACACTTGGCCCACATTGTGGTTGCAGCATGTAGAGCGAATTCTCAATGTGCAGCAAGTACAGATGTCAGGCAGCNTGAATCCAGCTTATACTTGTCACAGTAAGCCTGCAGGACTGTCTTGAAGGTGACTATCTCGTCGAAGTGGTGTGACCACACAAGAGCAGGTGCTTGCTGCACAAAATACACCGTCATTTGCTGAGCCTGTACTCACTGCTCGTGTGTGTCAGCCCCACTCACCTTGGCGACAAGACGAACTTGCATCGCGCGACCTGCTCGTGTTTTGCACGTGCAAAGAGGGGACAGTCTTCGGCGAGGCTTAGCGCGGTCAGTGGGCAAAAGTTGCTGCAAAAGCCTGTACAAGCAGGAGAGGCAAAGATACGGAGNGCGTATGACTGTGCCTCTTCTTCTTGCACAGGAGACGACTGTGGCATGCGATCTGGAAGAGCTGCAGAGTCTGCAAGGGATTGAGCGGGGNCGCTGTGTATTGGCGTATCGTAGCGATGTGGCCCGACGAAGAATGTTTAGATTTAAAGATAGGTGGACACTGTATAATGTTGGACACTTCTGTCTTGCTTAAATGGCAGAGACAACATCTAAGAACCAAGTTGTGCGTCTTATGACTTGTGAATGTCTTTTGCACACTGCGTCTCCGGACACATCTCCATTTCAAAACAGGTGCTTGATCACGACGCATGAATCTGTCAAGTTTGTGACTACTTCCTGTCAAGATTTAAACTGCCACTCTGCTCTTAGGCTAGCCTAAGCGCTGCAGAACCCCAAACAAGGTCATGACTCACGAGATAAAATCCCATTTGGCAAGATCAACATGCAAGCCAACGTTGCTACTACAACACATTGCTGGCCTCGTGAAAGCATACGCCCGGGTGTTGTGGGCAAAAGACCTGGCATGTACAGGCTCACAACCACACAAGTCTCACAAACTCGCTTTCCTGCACTTCAACATGCTTTGCTAGTCTCAATGTCAGATGTAACCATGAATTGCTCCAGATATGCAAGCATTGCAGTACACTGGACTTGATTGTCAAGGTGGGTTCGCTGTACGTGAAACAATTTTCACGAGGACCTGGAGCCACTCCGCCTCTCAATCTGAGTGTGAGGTGTGGTACATGATGTAACAGGTCTGANGTTGGCAGCTTGCCTCAGCCTGTGCAGCTGAGCTTGCTCAACCTCATTCAGCTCAATCTCACCATTCACTCCCCTCTGCAAATGTTCCAGGTATCCTTCGAGATCATCATTGCCATTGAGGCCCAAGTCTTGTCTGAGGCCGGGGTCCCCAGCTTGCATCCCCCCGGGACCCATGGCAGCCTGAACCATGTGCAACTGTTTGTCAATTCAAATGCAAACAGCGATTGTATCGCAGCTGAGTGCACCACAGCTGAGTGGCATTCCAGCTGAGTACATGCTAGCTGAGGTCATGATAGCTGAGGGTATAGGAGCAGCACAGCATAATCGCACCTTGGCTTCATGAGGAGAGCAAGGGAGAAGTTGAGACAGATCTCAGCCCGTTGCAGACCAGGAACAGGACATGTGTCAGCACATGCACAGACCCCTCTTTTGGTATCTACCGCGCATCACAACTGCAATTTGCAGAAATAGGGACAGCAATGTAGTGAGGTTGTGGCAAAACAGCATGTTGCAAGTGACCAGAGTGATGCATACTGTAGTATTGTGCTGTGCTGTGCTGACTTGCTGTGCTGTGCTGTCTGTGCTGTGCTGTGCTGGTGTGCTGTGTGGTTCGCAACAAGAGTACTGCTGTGCCATGCTATGCCATGCTGTGCTGTGCTGCAATGTTGTGCTGCTGTGCTGTGTTGCTGTGCTGTGCTGTGTGCTGTGCTGTGCTGCGCCCTGTGCTGTGCTGCGCTGGATAAGAGACAGGTGTGCATGCTGTGCTGTGCTGTGTGCTGTGCTGTGCTGCGCCCTGTGCTGTGCTGCGCTGGCTGTGCTGTGTCATGCTAGGCCATGGCCAGCTCAATGGCACAGCTGGGCTGCACAAGTACGCTGCTGCAAACATGACCAATCGACCTGCACTTCTTCCTCTACCTGTCCCTACGAGAACCGTTTGCTTCTAATCTTGCACACCATGGCAGAACAATGCACACACTCGGCAGATCCGGCCACCAGCATCCCATGCCTGACATGCCAGACCTGGCAGTGAACGCTTCTGTGCAGATTTCCTGTTTCCTGTTGATCAACCCCTTCATCAACTGTGCAATTGCCTGTGCAGAGAATACAGGGATGCGCGCAAGATTCCCCTGAATGTAGAGCACCGNTACATGGTCACTTGACATGCTGGATGCAGTTCGAGAGCTGACCTTTGGACACTCAGCGAGGGCGCCAGCAATGGCTATCCGCTGCTTCTGCCCGCCTGAAAGAGTGTAGGTTGGCCTGTTCTGGTAGGCTTCCATGTCGACTAGCTTCAATGNACGGGCTAGCAGGGTCAGGGCTGCTGGACTGAGCAGGTGCTGCCAGAGGCACGTCCATCAAGTAAACCTTCTTCTCCCATGCCAGGACTAAGCTGGCGGAAGGAGCACGCCTGTGGTAAGCAGCAGCATAACGGGTTACATTTTCACAAGCTCCGTCCAGGCTTGAGGGATATGGGTTCGGTCCACTCAAGGTACTGTTTGCGCAGCTATATGTGGGCAGGTTGGCCAAGCATGCGCTGCAACTCCTGCACTTCTTATTCACTGTAGCCATCATGGTCTGGACATACAAGTTGCATGACGTTACGCAGTAGGTTGAGTGTTGAGGCGCAGCGTCCACCAGGAAAGGCATAGCATGCTTGTGGCCGACCAAATCTACCGGCAACAGAGCTCTTTTGGCCTGAGTTTTGCCAGCTGCTCGAGCACAAATATGGTGTGTCCTGCTGTCCAGACCGAACTCATGCTTACAGTGTGTGTCTGTGAGCCAATACAGGTTGCTTGTGATCAGCAGAACAGCAGAAGGCTCTTAAGCTGACAGCCTCTGCAGTCAGAAACTGTTAAGTCATAATACATAGCAGATGGACATTGTGTGGCAACAACCTATACTTCGTGATCCTGATTCGTCCACAATGCAGTCCAGTACTGTTTAGCTGTTGTAGCCAAAGCAGGCTTGTGGCACTAGTCTGGAAGAAATATGAATATGTCCAACATGGCTACAATGTTATTTCAGTCTGTACTCACCTAGCTGAGACCTGTTTCTGGTTGCAAACACAGTGAAATCACATGACTCTCACCCTGGGGATGCAGAGCTAGCCTGGCTTCGGAGCTGCCAGGTGGGGTAAGGCAGGCAGCCCACCCTGGCGTCAGGGGGCCGTGCCAAATTGTGCAGCACAACAAAGCGGCCATCAGGCAGCGCCCTTGCAATCAGCATGCCCCCAACTGTTGCTGCCNGACACACACACAGCATGAGCGCTGCAGCAACAGAGTGCTGTGCTGTCAAGTGAATTCTTGTATGGGNGTCAACAGCATGACATGGCATAGTGTTGAGGACAAAGTAATTTTGTCTGAAGTACTGTGTGCAAGTTACCATCTGATAGGCGAATTTGGGGGAAGGCGCTGGTGCTCTGGGCGCCCTCCTCATAGCGGCTGTAGCGATTGCGCTCTGTGGGCAGTAGGTTCTTGCTGGACCAGCCCACCAGTGGTAGGAAGCGCTCATGCTCAAAGATCTGCTCCTCCACTACATCTGCTCCACTGCTACGACGGCCCTGCACAAGTGCAGGACAAATTCTAAGAATCTTGATTGTCTAATTAGCAAGCACGTGTAGGGAGACAGGTAAAAGTTACCTTGTCTAATTATCTGGGACATAAGGACAACTAGGTATGCGATTGACAAGCATGGCTCTCAGCAACAACATGGCTTGCAAACTTGCTATGACTATGCAACCTTCGCCCACTCGCTTGTGACAAGGGGTATAAAGTGAGATGAGCAAGTGTAACAGAAATTGGCTTACCATGGACTGCTGATGCTGCATCTGGACCTGGTCAGATGAGATTGACCGGGCTTGTCGCGGCAGCATGTTCCACTCTGCATCTNTGCCGTCTGCGCAAGCTCATGAGTTGCTGCAGCATGTGTGAAGCTGCAGCCTTGTACCACATTGCAGCTGCAAGGTCAAGTTGCCTCAGCGTGATCTGCAATGCTGCGCTTGAACTATGTGTTGTGGTGAACAGTCCACCTGTCTGCACAAGCTCCATACAATGCTTCTTGGCAAGCGCCATGGGCAGATCATCCTGATAAGCAACAGTATTGTGCTGATGTATGCTGAGTGCAAGCCAAGCAGCTGGACTCGATGCAATTATCTACAGTGATATGCTCAAGTATTGACATTATTGACAGTATTGCCATAATCCGTTGCAACTTGCAAAAATTGAACGTTTACAGGTCTTCATCATCTTCACAGGGAAGAACAAGGCTGACGTGATTGCATAAGCAAGTCACATCGCCGTCCCCTTCTCCAAGATGTCACTTGCAAGTCTAGTCACATCAGTTCCCGATGCACAGCAGCATGCAGGCACACACGGCAGGCTGGCTGAGCTGCAGCACCATCAGGCACTTGAGCACACAATGCCAACCTGTTCCATGCTATGCAAGTCATGACACACCATGCGCGTTGACACAAATCAGCTTGCTGCTCAACACACCCCATGGAGAAGACATCAGTACCAAGAACGGACTGATGTCCAAATGTTGCAGGGGTCGGTGGACAGGAGTGAGCAGAGGCNTGGGCTCAACGCAATGTTCTGCATGCATACCATACAGGAATGGAGTGTTCTTCTTCCAAATCTTGTACTCCTCGTTCACTAGACGCTCCTCCACCTCGTCCGGATAATCCTCCTCTTCCCGACCGACCATTGTTGCTTCACAGGTGCCAAGCGCAAGCTATATATATGGGCAGTACAGAATCCAAATTTGAGCGGTCTTTGAAGCCTAGCCTTCAGCTGGCTGGCGTCAAAGAGGTACAATGAGGCTATGGGTCTTGTTTTGGCAAGGCGTGCTTTCAACACTGCTCGTTTGCTTGTTTCTGTTCAGGGCGGTCACGCGGGGTTCGCGTCGGAGTGCGCCTTCAATGCAAGCAGTGGCTTCAACACGAACGAGGTTTGTTTTTGAAATTCAGGTGACGGAAGACGGAACGGCACCTACATCGCTGTGAGTGCTGCCCTCTGCTGCATGCATCTTACGAGTCCGTGCTGTTGCTGCGAGACTTCACGCATTTTACTGTCGTTTATGCTGATGCCGCGCCTGACTTGTAGAATACACATTGCTGAAGGACCTAGTCAGGAATGCAATGTGTACAATGTGCTTGCTGCACAACCCCGTGAACAGCTTGTCTCAACTGCTGAATCGCTGGAAGACACTGCACCGCTGTCAAGTTGGTACACAGTACTTCAACAACACAAGAACACCCTTGATCACAACCAGCACACACACACGCACACAGTCCTCCCGCGCTACAGTAGCCACTTCAAGTACAGCATTACGTATTTGTTCTGACTTCAGCTGTTGGCTGCGAAAATTGCGAACTGGCATGACCAGTGATTGGACAAGGCAGGCCATACTTTGCAAAAGTGGTGTATATGTTCATCTTTACCCTGTCTAAAGCTGCGGTGGGAGTGTCCAACGCAGGCCTGACCCTCAGCGTGAAAGCCTGCACAACATGTGGACTCAGCCAGCAGCACTCAATGTCACGTCATCAAATTACATCACGCTGCTGTGACTGCTATGCTGTATGCAACAAGCAAGAATAGCCAGAGCAATAGAGCCACTTCAGATGTGCCCTAGCATTGCAAACATGCTGTAAAATGAAAAGTAGTTCTGCACAGCAACAAGACCAAGATGCATACCTCAGGTGTTCCTGCCTTGTCGTCATCGAAGTAGAAGTCAATGACATATCTGACTTCTGTCCCACACCGATCCACATACCAATCATGTCGGTCAAAGGGCAATGGGTGCCCCATCCNGTCACATTGCAATTTGTCAGCTGCAGAATTGGGGCGTACCTGCTGAAGGATCCTCTGTGTAGGAGGGTCGGGATTAGGCACTAACTCATGTAACACCGGTTTCACGCACGCTGTGTTGCCACAGTCAAGCTGCATGAAGTATGGCCTGCACATCACTTAGACTGCTGATGTGGAGACTACCTCAATCTAGCAGAGCTTCTGCTATTGATGTCATGGTTGCAAACAGCATTAGCAGCAGTGCCAGAGCAAGTAGTCAGTATGGTGCATCATATTTTGGCCTGAGTCGTGCAGCAGCAATGAGCGAGGTTGATGCGGACAGGGTTCGAGCTGTGGATAGTCGGGATCCTCTGGTAGCTGTACAAGAGGCTGTGCAAATGCTGCACTGGTTTGTCCAAGAGCAGGACAAGAGCAGGACAACTCCCAACTGCAGCGCAGCTTGAAGCCCTATGGTANCATGCATGCATTTGTCAACTGCTGTCTCTAGAGACCACATCAACTGCACAAATCATTTGTCANATCAAGTGGCTGTCTGAGGTGCATGTACCTAGCTGTGTGGCTGCTGAGCTGTCCCTCAGGGTGACCCATTGTTGAGCTGAATGCTCTGCAGGCATATTTTGGCAAGTCTGCTCCCAAAATTCATTCTTTGAGGGCAGATAGCTTGGCAATGCTGCTGAGTCTCGCAAACATTGGCGCACATGCACAGGTACTAGTGCAATGTGCCACTTCTCTCTTGATTGCTGCTGTCACTTCACATGCTGTCTTTTATGCCCAAAAGCGCATATATATAGCAGAGCACAATCAGTGGCTGCCATGCAACTGTTGGTTGCAGAAGACACAATATGCAGCAACTTTTTGGCTTCCAGTCGTGATGTGCTTTCACAAGCCCATTTGAAGGTCCTGTGTCATGTCACCGGCACTTAACGGCGTGCTCAACTTTGCATGTTCAGCTCCTTTCCAAACAAANGAAGTGGCACTGTGTCAGGAGTTTGGAGACTGCGAGCCACAGGGGCAGCGTCCAGCCACAAGCATATAAACTTAGGGCATGCCTTTCCAGAAGTAGTATGCACTACTAAGTCCCATGTCAAAGAAGTTCGCAGCACTTCGCTGTCAGGTCTATCCTTGTTGCTATGCAGGAGTTCCTACAGGAGGTACAAGCCAGTTCTGATGTGGAGTATGGGCAGTTGGCTGAGATTTTGGTCAGGCAAGCTCAGTCAGCAGACGAGGTCACTCGCATAACAGCGCTCAGGTGGTTACGCGCGTTTGTAGCGCAAGGCAAAGCACAGCTGCTGCCATTTTANTAACTTATTCAAAAACATCCAGCAAGACAGCAAGGGCACCCTTCAGTGGTGGGATCGAGGAAGATACATTGCCTTGGACATAGCTAAAGGACTTGCCTACCTCCACAGCCGCAAGGCAAGCCTTCGCACCATGCACAGCAACAAGCAGGACTAATAACATCACACAACTAGCTGTCATACATAGGCCAGCAAATTGATCTCTGCCTGGCCTGTATGCATAACTTCTGTGTTGCTCACAGCTAGAGTAGTGCCAGCTCAACTGTGTGGCGTGTCATATATTGCTCATGTGTATTGCCTGAGCCTGCATAGTCTAAATGCAGATTGTCCACTTGGACCTGAAGAGCCACAACATACTGCTTGGCAGAGGCGGTGTTGCAAAGATTGCTGACGTTGGGCTAGCAAAGATCATGCGCAGATCCCAGACACGAGCCTCTGCGACCGGCACCTTTGACTGGGCTGCTCCAGGTATTAGCAGCTTTTGTTGCTCACATGCTTCTGACTATGTCATACCAAATTGAACAATGTTCCTTCACAATTGTGCTGGTAAAGCCAACATCATGCTCATCACATATGTGGCTAAAAGTTTCCTTTGTGCAATCTGTGGCAATGTTGNGCACATGCTAATTCTGATACTGCGCAACAGGTGCCATAGCTGCGTTATATACAGCCAAGCCATCACATGCTGCTACTGGGTGTTCCAGCATGTATGGCAATGACTGACAGCTGGTGTGTGAGTTGTCCCCAGCAAAGGTCTGTATTCAGCTTGTGGTACCGCAAGTAGTGCAGGCTGGGTGAGCAGTTCTGGCAGACATGGCACTTGCTGCTCCTCACTGACACTGCCGTGCTGGATGGGCACCAAGCGAGTCTGGGCAAATTCAAGTGAAGACGGCTGTGCTGCAGGTGTGCTGGAGTGCTGGCAAACTCGGAGATCAGTCTGGTAAGCAACAAATGGAAGCTTGACATTGACAGGGTGCAGTTGTGCGGCATGATNGGAATGTGCTGCAGGTGCAGGAAAGCTTACCTGGAGGACTGCTCTGTGCCTGTCACATCTGCAATTGTGAAGAGAGGCTTGCCTGCACAACAGGCATGGGCACATCAGTCATTTGTGTGTTGTCATGATACTATCATTATTAGTATTATTCGTTATTACTATTATTATGATTATCATTGTCATTGACAATAATGATAATCTGGACTCCCTGTTTCATCAATACTATCAATAATAATCATGATAATAATGTGGACTCCCTGACTTGGCGCTGCCTACAGCAGCTTGACCAGTGCACATGCTTTGACGCAGATGCCCAAACAAATCAAGGCATCACATCCCCATCAGTCTGACTAAACGAGCTCCACTTGTGTTGTGTTGTGACAGGGCCCTTATTCCAGTGAACTGGCGATATGACCAGTCATTTGNTCCTGGCATGTTCAGGTAGGCATCCCAGCGAGATGCCCAGCTGATGTCTGACTCTTCCCAGTACACATCAAAGGTGTACACAACCCTGGCANCTGACAGGCTGTGCGTGCAGGCAGCAGCATTTGTGCGGGAGCAGCTGTGGGATGACTCAACTCAGCGACTGCGGCGCAGCTTCTGCCGCAAGCCATCAGCGGTGCAGGGCTTTGCGGATGACTATGCCTACCTCATCAGTAAGCAGTCTACAATACTCACACAGAGTGCATGCTATGAGTCGTGTCTACCCAATTTAGTTTGACCTGAGTTTTCGGCCAGCTGCAACTTGGCATCTGGTTTCACTTCAAAACCTGCAGTGGTGGGTGGTGATCCAGATGACTTGGCATATTGTTACTGTCAACCTGAGGAACATGGCCATCCTAGTTGAGCAGCATGCCTCTCACTCCACACAACATTATCCGCCACCTTCTGCAAAAGCTGCTGGAACATGTCCGTATATACCTACACTATTGTCTGTGTCATTTGTGACCATCTTGTCATGGTAACAATGTAGCACTGTGTGGCAGGCGGGCTGCTGCAGCTATTCTCAGCCACAGGGGACACACAGTGGCTGGACTGGAGCCTGCAGCTGCAAGCCACCCTTGATGACCTATTTTGGGACAATGAGGCTGGTAAGCCTGCTTGCAGCATGATTGCAAAGAGCCATCTCGCCCTCAACATTGCTGCATTGCCAGAATTATGGCAACAGAAGTATGTGTNAATGGCATGCCATACCTGCCAGCACATCACAGAATTGGTATGCTTTGGCGACAGACAAGGTGGGCACACATCAGTCAATCTAGACTGTGACACCATCACGAAAAAGGCACCAGCAAGAGAATGGTCCAGCAGTATGAGCAGCAGTCCTCATCAAGGAAGACCTGTCACTGTACCTCATACCTCTAATGAAAACAGAGCATACAGCACAGAGTGGGCAACAGCCAGCAAGAGGGCACTTGAATGGTATGAGCAGCAAATCACACAAGGGAAGAAGTGAAGTGTGACTGTACCTCCTAAAACAGATGGGAACAGAGCATCCAGCACCCGCTGTCCAGTCAGCAGAGGTGTGTTGGCCAAGAGCTTCTGGGCAACGGGCCTTGGCGACCNGCTGCGGTGGATGATGCCCCACAACCAGACTGATGCAAAGCCCGCTGCTACTGCTAGAAGGAGGTNGAGCAACCAGGCTGAAGAAGGCTCCCAAGGGGATGGCTCCAGATGACCCAGTTTGGTGGATGAGCACATTGAGGAGGGAAAGCATGAGTAAGGAAATGCCAGGAAAGTAGCAGGCCACCNGCTGGTGCACTTAACATGATCATGTCATGCGTGTAGGCTCAGGCAGACCGGGAGAGTCGGAGGACCATCAGACCCACTCGGCGCACAAAGGAGCAGGTCAAGGCTGATGCAGACTTCGCTCTACGTATGCAGCAGCAAGAGAAGGAGCAAGCCAAATTCAGAGTGCTGGAGCATCAGGAGATGCTGCGGCGGCGCAAGGTGCAGGAGGATATGGGCGGTGTGCCTGAACAGGTGCTCTGCTTGGCACAGCATCCTTTTTGGTTGCCACATGTCTCTTTGGTCACTACCAGATGTCAAGCTGCAATAAGACCTTGCAAGAGCTTGGGATGTATCTGCATTAAACACTGTCTTCGCACTGATGCAGCAGTTTGTGGAGCCTTGTTCAACCATCCAAGGCCTGCTTGTGAAACATGGTGGTAGCCCCATGTGTTTTTGAGTATTAGCTGTATATGAGTTCTTGCTCTATATGCACATGACTGCAGTCTTGATTGATCCACACTCACAGCCACAGCAATTGACATGTGAGTGCAGTCACATGCAGCCCTGAGGCATCTGAGCCTGTGATGACCTCACAGTAGCTGGCACAGGACAGTACCAGTGTGTCCAGCCTGCACATTGTCTCTGCACCATGCGCACAATGTCAGGCCTTCACTGACCTCACATGCTTGTTGTATTCAACAACATGATTGTGGTGCAAGCCTACGCACATATGCTTGNCTGTTTTGCCCTCATGCTTGACATGGCATGTGTCTGGTAGTGCAAAGCCACTGTTACAAGCAGNGCATCATCCGCTGCCATCTTGGTTTCCTGGCTATCAGCGTTGCGTCCCGTTATGCATCAAGAGCTTTATTGATGCCGAATACTTGTGCAAGTCCCTTCTGTAGCTAACAATTCGAGTCACATGTTCAGCCTCACTTCCTGCGTTAAATCCTCCTCACTCGTCTCGGGCTCTTTCATGTATGACAGAAACCTCACAGCTTCGGTCAGAGCGATTGCCGTCAATACTAGGTGGACTGATGAGAAAGCAGGCGCAGCAAGTCACACAGATGAATAATGACATGAGGGTCAAGATTGAACCGCCGAAATTTGACAATTACGCTACCAGAAGAAGTGCAGACCTGCTGGTCAACAAAGTCCTTGAAGAGGTGTATGAGTAATCAGACAACAACAACACCGATCCAGAAAAGCTAGAGCCACAATCAGCCTGCACTTTTAAAAAGGACCGCATCTGTATCCGCGTCTGTACATTGCGTGACAACTCGAGGATCAAATTTCTTTTGAAACACTGTGTTGGTACACACATAAAAGTCGCAGAGCATTGGCAGGTCCGCAGAAAAACATCAGACAAGCATATAACCGAAGATCTTAGACGACCGGCTCTGTGAGGTCCAAGAGGCCAAACTTCGAAACATACAGCCAAAGTCAAGTCATTCTGGTGTAAGGTCATCGCTTCAGTCAGCAAACACTCAGCATTTTTGTTGCACTCACAGCAATGGAAAACTTTATCAACTGAGCTGAAAAGAGCGTTTACCAAACACAAGTAGGAGGAGACCGTCTGATGGCTACTGTACCTGTTTACACAGCTGGAAAACTACTTCAAGGAACATAGAGCGCTACGTAGATGACACCCTAGAGCAGAATATGACCGCAAAGCGACTTGGAAGGACAAGGGCGGAGAGTATACACTTGATGCTNAGCTCATACCACTGGCAAGATGGGAGAAGTTGTTGATAGGCTCAAAGCTAATCTCAGGTTCGTGAGAGCCCAAAGATCNCAGTGTCACATGCTGATGCACAGAAGCTTTGCTTTGACCAAGGAGGCATGCCATTGACTGCTGTTCAGTCACAAGCAGGCCTTGCTGTCAATGCTGTAGGCCAACACCCTTGATGAGGCAATTGCATTAGTGAACAGCAACCCACACGGCAACGGCACAGCAATCTTCACCAAATCTGGGCCAGCAGCGCGTAAGTATCAGAATGAGATCGAAGTGGGTATGGTGGGCGTAAACGTGCCCATTCCTGTGCCACTCCCATTCTTCTCCTTCACAGGCTGGAGGCAGTCCTTCGATGGGGACCTTCACATGTGAGCCCTCAGGAGAAACTTGAGCACTGGAACAGTGTGGTGCATGCTCAGGCTGACAATGTTGACCAGGCTTTGCCATTACATGCAATGCGAGGCATGCAGGCAAAGTATGTGTGTGCTTTTAACCTGCTACATTGCACGCATACTTGTGTCATGCCGCATATATGCCCAAGTGCCCTCAAGGTGATGCATGCAAAAGCATCTATGCTGCATTGCAAGTTGCAAACATGTCACCCCAAACACCTGTTCACTGGCACCAATTGCTGTGTTGATAACTGCTGGGTGAGCTTAAAGGCGCCGCCTGAGGATAGCTGGTGACTGCCAGCATTGTCAACAAAACTTGGCACTGTATTGCCTGATATGCAGGTATGGCAAGGCTGGTGTGCAGTTCTTCACAAACACAAAGACAGTAACAACAAATTGGAAAGCGGCAGATGATGAGGTTGGCACCAAGGCACCTGGCCTTGCTGGAGTTGGCACCTTTTAAAAGCCCTTTCCTCTGTTGTGAGCAAGGAGTGTCAACCTGGCATGCTATCAAGGCTGGCAGAGCTGTCATATAACCTCACCTCTCAGATGTCATGGGCAAAAAGTTGAACACGTCCCTCCAAGTGGCTGTAGCAAACTTTCCTTGACACTTCCCCCTACGCACTGACTCGTTGTTTCGGACACTGTCTAAGCAAGAATCAGGGTTCTGTGATGTCACGTTTGCCACTGTAGTGCCGTGTGTGTGTTCAGATCGATTTTGAGTTGGTGAGTTGACTCTGTGAATGTTGCCTGCTTCAGTAGGAGAGACAACAGATACGGACGAGAAGGACTGTTTGCAATCAAAGTTGACCGCCAATAAGATCAACCCATGATGCAAGTTTTATGGATCGTTCCTTGACATCTGACATGCTTGTNAGCATAGCTTTGCGCATGGTGCCCTGTTCACGTACGCTTGCGCGTGTCGTCAACGCGGAAGGTTTTGCGTTGCATCGCAAGCAAGTTGAAGCGGCATCATTCATCTGAAATCTGCACGGATGTTTAAGTTCTTGTCCTCCGTGTTGCCGTCACAGGTCGCTCGCCCGCTACCGTCTTTGGCAGCTGCGAGGGTAGTCTGTGCAAGTGACAGAGCAATTCAGCGACAGTTTGCCTCTCAAACGGCCCCAAATCTATCCCAGGCGGTAGGCTCAACTTCGACAGCGTGCTCTCCAGTAAGGCAACCGGCACCTTCCCATACACCGATCCGCTCTGCAGGCCACCACTAAGCTCCTCATCAACGGCGAGTTCAGAGACAGTGAGTCCAAGGAGTGGATCGATGTGAAAAACCCGGTGAGTGCTGAGCTTGTCCTTAATTNTTGGCACTGATGCAATGACATGCTTGCCCTCTAGGCACTGCAATGCAAGCTTTCTGTAGCTCTCTCAACTGTCCTGTCTGTCTTTGAGATTGTGTACCTGGTCATTATACATTAGTGCATCTCCTGCTTAGCACGAGTGCTCCATGATTAACGAATGGCTTTTATGGACTGGACATCATGACGACAGGCTTGTGGNAGATACAGCAGCACCAGCATCCGCAGCAGGGGTGGGCGCACTTGGTCCCCTCAGCCAGTCAGGCAGCTACTGTTTCAGTAGGCAGCCCACCTGGGGTACATTGTCACTCGCAACACGGGCAGCAGGCTAGTCAGCTATCATGGTGTGCAGCCCTCCCCAGCGTAGTGCTCATCTCCATGCAGAGCAGCGGATGGGCATCAGGCGTTGTTCTGAACAAGCACGGCTATGTCTTGACAAATGCTCACGTGATACAGCCAAGGAGCAGCATCAACGGAAATGATTCACATCAGCCACATATCCTTCAGTCCAGCATCAGAGTCAGATTGGGCAGCTCAGAAGTAAACGGCTTCAGCTGGCATGACGCTGAAGTAGTTTATGTCTTCCGGCATGTGCTGGACATTGCAGTTATTCGGCTGATTGACTGTGAGCCAAGTCTGCTGCATCCAGCCAATCTGATGACTGAGCCTGTGACAGCTGGGCAGGCAGTAGGGGTGGTAGGGCATGCCCTGTTTGGCCCTGAATGCCGTATGGGGCCCTCTGTGACTGCTGGCAACATCACACAGGCACGGACACTGCTCATAGGAAGTGCATCAGCTATGAAGTCGTGGCATGCACCTTTGGCACTGTTTGTGCCAGTTGCACATCAGNCACACTAAGCCTTGCTGCATGCACTCTGCAGAACAAGAATGAAGGGCCACATGGTGACTACGAGGATAGCTTTGACCAGTCAAGACATGAAGCCAGGGCAAATGTTGAGAAGACCAAGCACCATGCAAGTACTGCAGTTGATGACTTCAAGCATCAGGCTGAAAAGGCCAAGCACAAGGTTGCTGACATCATTCCTGAGCCAGTCAAGAACACTGCAGACAAGGTTTCTGACAAGGCTCATCAGGCAAAGGTATAAGGTCTCCTTCTCATCATGTTTGGTATTGCCTGTGTACATGTTCGCCCCAGTCCTTTGTGGTTTANTGATACGCCATGCAAGCAAGGTGTGAAACAATACCAAAACCATCATTATGCTTGCCCTGTTCACAAGTCCTCAAGACAGTGTGCCTGCCTGGAGGTGCAACATGTGCCTTTGCCACTGGTCACATCTGGCATAAAAGCAATTGTATGCATGTGATGGAAGCTGGTGCCTGATATAGGTGTGAGACAAAGTGACACACAGAATGCGGCCGAGAGTCCAAAGTGAGTTCTGGCTTGAGTGCATGATGTCAATCTTGATGTCCACATTTTAGATGATGTGTGAACTGGAGGCAGTCAACAAGGTTTACACAGCTGACAATGGTACCCTTTGCTGCAGACATCAAGAACAGTTGTCACAGCAGGAATGCAGATGCTATGCAGATTGCACTAGTCAGCTGCATACCATTCACATGCTTTACTTCAGAAGCCGCACAGGGTACATGAACATGACGTTGCGGGTAGATTAGTTTGCCAAGCAAAAACATGTTGTGCTGTTTGTCATCTGCATGTGTACATATTCGCACCTGCAGTGCACTGTACCAAATGCGCATGGAGGCGCAAGTGCCAGTATACACCCCCAAGTACATTCTCATGTCATGGCATCACACAATGTCACAGCACAACAAGCTGCACCTACAGGTTGGCAGCAGTACGCAGCATTGTTGCAGACGCCAGCAGCACATCCCAGTCTGAGCCTGTCATGTCCCACCTCAGTCAGGAAGGANAAGAATAGCATGGTGCAAAGCACCTGACTGATATTCATCGCCAACATAACATGTGTACTGCCCTTGACCAAGGCTGAGCAGGGCTGTCTCATTTATGCCATACAGAATTGAGCTGCTGAGCTTCATGTCAGCCAAGCGATCGCAGAAGGATTTGCCATGATGCTTCCTCATCAGCTCGGCATCATATTGAGGGTTTGTCACCCAGTCAATGGCCATAGCTCCAGCGCCTGTCCAGATTGGCAGCACAGGTCAAGTTACCGGCCAACATGATTGCATTGGATCAAGTCAGGCCACACTTTCACCTGCCATTGCTAAGTGAATCTGTTCTGGATTGTGCGGGGAGGCGCTAGACTGTGCGAGACGTCTGTGTGTGAGTGGCAGGTCTGCTGACAGGGGTGGCCTGACATAGCCTGTGAAGCTACGTTCACAAGCTATGCCTTGCAGGAGCAGCAGGCAAAGCCAGTACACATGCAATCCTTGCCATGTGAAAGCCATGGTGGCAGCGATCTATTCGTCATACAGGGTCCGGCACCAGCGCATTTNGCTTCAGGTTGCCATGCACATCATCAAGGAAGGACCTCGCTCTGCCTCGACTAGCTGCCTTGCACAACGCCAGCATAGAAGACGGTTTGGCTGTGAGTCAGGAATTACGAACTCAAGCGACCTTTCTGATGCCCATGACACGAGGTTAGAGAATCTGTTGCGGAAAGATGCTCTTGCTGGGTATGTACAGGTGTGCTGCAATGTGAAGCTCCTCACAAGAGGCTGCCGCCGCATTCGCTACTGTTTTCAAGAACTTGTGCGGCGCAATGGTGGCTGTGCTACACGAGTATCAGTGGCTGGTTGTAGTCGGCGCCTTCAGTGCTTTTGGCTTTGGTTGGGGAACAGGTACGCCAAATGTATCTAAGGTGGCGCGCACGTCCGCGTGCGCACCGCAAGCTGCTGTTTGCGCCATACGTCTAAACTCCCGGAAGGTCGCCATTTGTGCCTGAACTTGACACCTGGTTGCGACCCTTGTGATCACCGGTGCACACCTTAAGACGTCACCGATAACGAGCCTGCTTGCTTGTAGGGGCAAATGACGTTGCAAACGCTTTCGGCACTTCAGTCGGCAGCAAGACTCTGACACTGCGACAAGCTGTNCTCACTGAAACCAGCTCCTTCCACTTGAGAAAATCTGCCTGTGCTTTATTTTAGTCTCTCATCAAACAGTACGCCATGACTCGTCGATAGCATGCTGTGGGGTGCTCTGGGCTCTTGCTGCAAACAGTGCGTGAGAAACCTCTGAAAAGTTTGGTGCACGTCCACTGATATCATGATCTGACAGCACTCACATGCAATGCAAGCAAACACGACACGTTGGAAACGCGATGCTGTATCTCAAATAACNGAGCGTGAACACCTGGGCAGGACGTGCCAAAAGCCGGTACCCACCAAGCGCAGAATTGGCCCAAACCATGTAAAGAACACGAAGTGGAAAGGGTGAGAGAAGATAGTCGGTGATACAATAGGCTCTTTTAGCTGCGCCTCCCGGTTTGCTTTTGCGCGCTTCTCTTTCTTGGTCAAAGGCTTTTCGGCAGTGTCGGGGCTGGGTATCGAACCGTCGCCGACCATGCCAAAAGACTGTCGGAGACAGTTGTCGCGCTCACAACTAACAGTGATCGCACCGCAGCTTCAACACTCGAGCGCACTCGACAGGGTATAAAACGTGCAACACTGACTTGCGTGATACAGTACGAGAATGCAGCACAACGTCAAAGGGTATCGAGCGCTTCTTACACCACTACGCGTGTTTGCCTGCGCTCTGTGTGCCTCAAGTTGCTAGCGTGATCCGCATGCACGTGACGTGGTTCAGTTCACGGACCGCGCCAATTTTCTTCCGGAAGGTTTCGCTCTGACGTAACGCCAGCTCTGTAAAACCTGTGACGACACCATCGGACCCTGAGCAAAGTTTAACAAAAATGTAGCAGTCAAAACGTCAAATGCTNCAAGTACTGGTGGCAAGTGGTGGGCACAGAGCGCTCTATCAGGTCCTAAGCTGTTGCAGTTTGCGAGTCGATGCAGAGCTTGGTGTTGAGCAAATAGGCTCTGTATTTTAGCTGCACAGTTTGCAATTTCATGGTAAGGTTGGGTTGCTGACCTCTTGTTCGTGCACTCTTCGTGCCAGCATGAGCATCATTGTCAAGGCGCCTTCAGCTGTGGTAGCTGCATTGATTCCAGGGGAGTTGCACACTGCGATGCCTCGCTTCTTTGCAGCCTCAAGGTNGTAACTCTCTACTCAGTAACCTGTTACATTGTGAAAGAGACCTTTAAGCAGGTCAGAATCACACACTACTGCGACACAGCTCAGCTGATGCACGACTTTGCGCAAGCAAATTTAGGTGTTGTCGATGTAGGTGTCGTCTTTGAGAGCGGAGGTGCAGAGAGTGACACATGGCAAGCGGGCTGCAGAGGCGTGCGCAGCAGCTGCTGAAGCAAATGCCCAGCAGTGTCAGCAGGAGCTGGCAGGGCTGAGGATGCTGACAGCTAGCATNGACAAAAGGTACTCACAAGCTCTGCATTTTTGAGTAAAACAGAAGCACGATAGGTCCGCCACCTGCTGCCCTAGCTAATGTCCTGCAGGGCCAACACAAGGTGTTATACAAGTCCTTGGATTGCGACTCTGCAGGATCATGGTCAAGCTAGCAACTGACAAACTCGTTGTGTTTTTGGCTTGCTTAGCTTTGTGCATCATGTGTCAACATCTTGTGTCTTCCTGTGTGTAGTGCTTCTGTCTTTCAGTTTGCAATATCCTGTCATGTGTGCATTCTGTGGCAAACAGGTGACANTCTGGAGCCCAACTCACACCTGAGTGACATGACCAGCCCAGAGCTAGGCGACCTCTTGCAACTGGAGCAAGGCTTTCTGCCAGATGTGCACCCCCTACAATATGATGCCCTCATGTGATACGCAAGGCATGGCTTGAGTCAATGCTTTCATTCTTTCTTCAGCCACCCTGTGCCTGCTCAAGGGGGCAGCCACTAGAACCCTAATCAAGCACTTGCTCAAAGCGCTAAAGGCANTTCTGAGGCCTGTTGTAGTTTCCTCCCTTTTCAAGGTATTGCTGGTGGTACTCCTCGGCTACATAGTAGTCTGACGCAGGCTCCAGTTCTGCAACAACCTTCTTGCCCATGACTCGGCGAAACATGTTGCTCTGCAGCTTCTCATTCACCTCAGCTATTGCCTGCAACAGACATGCACATCAGGACCAGGTGCCCTCGTAGAACTCTACTAGTAATGNAAGGGGAAAACACTGAAGCCTCAGCACACTACTCAGATCAGATTTCATCAAAATGGTTGCATTTTTGAGGTTTTTGAGAAATTCTCGAAGTTTCAGCTGGCCACCGTCAGGCTGTGTGCACATACCCAATAAGAGACTAGCATGGCCAGCACGAAAAGGTACATGCTAGGCTGAAAGATGCACAGACACAGCGTGGAGTGTTCCAGTGCATTATGAGAATGCTCAATGGTGTGTTGCAGAGCATGCAGGAAGTGCTGCTGTTGCAGAGCATGCAGGACCTCAGGGTTACATAGAAGCACGTTGCTCATCACAGATGTCAGCAACTTACCAGGTACATGCAAGAGGTCATCACAGGTCCTGCATGGCTGCTTGTGTCAAGCAANCATGGCACATATAGCTTGCTGGTATGGAGGGCCCCTACAAGGTGTATGCAGGGAGCTTGTGAATACCAGATGCAGTCCACACGCACCGTCACAGTCTCTTGCCATTGAGCAAAGGCTCCTGCTAATGCTCTGTTGTTCCAGAACATCAGCGCACGCTGCCCTTGTTGACGCTTGCTCTGAGCTCTGCTAGCATTGTCAGCAAACGCTTGCCATGCTGCTGACAGAAGCTTGTTCCGCCATCTTGCCAGCACTGGTGCTGCTCGCATTGCCAGCTCCTGCAGTTGACACCAAGATGTAAATTGATTTGATGATGGTGTATCACAGACCATTTAAGCACCAGCTATGTCCTGTGTTCAATGGTCTAACAACTTCATGCACTNAGCCATTTTCACCATTCTTCTCTTTGTAAATTTGCAGCTGTAGAGGCTCACGCTTGCCTACGAGACCAACAGACCAGCACAACACGTNGTGTGGAGCTTGCTGTGTGGCTGGCATCAAGGCCTGGGTGTAAGTGACTGTTGTGACTGTTCTCCTGCTTTGCCTGAGGTTGAGAGCCAAGTCTGGCCGCCATAGTGGAAGACAGGCTATGGTGCATGACCACAGGTGGCTGCACTGTGGCACTTTGATCTGACAAGAGTGGTAGCTGNAGCAGCTCACCTGCAACACATCACACTGTCCCATTGAATTGGCGCTGACTGCGCGACTTGTGTGCGATGGGACATCTCCAGTTTGAACATTTCTGGACTCACGATCATGGTATACACAATGATGATAGTTTTGCAACAATTCAATGAAGTTTTGCGCATGCGCATCATGCATCACATCTGTACACTCACGGCTTCAGGGGTGATTTGCTTGCATGTGCTTCAAGCTAGATTGCCTGTCAATTGTTGCCGGATGACAACATGCGTGCAAGCAGGCGAAGCCGGACTCTGAAATTTACTCTGAAGCAATCCGCGCTTGCAGTTTCAAAGTTCGAGCTGAACGGGGAAGCAAACCCATCACAACAAGCTTTCGAGGCACAGATGCCTTCATGCGCTGCACGTTGACTGCTTGTATAGTCAGCCTCGGCCTTGCAGGCAGCCTACTGATCATAAGTGGCATCATGTCAGCGATTACTGGCAAGCACAAACGATCGCCAAAATCTGGTGATAGTCCCACGGCCAAAGAGCCACGCGTTGCACGATCANGCTACCTTGTGGCTGTAGTTGATCAGCTGCATCCCAATCCGTCCAGCATCTCATTTCTAGCACATAAGTCATGCCAGAATCGTGTGCAATGTGCAGTTAGTGTTGGTGTCTAAACACAATGCGCATATTTGCAGCNTCAACTGCAAAGTGCTGACAGCCTGACACCTCTCTCCACCCACACATACTTGCAGCAGGCGTNTGGGTCGTGAAGATGGCATTGGCAGAGACTCTGTCCTGGGAACATCAGGCGACCTGGACCCAATGCTTGCAAACCTGTTGAACGAGAAGCTAGAAGGCATCAGCCCCAAAGCCGGTGCCAATGTCAGAAGCCCATTCTGGGAGGAGCGTCCAAACTTAGGCAGGAACAGCATGGGGTCCCGTTACAGCAAGCTGAATGTNGGGACTGGACTGGCTCTGCGGTGGCCTGCTTCCGAAGCTCACACGGCCGCTGTCCCTTGGCTCGTCATCGTCAGCCATGACAATGCAACCTCCGTCGGCACAGCAGGCGCCTCAACGTCGTCGGAGTTGTGCGTCGAAACGAGATATTGGACCCGAAACCAACGGAAGATCATCGGTCTTGGGGAACCTTCAGGCTCGTCACGTGCATGTACAATGGAAATTAGGCGANTTGATGTTTGCTGTGCAGAGGCTTGCCCCTAAGGTTGTGACCATCTTGCAGCAGCGTCAAGCTAGCAATCAGAGACTTGAGGACTTCAGACATTCTGTGGAGAAGAGATTGCGGCTCCGACGACTGTCTCGTGACCCCAGCTTGCAAGATGCGCGCTTTATAAGCTGCTGCAAGCGCATGTTGCATAACTCCCAAAGTCTTTCCCTCATCATGGACGGTCTGTCATTCCGGATATCGCATACCAATCAAGTCTCGTCTGATGGGTCCAGGATAGACATTGCCTGGGACTTTGAAGTCTAGTATGAGATACAGTGTGAATAGTACAAGGTGAGTTTGATGGTACAATAGAGAATCTGGGCTATGGCTCCGACACCAACTCAGCGTTAGGTCAACAGTGGACCAACACAGATGACACACCAGGACCAGCGTCGAGACCTCGGCAGTAATCAAAGTAACTTGCCGTCGCTATTTCTGTTTGCGGTGATTGCCTGCATCGGCGTTACTTTCATAAAGCGCACTTCACCTTGCAACCGNGAAGCTGGCTACAGTCCTGCAGCTGCTGAATCTAGTGCTGCCCCTGGTGCTGGTGCTGGTGTGATTCTGGGTGACTCAAATGCCCATGAATTCTGCGAAGAGGATGTATGGCAAAGTGGTGCTGACTCAGACACTGGCTGGCAAAGAAGAGCTAGTGGAGCCAGTGCCAGTACATCTGGGGAGGGGGAGGGGTTGTCACAGGGCAGGTCTGGGCCCAGTTTCAGGGCAAGGGCAAGAGCTGAAGCCATTAACGTCTATGGCGAAAGGTTGGGTCATCATGCATATGTTGAAAGCATCAGTGCTGCAATGCTTGTGCAATGCTTGCCGAGGATATTGGAGAGGCTGATTGAATGCACATGCCCAACAGGGACGCTGCGAGTTGGTGTCAAACCTGGTCACCAGCGCTGTCTTTACCATCAACAAAATCAGTAGAATCAGACTCAGCAGTCAGTTTCCATGTAGTGATGTGAATTGTCAGAAAATGGGGCTTGCGTCTTCTNGAGCCATCTGAAGGAGTGACCGGCGGGAAGGGGCCGATTCAGCTGATGGTGCTGTCATAGGGGCAGCTGTACTCTCTGAAGGGCCTGGTGCAGGGGCAGGAGCAGCTGAAGGTCCCATTGAGGGGGCCATCTGTAACAAAGAGCGACGGGAGGGAGCTGACTCTGCAGGAGCTGACTCTGCAGAAGGAGCAGTTGTGGGAGCAGATGTGNGCTTGTGGGAATGCACCCCTCAGCAGCAGAAGTCAGTGACACTTGCCCGTTTCCCATTTATCACAGCTGCAATGGACTGCAGGCAGCGCACTTTGCGGGAGCTGCAGCTTGACAAGACCCTCTTCAAGGATGAGCAAGGGCGGTGGGTCATCAGGCATGGCCCTTTGCACTACAAGACTGGCAAAACATACGGTGAGCGGCCGCCAATGGTGCTGGCGGCACACATTTACCCTGAGCTTGAGGCGTTTCTTGATGAATGGAGGGCAGAATTGGCTCCCCAGCACGAGTTTGTCTTCAGCAGGGCAGATGGAACCCCGCTGACAGAGAATGCAGTGTACAAGATCTTCTATACCAGCAGCTATAGGTAATATCACGGCCACAGACAGGTGTTGTTCCTTTACTGTATTACTATTTTGATAAGTACAGCTCACGCATGCAACTTCCTTCTTGAGCATTCTGCTGCTTGGTTGTGGGGAAGTGGTGTGTTGGCTAATGAGTNTGAGCAATGCATTGCGGGCTTGCTTGTGATCTGCCTTGTTCCTGCTTGGCGCTAATTTTACGACCTGCACAGCCCTTACCTCTTTGGTCGCCAAGACTGGTTCCATCGTATCGCAGGCTCAAATCATGCATCCAAACACTCTCGTCAAAGGCACCTTGCGCGTGTTCAAGTTGCTGCAAAAGCAGAGGAAGGGGCTGAGCCTGGCAGGTTAGTACAAGACGCACTCGAGTTCAACAAATCTACCACCAGTCCGAATCAGCTGTCCGGACGAGCGCCGGTGCAGCAAGAGGAGCATCANTCTGCTATGCATGCATGTGCTGCTGCTTGCTAGAAAGCACAGTCATAGTAAAGTGATTGATCGTTGGTTTGCAGGGCTCGTCACCTTACCACTTCAGCGAGACTGCTGTGTTTCAGTGGAATGTGGCTGTCGCAACTTTGTGCCTGGCTGTCTTGACACCGTCCCTTGCCATGCAATTGTGGCATCTGTTTTGGGCTCACAGAAATGGGAAGAACTGGTAAGTCTTATTGCCACGGCATACCTTGCCAGGTTTGCTGCAGCCAAGAGCACTCTCTCTACTAGCAGAACAACCGTTTGTGACCTGGGTTGTCACGTTTCAGAGTGCTTGTATTTATGCATGCTTTCCCGCACACAATACCTGTTGAATGCAGGCACTACCGCATCAAAATGTCCGCGACTCTGCTTGCAGTGGAAGCAGCAGTCCAATGGATTAACCTGGTGTTCTACCTAGTGCCCAACGTATATGTGCTGCGCAACCCATGCCACATCCTGTCACCGTTTGCATTTGCGACTGGANACAGCCCGCTTGCGTCCTGCCAGCAGAGTCAACGTTGCCAGGGAACCTCAAAACCAGAGCGAAGAAGAAGACGATGCGATGAGTGATTACATGTCATGTGATTACATGCAGATAGAGTACCGAGACAGGCATTACAGGTTTCGGCCAGACGACAAGACGGATCACCTGTGCCACAGGTCATCAAGACTGTAGAGTCACCTGCTTCATGGTTGGGTCACCTGTTGAATCGTGCAACACTATGGTCAAGAGTGACCAGACCAGAACCAAGTGGTCGGACAATACATCGGTGACATAATGGGTGACGTCATTACTGCTGACTCAAACAGGTGAGATCACAAAGCGTACCACTGCTATGTTGCCCACATAATTTTGTCTGCGCATCCTGACCACAACAGAGGAAACGCATTCAAACACACAGTCGTGAGATTGCCATAGGGCTAGTGGACTATGCTGTTTGCAGGCTCAGACTGATGTTCCCCTCAAGATGCAATGCTAGCCTGTGCTGTAAATGCAGTTGCATGTGTGTCCCAACTCACCCTGAGGTTGCTTTGGAATTGCTCCTGCATGGTCTTCATGCGAGCATACTGCATGTCCTGCAAGCTGTCCACCAGCTGCAAATGGCCGCGCACTGCAGTGCCATGCTGCTCCTCTGCATCCTCCAAGTCGCGATCAAGCGCCTACAGATCGGTGATTCTGTTTGCCATTATGCAAGTCCACCTTGCATGTGNGCTGTTACTCAACCTGCTGACAAATTGCTGACACATTGCTGGAACCATCCACCTACGGAGCAACTCCTAGGGAGCAACAGCCAGCACAAATGATCTGACACATGCAAATGATCAGACACATTCAAATGGGGTCCCTGATGGTGCTGGTACTATGTTATAGAATCACAAATCTTGTGACAGAAGGAGTTGGTTGATCAAGGCTGATCTGCAACACAAGCTCAGCTGCAACCAAGCAACGCACATCAAGCGCATAGGCATGATTGACTTCCACTCTCAAGCACTTGAGATCTGATGACAAGCTACATGACATGTTGGGCATCCTACACAGTGACAAGCCCACTGCAAATGTGGCGGGTCGTATGGAGCAACTCACGTCAGGAAGGACATGGCTTCTGAATCCAGGAGATGTCCAAACCTGTGCTCCAGTGTCTCTGGGCGGTGCATGTCTGGAAACTTCAGCCCAGCAAATCGCTGGTTGCGCAGAAACAGGTCCGTCTGCTGGCTTGTCAATGGCCCTGCAGAATGTGCATGACCAAGAATGGTCAGTGACAAAAGACAATGTACATAGTGNGGCTGGGGCTCTTCTGCAGCTGGAATGGATGCCAAATAGGTCTCAACAAGCTTCTCAAAGCTCTCCTCCTGCAATAGCACCACAAGTACACTTTGCAAGGCCACCATGTGACAAGTCTCACATGCATGGCTGCAACTTGTACCTGAAAGCCTCACTCCTGAGCCCTGCTGTTTGTACAGAGCCCACTTGAGCAGGTTTCTCAATGCTGATCCTGAACCCCGTTTTGATTTGACCTAATGAAGCAGACTGAACAGACCGCGGGTTGTTGGCAGCTTTGATTAGATGCACATGCACCTTGTTTAGAACCCCAAATGCAGTACCTCTCTCAGCCACATGAGCGGACTGTATACTTTGCAGCACTCCAGTGACATTGGTACCATAGGNGTACTTTGGTGCTGCTTTGTTGCAGCACCTGACACAACACAGCTGATCAGGGACAGCACATCCATTGGCTTGGCACATTCTAGCTGTTCTGCCTGTGATGCAGGGCAGCAGTGGCAGCTTGGGAAGAGCTGCAGCTAGCGGAGCGTAGGCTGGGTCTATGTGTGAACGCCACAACCACAGGGGCAGGGCGTAAGCTGCTGTCTGGTGCACAGCTTCCCAGCAAACGTGATGAAGTGGCTATATGCTTGGCTGCTGCTGCTGGCTGCTGCACATTGCTCACAGCGGGATCACACCGTCCCTGCTGCAAATGCTGCAGAGTGAGGTGAGGTCAGTGCGCACAGCGCTTAGCTGTAGGACTGGCAGCTGCTTATAAACTTTGCTCAATGCAGTCCACATGGCTGCCATGTGACTTGCTGCCTACTGTCCTAGCTGTGTGACAATGTCCCACACTGTATTTCTCCGTGTAAGTATAGCCGAAGGGTGTGTTGCTGCAAATGGCATTGCTGAAGACTATAGCAGTAGTGAGGGGTCTGTCAGGAGTTGCTGTGCTGACACAGCAGCTATGCAGAGCAAGTGCTTGCTGGANTGTAATCAAACATGCTATGTTGCATGCAACATAAGGCCTATCCTTGTGGGGCAAGGCAGATATGGCAACAGACTGCTGCGCAAGAGCAGCTATGCCAGGAAGATGTGACCCTTGCTGCANTGCGTGCGTCTCTGCATGCTGTGCGTGCTTTGTTCGCCTTGTGACTCATGATGATGTCATGACGACAAACACTTCACGAGGTTTAAGCTCAGTAGCTTCTGCACAGGCCCAAGCGACCATGCAAGTCGATTACACAGCAACAGTGACTCGGGTCATATTGATTTGCTGCCTATTGAATCCCCTGACCTTCCTTCCCGCTGCAGGGTATATGATCATAAACTGAATTACAGTGATCCTGCACCTGCTTGATACCAGACCAACGTGAAGCGTCGTGCAGGTACCTTCTCTGGCGTTTCAAGACAATACAGCGACGTAGCCGTAAGCATGAAATGGCCCGGTGCGTTGTACCCGGCCTGCAGACGAACCAAACGCCCGCTTCAGGCTATCAAACAGCTGGGCGTATTGCAGGGTCGCTGCCTCACGTGTCGCTGTAGAAGATTGCGTCGACGGCCAAGGTCTGGTCTGGTACTTCGCATTTGGTGCAAACATGTCGCCAGATACGTTGGGGAAAATCAGGAAGGTGTACCCCGCACAGTCCAAAGCTTGCAAAGTCCTTGGTTACACACTCACCTTCTCTCACATCGGCTTGCCATACATTGAGCCAGGCTTTGGCACAATTGAGCCCTTGTCTCTTCATCCAGTCCCGCCAACCCTCAAAATNATGTACTCCTGCCAGACTAAGGCTTGTTGTCAAGCAGTAGCAACACTTCCACCGGCCTGAGTCCTCTCACATAAGTGTCAGGATTAGTTGAGCCACTTTTGGACCCGCGGTGTGCACCAGGGTTGAACAGAACAACAATGCGTCGCCAAGTAATCACAATAGCTCTTGGTTGCTCAAGCAACAGCAGTGGTACAAAACACCTTGCGGCAAGCCTTGCTGGCGCCACGTCACATTTGTTGTGAGGCAGTCTAGATGATGATGGTTGTGTGCATATCTGCAAAGTCCCTAAGCGCAATCCTGCTGTGGTGCAGAACATTGAGCAGCTTCAGGGCTTGGCATCAAACCAACAGGAGCAATACAGCAGCTTACAAACGCAGTTGTCTGGTGTGCAAGATACCCAGCGAAGCTTGGAACAGCGCCTTCAGGAAGCTACAGAGGTGTGTTGCTGTANCTGCAGATTTGCATGCTGCTGTGCTGCGCCCATCGTATGCAAAGCCTGGTAAAACAAGCAAGGAAGGCGCAATCTGGGGTCTGAGCAGTGGCGGCAGACACTGTACTTGGGCAACTGTGTTGACTTGGTCCCAGCCAGTCGTTGTGCTTCAGCTAGAAATCCTGCTGCAGCCGCTTGTTGCCCCAGCTCTTTCAAAGTGACTGCCAATGAGTTTACAGCTGCCAGTGCGCTGATCTGAACAATTGCCTGTGAATGTGCACCAGCTGTAGCAGCTTGGGTTACTACACTGCTGCTGAAAGGCTGGACTGGTGACAGGCCTGTAGCTCTGCAATCCGTATAGCAACTTCTGCAATCGCATCTGCAGCTGTATGTGCAGCAACCTGTGCAGCACCTTCTGCAGTAGATGCTGCAGCAGCCCGTGCAACAGCTTCAGATTTTGCAAAAGCTTATAGAGCAGCTTGTGGTTTTGCATTGTAGTCTGTATCTGCTGCAGACTGACTGCTTTGACGCTGGCCAGTTGGCAGCAGCCCTGTGTCAGAACCTGTGTTGTCGCTTGTGCAGCTTCTGCAGCAGCTTGTGCAACTTGTGGCATAGCAGCAGCTTGTGCAGCGGCAATAGTTGCGCATGCGGCAAATTTGCGCAGTAGCACGTGCAATGGCTTGTGCAGCAAACCGCACTTTGTGATTCGACGAGCAACAGGTAAGTACAAGGTATGCTGCCAAACATAATGACCCACCTGCACTCTCTACAATGCTCTAAACACATTGGCCTTCTTGTTAGCACTCAGGCTGGAGCTTTGCCGATGTAACCTGAAGGCCAACAGTATAACAGAACAAGTTGACGGTGACCAGTGTGCATTCTTTTTGTTGAAGTGATGTCCTCAGGCAATAAGCGGAACACAAGCTTCACTCTCCTAACGAGTCCGTCAGAAGTGAGTATGCATAAGTCTCGTCACAGGACACCCAGTCGCGCTGCACTAAGAAACTTGCACTATGCATGGGCGTTGGTTTGGCTCACCTGACAGCGGATCTGAACGGGACTGGCTTGTCGATTGTCATCATCTGCGCATACTCTACGCAAGAGCTGCTGCAGGAGGGCGGTTTGAAACCTTGTTGCTCGGAGCAAGATGGATAACAGGACTGTTGGCAGGAGAACAGAAATTGAACAGGCAGAACACTGAGAACGGTTCTGAAACGGGTTAACTGTAACCGGCAGGGCCATACAGTCGCTAGCGATCGTCATGCCACAGCCTGGTGCGCCAAGTCGACAGCAGCAGGCGTTCCCCAGCTTACTGGACCAGCAGTATGCATTTTCTGGACAGCCCTCTGACCACAAGCAGTAGAGCTNAGGAAAGCCTTGTCAGCAGACATGCCGATACGCCATGACCTGCACAGCCACAAGGTGAACTTTTGATGTGATGCATGCTAACCTGCTTTTTGAAAGCATGTGGGCACAGGAAGATGCATCATTGAAGAGGAACACTAACTGGTGCAAGGTGACCCATGTGTACATCATCATTGTCAGGACATGCCAAGTTGCCTGACGCTTTGACATGCTACATCATGTCTGATGCTTGCACATTCTGTGCACATCAANTGTTCTGCTCTGCAGGTGCAACACAGCCCCTACAGGACATCACACTGGATGATGTGCAGGCCGTCCACAGTAGCTACCCACCTCAGCCAAATTGCACGCAGTCAAGTACAACTGCAAGTTTGACCAGCATGGTTCTGCTGGATGACGTTGATGTTGATGTCACAGCAGCAGCTGACACCATTGCGCTACATGCAATGCAGCTTCTCAGAGACACATTGTAAGCCAGTTGCCAGCTGACATCTCTTGAGTTGCCCTGAAGCAATGTGTCACAGCGGCCTGCATCCTGGCTTGCACAATGATGGTGCTCTGTTTCTTCATATCAAGCTGTATGGTGTGTCCATCAACAAGGTTTTATCATGCCTGTATTGCTTGTGAGTCCCTGCTGCTCTGGGAGATGTGGTATGTTGCCTGCGTTGGGGTCTTTGCTATCACAGCATGTAGCGGTGATAGCTACATACTATGTAGCTATATAGTCCAACATACTATAATGTTGTATAGGATGTACACATACTATAAACATACTGAATCTCATGATCTCAAGCACTACCTCCCAAGCACAGTGCTAACCCTTTGCAGTTGCCATGGCAACAGGACGCACCAGTCGCTGGAGTGTGCATGCACAGAGTGATGTGCATGCATCTGCAGGCAGTATGACAGCCTGATTCCCCTGCTGCACGAGCTGCACCCGCTGCTGCTGCCCCCTGGGGAAAATGGGGCCCCTTTACAGCCTGGCGGGTTGCAGCGCTTCAAAACCTACTTTCAGCTCATCTCAGAGGCCCTGGAGGCTCAATTGTGTGAGAGCAGCACAGAACGGTCACAGGGCAGGTGCATGCCTGAGCTGGTCAACCTGACTGCTGCCTCAGCNACATACGCCCACTCATGTTGCACAGTATATTGAGCAAGCAGTGGCATGTGGAGGCCCTGCTCATCAACAGCTAAGTTACTCTATATATACCGGTCTATATATAGTGTCGACTGGACTGCATGAAACCACAATACAGGGACAATGCAATGTTGAATGGGCCGGTCACCCTGGTTGATGCTGACTATAAGAAACCTTGGCCTGTGCTGCTTTAGCTGTACGGCATACAGGTGAACCACCTTGTTGCATGGTATGGCCACATCGGTGCATTGACTGGGCAGGTGGGGGTGTTGCACATGTATGCCATGTGACTGCACTCACCTAAGCAAGGTGAGGTGGTGTTCTGCTGTGAGCAGATGGGCGCATTTGCTGGAGAGCATGGCAGCCGTTGAGCTGACTTTAGGGCTGACCAAGGGGTGCAGCATGGTGGCAACACTGCGGGACATGACATAGCGCCGCAGGATCTCTGGCCAGGNTGCCACCCCTGCTGCCCCTGCCAGGACCATCTGGGTCACGCCTCCCATTGCCTTGCCCTTGACCCTGTTGTCTCTGGTTTTGCGCACCACCCGCCTGCCGTGCACCGCCACCTTGCTGCCCTGTGCGCTGTCTGCTCTGCTCAGGAGCAGCTGTCTCAAAGTTCAGGCCTGGCACACCTTTCAAGCCCATTTTGCCAATTGTAGACTTGCGCAAGCCTGGGGGCGTGGCACAGCCTACATCATAACAACTTCTTTCAACAACACATGACGTGACTGCNTCGGCCACACTGCGTTTGCACGGCAAGCGCATGTCCTGGCTGCTAAGCACAACGCAGAAGTGAGACTCGAACCAAAAGAGAGGCTTCTTGACAGCTATCATGCTGCGGCAAGCTTGCTGGCGGCGAGCAGTATCGCAACTGACCCGATCGCAAGAACGGTCCTTTGCGAGCGCTGCTGGTACTGCGCCTGCGCAAGGGAAAGATGCTAGTTTGCCTGAGATTTCAGACAACCACCGCGGCCCCACTGGCCCAATCGAGGTGTGTGAGCAGGAAATTGCCGTGCACATGTCTTTCAGGAGATTGCTGCTGCACAAGCGACATCGGCGCTGAATGTCACAAGCGTTCAAGCAAACGACAACATCGGCTTCGTGATTTTTGCTGTTGAGACTGTCGTCAGCGCGAGTCCGAAACTGCGCGTAGGTGCCAGCCAGGATTCTCATGGGCCCAGGACCAGCTAACGCCTACCCCAGAGTGTTAGCTGCACAGACGTTGCCCTTGCTAGGCCACATGCATCCACCGTTTTTCAAGATCATGGACGAAATCCAGGGTGGTCTGAAATACCTTTTCCAGACTGACCTTGGCAATACACTGCTGATCAGTGGCACTGGACATGCTGGCATGGAAGCAGCTATTGCCAACTGCATTGAACCTGGCGAGAAGATCATCGTGGGCAACAACGGTATTTGGGGCATGCGGGTTGTTGACCTGGCCCAAAGATACGGAGGTACTTGTCCATGTCACTTCATTGCCGAAGCTCTTGAGTTGTCCTTTTGCATAGCAGCCACCATGGACTTGCGCTTCACTTCATGCGCAAGACATCTAGGTTCACTAGGATGACATTGTACTGCTGGCTGATTGTGTCTGGGCAGCACTCTGCTGCACATTGCCATACATGTATNGTACATTTGGCTCTGCAGCTGCTTGCAAAGGAAATCAAAAACCTGCGGAAGCAACTTGAAGATCAGAAACAACAGGCTGCAGTTGCAGAGCAACCGGCACCTAATACAGAACCAGCAGCACCTGTCACGCTGCACATACACGTCACCTCAGCGGCTGCCTTGCCCCTTGGAGCAGCAACAATTGCTGAGCCCCAGACAGCTAGTGATGTTTCTGCTGATGCTACGCAACCTGCAAAAGTGCCAAGCGTCAGCCAAACACCTGCCGACACCCAGAGTGAGGACATAGCTGCGCTACTCTCTGAGTCTGAGGCTGCAGCACTGCCAGAGACAGATGCTGACGTGTCACAGGCAGCTGCGCAAGGTGATGTCGGTCACGCTGACCCCAGTTCTGCACAAGAAACCCCAGCCACTAGAGTCACAACAGCTGTTGCAGCTACACAGAGCAGTGATGAAAAGCAGCTAGCAGGTCCAAGTGGCAATGCACAGCAGTCTATTGATCTGCTCACAGGCTCTGATCAGTTCTCTGCAGCAACATCCTCTCAGGTGCAGCAGATATCTTTGACTACCGACCTGCTTGGCATGGACCCTCNCCATGACTGAGGCATAAGCCCTGCAGCACCCCACGCTGTGATGCTGCATGTGGCAGTCTGTGCTTGTCAAAACAGTGTCACTGTTGAGCAGGAGACTAGCCTGAGGTCGGTGCTGANTGGCCGAAAGGCTCTTTACTGTGCTTCACTGGCAAGGTAATCACAAAATGGCAATGCTGCATCACAGCTAACGCTGAAAGATCCCTGCAAGATGATCTTGGACTGGCATAGCACAAATCTTTCAGTNTGCAAACATGTGTCCATCTCCACTTATGTGCAATGGCATGTCTTGTTGGGGGTGTTGGCATGTATCTATGTCTACTGGCAGGCTACATATGTCAACAACCACTCGACACAGATATGGTAAGATTGTCAGCAGCAAAGTCGTCAGGAAGGCTTAGGGCTCAATGTGAGTGTGACACAATATTTCTATGCAACTGGTGGCCATGCCATGCGCTGCGTACAGCACGTGCTGAGTTGCAAGTATAGACTGTCGTTTGGATCAGACAGTCTTGATTTGAGCGGCCCAGCACTTCAATGTGTGATGGTCAGTGTGCATTTGATGCACTGCCGTATTCATGCTTTGAATTGCTGCTAAAACGGCAGCCAAGTTCTAGGCTACCATCAGATGTGATCATCAAGTATTTTGTACAGGGTGGCTAGAAACCCTGGCAACTGGTGAGCCAGGGTTGTCAATCTGCTCTAGAGCCACTCAGGGTGCGAGATCAGGTTGTTAGTGAGTACATAAAAAGTACAAGACAGTGCTTACTAGGGCACGCATGTCTAGTGCACTTGTACNCTGCAGGTGTTGTTGCTTGCCTGCATGCATGGCATAAGATCACTTGGTGCTGTTGCTGGATTGCAAAGTGAGTACAATGACGTAAGTTTGTGCTCAGTGGTACTTGTGTTCNTGATCCTGTAGACATTGACTGCGTGCAAAGCACAGTGTGTTTCCTGCAAATTTCATAGGGGCTGCTACTTGTGCAAGAGTGTTTGCTATGTAGCATGGCTTGAGTATAGCAGCCCTGATGCCCAAGTTTGGTCCTCTGTATCACAAACATGGGCTGCTCACCCCCCACATGGGCATGGCACAGACAGCGGCTCTGCCTTGTGTTTTGCTCCAAAGCTTGCGTGTGAGCCGCTGCAGTAAAAGCAGATCAGCATGCAGGGCACATTTGTGTGCAAAGTGGTTGTCAACTAGTGGCCAATATAACTTTTACCAATGTCAGCAAGTGCCTGAGGTCTTCCTGCGGCCTGCATTTCTGAGGTACAAGTGACACAGTGACAGATGAAAAGACAGAAAGAAGCAGATTGAATATGTCAAGAATGAAGCAGGCGCCAGCAGCAACTACAGGATTGTCATATGCTCAGTAGATAGCCCTACCAGNGCAACATTTCGTGCAGCAGCTGCTGCAGTCTTTAGCTTCAACCCACAGACATTTCAACAAGCTGAAGGTCTCTTTACACCTGCAGTGGCATTAGGCTGTCGACCACGGCCAAATCTGCCTGTCCACTGCACTGCAAGGCGCTGACATATTGTGCAAGTTCTTGCTGTCTGTTTGTGGCATTCAAGCTGCCGCTTGCTCAGTCATCAAGACTGACACTCATGGCTACCTGGCTTGCAGTTCTGTGCAGACATGACATGCTCAGTGATCGATGTCATTTTGGCATTTTGGCTTGGCNATGAGACTGCGCTGTCCACTTTCTTGGTGGCTCCTTTCTCTGTGGCCTTGAAGCGCTTCATGTGAAGGCATAACACGGGTGGCAGTTGGCGTATGGACATCTGCTTTGTTGCTGCTTGCTCACACTGACATCTGCACAGCGCTCAGGGTTGAGCACAGAGGTAGTGATCTCACTAGAGTTGTGAGGGGGTGCAAAGATAAGCAAGCGCTTTGCCTCACTTGGTCTCGCATGCGTGACCACAGTTGTATACTTGATTACAGCAAGACTCTTGGGTATAAATTTGAGGCCTCCACACAAAGCCTCTTCAGCAACAGCCCTGGTGAGTATGATGCCCTCATGCAAGGTAGGCAACAAGTGTGCGCTGTTTAGTCAAACAAGTGCCATGCAATGCAAGCTAACATGTTGTACCCCTTGAGACAGCACAGGCCCAACGACGTACCTGCTGCAGGTCCACTTGCACAGCGTCTCAGGGCGCACAAACTGGTGCAAACAGCCCTGCAGTCCAACAGCCCCTGCGCGGCCGCCCAGCCCAGCAGGCACTGCATGCACTTCCTGCTGCCTCACGGAGCGCTGAAACCGATCAGCAGCTTGCACAGCAGCGCCCGAGTCACCTGATGCAACCTGCTGTGGCACTTGGGACTGCTGCTGCTGCTGCTGCTGTAAACTGTGACTAGCCTGTTTCAGCTGCTTGTGACTAATCTGTTGCAGCTGCTGCTCCCGCTGGTGGGCTGCATGGTTGGTCAGCCCATTGGCTGTTGCAGGCCTGCTGCCAGGCTTTGCCCTAACAGGCATAGGAGGCGGGACCATTTCGTCGATCCCCAAAACCTTATCAGGGTTTTGTCCTGACTCATGTGTACCAGGGCACGTATCAGCTGAGTGGCAAGAGTCAACATGCCAAGACCCTAACTGAGGAACATCTTGATCTTGCTGTTGTGAGACTGGAGGCCACGAGTGCTGAGCCTCATAGTCCTGAGAGCTGAGCTGCTGAGGCTCACAAGCTTGCAAGGCCAATGTGCCTGCAGCCGGCATGTGGCCATTGGGATGACGTGCTTGCGCATGCTGCTGATGTTGAGGCTTTTGTCTCTTAATGCCCTGTTGTTTCGGAACAGGCGAAAGAGCATGTGCTGCCGGTATTTTGCCGTTCCTGCAGGCAGGCAAATGTCAAACTGAGACATGCTGAACTACCGTATATGCACGTTGCTGACTGAGCATGTTGTCAGCATGTGCATGGGTTTATGGCCCTCAGTACACCTGGTAGCATAGTGGTGCCGTATCAGCACAGGCATCACTTGCATTGGCAGCTCTGAATGCGAGAAGCGGNTGGCAAGGATCGTGCTATGTGGGTAAAGATCACAACCTGTCGGCTAAACTGGCGCCAGACTAGGAAGCCTATGCTTAGGAGGCGCGGCGATGTTTCCAGAAACCATTTGTTACGTCAAGGGCCAAAACCCTAAGTTAGCCCATAACTAGTACAGGCAACTTTCCCGCGAACGGCTAACGGGCACACTTTGCATGCAAGCAGATCACAGACCTTCAACATAGCATGACACGCAGATGCGCACGACTGCAACGAGGGCACACACAATCACCTGTAACTGAATTGAGTGCACTGTTTATTCATTCAACAATCATGCTCAGCAGTTGCAACTGTTGTTACAAATCGATCATGAGCAACCGGCAGTCACTTGGTGGTGCTGATGTGCATTGCGCTCACAATTTCTCGCAATGATGTTGCTTTGTGTAAGAATCAAATCACAGAATAAATATGTGATATAACCTCCTGATTATTTTCACCGCGAGTGCCTGGTGTGGCAACTTGAAACCATGCATGAGAGCTCCCCATCAATGTGTGGGTATTCCTATGATCTGAGTNGAGGAAGCCAAGGGCATAAGCCAGCAATACAGTGCAAAATGACTCATGAGCTTCTCAGCACCTCAAAATATGAGCCACTTTGACTCAACACCACAAAACTGATGCCGTCTGCAGTTATCCCACGGCAGCTGTTTTGGTGGAGGCAAGCCTTGTGCTTCAGGAACAAGCTGGTCAATCCACCTATAAATTCATTGCATGGCACTGTTCTGNTATTATTATTATTATTATTATTATTAATGACATTGCATGTTGGGCTTCCATCAGGCTTGTTTGAACTTGCCTCATGCAGTCAGATGCTTTGTAACGCTGTGTGCACTGCAGTACAAAATATAGGGCAAACATGCGTTTGTACATCTCTTCTGAGCCTGTTACAAATGCAACATGAGACCAACCCTCTCTGAGTAAGCGTCAGGTGGCCTCAGTTTTGCTAGCATCACATAACTGGTCAAAACTGCATCAGGCAACTTTTCTATTTTTTGCCTCAAAGGANACTATAGACTTGGCCTAAGCTGTGTGATGGAAACATGCAGCCTGCATTCATGACAAATATGCTTTGTAGTAAATCTGTGCAGTTGAGTTTTCAGCACACCTGAAGACTGGCTGTAGCTGTTCGACAGGAAAGTCAGAAATCTGTACTCTGGCATTCTGTACTGGGCCTAGCAGGTCGCCTTGCACNCCTGCACCCCCCAAACCAGAAGGTGACCCTCAGGTAGGAGTTGGCTAGACACCTTTTGCATGATGCAGCTGAGATGCAGGTTGACTGAAACATGACTGGTGACAGTTTGCTACAAATCGCACACTGATGTCAATTGTGCCTCAATGAAAGCCGTAAAGATGCGTACCACATGGTTTCTATCCACCACCCTGTTCACAGTCCTCACTTCCTTGTGCATAATTACATTTGACTCTGGCTTCAGGGCCTCCTGTCATTACTTGCAGTGCTTTAGGTGGTGAGGGACATTGACGTCCTGATCAGTGTCCTGCCCTGATCGGCACTGAATCCAGTTGCAGTCGCTTTGTTGCANTCGGCACGTTGCAGGCTGACTAGCGAGTGTCCCGCCTGTTGCTGTTTCTTCAAGCGCAGGTGCCGCAGCTCATGGCTGTCCGCCGCGGCTCCGTTGAGTCAGGCAGGCATTTGCACAACGCCACGAAAAAACCTGCATGCACTGCAGTAAGCCCGTCTTGCTCTGCAATTCACCCAGTGAGCGCTGTAAGTGCGGGATCATGCCTTAGTGTGGTATGCGAGTTGGCATCCGTCGCTGCGCAGCAAAAGCTGTGGCTGATCACGCACCTGGGTTTAGGCTGACTCGCAAACTCCGTACCCTTGCCACAGCAAGTCGATCTGAACACAGCGACAACAGCCCAGCACAAGTAAATGCTTCGCACGCGTCTCCTCGGCATTGGTTGGATCGGCGTTTTCCTGGAGTTCGCGAGTGGTTGGAAGCCAAAAACAGACAATGGTGGTTGAAAGGCCTGACAGCCTGGTGCAGGTAGGCATTTGGTTNGCGATGGCTGACGCACGCGCATCGCGCAAGGTCTGCAGGGCCAGTCAGGTGACACAAAATGACAGCAAGCACTTCATCAGAGAGCACTTCCATGCGGCGGACGGGGCTGCATGCGGCAGGACTGGCACGAAGAATGGACTTGTTGCCCGGTACTGGTACTTGCGTGCGTAAGTGCGAAGTCTACACAACATGAGCTTTGGATCAGGCAGCACGTTTTTTTGGTTGAGACTGTGGTTATGCTGCTCTTATTGTCCTCAGGGCGCACCTAACAGGTGTGTTGTGACATGCACATATGAACAGTGTTGCAGGCTATTCAGCTGTAGACAATGGTATTGTCAACTGGCGATTTCAGGCGTATATATGCGGCGANGGATGCCACATCAGCACTACACGTGCCTTGAATCAAGTGTCTGCACTCATGTAACTCTGCAACCCAATGAATGAGGGCCACAACTACATCTGTAACAAACAACAGCCGTCTCTGTACAGCTTTACAGGCAGTGTCAGTCAGTGAGGTATCAAGGCCATTAAAAATGCAAACGAATGCGTGCAAGCATTGTGGCAAATGCAGCAGAACTGGTGGGTTCAAGACTCACAAGTTGTGCACATGTGAGACACCAATGTGCAAAAGACACAACACATACATATGTAGCTGCCTTTGTTCACACGTGCACATTGTGTGACACCAAGACATGCTAGCTACATGCCTGAACACAGTCCCTCACTTCTCCACCCACTTTTCAGGCTACAGATTCATCCTTCTTGATCCGCCCACTCTCCTTTGTACGTCACTCTCTGGGATCAAGTCAAATGCTCATGGTTTTGTGAATTCATCAATGATTGTATGCTTCCCTTTCCCATCTGTTTTGCCCACCCTGCATGCCAACACAAGAGATCAGGAAGTGAGCAGTGTGTGATCTCATCATGCCCTATGTGGTGCAGTACCTCCAAAACACTGTATGACTCATGACTCATCAGGACCATGCATCATTGAGCAAAAAGCTTGCATAAGGGCGCAAGTGCAAACAAATCAGAGCCTGACAGTTCTTCGTGATAGCGNAGATCCTCAGTCCTGACTCATGGTCTGCGCTGTCATGCTGCAACAAAGAGCTCAGACAGTTTGTGCACAAGCTCACCAGGACAGCCTTCATAGACAGCTTCAGCGACATTGAGAGCCTTGTCAGCGGGAAATGGCCTCACCTGTCGCTCATTGTAATCTGCAATGAATCCTGTGCAGGCAGCTTAAGCTTTGCCTGGCCCACAGATTCCACATTGCGGCTTCTATCAGCATTACACCTGTCTGTGGAAGACTTTTGTGCTGTTGCACTGGNGTTTTCCCTGGCCATGAGTGATTGGCCCCATCTTTGCAAGCTTTTCCTTCACCACAATCCAATCTCGGGTGTTGGTGTCAGGATGTTAGCTGATGGTAAGTGGCCTCAGCTGACTGGTCTGACATTTGATGAAAGCATCATATCAAGCACAGCTTCAGACGTGCTCAACTTGGCTCCTATGTCGCTTTGGATACGGGCACAAGATGCCACAATTGCGCTAAGGACCGTGCCAGCGCACCATCATTTAGTATGGAGGTCTCTAGCTGAGGTGGTCATTTACGATGACAGTCCACCAACAGCAATGTTGCACGTCACGCGGCACATATCATCTTTGCGGAAACAGATGTTGGTGTGGACATGCATCTATTTCACTGTTCTTGTTATTTCTCGCAAGTCTTAACATGGTTGCCAAGTTTCGTGTCTAGCAAAGGTTGTTTGCAAACTGTAAAAAATCTGTGGTGGGNTCTAACGCTGATGTGTGAGAGTGTGTGTACCATGGTTACCCTAACTCAGGTGCGTAATTCAAGAAATATATGCTGCTTTGCACACTTCAACAGCCCACACAATGTGCAGCATCAATGTTAGACTCAAGCCTCCGTCATGCACAATCATGCTGCAGTGGGCTCAAAATTAGCTACCAACGGCTTTATGGGTATACAGGTTGTTCATGCTGGTAGCGCCACAGCTCCTGGGACAGCTGTCCTGAAGCAAACTGTGCCTGCTGCTTTGGAGTTGANGCAGTCAACCCAGCAACAGGCAAGCCAGCGGCTCGTCAGGCCTAGGACGGCAGTCAAGAAGGCTCAGCTGCACCTACAAGGCTTAGAAGGAAAAGCTAGGCTGCAGTTGACTGCATTGTCTTTGGCAGCATTGGAAAGGCTTGTGGTGGCACTTAGCACTGCAAACATCAGGTACACTCATGCTCGTGAGGAGTCCCACCGCTTCACATGGGTACCACAGCCTAAATGCTGCCTGTACGGTTACAGCCAAGCCCAAGTACCTGCACCTCTTGAACATATAGCTGATTGATTCCCCCAGTTGAGATTTGAGCCAGAGCTGGACCTGCAATCTTTAGCTAGTGCAACTGTTGTAGAGTCCTGCTTCAAGCAGCGGTAGCATTGCTTGTGCATACCTAATCAGTCTTTGCCAGTGATAAAAACAGGGGCTGCTTGTTTTGGGCTACACTTGACTCATGTGGTGCCTATGTGTTGTAGACTGACACTGGTAGAGTGGCAGCAATCCACGCCCTCGNATGAAGATCATGCCTTGAATAGACAGCAGGATCTGAAAGAGGCTGCTCTGGCTTGGATCCCACTTCTGTGAAGCATCTGTGCCATGCCATGTGCCCAGCAAAGACAGGCACACCTGCAGCCCCACAGCATACATGACTGCTTTGTATGCATTTCCTTGCTCACGCTCACACTGATGTTTCTGCGGAGTGCAAGTGCATTCAATATGCGCAATTGGGTTTGATGTTGCGTTTTGCAAGACAGCGAAGCGGTGCAAGNTGCAAGCACTGCCATTGCAGATGCAAAAGAGGGCTGACTCTGTGCAGCGGGTCGTTTGCCCGACATATGCAGATCACAGCCGTTCACACTGTGTCATGTGCATCTTTCACCTGACGGAGATAGGTGGATTTGCCAGCCATGTTGGGACCAGTAATGGTATGAAAGCTGGATGCATCTGCCAAGTAGGTGTCATTTGCTTGGTAAGACATGTTCTCTCCAGTCTCGATGATAGGATGCCGCCCTTGGACAATTGCAATTGGGCCTGTTCAAAAGCACAGCTGTGAGCCATTTGTGCAAGAAGAGACATGGCTGTAGTATTGCATAATACAAACATCACACGCAGCAGTGGTGCACAGCTACGAGCCTGTTTCAGTGCGTCGTTTCACCTGCCGCCTGGGTTATGTGAGCCTAAAAATAGAGTAATGTTGTGATCTAATCATGAGTTGTAGCGNGCACCTCTTGCCATGGCTGCCTTGCCAGCATGCATGCTACCCTCACAGCTGATTGTTCTGGATCTTCTATNACGACAACTCAAAGGACATGTGTGCACATGGTTCAGCTTCTGCTCATTAAGTCAGCCACTAGACTATGTCAAAATATAGACCACTGTGACAGCAAGTGCAGCTGCTACGCTCTTGACCTTGCCAGCATGGGAGGTTTTAGCCACTCAATATCTTGCATCTGTGTCACTTGATCATGCACAAGCTGCTTAAAAGAGGGTGCATCCGGGTGTTGTTCTCTGAGCTTCTGAAGAAACTGAACAAAGCCTTGGCATGATTCCCGAATCACCTCAGCTGTGTCTTCCACAGCTGCCTGCAAGCATGTTTAAAGCAAGCTCAGGCCAGAATTTGCAGAAAACTCTGCGTGTGATGACATGTCAAGCTCTTGTGAGACCTGCAAGTGCATGACTAAGGCAAACAAGCCTCCAGCGTGGCCTTCAGCACGATGAGCCACAGTAAGTCGTAGGCCATGTGACCAAGCAGCAAATCTTTAGACATGGTAGCTCATATAGCAGCTGTGAAGGTAAAGTCAGCGTATCTGACAGACAATGTCATAAGAAAAGCTGCATGCCATGACTTTNGCTCCGGCCGCAAAGCTTGCATCTGCAATCGATCCTGAGCTAGCTGCTTGAGTGGGACCACGCCAGAAATCAGGGTGTATTAGCAACTACACAGCCGCATCTAGTGCTCAGGTGTGGCAGTACAATGACAGACAAGGCAGCTTCCAAGCTAGAGTTGTTAGCTGGACCTGCATACGCNAATCAGAAGGCAGTGATGATGAAGCTGAACAGAATGACAGCAAGGATGGTGGCAAAGAGCAGAAGTCGGAGTCCAGTGAGGGCAACTCACAGGACGGCGACAAGGGAAAGCAGGAAAGCAAAGAGAGCAAACCAGCAGAGAAACAGGAGAAGTCTGCTGACAAAGACAGCAGTAAGCAAGACAGTGGCAAGCAAGATAGCGGCAAGCAGGACACCAGCAAGCAGGNACTGCCCAGCCTGTCATTCAGCTCAGCAGTGTTCTTGCTTTGTTGCCTTGCAAGGCTTGTCCTGGTCACAAACAAGCATGCCTGTAGGGGGGCTGTTGCTTGTGTTCCACAGACAGCAGCTGGACAATGGGCACACCATACATGAACAGGTCGCCTTGCTTACACATGAAACGTATGAGATATTCGACGTGCATAGAATGTCAGCCATCAAGTTTCCGTCAGGCATCTATAACAAGGGCGGTTTTCACATCTCAGACACATNGCTGAACATCGCTGTGCCAGCAATGCAGATTTGCCAGGAACCTGCAAGGCTCAACATAACCCTTCCTGATCATGATCAATACGTTTGGCATACCACTAACATTAAGCTTAGCACATGGCACAAGGCATGCATTATAATGGCATTGCTGCTGACTGTATTGCACTGCCAATAACAGCAGCTAGTATATCAATGGCGGTCTGAAGGTGTGGTAAGCTGGTGTGCAGCACACAATGATGAGCATGATGCATTTTCTGTAGACAGGTAGCTCTGGATTGATGTGCATAGGCTCAGCATACAAACTGTCACATATAAGAGTGGCTCCGCAGCTTTTGAGGCCGCCCTGTCAACAACTACCTACTCTTGTCTGNTGCTGTCTAGGCAGCATTGCAGCAAACAGCCACTGTGTGTATCTCTGCCTGACTTGTGTTATGAAAACCAGCCCTGTTTAATATTCTGCCTTGGCATCCGACATTGTAAGACTGCCATTGACAACAGCATGTGCATTGCAGGCGTCCAAGCGATGTGCCGGCGGAATTATAGAGGCACTGCAGCACTTCAAGTTGGCCGATAAATGATAGATTGGGGTTTCAGTCTGATTGACCAGAGCATTCAAGTTGTATTGACTGTTACCTGCATCAGGATCTGCTGTACTGATCAGATTCTGTTTACTTAGCTACCATTTGAGCTCCACAAGACTCTGTTCTAGCATGCTCAAGAGACTGGCAACATTTGCCGTGCCTCGTTGTCCAACTTGCATGCCCAGAGTGTTCAAGTAGGCCCTTGACTGCCCTGCCACTGAATTTGGACTAGATGGCAGAGCGATTGTATGCAAGAGCGCCTTGCCATTGTATGTGAACTAGTTGGCACAGCGATTGTATTCAGTATTGCCATGTTTGTGCAGAGGCTCAGGTCATTTAGCACAGTGCATGTACATGTTAATGAACCAGGGCTCCTGAGTGCGGACATTGACAGTTTACACACGCAAGCTGTAACAAGCTGACACATTTGCATAGATTTGACAGTCGACCAATGCAGTGGTGCTGGCACGACTAGCCACTGAAAGACGTCGAAGTTGAACATGTGTGTCTTCTTCCGCACAGCATCCAACACAGGTATCAATCAGGGCAGTCTCGTAATTAGGATGATCCGAGCACAGTTGCATAGGATACATTAGTCCAACCTTGTCTCAACCATGAACAGGCCTGCAGCATCAAACCATACTAGGTCAGCAGAGGAAATTACTGCTNGTCCATGCACAGTATAAACCTAAGATTCAAGATCTAGAGGCCCAGATGCAGCAGTTGAGGGAGTCACTTGAAAATGAATTGCAGCGTAACAGAAAACGAACAGCGTCCAAATTTGAATTGTGAGGAATCGTGTTGAGTCAGGACGCATGAGGTTGACGTTCTCTGCTGTTGCCTCAGGTTGTACTCTCTGCTTATGGCTTACTGCACAGAGTAAAAGCCCACCACCGCCTACTGACTGACTGACTAGACTACTAACAGGCCCACAGTGCTAATTGTCTTCTTCTACGGTGGTCCAGACGTTATTGCGACAAATGCAGAAACGGCTTCTGTGGCAGACTATTAGTATACGCATGCGACACAATAACAAGAAGCTTATCGTGGGCGTGGATCTGCAGATCTCATTCAGCACACGACAACTNACCTTGAGACAGGTTGCACACAAGCTAAACGCGATCTTTGCTCTGCGTTTTTCAACATAGTCTTCACAACCACAAGATGGTCGGCTGCGCGATGATGTCAGGCTCTGCCTTGCAGCAACGGACTGCGCTTGCCACACCGCTTCAAAGCAGATCACGTGTCCTCAGAGCAAGCAGGCCTGCCCGACAAACAACTCGCGCCCTGAGCGACACCAACCTTGTGATCAGCGGTGCCACAGCAGTATCTCTCGCATTGGGTCGATTCGTGTTTCTGGACTTCCAAAGGGACAACGCGCGAAGACAGGGTCTTCCAAAGGCTAACGGTGTAGAGTACTCAAAAGCAGGCGACAAGCTCAGTGAGGAGGCATCCTTCCTGAAGGGCACCAACGACCCAGCAGGTACCAAGCGTATGGCTTTTGATGCATACAGGGGTTACTGCCGTGGAAAGCACTCAAACTCAAAAGCACTCAAACCCATCTGCTTTACAGGCTTCAACATAATCGATGTCTTCGCTTGGGGAGCAATCGGACACGCCTTGGGATACGCAGCACTAGCTATCATCAGCCTGAACACCACTGGAGTCAACCCTGCTCCACGATTTTGAGCAGCACCACCGATTTTGAAGCTTGGGTGGGGTGCTTCTATGTGCACAGCCAACCATTCTGCCAGTCTCGTCATCTTTGAGAGTCTGCTGCTAGCAGTGCTGTCAATGCTGGCTGTTATAAGCAGCTGTAGCCACACTCTCCATTGAGAAGACACTCAGTTACTGTACTTGTAATTTTATGCTTTGTTCTGGGCTGTAACCCAATCTGTCTTGCACCAGTGTTAGGACTCATTAGCATGACTTAGTTAAGGCATGCTTCACTCTTGTAAGCATTGTCGATGCCACTGGACCATTTATGCTGATGCATGCTGCGTTGTCAAGAAGTGTGTCGTACTGAGTCAACAGGTACATTGCACTGCTGGTCCTGCATGCTCATTGCTAAAGGAAACAAGGCTGATGAAATATGGCGTTACACTTGTGCAAGTGGTCATCCTGTATATCGCTTGCTGCACAACGCAGGGCCACATGTGAGGCAGACAGTACAACTAGGTCAAAACGTCCAACCAGGATAATCAAGTGTCCCACATATCACGTCAGTACAGTACGACATGTCAACATATTGAGACTGCAAAACGAGTATGATTGCAGCGTCGTATGTGTCAGCATCTCATGTGGCTCCACAGTCTGTCTAAGCATCTGATTGTGTGTTACACATGCTTCAAGGGCCCGTGGATGGTCCCTTTGGTCTGATGGTTGTGTCACCTACAGCTGTTGCTAAAGGGCGCCAAAGAATGGGTTGTTGATGGCATTGTCTNTTGGCAGGCCAGCAGACAGAGACATGCAGCAGCAGCTCAAGTAGTCTGCTTGACCTGCTAACATGCCTCTGCTGGTGAGTATTGTAAATGGTCGAGTACCACAATGCGGCCCGGGCCTCATGCTCACATGTGTCATGCAAGCCTTACACTGCTGCATTTACCAAGGATGAGCAGCAGAGTGCAAGGAAGCAGTGGTGTTATCACTGCATCATGTTGGACCGTTCACGCTTCATTTGTGCTGCATGCCATTAGCCAGGGACATGTGACCAGACAAGGCACAACGCAAGGATTGACGGTTCTGCTAGCTGTGTGATTTCAATGACACCATCCTCAANTCAGCTTGACAAGGCCCAACACAACCTGGACGGGTGCAGAAGTTGTGACAAAATGGGAAGCACATGTGCCAGACCTAGCTAAGCCAGGACCACAACAAGACACGCTGTACGCAACACTCTGCAAGATAGGGAGTTCTACCTGTGGCTGCAAGTGATTGCATTTCATGGCTTGGTGACGGCACCTGCTGTGCNTTTTGCTGCCACTTCTTGTTTGAGGCCTGCACATACACTTTGCTGCACTGCAAGTCTCATCTGAATAAATCACGTTGTCACGAAAGGGGCAACCACATGCTGAGGGTAAGTAAGCTGGAAAGAATTGGGCTGTGCAGCTTTTGTCAGAAGCTTGCAAAATGAGACAAACAACAACAGCTTGTGTCTCATGCTGGCTGATGAAGNGATAGTTGCACCACAGCAGCTGCGCTCACAGTGCAGAGAGCCAAATACTGCATTGCCCTGCACAGCAACGAGAAACGATGTCTAAGAGTTGAGCTACCAAGCTGTGCATGTTCTCGCACATGATAAAAGCTAGCGCTCATTCGTACTACAGGTCGGGGCAGGCGCAGAGTAAACAAGATGGCCGTCATGGCTCGTCGCTTAGCCCAACGAGGCCAGTTGCAACGTAATGACCGGTGCCCATCGGACAGTGGATGGTGCAAGCGCGACACACGGCAGCTACAGTAACAGCGAACGCGTGTTTATTGCTGCTGACAGACGTACGTTGGGCCCAAGCACTTCACGCGACCTGGCGATGTCAGAGAATGTGGTGTCAAGACGCGTCGTCGTTCTTCAACAGTTGCCGAGCAGTCCAAGGTATGTTATGAATGAGCATACCTGGATGATGCACTTGTTTCAAATCAAGTGTGATTGTTGTTTCAGCCAAAATCATGTTGTCCCTTCTTGTACTTGTACTTTAATCAGTGATCATGTATGCACACGTCACATGAATTGTCTGCTATTCAAGGAGACTTTCCTCACAGCTTGCACCTCCACATGGAGGCTTGCTTAAACGTGCACAGCAGCGCAGCTGCCCAGAGACAGTCACTCCAAGCAGCGTCGCATTCAGTGTTGCTGCAACCTCATGAACAATCTGTGTTGCANCTGGCAGATGCTGTGCTGCCACTGGCATGGTGCAGCATGACTGCCTGAGCTGGTTTGACGTTTGCAGATTCTGGCCAGTGAGAAGAGGCGACTGCAGAGCGAGGTTGCTCAGCTTGAGCGCGAGTTGGTAGCAAGGGAAGGGCAGTTGGCAGGGCAGCGCAGAGGATGTCAACACCCTTCTGCTCCTCAAGGCGCCCGATGTACCCGAACAAGGGTACTGTGGGNCTCTCATGTGCACAACCAGCTGTGTCAGGGCTTGCATGAACACAGCTGGTAGGGGCTTTCACTGTCAAACTACAGGAGCTACACCGCTGCCGGGTCCCGTCGAAATTCACTGACAGACTAGTGCTGGCGTGCAGGACGACTGTGGCTGCGTCAGTCGCGCTGAGACAGACAAATAGAAGCACTGTGAACAGAAACACTGTGCAAGAGTCAAGTCAGAAGAAGAAGAGGATTACTGACTTTAACCAGCCAACCAAATTGATCTCTTCTTCTTCTGCATAAACATCTCAGGTGTGGGGTCAGCAACTGCAAGGAGATGTCGGCCAATATGTCGGCATCTCAGGNTGTAGGTGCAGCATAGACTACAGACTGCAAAGTGACATCTACAGTGCATGGCTCAGCAAGCTGAGGTTTGTGGAAAAGGTTGGCTGTAAGTCATGCTATGCTGCTGATGCAAAGCATTGTGCTGCATGCACCTGCAGCCTGCAAGCAAATACCTGCAAATCTGCTGCAACAACGTGTNGCAGTTTTTATGACTTTGCAGGTGTTCAAGAAGTGGAGCCCTGACAGGGATCAATTCAAGAAGCAGCCATTGTGGCGGCAACGCATGCAGAAGCAGGCTGTAGGCCTGTTCTGATTGCAATGATGCATATGTAGATAGAGAAGATAGTGTATCTGGGGTTACAGCAAGTGTGGTACAGCCAAGTATGATATATTGCATGCCATATGGTGGCACAGATTCTGAGAGGTTTACCATTACAGTGCACTGANGCTGGGGAGAGGGTGGCAAGGGAGCCCAAGCGGTACAGGGAGGATGAGGATGTGGGGGACACTCTGGCCAGGTTAGTCATCCCAGATGCTGAGCGAGCCAAGCCTCCAGGACCTGCTGGCTGGAATGGCCCTGCAACATCATGTCATGCAATGGTTGTGTAGCTCAAACGGGAGTTGTTAGTACCCCCTTGCGTTCTAACAAACAGCTTGTGGTAAGCTCTGTTGCGTTTATATCACAAAACATTGCATTTGTTCTAGCACTTAGGTACCAGGAGATGGCTGTAAGGCTGATCCTGTTACAAGTCATCCCATGTGTTGAAACACACAAGGGCCACACAGTGGGACCTTTGCAACCATGTTNTTTCTGAGACTGCTGCATGTTCTTGGCATGCAGGCCTCAAGATACTGTGCAGGCCTTTCAGGCGGCACAGAATTGAATAGTCTGTCGCGTGAGCTTGTAAGAGCTGTGGAATTTGTACTGCATTGCCTTTCAGCATATCTGCAGGTGCTGCATGCTTGAGACTCATGCAATGCCTGTAAACAAGAGCACCAGCAGTTGCATTGAGCAAGTCTCAAACATGACTCTCCTTGGCATCATATAGGTGAAGATGATAACGATCGTGCCACATATANTATACCTAAATGGATGATTCAACACCATGTCACATCAAACGTCAGTTGCGAGCCATGGGCGTAACCGTGATGCTGTCTTCTGANGTTTCGAGACACCTCAGACGCACCTTGCATCTGTGCCGTGAGCACTTTTGTAACGACACGTTGGTGCCCAAGTCACTTTGCCCAAATGCTGCAGCTACGTTCACGCGAAGGGCGAGTACAGATCAGAAGACCTAAGTAGAGCTGCTAATACCATACTTGATATCTTGCTTGCGTCTCAGCATCATGCTGCAGCTCAGGTAGACAGCAGCGTGAGGCACACAAGTATCAAAATGACTTCGACTCACTTTGTGCCCCTCAATGCACCTCTGTGTATAGGCTCGGTGGGCATCAAGCCTGACACGGATACTCAGAACATGGCGACATGAGCTATCAATATCCATTCAANCTCAAGGAGACCATTCTACCCTCAAGGAGGAGACGTCAGCATCAAAATATGTGACGTTACAGCGGCAGATGGGGCGACACGAGTGAAATTTGCGCTTGAACCACTTACATGACCATACACAGCATACAGGTTCTGACCTGCTTCCACAGGATGTCTTGATGGCGTGTGTGCTCAGGGCCTTGAGCCCTGTGAATTGCAGCTAGCACCATTTTGGTCTCAAAGTATGGCTTTGCAACACTGGCATCATCCGTTGCTGCCATCAGCAGCATGTCACCCAGAACAAGAACCATCTTCCTGGCAAAGTGCTTATTGCACTCCTCACCTACAACCCACAGCTGTACTTGGCTTCCTGATCAGAATGTGACCACAGTATTGGCTGCACGGACGGCAGACAGAATTATGCAATCCAGTCCAGCAACACCTTGTCAATCGTTTTAGTTCCGCAACTTAGCCACCTGATACATGCTTGGCTAAAATCCCTCCTGTAAGGACAGTAGCAGCCAGTGTCTTATCCTGTGCGTCTCCAGTCTCCTGGTATGGTAGAGCTGCACCAATGATGTGCTCCATGTTGTTGAGCAACAACAGGTCAAGCTTTGTGCCTGTGCAAATCAACACCATTGTGGGAACCTTGACATATTTCTGATCTGTTGCAGACACAACAGAGCATCTGAGCAGTTCACACAAGGGCACCTCATGCTTTCTTCCAGAGAATCAAAAACTAATGTATCTGTTGTGTGCTTGGGAAACTAGTGTGTAGTCACTCATGAACAGTCATACAAGCACCTCATGTGGGCCTCTGCAGAAGGTGAAAGCCTACCAAGGATGCCTGCCAGAGCTTCTATTTGTTCCTCAGATTGATCCAGGAGCAGCATTGGCAGCATTGTGCTCACATACGGCTTGAAAAGGCTGGTCTGGTCTCTCAAACCACTGTCACTGATTGCAACCAGGTCCTGAAGGGTGAGTACAGGAGAAGTGTTGCGTGCAATAGCCAAAAACAGCAATGTAATGCAGTATCAACAATGGCATCAGCACTTGCTGTGCAAGCAGTGTTGGAGCTATTGACCTAATGGGCAGCTAGTACACCAAGTTGCTGTTAAGGTTGTGTTTGTCTTGAACACAGCTGAGCATCAGCAATGTAGGCGCAATCAGGAACAGTACAGGGTATGTCTCACCTGAACACCTTGGAACTGATCGAGGCTGTACCCATTGCCCCACCAGTCAAACACAAAGGTTGGGGCATGTTGAGCCATGAGTGCAGGAAGGGAAGGGTAGTGCAGCTGAGCCGCTAGCATGCTCAATGTGGCTTTCACCAGCGGGATNAGACTGTGACAAATGACAATGTTTTGCATTTTGACGGAGGCAAGTAATTGCCATTTGACAATATTGACACCAAAAGCCAATGCTTCAACCTGTCGTATGTATCATAGATCTTACGCTTGATCCTCATGCAATTTGGCTGCAACAACAGAGGACGCCTTGCGCATGGCTCTGGTGCAAGCCATGTTCTTTGATGTAACAACACCCTATGGCAGGGAGCTTTGCATTGTTTATCCAGGATCATGCGTCATCGCATATCCATGTCAGCAATCTTGGGTAATGATTCCTTGCATTACTCCATTACCCCATTACCCAACCTCAGAGGAGATGCAATAGGTATCAACGTGAACTTCAACGCATCAGCAATGCTATGTAAGCCCACATACACAAATACACCCAAAACCATAGCAGTTTACTAAGCGCTCTCGCACTTGAGGAGCATATCACAATGGCTTTTGAAGCCATCACCCAGCTAATGCATACTTATTGAGTGGCCTAAGCATGTGGTGCTGCTTGACCGCATGGGTATCTTACAGTGAAGGTGGCTGCAGGTGGTGGATGTGACATTTGGAGCGGGAGTTCCCCACATCAGCAACTTGCAGGCCCTGACCTCACTCTCTGCAGCCATTTGGCCCCAAGCCCTGTTTGACCTGGACTTCACTGGTAAGGTCGAAATCATCACCTGTGAGTGCTGTATGTGTCTCAGATGGGTCGTGTCAAACTCATGAAGGGGCTGCAAGACACGTGCAGCTCACATGAGCACCAATGGTGAGGCTTGAGCGTTCAGATAAGGAGTAACGGAATCTGTGGATGTCTGTGGCCGGCTCTTGACAGATACAGCTTGCAGATTACACATGATCTCATGCAGTGTGGAGTATGCTGTGATAGAGTCACAATGGTANATGCTAGGCACCTACTAGGCGTTTCCTATCCTGGTTGTGAACGCCCACAGTGTGCTAGTGATGGCCACAGTTTCTGACATGGAAGGCCTCAGGCAGCCAAATGGCACTGCCTAAATGCAGAGCTACTGTACATGTCACCTCAATAAAGCCAGTAGTGCAAGCTGAATGTTGAGGCCAAGACTAGAATACAAGAGGGCTCTGTTAAGCAGACAGCTCAGCCAACATGAAAGAATGCACTTCTCCACCAGGGGATGCTGGACCAGTCTTGGTGCCTAAACTGGCGACAGAAGTTGTCATAAGTCATCCACACCTCCAAACAAGGAGTGACCTCTGACAAGACCTCTTGTGCTACTCGGATGGCACGGTCCGCACAACACATACCATTCAGGGCATACTGCTCATCAATAACGCGAACGTCCGTTTCTGTGCCATCAGGCAAGACAAACAAATTGAGCCGCCCTGAAGCTTCACAGCCATGGCTTGTCAGGTATAGGAGTGACAGGTCACTTGTTGCCAGGGTGTGTGAAACTGATGAGCCTGAGTCCCACATTGTGTGCCTTGTGATTGTCGCTTGTGTCCTGCATGGCTGACTAAATGCTGACCACATCTTATCTCACCACAACATGCAACAGGCCTTTAGACTGCTATGCCTTTCTGCCCCCCAGCAAAAACAACTACAGCTTCTCATTCAGCGAAAGAACACAACCCCTCGTATGCTCTCTGCCAAAAGAGGATACACTATACCTTGACAACANCTATTGCAAAAGCTGCAATCAGACTGTTACATCACAAAACTGCTTTGGTTACGGAGCGCCCTCAAAAGTTTGGCAACAAGCATACACCTTCTACTACTTTACCAGCAGCAGTGTTAGCCCTGACAGACAAGCAAGCGTGACTATACGGTTTGGGATGCCAGGATGGCTACCGGACAGGTTGCGAACGGCTTTGCAGGGGCAGCAGTCGAGCCCCATACAGCAGGTATCACCTGCTGTCAAGGCAGAGGGCCTGTCTGTCCGGATCGCGTCAGATGACGCAGACAAGCATCTGTGCGCTCGCCGGCAGCAATTACCTGTTGCTGATGCATTCAGGAAGAGCCAGAACCAATGCCCAAGCGACCAGAAGGGTTCTTGGTTTGGTTCTCCATCCAGACAGCAGGTGAGGGCGTGTCTGTGTGGAAACGTCCGTTCGGTTGCACGCTGCTCATGGTCTGATTTCTGTATACAAGCTGACACAGGCTACACCANGCAACTATAGCTTGGTGTGCAACTGTACAATGTCAACAGCCAACTGGTCCGCAAAGCTAGATGCATAAAACCCAGGAAATGAGTGTCAGAGTAATGCAAGCTGCAAACTTGACGAGACGGAGGCCTAAGTGTTTCAACATAAAGCTACACTGCTCATGAGTACAAACCACATGCACCTGTGTCAGTTGAGGCCACAGCGTGACTGGTTCATTGGTGAAGTACCTTTTACACACACGTACAAGCCGAGTGTCCATGGGGTTCATGCTGACTCCCAAAATGGCTGGCCCCTCATGGAACAGAAAAGGTGTTGGACATAGGATTGTGTAGAGTGTCTTGACATCCATTCTGAACTCTTGCATTTCAATCCAGTCGCCATGCATCAACGTTGAGATTCCCTCACTGGTGATGTTGTTGCGGTCCAGCCATAAAGCCGATANCAGCCCTATTGCGCTTCTGGTACGCGTCTGTCTTTATAAGATCTGCATACATTCGTTCTGGATTTTCCTCAGTGTGCCATGCGTTTGTAATACTTCTGTAACTTTAAACATGCCCAGCATGCTCCACACTTGACTTGTGAGTGTAATCCGGGCACATGACTGCACTGTCATAGTGTGTGTATCAGATGTGCCTCAAGCTAAAGACGCCTTGCTTGCTGCCATATGCTTGGTATGGTTTCCCATTGGGCACTCTGGTATACAGCAGCATTTTGTAATTNTGGCGGTGGTGGCTTCAGCAGTTGTGACGGAGGGGCAAGGTAGGACGCATTGACTGTTACACTGCAAGCATGCTATCTGGTTGGGGGTACATGCATCCGGTAGCACTGCATGCTCCGCTGCAATTTGATGGCATGCACAGGAAAGCTAAGCACAGCAAGTGCATACAGGTTACAATGCTGCTGTTTGAGCAGACATGGCGGGACTGCTGGCTGGTGTAAGAGCCTTGCTATGTACTGGATTACAGCGTTAAAGCGGTTGCCAGGCTTGTGCTTGTTGGTGTCAACCCTGTCCTTGATCACAGCCTTGTTACGCTCACCTTGAGCATGCGCCACATACACTATGCAAGCAGCCCTTGAGCAAAGAGGCAATTTCAACAAAAGATTTGGCAAGCTCCATAATCAAGGCGTTTGGGCTTCTGGATGCGGTAAACCTTTGTCTAACGCTTTGATAATGTGATGCATGTTCAAAGTCACACGCTGGCATGGAGAGCACAGCTTGTGACTGCATGCAGGACCTGTGAACTTTGATGCAGCATGCAGGCACAGCCAGACACCCACTGAGGTCAAATTTGAGCACAGCAAATCACAGCACAGCAATGCACAGCACAGCATAGACACAGCAATGCAAGGAAGTTGGGGCCCTGTCATTCTCTGGAAACAAGCTGAACATTGGTTCCTGTACGTTGCATGCCACCTACTGTGGCAGTTGTCTCACCTGCCATTGCACATTTTTGGGAGCTTGGCTGCTGGGTATCAAAGGGGAATCATTAGTCACTCTTGGTGATGCCGTCGCGGTGGCTGTGCGAGGCCGAGATGAAGAGGTCATGAAGCCACCGTTCTGGCGCTCTTGATCATGACTCGGCTNAGGAGGTATCGGACCCTTCCTGAGCTGAGCATTCAGGATGATCTGCTTGAATGGCCACATTGACATTACCTGTGTATCACAATCTGAACTAAGCATCATGATCAATCTTTACCTTGTGACGGACAGACACATTGCAGCTTATATGTTGTCGACCCCGAGGATGTGGCTGTAGATGATTGCAACATGAAAGCTCTTCATGCTGGCACAGTGCAGACATAACAAGCAATGACATGTATACTTCAGCAAGCCACAGCCACAGCCAAGGTCACGCTTGCGATCAGTCACAGATCACTGCTGCTGTGACTTGATGGCAAGGTTGTCGCATGGCTTTGATTCTGGATTCTTGGGATCCCTGTCTCTGCAGCAACAGAGATTTGAGCGATCCTGAAGCCAAGTGCAGTTGCTCAAGGCCCTTGGCCANCAATGACGGTGAGGTTATGACGTGACAGCGGGAGCTGCTGGCGCCATAATTGGAGCAACAAGAGTGCGTGTTGCAAATTGCACAACAACATCGCGTACAACAGCGACAGTGGCATGGGCGCGCCTTGCGATATCGCTGCTGCTTACGCCCGACAGTCGAGCTTTGGTGGTGAGCCGGGTGTCAGTGAGCCTCACGCCACATCAGTGCACACCGTCCTGAANACGCAAACATGGGCCATGCACAGCAACGTGGCAACGACTAGCAATCAGTCGTCAGTAAAGCAAGCATCGGGTGTGTCTTCTATCTACGTCATGTCGGAAGGTTGTTTTCGCTGTCGATTGTGTCGGAGCAGGCGTTTGACCCGCTGGTCAAACGTTAGTCACTTTTGTTGCACTTGCAGATAAGGATGGAGTTGACCCGCGACTGCTGTGCAGCAACGGTTGCATTTTGCGGTCAAGGCAGTCAGCATTGTATCAAGTACAGGCGGTTTTGGTTGCACAAAGCCGTGTGCAGTTGTCCGGGTCTGCTCGTAATCAAGTAAGACACCACAAGCTGCGAACTCAGCGCCGAAATAGAGGGCAGCTTCCGTTTCAGCGCAATCATTCACAAGATGAACTTGACATGCACGCAAACCGTGGCCGCAACACAGTCCATAGCTCCGGCCGCCACGCAAAGACGTACGAGCGCAGCTGGCCGCTTGGACTGCAGTCCTAAGTTGTTGAGGTGGGGTCCTGCAAGCTGCACTCAGAAAGTCAAGCTTGTAGTGTGCAGCCTGCGCATCTTTTCTGGCAATATGCTTGCCTCACACGTAACAGACACCAGGCAAGACTAGCAGTGCTGGTTAAGCAACATCACGTCCTCAACACATAGCGTGGGTACACCAGAAGTGTAGCAAGCCGGAGCAGACAGCGAAACGGGCAGCAGCAGTGTCTTACCGTACACTGGCTTCCAAGTTGGGTCATCAAGCTCAGGGACATAGGGAATGGGCGGCCGCTCATCAACTGGGAAGTTGGCACCTCCATAGAACAACCATACAAAGCCACCCTGTGCACAAAAGATGACGGTCAAGACTGCACTGGTCAGGTATATGAGACAACGTGGAAACAGTGAACAGCAGACCACAACTGATACAGACCGCTGGTGCTCAGCAGGCACGACACGCTGTGCACAGACAGANTGGGAGGTGCAGGCCATTCACCATGCTGCTGGGGATAAGCCCCGTCAGGTGATGACTCATGAGCATTCTCGCTGAGCATGCTGACATCATCAATAAGTTGCGTTGCCACAAGTCAGCATCTAGTTCCGGTCACCTGCTGACTGTACAGCGTGCAGCATTGACTATGCCATCATGCATTTACAACAGGGGTTACTTTGTGTTGGGGAATGCCCATGTAATCCATCTTTTTGGGTAAGNCTGTGCATGCTGTGCCTGCTGAGTATGCTCTGCCTGCTGCAGCTCCACTGCCTGTTGTGCATGTTGTGCCAGCGCAGACTCAAGCTGTAGCCCTTGCACTTGAGAATGCGCAGTGGCACCTTGCAGCGTTGCCTGAACATCATCCCTTGACAGGACAGTTTCCAGCTGCTGGCAGTGATCAACCAGCAGATCATGCACAGCTCGTGACGCCTGTTCAGAGATGCCTGCGCCGTGCCTTTGAATTGCGTCTGCTGCATCTTGCACTGTGATGGTGTTGAGGTGTCCAGTGTGTGCAGCTGAGGAGGGGGTTTGCAGGAACATACAGCTGGCTTGGCTGTAGCTGTAGCTGCATACAAAGCTGGGCAGGTCTTGAATGGCTGACAGGGCATCAGCTCCTGTGTATACACATCACCACCTGTCAGAGCCCTGTTATTCAATGCATTTGGGCTATATANGTGGCTGCCTTGCAACAAGTGGCAGGTGCAGGCAAGGCTTTGGCACTGCCAATCGCATGCTGGAAAACCTGCTCAACCAACTTTCAAAATATCACTGACAATTGTGACAGCAGCTTGTATAGCAGCAGACATAACAACAATGCGTGGGTTTGTTGCTCTGCAGGATCATATTGGGGTATTCAAACACACCGTGCATTGACTAGATTCGATGCCCATTCAGTCCTCTTCCAACTTTGAAGCAACTAAGGTGGCGGTAATGCTCTTCCAACTTTGGGCACAGGTTTTGACTGGCCAAGACCTCATACTCTTCTTCTGAATTACCAATGTGCGACAATCTCGTGCACGCAGCATCGGCGCGCAGGGCCCTAAGTTTGCGAAGATCGTCGCGCATAGCCAACTTANAGAGGTGGCCACAGGTGCAGCTGCAGCAACCGTAGTGGAGCCTTCAGAGTTGACAGGATCATCTGGTAATGCAATGCCAGCTGAGAGCACAGCTGCAGTGCACCAAGGAAGCCCAGGGCCAGAGTGATGCCCTGGCTGAGCAGGTGCAGTTGCTGAAGGAGCAGCAGAAGGGCGCCACCCATCGCCAGTTCCAGGCACGTCACTGCCTGTTGGGTTACCCTCATGACTCATAGCTTCCGCAGGAACCATCAGCTAAGCTGACTGGTGTCCAATTGCACATGTTTGTTGTATCAGATAGTGTCCACGAGCAGAGAAGTGTACTGNCATATGCACAAGCAGCTGCTGCTGTCAGCCTTAAGTCTCTTGAGGTTGGTGTTATTTCAGTTTCTGCAGTGGCCTCTGCCTTTGACCTTGTCACAAGGTCATACGTATGTGCTGCACAGGACTTGAAAGTTTCAAGCACATACACCAGGGAGCTACCTGGAGATCCTGAGACTTCCAACTCACTGCGGCAGGTTAGCAATTGTCAGGCAGTGTCGACACCATTGCTTAAGGCTTTGTCCAACTGCTGCATCATGTGGCAACTGCTGACCTCCTGTCTCGGAGCTGACAGTGTTAGCACCAACCCGCACCAGCTGTCTCAGGCTAGAGGGGTGTGTAGGTCAAAGGCGCATTATGGTCCCCTGTTAGTCCCACAGCGAACCATGAGCAGCCATACTTGGTGGCGTACTCGTCAGAGATGGCTGATGAGCTAGGCTTAGACCCTGAAGACATCAAGCATGACCAGTTTGCTGGTGTGTTTGCTGGCAATGCACCTATACCAGGGTCGGCCACCCAGCCATTTGCCATGCGCTANAGTCCAATCCAAGCTTGTGGCATGTTGTACAGATTTCTCACCTGTTGAACTCTTGAACATCCTGATCTAATTTGCGCACAAAGGCTTCTTCCTGCTCGCGAACATCGCGCACGTCNATGCAATGCCAGCTGAGAGCACAGCTGCATTATCAGCGTCAGGTGATGATGGCATCCATAGCTCAGATGCTGCTCTGGATGTGCCACTTGACAGAGACTATGACGAGTGCTTGGAGGTGGTCATGTCTGAGCTCACAGCTGAAGCCCTCACACAGCAGCAGCCAGACGTAGCTGTTTACGTGGCANTCTGCAGAGGTCAGAATGCTGTTGAATGTGGGGAACTCCGCTTGGAAAGCATGGCCACCATTCAAGTTGGCGGGAGCAGTTGAAGGGGACAATTGTGGGTCCGTTCCTGGTCCACAGGGAGNACCATCATGGTCTGCAGCGATCGCTGTTGTCTGCAGCTGTGCATCATTTGGGCGTCTGCTGCCCACCAACCCGTCCACGCTTGCAGCACTCATGGNTGTGTCTGCTGTGGCTGTGTCTGCAGTTGCTATGTCAGCAGCCACAGCAACAGTAGACACAGCAACAACAGACACAGCCACAGCAGACATATCAGCACCATACACAGTGGCAGACACAGCAGGAGTGGAAACCACAGCAGTCTTCCGTGAGTAATTCAGCCACGTGATGTGTCTGCTGTTGCTGAATCTGCTGCTGGCCCCAAGGGGTCAAATCCCTCCCTCTACCCCAATGTGTGGGTGCAACCCAGATGCAAGCCAATGCTGGGCTGGCTCTGGCCTATAAGCAGTAGATTCTGCGCTTCTTGTAATCTTTCCTGCATGTTTACACCTATGATTTAGAATATGTTAGAGCCAGTCCACCACTGACTAGAGCTATTGGTCTGTGCATTGTCTGTAGTGATACATCTAAGATTGAACTTGAAACAAAGACCGCAATGGCAGCTGCAAACATGAGTGAGCAGATCAGTGAAAATGGACTAGCATTTACAATAAGTGTCAAGTGCAGTGGGTATCATGCTGGATTCAACGCATGCACTGTGGCGCCGACTTAGTAACCCATAAAGACTGCAGCTACAGTAGTTCCATCTGTTGAAATTTCAGAGCGCACACTGTCGCATGCAACAATGGTCAAACTACAAGGTTGCGTGGTCACACTTCAGATTTGGGCCGCCCAGGTGGGTGAGGTGCACCCCACCCAATAGCCTCATTGGGCTGCAGACTGAGGGCAGGTGGTGTCACAACGGTCAATGGCTGGGCTGGCAGCATCTCCATTGCAGTCTCACTGACATAAGATATGCACTCTGGCTCAACACAGTAGCCTCTAAATTCAAAAGTGTTGAGTCAAGATGCATATCTCATGTCTGTGAAACCCTAATGGAGATGCTGCCAGCGAAGCCATTTGAACCTTGGAGCAACTCTGGTTGTACATGCACCATGGCCACCAACGATCTTGTGGGTCCATCTTCTCATCTTCACATGATTGCCTGTATGTGCCTGCATGCATCAGTGCCTCACTGTAGAGATTGTCTGAGTGTTTTGCTGATTGTACAATACAGTGCAATAACAGAGTTGCCGCATGGTTGCACTGCAGATTCTGAAACTTTATGTGACAAATGTCATGCGACAAGNCAGTCCGTAGACAAGGCCCCGCTGGTGACAGTAGTAAACGAAAAGCTGGCTGCGGTCATGATCCAGCTCACAGAAGGGGGTGCTGAGATGTTCACGCTGCCCAGAAGCGTGATGTACTGCAGCCACAGTGTGAGCGCCTGCAAGAGAGCAAGACATCACTGTCAGTGCCAAAATCAATTTCAAACAAGATTGAAGACTTCACTGTGTAGGTGCCAACCTGTGCTGTACAGTGACATGTGCGGCTGGGCAGAATCATGCATGCTGTTGCTTGTGCTATAGATGAGCACACAACATCACATACTGGGCTGGCTGTCCTAGGAAGAGTGAGATAACACTTGCTATGTCATGGAGGCTATGCTGTGCTGTGCTGCGCTGTGCCATGCTACCTTGTGCCGTTCTGCCCTGTGCTGTGCTGTGCCTAGATTGTGTGGTTGTGTGGCAGCATTGCATGGGTTCAGGGAATGTCCCCGAGTGTATGTGCCTCCCGTCCACTTTGCTGCATGCTTGTTGACACTGCGCACACATACAGTCCATGCCAGCCGCCAAATCCTGTACACCCACCTTGATGAGTTCTGCAGTTCTGCCAGGGTTGGCTACCCCACTGGCATCCTCCTCATTCTCTTGCAGGGTGATGTTGATGGTAAAATCCAGCCAGGCCATGACCAGCAGCATGCTGGCAATGTAAGCGCCAACTATTGCAGCATCACTCCTGAAGGCAGCATGACCTGCATTGATGCTGCTGCAACCGATCATGCTGCACATTATAAGTACTTGACAGGTACAGAAAGCCCAGAAAGTGGTCTGTGCTTGCAATGGACGGGACAAGGCCCTTGACTGGGCATTGCACATGCCTGAATCCGGCCAAGCAATGTTGGGCAAGACATGACAGCTGAAACCTGCAAGCCTGTGTGAGTCACATGTCAACACTAGACCAAGCAAGCATGACTGATGTACAAGCCACATGTTCACCCAGCCAGGCTGCCTGTGCAGCTGCCTGCACGCGGTGGGTTTCTGCTAGGGAATAGCATAGGGGTGCTTGGGTGGGTTCTATTAGTGTCACTAAAACAAANCAAATGAAATGTGCAATGCTGCAGTGTGTATGCCAAGCTATACATTCATGTATTCATGAGGCAGCACAGCAAACCAGTACAGCCAGGAGAACTCCTCTAAGCCTGCTGATGTACAATCAGTAGCACTGACAGACTGTACCAGTATGGTTGCCATTTTGGACAATGGCTGCAAACATGTGACCCAGTGTACAGCTTGCACACTTGGATGAACCAGCTTAGTGGCAGAAAGGCATCTTGGAGCTCCATTGAGGCCTGAGTATCAGCTCAAAGTGATCAAGATCTCCCAGTAGCTGAGGCTCACATCCGGCATGCTACAGAAAGATGATCAGGTGCATGGTCAGTCTGAGTCACTCTCCCCAGTACGTTTCTTGTGTAAGGGGGCATACTCAACATCTGCTTCTGCCAGACCTTCACCCTCGTAGCACTCTGTGTTCCCAAACATGCTGTCGTTCAAGGCCTGCATACACACACGGCTGAGATACACTTGTCCAGCCATGACANTCAGCAGCTCTGACCCTGCATGCACAGCATTTGAATTCTAGCAGCATAGCGCACCCAAAAGGCAACCCAGGACACATTGCCTTCCTAGCATCTTCCTGCTCCACTATTTAGACAGCTGGGCTGCAACATAGTACAGTCTGCTGGCAGAAGCCGCACAGCAAGCAGTCATCAGTATCCTGTGCAATATTGTGCAGTGTGTGCAATAAGGTCGCATTGACTTGCACTGATGAAGCAGTCCTGTAGGTGTTACCCCTATACAGGGTTTGACCGCAAGCATCAATGCAAGCATTTCAACACTGGACACTTGTGGCAGCTTTTATGGCAGTGTTTACATGCTTGCATCAATAAGAACCTCACAGCGCAAACTATGACGCACTGNCTTTCTGTAAGCAGTTGCTCTGATGCAGTCCGCTTGACCTGCAGTCAGCAGGTTGTGAGTGTACAGGCAGGTAGCACTGCCAATAAGCTGTTTGGTTGCGCTTTAGTGTATGGCATATCAGCACTGCACATTTTTATCCCCTTTGTCAAGCGTGTAGCAGTTTGCTTTTCCTCATCCTGCGGAAATCTGNCGTCACAACCTGCACAAATGCATTGCGGGTTTATTTGTCCTTTCGTCCCGGTCAACTATACCTCGTACAAACTGGATGTTGCCAGTCTGCCTAGGTCAATGAATGATGCCCAATGCGCATGCTTATGAGATATGGGGTGTTGTATTGCAACTTGGCAGCAAACATCTTTGCTTTGCATAGTGGGGTCAATGACATCTGATTTGTGGGTGAACACCCCTGACCACCAAGAAAGAGCTGCAAAGATGGGCACAGAGGACTGCACAGTCCCGGCAGCCATGTGGCATGCTCACCTGGAGAGCGGTGTCCTGTTGTGTTGCCAAGCTTGTTGTCGTATTGTCACTTGCGCCGTCGTCTGACACAGCCAGGCTGTGTGAGTCTCGCCATTGCTGCCGGGCATCCTGATCACTCACAGATGCTGCAGACGAGGATGCAGAAGCAGAAGACTGGGCTTGCTGCTGTGCGCGCTGTGCAAAGGGAGAGCTGCTGGATAGGTTCTGTAGGCGGGCATCAGCAAATGACCTGCCCGGAGCAGNTGCAAACATCTGCTTTGCTTGTGCTTGTGCAGTGTAGCATGGTAAGTGAGGGTGAACAAGCATTGCTCAAGGACATCACTATAGCTCACCAAACACCNAGGGTTGACCCCTACAAGGCCGTTTTCTAGCTTCATCTCATGCTGGATTGCATCTTCAGGCATAAATCCTGGCTTGCTGCTGGGCTGGCCATTGGCCTTTTCATCTGCCTCAGACACCTCTGGCAGTATGTTGTGCCGCTGACATCGTGCCCTATAAAAGGTGGTGCAGTGGGCATACAGTTCGAGCAAAGCTTCAGGAGCTTCAGGAACTCTGAAGTGATAGATCAGGTGATATGGGACAACCTGCAACTTCGTCAGGTGATCAGACAGCCGGGTAGAGCTGATGGCGACCAAAAGGAATTGGGAGAAAGGCAGACAGGAAGGAAGGAGCAGGGAAGCAATATCTGCGGAACTGTTACTCTGGACAGTTGCAGAGCACTGATAGCAGAGTGTGTAGAAGCTCCTTACATGCTTTAACAACAAGACAAAGTCAAAGATGTGGAAATGGTGAGTTCAGCACCTGCAAGGGGTTATGTGTCACAGGCATCAAATAGCCAGTGCAGATGCTTGTAGCGTGAGTCTGTTATGGTCTTGCAGCAGACAAAGGGTTGTTGTGGGCATAGTTCAGTCAGGTTATGCCATGTCAGCTAGTTGCAAGTCGTCAGTCACCTGCCGAAGTACAGCACCAGATGGTTCACAATGGGGACCACATATGAGGCCATCATCACTCCAGTTGCTCCAGTCACAAGCAACACCTGCACCACCATGTGCTGTACAAATGGGACCGTGCTGCTGCAATGTGGTGNCTGTAGGTGTAGTCATGTGTTGTAGCATGCTGTAGCAACAGGCAGCTAGATGCAATTGCCAGGCAATGACTGGCTGCTAGCACAATAGCGCAGCTGGCGCCAAGGTTGCATGTGCAGAGACACCTCAATCCAGGCAGTGATGCAGCCTGGGCTGCGTCAGGCGGCTTGTACGTGCAATGCATTTGCAAAGGCCGACATGATAACTAGCAGCTGAGCACAAGTCATGTTGTGCAAACGTGTGCTAGTCTGCTGCTGAGCATAGCAATCAGTGAGGACGCTATGCCACAGCAACCTATAAGAAAACTATCAGTTTTCTTATTGACCAAATTGTCTGTAAAGCCGTCATAATTTGATNTCAGCCAAGTTGTCATCCCCTGTAAAGCCAGGAAGTTCTCCTGTGTCATTTCTTCGGCAAAACCCCCCGTTATGCTGGGGCACCATGTGTCAGTCCCGTATTTGACCGCCATGCGGTGTGTTATGCTGCTGCGACCTGATCCCCTAGACATGTGCAGTATGTGCAGAAGGTGAAGGCCTATGACAATGCANCCACGGGCGCTGTCTGCAACTGAGCCTGGGGCGTTCACACCATTGGGTGGGTTGTAGCCATTCTTGTTGTGGTAAGCAGGGTTGCCAACAGCCTCAGTAGCGAGGCCAAGAGCCTTCAGGTCCTCCAGAGACTCTTGAGCATCCAACTGAGGGTTGTAATCCTACAGTCAGCAGCATAAATCAGACATCTTTCTGCAGATTGTATTGCTGCATGACTTGAAGCAACGACCTCAAAGTTGTCAACAGTCTGATAAGCATAACGATGCGAGTGACAGCACAGAATCAGTTGACAGCCAACAGGCAACACCTGAGTGACAAGACCCAAGTATGTGCGACAACCCAAGGCAAGCCNATGTTTGCTTGCAGGCTTGCAGTCAGGAGGCGCACAAGCGATGGCTTCCCCTCAATGAACTTTGGAGATGCCAACTTGCGGCTGGACCACCTCACCATCTATGAGGAAAATGAAGAAGAAGACACCTCCATCTTCAACATGGGCATGCCACTGGATGCAGCTGGGACGGATGCCATCTTTGACTTTGGGGCNCCAGCACAGTTGGGCAGGCGCACGTACACTGACGCAAGGTTTTTTATGTGAGGCTCAGATGGCAAGTGGTGCCAGCACCGCTTCGTTGCTGCCACCCAGACCTCCAAGGCCACACTCACTCAGTCAAATAAACTTCACAGTCAAGGCCTCAACACCTGCACAACATGCTTTGCCACGGCAATTCCGATCACCAGAGGACTCAGCCCACGAGCATCTGCCGCCATCTCAAAGTACAGGTGCTCACAGTCACCTGCTGATATGCCCTCTGTGTGCACCATGCCTCAACTGGCTTCTTTGACATCCAGACGATGACGAAGACCCTGGTGCCAAGTTCGACCTGCAGATTCAGCTAGGTGGGCTGTGTGCGAATGCTCTGCATGTTTCTGTAGCTGCTCTGTGCCTGCTGGTTGTACGACAGTTCAGTAAGCTATCGAGCACCCTTGTGGCACCGAAATCTGTTGTGAAAAACAGGAAGAGGGTCATATGGGTCTGTGTACCAAGCACAAGATAAGGACACTGGTGAGACGGTTGCTGTGAAGGTCATCCCGCTGGGTGACAAGGATGAAGTGGCAGAGATACAGAAGGAGATCGCCATGCTGAAGGAGTGCAACCATCCTAATGTAGTCCGCTACTTGGTATGGAGTGCTTGTCACCTTGCAATCCATCTAATGTTCACTTCGCTGTGCGGATTGAGCAGTTTTTTGCTTGATCTCTGNTGCTGTGCTGCAATCAGGCAACAAGTCACTGCTGACCCCTGACATTGGTGGATCAGGCACCACTGCTACATTTACAGATGCAGTCATCAAGCAACTTGAGCAGAAATACAAGGGCCGATACTACTAAACATGATGGCAACCCTTGCTGATGCCTGTTCATCCTGCATCAGACTACTGATTCCTGCCAATGCTGTACTGAAGTGTCCATGGTTCACACTGTGTGTCAGATATCAACTTGAAGCAAATGTTAGTGCAGGGTGAGCTGGTGGGTCTTGCTCTTTGATGCAAGTTGCAAACGGCTTGCGCAACTGTTATNCAAGGGCCCCTGGTAGAAGGAGAATGGCAGACAGGCTTGGGTTGCATGCAGATGTAGGCTGTTGCAGTCTGTCCCCCTCTGCTGGCTGTCAGCAGTACTCGCTGGTGCATGTGGCTGGATGCTGGACTGCACATATGCAAAGCACTCCCAATGGCTGCAGGCTGACACTCCAGGGCAGGTTCCCTGGCGCTGCTGACTCAAAGACCCTGGAGGCAAAAGCTGCAAGATCAGGAGCTGAACTGTCTGAGACTGGAGATGTTGACAGCGAGCAATCGGACAGTGAGGGGTCAGGAACTAATGCTTCAGACCTGGAGGAGTCAGACTTTGACATTTCAGAGCATGGCGAGTCATACTTTGAGGAAGAAAGATATCCGGAACATCGGGTACGATGTCGATGCTGCATGGCCAGGTGTGTTGATATGCTGCTTGCCAGGATGCAGCAGAATCAGATGACTGCCTTTCTGCCCGTTAATGCTGCTTATAACTGCTATGAGGTGCAGTTCAAAGATGTAATGCGATCACTGCATGACAAAACAAGTCATCCTTGCCTGCACACTTGCTNCGATACGTGCGGTAAGCTTGCCTGCAAGCCGACGGCCTCACGCTTGCCAGATACACAACCCGTCGTCCACAACTCGCAACGTACTAATTACAACCTTGCACTTCCAGCGACCAAAGCCACAGNACATCAAAGCATTCAAGACTGCTCAAGCTCACTGGATGCTTGCATGTTACAGGCTCAGTCACAGCTTTCAGCGGCTTGTGACCTAGTCCTGTCATGCAGACAGACAGGCTGACAGACTGTACGCACAGACAGACAGACACTAGCTGCGCTGCAGTCCAGTCTGTGCATGTGGGACTCACTGCCCACAGCAGCTAAAGGCCACAGCAACAGCTGAATGCTGTGCTACAACAGCAGCTTGCAGATCATGGTACACACTCCAAGTCAGCACACATTGGCTGTCAGCGTGCAGCCCATTGCGATGCCCTGACGCCAGCCTGGGACTGCAGCCCCGACAAATACGTTGTGNATGCATGCACGCTGCTGTGTCTTGTGCCTGATGTACATTGCACATGTTAAAACCAGTCCCCAGTGGCAACACCAGTTAATGTGTAGTAGCGACGCATTTGACTGGTCTATCTGCTGTGCAGGGAAGAAATNGATCACTGATCCTGCTCAGCCTGCACGTGGTGTCTTGTACAACTGCGGCCAGCTGCGCTGCGCTGTTGCCAGGCACATGTATCTGGCTGGATGCTGCTGCAGCGTCGTCTGTGATGCCTGCCAGTTCAGCTGCCAATGGATGCCACCGCATTGTGTGCTTTGCTGCATCTGCAGCATGCAATGTGAATGCTCAAGCAAGCCATACTGCCACTACAGCATCTTGCCAATGCATTGGCAGGCTCAGCATGTTGTGCTAGCAATGTTGGAGGCAGGCAGACTATGATGGTTGGCAGAATGCTGGGCCCAGCTGTCACTCTGGGTTTGTTATAGTCTCCACTACATGCTTTTGCAGTTGCAAGCGTCGTCACACCAAGTCCATATGCTGACTGTCACTGGTCTAGCTGATAGCGCTCACTCAGGCCAACACCACTGAATCAGATTTCAAGCTGAAGCTATGCCATACAACAAANCCACCACAGAAATGCTGTCAAGCTGCAGAGTCTGGGGGAGCTGGGCCTCATCTCAGCTCAAGAGCAGGCCCGCATCAATGCCAGAGCTGTCTTGCATCAGCTTACAGCTGCAAGTCTTTGCCAGATCTAAAGTCACGATATACACAAAACATGGGTTCACAGCCACAAGCTTTACAGTCCTCCAATGCTAAGCACATCTGATNAAGGCAGGGCGATTGCTTGCAAAGCCATGCTGAGGCGAAAAGTGCATCACCATATGCAGGCATGCAGCGTTTCGAAGGCGCCTGACAGAGGCCACACGTACTGGGCAGGCAGCCAGGAGTGAATTCAGTGATTAAGCGCACACTCTGCTTGGCTACCGTGCAACAAGCCGTTTCTTGCTTGCGTAGATCAACGAAAGTTTTCATCAGACCCNCTGCGTCCTTGCAGTGTGAAGGCAAGCACCACCCAGCTGGCAGCCCACACAAGCATCTTTCATTGACAGCCGCAGTCAATAGCACACTACAGGCAGTCCCGAGTGCTACTTGCGGGCCGCTTTGCTGCAGAATACTGCTGCCAATCAGAGAATCTGATGCTGGCACAACATGTTGAGCAAATTGCCCCGTGGGCTGCATCCTCCTGATGAATGTCAGGTGCGCTTTTGGCTCCAAGACGGGAGCTAGTCATGCATTTCAGTCTGTAGCNTAAGCTGGTGCATGCCAGCAGACACTGGCAGATTGCACTTCTGCCTGGCTGATGCGCACCTCAGCTCTGAAGCTCACTCATTTTTTTCCATCTTGCTGTGGAGAGGTAGATGGTCCGGAGCAAAATCTGCTGAGGATAGAGCCAGAGCTAGCATGGCAGGGAAGGGCACTGGTCGTACAGGGCTGGTCACATGGGGCTAGTGACATTGGGCTGATCATGTGGTAATCATCACATAAAGCTGGTCACATGGGGCTGAGCCATCTCATATGTCAGAAGGGCATGAGTGGTACTCGTTTTCTGGTAGAGCTGGAAGTGGTTTNGCAGTCAAGTACATGCAATGCTTGCAGCCCATCGCATCCTCAGTCAAGTCCTTAGCAGCCAAGTAGTGAGACCTTGCATTCTGTCAAACTGCTTGCTAAGACTGTAATGCACCATGAGGAACATGGTGTGCAACTGCAGGTGGGAGAAGAGGCAGTGCTGCTGCTGACTGGCTTGCTGAAGCTGTCAGAGCCACCAGCCAGGGCACAGCTGCAGCGTGTCTTGCTCAACCTGTGTGCTCACTCCCAGACCCGCAAGAACGTCATGCAGATTCTCATGGGAATGCTTAGAGCACCACTGTCGGCTGACGAGGTAGCTGAGGCCAGCCAGGTAGGCTGCTCGTAATGAAGCAGGCGCCAAAACTGACAATGATGACATTGTGCAAGCGACTCCAACATGTTGTCTTGTCGCATGCTTCTTTGCTCTGCATACATACGTGCTGACAGTTTGTATTGTCAAGTACAGCCAGTTGTGCCAGTACGTCAATGCCAGAAGTTTGAACCACAAGTCAGGCAGTGTAGTGAGGTATAGCTATGACTGCAGAGGGATGTACAGATGGAGGACACAGAGGCCTCCACCAGTCNCCTCCAGGGCAATGACTTCAGCAGCACTGTGGACATTTCTGCCCATGCCAGTGGGGTCAGGGTCCTGGTTCTCAGAGTTCTGAAAGCAGCAGTGTCTCTCATCAAGGCCAAGCAGAAGGGCCAAGACCCGCAAGCTGCAGCCAAAGAGCAAGCTGAAGAGCAGGACACAGCTGTTGCTGCCCACATGAGCACGCGCTTACAGCCTTTGTGGGCTGCACTCAGCGAAGCCATCTCGCAGATAGAGGCCAAATTGCCTGCAAATACTAGACCTAGCAGTGATCTGCCTTCAGCAGCAGCAAGCATTCTCCCACCAGGAGCTGCTCAGGTATGCTGCACACCTCCTCAATGTTGTCTGAATTGGCACGCTTGGTGTCTCACCTGTCTGTGTCTACCTGTCATTCACACTGTACTTGATATGAGCAGTGGTTTCACAGTATGCCATGTTTCACTGCATGATGCTGAGTTGGATGCAAAATCTGTTGATCAAGCAAGTTGCAGCTGATTGATGTCCTAAATGAAGCTGTAGCCAGCTTGCCACTGATGCCATGTTGTAGGTGTTGCCACTCATAGAGGCCTACTTTGTGATGTGTGATGCTCAGACTGCCCCCCAGCAGCAGCAGCAATCCACAATGCAGTCAGCCATGTCATCAGAGCTGGCTGGCCCCTCAGCCCTGGAAGCACCCACCCCTCAGCGCCCTGTCTCTGCCAGGCAGCACACCCATGGAGGGGCATCAGCCCAATCCCAACCGGTTCCTGATACACAAGTACCCTTCCTCAGGTATCCTTCACGGCTATGTGACTGTACCCATGGATCACAGATAGACACATGGCACATGCTATGTTGAGAATCATGTTTATGGCCTATGTACACTCATGTTGTGTTTTGAGGCTGATACATTCACCCAATGCTTCCAAACGCTTCCAAAAGCGTGTCAGACACACTTGGTTCCAGCATCTGCTGTCTGACTTGCAGGTTTGCTGACAAGCACAGGAGGTTGCTCAACACCTTGTTACGCTCCAACGCAAACCTACTCCAAGGGTCCTTGCAGCCTCTACTCAAGGTGCCTCGCCTCATAGAGTTTGACAACAAGCGCGCATACTTCCGAACACGCATTCACGCTGCCGGTGATGACCACAGACGCTATGGCAGCCTCAGAATAGCTGTGAGAAGGAGTCATGTCTTTGAAGACAGCTTCCACCAGATGCGTATGAGGTACAGCCCAAGTGACTTCAAGGTCAAGGTTGCATAACAACTTGGTCGACTTGGTTGATCAAGCTTTGACATGCAGTGCTGGAGCTTGTTCAGGTGTTGTCATGTTTAGGCACGTATACTGCCCCTATGCACGGTGAGGCTCCTGAGCATGTCTTGCCAAATGTTGTCATGAGCTTGGTTCAGCTCCNGCATGGGCAAGGTTGGCAATGGGGCACACCTGAATATCCCAGGATGTGTGCCCCGTTGCCAACCTTGGCCCTGTAGAACTTCAAGGCCCCAGAACCAACTTGAATGTTTGGCGTTGACACCTGGAATGTCAAGAGGGTGGTGAAGAATACTTGAAGTATGGGTAAGTGCTGCACCACATGTGGGTCCATGCTGCAATGGCTGGCAGCATTTGGAAAAGTGAATCCTACCTGAGGTGCACAGCAGTTCAGCATGACAGCCTGAAGTCCCGGAAGTCCTTTCACCATTNCCAGAAAATATCATGCTGTCAAGCATGATGGCGAGCGTCAATGCAAAGTATGCACCGCTCATTGATGTTGTGGGGAGGCATATAGGCTGTGTTGGAACCTGGCAGCAAAGTACACACTTGCAAGCGTCACGTGTTGAACCTGTCAAGTGCACCGTCCAGCTTTAGATGATTATGTGGGACTAACAGTAACACAGTGTGTGTGCCGCATAAATGTGCACCCAATGCCAATCAGGCGTGTTAGGTGTTGAGATGCACTAGCTGTTGTCAGTGAGGTAGCTTACCTGCTGCACAAGTGATCCGCAGAAAACAGTAGACAGTCGGTGGATGTTGGTGTCATACACAACACCAGGGAACCGGTCAGGATTGAATGGCACCTTACGGCTCTGGGATGACTGCAGGCACACTTGAGCGTTAGGATCTAATAGTGGCTATTGTGCACTCAGTTGGACAGGGATCTACAATGTGCACAGATGTGGTCCCAACTGTTTGACATTCAGGATGTAAGCAACAGCCAAGGCCGTAATGTTTGGTGTGCAGCACAGCACTCAGCTGTCACTGCACACACTGTCATGGCAACAGCCTGCACATGCAATGTTTCACAACAGAAACACTCCAGCAGAACACACAAACAGGATTGATAACCCCAACTGCCAACATCAGACCCCTGTGTACTGTATGCTGGGATGCATTATCAACTGCAGTATCAGACACAGCTATGTCTCATTCACTTAATAAACCGGGTATTCAAGCTATGCTGCAGGCTTGCAGACTCACGCAAATCTCAGCTGGTCAACAAGATGCCCTACCTCTCCTGTCAATGACGCATCTTCAATTAGACAGCTGCCCCTGAGCACAACCAGGTCGCACAGCGCCAGACCAGGCTGCAGCACAACCACATCCCCAGGCACTAGCTGAGTGCCCTTNACAAAAAGATGTATGCACATGCTTACTCTGTATTTCGATGCAGCTTGTCTGGAGACATTAACAAGAACTGGCTGCAGTTGTGATATTTGACGGCAGCGTCAAGCACAATTCTGGATCATGCAGCACCAGCTAATGCATTGAAATCACGTGCATGCTGCAATCTGTGGCTGACCTGACACCCATTTTCATGTAGGCTACANGACTTCTGTAGCAGCAGAGCATGCAAATTACAGACGTTGCATAGTGAAGCACACTGTCCAGCACGTGTACCTGGCAATGCATTTGTGCAAACCTTCACACCAAGCTGTTGCGCTTTCTCTTTCTCTTCCCCTGAGGGTCCCAATTGTCATTGCCCTATATAACAAAACAATGATGCCAACATGCAGCATCCATACTACATATCAATAGGAATGAATGTCAACCATGCTGGGTGCTACAAAGCAAGTTGAACCCCGTTCTGTCCTGCAGAAACCCTGCCGCAGGTTGATTACCAATTGGCGCACTGGAGTCGTCCCAACTGCTGGAAACTGCCAACTGCAGGTCAGTGTGCTTCACCATGCGCTTGTGTATGGAATGCAAACATGGCTGGTGCAATGCATAATGAATGTGTGTGTTGATGGTAGTGTGGCATANGTTGGGGGACGGACAGGGACTATACGCAATGCCCTTGTCCTTCTGGCTACTCACACACTTTCAGATATGGCCATCNTACCATTGGGTACTGTTCAAAGTGCAATCGTCTTCTCAAGTGTGTACAAGCAGAAGCTGCACATAGCAGGGCATGTATCACGTGCAACATGGCTTATGCCTGCAAAGGGTCAGCTGAGGTGCGCACATGTCAGTCAGCATGTTGTGAGCATGCACAGAACACAGTGTGCTGAGCTCAGGTTGCTGGGCATCTCTTCGGGGTGACTGTTGAGGCTGCTGATGGGCAAGCGCCAGTCTGGAACCCTGATGTGCGCTTCTTCTGCATCAAGCAGGACAGCAAGCCAGTGGCATACTTCTACTTTGTAAGCCCAATTACTGTGTCCTCTACAATTTTCACGCCATGCTTGTGGTGTGCTGTCACTGCCTTTGCAGGCCTGTATGAGATATCTTCATGATATTGCAGCACTGCTTCTGCATGATGATCTGCCAATCTGCTTGCAGCAATACTTCAGTGCGTAAGGACTGTGCTACATACAACACTTGCCGCATGCATCTGCAGCATGACAGCAGGTCAGCTTCGTAGGCAGACCCAGGCCAACAGGACTCATAGCCTGCCCTTTTACCATGGCTCACGCTCAGGACTGGACCCACCATGCTACCGCACTTGTGGCACTGCATTCATGCATTGCTTGTATGATTGTATAGTTGGGTGCTTCAGAAAGCTATATGCACACTTTTGTTGACCTTATTATGGTGCAGCACTAATGACAGTGGCAACATGCATGTTATGATCCCTGCAGGCGGTTTCAGTGTAATCTGTGTGGCATGGTATGCGAGTGCCCGCCGGAGTACTTCTGTGGCACAGATGGTCAAGGCAAACGCCTGGACTATCAGCAGCGGCCGGAGCTCAGCTGTGGCAGCGTAGAGTTTGTGGCCCCACAGGAGTACATGGTGAGACTCCTCCTGGACAGTGTGTGTCCGTTTAGTATACGTTGATGTCCAGCAGGTATCATGCAGCTTAAAGTCGAATTCTACTCTGGGCTNCATCTGAACAGCAAGCAGCTGAGCTCAGTAGATGTCAAGTTGACAAGAAGTCAAAAATGTGCCTGCCCTGAGCGCAATCAACAGATGAGGGCAGGTGAGTGTGCTGCAAGCAAGGCTGTGTTAGGGGCAAGCACACCGGTCATGTGCTTTGCGCCCTTGTCAGTTATCTGCAAGTCTCGCTATGGTATGACTGCACAGCCGGAGGTTGTCCAGGCGCGCCTGCTAGGTGGCAAGTTACTATGTCCATGCCCTGCTCAGCATATTGAGGTAGGTGATTCTGCACACATCATACCTGGAGGTCCAGACAAACATGCACAAAGCAGGCTAAACATGCTCTGCCCAGTTGCTCTGTGCGGAAGCGGGAGGAAAAGCAGGTGAGCAGAGTATGTCAAGCCTGCTTTTTGCATTATTGTCTGGACATTCAGGCGTGCTCTGTGCAAAAACACCCACCTCAACATATGCTCCCAGGCAAGCGTACATGAGTGCTGTTCTGGATAATGCTACTGCAACACCCCTGCAAGCATAAAGCGTGTGCTCGTCACCCTGCCCAACATGTCACCCTGGAATATGAAATGCAGAAACCCAGACCCCCCTCAGCACAGTCTGCTGGGCAGGGCTGTATGGGCAGTGCCCCATGCAATGCTGCTGCGGGACACAGTGGAGCATGTGCATGCAGCCTGTGAGATGGCACTGGCGCCGGTCAATGCTGTGCACCGCACTCTCACAGAGGCCGAACAGAATGTGACAGAGATCAGGCAGGCTGTGCAGCAGATGCTGCAGTACGCTGAAGTTGAGGGTGCAGGTTCTCTGTGGGGCCATGACACCAGCATGATGCACCAACCGCCACCTCCAAGGTCAGAACGCTCTGCAGTGGCTTATGTTATACATACTGCTCACCAGCGTCCCCAGTGTTACCATACAAAACAGCTTGTTGTGATCACTTGCATGAGCAAACAGGCATGTACAGTTCTACTAGATCAATGGAGGCACAAGNAAGCTCTGCAGCTTCTGCAGCAGCTGCCACAATGCAGATGATATGTGTATTTCCGATGGATGTCGCGCTTGTTGCTGGTGCTGATGAGCTTGCAACAACTACAAGTGCAGCACATACCACAGCAGTCGTCTCCCAATTGGTACATTCACCNCTGTCGTGTCACAGGGTACTGAAAGCAGATGAGATCGCGTGTCAAAATGATGGCACTAGATGCTGTGTCCAAGACGCTGGTGCTATCAAGACATGCCAGATCTCACCTGACATACTGGTCAACAGGTCCACAAGGCAAGCGCACAATGAAGGCGCCCCCAAGATCATTTTCAGCATTCTCAGGCTTCAGTATGCACTCCTCGGCCTGGCCATAGTCCTTGGCAACTTTAGGATCCTTGATCATTCGCGTCAGCAAATCTACTCTGTACACTGCGGGGTGTTTTGCCAGGGCACTTGCCAACTCCACAACGTATTTGATNGCTTTACATGTGCCAGCAGTGTCTGAGGTTTCAGCACAGGTGCTACAGCAAGCACGAAGCTTACACGCTTCTGATCAGCTCGACCTTTTGACATGCCATTGCAACATGCTATTGCTGTACTCCAAACAAGACATGCTGCTGGAAGTGTTATGTATATATTTGGCAGCAGCAGCACTTGTCATGCAGACACAGCTTTTGTGTAGGCCTAGCCATGCACAGCAGCGTAGCGCTGACCCGCATCAAGTACCAAGATGACTTCGCCAGAGGAATGCGGTAGAGCGTGGTTGAGGTTGCCTGCTTTGGCATGCTCTCCAGAAGGCCTTTGCAGGTACATGAGGCCACTGCCAGCTGACCTGTCCAGCTTCTGCATCACCAGCACATGTGAAGATAGCTGCTTGCTGACTTGGAGTGACAGAAAACNGAGCACACTGAGCCTTGACATCATAGGAGGAGACAGCGTGGTGCAGCAAGTCAAGCTGGGGGCTCTGCTGCCTGAGGGCAAGCTCACCTTCTCCATAAAGGCTCTAGAGCTAGGCGGCATGCCTGTTGGAGTTCCCCACACCTCCATTGTGACCTTGAAGAATGTTGGCGTACATGACGCCACCTTCCAGGTCAGCTGCCAATTTGCTGATGTTGCTTGTTGTNATGCTTGGTGAAATCAGGGCAGTGAAGCTCACCGACTTGACAAGGGTGGCCACTGTCTTTACTAAGGGTTCCTCAGCAAGCTCCAAGCTGTGCTGATGTGTGAAGAAGCGCACTGCAGGATCACAACAGTGAGTGTGTACAGAGCTGTTGTGTCTGATTGGTGTTGCAGATGCACATACCGTAGTCTGCTACAGCCTGAGTGTCTGCTGCAGATCCGGATCTCAGCAGCCATACGAAGTCTGACAGCGGTGTCAGCTTGTCTGAGGCCCTGTTGGACACATAGGTTCCTGTGCTGACCCGAGAGTCTGCGCCGATGACCACACCACCATNCAGGCTGCTGACTCACAATCTGTCCTAACAAACAAGTGTTGTTGCAGCCACTATTGACCTGTCGCTGTATGGACAAATTGCGGCCTTGGCCATTGGCTAGGCATTGGCGGGGGTGCCACAACAGGGGGAGGAGGTGCCCCAGGAGGCGGCCTTGGCGGGGCTACCCCAGGTCTAGCAGGGAGCCCCGAGGGTGGTCCAGAGGGCAGGGCCCCCTGTGGCGGTCTGGGGCCTGCTGGCACAGCCCCTGGCGCTGCCCCTGCCCCAGTGCTGTTCTGCCGTGTAGTTGCAGGTGGCTGTGACCTTTGAGCTATTGAAGGCGGAGGGCCCGCAATGGGCTCATCCAGCTGAATGTCCAACTCATCCTGCATGATGCAAACTTTGCAGNAGCGTCTTGTTGCTCAACAGCCTGCTTGTGTGCACTATGGTTATGATGCGTCACACTCAAAATGCAGTAGGGGACCCAGCTCTGCAAGCACTGCTGGTCTTAGTCACTGGCTGCTTGTGCTGGGTCCAGAACCCAGCAGGTAGTAGAAATAAGACATATGCCGCCTTGACCCTGATTGCATGCTGAGTTGAGGTGTCTGCTGATGTCATGTTGCGTACCAGCACATCTGCTGTCGTCCTGCATTGACATGCTGCGCAGTGCTTGCCACATTGACAGCACACTTTTGGTTGCTGGCGTAAGCCTGCTGTATGGCTTCAGAAACAGGGTGAGGCATACCTGGTACTCACCTTTGATCCGCGTGAGCAAGGGTGAAGCCAGTCAACAAAACAAGTAAAGTGCAGTCAATGAACGCACCGGGTACGAGCCAATAGTCACTTGGTTGCCCATTTGCTGTGCAACCGTGTCCAGCGCTGGTGCAACAATGGTCTCATCAGTCACCGGCAGCCTCAGCACTACTGAATGGAATGGTTGCAACTCTCCCTCCAGCAACAACTGCTGTCTGGCTACCTGCATTTGATCAGCAAATGTCTTGCAAACAAGCAGTACTGCTGGTGCCANAACGCTTGTGCAACGCATGGCACAGCAGATACACTTCGGCAGTGGCTCTGTGCAATGCAGGCTCACCAGGATTGACTGGCTCTTGTTATCCTTGCGCATCTGCTTGAAGGCTGCATCAGCTATGGCATACACATGAGGCGAAAGCTCTCCCNTGCAGTTGCTGCTGATAAGGTTGCTGCTGAATGATTGACAGGGAGAGTCATACTTTTGTTGGCTTGGCGTACAATGGGCGCCGTCAAGCTTGCAGGATTCACAACATGTTCTGTGTAGCGTCTTATCGAATACTCAACTTCAGTTCGTGTTCGTCACCACAGGTGCAGTAACGTTACGTTACCAGCAAGTATATCGATTACCATAACTATTTTTTTCAGTTCTAGGTTTGCGTAACANGTACTGGGCCTGGCGGCATGACTATAACAACAGCGTCATCAGTGTTCGCACTGGTGGCTTTCTGACCAAGTCTCAGAAGGAGTGGACACGGCGGGTTGGCAATGAGAGGCACCTGGTCTGCATTGAGGTGGGAGACGCCCCAAGTGTGTTGCATAGCAGTGCCATCTGCTGCACAACAGGCTCATTTTTATCTCTTGACCTGACTCCTTTGATGGGCAAGCGTGGTTGGCTGCATTGGTGAGCTGTAGCAGTAAATCAGCAGTCAAGGCCCTTGCAAGAGATCTGTTTGCAGAAGCTNCTCTGTAGGGAGGGGCGGTGCCCTTACAGGGCACTTGAGTCCAGTGTAGCGTCACCAAATCCAACTGCCAGACCTACGAAACAACACCGCAAAATAGTGAACAAACNATATGTGCTCAGATTCCTGGGCATAATACTACAACATACATGGTTGGCTTGCTATTGCATATTGTCAGAGCAGTTGGTCACATGCTGCCACATGCATGTCAGCATGATGTTTAGCTACATTAAAGAATGAGATACTGCTGTAGTCTACCCAAGATATGCCGTCATGTCTTCCAGCAATTATTGAAGTTATCTTGGCATTCACAACTAAGTTTACGTGCAGCAGATTGGTTTACCTAGCTTAGCAGCTGACCTTTTTGGAATGGTCATATGTTCCACAGAATGGATCTGATCAACAATGGCAACCATATAGCCTTTGCTGGCCAGTTGATGCAGAAGAAAGCTGTAGTCTTCTGTATAGCAGAGTGCTCCACTCATGACCATGATCCATGGCAGAGCAGGCTTGACACCTAATGACACAACAGTCTGTTGTAAGTAACTTGGTGTGTCAATACCAAAGGGTTAGTACATTGGCAACAAAACCACATCTAGGCAAAAACCCTGTTGCTGAGCACTTGACAGACCCAAAACACACCTGTGTCAGGGAATGTCAAGGTTATGTCGACGGGGCTAAGTGACGGGAAGGAGGCATCAGCCCTCGTTGCAGTTGTTTCGGTGAGTTGCAAACGTATATTGACTTGCGCAATTTGGCAGGTTGTCTGCGTATTCAAGCGCTTTAGTTTGCAGCCTCTCGCGTTGTGACATCTTCGCAGCCTTGACGTGCATCGCAACCACGGCAAGTTTCTTGCATCANTTGCAAGGCAGCCACATTGCCAAAGCAACGCTTCTCCGGCCACTGCAGCGGACATAATTTACAATGCGTTGACACAGGTACACCACACCACACCACAGCACAAAGCTGCACAATAGAACAAGTGAATCGTCGGTATGTTTCGAATTTGAGGCTTCGATACTGAAGCAAAGAGTCGGTTCAACAGTGAAGCGTCACCCGAGGACTGGTTGTCGACAGAAGTTGGCCTGTCACAGGCGCTGCAGCAGAAGTACAGGTTCCGAACCTCACTGACGGCTGGCGCTTTATCTTACTTTGACTGTCCCGTTGGGTCACTACGGTTGTAGTGCTGCGTCAACGTACCGAGTGTATTGCACTTGTTATTCTATTCTACAACGGATCTGCAGCAACAAGAGGNTGGCAAGCCAAACTCCAGAGCCAGCTCTGAAAATGGCAAACTTTGATTTTTTTTTCCAAATGGNCAAATGCAGCAAAGCTGCATGCATGCTGTGGCCAACACCATGCGCCTTTTGCAAAAGGTGTGAGAGGGATCNAGCGATATGCATGACATGCAAACCTGCAGTTGACATGTCTTAGGTAGCTCAACATATGTATAAACATGCCAAACAGCTCAAGGCTTGTGATATGGGTAGCAGAGGCATTGTACAACTTTGCATTATCTCTTGAACCCACCCTATGACCTGCTCAGCATCAACTTGAGGCCACGACACTTCAAGAGTTGCCGTCTTGGGTTGCATGAAAAAGCTCTGCAGCTGTTGACAGTGCTGACAGGCACAAGAGAGGCGTGCATTAATGATTCCCTTTGATGTTGTCTCTGCAACTGTGTGCAACTGGATTGTGGTTTCTGTCATGAGCGTGTCAAGCACCGACTGAGCAGATGACTCTGCATCACAAACAAATCTTACAGAACGTGTGAATCGCATTAACCCGCATGCAAAGTGTGCAGAGCCACAGCACTTGTTGGCGCTAGCGGCAACAGCAAAACGATTGTAGACTGATCCTACCTNGCACTCCTATCACCTTAGTCGCTTCCCACAGCTAATTTGTGATCAGCCAGTGGATTTCGCTTATTTGGGCAGCTTAAGTACCGAAGCTACGGAGTCATCGGAAGCACCACCTTGGCTGCATCGACGCTTTTGATGCCAGTGAGGCAGGTTTATCTTCACTGGGCATGGAACACTCTGGACTCACTGCAGCACCACTGAGAAGTGTGACTTCGCTGAGTTTAACGTACACCACCGCTGCAGTTGAGGACTCCAGGGCTTACCTGTTCTAGTACAGCGGACTGGCAAGCACGCAGAACTTCGCTTGCTGCCGGTAGGCGACCATAAACACAGCCCTCATAGAAGTCACGAACAACGCAGTGGCAACGTTTCCCTAGCATGCGATTGCCTTTCACTGTAGACCTGCTGGGTCTTCACCGCCGCTGCAACTAATTCTTGCTTCACCAGGTTCACTGGCCACCACCGCACCTCGCCCATGTATGCTTGAGCATAGACAAGTCATCTTACTACTACTGCTGCAGGAATGGCAGACATCATGCGGCACAATGTCTTCGACCACCCCAATGCAAACGCGAACGACTGGTTCGACAGCCCGAGGGCCATTTTAGAAGGTCCGCCACTGGTGCTTAGGTCTAGTAACGGTCACTCGGCTTCGTCAGGTACGACGCGTTACGCNGCCTCTGCAGTTGCAGGTACATGCAGATGCAGGTTTGATGGCAGGCAAGCATCACATGAGCTTGTTTTGTGCTGTAGGAATCTGAAGCGCTACATACACTATAACTCGCGATGGGAAGCACAGGTAGCCAGCCAGAAGTTGGAGGGTGACCAGCTGCAGAAGACTGAGCAGAAGATCAGCGAGTTGGAGGAGAACANACATGTGGCAGTCTGCAATTGGCTGCTGCCAGTTTGAAAAGATGGCGAAACATGCTGAAGGTGCCAGCAGGGGCAACAGCTGCCTCAGCAACCCTATTGGCTGATTGCTGGGGCTGGCAACTATACAGCAATTGAATCCAGTCTGACAAATGCTGCGAAGTAATNCCTGCAAAACACACAGTTCCTGGTGCATGAGACATGTACAAAAAATGTCTGCTCTTGCATTGTGAAACGACATGCCATGGCTACAATTGCTGTTCTTTAAGCACCATGAATGCTGCAACACATGTTGACCGGTTTCGGTGTCACTGAGTCCTCCAGCTTGCAATCTGCAGCATATGCATGTGAGTGTCTTTTCCCATGGCAGTGTTCGTGACAACAGCGCGCATGTCACAAGGTAGTGTGGTCCACCACGACANTCTACACCAACTTTCTGTCAGTTGCAGGTTTGCTGCTAGCTTAGACTGCTGTAACCACATGTGGCAGTCTGCAATTGGCTGCTGCTCCTGTCCCACATGCATGAGTAGGCTGAGCGCTGCATGCTTGCTGCAGCTAACCTGCTGAAGCCTATGCTTGCTCGAGGAGAGCTGCGATGCATTGGGGCCACCACCTTGGCGGAGCACAGACAGCACATGGAGAAGGATGCCGCCTTTGAAAGGCGCTTTCAGCAGGTCCTGGTTGGAGAGCCTACTGTGCAGGTAAGCCATGCAGTAGCTTGCTGCAACATTGTCGCATGCTGCAGTATGCTTAACAACATGCTTACTGCTAGCTTTTATGCACAGCTGCCTGCAATATAGTCAGGCGCTGCAGCACATTGTCGCAAGGGCTTACACACTGCCTCTGTTACTTGCTCTGCACAGCAGGCATCAGCACTGTGCTGCGCTGCAATGTCATTTTTCTGCATGCCTCATTGCCTGGCTGACACCTGCTTGTTTTTACCTGTCCAGGACACAATCAACATCCTACGAGGCATCTCAGAGAAGTACAGCAGCTACCACGGCGTGCGCATCGCAGACCGTGCACTCGTGGNACAGCAGTAGGCATCTGATGTGTCTGAGGTCCCAGCTATCATTGGAGGCCAAAGATTTGCTGAACAGGTTATATGTTGCCCAAAACCATGATCTGGGGTGTGGAGCGTGTCTTAAGTTATAGCTTACATATTTGCTGCGGCAGTGGTATACTGGCTATGCAGTGCTCAGGATGCAATTCTCACCGTATTACATGTGGCGTATGCTGCAGCACGGTTTGACGCTGCGACAGCATGGACATTCAGTTTTGCTGGCAGCAGCATCTTCAGGATCATAAATTGCATCAAGCAAAGCTAGGTGTTCCTCCGACGTCCCTTTCAAACGTCCAAGACTGATCAATTGCTGTGGAAGACCTCTGCAAGGAGTACTCTGATGTAAACCCACTTGCCCGCAGATATGTCTGCACTGTCATTGCATCTAATGCGTTCACCATCAATNCATCATGCTGTGCTGCTCATGCTGTGGCATGCCACAGGTTTTGTCAACATTTTCTATGTGTCACAGATGCAGATTGATGGGACCGCAACACTCACTGCCCTGCTTCACAACAATGCCATACAGAATGCTTTTGTAAAACAGGCCATGCGCTGCAGGCACTGACCAACTGCAGCATCAAGTGGCTACAGACGGCAAGGCTATAGCTTCTCCACAAGCCGCTTCAGGCACAGCATCCCTTGCCAACCTTAATGGAGCTGCAGACCGTCTTGGCGCCACAGGTTCAGCAATGTCTGCCCTGTCCAGCCCAGTGATAGATCAGGACTTGGCCAAGCGTCCTCTGGCTGTNTGCCGCTTGAGATCCTGCATGCAATGCCAAGGGTCTCACAGGTTGACTGTGTCGACCAGATGGCACACACAGAACACTGCAGCAAATGGAGCGCATCGTCCACATAGCCATAGCATGACTCAAATAGACTGAAGGTCCTTGTGCTGATGCCTGGACGACACCACAATGTTGCATGATGAAAGTACAGCAATACTGCACAACATGCATAACCAGAATGCTCCTGTGCAGTAGCAGTTGTGCAGAAGTGTCAAACTCTGATGTGGGAATCTGACAAAGGGTGGAGCCTTGTGTGCACCAAGCATGCTGCGAACTAGAAATACAGCTGAGTGCAACGGCGCTGTAAGCAGTTATGTTTTGATACNGTGGTTGCACTGTCTTGTGATGCGTGATGTTGGACACTTGCAGAATTCCTATAGCATGAACCATGAATAATAGGTATTCATTTGCAACTCATGGTGCAGCACTCATGTGTAGGTAGCATAGCAGACAACATCAGCTATGGTCTGTATGGCCATTGCTCCCAGCAGCAGATAGAGAGTGCAGCACGTGCGGCCAATGCACACGATTTCATCCAGGAGCTCCCAGAGAAGTATGAGACCTTGGTCGGAGACCGTGGACTGCTCTTGTCTGGGGGCCAGCGGCAACGTGTAGCAATTGCCAGAGCACTGCTGAAGGTGGGTTGTTTGTCGAGGCTTGACTGAGGTTTGCATCAAGCAGGTCACACTGCTCAGTGGTCAGCTTTAGTGCGGGTATCATTGAGGCAACAAGGTGTGCTGCTTGCAGGATTCTCCAATCATCATCCTTGATGAAGCTACTTCAGCACTTGATACCAGGAGCGAGCGCTTGGTGCAACAGGCGATAGAGAATCTTGTTGCAGGGCGCACAGNTCTGCATGTCTGTTGCATTCCATCAGTGCGCTCAGCCCTACAACCAGAGATCTGTACTGCTTCAGCTGTATAAGCACTTCACAAGCATAGTTACAGCGCCGTGCAAGCTGTATGTTTACATGTCTTGGCTCACACAGGTGAAGAGGAGGAAGAGACTGGATGGAAGTACGTGCATGGAGACGTGTTCAGGTTTCCACCACAGAAGTCCTTGTTCAGTGCTTGCGTGGGTACTGGCACCCAGATCCTGGTCATGGCCATGGCAATCTTCCTTCTGGCCCTTGTTGGGGTCTTCTACCCATATAACAGGGGCGCCCTACTGTCTGCTTGTGTGGTACGCTGCCCTACCAACTTACACTTGTGTCAAAGCCCTTTTGCTCAAGATGTGTGATGCCCTGAAATAGCTGAGTCGTACTTCGTCAGTGTCATATGATTCCGAGTGTATTGCAACCTGTTGGTGACCATGTACCAAGTCAATCAACGGCATGCTGAAGTATGCTTCACAAAGTGTGGCCTCAATCAGCGTTGTGGCCTTGTTCAACATGCCGCATATGGAGCTGCTGAATAGCTACAGAGCTCAGGGGCAACGTGTCTTGTTGTCATGTCTGTTGTCAGAGATGCATCTTCTGCACCAAGCACAGCTCAAGCCACAGACACAGTCAAGCTGAGTCAAGCTTAGCTGCCTGCANTTGTGTCTATAGACACAACAATTGTGACTACCAAGCTGTTTGGCATTGTTTGCAGGAACACCTCTGGCATGAAGAAGGTGCCTACATGTGCAGATCATTTATCAACCTTTTTGGTTTTGAAGTTCAAATTTAAATCAGGTGCAAGCACTGCAATAGAAGCTTGCATAGGACCCTAAACCCTCACCACACCTTTTGGTGTATGTTGGTAGCTGATGTGACCACAGTCAAAATTTTGAGACTACAGGCCATCGTAGTTATCAAGGAGGTTGTGTTTTAGCTGACAGTGAAAGCACACTTGCTTTCAGCCTACATGAAATCAGATTAGATACTACTACACTTGGCATGTAATCTGAAGCNGCCAAAGCGTGTAATCTCTCTCTCTCCTGGAAAGCAAGCAAACATGCCAGGTTGTATGTCATTACACAAGTTGTGCATGCAGCTCAATCAGAGCAGTGCAGTCGCATGCCTTGTGTATGCTGTGCGGAACTTTGTGCTTAGTAGTTGCCAAAGCAAGCCACCTTGCCAGCCATATGTCCTGTGGTNGAACAGAGCATGTATGTGCAGTGATTTGACGCAACACCAGCTTCCTCCCCGACATTGACATTGACATGACGTGACTGAACAATCAGTGTCGCATTTGGCATGTTGTATATACAATGTCTGAATGTTGCCTTACAACACGGTCATCCTCCTTGTGCGCATGTATATTATTTGCAACAGCATCAGCGACTGCAACCATGGGTGCAGTTATATCTGCTGTGGTGTGTTGATATGTCAGCGTCTTTGCCCTGATATGTGCTCAAGCTTTGGAGCCCAATCAGCGGACCCAGCTGCAGCTGACATACACATGTTGCAGGAGGTCTTCTTGACTATGAAGCTGTGAACAGCATGCTTGACAGTGAGCAAATAGGGGCGTTGGGACTGGATGTACAGTGGCAGGAGCCCTGGGACCCACACCACTTCATCACTACCCATCCCAAGTATGGCATGTGGCACGCTACTGGTTGCTGCTGCACACGAAGTTTATGAGCAACTGGNTATCATTTGTTCAGCTTGTTCAGCAATGCAACCGGCCCGCCGTCGCATCAATTGGCAGTCAACNACGAGGCATTTGGCTACCTTACGCTTGTACCAAGGCAAGCTTTCGCTTGCCCCTCATGCTAGTGCCTCCCAATAGGCTTACACATGAGCTGGCTATTAACCAGGGGCTAGACTGTACCTTAAGCCAGCACAACAATAAGCTGTTATGTGCCAACCGACGCCTTACCAGTCGTTGAAAGGTGAAGGTTCAAGTAGCTATCCTTCATCCTCTGCGGATTGGGCCAGGACCTGAATTATTTACCATTGTAGCCGGCTATTAACCGGGGTCTCTACAGAACTCTTAGCTATTTCATTCAGTAGATGGTATCAGGTCTTTTAACAGCCGTTCCCCGCATCCAGGTCGTCTTGCAGTAGTGAGTCGCTTGGGAGCATTGGCTCACTACCNCGTTCGGTGAAGTTTTGGGATGGCTTCTTCCAGAAGCGAAAACAGAAAGCATTTGAGTGGTACGGCGACTGGCGCCAGCTACAACCTCTGGTGTGGGACGCCNAACGCTGCCCACAGCACATGTGCAGCAGCTTTGATCAGGGAGCTGAACAGCTGCAGAGCACAAGGACTGAAGCGCATGATCAAGCTGTAATGCAGTAACTCGCCAGGGTTCTCTGAGCATTTGCAGCTGTGGTTTTGAGAAGCAAAGCTAGATCACCTTGTTTGAGCCACCACTGCCATTGAGTTGTGACCGTATTTCAGGGCTTAACGTGGAGGCTGCAGCTAGGGTGTGTTGCCGTGCGTCATCTACTACCTGTGTCGGACAATCGTCAGGATACAGTTCATGAAAATCTTTCACAGCATGCAGTGCATACGCCAGGGTACCTGTGCATAAATGTGATTATTGGATCTATACACCGACAACCTAGGTCGCTCAGTGCTGCCGTTGATCTGCACACCAGCAAACAACTGCTTAGTGTTTGGACTTTTCAATTCAGCGGCTTAGTTTGCCTCTGCCCGTGCCACTGCTACCTTATTTCTGATCGCTCTGTGTCGTTTCTGGGTCTTCTGCTTCCGGGACACAGCAGCTGCTTCCACTCTAAAGGCAAATCCAGCTACACAAACACACAGTCGAGTTTGTGCGCGGCAGCATGCCTCTTACAGTGTGATTTACTATCTAATAAGTGAAGCTTATCAGTCGACGGGGGCAAGCTGACCTAGTCTTTGCGGTCTTGCAGGAGTTTGTGTCAAAGCCGACAGGCAGCTGCGNTTTGCTTGTATCTCAGCACAAGACTGAAAGTGGGGCGGGTCATACAAGACCAGCAGCTGTTCATACACCTTTGTTGTTCTGAGTCAGCATGTCGTTGCTTAGCAGCTGCAGCGGCTGAATACCTACAACAGCTGCTGACAAGGCTTGGGTCAGTCTGCATGCCACCCTGGGAGCACCAGGNCCAGCATAGACAGTGATGCAGCAGGTTGAGTTGAATGTGGCATGTCCCATAGCAGCCACAATGGAACAGTGTGTTGCAATATGCGCTTGGTAGGACTCAGCAGGGCATGCCCATTGCCTGGCATGCAATGTGGCGCATGCTCCTGCTGTGCCGGCAAGTCACATAAAAGTCAAGGCTGCAACAAACGTCAAAGTTGCATTGACATGCAAGTCAAAGCTGCAATGTACCTACCACGTAGATACTCACGCTCAAGCATCTTACCAGAACTTGACTCGGGTGCAGGGGCTGTTCCTGCTAGTAGCTGGAGGGCAGGGCCTTGGGCTATGGGGGGCAGGGGTGGGGTCTTCCATGAGGCCTGATGCCTGGACCTACCTCTCCATCCGCGGCCTTGGAGCCCCCTTCACTGTCATCCTGCTCGTACTCCAGGCAAGCTGTTGTCTCGCCTCAACATCCATTCATTGNGTGTGTGATGCTGTGCTCAGCATTATGCAGTCTGTTGCACTCATGAAACACGATTGGCTACGTCACCTGCTCAATGCGGTCTGCGGCATCACTTGCAGCTGTAGCAGACAATGCGTTCACCTTGATTTTGAAGCAGTTACACACTATGTATGTTTACCTGTGAGCACATAGTGCGAGCAAGTCCAGGAACAAAAAACGCATTTCTTTGCACCATGACAATGATGCCAAGTGCTACCTCTAGGCACATATACCACCATATGCCAGAAAAGTGATTCGCTTTGTGCCCTGCAGCCTACGATGGTGTATGAGCTGACAGCGGTCATACTCAATCAAGTAGTGTCAGGCCGCAAGTCTGTGCTGGATGCGTACGGTGAGATTGTGTTCAAAGCTTGGAGGGGAGCCACAGGGGCCTGCTTGGAGCGCATTGAGACCCACCTCATCCAAAATGCAAGTTTTGCTCTGCATATGACTGGCAGGGACAAAGCAATGTGCCATCCTTCTGTCACCACTTCATGATGACAGAAGGGTGTGGCCGCATGGCACCCATACTTGCACTGCGTTGAACATCATTGTGTAACAGATGCAGCCTTGCCCATTGCTGATATGTNTCAGCACCTCCAGCCAGTCTGCTTGGCTGGTATCACCACAGCATGCTGCTGGGGTATATTGTCGCAAATGCGCGCCTCAGTCCTAGGCAGACTGCAGTCAACAGCTTACACGCACACACTGCTATATAACAGCTGTGGTATTCAAGGAGATGCAGTGCATGCAGCAGATACTTTGACGGGTCTCAGACATCTTTGCAAATCCCTCTAGAGCCTGGTGTGCAGTGCACAAACCTTGACATCATTCCAAAGCTTGGAAGTGGTGATGGGCTGCAGGAAGGAGGTGTAGGAGGTGGGTATGCTGACTCCCCCTTGCCTCAGGAATCTCTGAGCCCCATCAAGGCATTCTGGGGATAGCTCATTGTCCCCAAAGGAGCCCAGCAGCTCACTGACTAGCATGTCAGCTTGCTGTGGGGCTTGCCAGTGCCGCATGTCTGCTGACACAACAGTCACTACGTGCTCCCACCTGCAAGAGCCATAGCACTCATTGCACAATGCAAGCTAAGTCTATGTTGTCACCACTATATACAGCATGCTAGGCACGTCAGCCGACGTTGCATATTTGCGGCACCAAATGGTCCCATCTGCAAGGGGCATAGCATGCCAGCCTACACGGCTTCAATTTCTCAGCTAGGTGATTGGCCAGCAATGTGTAAAGTGTCNGCATGCGCAAAGATGTATGCTGACACATGCACAATATGTGCAATCACACAAGTCGCATTGCAACACCAATGGCAGGCAATGTGTCTCTTGATGTATATGCTTGATTTTCATGTGAAAACCAATTTGCAGTTCATGCCACAAGCATTGCTGTTGCACCACAGCCAGGCGACTTGCCACGCTATACACTAGCATGCTCATCCTGATTCTTTTTGGCAACACAGCTGAAAAAGTCATGATGCGGTTCGCTGTCATGCCATGCACCCTGCCATCAAAGTGTATCTTGTTGGCTATGCTGAAAGCTACACTTTCTCTGCTGCAGCCAACCGACATCAACAAAAATTACCTGTGGGCTGCTTTGATGTTTGTGTTCCCCATGTTTGGAGCAGTGGCGTACGTGCACAGCTCCCGTCTGTCAATCATCGTCCAGATTCAGTTGCGAGCTGAGCTCACAGCGGCTGTGTACCGCAAGGCACTGCGCCTCAGCTCCAGGTATGCCTGCCAGGCGCCTCATCACATATTGCTCTTCGCTGATTGTTACCTCCTGCCTCACTGCTGCAATTGTCTCATGCAGCTTCAGTGTGCACTGCTGTATGTACTCATCAGTATTGATCAGCTGAAGTANCTTCAGCATTGGACGGACGCCTAGGCAGAACATGTAATAAATGTTCAATGCATCTAAAAAGTACTCCTGCATGTAAGCTTGACGATGAGCATCATCTTTGCATTGAGAGCTTCTGCCTGTTGAGGGTGTGAGTGCGCATGCTACAGCTTTAAACACTGAGCAAGCTGTGAAAGCCAAGGAAAATANAACCACAAAATCTGCTGGTGGACGATGAGACAGAGTGCTTGAAGATAGCAGACCTGGGACTGGGCCGAGCTTTCAGCATTCCAATCAAGTCATATACACACGAGGTGANGCAGCCTGCGTGCGTGTGACGCACCGACACACGGCAGCTGTAGTCAAGCTGACAAAACGTGCAACAATCATTGCCTTTTTGCCTGCACGCCTGTGCCATGTTTCAACAAGCAGTCTGCTGCATGTTCGGACAGACTTCTCGCTGTTGCCCGTCATGAACTGCGCTATCTGTCCTGTCAGTGCAGAGACTGCAGACTCACAAAGCTACCAAGCAGGACGTCTTTTAAATGCTCAAGTCTATGTTGTCTCATGCAGGGTTCGCTGGCGTGAAGACAATAGCTAAGCATCCCCTGAAATGGCCAAAGCACATCCGGCCTAAGCTCAAAAAGGCAGCGAGAATGGTAAGCTGTAACATCCACTGATCTTGTGTAGAGTACGTTTAGCAGCTCGTCCANCACCGAGCCATCTATTGCACATTGCTCCAACGTTTCGGAGCCGTCAATCACTTCCCGTAAGTCTTCTTGCATACTGTTATAGTCATGGTTTGTCAGAAAACCCATTGAGCCCAGGTTGAAGCTGATGACCTGCCACAAACGTATGGCTAACACAACAGCGAACAAACATGTGTCCTCCATGCACTTGGCTAGNGGTCAAGGACACAGTATAGCATCTGGCTCTTGTCATTCGCCTGTAACATGCCTGACCTCGAAAATTTGATTGTCAGTCAAGAAACCATGGTATCTGTGACAGCAGAACTGCCTAAAGCGCTGGTATATTAAAGGCTCATTCCGCGCTGGCCCTGAAACTGATAACAAATGCACATGCTAGCAAATGTTTGGCTGCTTTTGGCTTTGTCACGTCAGCCCTGAAANCTGTTCTTGGCGTTACGCAGCATGCTGAGTCGTCATGCATATAATTACGCGATTTGCTTTCTGCTACTGCAGTTGTATATATGCTGTCGTTACAAGATTNGCAAGTCTATGCTACATTGGTCACAGTGTCTTGCAGAAACAAATGGTGGCATTGGTGCTCAACACATAATGAACTGCATAACGTGCACCAGCCACCTGACACTTGAGTGTGACACTTGAGTGTACAGCAGCAGAATTTTAAACACTGTGTTGCTGGACCAAGATCTCANCCAGGCTGCAGGAGTGCACTCTGCTCGGGGGGGTCCTGCATCCAAGAGACTCAGGCAACGCTTCCCACCATGTCATTGAGTCAAGACTGGTGCTGCTTTATTGTGGCAGATTCCTATAAAGTGTGCATCCAGACACACACTCATGGGCAGCATCAGCTTTGAGATGTTGTCCAAAGTTGTGTGCCGCAGAGGCATCTGCTCTACCGTAGCCAATAGCTCGCTGGATACGATAGTACAACATCACGCATGCCTGCACGAGACCATTGCGCCAACAGCTATGGCTGGCCTGGCATGACTGGCCAAATCAACCTGCATTTGCAGGCATGATCTGGATCAGCAGGATGCTGTATGGTCCAATGCCTACAGCCCCTGCAGCAGCGACGCAGAAGGCGAGGATGCGCCGAAGGCCAGCCATTTGCAATCCTCACTCACGTCTGGTAAGTAGCTCTATGATACAGTGCACTAGCGTTGTGCACATGAATTTTACACAAAAGTCCATGACAAGGCTTGCCCATTGCGCCAGCAGCACAGATGATGTTGGTATGGCATCATCTGATATGAGCATGAGTCTGGCATTTGCCGAAAGTGCCTGAACACAGTGCTGAATGCTATGGCAGATGCATCTAAAGGAAGAACATTGCAATGAGGTCCAGTCACCACGTGTTACTCAACTTGGTCTGTGACGTCATTCAGCAACAACTGACGCTGCAAAGCCATGCAGCAGGGCCACCAGGNACATGCCGTGCAGTGTTGCAGCAGGCTGCTTTGTGTTGGTGCAAAGAAGGCAGAAGTTCAGAAGTACACAACATAAAGAAGGCCAGCCAGGCAACTGCCTGCTGCAACAGCCCCTGTTGCAACGGCACCTGTTGCAGCACACTGCATGCCACATCTGTGGTTTNGCAGCGGCATCACTGTAGCCTGGTCTTCATCAATGTCCATGCTCTCGCCTGAATCTGATGGAGGCAGAGGTGGGTTGCCTTCTGCTGGAACACTGTCAATCATGCCCAATAAGCCTGCTGCCGCTGTTGTAGCTGCCNCAATGACAATGCTGTTGCATGCTGCTTCCACTGGTACAAGCCTGACCACAAGTGTGGCTGTGCAGGCTGTTGAAGGCTTGCGTTCACGAGCCGAAGATGCAGTAGACTGCATCCAGTACCTACAGGAGTTTGCAGCATGCACAAGCTTTGACCAGCTGTCAGAGCTGTTTCACGACAGCAACAGGCTCCCTGAGGCAGCGGTATGTACAGATGCCCGTCCAGCTGCTGTATGTGGCTACAGTCGACACTTGTCACAGTGACCTTGTCATATTGACCTTGCAACAAAGCAACTGAGAGTCTGGGAACCACTTTCCAAACTAGACTGTGACTACTGTTTGTCACAACTACAATAAGTTTAAGTAACCCCATTNCGCCCTGAGCTGTGCGTGCTCTCTGTAGAGTCACCACTGCGTGCCTGATATGTGAAGTAGCCTGTGGCAATGCAGATACTAAGCACTGGCCTTCAACCTGTCGCAGCAAATCATACCATAGCACCCTGTCATGTGCATGGGCCAATCCCTGACTGTCCTCTGTATCATGTGCTTACAGAGTGGGCCACCGTGTTGTTTGTCATTCAGCTATCCCTGGGGGAAGCCATTTGGTCCCCACGCTGGTACGACTACAGCATGTCTGTGGCCCCTGAGGGCAGGGAGGGGGTCTTCACCNACATACAGACAATACATTCCTCTGGCAATTTGTGAAACAGTTTTGAGTTTGAGTCTGACCTTGAACCCACAGACATGACTCTAATTTGTGCACACAGCAGCAGAAACCACATGGGCTGAAGGGTGAATGTATACCAGCAGAGACATCTGAATAGAATCTGGTCCCGAGGCTGATGACACCAGGTGCCTGCTGAGCTACACTGAGCTCTGCTTGNTGTGTTTCAAGTGTCATGCTCCAGGCAGTCACTCATCACAGGCTTGCTCGTGTCTGCAGGCTCAGTAAACTACCCATTCGAGCAGATTCAGCAGCATTTGCCATGCATCCTGGAGCAATGCAAACAGGTCTCAGCTCCAAATATGCAGCTGGGGTGCTGCGCAGACACCACCAATCCTGCCATCACAGCAGCATCTGCACCTAGCATGTCTGAGAAGCCAGCAGCCTGTCCTGAAGTGTATGTAGTGTGTAGACGAGGGAATGATTCACAGCTTGTTGTTAATTTGCTACATGAGCATGGCCTCTCAACTGCGCAAGACTTGATTGGTGGACTCACAGCTTGGTCGACTGAGGTTGATCATTCTTTTCCTACATACTGACCTGCTTTGATCATCTCAACATTTTTAATTTGTCTAGATAAGACTGACTGACTGAACACGGCTGACATACAGCAGCCGAGTTTGCGTAGTGTTCGTCGTTTGGTATCACACATAATGTATGAACAACNAGTGTAAGTACTGTGCAATGCAGACCTGTGTGAACAAAGAAGCAAGCAGAGAAGTACATATCCTTGCCTGACCTATGCCCATGCTGCCTAAACCAATAAAACCGACGCTGAGGTCCCCCGACATCAATCTCTCTTGCACCAGTGTGATCAGTGTGATCCTGCAGAATTCTCGCTGCACATCAACAAACGCAAACTAGCACAACGCCTCTAATATTGGCTTGCCGCACAGGACGCACCAGCTGAAGATATCGGATGCAATGCCAAGACGTTGAAGTTGCAAACGCCAGGAGGCCTCGTTTGTAAACCCACGTGTTGTCATGTTAAGAGCTTTGAGATTTGCGCAACCGTTGTGACCTGGGCTGGTGTCCAACGTCGTTGTTTGATTGGTTGTGTGGCATCCTGTTGGATGAGGTGAATGTGTTGCATCGGGACGTCGGGGCTATGGCCCTGCAGGTGAGTCTGCTGTACGGCGTTTTACGCCGATCACTGCTGTGAATCGTGCACAGCTGCAAGTCGAAATTCGAGCAGAGCTCGCAGGTGTGTACCTTGTGCAGGGCCCTCCTCGCAGGCATTTTCGCTTCACAAACAAAATCAAACTATTCGTGATGAGCAGCAACCACGTTTACAGCGCCCTTGGGTCAGGATCATGCGTACAAGCTGCAGCTTCCGCAACAGCAGAAGCTCGACGTGTATTTCGGTCGGCAGCACCGCTGTGGTGGTGCTACTGGTTGTCAACATATTCTGTACAACATCACACGACTCACTACAGACAGCTTCTGTCAGTGCGTCGGCACACGGCTTCAAGCTACGTCGTCTTCGCATGGGTCTACCAGTCGACGACAGTCTGCACGTGCCACCTTCACAGCCTTTAACCCATGCCACTTCTCATCGCTCGTCAGTGTCCAACAACAAGCCATCCCTGGTCAACTATGCCCTTCAGCACTGCTTGCCACTCAGACCTATGTACACCCAGCTGATCAGCCACAACCTGGCAGCCTACAACAGTCAATTGCAGCATGCGCTTGAAAACAAGCATGCCTCGCATTCTGGTCTGTATGTGATTGATGACCACATCTACGTAGACCAGATTGCCGACAGACAAGCACTCCAGCCACTGTTTGCAATGCTGCAACATCTCAAGCTGAAGATCAGCCTGCCAAATTTATGGCTGCCCGCAAACTTCAGCATCGCTGCCAACCCNAAGGCTCCGGAGCCACAGCTTGCTGCTGGCAAGAAGCCTGTCAAGGTGCTCAGCATATCTCAGTGCCCATGCATACCCAATGATACAGCANAATAAGAAATGATGCTCATCCTCAACACAGAAGTGACTTATGAACTTCACACACAGCCCAAGAGGTGCCAACAAAGTGGTCAGTGTCAGCAGGTAAAACATGACACCCNTTGTGCCATGGCTATGCTGTGCTGTGATGCAACTGGTGTAGTGCTGAGCTGCATCTGACAAGATCCAGCTGCTGTGAGAGCAGACAAGCCTGGAAGCATTGACACACTAAGCACGAGATTCACCAACTCGCGTCACTGTATAGTTGGAAAAAGGAGTGAGCTTATGTGCTTATGTGCTTATGAGCTTATGTGTGCAAGCCCACAAGCAACACAGTTGGCCTTCAGGCACACCACATTGCAGCAGATCAGACCGCATGTGCTTGTGTGACTCTGACTTGGTGGCTCTCACTTTGCAAAGACCACATGTACAGTGATGGGACTGCCAAGACAGTTTGGCGCACTGCGCACCTATCTTTGAGGTCTTGAATCTCATCCTTCAGGGTGGCAGTCTGGTCATGCAGCTGAGACAGCTGCTTCTCATTAGCCTGAAGCAAAAATTGTTGAACACACATGTCAGTGCTGGTAACTACCGTGTAAATAAAACTCAAATGTGCCAGGGCTTCCAAATCACCTCAAGCGATNTGCGCTAGAGCGGCTGTAAGGCTGCGCGCGTGCCATAACGCAACCACTCCGCCGACGAGTTCTGTGTCGGCATTGTGTCCGCGCTGTGTGTTGTATGTGTTCTTTGCCGCAGTGGCAGTTCGACCGAGTTCAGGGTGACTAAACGTGCTCACTCCGTGCTGCGCGAGCTGTGCTATGCTGCGTGCCCGCGCAATGCCGTTGCGACGATGGCGTTCCGGCATAGGTCGTGCCGCTTTGCACAGCAGGCTGTACTCTTGTACTGTGCGATGTCGGGCGGGTGTGCCGCTGAGTCTGCAGGCTTGATCACGTTGGCAGTACCCGAAAAGCTTTGAACCAATGTCTACCCCTCTCTCTGCTTTAGCGCAGTCGTCCGCATTGCCTCCGTCCGAGAAGCGCGAAAGATATCAGCAATGTCTGACTCACGTTCAGCAGTCCAAGATGCTGGCAGACGCGCTGTCGTCGACTGGGCCTGCCACATTATCGACTCTATCAAGCTGTATAGCGGACGACTGGACTGTGTCCAAGGACACCGTGTAAGCTGTTTTCTCCCATTCAAAGCAAAGCATCCGGAGATGTGCGGGTCGAAGCAAATTTAAGAGTATTCACTTGCCCTGCAGGACCTTGCTGGCCCTGCAAGTAGGAGGGTATTTGCTTGCCAGCAGCTTGTTCACGCAAAGACTGACAGGTTCTGTTGTTGTTCATGTCATCCGCACAAGCCTGTTGTGCGTCCCTAGCCTGTGTAGGCGATGTGGTTTTGCCATGGCAGGAATTGAACAGTCCATGATGCTGACAGCCTTGCTGGATATCTTGAAACGGACGTCCAACANAGAGTAGCAGCATGACATGCTGCACAAAGATTTTGTGCTGTTCATCAAATATCATTGCTATTGATTGCACCCTCCAGGGTATGGAACCCGTTGAAGCACCCCGTCCAANTGAGCATGAGCAACATCAGCTTCAAGAAGGTCAGCTGTTGCTACTGTACAAACTTCCGTGATTGCTACTTGCACGACGACTGAAGTCACATCGGCTAGCTGTGTGCAACTAAATGGTGTACTTACTGCAGACTGATGCATCTGGTAGCCTGGAAGCAGTGAGAAGTGCCCTGGGAGCCCTTCCACAGGACAGCGTGGTGCTACGGTATCTGATGGCCACACCCAATGACATCACTGTCTCAGACATAGACCTAGCAGCCGCCAGTAAGGGCCTAGTGCTGGGCTTCAATGTCGAGCCTTCTGAGACAGTCTTGGCCGCTGCCAAACAACAAGGTTGGTACCAGCATACTTGCTTCATGTATGTGACATTGTTAGTCATCATTATGCTTGATATCTCTGGCAAACAGCTGCAAGTGTCATGCATGGCCGTGCATATTGTATATGATGAGGATTCTGGCCGCTGCTGCACCTGGCTCGAGCTGGCAAGCCTGCATTGTGAACAGATCACTATCTGTATAATTGCCTGATTGGGTGATGGATGACTGATAATGCCTGATGGGTGCAGGCGTGACAGTGCGCTCGTACAAGGTCATCTATGATCTGCTGGATGACATGCGGGCTGCCATGGAGGGCAAGCTGGCTGCCCTTGAGCAGCGTGTGCCCATTGGCGAGGCTGAAGTGCGGGCTGTCTTTGGCAAAGGATCCAAGCTGGTGGCTGGCTGCATGGTCACAGAGGGCGTGCTGCGCTCCGAATGCTTTGTTGTGGTATGTTTTGACTTGCTTTCCTGTGGCAATTGCGACATATGCAGCATGGTCTGTAGTGGCCTGGCATCCATGATCATGTTATGTTGGGCAGAGGCAAGCATGCTGACAGAAACGGGCATAATGGCATGCTGCCTGGAATGTGTATATAGTGACGTTTATGCCAAGTTGATGTGATTCAATCAGCAGTATGGCCTTCAAACCTATGTGTGCTGTGCACTGGGACTGGTGTATAGATGTGCTGTTTTCCAGAGTGTCTGGCAAAGCCTGCAGTAGACTTGTTGGCTGTTACGTGNCAGTTTGCTGCAAGCTCAGCACTTGGCTCTGCAGCCCAGCTACCTATAACAGCACATGAATATGGACAATGAAATGCCAGTGAGTTGCTGTTATGCTAAGCTGATGCCTTGTAGCATAGCTTTCTGGTCCAGCCTCTGCAGTCGCTGCTGCTGTGTATGAGCTGTGTTGCTGTAACTCCAGCATTTGACTTTTGCATCTGGTTACCAACAACAAACATATTGATGGCAAAAGCAGCTGACTGATAACATCCGCAGTCCTTTTGACAAGGCATGTGTGTTGCAGGGCAAGTGCACAGTGTGGAGTGACCCACAACTCAACGCATTGACTGCAAATGGGTTGCCACGATGCTTTAGGGACATGCGCGGCATTGCAGCAGTCAAGCCACCCTTTGAGACAGGCTGAATGCATGTGCATGCAATGTGCAACTATACACTGACTTGTGAACACGCCGGCTGTTGCCATTTGCCACTACATTGTACCTANATGCAGACTCAGCATCAGTGGACAGCATGGCGGCTGACTCAGCCAGTGAAGTGCATGACAGCATTATGGGCACAGCTGAAGCTGTTTTCAAGGAGATNTGGTCATCTGCAAGTCAAGCTCCTGCTGCTTGCTATTGCTTGCAATCTTACGCTTCATTCCCTGGCACAAGTTCCCTGCCTGCAAAGCTGCAGTGCCTGCCATTGCAAGGCGCCACCATCAGAGTCTTGCAATCTAGCCTTTATGTTAACTGAGCTTGCTGCAACATACCTAAATATTCCTATCACTGTGCTGCTGGTGTCCCAGCTGGTCATGAGACTTGACACCTCTCATGACATGTGTGTGTGGATTGCCTTTTGATTGCCTCGTCCCACCCTTGCTCTGCACGGAACTCTGCATCGACTGCAAGAAGGGTTTGCCAAATCCACACCAACATGGCAAATACTTCAAGTCAGCAGCTTGACTGCCTTGAAACCTTTGCTTTGCTGCCGTACATCCAGAAGATGTATTTTGTCAAATGGATACCTGTTTGCAGATACCCAGATGCACAGCTCGGACAGTTAGCATCACTTGAGACTGACTAGTAACACAATCATTTTCGNTAACAGGTGGACTGCATGCATATTGTTTTGTACTGTCAGCCCCAGAACAGCGCAGATTTAGGAGCGACATTCACTACAGGTAACTGCATCAGTTGACCTGATTGCTACATGATATGTGACTTCATGCGCGGGCATTTTGCCAATGTGGCAACAAGTGAGATCCCCAAAATCATGCACAGCAAGGACTGCTTTGCATCAACGCTGTTGCTGGTGCTATTCAACATGTCTCTGCAGACCAGCAGCGAGCATGCCTGCATCAACACGCGTATGGTTGATGTATGACGGCAAATTCTGTAGCTGTCAGTACAAACAGAGGCTGCCGGGCGGAATGACACCAAAGCTAAATCAGACAATGCAACCTTATTGTGTGGGTGCCAACACCGACTGCAACAATGGTTGACACGACTGTGGGGACGAGGGCCAGGCATTGCCACCTTATGCAGCATGATGGCANTCGCAGGACATGCAGCAGATGTTGCAGCGCTCTCGCAGCACACTAGCTCGCCCTTGCGTCCTGCTCTCAGGCCGCCCGTGGCAATGCAGCGTTCACCCTCCAGACATCATAGACGTCAGCTGAGCACGGTGACCGAGGAGGTCCAAACTCAGGAAGAGGCTGCCCCTGACACAACAGAGAAGCCTGAGCTTCCAGTGCTTGATCTACAGCCACTCATGCAGCAGCAAGTGGCTTACACGGGCCCTCAGGAGCTGTACCAAAGCACAGCATACACCAGCGATACCACTGACATGCGCACCAGCGCCACAGTGTCCAACCTCAGTGATGCAGCAGCAAATCAGAGCAACACTTTCGCCTCACAGCAGCGACAGCAGTCCCAGCCATTGGATGATGATACGGAGTCTCAGGCCACTGACACCCCACCGCTGATCAACTTCACACCTCATCCGAGGCAGGCTGTGGCTAAGCTTGCTAAGGTGTTTCAACCCGGTCCTAGCAGACTGTCAAATGCAAGCAATGATGTCACAGCAAGCAGAGCATGGTCCCCTTTGAAGCACCATGCTAAGACCAGGCAGCAGACCACAGATGAAGACGCTGCTGATGCATGTAGGCTAGCTGTTGGATCTGGACCAAGGGAATCTCATCTAGACTTCTTCTTGCGAGATGCTGCCGCAGCTACAGCCAACTTCAGGTTTATTTCTGTCAAGCACTCACATTGTTTTGCAATGCGTTCACAGATGTGTGGACACTGGTCTGCTCTGTCCTCGCTCCAAAGCCTGTTCTTTTTTCCTGGTGACAGCTGCGTCGTCAAGCACAGCCCCAGGTGCGAAGTCAACAATTGATGGTAGCAGGCAGTCTGATTTGTATGTCACTGAGTGCTGTCATGCCTTTCTGTGCTCCAACAAGTTGTGACAATTTCGAAGAGTTCAGTGATGCAGTGACCTGGCCGAAATACTGCATATACTGTGATAAGGTGTGCATTAGTCACCCACTGTCCATAAGCAGCCTTTAGCTATCAACACTCGTGCAGGCCTGTCCCAGGGGATTCCCTGTTCACAGCCCTACGCATTGTGTATANGTGCCTCCTGCAGTCTGGCACGCTGCTCTTGTTTGGTGATGCGCAGTGTCACATGAATACGCAAGACAGCATCTCCCCTATCACAACGACTGACACACTGTCAGGCATGCAATCAGCATTGCCAGTCAGGGGTTCAGGAGTTTCTGACTGGGCTGCTGGCATGTCATAGGCAAAGCTAGGACCATAGTGTTCATGATGTACTAGCCCACCTGCATTGCCCATCCTCTCAACTGCGCCAAGACCCACCAGGAGTTCCTCCAATGCGCTCCCTTGCTCTTCTTGGCTCCCCTGGTCCCCGCTCAACTGCTGCTCCATTGCATTATCAACAGCTTCCACTGCAGCTGCCAGCTCCCCTGTCACAGGAAGCTGCGCAGCCGCCACACACCGCAGCAGTTGTGTGAGGCTGGGCAGTAACAGAGGCGCCAGGTGGTATGGTAAGGCTTTTGCATGGTTTGTCAACAGTGCAGACTGGCCTTGCCGGGCTGAGCATGCTAGAGGCGCAGCNCTGTAAGAGCAGCACAGCAATGTTGCCAGGCATGTACAAGCAAGGTTGTCCTGGCGGTCGAAACACCAGCAGAGGCATCACTGGTCACCCCACATTGTCAGATGGCCCATCATTACTGCGGCAACAATATGGGATATGGAGACTGTGGAAAACCTTACTACATGATCATTGCCATTGCCGCAGTCGGCAAGCTACACAAATGGCATGCTGGCCTCAAAATTTTGCAAGACATTAAGCAGGGAAGCATAGTCCAAGTCATTTACACCTGCCCCAGCATGAGCAGTTGCAGGCCATGTTGGTCCAGGCTTTGTGGGACTCTCTGTGCAAACTCGTCTGTGATTCATAGTGTCAATACACGTCTGCAGCATGCATGAACATAATTTTGCAGAANATGAGGCTGTGAGGGTGTCTGTGGTGCAGCTGTAAGTGATGTCCTGGCAGGTCTCCTTGTAGCTCTGCAGTCACGGTNGCAGGTCATCTGTGACACACATGCAGTCAAAATCAAGCTGACTGGCTGACAGATACCTGCCTGTATGCAATAGCACATTCAATGGTGGCTGGTGTGCAGACATGTTGCACATGAACAACCCACTGTTGCACCCACTGTGCAGATGTGAGACAGTGGGACCTTGTTGCGGCATTTGCCAAGTCTGATATGTGTGCAATTGAGGTCTAGCAAGATTGCTGAATGCTGGGCAACCCCACATGAGCTGTACAGCTTCAAGCAGCTTGAAATAGCTATCAAATACAAGGCTGCTTGTGCACATGTCAATGATACACTGTGTATTCAATATGCCAGAAATGTACATCCAATTCAAATTTTGCAGTCCACCAGGATTTTCAGCTGATCAGCGATGTTCACAAGCCTGGGTTGTAGACCTGTNGCATCAGATCCTGACGCATCCAGCTTGGAAGCATAATAATTGTCAAAGGCCACAGCAGCGCATGGCGCTTCAGGGCCAGGTGCAGCAGCCTCATCAAAGTAGTCCTGACATACGAGAGCACCCCGCACATTTGCGATGTTACCAAAACAGTTCGAAGCATCTGTTAGGAGTGTTGTGTTGAAGTCTGTGGAGGATCTTGTGGAGGGGGACTTCCGCACTAGCAACCCTCGATTTGCAAAAGCAGCCTTTGAGAAGGTATGCTAATGTGGAGTTGGGCGCTTGAATCCAGGGTAGTCATGTCCGCAAAGTGTATTGTGTATTGGGGCAATCAGCAGCTTCTGGACTTGAAGCTGGCACTACTCACTGCACATTGCTGCCTGCATACAGCCAGAAAATCAATCGCAACTGATGGCTGTAGCAGTCGTGACCACTGCAGTCGCTACATGTCAGGCATNAGTGCATGCTCTGCTGCAACAAGACACTGTATCATCACACCATGTGACCATGTATACGATTGTCTTCAGCTTGAAGAATGCAACATTCCCCAGCATTGTGTGATGGCAAGCCCCAGATGGGCTAACAGCCAGCTGTCAGCATTGACCNGCATGACTTGCACAAACCCCATATCAGCCACACTACGTCAAGATTTGGCAGGCCAGACATTGCTTCTGCCAGGATGCCAGCTGAGCGTAGGCAGAAGCCATCAGGTTCTAACCTTAGGAGCTTAGCCACACCAGCATTGCTTCTGTCACATGCCAGTTTACTCCAGCAGCTACAGCAGACAGACAAAGCAGATGCGACCTTGACAATTCCAACACAAGGAGGANGACTTGGTAAGTCAGCAAGAGCATGCACAGTTGCAGGCTCATAAAGCTTCAGCTGACAACACAGCACTCAACCTACAGCAGTCATTGCTGGGTGCACACCATGCACATGTACCTCACAGCATACACAAATGTGTATGCATACATATGCAAAGCGAGACGGTGCAGTTTTGTATGACTTCAGGACCGCCTGCGTTCACCTGAGGAATCCAGCTGCTGTAATTGGCAATCACTGACATGTTATCTGCCGCAGCTTGTCTTGTCCAGATCTGTGAGTCCAGAGGGTACATCTGTATAACTGTTTCAAATGAAACACCATCAGCCACCAAATGGTCTGTGGTGGAAGGTGTCACCGNCATGCGCTGCCTCGCCAGGAAGCGTCTTGTACACCTCTGGACTTTGACACTGGCCTGCACAAATCAGCACATGACCAACGCTGCTTCACGTTCTGCATATGTAACTTGTGCATATGGCATGCAAAGCTCTCAATGATCATAGCAACTACTTTTGTTACGCTTGACAAGTTGTTGACTCGGTATGACAAACAGTGGTCATAGTCATGTTTGGACACTGGTGCCCTGATGCTCACTTGCAGACTCATTGTACCAAGTCTCATTGCCAACACACTTTGGTATACCTGAAAGTCCTGCCACAAGACTCTGCACAAGCTGCAGTACAGTAGTTCAAGCCTGCAAGCCTACTCCCTTTGTATCTTGTGCCTAGCATCACAGCAAAGCCATCTTCTGATTGGCAGGAGCAAGCCGCGCAGAGTCTAGGAGCCCTCTGATGGGTGGCATTATGCGTACTGCGTTGAACTGTTTGCATTGTTGCTCCTTGCTATGCTGCAACTATGCTTGTGTGCATACCTTGTGTCTGCAGCTGCATGGCATGCTGATGTATTTGCCAAGCAAAGGTGATGACACACACGATCTGTCTATTTTGCTCACTTCAACATACAGAAGCTCGATTTGCAATCGGTGGCCTGCACCCTACTGCTGCTGCCAGCACACTTGCTCCTAGTGGCATCTCTGCAGTTACTAACGCATACTCTAACTGCATCAGCCAAGATGCTCAAATGAGACAACACTGCGCATGTGTCTGGACATGGCAGTAAAATACCATGCACTGGTCTTTCTAAGCCCAGTGCATGTCTCTGCAGACGGAACAAGCACACCTCCGCTGGTCTTCCTGAGCGCCTTTGATGCCTCCTGCTTGGACTTTCGCCTGCTTCTGCCACTGCTAGCAGAACAAGGCGTTCAGGCATGGGCACTGGATCTGATTGGCTGGGGGTTCACTGAGGCTGGTGTGGTGCCGGGACAAGGGGAGGTCATTGGGCCGGCCCAGAGACGAGCCCATATGCTGGCATTCTGGCAACAGACGGTACACANCAGTTGCGCCTGCATGACAGCAGACTGTGCTTTAGGTGTGTGGTGCAACTGTGCATATTTGCAAGACATGAGAATCCAAGTGCGTCTGTCTCTGGTTGTGAGACAATGGAACATACGGCTGTGAGGGTTGCCGAACAGCAGACTGTGCTATAGTTCAGTGGTGCAGTTGTGCACGTGTTTGCTGGCAGAATTTGATGGTCAAAGTGCGGTAAACCTATCTGTGGTTGTGAGACCGGGCAGCATACGGCTGTCAGGATCTATGTGACTCTCAACATAGAACCAAGAACTTGTCAAGGGGACATTGTACAAGCGCAACATGTCTTTACTACTTGGTCTTTAATAATTCTTCTTCTTCTTCTTCATTGTCATGCCCAGCAGCCAACATACCGGCACAGTCAACCAATCGCTCGTCCTTGCGCAGTGGATGTCGTGTGCTCTGGTCAGAGACCAATCGACACAATTTAAGTGTCCTAGCACTTCAAGCTCAGCAACAAGGATGGACCTACATCAAGCTGCATGATTATGCTCACACTGTTCAGGTCAGTCTGTCCAAATTGTGCCAAAACCGCAGCTCGCACACCACGCAGATACGTGTAAAAGCATGCATCTGCTGACCAGACGCGGGCTAAAATTACAGTGACTGAGCTACGGCAGTCATGGGTACACTGCTCGGCTTCAGCTGCTCTTGAGGCAATGTATTGACGGCATCCTTGTTTTACAGACAAGAATCTGACAAGTTCCCCGCCATTGCTGCTGACTCTTTCGAGTTTGTCTGATCTGACCTTGAAAAGGCAACAAGCAGAGGCAGAGCGCCTGCTGTGATGATGGCATGCTTGTTTTGCTGCGAGCCATGTGACAGGTTCCCAACGCCATTGCTGTTGACTTTTGCACATTTGGCTGAGAAGACCTCAGAAAGGTAATAAGCAGAGGCACAGNGAGGGGATGATGTATATGACATACATTTACAACGTCATAGCACATGCACGGTTGCATGTAGACACTGCTTCAGTATATGCTGTCCAATGTGTAGCATGGCAGGAAACATGTACACGTGCACAAACAAGTGTACAAGTAGCTTATGTGCATTGATTGGGGGAAGCCCAAGTTGCGTGCGCCCTGCTACAACAGCTTTTGTGCCTTCAGCTATGTATGGACAAGTGAACTCACATTGCGCAGGGCTACCGCTTGGTGCACTCTGCTTATGGATATGGCAATGAAACAGTCCTGGCCAATGATCCCCATGAACACCCTTTCACCAGCCTAGATGATCCCTGGGCTATCGAAGATGCTCGCGCCAAGAGCAACACATGCGTCAAGTGCTTCCGCATTGGCCCCTGGGCATTTCCCATTGAGTTCACAGATAAGACGCTACCTGCAGGTGGGGCAAGTCCCTGTATAGGTGAAATAGGTTGTGCTGCAAGGCGTATGTCCATACAGAGTAGTGCGGATAGTATACTGGTTGAAATTCTCTGCAGTGCAAGCCGTGTATGCACAGCATTCTTGAAGGTCTGAGGGCAGGACTGATAGCTGCAGAGCACGTGTGTGCGCCAGGGAGCGGCATTCACACATGCTGCCAATCAGCCTTATCAGTGTTTCGTGTCTGCCCAACAGCTCACATGCCAACGGATATGCCTGTCGTTTCGGCAGCAAGCCCAACAGTGTGTGTTGTCACAGGCTCGCCCCTATTGTACTTCTATGACCGCGACTACTGGAGCACAGCCAGAGCTTCCTTAGCGCTGGCTAAGATTTCAGATGCCAGAGAGTCTGAATTATTNTATCAGATGGCACTGTTGTTGTGATTGTTCAAAAGTAGTCATTACGGGACAACCATACCAGGCAGGTGAATTGCATCATAACTTGCTGACTGATTGACCGGGGTAGCAAGGCAATGTTATACAGCCAGACACATCAGCAGGTGCAAGGCAGAGACCTGCATTAGCCAGGTTGAGTGCATCAAATGCTTTACTTACATTGGCCCATGAGTGCAAGGCACTGTTCATCAAATTTGATGAAATTGCCTAGCCCGACCAGCAAAGAAACAAAACCAGCTAATCTTTCTATATATGTTCAGCAAAGCTGAGTCACACACAAGAAGGTTAGCCAACATATCAGGCCCTCAGTGTTTGCCTAAAGCTAACATAGATAGCAACGACACACTGCCAAAGCAAAAGGAGCATACAATTGCATGAGGTAGCACAAAACCCAATCTGTAACATTCAAAGAGCTGACATGGCATTGAGCAACATTTGAAGCACATTCTTAAGCTGCATAGCAGTTCATCCCTACCAAAGTATTCAAGGCTGCCTGATTTCACATACTGGCTCACTATACGTAGATGTTGCTGCTAACAGACTTTGAAGATTTGCACATACTATGGCATGCTGTGGCGTTGAATCCCTGTACACGCTTGTCAACAGNGCAGCACCTGCTGGTGCAGCACCTTGCAAGGCCATCCTCAAGCCTAATGCTCCCACCCTGGCCAAACGTGACAATTACTTGCAGCGTACATTTGCAAAAGTCAAATCTACAAAGCAGTATGCTGCCAGCACAGCCCCTGCACCCTGCAATGTCACCATCAGGCAGGCTCATCCTAACACTACAAGTGCAGCCTTTGACTGGAACCTTCCTGCCGGTGTGAGGCCAGGCAAGGCTGACAGCGCTCAGCAGCCCAGGGCCAAGCCTGCTGCTCGCAAGGCAAACGCTTCAGCCCTGCCTGACATCTTCCCTGAAGCCATGGGAAAACATGGTGGCCCCTGCGTCGTGTGTCACAGAGGAAGTGAGTTCTGCCCGCATCTCTGCATCAACTGCCTGCATGCCCCTGCACAAGTCACATGGCAATCTGCATCAGGGTANGATTTGAGCTTCTTTCAGCTTCTGCAAGCTGCTGCTTCTGCTTAGGACCCAAATGTATTTCTTGTGCAAACTGTATCTTCTTGCTTGCTTTCCTCTGCTGAACTGAGTAGAGCAACACTGGTATGACAAAGTTGGCACGTTCAATGAAAAAGTGTGTTGAGTTATGTTGCATATTGGCATTGTGCCAGTGCAAATGCAATCAATGTACCCCTGCTGAAGCCTTAGATGTACCTCTCAGCTCAAGCATTCTCAGCTGGGGTAACCTACAGCCATGTCTGCGTAACCTTGCATACCCACACCGTAATTTTGGTTGTAGTCTCTTGGTCCTGTGGGTTCTGTACATGTTTTCTGTACACATAGTACGCCCAAACAAGGTGCCTTANCCCATGTCCCTAGGTCTCAGTCACAGTCTGTCCCGCTACAAGCTCAAGTTCAGCCCTGACAAGGTAANGCACTGCTCCTCACTGACAGCAAAGCCAATGAGGTATCCGTATTGGTGTCACACACCCCTGTCAACGCATGTGCTTGACACAGAGCAACAACACTTCGTAAAATGCTGATCATGCCGTGTGGCAATCAAACTAATTTTTGCATCCACTGTAGGAACGTTGAGTTTGAGAAGCTGTACCAGCGCTTCAGGACATTCAACCCTATCCAGACACAGGTTTTCACGGCCCTGTACAACACAGATGACAATGTGCTGGTAGCTGCACCAACTGGCAGTGGCAAGACGGTCTGTGGGGAGTTTGCATTGCTGAGGATGTTACAGAAGGTATGACTTGAGCGTCATTATGCTGACGGCTGCAGAATCCAACAGCACTTCCAGTTATGTTTCTTGCAGTTTGTGTGTGACTCGTCATCCATTGTGTTTGCCTCGGCATTCATTGACGTTCTAGTAACAGGAAATGGCAGCATCCTGGGTGTTGCCAGAGTGTAGCCGGTATGACACTTCTTGCTGTAAGCTCTGCAATGCTGCATACTTGCTCAGTCATATGGCGTCATGTACATGGTCACACTGTTTGCTTACAAGGCTGTGTGGNTGCCTTATGCTGCAAGCTTGCATTCTTCAGACTTTGGATCTCCTCGTAGTTTTTGCCGGTGCGCCCCTGACATCAGTGGATCAACCGNATGCGTGTCAGCAGTGCATGACCAGCAGCTGAGGATACCACTAACAAGAAAGCCAAAGGCGGTGCATGGCCAGAAGGAGACCAGCAAGTAGGAAGTCTCATTTGTCTGATTAATTTGTCAGCAGCTAAGGTCTTTACAGCTCATGTATCAGCAAGCCATGTGGTAGCCAGGAGTTGTCAGCAACTCATGCTGTAGCAATACATTTACCAACAATCCATGTGTCAGTATTTTATGCAATGGCAACTCAGGGGGCTCTGGTGTAGAGAAGTAGGGCAGTCAGACAGACAGCACGGTCAGANTGCACTTCAGGCACAGCCAAGCCACATACACTGCTTGCACGCATACCATATGCATAACAACAGGCTTCAACAACTTATACACCAGTTGTCTGCCTGCTGATGGGCCTGGCTGCGCTGCACCTTAGTCAGGGACTTCAGGGGGATTTGNTGTTCGCTGAGCACAATAGTGACATATGAGCAAAAAGCCCACAACAGTCAAACATGGTGCTGTGTATGCTGAACATGTCATGCTTGCAGCAGGACACCGTGACAGAGTGGCCAAGCCCCAACACAAAGTGTTCTGCAGGTGTTGCAAAGTGTGCTTTGCTCATGATATGTACATGGAGCAGCATTGAAACAGAATCATGTGGTTGTAATGCTTATATGATTGTCAGCAGGTATGTCCAGTATCGTCTGTTCCAAGCAGGTTTGTGCTGCTTGTACTACGCCATTGTGGTAAGGAATGCAGCCTATGCTGTAGCCTACAGCAGAGAAGCCAAGCTTTCTTATACATTATTGACAGCTGATCGACGATTACTGTTGGCCAAGCTGTGCAATCTTGACAGCTTGGACAACATATGTGATACTGATGCCAAAAGTACACAGAATGCAGCCCACCTGGCATTCACTCAATTCACGGGGCGTAAGCATGCCGTACAATTGACCTACCACTACATGATCTTGCAAAGGCTCAGCAATGGGTCTGGCGCTAGGCTTCAGCTTGCGATAGAAGAACTGGTTGAAGGTGTTGAAAGACTCCAGGGGGTCGGCAATGTCATTGGCATCCANAAAAATGGCTCAAAAGATATAGATGACAATATCAAAAGATATGACGATGATCAACATACAATGGTCGGAGAGTCTCACTTTTGTGAGCTGGTCACTTTGGCTATCCTCTTTGCAATGGATGGTCTTTTGGCAGCAGGCAACAAAGCAGAAGAAGCCAGCTGGTATAGTGCTTCTGTCTCCTGCTGCGGTACGGAGCTCCACATGCAGTACTGATCATGCAGCAGCACAACCTCCTGGACAGACTGGCCACTCCCATGGCCACTCCCAAGTGATGCAAGCGTCAGCTGACTTGCAAAGCTGTGTGTGGCTGCAAACAAACACAAGCACTTCTGCCAGAGGCCCATCACATAGGGCGGCTGACTCAGCATGGGCAAGATANGGCTGCATTTCACTTCCACAGCTGCCTGTCGAAAGTATGATTTTGCAGCCAGCCATGAAGCCAGAGCTAAACCTGCTGGCGTACCACTTTTGATGTCAATGAGCCAACATAGTTTGGTTCGTTGCTTCTTTGGTACTGTGCTGTGCTATGCTGACACTGATCTACTCTGCCTTTCCAGAACAGGTGTTATACTGAAGCCAGTGTAGCTGTTACTGGCCGACCAGTACTGACAAGTCTAGCATGTCTNAAGCTGCTGTGTGACTTGTGCAGGTGGCCTCATGGGGTCTGGCTATGGCACACTCAACCGTTGCTGGCCAGGTTCTCTTTACGCCATTGTTGCTGCTNCAGCTTGCAGGTCATGTTGCGACTCTGCCAAAGTTTACACCTTCAGCAGTTACACGATCCATAAAATCAGATGCACAAGCTTACACAGACTTGGCCACTGCGTACAGCAGCAAGAAGCCGCAAGATCTACCGGCCCTGGTCGAAAAGCATCAGGCTTTGTTCTCAGAGGTGAGCGTCATGAATGGCATTAACGCGTGCTGCTGAGAACTGCATGGCAGCCAAAAGGTTGTGTTGATATTTGTACAGGATGGCAATATGGGACTGGTGAATCTGGTATTGGCTGCCAAAACCAAGCGTGCAATTCAGAAACTAACACAGACCTTCCTGACTCTGTCCCTGGCTGATATTGCACAGCAAGTCGGACTNAAGATCAATCAGATGTGTACATGCACAAAAAGTGCACATTAAGGCACAAAATTGGCTGCTCTGATGTTGTGAAATGTGTAGAGCCCCCTTGCTGGACCTCATAGCCTGCATACCACAGACTCAGTTTGACAGTTTGACTTCAGGCTCATTGTCATCGTGTCTGCTCAGCAGCTGAGATACTGTTTTGTTGCAATGTGCTCATGCAGTATGTGGAAAATGTTGGTTCAGTTGTCGCTTATGTACTGCCCAAACTGCATCATGCCCAAATGCTCAGCACTCTGCATGCCTGTGAAATACATCTGCGGTAACTTGTCATTGCAACAGACCTGACACTGCATGACTGCAAGCATAGCCATAGTCAACTATGTCTGGTGTATACGCCTACAGTGCACATCATGCACAGCTCTGCAAGCTGGCTCACTGCATATAATCCAGTTCAAGCAGGCACCTACTGCAGTTTCCATGCAGATCACAATGGGGACGATGTATTTGCCGTACTCCCCCTGCCCCCAAGAAAGCGAAAGTCTTTCACTGGCAGCNCTTGCTGTACCAGCCTTTGCATGTTGTGCTGCTGTAATCAATATATTTGCACCAGATTTAAGCATCGGTGTTTCAGCTTCGTCACATTAAAGCCATCAGCCAGCTGGTNGTACATCTGGTGATGCTGCAGCTGCTAGCCGCTTCTCTTCTTCCCTGGGATAGCGTGCATGGCATGTCAACAACACGAAAACCTGTCTTCTACAGTCGAAAGATGCCAGATGTTATCTGTAAGGCTAAAATGTCTCATAGGTCAAAGCTGTTTAGGAGCTGTGGCAGTAGCATGAGCCTCAGTAGCCTGATCAGGACGAGAGCAGCAACAGCTTTTACTTTGTGCAACAGGTCACNTATATTGGTGTGCTGCTCAGCACTGCAACGGCAGCTAACTGATAATCTATACTGGCACTACCCATGCAGACACATGTACTGGATGTCATTGCAAGCTCCTAACAGATGGTGTCAATAACCCGGTGTGAAAACTGTTCATTTCAAATGTTGCTGGAACTTGGGTATCACAGGGTAGTCTGGAGGACATGCTGTAGAAAGTTGACAGCAGGTCATACTGTCATGCACTGTGCGTGTCAGTTGAGCATGCCCAGAACCTTGCATGCCTCCTGTTGTACCAAGATGTGACGTATGATAAACGATATATGCTGTTGTCTACCCACAGCTACAAGCTACAACTACTGTACCAGCCTCAATGCAAGCGCCGCACAGATATGACGCAATAAGAGAATACATTGTGCATGAGATTGCTTGTTGCGTCGGCAAGAGGAGCGTACTGAGGCGAGGGGCATGTTCTGCTGAAGCGCCTGGGGTACTGAGGTGGGCCTCTGGGGAGGGTCACTAGGCAACACTTCCACCTCATCGACCACCACTCCTGTAAGTATGCACAGCAATGGTCAATGCAGCATCTTTCCATGCTTGGTTTGCCTCTGTGCATTTGTGCAAGGAATAACAAGTTGCGTCTAAGTTGCACAACTACACAGNTCCTGGTGGGCTCAGTGGGCGCAGCAACAGGCACTGGTTAGTGTCCCCTCTGCACCTCTGTCTGTGTGTGTCAAGAGACAGAACAATGTGTCCAATACCATGCTAGATCCAGAGTGACCAGACATGCTTGCAACCACGTCAACTGCATGCATTTGGGCTGGCTGCGGAGGCTGCAAGCTTGACAGCAGGGTGCCGGTAGCACCCAGCAGTCCTTGCGCTGGCTGCAGCATGACAGCTCTGTCCTGTCCTGCCCCTGCCAAGGAACTGATAGCCATTCTTCAACTGGGTGTGAACATTCTGCTGTCCATGGCTCGCGCTGGTGCTAAGACATGTTCAACATGATTCTGCTTGCTCACGGAAGTGTGTGGTGCCTCTTCAATTGCCAGTAGCGACTTGCCATTCTCGTTCAATACCAGGGACCCTNTGGATGGGCAACAGCTTTGTGCTGACAACGTCTGCAGCGCTTGTGGCCCATCATGTCTTTGCCTGCTATCATGGGGACTTCCGGCTAGAAAGGAAACATGGCAAGGTTTGTGCCTGTATCCGGCCTGTCTCTTCGTCCACCACACTGTTGTTTGCTGTGCTATCTGGTATGCATGCAGTATGCATTTTGCTGTGTTGTGCATTGGCACATGATGCTCGCCCAGGCCTCTTCACTGGTTTTGTGCCCATGCCTTTCTTGACATCGTGCAGTGCATGCCAATGCGAACAGGTACAGCTTATACGGTGTGCTGTGTTGATGCTACAGTGTTGCTTGACTGTTGTGTCAGCATATGTGGAATGCTGTGCAAAATATATGTATGCTCATAGCTGAAGTGAGGCCATATGCCTTTGTGATGCCTCCCTGATGTGAGATGCACCAACACATGTTGATGGACTTCCCNGCTGGACTGGATGGCACTGACTCTGCAACCTGACTGCTGTTGCCGCTGAAGGAGGAAAGCTCGACCTCTGGTCCCAAGGGATGGCTCCTCAAGGACTGCACACATTGCTTTGGTGACCAAAAGTATGCGTAGCAGAATGCAAGGCAGTCTGCAAAAGGATTTGTTGCAACACGCAGTACACGAGCTGCACCAACCTCCTCCGTGGACGACGTGTCCAAGCCCAGGTCATGCTTCGTCAACAGCTTCCAAAAGTGGTATCCGAGAGCTACGGCAGCTATGCCAGCAGCTCTGACGGCCCCAATAGCCATAGACAGCTGGCGTGCTGCTACTATAAGTGTGTCGAGGCTGTCCAGAGTACCAGATATCGAGCAACACGCAAAACGACACAGCAGATCACTTTGGTTACGACTATCCCAAAACAACTTCCGTGCTACCCACCACAACACAGAAACGCAGATCACAGTTTGCGAGGGCGCCTTCAGCAGTATGCTTGCCCGCCAAAAGGGGACAAGTGGCCTGCGGGCCCAGCACCCGTATCGCTAGGTCGTGAGTTGCCGGAANGCAGCCGAATTGGTAGCAGCAGTCCTATGTATGACGTTGCCAGGACGTGCAAAACAGCCATGAAAATTCTCAGACACCGCAGCCGCCAGCGATTCTTTGTTTCAAAGGGCAAAAGTTCAAGTCTTGCTCCATTGCTGTCAGCAAGTCTCTCTGCCGGTGGCAGGCCTGCCAGAAATCAGGTGAAACCCATGTCATAGTAGTCCTTGAAGTGTGTTTGCCAGGTTGCGTGTGTTGTTACTGTTCACTGCTCTGCCTACTGTGTGGCATTTAGTTGTGATTTCATGTACTCGTCTCTCCGCAGTCTCGTGTTGATTGGACCACTTGCTGGTCTAGGATGTGTTGCATCTTTTTTGCAGAGTGTTTCAGTCAATTGCTGGGGTACTGCCAAAACAATCAAAGTTAGCTTAAGCTTGCATGTTTGTTTGAGGATGGACAATTTACAAGACAGAGTTCAGCACAGACCTTGTAGGATGTGAAACTAGATCTGAAGACATATACTACCAGCTAGGGTTAGCAATCTGGGTCTAAAGGAACATCCTTGGCTACGAAGCAACAGCGTCATGATATTGTAAGCCTGGTGCACTTGTACATTGCACGCTGCTCGCATACAACTGCTGAAGCTCCTTGAGTGATGCCACGGCTGCTTTGGAGACTGTACAGTCATCATTGAAGGCAACGTGTTCACAAAGCAGCATGTCACGCTTGTGATCTACCTCACTGCCGGTGCCCTGCACAAATGTAGCATGATGACAGGCGCATGTCGCCTTTGTTGCAGCTGTGAGCTGCTACAGCAAACGACGTACCCATGTTCCGTTGAAGCCGCCAATACTTAGAGCTGCGCTGATCACACGGTGACAAGGGACTTCAGGAGCAAACGGGTTTCGCCTCAAGGCCTGTGGAACACCATGAATTGTTGGTGATCTAGCCTTGGTCTGGCTTNGGCACAGGCTGATGAGGCCCCTGATCCAGGCAGTGTCCCCCTGAAGTCCTGCAGGGCTGCCCCTTNTGTCCGAGCAGGCCAAGCCAGGTGCTGGGTGCTACACAATCAGCAGGATGAATGAGCAGTATTGTCAAGCATCTGTTACAGCAAGGTAGCTCATTTCTTCCGCTGGATCCTAGCATTACATTACACATTACAGCTGGCAAAGCACGAAGTGTTTCTAAAACCCTAATGCTGCTTAACAGTGCTAGTTGATGCTGTCATATAAGCCATTTTGAAACATGCAATGCGCAAAATCTAAGCATCCTATCTGGCTAGAATTCAAAATCACTCTCATCTAACTAGCAGCATAAAGGTATGACTGTGGCCGTCCTAGTAGCACATTTGGCGTGAAGGCAAGACCTGCTTTCTGCTAGTACTTCATACCCTGGTATGATGTACTGTAAAGCCGGACTGTGCATTCACTGATTAACACAGCTGCGGGTGACTGTCAAGGTTTGTCCCTTTTTCAGGGTGTAAGTGGTCCATGAAGCAGATCAACAGGCCTCCTCTGCTGTTGCATGCTTGGGTATCAATGGCTGTCGCAGGGAATTGCTGCCACACAGCCAAAAGCTGGTGCTGGACTTTGTGGTCAAATAGTGCTGTGCTTGCTTGCCAGCCCTACTGGTTGAGTATTGGTACATGCCCAGAAGGACCACTGCAGAAAGCAAGTACCTTGTCACACTGCAATGCCTGTGCTGTTGTTGACTGCTCATGAGAGTCCATGTCATTCATTGACAGACTTTGGCAACACGCTGACTTGTGCACAGAGGCATGCGCATGATATTGTACTGATCATGTGAACAACAGTGCAACTTATGCACTGCATCGCATGCGTGCACAAATGCAGCAACAAGAACTGTGTCAGGCATGACTGTGTGTGAAACAATCAGCTCAAGCTGCATAGCGCACCAAGAAGAGCTGCAGCAAAGCCACCAGCACAGATGAGCAGCTCAGGAGCCCAGTCATCACTCAGGTCATCTTCATTCCCAACAGCGGGCTGGGACGCCTGTACCGGCCAGAAAATGCTGGTGACAAACACTTGCATATTCATACATGAAGCCACGGCCCTCAGCAAAATTGAAAGTCAGACTTCTGCAATAGCCGGAGGAGCAAGCTGTCATATGCAAGCTACCAGCAAGCATGGTCAGTATGAGAGCTGGCTCACCACAGTGTTGTGGTGAGCAGCTGTTGCAGAGTCGGGAACAAGGGATCGCTTGACCACAGTCCGCACACTGACCTTCACCTGCTCAACTGCCTCACCCTGCACCATCCAGCACAGGCTTGTTTAGGGTTGGCCAGGGCAGCGTTTGTGCCACACGTTGCAATGATACTGTACCAAGCAGCTGTACAGCATGACCCTGTACAATGTGGTAAGTGCAGCTCTACACACTTAACGTGCTCAAGGATTTCTGCTGCATGCCTTCTGCCGGTACACAAGNTCTCTGCCACCTGCCAACTTCACAAGCATAGCTACACACTGACTCTGACACAAGAACATGTTACATGAAACAATGGCAGCGAACTGAGGTCACGCTTGAATGTGCCTGTCATTGCCTGGCAGAGCAGGTAAGGTATGGAAGCCTGAGTAAGCCTGAAAGCATGTTGAGCGATGTGGATCTGACACAATGAACGCTACTCGCTGAATCATCAGTGCAGGGCAAGCACTACTAACATTTGGGGTCTGGGACTTGAGGGTGGGGGAACGCAAGATGTTTTGATGCTGGAGGACAAGCTGCAGCAACAACAAGGCTGCACAGTCGCAACTGCTCTTGGGACCCACCTGGACCCCTCATTCTGACAGGGTGGGACCCTTCCACGGGCTTCTGTAACCACCAGGGCCCCTTCTGAGGCCCTAGTAGCTTCTGCTGCAGCTGCTCATAGCACATGTACCCATTGCCAATGATGCTTTGCTGCCATGCATGGCAAGCTTGCTCACCGTGTTCTTCCATCTGGCTTCTGCGTCTTCTTTAGGCATGGTCTGGAACTCATCACAATAGCATCTGTGCATGTTCTCAGCAATCCTTTGCAGTGACCTGGGAGTGNTTACCTCTGCATCTGCAGCTGTCTCTGCTGCCATGATGTGTGTATGTGTGCCACACTGCACACTGAAAACACATGCACGTCTGCCTGACTGGCCCAGATCCTGTTTGTTCACCTGCCTGCAGTGACACACTGCTNTATAATTTTCAGGATATAGTTGTCCCATTGGCAGGCCTAGGCACCTACCAATGGGACATTAAATTTAGGAGAAACATCCCAGTGAGGGCTTTTGTGGTGAGGGTTTGCCAATAGGTTGATTGGCTGCAGATCGNTCTGTGCTGATGTACTCGCACAGCTGTCAGATGACTAAATCAGGCTCACTAGCAAGCTGCCATCATATGAGGCAAGCAGTCGCAGTGTCGCTGTCAACAGCAAGCGCAAGCCGGCTGCAGCCTTTCCTTTGAGATGTATGGANTAGAGGAACGGTGGGCAAGTCATGCAGCAACCTCGAGACCTCTTCAAGCCTTGCACTAACGATTGAGCAAAGTGCAGGTGCAAGCTGACCACGCAACAGCAACTACGACATCTGCTGCAATCCAAACCCTTCGACACACATCAGCGGACAAAATTTGAACAGGGTACCCACAAAGCCCGCAGCCAGATCTGGTGGGGTTTTGGCGCCATTACACTGACAACCTTGGTCATATGTGTCTNGTACAGCTAGGCACAGCTTGTGCACATTTCAGCAGAGCATAGTAATCTGTCTGTGGGTGTGCGTATACCTCATGTCTGCAGCACGTTCTGGATCAACCCGCATCAAGTCCTTGTTGATGAGATCAGACAGCTCGCCAGCAAACTCAACCCCAGTGGGCCCGCCCCCCACAATTAGCACACTCAGCATTTTCCGCCGATCTTGTGCAGACCTGCAAAAGCAAGAACATCAAGCAGTCTCTCATATCGTATTTGGATTATATTCAGTGCGGCAGAATTGCCCTGAGAGCTAGACTCATCTAAGCTTGCACAGCACAACAAGCATGCCCATTACCATCACCCAAGCTGCTGTGAGTTACCAGCACAGTCAAGTTGTAGTATNGGCTGTTGCATGTTATCTGGCTGCTGCATGACGCCATGCTGCTCGACAGGCTGTGGACTGGCTAACAGGTCAAGGTAGCTGAAGTAGTTTGTGGGTGCAGCTGTATCAACAGTGACCTGAGCTTGCTGGGGCGGCTGGGTGTTGCTAGCACCTGTACCATGATGAGGTCTGGGGTCAGGGGTTTGCGCTGCATCAACAGTGCAGGCAGGTACGCTTGATGTTATGGATGCAAAATCTTGGCTTCACAGACGTTATACATAGTTGCTGACGCACCTGGTCAGCGCAACAAGCGGGATCTTGACATGCACATTAGGTCAGTGGATCAGGGATATAACAATAACAGTAATAACAGTAGTAATAGCAATAACAGTAATAACAGTAACAGATGCACTTGTGAATGCATGCAAACAAGCTGCTTGACACAGGCATATGTCTCAAACATGGGCTGTGCTTACTGGCACTAACCTGCATCTGGATTGCCAAAAGCTTCCCAAGCCATCTGAGCAGGTGGTGCATTGAATGCGGGACTGGCATAGCTGTGCTCAGCATCTGCCATGAAGGGTGACAATGGGACACGACTTGGCTGAGTCGGGGGTACAACTGTTGCACAAGACGACTGTGGCGATGCATGGGGCAGTGGCATGGTTGGCTCTGGTGGTATATTGTAGGGAGTCAATAGGCTTGGTGGAGTCAGTGAAGCCGACAGCGCCGTGCTGCCAGGATGTGCTACAGACACAGGCACGGATGGCAAAGCGGTTTGAACTGGACTAGCTGCCTGATGCTGGGAGTGGGGCCTATTCTGTGAGAGCTGTGCAACTGATCCCTGGACTGTCGAGGTAGTGCCATGTGGTACAGAGTACAACGATGCACTGTCATGCTGGCTAGATGGCTGTGCAGCATTGTACCCAAGGAATCTTGCCATCTCCTCGTTTTGGAAGAAGGGCTGTATCAGGGATGAGCCAAGGGCTGAAGGTGGGAGTGGTGGGGCTATTGTTAGCTGCTGCGGCGATGAAGTAGACAACTGCAGCCAGCAAACGCACATGGTGGGTGGCAAGACGCAATCAGGGGCAAAAGCACAAGTTGCCAATGGTGACGACAGCAGTTTGGGCATGTCGGACACCCACAGCCATCACCTCCGCTCACGNTGTTGTGCTGCCCTTACATTGCAGACCTTCATTTTACTTTGTTGGGAATTCATTATTTGCTTTGACATCTGGCCTGTACGGCCACGGTGATCAGTCTTGTTGGCCGAGACCAGCATCGTTCTTCTTCTTCCGTTTCAAGCCACTGTGGCTCAATGACGCCGTAAACTTATAATGAAGCACACAATTGTAGCGACGGTTNCTGGCACACCTGTAAATTGTTGTTATTATCATTGTTATCATTGATATTAATTATCGTACAGGGGGTGGACAGAGCAGTGTTGACATTTGTTGAGCCAGAGAGACCGATGCACGAGTGCAAGCATCTGGCATGATACGTTTGAGCCCTCATGGTGGGTACTATGCCCATGAAGCAGGCACAGTCACATGTCTCCCATAACTGCAGGGAATATCACTGAGACAATTTCTTGATATTGAATGTCTGTTGGGCCCCTGTTTGGTCACCAGGACTCTAAGTGTAATTGATTGACTGTAGGCAGAGGCAGCTGTGAGGCTGAATCAGAAGCACAAGGAGGAGCTCAAGGCTCAGATTGCAGCCAATGAGGAGCGAGAGAGGCGGCAGCAGGCTGAGTACCTTTTGGAGGGTGAGAAAACACGCCAGAAACTGCAAGCTGAGCGGGACTTCATTGAGGTGAGCAAGCGCTGTTGTGGAGATCACCAGTACCAGGGTGTGGAGTACACNGAGACGCAAGCGCAGTATGTGCTGCAAGTTGAGTCCATTGCCTGAGTGTGTTATATGCGCAGCTGATGCTGATTGCGTAGCGCATGGTCCCAAAGGATTGTGTAATGGCATACACAGATGAAGCTACTGTGTCTCCACAAGTACACACAGCCTGAAGTCACGTTATACACAAGTGGTATGTGTGCGTGACACACATAAGACAGATGCGCATGTGAGTGCCAACTTGTCAAGCTGTTGCTATTAGCTACTAGACCCTGGCCAACAGGCATGACTGCTGATGGTAGCTCTGGCAACACTATGTCATGGAGTTTGCTTAAACTCATGAGCAAACCTAACAAGGCCACCGTGAAAAACTTCAAGTGACCANACATTTAGCTGTGCTCCTGTCAGAAATACGGAAGCCAGTTCGGTGGTCTTACATCTAGCGTGTGGATACAAGCCTCATTGATGAATCAGCACTGACAACAGACTGGCTTACGGCTTTCAGCTCCAGCTGACATGCTTTTGCCCGTTGTGGCTCNCTGATCCAGCTTGCTCTTGGTGTATGCTCGCATCCGCATGAACACATGTGTGAGTTGTTGCTTTGCTGGAGTGATCTTGCACTCAGCTAGGTCATCAACGACCTTGGGACGGCAAGCTTGGCGCAACTTGACTGCACAAAATGCTGGTGGGCTTGTAGGCCACCCTACAGGCATTACTCAAGCGGCTAGNCTCACCATGCTGTGCATGCTGAGCTGCCTCGTTTGAACTGGCAGTGCCAAGAGCAGCTTCCACAAAGGCGCCTGAGGATGACGAAGCAATGCTGTCAGCACCTTGTTGGTTCCTGTGAGTTGTGTGCCATCAAGCAAGGGTGCAAACTCAGCCGTGTGACTCTGCAGGCGGTCAGCATGGTCAGCATGATTGCATACTTGTCATATTTGGTTGCGGAGCACTTTGGCTGCAGCGGCATTGTGGCCATTTTCACCTGCGCTGTCGTCATGTCTCACTACGCGCTGTACAATGTGCCACGGGAGACTCGGAAGGCTACCCGCCATACGGCAGAGGTTTTCAGCTACCTGTGTGAGGGCGCAATCTTCCTGTATGTTGGCTTGGACACAATTGACCCGGTCACATGGCAGGTGTGTTTGCTGTTGCTGAGATCTGCTTTCTTTTGCATCAAGACTGTTACAGCGTGCCTTATGCCACAAACTACTGCTTGGCACCTCGAGTATTGCAGTGTTGCACAGCCACCTTGCAACATCAGCTATGCGATGGCTGCTAATAAGCCTTGAGCTGGAGCGTTCAACCATGCATGAGCGATGCTGTACACACATGCTGCTAAGCCAAGCTATCTGNTGCACATGAAACGTTCTGTGGTGCTGAGCAGCTGGTTTCAAACAACTTGTCATGACGCGTGGATGTGCAGGAGCTTCTTGATCATCTCGAGAGCATGCTGTCAAACGAAGCTGTCATTGTGACAGTTGGTCAAGCAATTGTTGAGGTCAAACCCCAGGTATGCACCTTGTAGTTACTTCTGTATAAGCCACTGTACTGGAAGCATGTGCTTTGACCTGAGTGTCCCACGTCATTTAGCATTCACAACTTGACACAGCTTGACATCCCAGTGACAGGCAGTGTCATTGAGCTGCTATGACTTTGCTGTGACTGTACTGCACTTGCGCATCAATGGCTGGTGTCNACCTAAGACCCTGACAGTGTGCACAGCAAGTGCCTGTACGATGCTACCCAAGTGTGGTCACTGCACAGCTTAAATACTGCAACTAAAGGCCAGCAAACCGATGAGATGATGGTCCCCATGTCATCAGTCAGCTCTGGATATTGTGCAGCCACCCTCATGCCTGTCTGGCCCTCTTGAATGAAACCTTGATGCCTTCAAACGTCTCACTGTCATCTGTGTTCAGTGCCATACCAATGCCATCCCAGGATCCAGGACCACTTTGTGTCTTTCCAGCATAGTATAGCCTCCAGGAGCCGCCTGCCATGCTGACAGCACAGGGAGCGCCCACACTGCCACTGTCCCACAAATCTGGATCCTGGGAGGCTGCGAGTACAGGCCTGCANGCCTGCAGCCCAGGTGCCTGCAGCCCAGGCGCCCAACTACGCCTCTGCCTGCCCCTGTACAGCTCCACGCAAGTACAGCCCTGCTTGACATGTCACCACATGTCTTCATGCTACATGCTGTAAACAGTGCCTCAATGAACAGTCAAAAATTTGAACAGTCAAAAATGGAAGCAAAAATGGCGTTTTGATCTGATTGTGAACAGGAGGCCACAANACCAGCTTTGCCTGTGCTGCATCAGTGCTCATACACGGTGGAGTATGCTTTGTACCGGTAGGTCTGGCAGCGCATTACATATGCAATGCTGATCATCTGCCATGTTATGATGGCTCCACAACTTGCAGCCACTAAACATCCCCAAACTCCTGACCAGGGCTCTAGGGAGCATGTGCAAGAACAGCAGTGGCGCACCTTAGCTGCCAACTGCATGGGTCAAACACAGAGATCAGCAGGCCCTAGAGCTCTGTTCATGAATTTGGGGATATTTAGTGGATGCAAGATGTANGCTGCAGGAACTTGCTGCCCTGCTTTGTTATGCGCGCGCTGACATCCACAGATGTCAAAGCCTGCAGCAGAAATGACAAATTGAATCACGCTTGCAAGCCCACAACCCCNACAGCAAAGCACTATGGGGCTCAGCAGGCGATGATGGCACGACCCATCACAGAGGCGCAAGCTGGGCATTCAATACCATGTGTAATTCATTGCGCAGCATTACATGCAGGGGGAAATTTCCGGTTTCCGACAGTTTCCTGAGCACTGGTCTGCTACTCACTTGACTTCATGTAGCCACCCAAGATGAGCGGCCCTCGAGTTAAACAGAAAATCTCCGCGCTCGCGGCCTGCCATTGTGTTAGTCCGACGCACACTTTCCGTGCAGACAGTGTCGCGCAAACAGCCGCGGTCGTATATCAATCTCGACACAGTACGGCATGCAGGTCCTGCGGCATGTCGCACAAGTGCTGATCCTGTCAGCAACCGCTCACGCCTGGATTTGCAGCGTTGACATGACAGGCAGCAGCGCTGCCCGAATTGAGGGCAACACTTCCCCGACGCACGTCGATGCCTCGATCAGCTGCAACGGCACTCAGCTTGAACAAAGCTATGGTAACTTTACGGTGTATCTCGATCCCGTCTTGAAAGATGCCAGGTTATACGGTGAGCAACTAACCCCGATCGCCATATACGTGCTGAGCAGCAGTATCACGTGTAGCTCACTGCAANTATGAGGACCGGCTGCACAGGCGCTCCAGCTAGAAAAGCCCCACTCTTGAATGGTAATACATACTCATCATTGGTTGTTGTGCCCTGCCAGAACGCAGAATCAGTCAGCTTTCAAGTCTGCCAGTAGACACTGTGGTCAGCTGTTGTACATTGCGTGTNCTACAAATGGTCGGCATGTCAATGTATATTCTTTGCTCAGTTCGCAAACCAGGCATACAGATTTCAGTTGCATGATACATTTACTGTTGTGTGACATCCAGGAAGGAGAACAAGGTATTTCTCCTGCTGAACCATGCTTTCCAGACTGCATGCAAGCCCATGCCATCCTATGCTTCTTGCTGCCGCAACAAACACAACAGTCACTTTTCAGCCCACATACAAGAGGGGTTATATGCAGGATTGCGTGTACCATTGATGTCCAGGTCTGGACTTCCCGCTGCCAGTGACCCAAAGTGGTCAGAGGAGCAATGATGAGGAAAGGTCCAGGAATGTCACATAGCTGACGCTGAAACTCCAATGTGCTGATGGACTGTGCAGNATTGAATTTTTGACTCGAGTTTGAGAGGCAAATTTCAATGCAGTAAAGGTGATGTTGAAGCATTGTCGAACCAGGGACTGCGCTTCACGCAGCATGCTTACAAACAAAAGCAGTGGCTGAACGACTAGGGGAGAGTATCAGAAGTAAGCAACATCGAGGATGGCTAAGCATAAGTTGTGATGAAGATTGTGCTATGTGAACAATCATAGGACATGACCTAGGTAGGGGAGCATACGAGTTCAGTTGGCGACAAACATCATCCCGGTTGACTGTCAGCTGAAACTGACTTCACAACTCTACACATACGCCAGCATGAGCGATCCCACGCATGCAGACCGCCCAGGGCTTAGTACGACACTAGAAGCAGCAATTACAGCTCTGAATGACATCAAGGCTCACACTGTGTTGTGAAAGCGGCACATAAGGACTGTCTGTGATGCCGCTTGAAGGCCAACTCCTGCAACCCTGATGAACGCATAGATCTGCAGACCTGTTTACACTAGCTTATTGATTTNCATCTTCCTCACTACCAAGTGTTCCAGCACCATTTTCTTCTTGGTCTGCTGCATCATGCGCTCCTCTATGGTCAATCGCGTCACCAGCCTGCCATCACACCGCGCTTATGCCACCTTGACTCGTACAACCATTACATTCGAGTGTGAATTACAGGCAGAATCCCTGTCTGCATTGCTGCCTATGCATGCCAGGGAGATGCACATGCATATGCACATGCAACTTACCCTTGACAGCAGACTATGACGCTTCGAGTCTTTCCACACATAGAATAGGTGCAACATGGGTGTCAGTCGTACCGGTAGATCATGACAGGCTTCTTTTGACCCAGCCGGTGGGCTCTGGCCTGTGCCTGTAGGTCATTGTGGGGGTTCCAGTCACTGTCATAGATGATCACAGTGTCAGCTGTGGCTAGGTTGATGCCCAGGCCGCCTGCCTTGGTGGACAGGAGAAAGACAAAGTTGTCCTCTGGGCGAAGGTTGAACTGGTCAATGCGGGACTGGCGCTCTGAGCTGGAGACACTGCCATCAATGCGCTGGAAGCCCCAGCGGCGCGCGTTCAGCCATTCCTCCAGCAAGTCCAGCAGTGTTGTGAACCTGTGGAAGCAGTTACAGCAATGGCAACACATGTTCTTTGATACATGCCACTTGTNTCCAGTGCTTTGCGCAAGCGGGGCAGTGCTTGCTGCAAGTTGTCCATGGATGTGGCGTACGACATGCGTATGCAGTCTGGAGCACCAAAAGCATCTCCGGGCACCAGAGCCACATGCCCGACCTCGAGCAGATACCTACACCCACACATAACTTGTTTGACTCTCTCGTTGCCATGCCATACGTGCAAGTCTGAGTCTGAGATTCACTTGCACCGATTGCAACATGAGTGGGCTTGGTCAGTAGCAGGTGGCTTTGTGGGGTACAGGGGTCTGGAGGAGCGTACCTACACAGGGTGTCAGCATCTGGGATGGCTCCAAAGCCCTCAGCAGAGGCCTCAGGCCCAAAGAAGCTGGTCATGACTGGGAACATGTAGAAGGCTCCCTGAGGCTCCGTCAGCCTCACTCCCGCTATCTGCTGCAGCTCCCGCACCACAAAATCCTGCAAACACAATTTGACACTGTTTGAATGTTTCCCAATGCCTGGCATCTTGTGCCCACAGGATCCAATCTGCAATCAAACAAGCCATAGCAGTTACCAAGCACCATAGTGGCATGACTTCTGAACAGGGACTTTGCAGGGCTGAGTCATTGCACTGTCATGGCCAGGCAGTGGCCAGCTGAAAAGGCTGATCAGTCTTGTGAACCGGCCTGTCAAGACTGAAGCTCTGTCAGCTTCAATCTTGCATCTGCTGCAGCCTCTAAACCACGAACGCCACAGGTCCCTTGACCACCATTCAGCAAGGCACCATGCAAGCTTGATGATTGAGGACAAGCTGAGGCATTATATGGCAGCTACACTCAAGAGCTACACTCAAGATGACATTCGTCCAGGCCACTTGTAGCCTCTCAAACACACGGCTGGGAAGGGCTTGTCGCCTGACAGCAGCATCACAGACATGACATTCACACAGGAACTTGAGAGCTTGTGCCTGTCATGACACTCAAGTCTGCAGACAACAGTCGTATGTGGATGCGACACGGTGTCATGCACAGTGACTCAGACCCAGCTCATCTTGAGGGAGTCTTGGCCTCAGGCGCAGCGTTTTACAAAGCATGCAGGCCCTGCACCCCNAACTCATGCACGTCGTCAACCACCACGTGCAAGACTACTTCGGCGACTCGAGGCGGCACGTCACAGACTTGTAGCTGTGCATATCGCCTGCTTTGTGCTGGATGCGGTCACGCGAGGCAAGGTGTCACTGGTCGGAGTACAGGTAAAGTTGCACGCACGTACAGTCGATGTGCTCACTTGACCGTTGAACTCTACTTGACTGCTGTAAATCGTCACCTTGACATACCTGCAGATCCCTGAGCTGGTGCGAAAAGGGCAGCTCTGGAGAGTTTTGACAGCAACCTTCATGCCGGGAAATGCTCTTGGCTTTGTTGTCAATTGTTGGGCGTTGTATGTTGTTGGTGGCTATGTCGAAGCAGACTGTGGCTCTGACCCCGTCCGCGATGCATACATCGGGTCAGCTGTTGCTGGCAACCTGCTGAAATGTTTGCTTGGAGGCTTTTCAGCTGGTGAATCTGGTGAGCCCTCCATACACGCATGCTGTGCCCTTCTGTGAAGCTCAAGCTGTGTGCTGCGCATGAGAACCCCACCGCACCACAGGATCATTTGCCATGNTGTGCAAGTGCATGATGCTGTGCATGCTGACAGGCATTCACATGCTGGCACAGGTTGTACAAGCACTCCCAGATGACGCTCGCTACAAGTGGCTCAGAGCTCATGCCGCCTGCGAGCGCCTCAGTCGCCACCTAGGTTCCCTGTCGCTGCATTACACTGAGGCACTGCAGCCCACAGCAGATGCTGTAGGCACCGCTCTAGAACTGCCTACTGGCGCTACCAGCATCTTTGCAGAAGAAATTATCAGAGGGACAGCAGCAGCACCGCTTGCACAGCTGTTGGCTGTGTTGAATCCTCTGCTGCAGGAGCTTGCTGGCCTCCCGACCTGGCACCTCATCAGTCCAGGATGTGGTGAGCAACAATATAGAAGCAGCAGACACACACCAAACAATGCTGAGTTGTATATTATGCTGCAATGAACCTGGCTGCTTCTTGAGCTGTAATGCAGCTTGACTGTCTAACAACTCATGGTCGCCAAGTACAGCTAAGCTGCTGTGTAGTGCATTCATATATTGGCTGTATCTGCAGCTCGTGCCTAGGGCCAGGACCATGAGTAATCTGTCACAACCAAGAATCCAGACCCATCTACAGGCAACACTGCTGCCCACGACAGCATGCAACGTGTCTGCATCACCTGTCCACAACGTATAGATTGCGCAGATACCTTGGCATGAACATAGGCTGAAAGCTGCAGATCTGAGGCAAGTGATACAAATGTGACGGCTGCAGGAAGTGCCAAAGGTGAACTGCAGCAGGCGGACTCTCTAGCTCCCTTGCAGCAGTCTGTTTATGATCAGCCCACCGTTCTTCTAGTGCTGCGCATCGGCGGTGAGGAAGACATCCCACAGGTGCACCTGCTCAAAGAGCTCTGCTCTATCTGCAATGAACAGCTAGTTCATCCAGTTGCACATCATTGCATGTTGCAGATGTGGTGTACAGTCCATCAACAATGCTTCCACTGGAATGCAGACAAGCAATACCTGCAAAAGGTCTGAATAGGGCTACACTATGCAACAGTGTGCTGACACATCCCAGCCTACACTTGTGTTGTGGACTTGAAAGTCTCCATTTTGCTGTACCGGCTGTGACAGCATGAGGACTGACAAGCTCAAAAAGTCTCTAACTGTACATGAGTTTCAGTGACATGCGGTGTATGTTGCAGGGGGTTGTTGGTGTGGTCACACGCAATGTCCCAGATGTTCTGTGCCATGCAGCAGTGCGTGCTCGCAACAGTGCAGTCCTACTAGCTGCATGCACTGATGAAGAGGAGCTGGCTAGCATTGCAGCACTGAGTGGCCAACAGGTTGTCATGCAAGCTGTACAGGTGTGGCAACACTTCCTGCTACTTTGCATCAGAAATCTCAAAGCCCAGGATGCCAAACTCGACTTGTGCAACAGACTAACCCCAATGCATCGCAGTAAAAGCATCTTTGCTTGCAAAAAGGCATGTGCACATATGCTGATGCAGGGCTGTCAAACTTCATCGGATTGGCAGATACAATTCTCATCCAGATGCCTCTGCCTCGCCCTTGCACTGCTCGCTACAGTGCACAGGAGCCAGAAACACTGGCTGAGCATCATCAACAACATGCTTACAACCCAGGCCTGATGCTGCTACATTACAACGTGTTTTCATGCAGGGCAACACCAGTNCAGGTGCTTGTTGCCAAGCCTGGTTAGAAAAAGCTTCTTCGTAAGCGCTTGAGAAAACCTTTGTTTGGTTGCTGGCGCGTGTGTTGTTGATTTTGCTTGGAGCATGGGAGAGGGACGCGATGGGCTTGCGGTAGCCGTGTGAAACGGTTTGATCGTGGCGGTGCCTGATCGTTGAGTGTTGTCGTCTCTCAGCCCTTGTAACGCCAAGCCTGCCCTTGACTGCGTTGATACTCATTACAACCAGAAGACATCACAGTGGTACAGGGCTGCGCTGTGTGTGCGTAGTTGCAAAACTTGCGATGCTGTTTTGGAGAAGCCTTGCTCTGCTGACAGTACAGCTCTCACATGCCGCAGCTATGCAACACATGTTATAATATGTTATATGTATGCTGCAGTCTGTGCAATGGTGGCCATGCACCTCTATCGCCACAATAGTGGTCCCTCAGACAGCACACCACATCCTGCCCCTGCTGCATCCCACCGCAACAAGGCGCCACTGAGCTNGCACATCAAGCTGTGAGTGCGCAACATGTTTCAGTTCCAAAAGCCATGGCTGTGATGCAGCGTGAGCTGCCACCAGCTGACGATATTGTGCAGCCTGCCCCAGCATATGTTTGGTCTACTGAGCAGCTGACAGCCATTGCAACAGCAGCTGCAACTGCAGCAGCAACAGCCTTCCAGCAGCAGTCAGCACTGCAACATGCAAGCACTGATGGAAGCACAGCTCCTCCAAAAACAGCTGTGCCACTTTTGAATGATACACAAGGTCAGAGGAACCCAGTCTCGGCTGCCAAATCATTGGCAGATCCTGAGCCAATAGGACCAGATCAAGATGAAGATCGTGGCAATAGTGGCCACATTCAGGAAAGGGTCAGCAACAACATGACACACAAGTCCAGTGCTGCTCCCTCCAAGCAAGACTGGCAAAGGACCCAGCAGGCACGGCANAGCTGCCTCAGCCTGGCATTGTCCTCCACTGCCTGAGTCCTATGCATCACAAAACATCATGCAAGCACTACTGCAGCATTGCCTTGCCCTGATGGCATTGTCCACTGCCTGAGTCCTGCATGTTGCAACAACACTCTGCAGCATTGTACTGTTGCTGCACCCTGATGTTGTCATCCGTTGCAAAGTCCTACACACCGCCTGCTGTCCCTGAGCTAGCCTGTGTGTACACCCCGACCCCTCATCCTGCATCAGCCACATGTGAATACACATCAGCACTGTTATATACTTGCCCTGGCCAGATGGCCTCTTGTATTGCTTGAGTAGTCCATGCGGTGGCATCTTACCTGGTGCTGTCATGCCAGCGCCTTGGCGTCAAAGACATAGCCAAATACAGCTTGTTGCTGCCTGCCAGGACGGTCATGCATCCAATACACATGTTGCAGCTGCATCAGATTTCTACTGTCAGCCACTGCTTGCATGTTGTATACCGCAATAGGAACTCCTCATCACTTGAAGCCATCAAGCCATGAGATACAATGCTTTGGTGATATGCTGACTAGTGGAGCCATTCAACGTCACATGCATCTGCAGAACTCTGCTGAGCTGGCTGCTCGCGGGTAGCATTTTGTGGTCCAGAGCAAGGCTTCCTTGCTATGAGTCCACTCCTCCATGCTGCCAAATCCGTCCCATTTGACTTGACATCCATATGATGCAGACAGACAGCTTTGCGCACTGAGCACCAAGCCATTTGCAGCCCAAGACCCAGCATGTCTTGTTCCCGCATCGTTTCAGCTAACTGCCTGAAGCTGNACTAGCATTATGGCCAGTGCTGAAACTCCCACCTCGACCCTTCGCATCTCTAACCTCGTCAGCTATGTCTTGCTAATCGCTGTTAACGTTGCAAGCAACTCAGGCTTACTTGGACCGAGCAACGCAGAGATCAGCCAGAAGTACTCGACTCCTTTGACACCAGCAGGGTAAGCTGGTGTTGATCGCTAAGTGAAGCTCACACACAATACCTTCAATGTCACTGTACCATGCAGGTGGGCCTTCTCGATATGGGGGCTCATATTTACCTTGGAAGGTATTGGAGCTGTGTATGCTGCCCTCCCATATGGGTACAACAGTGATGGCTGGAAGGAACGAATTGTAAATGCCATAGGCAAGTCCATTATGATCTTACTACACCTGGGATGCCTCCACATGCAAGCAAATCTGGCATACACACATGCATGTCTTGCTTTGCAGGGTACAGCTGGCAGGTCTGCTGGCTATGTGAATGCCTGTGGCAGCTCCTGTTCTTGCGTCAGACCACACCAGGCATGNACATGGCAATTGCTGATGCTGGCAAGCTGGGAGAGGCCATCACTAAGCATGAGGGGAATCTGGAAGCTGCCCTAGAAGAGTACCAGCAGGAGCGAGTAGCACAGACTGCTCAGGAGGCGTGTCCCCAATTTATGACTTGCCTAACTTTGAATACTGGGACTTGCCCAACCCTCAATATTGTGACTAGCTGAGCCCCCAAGATGTGACTTGCCGAACCCTGCCTATTGTGACTTCCTTGTCCCTGCATACACTCAGNCGCATTGTGTTGCTGCAGACATGTGCAGTGGCTGCTTGTTGATGGCCAGCAGGGCGGTAGCGGCAATGTGCTTCCCTGGGACAAGATGACAGCGCCTCACTACCACAGTANAGGCAGCATGTGCTCACTTCAGCCACATCAGAGGAATCAGTGGCACTGAACACACATCCTGTGCATGGCCTACGATGTAGTATCAACAGCTTGCTGCATCTGTTGATACTGCAACATGCTGCATCTTGCTGCAGGACCATATGGCAACAACTTTGGAGACATTTGTTGGTGCTAGACTGGCCATAGACAAGGACAGAAAAGAGGTGCCTGCAGACTTGACTGCAGAAGATGATGCACTTGTCAATCTGTTGTCTGGGGCAGGCATCACAGACCCGCAAGGCAGAACTCATTTTGTTGCTGCTTTGCGAGAGCATCTTCTCAGCACCCAAGCGCGGCCGAATACAGCCGTTGGCAACCAAGCTAGTAGCCAGACCGATGTAGGCAGTGTGAAAGAGGCACAAGGAGGCGTGAGTGGTGACACCACAACNACAGATCTGGTGTAATTGCAGTGCAATGAAGTTAACTGTATGAGACATCACTGGAGTAACAATGAGCGATTACTTGCAGTCCATCGAATTCTTTGTCAAGGCTGTGTGTTCACCTGCTGACAGTCCTGCCTGTGTGTGCTGACTCAGTGGTGATGCATGAAAGCTCCTGATGCCAGACCAGGCTCTCTCTGCACTTGGTGTCGTTTCGCAACACACAGCTGTCATAGGCATCACTTGTGACGAAGTTTGCAGACTTGCAGTGTTGGCCAGTCACAATTCCATTGAGCTGATGCTGCCTGGCTACAGCATACTAAACATGCTGACGAGGTTTTGGTATCAAGCTGACATGCCTGACGTTGCAAGCCTTCAACATGGGACTGACTGCAAAACCTGCTGACTGTCCAGGCAAATCCCAGGCAGGACCAGGGGATGCAAAAGGTCAGGAGTCTAATCCCAACAGCGATCTACTGTCCCGCCAGCAAGCCCNTACATAGGGTCACAGCACAACATGATTTACAGCTAAGTCAACATGTGCCTCAGAACAGCAACTACATACCATATAACATTTTCCAACTGTACTGTACGCTGTTGGTCTCCACGACTACTGAGGTCATTGGCTGACTGATGGAATCATTTGCGTGACGCTGTAATTTCAACTCTGCAGTGCATACCAGAGACATCAGCAAAACAAGTGGCTCAGTCTGTGCAACCTGAGCAACATTGCAGCAGCAGCCTGCATCACAAGTCTGCCTCGTAGGCAAGGTAGGGCTGAGCTAGAACTTGATAACAGACAGGGTGACTACAGCTTCAGCATGCAAGCAAGGCAGCTGCACACCATACCATGACAACAAGCCCCATGACAACAAGCCGCATGTCAATGCAAATTACATGCGGTTCCTCATTTGCTCTGGCACACATGCCTTTTGAGGCAATGCAGCCTAGGAGCCAAGGGCCAAGCAACCTGACACAAAGTGGCAGAAGCATTGAACGCTGCAGGTGGGGGGAGGCATCTCAGCATGCTCTCGCAACATGCATCAACAANCAAAGGCTAGGTAGCACCTTTGGGGGGGCGCCGGATAAGCATCTTCTGAATTGATAGTTATGCTTGGCTCAGCAGACTCAACCTGTGCAAGCCTTGCTAATACGAGTTTAGCACGGTGCCATCTCATCATCAGCCTAGACTTAAACAGGTGCCTACATTGTGAATTTGACTGAAAGTTCAAGACACTGATCCTAACACCANAGTACCTGGTGCAGGGCTAGGGGCTGAGGGTAGTCCTGCACCACATGCTGCCCCATGTCCACTAGGACCAGCCCATTGCTGTCTTGCCTTACCTCTGCATCGAGCAGAACAGCTTGTGCGTGCCCCATGATTGATGCCAACAGGGCTGTGACAGGGCGCAGCTGGGTGTACGTGACACCACTAGCACTTACCACCGTGACTTCCCTTGTTCTGCAGAAAATCGTACTTCACATTGCCAACATCCACAAGCTGATGCAGTACACTGTGGCACCACATGCTGGCACTGTGTGACTGGGCCAACCGATTGCCATCCAGCCTTTCTGAGAGTACAGGGCAAACACTCCCACATGCACTCAATGCAGTTCGAGCTGTGACAGAGGGCAGTCTTGTGCTGTGTTACACTGACATATGTCTGACCACATCACCCCAGCCCTGCTGCAGCTCAACTTCCAATGCGCAAACGATGCATGAGAAAGATCTCTAGGATAGCAGAACGCGATCTGAACTCACACNTGCGCTGAGAAGCTGCAGCAGCAGGCATGCTAGACGCACTAGCAGGGGTTCTCCAAGCAGCCCCATGGCTTTGAGGTGTGCTGGAAGCACCCACACCTGCATGGTTGGATGTTTTGTGCAGGGTATGAGTAACAGACCCAGGTGGACATTAGGCTGTACAATGTCTCACTGCGAACAGCATTTGATATTATTGTACCTGTTTGCCTGTACAATACAGCACTTGCTGACGCTGTCGAGGTGACAGATGCAACAGAGCCAGTCGGTGAAGTTGGTGGAGACCGCTCTGCATCAGAATCATGTGGCAATGATGTAGATACTTCTAAGGGATGATACAAGCGCTGACGCCATTTGCTGCGTGGAGACAGTGTCTTGCATTGGCTGCTGTTGCTTGGCTCATTGGTAGACAGCCGTCTGTTGAAGCTGCTACTATTGTTGCTTGTGCTAGAAAGACGAGGTGAGAGCGTAAGTCTTGGCGAGCCAAGNATGTGAGGAGATGCAGATGATACCATTTGAAGAGCTGCAACATAGTAAGCAGCAAGTAGCACAGCACGGCACACTACCAGCAGAAGATGCTGATAAGCACAGCACAGCACAGCTAGTCTATAGCACAGCTAGTGTACAGTACAGTGCACAGCTAGCTGACCCTGCCAATGTCAGAACAGGAACAACTGTGCTGCACACAGCCTGCTGACGGTGTCTTCAGGCACCTTCAACATCACAGCAATGGCACAACCGGCAAAGTCACATAACAAGAAGTGATGTGAGCTATGCATGCGGAACAGCAGAACAGCAAGGCTGCAAGACTGCACTAGGTACATCCCATGATGTAGTGTAGGCTGAGGTGGCAGTGGTAGCTGGTTGAGNCTTGGGACTGCTGCTGCATGCAGCAAGCTCCAAACAGTGAAGTGCCTGTCTTTGCTGTTTGGTAAGGACGCTGGGATTTGACAGAGGTTGGAAATTGCTGACCGTTTCTTTCAAGTTGGATGCCCAAGTGCCATCATGGCCATTGTGCACATCATTTTGGTTCTCTGGTCTTCAATGTGTCTCATGTGTCTGATGCAGCATCAACTTGACAAGCAGGACCTGCGGATTGAAATGAGTGTAGCTGCCCTGCGCAAGCAAGCCAAGAAAGCTGCCAAAACAGAAGCAGACTTGGAAATGACAGCAGGTGCTGCAAACTTGGCTCAATGTTCAGTAAGAAATCATGACTAGCTGCCCGTCNGTACACGTACACATATATAGTAAGACTAAGCAATCGATGCTGCTGAACCTAGAAACCATGTACAAGACCTGACCTACCTCCGGACTGCAAACTGCTGTAACACATAAAAGAAAATTCAACAAGGCATGTGCAAATGTTGAGTCTAGGTACGCATCTCTGTAAGTGGGTGGCTGTTCCTCTCAACAGATTGGCTTGCCTCTGCCGGCAAAAGATTCAGTAACAGTGTCATCTGTTTACTCACACGAAATTCAAATGCATTTCACTGCATAAAATGCAAGTCTTAAAAAAATCTGCAACTCCATTGCAAAAGCCCTTCAACCCANGACAGGGTCTTGTCCTCAAGCTGCTCTTGCTCTATGCTTTTGTCTTTATTAAGCTTACAAAAAGTGACTGCTGCAGCAAACTTGGGACNGCTAATGTCAGTCCTGCAGGCAAGGAGTCTCTCCTGAGTGCAGCTGCATTGCTGAAGCTGGCAGGAAGCTCTTGACTCATTGACAACCCAGTGCCAGCCTGCACCAATTCCAGTTGCAGCAACCATTGCAGCCTTCAATACTGCTGTATATGCGCTACAGCGTATTTACATGACAGACCAGACTTATGCAATCTACGCATCTGTTGCTCTGCATGCACGCCATCAGGGCAATGGGTGAAGCGCTGCACACATACGGGACACCTGCAATGATGTAGCGACTGCAACTTACGTGCTTGAGTTGGGGTGGTGTCATGGTCAACAGATGCAGTGGATGACCTGGATATGTGCTTCATGCCATTGGGTCAACCTGACAATTTGGCATAAGCATANCGCCAACAGCTTTGCGTCCAGCAAAGTGGATCACAGCATCAAACCTGCAATGCCATAAAGCTTTACAAGCAAGAGTACAAGCAAGAGCACCAACTCTCATTCACATATAGCTCAACCCAGCACAGAGCTTTGAGCTTGTGTGTAAAGCACTTACTTGTCTGTTGCAAAAGCTTTATCCAGCTCGTCGAAGCTCCGCAGATCTGCCTACACGATTTGCATAGGTTGATTGGCATGTAGTCCCAAAAAGCTGAACAGAAAATATTGGTTCTGCCTGCCCCATATGGCGATGGTACCTTGATGAACTTCATGTTCTTGCTGTGGTCGCCGGCCAGCTTCTGCATCCGTTCGTAAGCCACTTCAAAAGCATTGTCGAGGTTGTCGATGATCGTGACTTTGCATCCATGCTCAAGCAGGCTGAGCACGGTGTGACTGCCTGCACGGCAGATCTCGACATCAGTCNCTCGGCAGCTGCTCATGTGTCGAGTGACAAATTGTTATAAATCATTCGATCTTTCGAGGCCATGTGCATCTTGTCATCCTGTCACATGAACCTCATATGCGGTTTGACATCCATCTTGCAATGCTGTCGTTCTTCCTGCGTTTTCGGCGAGATTGGCTCCGCACAGGCCTGAGTGCACCTATTGATGNTTCTGCTAGCCTGCTGCGAGAAGCTGCCTTGAAGAGCCGGCTGGAGAGGCAACACCATTGGCTGCTCAAGTGGCAAGACATTGCAAAGGTCGAAGGTGGGCCTGCCCCTTTGGTTCCCTGCACTGCACAGACATGGTTGCAGTGTACACAGATCTGGTTGTGTACATGGTCATGTGTGCAACTCCTGACTGAGGCTGGATAGGCAAAGCCAACAGGTTGTACATGCCCTGCAGCAATCCATAATACAGTCACAGTCCTGCAAAAACATGACAGAGCCTTGGGTCATGGCTTTTGACATTGCAACTGTCACCTGTCGCAGGTACATTCCAGCAGTTGGTGCTGACAGACAGCCTATCAGCCTTGGTTGCATCGCCTCCCCTGCTATATGTAACCAATGCAAGGCGCTTCACAGACTGGCGGCTTGTTGTTACAGCAGTCACATTTCAGGTGAGCATTTGTCATCTCACCACCCCTCATCACTGCTGCCACCGCTACCCTTGACTTTCAAGCAAGCTGCAATCCATGTTTGCCAGACAAATGGGACTATGCAGCATGANTGTGCTCAGTACCCCGCATGTCTAGGCCCCACTTGGCAGGACCCCCTGTTGGTTTGGCTGATGCAGTGAATGTGGTTGGGGCTGACTGAGCAGTGAAGGGAGATACCTGCGCTGTGCTTGTGGCGGAATTTGAACTGGCGGAATTTGAACTGGGNCTGCTGCACCTGTGCACAACGATGCAGGCTAATCTATCGTATAGGGTCCTGACGTCGCCGTACACACTTCGTCCGCCAGGGATATACCTCACGATATACATCGGCAAACTGAATCCCAAGTAGTTCGACTTCGGCAACGTCGTCAAGTAGCTGCTTCATGCTGATAAGCTGCAGAGAGAAAGCCCACACTCTCGCAGTACGCTTTTGAGCAGACAACAGAGCAGATGCTTCAAACTTATGGCTTGCCTTACATCATTTTTTTGCTTCCTTTAATTACAATGACAGCACAGCATTCCCTAATTTATTTTGATCAACAACATCTTGCCTATCACAACAACATCATCATATAGTTGTTCCATGTCATGCAGGCTCAGAATCTCACACAGTAACATATGGCTGAATGTTCACTTCACTGTTGTACCTGTACACAAAACTTTTCCACTGCAACTTTAGTTATTTCAAGTAATCAGTTCATGTCCCACCTGCCAGGTAATACTGTACTAGACATACTTACGCACGTCTTGCACCCAAACATTTGGCACAACACTCCGCACTTAAAGTGCCTCTTCGTCCTTGCTTACTCTCAAAACTTCAGCGTATAAGGCGCGAGCAACCTTGTAACCAGGCGACTGCTTGAGTGCCTCAGTGTACACATCTTTGCTGTCCCAAGTGCACTCATGTGCAGTCTCATTCANTGTAGGAACAGGCATGAAAGCTGGCATGTTTGTTCAGCATAACGGCCGACATTGTTGTTTAGCATGAAGTTACCATGGGGCATGTGCTGCCAGTGCAGCGTTTTGCTTCTCAGTGACAGTTATGCTGCCACCTTTGGTGCAAAATTAGTATGCAGGGCAGACCATTTCAGCACGTGTGTGACTACCAATACAGCGTCCCCATGCCCTCTATGGTGCGTTTGGGTGTGTCTACTCTACCCAGTAGTCTGCAAAGTCGGTGCCTCTGTGTGATCGCAGCATGAAATAAAGTTAGTGCTTATGGTGTATGCTGAGAACGGCAGCAAGGNGCATGTTGGTTGCTGTTTGTGTCTTGCAAGACATCAACTGATATGTAACTTTAAAGTTATTTCATACGTAATGTGAACAACGTTGTGCTACCGTTTCGCGGCAGGAAGTGTGTTGGCTGCTGAACAATGTCCTCTGCATACCACCCTCACCCTAATGGTCAAAGTGAACGCACTATCATGATTNGAGAATACCGAGGGAGAGTACAGTGGTCTAGAGCATGAGGTTGTGCCTGATGTCATCGAATCCCTGAAAGTCATCACACAAGCAAAGTCTAGGAGGACAGCTGAATACGCCTTTGGCTTTGCATACCTGAACAACCGGAAACGTGTTACAGCTGTGCACAAAGCCAACATCATGAAGATGTCTGATGGCCTCTTTCTCAAGGTGAAGTTGGTGCTGACTGCTTCTGCTTCTGTCCTGATGCAAGTCACTTGCTGGTATGCACAATCCGCTACTCATCAGCCAAAGCTCCTGCTGTGTACAGACAGATCTGCAGATAGCATACCCCATTTGAGTGCTCATGTGCTGCGTGTGTCACTGAAACCTTTGTGTTGACAAGAATGACTTGAAATGAGGCTTCGATCTCAAGTGCAAATAGATGAANGACCTGTTGCCGGCCTCACTCTTCAGTGCACTGTTGTTGTCGCTGATACGCAGCCGTTCCATAGCATTTGTTTTGGCAGCTAAGGCTTCTTCCCTCTCATCGTCACTGGGCAAGCCCTCGTAGTCATCCTCGTCAAGCACCCAGTTTTGCACAGCATACAAGAACTCCTTGAAGCTGATCTGACCTATAGCATGTACAAGCTGGAGTCCAAGGGCAGCTCTAGCTTGCATAACTTGCTGCCACCAATCTGCTCATGGCTATCATGCACTGGCAATGACAGGAACCGTGCCATGTAGTGCTATATCTGGACAGTGCTTGAAGCAATGCTGTCAAGTGTAATGTTGATTGGTGTGCCGGTGCATGCTGTTGCTTATCAATATTGTGCAGCTGATTCCGTAACTTCAGGCTCCGCTGCCTTGTGAACATCATTCAATGCATACTACTGCTCACTGCCTCTGGCTTCTGACTAAGCAGAATACAAATTATCATGTCTGCCAGATACAAATCAGCTTCTTCAGCTTACTGGTGTGATCTTACAAACGGCCATTTTGAGATTNAAGCTTTGGCAAGCATTATGCATGTACTGAGCTGTTGTGCTAAAACGCTAATCTGGGCTGCCCTATGCAGCGTGGGGGGTATGAAGTGTACATTGCTGAAGTGCACGGCGGTAGTCCAGAGGCTTGTCATTGCCGGAATGCTCACAGTCGAACCCTTGCAGACATTCAACAAGCTGCAGCTCTGTGGCAGGAAACACCGGCAGTCTATCCTGTGCTGGACGTGGGTGCACTGACAGATGGAGAGGCCCAGAAGAGCTCGCAGGTATGTATGTGTGCATGGTTCACAAACACTGTCACACACTTGGCAATTGACATGGTGTAACCATGGAGNCAGATTTGAGACATCGAAGTGTCATGAACTTGTCGACCGTGAAGCCAGCTGTTGCACAAGACGTGTTTGTTGCGCCAAGCGCAGCAGTGATTGGTGATGTGTCTCTGGGCACAAAAGCCTCGGTCTGGTATGGCTGTGTACTGAAGGGTATGTTCGGCACCTACATCTGCCTGCACGTCCAAAGGTGTGAGGTTCACAATCAATGATGAACAATGAAAGCAAACCTGATGCAGGTGACGAGGGCAAAATNGCAGCAGACAGAATATGCAGGCTCAGACAAAATTTGTCACCGCTACGTGATGCTTCTGCAAGTTCTGCGAGCTAGTCAATGTACTGGATGTTCACAGCAGAGGCACTTTGTTGGAGCACTTGCCCCTTGCCAGCGGTTTGCGTTAACTGAAGAGGCGGGAAAATGGAGCCCTTTGCGACCTGGATTTGTCATCGTTATCTACTTTGGGGCTACAGTCAGGATAAAAGTGCCTTGAACCATGACAAATGGCTTTGATCCTGAGCATGTGGGTCATATGTATGGCTGACGTGATCAGCCCAAGAGGCAAGTCTCGGAACAGCCAACTGACCCAACATCAGTGTGCCGCTTGCACGCTTTGCAGTTTTGGGGCTGCGCTCAGTTGATCCAGGCAGCCAGGTCAGTGCTCGCATGCTGGTGCTAGTTGCACTTCATACGTCACTGCAGTTGTGAAGGACTCGTACAGTCTGCTTCTGTTTAAACCTGGCGTAGAGGCAACCGTTTTCTGGTTCTGCAGGAGCTGCTGAACGCCGTGATGACCTTGCTCAAGGGCCTTCTACTTGCAGCCGCTTTCTTGGTGCTGTCGTCGAGCACTACAGCTCGCGAACTCCTGCAGGATGCCCCTACGGACGAGCTGACATGCGATGTTGCAGTCATCGGTGGCGGACCCGGTGAGGGAAACGTTTGGAAAAACCCGTGNGGCGCTGCAAAGCACATGACTGACCAGAATATGTGAGTTGTTGCCGTGCAGCTACCTCAAGCAGTGCTTGAAGGCGCGTCTCTTCAATCCGTTTCTGCAGCCTCGCCAAAATCGATTGAACCTGCTTGGGACCCTGCTGCACATAGCCTAGCCCACTGTTGATCCTCTTGGCTAGGTAATCTGTCTCGTATTGCACACCTTCCCGTAAGCTTGTTATGCTTTGGCCAGCTTGCTTGCTGACCAGTGCTCGAGCTTGCCTGAAACCAAAACAGACGAGGATGAACCTGCACCTGGCTTTATGTGCGAACGTGCTGAGGGTTGTACCCGCGAAGGTCCGAGTCTGCCAAGAGAGACCCGGCGCTAGCTGCAGTACGGCCTATCGCTCCCGCAAAGGCACGGAGTCTCAGGAAGGGTGAAGCGCGTTTCGGAATGTCCGCTTCTGCTTCTAAACCGTCCTGTTCTGCCATCAGTGATGCAGCCTGTGCCTTCTCCTGTTGGATACGACGATACAAATACAGTGGTATCATGCACGGATCTATAGAACGGATCTCCAAACGCACTGAGACAGGCTCAACGCGGCAGGATGTCGGTGACCGTCCGAGGTACAGCCACGCGGCTGCTGCATCCGGCTGGGCAGTCTCGATTGCAGACCTGAACACCTGGAAGCCAGTGTCGAAGTTCTCAACGATGTCGAGGCTTGATTTTTAGCTCGATGCTCCAGATTCCTGAGTTTGCTTTCTGTCAGCTGACATGACATCCTGGGCGCGCATGTTTGGAATGACGCCACGCGCGACAGCGCCGTGCTNAAAAGCTCAAGGATGATCAGCACAAGCTGGGTCAGCGTGCATGGCCTGCTTTCCGTCTTAGTGTTGATGACGATATGCGGTGAGCAGATAGTGCGATGTGTGTTTGCGCTGGTGTCGGTGAGTGCGGACCGCAAGTTGTGGTTGACCGAGCCTGATCTGTGTGGCTCAAGGCTGTGTAGCCAGATGTTCATCAACCACGGCGCAAACGCGCATGCAGACAGAACAAAGTTGCAGTGTGATACTTCACGGCTTGTCAAGCAGGAGGACTGGCTCGCTTGACACCCCAAGCAGCTGTTATTTGTGCCTGGCATGCATACTTGCGCATGCACTTGAATTTGAACAAAGTATATGCATGCAGGTGCTGCACCAATTGCCTTGTCTTGGAATGATGTCAGAATACCTGTGGAGAAGAGGATCCAAGCCCTGATGAGCAATATGACCACAGATGAGAAGATCAGCCAGCTCAGCTCAAATTCTCCTGCTATTGAGCACCTTCAAATTCCCNGAAAGTTCATGCCTTGTCCTGCCTCCTGCCTCATGCGCCGCCTCCTTGCATAGTATGGGTCCCAGTACCACAAGATGTCCAAGGGGCTGAACCAGATCCTGGGGCCAGCATTGGCATAGCCGTAGTTGTTGTTGCTGCGCCTGCCACCACTGCACATGACAAAGCCATCTCAGCATTAGCAACTTGATAACAGTGGTCATGGGCAAGCTTGATACTTACAAGGTGGCTTGAACGGGCAAACATGATGCGAATTGCATTCCAATTGCCCACTGTTTCCATATATCGCGGCGCAGGCTGACACCTTATGGTGCAGAGCAACCATCGTAACCTCACACATTCTGCTTGCATTCAGGCTTTGCTTGTACTGCAAGCTGATCGCTTACATACACCAAGCATACATTGGTGATACATTGGTGACAACAGGCTACCAACAATTTGCAAGAAGCTGCAAGGTACTTAGCAGCATGTACTGGTCATAGCACATGCCAGATTGCTGCGGTGCCTGTAAGCATGTCAACACTAGAGTGCTTACTTGCGATCATTGTCCCGGTCAGAGCTGGACAGGATGGCAACTATGGTTANATGCTCCTTCAGTTGAATCTACTGTGAGGTGTGCATGATGGTTCATAAGCTGCTATGGACGTCACAGCTACCAGATAGGCATCTTTTGTGATTAAGCAGACTCTGAGGCTTCACACACACGCAGGCTGAGGGTGGAGGCACACCAGCAGGGTACACTGCAGAGGCCTCACACAGACAGCAATCAAATCAGGAAAGTCATGAATGCTATGTTAAAACAAGTAAGTTTTTGCAAATGTTTTCAAGCAGGCAAGAATCTGATGTGGCCTGCAAGTCTGTTGCCTGGATTTGCCTGTGACCGCACAGCTGTTGCAGCAGTGGGCTGTGTAGCACTCACATGTCACGTCATGTGGTGAGCATGTGAGGCCTGGGGTAATGGCCAAAGCCTAACTTCGTCGTCACAGTAACGCAGTCACTCACCGATTGCTCAGCTTACTGTGTGAATGAAACCAAACCTGGAGTCAGCTCATGCTGTAAACTAAGTCTGGCACGCACTTCATTAATGTAGATGACCTGTATTGTAACATTGACACGCAAATGGAACTTCAGGTCACTGCTGAGTTCAAGGCTGAGCAGCNTGGGACATGATGGGAGGGAAGAGGGGATGGGGGTTGGATGGGGGTAACACAGCACGTCAATGCATCGTGATGCAAACAGCACCNGCCCCGCCTCTGCTACTGTCCATGCAAAGTAGTACTTGAAGCGGTAGATGGTGGGAACCAGATACAGTAGAAACACCCTGCAAAGAGTCATCAGGCCTGAGCATGATACAGAGAACAGCAACACTTTGCAGACACATTCCATGGCAAGGAGTATGTTCTTCAAGCAGCTTGCAGATATCAATGGCACAAGTCTGATTTGTCTAATTGCAACAATTTGGATTTCNAGCCTAAATGCTGCAGCAGCAGCTGGCGCGGTCAGTACTCAGTCTTACTGTTTGCAAATGCTGTCAACTCACTGTTGTGCATAGGCAACACTGGTGATTGCAAGAGTTGTGTGTAAAAATGTCTGAAGATGTCTGCATCTGCTGTTTATTCGGCACTGTTACAATTGCACAGCAGGAGCTGAATTGTTCACCTGAATGCNCAAGAAGACAGGCTCGCGGTGCTTGAGCTGGATGTGCACAGGCTGGCCGGCAAGAAGGCCTGATGCCATGAGGCTTCGCACGTTCACATCTACAGCAGGGCCCCAGCCAGCCTTGGTCCTGACCTGCTGGGCCAGCTGCTCTGCAGGGGACAAAAGTNCTGTATCCTGAGCTCAAGACGCGCCAGCATGAAAGCCTGAAGCATTGCCTCAGTAGGTCGGCATGCCAACCATCAGTGCACCAATACTATAAGTGCAAAACAGCCAGTTGCAATGGACATGCTGGTACTTGGCTTTGGCATCTGGAANTGCATACAAAGTAAGAAGCCATCCTGCAGAACTTCAGAGTCAGCAGCTGTGCATTGCTGCTTACGGCTTGTGCTGTATAGGAGCAGTGACTGCACCTTCTGCTTGTGACTCACACGCGACACTGACAAGTTATACTGCATGGTGTGAGACGCGGCAGGCAATGCTGTCAATGTTGTGGCAGTGCACAAATGAAGTGCTAGCATGACATTAGCATGACTTGAGCACCTCGCCCTGGTCACACCTCCACAAAGCCACCCTGATCAGTACTCTCACCTTCATAGNAATTGAGCAACAAGACAGCTGCCAGCCTTTCCGTGAAACATGACAGCACTGAGCTGTAAGTTATGCAACAGGCATATTGCGTCAACTTGCGGAATGCAGATTACTGACAGCGTCATTCTGCTGCTGCTCCATTCCACAGAACAAGCTCCAAGCTTTTCATCGAAATAAAGCCGGTTGTAGTGCAAGAACAGGGCGTGCACGTTTGGGAAGGGATCTATCGCATCAAAGTCCTCAGCCATCTACCTATGTTGCGAGCGTATGCAACCACAGGCGGAGCACCAACCCTGTAGGATCAACCAGGCGGTTAACCTGTTCAGAGCCTAGTATTGGTTTAAAGTCAGTGACTCGACTCAAAACTGGGATGAAATGTTGCCATACTCGGGACCAGCTATGGTAAAGAATGGGAGACCTCGTTCAGATCGAACCGTGCCGATGCAAAGGGGGCCTTTCAACGCTGCGAGCACAGTGTTTGGCAGAAGCAGCTTCATGGGGCTTGCTGAGGAGCTACCCCTGTCGATCACTGAGTTATTGTGCGGGAAGTGAATCCACACACCGAGGCTGACGCTGCAGTGCGTATCACGCTGTCAAGTGGTAGACTCACCTGCAGCTGAGCCAAGCCGGAGCGCTACGCACGTTTGCCATTCTGCGACCCCTCAATGTCTCATCCCGTCGCAGACCCGACAGATAGCTCGGTGTGTCATCGTGACAGCCATCTGACTTCGCAAGACCGTGAAGTTACATCCGCGAGCAATCTGGACTTTCCGACTCCAGACACATTTAGGCGACATTCCGGCGAGCTGGTCGAAAGTGACGCTGGTCCGAGCAATCCCGTGCGCGCAGAGTCCGCTGAAATCAGCAAAGGCCCAGCTCACGCTAGCGATCAGAAGTCAACGCGCTCAGGAACCTNGCCGGCTTAGGGCTTTGCATGGCCGGCTTGATGCACTTTGCTCAACGCAGCCTGTCCATTGAGAACTCATAATGCACATGTATNTGATGCGCAGACCACAGGAGGTGCGTGCACTTCCTGATGTGATGTTCAACATCTTAGCTATCTGCAGCAAAGCGAGCAAGCAAATGTGCTTGGCTGACTGGCACATGCTGTACAGGAAAATGCTGCAATGAATGCAGAATTCGACAAACATGAAGGCTGCAATGTCAATGGGTGGATTGAAGTGCAGCGAGTTGCCGGCAACTTCCACCTGTCTGTTCATGCTGACCACTATTTTGCCATGAAATCGGTACGGCCGGATAGCTCTAATGTAACAGTGTGTACACATACCACTCTGACCAGCGACACAGCAGGTCATCAGGAGCAAGTATGTCAATGTACATTGTGCTGTCAATCATTCACATATGTCATGCAGTGCAGACTCAAGAAGAGATTCAGAAAGTTGTGCAAGAGCAGATTGCTCATCATGAGCTGAACAGAAACCTGCAGGTAGATACTCGAGTAGAGCTGCTGATGTGCAGACACTCCTCAGGGGCATCAGACCCGTTGCACCTGTGTGCAGGTCCCAACAGGTACCAGCAGCCTGAACATGAGTCACATTGTGCACAAACTGGCTTTCGGTCCCTCCTACCCTGGCCAGGTCAATCCACTAGATGGTATGATTACANCAACCGTCAGACCACAGCATATCACCCCCAATACCAGCAGCATGCCCCCAAAGGACCTGCCATCTGACGGCCTGTGGAAAGGCATCAGCAACATGACTACTGTTGCCAGCGATGATCGGCGAGGAAAAGTCCCGACTGTGCCTTGGGACGAACCATTTAGCAGTGCAGAAGTGCAGCAGGGACTGCAATGCCAAGTGTCCAGGCTGCGGCAGGGNAAACCATGATGCAGTGCATTGCAAGCGCATAGCAGTGGTCCATGTTCACAACGCTGCCGTGCTGAGCCAAATTGAGCTGAGCTCGGCTGAGGCTGTGGCTGACAAGCGGTAAAGACAAGCTAACAGTGTAGCACGCTGCATGCTGCGGGAGTGAGCTGCTGGCCACAAGGTCGGACCCAAGCAGGCTGATGCATGCAAAGTGTGCCACGAGTTTCTATTCATAGCGACCTAAATGCACGCCCACAGGATGTGTATAACAGCAGGATCGCAGCGATGGTTCCCAGGCACAAGCATGTACCCTTCCAGTCAGGCATAATGAGCTAAACGCGTGACCGGCTCTGTGCTATAGAGGATCGTCGTGTGTCAAACGGTGGGTTGTGGTCCGTGGACCAGGTCTGCGCTGATAACACACAACAGTTCCCAGCAGCAATGTGAATGCATGAGAAGCTGTGCAAATGGTGAAGAAGACGGGAAGGACTGGTGTGCAGGTCGGACTCAGGGTCAAATTTCCGTTTGCTGACGCTCTGCACGTCGCGAGATATGGCGTGGTATACTCACGTCCTGCTGGTGCTGAGGTGGTTACTGCAGGTACGTGTATCGTTGTTGAGCCCCTGAAATTGGAACGACGTTGCCTGTCATAATCAACTGGGGTTGTCTGCAGAGCTTTTCATCTGACGTCGAAGATATGGCAGCTCCTGAAGAGCCGCCTGACAAGCGCAAAGGTTGTCGTGACAAGACGAAGCTCCGTAAGGAGCGACTTCGCAACCGTGAGCTTCAGGCTGAGGTGGACAATCAAGTGCAGGTCAAAACTTGCAGGATTGGCGTTGTTACGCAAGCAGGACCTCAGGTGCTTGAAGAGGTGCAGACCATGATTTGCTGCAGGTGATCAAGGACCTTGGCGAGAACTACTGCAGAGACGTCGACCAGTTGACAGAAGGGTTGCAAGAGTTGCAAACCAAGAGCAGTCAGGTGAGGCCTTGGCAGTCCCACAAACATGTGTGAGCTGTGCTTGCAGTACAATCGTAGACACTTCTGCGCACGCCCCAAGGAGCTTGAACCAGGTGCTGGCTCATGCCAAATGTGCTGTGCTATAAACCATACCAACACTAGCTGGAACTGCTTGAAGTTGCAAATCTCTGAGTAGCAGGCAAAGGTTTGCTGAGTGACATGACATACATGTATGCATCAAGTATGCTTTTGAGGCCAGGAGCATGTCCATGTACAGTCCAGAAGGTCCCCAGTGGCAATAGCACACCTACCTACAAAGACCTCTGTTTGGTTCTATCCTCAAGCTGCCCCTGAGCTAGCCTGTGTGTACAACCCGTACCCCTCATCATGCATCAGCTACACGTGAGACCTGGCCAGTACCCATGAAGGCATGTGAGGCAAGGTGCTACATGGCTCAGCACTAAAGGTTGTCTTGAACGCGGTCAGAAACAGCAGTCCATGTGCTGCCTGCTGAGTCATGATGCCTATTTGCGTGTGTGCAGGTTGAACAAGGCCACCTGGGTATCATTCAGCAGCAGAGAACAGAAATAGCCGAGCTTCGGCAGCAAGTCCTCAATTCAGAGCAAGACAAGCAGGAATGCTTACGCAAGGCTATAAACATAGGCGAGGTACATGGCTGCAATCCTCACACTCGCCACTGCTGTCAGGTTTTTTGCGCAAATGTGTGTGTTCACAGCAGGGCTTCTTTTTGGAACAAGCTTTAGGAGAGGCCTCAATCTGAGGAAGCTTTCAGCTTGTGCATCATGCCATATGTTGTGCACAGAGACTGTCTGTGGGCAGTGTTGTGTTTCCCACGTGTTGTGTAAGCTTGTATCATATTGGCTTTGTTTAGCACATGATGATGCAGCTGCGCTCAACTAGTGTGCCACAGCTGAAAAGGGTGCTGTCCAGAGTTGCTCCTGTTGGTGTGACTATCCTGCTGCATGCGTTCCGCAGCATGATGGTGCGTCATCCTGCAGCAAACGCACTGTAGTGTCATGCAAAAGCTCCTACACAACACAAACCTGTGTCCTGCCACTTAGCAGCTTGCAGAGTACAGCGCATCTGGGTTTACTCTCTTGCCTTTTGACTCGTTGACTGATGCAACACCTGCTGCCGTGTCAGTCATGGCTTATAGTGAGAACATGCCTGACTCCTTGCTGGTCAGTTCTGCAGGCAAAAAGAAAATTTGTGTCGGTGAAGTGTGCTGGTTCCACACTAGTGCTCTCGCTTGCAGGAAAGAGACAGCCAAATCAAGATGCTGAAGGAGGTGAAGTCAGCTCTTGAGCTTAACCAGCTGAAGGGTGAGCAGAAGCAGAAGGAAGCTGAGCTGAGGCAAAAGGAAGCCGAGCAGAAGCAGAAGGAAGCTGAGGATAGGCAGAAGGCTCTTGAAAATCAGCAGAAGGAAGCCAAGCTCAAACTGATGGAAGCTGAGCTGAAGCAGAGGGACCTGCAGGCCTGCTTGGCAGCACAGGAACTCATCAATGAGGAGCAGCAGAAACGCCAGGCTGAGCTGAAGAAGTCCCATGCTGAGCTCAAGAAGCAGCTTGCTAAGCTGCAGAAGAAGCAGTTGGACAAGGTGTGCAGTTTCTGCAGCCAATGTACTGCTGCTGGCAGCATCTTCAGTGTGTACATGTAGCTTGTACGACGACGTCGTGCTGTACTGTGCACAAATCAAGCACTGTAAACATCATTGTGTGTATGGCGGTTGCAAGTCCCTTGTGAGTCCCATGCAGCTCAATGGTTGCATGCTGTCTATGTTTGTGCTCTTCATCACCTGCTTTGCCATCTACAATGTGAATCTTGTCATGTTGACAAAATATGACATCATGGGCACGTGCTGGCCACTGCATCACCTGACTTGGGATGTCGAGCAGCTGCTTGATCACGACAGGCCACAACACATTGCAACAGCAGCAACAATGCAAGTGCTGGTCACAGAGATAGTCTGCAACAACCCATCATCATGACATCCCAGAGGGCCTGTTACATTCTTATCAAGTCGACACGCCAGAAGTTGCCTGCTTTTGGGTTTGCCCTTTCCTGTAGATGCAACTTCACAGCTGTATGCAATGGTGCTCATGGAAATATTGTGGCATGTATCAACGCATGCTCTGCTTTGTCTGTGCATTTTGGTGTGTGCATTACCAACTAGCATAGGCCTGATATGGTGAAACACTGTCTCATGTTGTTAGATGTGCAGCTCCTGAAGTGGCATGCTGGAGTTGAAATACTACCCACAGCTGTTGTGATGGGGTGCAGGGGTGGGAGGAGGAGGCTCCCTGGCTACTGCCTGCTTCAGAGTACCTGCCAGTGCCAGACCACCTTCTGCCCTCAACCTGGAAAACAGTGCCAGTTGGGCCAGAAGGTAGGGCTACATGTGCTACATGGTGTGCTGTGTGGTCACAGTGAATTTGTCTTCACCTTGTGCAGCAGTGCTTTTGTGCAAGAGACTCTGGGTCACTATTTGGCATGATTTCAAGCCTGGATGTTCTCTTCACCAGCACATGTGACAGTCAAAGTTGGGTGCATTTGTGCCCAGACCACCACAACCAAACCTCTATTGCCAAGCGTGTCAAACAGTGATCACGTGCAAGCATGCTGGTTGCTGGACTACAGACCAGAAGAGCCATGAATGAGGGCACGGCTTTGCAGCAGAGCCAAGCCAGCACCAGACACAGACTTAGCACAGGTCTCATCACACAAAGCTCTCAACAGCAAGCACCAATGACAGATTGGAATTGAGTTTGCAGAAGCAGCAAGCTTTTCGCACCGCTATATGTTACAGCCGTATTGCACATTCGCAAAGATGGTTACGTTTTGTAGCATATGTACTAAACGTGTAAGAATGTGTAAGCATGTTATGGCGCAAACCTTTGTTTACCAGACTTGGATGAGCAAATGTTGTGTCTTTGGATGGCTCCATTGCAGCACCGGCCAAGCATTGCCCAATAGGGCACCTTTTCACAGGCAGTGGCAGTGAGCAGTCCAGTGAGTAAGGATTCCCGTGGGCCTGCCACATGCTGAGCTGAGACTCAGATGGATAACAGCACACTGAATCAGCTTACAACCTTATGAGCATGCTTGTACTGGATGCCGCGTAGCTGGTGACCTGCTGAACATACTATTATGATAAGACCAAGCATGCAGTGTGGCTGAGGTGGCCAACAGATATTGACAGTGCTTCATGAGCTGTGTGTTGGCTCGGGTATGACGCAGTCAATGTCCTTGACTTGGTGGTATGCTACTGCCATTGCTTGTGCAAGCTCCACTTGCAGCAAGTCCTGCCAAGCCAGACCGCCAGAGCATTGTTATGTTGTCAAAGCAGACAGCGGGTAATAGGTTCTGCATAGTCTGGCTTGAGATGTCAAAACGTGATTAGTATCAGGCCATTGCAAACACAAGCAATTCTCACTATGTCTTCACAAGCTGTCCGGCACCAATCTGCTTGAGCATGCTGCTCAGCACTGGAATGCAAAGATCAGCTTGATTTGCTTGTCCTGTTCTCGTTTGTTATGCGCTTGGTCACTAGACTGTTGATAGCTCATGCATTGTCAAATGGCACTGATAGATCTGCTTGCTTTATTAGCTGTGTCCAACCATACGCTGTGGGTCGCAAGTGTAGTCGTTGCCATGTGCTCACTCAAGGCAAGCTGCAGGAAGTTGCTTACATAGCAAATTGCTGAAGCTTGTGACCTGCTTGATGCTTCTTGATTTCATTTTGCTGTTAACCCATGCTGACCACCATCAACAAACTGCTACTTGCAAAACCTTGCCTATGCAGCATGGTGACCAAGTTGTCTGCTGCTCTGTGGTGTCACTGTGTTGAACTTACAGTTTGAAACATGTAGTTATAGGATTCTGTACACGTTATTGCAGCAAGCCATTGAGCACACGCAAAATACTGACAAACAAATGATGTAGTTGATTGCACAAGTTAGCAGTGAAAATATATGTATATACTATATACTGGGCTGAAACCTGTACCTGACAGACCGCTGACTTGTTGTAAAATATCTCAGTACACATGGCATGAACCAGCAGGAACAAGTGTGTTGCTCATGTCTGTAACCATATCAGACCAGAGTCATGCCGTGCTGTTACCTCCTGTGCTGCATATTGTTGCTATGCAGCACAAGACACCTTTTGCACAAGCATCTGCATGGCATGTCTGATACCACTTTGCTTGCACACAAGCACCAAATGCACAGTCAACACATGATCTGCGTGTCCACGGAGTTTGCACATGCTTGTACATTTTGAGGCAACTTTGATGTTGATGTATTGACACAACAAGCATGCTGCTGCTGTCGACACTTGTGACAGCAATCTTTACAGACACATGCAGGCATTTGAGATTCTTGTTGACAGCATGAGGTGTAATAGTTATATGGTGACAAGCCCAACTGAGTCTGCTGTCATGTCTGATATGGGAAGGGCAGCAGGAAATGTATAATCAACCCCTCAAAATTTTCCAAGGCCTGACAATGCAGGTATCAGAACATGTGCACCAGCCACTGCACATTGAAGCTCATTCTGCTTGATGGCTGATATTGCATTGAGTTGTCAACTAAGTCATGAAAACTGGCTTCAAGCCCCTTGGCGCTGCATGCGCACTGACATGCTGCATGAAGTACTGCATGTGCAGGGCTGCGCGTCAGTCCCGGGACATGTGATGGGCCCAGTGACCTGAGGAAGCGCCGCTCAGAGCACAGAAGTCTGCGTTGTATTGTACCCCATATCTAGAATTGTGAGTCTTGGTCCAAGCATTCCGAGAAGGAGAAGAACGCACGATGATAGGCAAGGGCAGCTCACAATGTCCGCCAGTGTCGTGGTCTCTGCTGTCTATTGCCCTGCTAGTCGCGGACCGTGTGGGAGGGCGGTAGCGGCTGCGCACAGCGGTATTGGCAAACGGCTGTCACAAAGCCACAAAGAAGCGCTATGACCGAAAGAGTTCCGGAACCCTCGAGCCGTACACTGCTAACAGACAGCGTCGCCAGCATGCTGCACGTGAGTAGCAATAGATGCCTACTGTTGCTCCTGTTGCTACTGTTTTTGCAGGTGGTCTAACTCGCCACTTTTGGTGGCAGGCGATTGAACTCCACGGACTCGATGTGGACACCCGCTCACCTAGGCTGGTGGAGTTGATGGGGGCCGACACTGCCGCAGCTCTTCATAGATTATACCAGGTCAGTGCCACCTTCTGACACTTACCATAGCCGCATGTTGTGCGTCGAGGAGTCTCGTCAGGCCTGCCTGGCATGTATCAACAGAAACTGCCAGCTCTACACCATCACTTAGCTTTGCATTGGAAGAACTGCTGACATGCTGCTGCAAAGATGTTCGTTGCACATCACTGTTCCTATTGATGTAACCAAGGCATAATTGAAAGCTGCTTATTGCCTGTAGGCTGTAGGCTGCCTATTGCCTATAGGCTGAGCTGTATGTGACAATCTGTACAGAATTTGAAGGGTGCAAGCTATTCTCAAGGGTTGTATGCATATCAAATCAATGTCACCAGACACCTTCTCAGGCTCTGAATGCTGCAGATGTTTAAAATGGCTGCACGGTTTGTTGTGCATCATGAACAAGACAAGGCAGCGCTAGAGAACTGTCTGAACACTGTCAAAGGCCACCTGGTGGCAGCCAAAGTATCCAGTATGCAGGTGACCATGCACTGCGTCAAATGCGTTAGCACAACTGCCACTGATCTTCTGCACCACTGCTTGTGGTATACACTTGCAAGTCACTTCTTTACCTCTGACGTCTGGGCACCAAAGCAGAACTTGGGCATGTTGCAGCATGATGCTGGTCTACAGCACATCTTTCATGTGCAATGCAGCTGAGCCCATAGCAATCGCTGAGGTGCCGCATCACGCATTCTTATCAGTCCTAATGTCGGATGTCAGATGAAATGATGTCTGGTGTTTGATGCCTGCACAGAAGCACTTGTTGCTTGATTGACGTCTATAAACAATGAAGTCTGTAAATGATGAGCATGTGCTTTGCACACACATGGCATGGCCAAAGAACATTATTGCTGTTGTCATCACTGCTATCATGATGATTGATCTCAGTGTGATGGTGATACAGCAGAGTTCACTCCACATCCAAGCTACATGTGCTCACTAGCTAGGCTGTCTTTGGTGCATTGCACTGACAGGCTGACATGTTTAGCTGTATCTCTTGGGAAACGCCTCCTGGCAACTGACACTCTAGATGCTCACCCTGTCATGGTTCTAGCCACTGATAATGCTTGATAAACACACACTCCTTTGGTTGTGACCCCGTGTTTTGCCCTGTCTGCAGAAGGACAAGCAGCTCGAGGAGGCGTCTGTCAAAATTGCTGACCTTCAGGAAGCAGTCACCAACAAGGAGCAGCTATCTGCACAATACAATGCATGCAGCTTTGCAGCTGAAGCATTAGGTTACTGGCGCCTCTATCATGCAGCATCTGCTGAGTTGGATGCACTTGCAAACATACGGAAGCATGATGCTGCGGCACAGACGGTCAGTCACATCTGCCTCCTGTGCCTGCTGTGCATGCTATGCCTGCAGTGCATGCTTTGCCTGCTTCAATTGTGTTGCTGATGCACTATGCCTGGCTGTCACTGTTAAATAAGAGATGACGATTACAGGTATCGGCCTACAAGACAACCCTGATCATCTGATCGTTGTTGCTCAGCGCCATGTATCAGCATATTGCAACGCCTGTGTACCTCAGGAATCTCATTGGTGCCCTTGCAGTGCCTGAACGAACAGGCCTGAATTCCTGAAGTGCCACTTATGCCGGATGGTTCCCTTTCTGCATATACTTGTTTGACTGTCCTTTAGACCCACCTCACGCACACACAAACGCCACAATGAGCATGTGCAGCATACACAGACAAGCGAGACATACCTTGATATGGTAACATGTGTCAAACATGTCATGCACTTGCATGGCCCTCCTTGATCAAAGCATGATCAAAGCCTGACAACATTTTGAAGCACTAACAGACATGTCATGTCAAGCATTGCCCAAAGCCACAACACCTGTAATGGCTACATACAGTGTCTTGATCTAGTTGGCACACAAATCAATCAACTAGTAGCAGCAGTCTGCAAGCTGATGCTGAGAGTTGCTGCGCGTCTACTGCATGTTCTGTGGCTACAGCTATGTGGACTCATTCTCACATGCTGTCGCTGTCAGTTTGGATTGCTGCCTAGTACATGGACTGTCACAGACATGTGGCTCAGCTGATGTCAACCCTGCATGTGGCTTGTAGGTTGAGGTGGTTGAGCAAGGTCAGAACAAAGATGACATCATTGAGCAGCTGAAGCACGATGTGCAGGAGGCCAATGTCGAGCGATATGAAGCANAAACGTGACCTCTCCCGGCATGCAGTACTCTCCCTCGGCCTGAGGCTCCAGATCGATCGATCGCTTGGAATGGTCAGCCGCAGTCTGCAGAGTGTTGCCATTGGCGCGGCACAACGCCAGAGATCGGCTGGATTCCTTTGCGCACTGAAGCGGTGGGCTCTGCCCTGGTCTGTGCAAAATATGCTGTAGTTGGGAGGGCAAATTGCTGTACTTGGTAACACCACGCCTGGCAGAAGACTGGAGTATAGGGCCGCTGAGGAATGCGGTCAGATGCATTCGTGCTGTGGTGACTCGAGTCTATGTAGCTGATCTGTACTTATGACCTAACGTGTCGGACGGTCAGATTTTGGTCGAGTGGTATCACTGACGTCTCCGCGAAACATGCAGTTGATAATTAGACTTCGACAGCACCGAGATCTGCCGACGTTAAGCGCAATAGCATATCAGACTGTGATGCAAGTCAAAGCCAAAGGTTCATGCATACGCACGTGATCTGAAAATGGGACTGCACGGCAGGCGTATTACAACGGTACGCTATGAGCAGAAGACATCTTCCCCATTCACAACAAATCGTTCCGGCTGCAGGTCATGCCACAGTTGTCACCCTACCAATTGCAAGTAGCAGTCCACGGCAGACCCCACAATCCTTGGCACTGGATATATCGGCATCATACCATAGGTAATCAGTAATGATTGATGCATTGCTACATAGCCAGATAAATCGCTTCAACAAACGTCTTCATAGGTTCACACACTGCAGCCTGGTCAAGACAATGCCTAGCTGCTCAGATTCCTGCTGCCTAGCATTGCCTGGTTGTTCATGGTCATGTAGCTGAGAAGCTGGGGAGTCCTGGGCTTTGTATGTCAGCAGCTCTTCGGCAGCTGCTTCACGCCGATGTGCAAAGTACAGCAGCAGCGCAAACTCCAGGTGTACATGCCTAGCACCAGCAAGAACATGCTGTCAGTACCGTCACTTTACTGTAAATGGCGATGGACTCTGACTACTGGGCACATACAGCAGACCTGTTGCTTGCAAGCATGCTCTATCCATCTCGAACATCTAGACATGTTCCACGTCGCATGTTGCAAACACTTCATGTCAGTCCAGAACAAAGCATTCCTCCCGTTAGCTGCAAGATGCGATTATACAGTGCACTTANACTGAGCAGACAGCTGCAGTGCATGCTGTAATTGCTGTGTACATGCAAATAGGACAAGCAGTACCTTGTCCCCCAACATCCCCCGACATCAGCCCCGTTTGGACCGCCAGAAGAGGAGCCATGATACCATGCTTAATATGTGATAATCTTTCCTGAGTTATAGTGCTACTCAAAGTTTGATCCATATTTGTTGGATGCTGGGTGATGCTGGACCTGGTATAAAAATGGCCTGCCACCTTTTATTTTACTAATAGGCCTAATGAACTGTAGCGCCTCTTGTGTGTGTTTTTATTTTATTTTTAACCACTACCGGTAGTCGCATAGTTCTGTTTACAGACACCAATGACTGTGGGGCAGACCAAGCACAGCTTAATAATGGAGTGGGTGGGTGGGATCTCAAAATTTGCTGTGCACTGCTTGCTCAACGCTGCAGCAAGCAAGTGCCTGACAGAAACTGATTCCTAGTTCTGTCTGTGGCGGTACTTGTATGTGAGTTTGAATCGAGGATACTGAACTTGTGTGCTGTGCTTGTGTTACGTATTAGCATTCCCGAAAGGGTAGGAACTGTCCTGCATCAAAATCCTGTGAGTTCAAGTCTGTCAGCTTAAACCTGGTCTCGGAGCAGTTGCCACCGAACCTAACGAACATGGAGCTGATCTTCTGGANGCCTGGGCATGCTTTGATGAGTTCAACCGGATTGACATTGAGGTGCTCAGCGTGGTGGCTCAGCAGCTGCTCACTATACAGAACGCCCTCAAGGTAACATTGGCCACTTAAACTCTGCTTTTTACTGAGACATCTTTCACTTTTTTGCAATGCAGAGTGCTCTTCATCAATTTTTGGTATGCATTCTTTTATTCATTGGAGCTGTCGGTAAATCAGCACAATTGGGGCTACATACTTGGTTACCAGATGCAATGGAAGGCCCCTGGATAAGACTGAGTTGCTGTGCCCCATCCTTTTTGCTGTATCATCCTGTGCTTGACTGTTCTGATTGCTGCGTTTGGGGGCCCATGGGCCAACAAACAGGCAGTGTTTGCGTGTTAGCACTCAAGATAGTGTCGAGGGAGTCAGGGCTGCGCTGTAGAACTGCAACAGAAAATGATGCCATAGCATAACACCTGACGTTTGAGCAACTTATCTCTGTGTTNCGTAAGTTCGTCTTGGTACCTGTTGGCTCGTTCGTAATCATCGCGTCAGAGGAATCTGAGCGTGCAGGCTTGGCATCGTTGCGGTTGGGACACCAGATACAGACACACTGATGACCTGGACCGCCCTTCTCCAAGTGCTCACTGCATTGCAGGTACTATGCACTTCGCTTTTACTACTCATATCTTAACATGCTGTTTCCACCCTTTGGCTACTGTGCTGCAGAACACCAAGATAGCCCATTTGCCCACCACAGCACATGCTACTGCAGACGCCAAACTCACACGCATACTCATTCTGGAAAGCAACAAAGCAATCACAGGTGAGAAATGGGCAGCACATATGCGATAGGCTGCATACAGTGATGCAGGGCAGCCCATTGCAGCCTCCCATGCATGCGCACATAGGCAAGGGTGTCTACATGTTGAGCCTGAATGCAGGCAATGCCACAGCAAGTATTACACTACAGGTCACTTTCCAAGTTGTTGCATTTATACATTGCCAGCTGCATACATGAAAGTGTTCCAGGCGAGCGTTGCATCTCCATATGACTGCAGCCTCTGCATACCATGATGCGCTGTAGTATATATACACAGACAGTCAGGTGACACGATGCAGTATGTCTACAGGACAGTACTGCAGCAATCTTGGGTTCCTGGCATGAATGGAGCACCTTCGACAGAGAGCAACTATCACGCATGGTGCAGCGAGCTAGATGTAGGTTTGCATACCTGGTAATGAGCATGGCATTGCCATCAGTAGCAAGTTCAATTTTGCTAGCCCCTGCCCTTTCTCAACACTCTCACTGCAGCTNACGCCGCCACAGCATGACACACAAGCCTGTGCAAGCATGAGCTTTCACTGTGCAACAAGACTGCCCATCGTGCTTTGCAGCATGTATACATATGTGAGCTACATGAATCACAGCTCTGGTGAACAACATTGACCTCAGACAATGCAGATTGTCAGGGATCTGTTGGTTGCTGTGTATGCACTGCTGCAATGCAGTATGCGTACTTGCCAAAACATGCAACTATCAGTTTCTGTGCAGCTTCGAGTGGCACAACTCCCAAAGACTGCCCAGTTGTCATGAGCTGAACTGAAGAACTGTTGAGCTGACACCAAATCAAATTCTGGATTCATCACATGCGCACAGGTACATATAATGAGGAACAACTAGCCTGATAATTGCATGCACCAAGAGTCATGTGCAATCACCACCAAGAGTCACGTGCAATCACCAACAGTCAACATCAGGATGACTGGCATGTGGCTCACCCCCAAGAGTAGGCTGACCTTGTCTCCACAAAGCGCTGCACAGTCACCACATACTCACTGCAGGCATATAACAAGGTTGTTCAACACCCTGTAATCCGCAGTGCCAGCAGCCAAATGAGCAAAGCATCTGTGAGTTGGATCTGGGCTGGGTCATGCTACTTGTACGCAGTTGCCCTTTGATGCGTCCTGTAGGCTTTGCTGCACAATATGCATCACAAGGACAGCATGCAGATTTATCTGATAAACATTGCATAGACTCAACAGTATTTCAGTGGGCAACATCTTCAGCAGACAAAGANCTGATCTGCCTACAGCACCAGATTCTGCCCAAGACTTGACTCACCAGAGCAATGCTGGGCAAGTCACGGTGTCACAGGCACTCAGTGCAGAGGTTGCTTCTGTTGCAATGCAGAAATCAGTATATCCGCCATGCATGATGGTCAAAGAGCTTACTAGAACACCAGATTCTGCCAAGGAAGGGGTAGACCAGGAAGNAGAACGCCCCCATGTTGCACAACACACACTTTGTGGCTGTGTCCAAAAACAACAATATCAGGTGCATGCTCTTGAATTAGCTTTGCTGCTGCTGGGTTTGCCTTGTGCGGTGTGCCAAGAATGTGTAACATCAAAATGGTCCAGCCTGAGATGTGTAAAAAGCAAGCCTCAGGATTGGCGTCTGTTGGATCAGTCATATCCACATTGCCCCTGCACCCCAGTCACAACTTGGCTATTGACCCTGACCGTCTCCACATCTGCTCATGCAACCCATGATTGCCTGTCAGGCTGTGACTGTACACTGTATACATACTGTAAATGTAGTGCGGACTGTGCATACATGCGTCTCATGACTGTGTTACATGCATGGTGCTATGCATTGTCAGAACTAGGACAAATACGTCTTGCGAACAAGCAATTTGCAACCACCTTTGATGGCTGTGCACACCAGTTTTTGCAGCAGCAGCCTGTTTGACAACAAGCACCCTCTTGCAATAAGTTATGCATCATAAGCTTTGGCATGAACACTGAGGTGTAAGAAATGGTGTACACTCTGTATGTGTGCAACTGCTGTTGATGAACAAGTCACAACATTCACGTTGGGTATACATGACAAGGTAGATGGAGTGATGGACACGATGACCTGCAAGTCGCAACCCAGTTTGCGACTTGGTCAGCCACAGTTGAACAGCAAGAAAAAAACAGTTTGAGTCCAAAGGTCATGTGTAAAGGTGTGCAAGTTGCTATTGCTGGCCTGGTACTTACAAGCAAGAATGAGTGAGGAGGCAAATCAATGCAGCGTGTTCCAGCATACCTGACTGCAAGAGTAGGCGCAATTTGTCCAAACTTTGTCGTGATAGCTGCAAGCCACCTTCACATTCTCATCATGTTGCAGTGTAGAACCATCTATTTCCCGGAGGTGGACTACCTTTCGAATTGCGGCTATTGTGACCAATGTCGCCAGCATGCAAGATCAAGTGAACTTCCTTGAAGTGCTGCTGAAGCACCTGCAAATCCAGCAACTAAAATTGCATGGATGCCATGCAGGTGTGGTGTATGGCTGCTACAGACCTGGCACAGGGCTGCTGCAGGTTCTATGGATGGTCAGCCATGTTCGTGTGAGTGGTCGAAGGGTGGTAAAAGCAATACAGGCTTTGAAGCACAGTGCAACAGCAAGGTAGTCATCGACAAGCTTGTCCCATTTGTGCAGAAGGTCGGCCTGTAGAGTATGTGATGCATGTTCAGCTTGCCCAGTGGTAGCTCAATACTGACTGACAAATGTGGGNAGTAATTGATGTGTGGATCACCTGTGGAAGCTGCAGGCACTCCTGGCGAGTCTGGCAGACCAAGTGTGGCTACACCAGATCCTGCTTGCACCAAGAAGGAGTCTGCATGACCATGGTAGCAGCCTGAAAACTTGAGCACCTGAATAGCAGCTTGACAGGTCTATAGCAGCTTAACAGGTCTATATCGTGAGCAGTNTGTGCTCGCTCAGCAGCATGTAGCCTGTCCACCTCCACTGCTTGAGCATCAATGAGCATTTGGTGCTTGGCTGCCAAGTCAGCATCTTTGCCGGCTAGATCTGCTTGGAGTTGCTGGACCAAAGAGTCCATGTCTGCCAGTTCAGTTGTCCTCTGAGAGACAATGCTCTGCAGCTGCTGCATTTCTGACTTGCCTGCTGCCAGCGCCTTGTCTTTAGGGAAATGAGCAACTCTCAGGTGGTGCAGCTCGACTTCTTTACTTTGCAGCCTTTCATCTTTCTGTGTGAGTAAAGAAGTCAGCTTTTGGATGCGTACATTACTGTCAGCAAGGGCGCTGTCCTTGCTGGCGACTGCTGTTTCCAGCTGCTGCTTTTCGCTGGCTTCCTGTGCGAGCAGGGTATCTATGTCAGCAGGGTCATGATGTAGCTGCTGCAGCTGCTGCTCCAGCAGTTCCTTGTTCTGCAGAAGCTGATGTATCTGCTCTGCTTTGGGATCTGCCTGGTACTGCAATTGCTGAGCAGTGACATCAGCGTGATCAGCCACCTGGTCTGCCTCCAAAGGTTGCTGTAGACCTTGGTGTACATGCTGAGCTGTGTCCCTATTGACATTGCCACTTGCTGGCACGTTTTGCATCTCACTNTATAGAGTGCTTTGTCAGTGCTGCGCTTTGCGTCTGGCAGACTGACTGACCTTTCATGCTTGCGCTGCCTCTCGAACACTGCCCGGCGACACCATGAGGCTCAAGAGCGTTCACGCAGCTCTTGCATGACAGTAGTCACTTGCACCTACAGACCAAATCTGTTTCCGCAACAGCAGGCTGTGACGATGCCGGCTCTGCAGCATGCATGCACGTAAGACTGTACCTAGTCGCTTAAACTCAGCGTACCTGGCTTTCAGACGAAGCGTTTCACGCACGAACGAGCAGCGCGTATGCACAATTGTTGAATCAGGCTCAGCCGCGGGCGTGATTGATCACGGATACACAAGACGAGCTTATGCACTTACACAGCCCCTGGATGGATTCATGTATGCACATCAGAGAGCATCCAGTGAGGCAGTCTCGACTTAGATGAGCAAGCCTAGGTTCGAATTACCAGCGACCAGTGTCCTTGGTGTGCAGGTGCTTAGACTGCTGCTGCCTCTTCGATGCAAAGAGTGTACATTGCAACACAGCAAATGCTGCCACAAAAATGTGCATTGGGCACATCAGATATGCAAAGCTGCATTGTGCAAGACAGCAAAGTGGGGCAAAACTTGAACCTTGGGGTGCTTCCGCCATTTTGAGATGTGCANCGCATACACTTGCAGTATCTCGGTTGCAATTCTTGAACTAAATGATGATTGTCATTTTGTACATGATCACCCCCATGCACTCTACATTAGGCAGGCTTGGTGGCTCGAGCTTGTGGCTCTCGTAGCTAGGCATCTTTATTGCTGCCAGATACAGTTTGCGTAAATGTACATGTGCAGCGGTGGGTTTGCTGTCATGATGTACTGCCTGCTTGCTGTCTTGACCTTCACCCCCATGACTTCGTCATTGTTCATTGCCTCAAACATATGTGATTATTGCCTGCTGCTTCATGTAGGAGTCTGCAGCAGAAGCAGCCAAGGTCATGCCTCATACCACTGACGCTGCCACCTCATGCTCTGATGCTGACCTTGCTACAGCCTCAGCGGAAGACCCCNGGTGCCGCACTATCTCATGCAAGCTGTGTTGACTGTGTAGCGCTGATCTGAGCGGAGTGTCAGTTCAACGTTGGTGCGCCAAACAACGCCTGCAGGTGCTGGAAAAGGCTTGGTTTGCGGTGCTGTAACGCGGTGTTGTAACGCCTTTTACTCAGCATCGTTTTCAGCCCGTCCTGTTCGCATGCATAATTTTACAAAACCCTCCGTCACTTCTTGTCCGCCAAGGTAGCCAAGATTCTCAAGGTGACATCCCAGAAGGGTTTGACAGTGCNGCCTTGCCTTGCCTTGCCTTGCCTTGCCTGCAAACTTAACTGCGCTGTGGTGTGGCACTAGGTGGTGCATATGCCATAGNCATGGCAGATGGCTGCATGCTTTGTAGGAGGGCCGTCTGCTTCAGCAGAGGCGGTCACACTGCAAGCTGTATGTTGTTGCTTGTCAAAATAAGCGACTGTGTTTGTCCTGCATTAGAAGTGGCCTCGTGTCACTTTCGCCAGCACAACGTGCGCTGCAGCCGACCATGCATTTTGCTTGCTGCATACTCATCTCCAGGATGCCAGACGGTCAGAGACACACCTTATGCTCAGGATGGCAGAAGTGCTCAATCTCTGCTTGAGTGAACTCTCGGACTCGTATGAGTCCTGCCCTGGGTGAGATCTCATTTCTGTAAGATTGGCCAATCTGAGCTGCAGCAAATGGCAGCTTGCTTCCATTGTAATACAGCAGGTCCCTGCAGGCAGTAGCACAGCATGCGAAGCCTCAGGGCTGTCAGGTCCCTTGTTGGCTGGCCAAAATGCTTCATCCTTGTGATAGGTATGCAAGGTCATGGATTATCTATGCATGCAGCTGTCTACTAGGGCTTAATGGAGTACAGCAACAAGCGCAGTGCACAGGTTTGCATATGGCTGTATCAAAGCAACACAGGTGTGTTCAATAAAGTCAAGCTGTAGCATCAGTGTTAGCTTCTCAATATCCCTGAAACAAAGCTCACAGAAGTCATCATGATGTTGTTGAAAGGGCCACAACATGTCATTGTGATTTGTGTGCATTCTGGGACTCTTCACGTATGTAGCAACAGTCAGTGTTGTGATTGCTTATTTAGATCTGACAGAAGCTCTGCTTGATGCTGCAACTGTAAAGCATCAAAGAATATCTCTAGCTTCTCACCATTCAATATTGCATCAATGCCATGTTCAGTCACACCTATTCTGTGGTCGGTCACACGTCCCTGCAGACACAATACACTTCCCANGCATTACTGTGCACAAGCTGTGCTGGCATTGAGATTGTGCCAGAGTGCTTGCACCTGATACTTCACCTCTGTGCCCACATGTATCACCACGCGGAAGTCACAGTTGACATGATATGTGTTGTTTGATGCAGCAGAATTACTGATGGCTGATATTGCCCACATGTTTAAGCAGGACTGCAAGCAACAAGGTGCAGCTGGCTGCAAAAACATCTCCTTAATGTCGAGTGCATCACGTACTGGTGATGTGAATCATCTGTGCCGTGCACTCACTCTGTCTGTCTCTGCAGCAAACCTGCTCAGGACTGCTAATGTGTCCAAAACCGACAGCAAGCGGCGGGTGGCAGCTGGCAGGCGCTGGCTGCGATCCTACATCAACGGCTGTGGCAACAAGGTGTGGAAAACGTCGATGCATGCCAGCCTCAAAGGCGTCACCTTTTCAGAGGCAGCAGAATGGATGTACCGCAGCTCAGGTTTTGTGTTGCTAGGTAAGCCATATGCATTCCATAGCCATGTGTGCATTGTGGATGCTTTCCTCTTGGCATTCAGNTGAGACTGTACATGACAGCAATGCTGCACAGAAGTTGCCCGCAAGACTGATGGAATATCTGTCAGTCCTTCAGCTACTCAACCTTTCTACACAAACCTACATATGACAACAAAGGCATGGAAGCTGAGCTATTTTGCGAAATTGTCCTGCAGGAGTTGTTGCCAATGAATGGATGCTGCTGGTACTAGTTATATTGTTTTGGCGCCGACCCAGAGCTGGTAGTCCCAGACCAAGTAGGCTTCTGGTACTGTCCAGTGGTTTGAGGCTGGTCAAGAGTCTGCAAGCAGGAAGACCACCAATGAGTACTGTGTCAGGGCGGCACGCAGTGTTTAGGTCGTTTTGCAGAAAGCNGAGCTTGAAAAGGCATATGGTGTGGTAAGGCATGTTCACAGCAACCCAAGTTCGCAGTATGTCATACATAACCCTGGGTGACCCACATGGTGTTGCATCATGTATAAACCTGCAGAACTGCTCTTGTCATGAATGCCAACTGAATGCCGTACCAAGGTCATCACGATGCCCAAGTCAAAAACAGTCAATAATGCACTCTGCTATTTTGTTCTTGCAGCCAGCTAGCAGGAAATACATATTACTGTACTTATGGGAGGCTAGGGAAGGAGGAGGCATTGTGAACAGCAAGCTGATCATGAGCTCTGCAAGAAGGCTGCGGGTCACGTGAGTGCCAGACTGACTGTCCAACGATGTGTCACAGCACCAGGTTGCTTTCATTGCCACTGTGATGACACTTACATGGGCATGTTGCATCTCATGCATAAAACGCCGTGGTATTGATGTCAGCGATTGCGCGTCTGCTGGGTGCATCAATACAACCTTGTGTGCAATCTTGCAAGCTTACTTGCTTATGATGCTCGATGTATCCTGATCACCCAATAACTTCCAAGAGAATTTCTGGTGACTAGTCTGTTCGTGTACCAGGTGCAGGAAGGATTCTCAGCGCTGCATTGTGCATTACTCAAAAAAGCAATTCCCGATTTGTATGTGCCTTGCAGGCAGGATCTGGAGATTGAAATGGACAGGTTTGGGACTGCTCATGCACAGATAGTAGAGGTAAACAGTACTCTCTGAGCCTGTGCCTTCAGGTCTGTGCATATTGTTGACACACCTCTGAATGCTGTGCTGTCATACCGCAAAGTGCCCTGCCGCCTACATGGTGCTGAGCATGATGACTATCTGTAATGAAGAACCAGATATTTATGCCAGCCCGTCGGCTGTCTCAAACACTTTAGCTAAATGCTGCGGACATGTAAGAACTGCTGAGTTTGTACAGAATGACACCCACTGNTGTGCTGAGCTGAAGCAGCCAGCAGCAGCATATCAGCTGTGCCTGTATTGTACAGCCTGGGCAGAGTAGGCAGGCTTTGTACAATCACAGAGGGTCGGAGACTGACAACGCAACTTCGGCATGCACCTTTGCATGCAAACAAGACATGACTAGCTTTGGTGACAGTGCCATAGCGCAATCATACAGTGTATTGGGGTAGGCTGCAGTCATAGCTTTGTTGGCAGCTTTGGTGGCAGCAAATAGGGCCTATCATTTTCCAGGCTGCATCCCAGGTCAGATGGAGAACAAAGCTAATGCCACTAGCACACATGGCAGTAGCGCATATACAGGTCTTTGTTCCCCAAGTAAATGGCAGCAGACGGTGAGCAAGCCAACAATGCCATAGACTGTCACATGCAGATCTTGAGTTTGTCTTGACACTCCAAGAAACATCAAGGCCCACATGCAGTGTTTGTGCAGGTAGCTTTGGCATGCTGGCCGAGCCTGGCATGAAGATGTTCCTAAAGCGTCTGCAAGAAGATCAGGATGACATGCTAGCTCTCATCAAGCAGCGTGAGAAGGCCCGCAGTTCAGGTCTCGCCGAGCCACAGCTGCCCACCCTCAAAGTGCCTGCCCCAGCTGTGGACTGGGACCTGCCCAACACGCCACCGTCCAGAGTCAAACCCGCAGCAGTGGAGGCCTTTGTTGCAGTAGCTGCAGCAAACGCNGGAACCTGTCCCAGCAGCAGCACCTGGCAAGGACAGGGTACCCTATGACCAGACAATGGTCAATGTTGACGGTGAACAGAGTTTGATAGTGCTGCGAGCCTCAGGAGGCAGTACCTCCGTTACCACAGGGCCAAACAGCATGTCGGCAACAATGTCTAGTTGTGAGCCTGCAGTGTATTGTCAAGGGCTGATTGTCAAAGTCAAGCTTTTACCGTTGCCATATTGTACAAGCAAGCAAAGCTAGCACAGCGAGATCCGAAGATGCCACGTCCAGTCGACCGATGTAGTACCGCAAACAGAGTTNGGCAAAGCAACATGTAGCACAGGCTCACCAACATCAGCAATACAACAGTAGTTGTGGCACAGCGGGATGAGAAAGATGAACCTGTGAGAGGACGATGTGGTTATGTAAACAGCGCTTCTGCATGCACAGCTTGCTGCCGTTGGCAGGCTACCATGCTGCTGAGCTGTTGGTCCTATAGTGCAATACTGCTGTTGATGATGCAAACCAGATGTTTGGGGACATTTCTGCTCAGCAGCAAGCTCAGAGACACTCATCATTCTTGATGATAGGTGCTGCATACAGACACAGTAACCGGATCTTAGCTACTTGTTGCAGACAGGGTAACCAGATTTTACCTACTGATTGCAGACATGGAAACCAGATCTTAGCTACTGGATGCAGACATGTGTGATGTGCAGAGAGCAAGTCAGGAGGTGAAGGATGCTCAGATGTTTCGGGAGAAGATGGGCAGCGTGCAGGACTGGATGTCTCGTGTCAAGCTGCCCCGAGACCTGAAGCAGAAAATTAGAGCCTACTATGCTGAGGTGGGTGCGCTGGCAGAACCAGGCCTTATGCAGCTGTTGAGTTGACAGGACCTGGTGTAAAATTGATGTTATCTTGAGGGTGAAGTCACAGGATGCACTGTGTTGATCTCAAAAGAGTGGCCCGCAGCACCTCAGCTGTCACCTCAGCCGTCACCTCAGCCGTCACCTCAGCCGTCACCTCAGCCGTCACCTCAGCCGTCACCTCAGTCGTCACCTCAGTCGTGCACACGCGTAGACGTTACAAGGCCAACATTACAACATGGGGCTTGGGCATCTAAGAAGCTGTTTTGGTGCAGCACCATACCTTTGAGTGGAAAGTGATGTGCAGGTCTCATAGGCTGTTGTCATTCATGAAGCAGTCTCAAGCTGCTGTTGCATGACATTCCTCCTCATAACTCATGCAAGTGTGATCAAGGCCAAGTGTTTCAGGCTTGTATTCATTCATGTCCAATGTAGTAGTAGGAGGGCTGAGAGCAAGGGGGTGTACATGATAGGCAGTTGAACGAGTCGTGCATGTACAGGTGTGGGTACGGCAGCATCTCGTAGAGCACGACCTGCAGCTTTTCAAGGAGCTGCCGCAACATTTGAGAGCTCAGGTGGCCTGGCGATCCAACAAGCCCATCTTTGACAAGATCCTCACCTTCCAGGTAGGCCCCGTCCCGTTAACCATAGAATGGGTCCACAAGCCATGCACTACACTATGACTCATCAGTGATCTTGATGGTGGGCACATAAATTGCTCTCTGTGTGAGAGTATGCATACCTTCACTATTCGCTTGATGCAATGCCCTGGCAAGTAGACACCACATGTATCCTGCTGTGTTGCAGCATGTGTAACCATGCAGTCAGGCCATACACACATTACTGCACAGGTACAGAATATATCGCTTCGTGTTTATGTGATGTTGTAGGCTGTCGCACATCATGCACAAGCTATGCAGAAAGTTGTGCAGCATGATCAGAGCTAACTTTTCAGGGTGATGCTGCTGATGCTGCTGATGCTGCTGTTTGCATATGTATAGGAGCTGTCAGAGGAGACTCAATACATGATTGCTGCCAGAGCCAAGCCTGTCAAAATAGCACCGGGGCATGAAATCTGCTCCCAAGGGGACTCCGCTGACTCGATGTNGCCCAGGCCTAGCCTATGCACTTAGCACAAAACGCAAAGCCATGCACGGGTGGCAATCTGCACTAGTGGCGATTCGTGCGTCAGTAGCTTGCTGTTGGAGCTCGACGCACTACTTGCCCTTCACTTGAACTTTCCCGCAGCCTGCTGACGATGAGCTGTCGGCACAATGCGGCACTTCTGTAGTTTCATGCAGCAGTAAGCAATGCCGGAAAGCTTTTGCGAAACGCTTCGTCTCCTCGAACTCCCGGTCAAACTCCCAAGCATGTACTGTACTTGAACAAGTGACATGATCGAACTTGCGAGTCGAGGGTCCTCAGGATATCTTGCACCGTCAATCATGTACTTGGCATAGTCACTTGCAAATCTGAGACTGCAACAGTGCTGAGCAAGCCACACCAGGGATCAGTGTTATACGCTAGTACAGCAGTGCAAGTAGTGGATTGACTGGTCTTACACACCTGCATTAGCAAGCAGCATCACTGTGGCCAGAGGACTTGTACTGTCACAGACCAGCTTGTGTGAGTGCTGTGTGAACAAGCAACCTTCTTACGTCAAGCCTGATGTACGAATATGGCGCCCCTGACACTGATGAGGTAGTGGATTTTGATGACATTCTGGATGGCAGATGCGGTCCAACAGAAGCAGCCTTTGCACAAGAGCAAGCTGAGAGATGGCGCCACAAATCTCCAGCTACGGCTGAAGCTACGGGCCAGATAGCTGTAGATGACACAGGATATGATATGCGGGTTGGTACGCTTTCCTGTGCATCATGGTTATCAAGTGCTCTGCAGTGTCCTTGTCCCAAATGTGCGCAAGCAGACTGTATATACATCAGCAATGCTGTGTGAATCACAGGATTGTGTGCAACTATGCAGGAAACAGAGCAGGCAAGCGCAACAGGGTGATCCACGCTCATGACGAAAGTGAACACATCACCAAAAGAATTCTAAGAGACAGATCTGTGAAGAGCACAGATGGCAGCAGTGCAACAGTTGCCAAGCTGGCCAGAAAACGCAAGCTGGAGCAGCAAGTCACTGATGCGAAGAAGAGGAAGCCAGGCAGGCCACCGGGCAGACCCCCAGTGCTGCTGTCCCCAGGGGTGTCAGCTAAGGGTCCCCTGCCAGCAGGGTGGTCTGTCAGCCTCAAAGACTCCAGAAAGGAACCCGGCAAACAGTACAAGCAGTATAAGGTGGGTTGTCTTTGTCTTGGGTATGGTGCCACGTTGTGGAATGTGAGCATTTAGGGCTGCCATGCAATGTCATGCTTGTGTGACAGGCTGGAGAACAACAATGGTAGCTTTGGGTCATCACTGAATCATGCACAAGGTGCAGCACCACCGCAACAATGTGTGATGCATGTTATGCGTGAGGTGCCTGCATGATGAATTACTCAGCAAACAAGGCATAGTTGCACGGTGCACATAGAGCTTGCACCTGTAACCCAGCACTGACTGTACCCTCACTGCACAAGGGAGTTCCCACACAGCGCCTGAACCCAGCGTGCGCTCAAGTTTGAAGCTTGACCTCAGCATCAACATGCAGGTACACCACTGTGTAGCTTGATTGCCTCACTGGCCTGTTGGTGCAGTTGAGAGTCAGTGTGCAGCAGCTGACTGTTGTGCTGCCTGAAGCATCTACTGCCAGTCACATATAGCTGTGGCAGAGAAAGCCACGCAGGCGTGCAGTCTCGTGCAATTTGGCTTTTGTGTGTCAGGCACCGGACGGGCAAACCTTCTACACCTATGCCAAGGCTCAAGAATNGCAGGCGCTTCTTCTACTTGTGCAGGTGCAGCTTGCTGAGGAGCCCCCATCTGAGGCATCATGCCAGCCATTGCTCCCAAACCAAGCCGCTGTCGCAGCAATTCTGTGAGGTCTGCCACTTCTAGTAGATTAAGGTTGACAATCTCTTCTACAAGCTTCTGAACACGTTCATTGCCTGCTCCTGGTACTCTAACTTCAACTGGCTCTTCTGCTATCTCAGCATAAGACCTTTGCCCTCGATGCTGCCACGAGTGGCTGTCACTATAGCTGCTGCTGCAGCCACAGGCTTCACGACGATGCAAGACGGTTTCACGGTAAGTCGACCATGCGAGCCGGTACNCTGGACACTTATCATACTGGTTGCTAAGCCACACAAGCCTATGTTGCATGACAGACTTGACTTGAGTCCCTCTTGTGCTCCTGGAGACGTACAAAGGGAAGGCTGCATCCTTACATGAATGCGTCACACAGCAGAGAATGGGCCACAATCCGAGTGATGATACACACAGCGCTGCCGCATATGCCCAATCTCTAAAACAAGCAGCCACAAAGTCATCTACATGCAACTTGACACAACATGGCTGCATTAGACGGACAAGATGTTGCCACAAATCCAATTGACTTTGTGGGTGCGAAATGTTTTGGGTCAATCAGACATGACGACTTTATGAACAGGCTTGCTTGTAGCACAATGTGCTGAGCACAGCTGAGCTTGTGGGTGTGCAACGNGGGTATGAGCTGGTCATAGGAGGGGCACTGGCTGTACACATACTTTACTGCCTGCGCAGCTTCCTCCAGCTGCCCTGCTAGCTTGCCATCCTTGTCCTTGTCTCCTCCCCGCTGTAGCAGCACTGCGTGGGCCAGAGCCACTAGCACTGTTTGCTCTGCCAAGCCAATTCTCAACTTGCCCTGCGCAAAAGTTCACACCCTTTATACCTTGGAGCAAGCTTCACAGGATGTTGTGCTGCTGCAGGCTCATATCTGCAGACTGGGTGACAAAGTGGGCTGACAGTGATCCAGAGCTTTCGCAAATTGACAACTCGGGCTTGCAATGCCCACATGGAAAGCTCAACCCAAACAAGGCCGCAGGTACTGCAATGATCCTCAAGCCTCAATAGCTACAGGAGTCATTGTTGCAAACAACAAGCAGCTGTACAATCAGTGGTATAAGTACCAGCATACTACACCTGAAANGTGCTGCTGTTGCATGCACTCACTACGGCAGCTTCAGCCCTGGCTTGGCTCCCAACCACCTGGCACATGCACGACTGTAGACTTACATCACAAGATGCATAGCTCCCCTGCTGTCTGCCATGCTGTTTGGTGTTGTTACTATGCCACGACGCGACTTACACTGCTAAAACAAGCTTATTACTACACATTATGGTTTCCCCAGTAACACAAGCTTGATTACACAGATGTTGCATCTTGTCTGCCCCGGGCAGACAAGCACAGGCCATTGCTTCAACTATGCATTGCAGTTGTGACATAATATCTTGCCAGGACAAATGGGGTGCAACTTTTGCCACAAAGACAGACAGCTCACCTTGGCAAAAGGCTGCATCAGCAATTGCTTTGCAAGCACATGCCTGATTTGCTGTGGAAGCTGCATCAGACACTCAAGGATGAAGGTTGCAGCAGGCTCCTGGTTGTCAGCTGAATCTGCCCCATGAATGCCTGATGCAAGAGTCTCCAGAGACTGCAGTGACTGCGTCTCAGAAGCAGAGCTGCTTTCAGGGGTGTTGGAGGAGGAGGTGGGGGGTACCATGCCAGCGTAGGGGGTGAGAGCCCGCCTGACTGCCATTTGACCTTCCTCCACTCCCTTGCGGATGATGTCNTGGCATGGCAGTCTGGCCAACATGCTGCCTGCCACTGCTGCCCAGCTGAGCCTGGTGAATGTCACCTGATAGACCACCGTGTGTGTGTGTAGCATGTCTGCAAGCTGTACAGTTCATGGTGTCACCACGGCCTGCATGCCCAACATGCAGCAGGATGACTGAGGCCAGACAACCTGCCTTTTTTTACGCAGCCACAAGCTGCCATAACGCGCCTTGACTTGGACAAGTGGCTCATGTTCAATGACCCTGTGGTATATGATAGTTGAGACTAGCTTCCTGTCATAGTGCAGTCTTAGTGATGCAGGGGGCTGCAGCAGACCAGAACCTTTGTGCAAATTTGGATCAGGCTGCTCGGCTAGTGCGCCTGGGCTCTGTGGTAAATTCCTGAACCCAGAGCTCACCACAGGGCAGCAAAGCAGCTCAGCTGTGGGCCAGCTGTGCAAATGGTGGCCACCGCCAGCACTACTCAGGCTGCAGAAGTGACCCGACAGATAGCTGAATCTCAGAAGGTAAGCATATGTATCCAATGAGCATCAGGCATTCAGGTCTGTTTTGTCTGCTGAAGTAGACAATTCCAGCCCTGTACATTCTTGTACACTCTCTGGCAAACTTGAGCAGCTCACTCACAACAGGCAAGCTAATGCATTGGCAAGTCTCTGTCGTGGTGCANCACGGCTTGTGCAACACATTGCAGGTTACAACATCTGCTCAGCATGTGACCTGTTGTGACCCTCATTCTTTCAAACCACAGCAATGTCCCTTTGCTATAGTAGACAAAGGCATTATGCTGGGCTAGTACTGTAATTGGCGGCCCTTGACTTATGGAGGCTTTGTGTTACATGTGCTGAATGTCACTTAGACAGATGCCATGACGTAGACGTGTACCTCCCTGCGGCAGGTGTCATAGCATGAGTGCTGGGCTGCGGCAACAGCTGAAGGAGCAGTACAACCCTTCCCAACAAGCTGCAATCGCCTCTGTCGTGAACCCTGGGCAAAGCCTGTTCACTCTGATCCAGGTGGGCACCTGCCTAAGGGCATTCTGAGATCACATATCCTACTGCGCACACAGTAGTCAAAACACGTGCACTGGCAAAAGCAATAAGCAGGGCATTCTGAGGCCACTGCTGCTTTCTGCCTCTATTGGTAATGGCAGTTATGACTGTCGGCTTGGATCAGACTGGAGTTGAAGAGCTTACAGGGCTCGACCAGTTGACCTTGCTATTTCAAAGTCTTTTGGGATGGTCAAATGGTACATAACATGTAGTCATGAACATGCTGACTTTGAACATGGTTGTCCAATTCAACAATTATTTTAGCAAATTCGTCTACTAACTATGACTGTCATTACATGCCAAGATACAGTGCAAAGCGTTGTCACCCAGCGTAAATCATGATGCGGACAGCATCGACAAGTGCGACAATCATTCAAGTCAGTGCGGTATGCAGGGGCCTCCAGGCACAGGAAAGACATCTGTCATCATTGCAATTATCTCAGCACTTTTAGCCAAGCACTACACCCCGCCTGTGAAGCCTNCACATTTCGGCGGTGTTATAGGGGTCAAATCCATGTGAGGAACATGCTTGGTATAGATCCAGCTTGAGTCACCTCATATCTCTGCCATGCAAGCTCAGCGGCTCTGGCCTGCTGCTTGCGCCTCATGTCTTTCTGGATGACAGCCCTGGCAGCCTTGCCCCTGATCCCTGCCAAGCCTGTTTCAAAGCAGTCTTCATCCTCCAGACCAGCCAGCTCATCTACAATCTCCCCCTGCAGCGACATTTCAATTTTAACAACACACATGCAGAGGCTGGCACTACAGCAGGCATGTGAGGTGTGTCAGTTCCCTCCATGTCATGGCATGGATGTTGATGGGCCCTAGCACCTTCCCCCTGACCCCCTGCATGGGATTCTGCAATGATGAGGAGATCATTGCAACTGATCTCAAGCCAGTCCTTGTTCCCAGGCTCAATGTCTCAAGTCATGCAGTACGTATGTGCAGCATCTGGAATGTGAGTGACACGGGTGACACTGTCACTTGCATGCCCTGCACCCTGTCAGCATGCACAGGGCGCAATTGTGAATGCGCTTACTTGTGTGCAAGTTCCATTCTGGCTCAAACCAACCCATAAGAGCAAGGCTGCTGAGACAATCAGCANAGCCTGCGCAACAAAAGGTGCAACAACAGGTGCAACAGTATGCCGCTGTTTGTTCCATGACAATAAGGCTTATGCATGCTGTCCAGCTCTTGATCAGGCTGAGGCACATGCAAGCTGCCAGCAGAGCATGTTGATATGACTGCGATTGCAAGCCTTATCACCTTGAGCTGTCCATTGCCCTATATTGATGTCCCAGTATTTGCGGGCCTGGTAGAACTTGTTCACCAGCTCTGAGTCAGTCCCCAACATCATCTTGAACAGCTTTTTGGTGCCTGCAGATGTAGTGCAGCTGCTTGTCACATGGCAATAGCACCTGTATGCTGAGCCACTTGCAATTGCGAGGCAAATGTAACACTTCCTGCTCTTCTGGCTGATGCCCACTTTTGACGGCACATGCTGCAGGAAATGTTGCTTGCAAATATGGCAGCTGCAGCAGAGCAGCAAATCAGTGGAGCACAATGGTGGGCAGAATGGCTGCATGTGGCTCATTCTCCAACGCTGGCATGGAAGCTTTGCATGCATTGCTTGAAAGGATAGCCAAAGATATCTGGTGCGCCAGCTGCAGCGAGCTTTCTGCTCATTCCTGCTCAACAACTTTCACNGCAGCAGAGGCAGCTGACAGGGCAGCTGCTCTGAATGCCAAAATAGGCGATGAGGATGAAGTTGAAGATGAGGATGATGTGGAACTGACAGCTGAAGAGATGGGGTTCCCTACTGAGGCTGGGGACGCCTTTGCAGCCATGAAGGCCAAGATGGAGGTACACATCTGTGGCTGCTTTTGTAACAGTGTTCGCACGTCATGTGGATCATGTACAACAGCAAGCATGCAAGCTGATGACCACGAGCTTGCAAACACCACTTAGCAGAGATGACATTGCGGCAGGCATGTCCTGATTGCATGGTGTTTGCGACATTCTTTCAGGCACCCACATCAGGCATGGCAGGCGTGCATAGGAGGCATGGCAGGCATCGACAGCATGCATGACATTCATGGCATTTGCAATGTCCCTGCATGACACACCACCTTGATAACATCACAAGTTTCTATGTAGGCAGTGCTGTATGCTTAGCACGTTCATCATCATGCCGTGATGTGCACTCACTCACAGGCCGATTTGACCAAGTATGTGCCCTGACTTCTGACATGAACCATGACCTGCCTCATACTTCAGCCACATTGCATGCATTGTATAGGTCCGCATACAATGTAAGAAGTGACCAGAAACTGTGACCTAGACACTGGATGATGATGGAGCACATTGTGGACTCAGGCCTGCATCTGCCGCGGTTGTTGGACAATTATCTGCATCACACAACAGACCAGTCCATCTAGCGTAGCTTGCAGCAGACTAGTGAGTTGGCTTGTGCTTCTGCAGGCGGCCCAAGGCAAGAAAAAGGGTGATCAGAAGGCGAAAAGGAAGGGCTAGCTTGCTTGGTCATTGTAGGTGAGTGTCATGCAAGTCGCCAGCCTTGATAGTTGCTCAGTGTGTGGCCAGCGCAGATTGGAAGCATTCGTCTGCAAGCGTCATACTGTAAACACTAACATGTGTGAGCATGCATCATATTGCAGGATTCACACATTCGTGAGGCACTAGGCCATGTCCACTGGCAACACAGCTGAAATATGGCTTGGTATGTGCCCCAGGTGTAGCAGGTTCCCAGCAGCTGGTATATGCTTCAGTGCCCACACATGGCTATCTGCCGACTATCACTAAACTGCTCTGCGTGTAGTGTCACATGCCACCATAGCTGACAACAGTATCTACAACAGTGTTGTCAGTATTACAGATCCACAACACAGGTACGCTATGCTTGCAGGTGGCCTGCTGGCAGGCAAGCTTCACAGGCATGCTGACAGGCATGCTTCACAGGCAAGCTTCACAGGCATGCTGGCAGGCAAGCTCTTGAGAGGCTACAAAGCAGCGCCATCTGCAGCTGATCCTGCAGGGTATACGTGTGGCAGCACTCAAGTGCGTGAAGTCACATGATTAATGCTGTCTTGATACTCTAATCATGGTCATAACAAGCTGGTGTTACTGTACACTATAGCTGATCTGCTGCACTGCGTTGAAAAATTGTTGACTCGTATCTCAAATGGAGCGCCACATAAGAATCTGGTTGCTGCAGTCAGCACTTGACTAAGATTTGAAGTGCGCTGTTTGGCCTTGTAGTTTAGCAGTTGCGTGCATCGCAATTGGCGTCAAGTGTGCGCTGCATCTCTGTTGCCAGTTGCACATTCGTGGTACAAGTAGGTGCACCCATAACCTGACAGGTTGAGAGTGTCTGAGCTGACACCGGTAACGCTTGCTAACGTCGAGCAAGTCACGCGTCGTATGGTGGACAGTTGCTTACGTCGCGCTACTGCATATCTTGTGCTGGTTTGCTTGCTGCATACTTGCCAAGCGGCTGTGCAAAGTCGTGCAAACGATCAAAAGCTGATCAGTCAAACCTCCATTCCCTATGACCGCTGGACAACTGGCGGAGACCCGTTAGCAAAGCTGCCTTTCGACGATCCACGACTTGCAGACACCAGCGGTGGCCTCAATCCTAGCCAGGTACCTTGTCAAAGCTATGTGCTGCAACTTGGTAAAATACTTGAGTAGCAGCAGCACAGTGTCTCCATCGTTGCAAGCAGCTTCATAGCAGCATCTCACATAGCGAACCAATGCAGAAAGCTGTGTTGAGGAACGTGCACTCAGCTCATGCAGGTACACCTGACCTATGTTGGCCCCACCAATGTCACAGTGTCTTGGGCCACAGGACAGGGCATTGTAACAGCAGCCCCTGCCTGGCACTATGCATCCGAGGAAGCAGGACCTGGCAACAGCGTCTGGTATGGCTCCTCGCCAGGCAACTACACCCACACAGCCACCTCCAGCATGACAACAACTTACAGCCAGGTGTGAACTCATTGCAACTTCATCTGTTCGTGACAACCACGGTATAGTGTACAGGTGGTGCGCTCATATGTGTGTGTGCTCTGATGTACACGGAGAGTACGCTCACTTGTATTAGCACATCATCTCTTTCGACGAATCACTTCATCACTCAGCTGACAAGTCGGTACCCTGCCATGTGGGCAGAGGCAAGAGGTATTGCTTGGTTGTCAATAACCAACTTGTAACAACCTGCTTTCAGGTGTAAATACTTCTGATATGGAGTACTGACTGCAGCTGTGTGTGCCACAGTGCAGGTGTACAATTTCAGCAATGCCAACCCGAACCTGAACTACTCTTCCCCATTCTTTCACCATACCACCATGCAAGACCTGACCCCCAACATCCGCTACTACTACAAGTGTGGTGATCCTGTGCTGGGAATGAGCCAGGAGTTCAACTTCACTTCACCCCCTGGGGTGGGCAAGCAGCTTACCCCTTCAAATTGGGGGTGGTCGCTGACACAGGCCTCACCCCTAACACGACAGTGACCTTCCAGCATTTGGTGGACTCGCAACCGCATGTGTGGACGCAAATTGGTGACTACTCGTAAGCTCTTGCTGTGAGCAGACCAGTCCAGTGCAAAGAAAGCTCAAGGCTTTAACTATGCTTGTGAACAATCTTCTGAGCTTTCTCAGGTGTGGATGTATGATCTGTGCAAGTTGTTAGCAAGTCAGCTGCTTGGCCACGCTGTTGTATGCTTGCCCCTGAGCCTGCAATTCAGTGTTTGCTTCTACAGCAAGACCATAAGATTGTCGTTACCTGCATCCTGGACTGGTGCGCTTCATGCTGCACCAGCAATGCCATCAAGCAGCACAAAGGCTTGCCTTCATTTGTTACAACACACTGGTTGCCAGCAGTTTGTAGATAGCCCTGCTGTTGCTGCGTACAGGTATGCAGATGACATGCAGACAAATGGCACCACATTTGTGAGCAACGGCACGTTTTACAATTATGGTCCTGAGGCATATGTGCCCAACCCAGCCGGTACATACCAGCCATGGTGGGACATGTGGTTCCGCTATGCACAGAATGCAGTCCTGTCCAGGTGACTTTCCTGCTCTGTGGCTCGTCTCCCAGTGTAATCCTCTGCATCTGACGTGTTCACAACGCATGCTCTTTTGAAGTCTGCCAATCAGTAATTAGTACACCCATCCAATATTGTCTTCAGTGAGTTATTTTTTGACTGTTTGCCAGCTTGTTTTGGGCATGCTGAAGCATAATGTATGTGAGTCACAGCAGGCGTGTTGCCATCATGAAGCGTTCTGTTAACTTGTGCAATGCTTCTGCAGCATTCCCTTGATTCCCAATCACGGTAATCATGAGCTGGAGCCGCAGTTTCTTGCAACCTATAGTAGCGGTCTCAGCAACAACACCCAATTCCAGTCTTACATATCACGCTTCCCGACTTCTATCATGGCCAGCGCTAGTGGCTCTGACAGCCCATTATGGTACTCCGTGAACGTGGGTCCCGCACATATGGTTTACCTGTCAAACTATGCAGACTTTCAAGTGGGCAGTGACCAACACAACTGGCTACTGAGGGATCTTGCCGCGTGAGTCATCCTGCTTCATGCTGACCAGTAGAGCATGTTCTGAGTGATGACATTGTATGTGGCGAACATATGTGGCATCCAGTATTGCAGCATGACAGTCATGTTCTTGGGCAATCTGCATGAGCAACCACATGTCTTGTAGTGAGGCGTGTCTATGACATTGCACTTTGTCTCTGCTAGTGCATTGCACGCTCGGCAACCTTGTCACGGCCTTAGCAGCTGTGGCAGCTAGACCCTGTGTCAAACAACTGAGCTGCGCTGTGCCATGGCGTGCCATGCTGTGCTGTGCTGCGATAACAGTACAGCGTTACATGTAGGCATTTGCAGCGCCATTTGCCACGTGCATGAGCTAAGCCCCGTGTATTGTACAAGTGCAGCACCTAAGATGCTGACATGTGGCCTGCAGGTATGACCAAGTGAGTACACCCTGGCTGGTGGCTACCTTCCATGCTCCCTGGTACTCATCATGTAGGCATTGCAACCTCTCCTGAGATGCAGGCATACCATTGTGTGGTGCATTTGCACGCACTGTGGTTGTTCTTCAGTTTCTGGACCCTCCATTCAAGGTGCATGCAAGTCAGCTGCTTGGACTGCATAGACTCAGCACCTCTGCCCAAATTGGACTGTCAAGCTACTTCCTTCTGCATACATCCTTCTCAAAGCGTGACTGCACTTACAGTTGACCCTTGTGCAAGTAGAGGCTTGCATCAGTCACTGTGTGCATGCTGCCAGCATCCAGCGCAAAGTCCAACCCTCAACCCTTGGGCACCAGGGCATACAGCATCATCGACACAAAACAGCTCTCATCAATGGCGAGTCCTCATGGTTTGAACAACTTCAGCCCTACCAAGTGCAACAACAGCATGCTGGGTTTGTGGACAGCATTGGTGCAGCAGATGTTTGCAAGGTTGTGACTGTTACCACAGCATATTATTGTGCAGACACTGCACATTATTTGGAGAACAATTGCATGAGGGAAGCTATGGAGAACGTGCTGTATGCCAGTGGTGTGGATGTCATCCTCAATGGTCACCTACATGTATATGAGCGGACCTCACCAGTGTATGTAGGTCACTGGCTTCACAGCACTGCTGCATGGGTGTCATCAGGAGTAACATGCACTGTGACTGTCCTATGCACTGCTATGTGTTCTGCGGTTCTGATGGGGTACATAGGCATGACACATGGTCACAGACAATGCCACAGATGTGCATGTGATGCAGGGCATGAATGGCTCGCTAGCCACATGTCCTTGTGCTGATCAGGCTATTTGCATATTGCCTGGGCTGCACTGCGCATATGTCTGTCCACTTGCCATGCATATGTACAGTAGGCAAAGGTGTATTGCTGAAGCTCTTCGCACTGATTTCACACCATGACAAAGCTTGCGTGCGGCCATTTGTGATGAGTCAGGTCATGAAATGCTGCAAACATGTGAGGCACAAGCTTGTGCTGTGAGTCAGATGCTTGCTGCTGGTCTGCAGAACTTCCAGCTAGATGAATGTGGTCCAGTGAACATCATCATTGGGGACGGAGGGAACATTGAGGGTGTATGTAAGTACTTGACTCGGGTTCCCTGACTCACACTGCACCAGTGCTGCATCTTCTCAGCATGCAGGAGGGTATCACAAAATCCCGTTGAGCTGTGGTACCCCTGCTGCTCATGCTGCATTTGTGCTGCTCTGTACAGTCCTGCTGCCATGCTGGGCATGCAGTCCAGACGTAGCAACACACAGATCAGCAGAAATTTCGCCTCATGCATCTTGATATACACAATGATGTACATAGTTGTGCTCCTTTCAGGGCTTGCTTATTCAGGAACTCCATAATGCTGCTCGTGTGGGGTTGGTTCATGGAATAGCATGCTAGTGCAGCGTGCCAACATTGGCGATCCAGCCTGCGTTTGTACATACTGACTGACCAGAGCATGACCAGAGAGCTCTCTGCACAGTGCAATTACATCTGTTGTGCAGCCTAGAAGCGTTGCGATATTTGTCTGTAAGTATATGCCCTTGCTGCAGACAAGACATATGCTGACACGCCTGGCAACTGCCCCTTGCCAAATGCTACAACTGCCTCATACCAGCCTGGTGGGTACTGCCCAGTCTTTCCGTATGATGGCAAGCTATGTGCCACATCACAGCCAGCATGGTCAGCATTTCGGGAACCATCCTATGGCCATGGCCTGTTGACCTTCCTGAACAGCACAACAGCCCACTGGCAGTGGAACCGAAACCTCGACAGCGAATCTGTTGTTGGAGACTCTGTGTACATCGTGCGGCAGTTGCACTGTGCCAACAAAGGTGCTGTCCGTGCTGGTGAGCTGAAGCCAGCAGGGTCTGATTCTCATGCAGCAGCAGTGCAGTAGCAGCGGCGTGAGACAAAAATTCAACTCTGAGACAAGGGCAAGAAGACAGTGCACGCTGAAGATGCAAACATCAACAGGCATGGAAATGCAGTCGTCAGTGGTCACTTGGGTGTGGAAGTAGGTCACTGCTGGGCCCACATTCTGTAACCTTGGGCGCCTTATGGGACAGCATTGAGTGACAGCAATGGATGCAGCAAGCTACACAAGTGCATGTGTTACAGGGCAATTGGCTCTGGTAACACCTGCGACCACGTCCCCTTGTATGCTTACCCCATTACACAGGTTCCAGAGCAAAATTGGGGAGGTTTCAGGGTGTATCACAAAGCGTGAGTTGAATTTTTGCTGAAACAACTAAGTGACAGAAGTCCCGTTTGACATTTGCTATCCTGTCGTGTCAATGGTGTGTCTGCGAACGAAAAATGTAAATTTCGTTGCACCTGTGATGTTGCTTGAGGAGTCCTTTGCTGGTATGTTGACATGCATATCCATTGCAGCAAGCGGTTGACTTTCGGTTGTTTCAGGGACTGTTGGTGCGCACGTCAGCATGCCAATAAATTCCTGGTTACGTGTTTGTGGCACATGTGCGTTGACTAAGGCATCAGGCGCAAGCATCTTTTGCAGGACCTCCTGAAGCAGTTAACGATGCAGTACCGGCTTCAAGGAACCGCTTACGCGCGTTAACAACAAACCCGAGACGAAACTGCTTGCGATCATAAGCGCAAGCTTTCCAGGCTCACCAAAAATAGAACAGCACCTCTCAGCAGCAGAGAGTGATCACCTGTACAGCCACACAAGGTACTACTTCAACCCTCACGCGGAATGCCGGGGCAGCACAAAAGCTGCAAATGTTTTGGAGTCATTCATGACGCGTCTCTGCCGGCAGTTGACCGTCATTTGCATGTGCAGGCTCTGCAGTTGATGCCAAGCANTTGTCTGGCCCAGCACAGTGGCATCAGCATGTGTGTACCATTGGCATTCTCGAATGAGTGTATATGCCACAGATGGCATAGCCAGCAAATCTTCGTGTCAATCACTCCATACATGCCTATGCAATGCTCGCTGTGACAAATTCTGTTGCATTGCAAATGATGCNATGGTGCTTGGTGTTGTTGCTGACACTGGTCTGACTCCCAACACAACTGTGACCATTCAGCATTTGGTGGACTCCAAGCCTCAAGTTTGGACCCTCATTGGTGACTTCTCGTAAGTAGCCTACCATCACGCGGCCTGCCTATATTCACATACCTCTTGCATCATGTTGTCAGGATGATGCAGTATTACATACTTCACCTGAACANGAGGCGGTCTCCACCAGGCAGTTGCAATCTGTCAACGCCATCTCCCAATTATCGATATCATACAACCGTTCTATCACCGGAAGCGATCCTCTCGGCAAGCTGCCGTTCAACGACACAAGACTTGCGGATACCAGCGGCGGCCTTGATCCTAGCCAGGTACACCAACAGNCATGCCCCGATTTGCAGGTATCTGCTGCAAAGGCAGGCTGGTTGGTACTGCTTCAGAAACTGGCGCGGGGTCATGAGGGAGTTCCTCCAGAAAATTCAGGTCACTGAAAAAGCTACTGTCGGCTGAACCTCTGAACAGGTCCAGCGAGCTTTTCCTTTCCATGGCTNCAGTCCTGCTAGGAACACTGCCAGCTGAACAGTCTTGCCCAGTCCCATCTCATCCCCAATGATGCCGCCTGCCCTTTGAGTGTGCAGCTCCCACAACCACTTGACCCCTGCCACGCACACATACTTGTCACAGGAAGGGGTGACGGGCATCCCCTCGTGATGCAGGTTGCGATGAGTGATTCACAAAGGGGCCAAAGCGGTGTGATGGACTTGAAGGAGGTAGTGCACATGAGCAACAGGACTGAGGGCACACCTGTCTTCTGATAGTCAAACAGGCGATTGTAAATGCCAGCAGGGACTCTATAGCCACCATCAAAAATGACATCCTCGCCACCATTCTCGAGGCCATCAAANGTCTGCTGGCCAGACATGACATTGCGCTGGCTACTAACCAGGTCAGCTGCCTCTCTGTTTGCTGCACTTATGAAACAGGACAGGACTTTGCCATTTGTGGCATTGTGTTTTGCGGTCAAGGTGCAGGAATGATGCCCCTTGTCATCTATTGCTACGTTATGTATTCTGTGTGCACGCAGCNTCGGGGAAGCTGCTGACCTGCAAGCAACTGAGATTCAGCAACTAGCTCTGCTCTGTGTGTATTGCAAGACTGGTTTCTGTGCCAACACAGCCCTTGCTCGTGCAACTCCGGTTCTCGCAACCGGATTTGGCATACAGCGCTATCTTTTTAGTGCGGGCTTTTTACAAGAGCTGTAAAGCATTGATGTACCTGGACTACGAGTCACGTATCCGACGCGTCGTGAAGCGACTTTGCAGTTGATCGAGTACCTGTGCTTGCGTTTGAAAAGCTGCACGCACACGCAACGTGATGAGCTCGTGTGTGGCGGCCAGCACAGGTGCGTGGGGACAGTGACATGGTCAGCCGATGCAGAGGCACTGCCTTTGCTCGACACAGTATGAGGCCTGCCAAAGCCTGGCCCTGCCGCGTGCGTCAGCAATCGTCGTGACAAAACTTATAAAGTTCAAAGTGCACGGGTTGGCGTTTGAGAAGAAGAAGAATTATTAAAGGCCATGTAGGGACCAGGACTGCTTGTCCTGTTGTCACTGGTCTATGTCGTTCATGTGCGAAGAAACGCCAGTCGACCGACCTTGTGATTACCAAGCTGGTTAAATCAGTGGTCAAACTGCGTACTTTGCGGCCCCTAGCTACACCGCCTGTGCCACTGGAGGTAACACTTGTAGTTGCAGATGACGTAAGTACATACAGTCACAAATGTAAGGTCAAAAGCTGTACTCACCACCCAGTGACACAATAGTCTCATCCTGCGCAACAGACCTTCTTCAAAGAACTACACGCTATTGTACATGCATATAGGCAGGTCATATGGAGGGGCCACTTTCCCTCGCAGCAGAAGAACAGCCTTCGAGCTGGACAGCTCCCTAATGGTTTGGCGATCACTGATGCTGGCAACTTGTACAATGACACTGTCCTGACGTGCGGTAGCAAGTGATCACTCATGCGTTTTGTCGTCAGCAGCATATACTTTTTGGTGGCGCTGACGGCTGGACATCGTCATTGAGAATGCGCAGTCTGCCTGCGTTTGTGCCTGCATCATAACCAGCAGGTCCAGGAGCAGCTAAGCATGTGCAAGAGCCCAGACTCAGCCGACAAATGAAATTTAAAATTTACCATACTTTACCATACGATTTCCAGGAGCAGGTTGAGTGTTTCACCTGATGCAGCATGTTTGCTGCTATGCTGAGCTGCAATTCTCTCTGCAAGAGCTTGAAAAATCTCTGTCAAGCCCTCACCAGTCTTGGCACTGGTACCCGCATGAAGTGCCCCTATAGAAGCAGCATACATTGCAAGCTCATCATCAGATACTGCCATATCCTTCCTCAAATCTTGCTTGTTTGCCGCTATTGCCAAGACAATGTCTGGTCCAACCTGCAGCAGCACTTCGCACATTCGGACATGTCACACAGTGTGTGTAAACAAGCACTGATGCCATGCAGGCCACAAAGCATGACTTACAACAAGTATGTTCACGTAAGCAATTGGGCAGCACATTGTTTTGCAATTATGTACCATCTGCTGGAGCTCTTGCACCCATGTTTGTACCCTCCTGAAGCTGTCAGCATCTGTGATATCAAAGACGAGCAGCGCAGCCTCAGCATCACGGTAGTATATGGGACCCAACGCGTGGAAGCGCTCCTGCCCTGCGGTGTCCCAGATGGCAAGCTCCAACTGCAATCATATAGGAAATGGTTTTGAAAGTTGACGTCAATCACTCAAGTGACTGTAAACCGAGATCAGGATCGGAAGGGCTCACCCACTGACCCTGTGCTTGAACCTCTTTTGACAAGAACGATGCTTGCAATGTGGCCTGCTGGTTGTGGTTGAATGTGTTGTGCACAAAGCGATATGCTACAGAAGTCTTGCCGACACGACCTGGCAGCAATTCAGGAGCAAAGGCAATGATACGGACTCTTTTATGCAGAAGTATGCACTCACAGCCCTGCGAAATCACCAGCAATACCTTCGCCAAGAAGAACGACTTTGACCGTTTTGGACTTAGCGGACATGCGGTGTCACGTCGGTGAACACACAGTCCTGCAGTGCGCACAGGTGTTCCTTACACGCTGCTGCCGCTGTCCAGGCCCACAGCAACAATGTGCAAGTTCGTCTCGCATCCGCTGATGCAGTAGAGACCGAGATCGATGTTGATCAAAGCGGAGACCTACTGTTCGTCTTATGACTCAGACTTTAGTCATGAAAGCAGCTTTCATACGGCGTACATTCAGCTGCATTGAAGCTTCGATTGATCTGCAATTGCCGTTGCAAAAGGCCACGGCGGTGTGACATGGATAAATACAGGACAGACGACGATACAAAGCAGCCTGCAGACCCTCTGCTAGACCTTGAGGAAGGCTGTGCACCACAGCAGTCAGCTTCAGAATATAGTCTCGAGTGCATCTGGTCTGAGATCGTCTGATACGCCAGGTATGTCCGANCTATGCTGAGCTGCAATTCTCTCTGCAAGAGCTTGAAAAATCTCTGTCAAGCCCTCACCAGTCTTGGCACTGGTACCCGCATGAAGTGCCCCTATAGAAGCAGCATACATTGCAAGCTCATCATCAGATACTGCCATATCCTTCCTCAAATCTTGCTTGTTTGCCGCTATTGCCAAGACAATGTCTGGTCCAACCTGCAGCAGCACTTCGCACATTCGGACATGTCACACAGTGTGTNGGCCACACGTTCTCATCAGGTGTGCCCAAGAACTTGAAAATGTGCAACAACTGCTGAAGCTCACTATCGCCAGGGAAGAGTGCTTGCTGCAAATTAAAAATACATGCTCAGCATTTGTGCAGCTTCAGTTTGACGTGTGCTGGAACATGTTACCAAATATGTAACAGTTTACCTTGCGCAGCATCTCTGCAAAGATGCATGCCACACTCCACATGTCCACTGCTGGAGTGTAGTGTGTGCAACCCAGCAGGACCTCAGGGGCACGATACCACAGCGTGACAATCTGCAGCAACACCCCACTGACTTNGTCTGTGGGTTGCGCATGCCCTCTGGCAAGTAGGGGTACAGCGTCTGCTGCATATTGGGGTCCTGCACAGGCAGCACNGGACTTTGGAGGCTTCCAGCGCAGCAGCCTTCTCCTGGTGTCCAAGTTCTGTTCGAGCAGGAAGGTGTTCACTACTGGGAAACAAAAATACCTGCTCAAAACATAGCTCTGATCAACGTTAGGTGTCACTTACCTTGACCGTAACGACAGCGGACAACTCATTGTCATTCTCAACATCCGTGAACTCCACGCTCTTCGGAACCACTTGCAGTAGCGGTGTTACAGCAGCCACTACGGCGGGGCTGGCTACCTTGGGAGCCATGCCGTGCTACAAGTTAACAAGCCGGGAAAGGTGTGCCATACAGCTCGGCTGATTCTCCAGCCCTCATCAACTACGACTGACGGAAATGCGGTGCTAGAAGGGAGGAGCGCAGAATGTTAAAACTCCGTGATGATATCTGTATTGACTACCTGGTAGTGAGGTAATATCAATGCAGGTCTGTCTGGGTTCATAACTCAGGGAACCCCTTGACACAGTCCACATTNCCAGTGGGTCGTGATGCTGACGCAGCTGTGCCGCACTGGCAGCAGATGCAGCCCAACAGTGCCACTGCACAATGAGGCATCTGACCTGACAGAGTGTGCGAAGCCAGGTAGTCACAAACGGCAGCATGCCCACGTGTTTGCACTGCAAAGATGACTAAAGACACCATCCTGCGTATACCGGAGCTGGCAGGAACTCAAAAGGCCGCAGGAAATTTTGGCAGCTGGTATGCATTGCACATGAGGGGGGTACCCTTGGGGATCCTGTACCCCAGGACCACCATGTCCTCTTTAGCTTCCCTGCATGCATATGATAAATCGGTGTCAAAACGATGTGCGTGCAGTCGATGGCTCCTTGGTAAANTATATCTTTGGGAACATCTGCAGCAGAAGACGTCATGTTATCAGTAATGGTGCTAAAAGAAACACTTGTTGCAATGTTGCCAAAGGAGTGAATGGCAACTGAACACACTGTTGCAAGGGTGCACGCAGCAACTAGACTGATCATGCTTGGCTGTGGTTTATGAAACACAGATGTTGAGGAGAAACTTGATTTCAAGCCTTGACTGCAGAGGTTTTTCAACGTACATACCAGTGTCAAGATTATTGGGGCAGTACTGATTTCCTCCTACATGTGATTACTTGTTGTGCCAATCTGCTGTGTGGGTATGCTATAGGCGGCAATACATGTCAGCGGTGTAATTCAATTTCTGCTGCAGCAATTTTGATCACTGTATTGTGTGGGTGTACAGGTAGCACTCCACACACACAGCAATGGCTTNAGCACTCTGTCTCATCGTCCACCAGCAGATTTTGTGGTTTGAGGTCCCGATGCATGACGCCATGCTTATGACAGTGGGCAGTGCCCTTTATCAGCTGATACATGAAGCTCTGCCACAAACAGGGTATGTCATGTTGCTGAGGCAGTGACATCTGAAGACTGAAATTTGAAATGCAGCACAATGCTGTCACAATGCTGCATACCTTGATCTGCATTACTGGCATGGGGTTGGCGTTGCCTCTACCTGTCCTGTCCATGAACTTCTTCAGGTCAGTGCTCAGAAATTCGAACACCTGCACGACCACCATTGCTGTGTGTAGGTTGTCCATAACGCTGATATTGTTAGAAAGCTGGTGTAAGTTACCAGGTACAAACATGGCTTGTTGTGCTCTTCAACATGCTCAACACACAGAAGCCTGTACAACACATCAGTGCCTTGTAGCTGCGTGACAAGCATTTCGAGTACGACTGAGCCTTTCATTGGACACACTTGACCACATGATTGCTCTCGTTAAGCATCTGTAGCAGTGACACCTCACGCAAGGCCGTAGATGGCACACCTTCCTCTTCCATCTGCAGCAGCCGCATACTTGAAGTTTGCGGCAGCTGAGGACAGTGGCAGGACAGCGTCAGGCTTAGGAGACCTCTAAGCGTGTCTTCTTGAGAGCTACCAGCCTCCCCGTGTTCTTTTCTCGCGCTTTGTACACCTTGCCGTATGTACCTTCGCCAATCTTCTCCAACTTCTCATACTGGTCCATGCTGAATCAGCACTCTTACACCGCAGCCGACTTCAACCGCTTTGCTGACGAAAGGCGAAGCTGTCTGGGAGACAGGTAGCGTAGCGGTACNCCTACTCGACTGGCTTGCATGGTGGCCACGATGGTGAGAGGGGTTCCCTGCGTCGGTGCGTCTGTCCTGCTAATTGACCGAAGCTGATGAGCTAAAATCACTCATATGGCCTCATCACGTGTTGCTGCTGGAGCACCAACAACCTGACCCTGATCCTGACAAGGTCCGCTAAGATGCGTGTTTAATAGACTAGAGCGACTCTTCAGCACTGAGTAGATCACCTATCGTTTGTCTGCAGCAGCAGCAAAGTCGCTCACACGTTATGACGTCTCCTTCCGCTGCTTCCCGCATGCTGCTTTGTGAAGCCTTAGTGCTTGCGTGCGCCACCAGTGCGACGGCATCGTGACGGTAAGCGCTGGGCCTCAGCTGCAGGTCTATTCTGGCTCTGCGCTGTGCCGATGCNGCCTCGCAGCTGACATACATCGCACACCGATGCTTTGGTGTGTACACACAAACCTACTGTGTGTTGGCAGCCTGCTGCGCAACAGGAAACGATAGCTGCGAGGCTTGCACCTCCCGGCTTAAGCTCGCGCTACGTATGTCACCCCTGGCACCACCCCAAATTGGAAGCGACGAGAATGGCTCGATCAGGCAAGTAGTTGCAGCGGAGCCAGCTACGATTGGGCACACCGCAGGCGCGTTCAGCAGAGCGCCGAGAGCGGTCTTCGCTGACTTGACCTTTCGAGGATGGGTGACTAACAAGCAGTTGGGCGAAAGCAAAAGTAAGTTTCCATTAGTCATGTAGACCGCATGGCAGCACAGCACGTAGGATTACACTAGTAGCAGCACTGGTAGGCCAGCCAGGGCTTGCTGACGCGACCTGGGCGTTGACCATGGGTGCCTGTCAGCAGGGACGTGGTCAAGTTAAGCAGTTTGCTGTATAGCGCCTGCGTACTTGTCACATAGGTGTGTCAGCCAGACGTAGCTGAAGTTTCGCCTGACGTTATGCCGTCTCCAAGGAAGGCGCAGGGACAGACAATAAAGGCTCTGTCCTCGACTGTCAAGTACAAAAAATACAGCAACACCTCTGATCCGCTCGTAGGCAAAAAGGTACAGCCACATGGCTGACTTCCTTCCTGACCAAGCTGATCAAAGCATCTCATCCAGCTATGCGAGGCCTGGTCGTGTGCAGAAAGCACCAAGTCAGTTGGTGGATGAGCTATTGCACCCTCCAAAGGAGATACAGGGATGGCGCCCCAAGCCTACTGTGGTTGAGCTGCTGAATATTGCAGAATACTCTCACCAGGTCAAAGTCCTTCTATTGTTGTCACACCACTGGTGCGTCACACACGCCTTGACTTTTTAGTGTCTTGTGCAGATCAGCAGCGAAGTTGGGCTTGATGAGCCTATCTTCCAGCCCTTTCCCCCTCAGATTACTTTCTACAACATTGAGGTGGACAAACCTCAGGAAGCGCTGCTATATCTACGTAACAATGACAAGGTCAGCATGGTGATAAGTGTGACGCCGCGGCTCGCTCTGAGGCTTGCCAAACTGATACCGCCGTACACATCGGTAGGCATTCTTGTGTAATGCAGGTTGCAAGGCGAGTCAAGGTCCTTCAACCTGAGTCACCTTTGCTCAGTGTTCGCCGGGTCAGAGGCAGCACCACCCAGGATAAGGTGGCTAGTGGCATNGAGGGGCTGCCTGTTGCTGCAGACACAATACGCCGCTGCTGCACATGAATTGTGAAGATGGCGTGTGATCTGCTGGAAGAGGCGTTCATGCGGGTTGCAGCTACAGCCCTGTTACTAATCCCAAGGTGCAGCTCTGCCTGCAATCAGTCACGGGCTTCAGTGTAGTGTGCATATACAATAAACCTGCCTTTTCAGGGTCCTTGCTATGATGGCACCTTGACATAACAACCAGAAAAATATAGGGCAATCAGCAACACTGCTTGCCATAGCAATGCCTTATTACAAGCACAAATTGCATGGGAAAAGAGGCAGTTCTCATACTGTGGACTAACTGGAATGCCACCATAGATGGTGCGGTGTAACTCAAATCCAGCAAGAAAGACAAGCACAGCCTTTCAGCATGCGGAGTCAGGAATGATTGATGTCCATTTGGCACGACATCTTTACCACCGTGCAATAACTGAACTGCCATACACAGGCCATGCTGATGATGTGAAGAAAGGACGAGCATCATCAAGCACAAAAGTCATAAGCACCTGTAAGGACTCCTGGTCATGCACCAAGGGGTGTCTGAGCGTATCTGGCCTGCAGGGCCTCCTCACTCCTTCCAGACTGGCTGGTTCCAATAAGTCATACAGCTTGTCCATGTAGACCTCACTGAAGCTGACAGCAACGTTCACAGACCACTGGCCTGACAGCCGACGAGCTGCAACTTGGTCAAACACCGCTTCTATGGAACGCGTGAGGACTGCATCTGGCCAGGAGTGGGAGAGATGCTGAGGGGGGTATTGAGGGGTGTAGCTGTGGGGGTCCGAAGGGGGTTCATCTTGCCCAGGGTTCCCTGTTCCCATAGTATATNCTACACGCTCCAGGGAGTAGGGGTCCGTCACGTAGGGGGCCTGCTTCAGAAGCAAATTGCCATCTGTNAAGCAGAGCAGTAAGCAAGGGTGTAAGCAGAGCTGTGTAAAGCTCTCACATCTGGGAGCATAAGACACCCAACTTCACACTGCAGATGCCTGCAACAAGTCGTGCAATGCCAGACATGAACACACAAAAGAGACCATGTGACTAGACGCATGTGAACGCAATTCCAGCAAACAGTCAACAGATGGGAAGGCATACCTGACACGAAGACCCAATTGACTGAAGGGTTTAGCATTCATGACGACGAGCCCATTCCAGCAGCACTTGNAAGCCTAGGCAGCTCATACACTGCATTCAGATGTTGCTGATGTGATTTTGAGTAACAGAGCTGATGTTTGAGTACTCCCACAGCTTGTGCTGTAACTTAGTCATTATTAGCAAGGCAAGGTCAGCGAGCAGCAGCGTCCTTGACAGCAATATGACTTGTCTAATGCAGCTCGTCCAGCTGGCTTGGTAGTGTCGCATGCAGCAGTGTAATCAGGCGTCCATNCATAGGTTATATGCACACAGCCACGCAAAACAGCAGCCAGAGCACTGGCTCTCAGGGTGGCCACAGAGTATGCGGCTGGTAATGAGCGGTTTGGCAAGTCTAATGGGGTTGTTGGCTACCATGTTGGTGGTGAACCCCGCTTTGATCAACACAGATGCCGCATCAAGCTCATGACCGAGGCACTGTTTCTGTCTGATATGCTAGATCAGGCAGATCTCAGTAGGTACAGGCCCAACAGCAGGGCAGTGCATGTTGCAATTAGACACTCTGCCACCTCAGTGTGCATTCAAACGTGGCTAAGTGTGCATCTCAGCTGCTGGCTTTATGTGGGCAGTTGGTTGCTGGGGATTGTAAAGTAATTGTGCTGTGCTTGAGATAGGTAGCAGAGCTTTCCCAGGCATGCAATTGTCAAGTTTCCACATACTGGTTCACATGCAGAGCAAAGAGAGGCCACCTGTTCGCTACATTTGTGAATCTTGCAAGGTGCCATCATCACAGGTTGCCATAGCTCTACCTCGACGTAAAATGCATAGATATGAGGACATTTGTATTTATATTTGATGAGAGTGCCTACTCTGTGCTGCAAGNAGCAGCATGGCTGTGCAGCAGCATGGCTGACTGTATGTTGCATGTTGGGCTGTCTTTACAGCAGAGTCAACAGAACAAGATACCAAAAGTTGCACGGGTTCATTGGCTGATGTGTCTATCCTCAATAGTACTGCAGCCATTCCATGCTGCTGCCTGCGCATCAATTAGCTTGAAACACATCCTGCTCAACCTTCACTGTACTCTGCTTTTTAATGCAAGNGCTGCTCCTGTGACTGCTGCAGCTGCCTTTCAAGTGCAGCATTGGCATGTTGGAAGTCAGAGATGCGCTGTTCCAGGTGCTGNGCAGAGCACTGCAGCAGCAACTGCAGGGCGCCACCCAGCAGGTGGAGGCCAAGTCAGCTGCCCTTGCCACTGCTNAATGTCACAGCTGCTGTGTGGCTTCCAAGTGATGACAGCACCTTGTTATCTTCACTCAAGACTGTTGCACGCTGTTGCCACCACACTGCAAGTGTTCACAAACTTGTAGTCTCCAACAGACGTGAAGAGAGGACCCTCAGTCTGACGATACATGTGCTGTACAGGTAGCATTTCCTGCTTTTCGACAGCAGCAACGGCCATCCAATGCGTCCTTGGTGGACTATTTTCAGGTTGGCCTTTGATTAGTTACTTCACGCAGTATGTACAGCAGTACTGCCAAAACCCAAACCTCTGCACATGAATTGATAAGCAGCAAACCCCAAACTGCAAACCCCGCAGTGTACATGTGAGCACACGCCTTGTTGTTTTCTGACAGTCTGCACACATGATGAGCACTGTATCAATCTTTGTGCAGATACAGCCCTCATGTTGAAGCATGTAAAACTCTGTTGCAAAATGCATGAGAGACTCCCTGCATCTAGCTGCCCTGCTGCAACCAGACCTCTGCCAGGCAGGATCNAAAAGCACCTGCCTGCACAGCATGCAAAGAAGCCACTCTGTTAGATCTGCGCACCTACATGCGTTCTTGATGTAACAGGTCTGCACACATACCTGCATTCTTGATGTAACAGATCTGCACACATACATGCGTTCTTGGTGTAACGGGCCTGATTGGTCAGTTANACCACTGGGACAATAAGCACACATGCTGATTCCAATTAAAGTTGCACCTCTTGCATGGCAGCATGACTCAAGATTCGCTTCCAATCAAGACTGAACGATGCAGGAACCTGTCCGGCATGACAACAAGTACCACAATGAAGCCAATGCAGAAAGCATGGCATCAGAACCTGCACAGCGTCTGCTTNCCCTCAACTGCATGTTACACAGTGACTTGCCACATGACTATGCATTGTGCCACATGCAATTGCTGCTGAGACGAGTTGAACCAGCTTGCAGCACTTGCAAGCCTGCTACAGCTGCCAAAACGCCTGTAAGTGGACTCCAATAGCAATCAAAACATAGCACACAATGTCACACAGTGCCACACATCTAGAGGTCTCACAATGACAGTTTAGCGATTTGACTTTTGCAATCTGCCTGATCAGACAGACAGATTGTTCCTGACAGCGAAGGGCGGCACTGTGGCACTTCTGTATGACCAGNAGACAGAGCGCGATCTGTAGTGTACTGTACCTCAACCTGTCAGGTGTAGCTTTGAGCTGTAGGCTTTGAACTGTCTCACTTCAGTCAAGGCAGAGAAGCAGACATCAGCTGAACTGCAGTATTATACTACAGTGCCCACAAGTTCATCCCACATAGGAGTGTAATTACTTTTTGTCTTACGTGCAGCTGATATGACACAGTTATATCCGACATGGAAAGCTGTCTAGTGTGTACTGAGCGGATGTTTATGTTTGCAGAGGCGGGGGCTTTCCTGGTGAAGCAGGCAACCAGGGGAGGGGGACCCAGAGCCAAGAAGAGGAAGGCTGCCGTATCTGCCGGCAGCCCCAACCAAGCAGATGGCAATCCAGAAGCAGAGCACAGCCCCAATGGATCGTCAGGTCAGAGCATGGTAACATAACAGGATGGCAGCATCCTGGTGTACGCTCTGCTGACTTTCCTTGCACCTGAATGCTAAGCAGAAGCATGTCGATAAAATTCACAAGGCAGTAGTTCTCCTGCTGCAAGCCTNTTCATTGACCAGGTGTGCACCAACCACAGTGTCATCAGCTGTACATAGTCTCCACATCTGTTTGTGTTTCGTGCCAAAGAAAATCACTCGTCACTGACGTGAAATTGTACACACGGTAGGCATACGCAGTGGCTGATACACTTGTCATATGTGTCATCTCTATTCACAAAACAGGTACGAGAGTTGCTCGACTCACATGGGAATAGCAGGGCAACATGCAGCATTGCCCTTGATGCCAATGTAATTTTGATAGAACTCAACCCTGAACTGTAAGTAGGGTGTGCTACAACATTGTAGCAGGTTAACCTTCTGCCAGGCTCAGCCTGTGGAATATTTGCAATTTCAGTATCTGATACCATGTGGGCGTATACTATTGCACGCGTCATGTGTGACATCTGCATATCCTCAGAGTACTCAGCCGCATTTACTGCCGTCGGCAAGGTCATGGTCTCACTTTATTTGGTTCACTNCACTCATGAGGATTGTAGCTGTCAAGTCAAACATTGTCGGGATGGCCAGCAGCAAAGTGTTCTGAAAGTCGCTGCGCTTCTTGCCATCCTGTGCCTGTCCATCTGGTGCCTGCAATATAGGAGCATGCAACCTTGGCACGCACAACCTGAATATACGCAGAGCACCAGGCGTAATGCGCAGGAATTGTGCACAATGAGACTTACGTCGGCAAGCAAAGGCTCAGTGGTAGTTGTGTCATCAGTGTCGGCGGTCTTGTGCTGAGAGTAGTAGTCCAGCAACCAGCCGATTGGTAAGCAGAACGACATCCCCACAAACATGAAGGACGTTGTTGCCCATGGCTTCCTGCGGACNGCACATTGGACAGCTGCACAGCAGTTGCGCAATAGGCTGTATTGCTGCAACCAACTCTGGTCATGGCAGTTGGTGGCGCTCAGTGGGCCACATATTGAGCATAGCAAGTGCCAACTTCAGCTTCTGGAGCACAGTAAAGCTAAAAGCATGCAGCGCAGCTTTTGGTAGGAATCAATCGGCATCATCTGTGCAGATGCTATGCGCACACCTAACATAATGGGCATGTCAGCCATTGGAGGCGTGATTGTCAGCAGTAGCAGCATATTGTGCAACTGGTCATGCAGTTTGTTAGGCAGATAGCAGGACACAGAGATGGGAATGCGGGAAGTGACTGAAGCTGGCAGTACTTGTTGGGCCGCCATCAAGGGGCTCCCATCTGGCAATGTAAAGCTAGCTCAACTTGCTGGGCTGATGCTGCATCACAAGACAATGCGGCAACCACAATACCTGAAAGCCGTTTTAGGTCATCCCCAGTCATCAAGGTCTGCAGGTCGAGCCCTGCTGGGGNGTTGGCTTTTAGCATGCAGCCATGCGAGCTTACCAGGCAGCAGGCAATGCCAATAATGTTGTTCCTGTTGAGACTTCGCTTCAGAAAGGTCACAGAGAAAATGGCAGCAAACAGCAGCTCTGCTCCACGCAACATCTGCACTGCGCATGGCGTCAGCTAATGCCAGCAATATGAATACCNCATTCAGGCCGATCACAACATTCAGGCCGTGCTGGTTTGTGAGCCTTTGAACTGACAGGCTGGACATCAGTATGATTCCCGCATGTTGGGGCTGGAAAGAGCACATTTGTTCAGACACCCTGGAAATGAACCCCCTGGAGTTGCTGAAACTAAATTGCCTGTTAAATACCCTTGGATTGAGTTTGTGGACGTACAGTATCTTTCAAGCATCACCTTTACTGTGGTGCCTGCAGGCAATGTGTTTGTGCTGGCTATGGATGATCCCTCTGGCAAGCCATAAGCAACTGGCAATAGCTACATCTAATTAGTTTACACAGTGTTGGGCATGCCACATGACACGTCATGCGACCTTAGGCGTGCATGAGAAAACTTGTCGTTGAAGGCATGGATGGGAACAGTCTTCAATGAGATGAATGATTACTGGCTATTGGTATATTGCATGACTCAGTGACACACATTGTTCTGACTGGTTACTGTGCCTTTCTTTCCTTTACTCCACATTTCTGTTTGATCAGCAAACACTATCTCCTGATAATGTAGTGTTATACTAGCGTTTTCTAGCAATGTGGTTTCGCTTGAGCCCGTTTGATTATGGACTGATTATGAAAAGTACATCAAAAGGTATCTTTCACGCAACCGGTCACCACAATCTTGACCCCATCGAGATGCAGACTGGAATCCAAGTAACTGATGTGTCAAAATTTGTTGTGCAAAGCAAGGGCTACAAGCTGACATTCAACTCATGTCTGCCGCAGTGCATTAAATGCAACGCAAGTTGTCCCTGCCACATATTTGCACCACTGTCTGCCATATATGCATTACTCTGTGTTCACCCTGCTGCGTCCTGCTACTGGCTAAACTGTTTCACTAGTCGACTTTGACATTGTGACCTTGCAGGTATTACTGTGTGATCTACTCAACTAATTTGCTGACACAGGAGCTGCCTGCTGGTCCTGCCTCTGAGCACATTCGGGCAAGCTGCACACAAAGGCTGCAATTGTGTAAAGCGCTCAGCTGCATCAAAACACGCATACACGCCACATACTGCCAAAAGTGGCTCTTAACACAGAACCTTGTTACTTCACAAAAAGCTGCTGCTCAAACTTGGCTGAGGCCATCATGCAATCGGGGTGCTGTTNCTCTGCTTCTTGCTGCATGCAGGGATACATAAGTGCTGTGGTGTCTAGCAGCAGTTGCCTGCATTTCATCGGCATGTCAATGTATATGTCAATATATGTATGCAGTAAGGCGGCAATTTCTCTGTGCATCAAACCTGGTAGCCATCAACACTGTGCATCATAGGCGGCACTCCACGCGTCGTGGCAGAAAACAAGGAGGCGCTGCAATCTCTGATGCAGCTGCATCCCTTGAACCTCACCAAGTCCAGTAGCAACACAGCTGAGCCTCCAAGCCCCAACCCCCTTGTGGACAAAAACCCCTTCGGTTCTGTCCCCCTATCTGCCCTGCGAGAATCACCAAAAAGCGTGTCATCCAAACGCCAGCCCAACAGCAGCAATGACACTGGCCATTTTGGAGCCATCCTGGCAGAGTCCACATCCACACTGCAAGATGGCACAGAGGAGGAGGACAGCACTGAGCACCGCAGAGTTCACATGCTCTTCAGCAGGCCTGCTGCTGACAACTCTGCGTCCTACGCCACCTTTGTGAAGGACCAGGTGAGCAACACTAGTGGCCATGTGCTGCTGTTACGTGCTGCTGTGTAGCTATGGCACACAAGGGCCTGTTTGGCATGCATTGCTACTGTCCACAACACCAACTTTGCAACAAAGAAGGATGTGCTGGTAGTGGCAATTGTGACTCAGAAACGCAGGACAGGACTGCTGCTTTGCAGGACCNGGTTGCATGATACGTGCTCAGAGTCTTGTACAGCCCAGCCACTGTTTCCCATGTTCTTGTAGAATGCGGCGCAGGGTCAACGGCACTCGCAACAGCTCCGGTCCCTCCCTTCCTCCCACCGCCCCTTTACCCCATCCCAAACGTCTATCTTGCTGATGCAGGAAGCAGTGCAGGGTCAGCAGCATCCACAGCAGCAAGATTTGCCCCATGGGCGCTGTGTGAGGACACTGGGGGTTCTTGCAGAGCCCCTGCAATGGCCAATGGCATCTTTGGGCTGAGACCCACCTTAGGGTGTTACAACTACTCTGATGCATTAGTGCTGGCCACCTTCACTAGAGACACTGTCGGTAGGNAATGAGTTCAAAGCTCCTCAGGTAAGCCATCCAACCAATGTCTTGTGCACAACCAGTGACCTTTCCAGGTTGTAGGTTCGGCATGCAGGATGTCACCATCTTGTGCACTGGTATGCTGTGCAACCAGCAGTTTGTGCTTAGACTTGCCAAGAGTCAGCTGATATAGGCTAGCCTGGTTACTGTGTACGTGAGTGGTATACATCTGTCTTGGATGTTGCAAACAGTAANAGAGCAGACAGGCATGCTTTCTTCCTCCTATGACATGTAAAGCTAATGTCCATACCATATGGCACCAAATAGAACCATGTTGGCTGGCGGGGTGCTTAGTTGCCCTTCTGAAATTGCTGTCATTGATGCTTTGAAACATGCGTGCTAAGCAACCTCAAGCAGGTGCTTGAGCAAGACAGCTTGATTTGGTCGATCGACCAAGTCATCAAGGGTGCCTTTCTGCAGGTTATGCACGGTATGNTGACTGCTGTAGCTGCAAGCTCGGTGCAGGTCTCAGTGACACAGAACACAGCAGTAGCCCCTGTTGGGTCAAGCCAGACCACCAGTGATCTTCTTCACAGGGGTAGAGGCCCCCCTGCACAGAAGAGGAACGGTGCAATGCATCAGCAGGTCAGGCAGCAGCCAGGTGTTATGCTGGATGATGACACAGCTTCAGTCCAGGACATGCCCCTTAGGNTGTTCTTATGGCAGAAGCAATGAGGGAGCTGGTGCAGCTCAACTCAAGCCTCACATCGTTGATCTGACAGCAGCTTATCCNACATGCGTGATGAGCTTGAATGGCTGCTGAACCTGAAATTCAACCCACCCATGTGGAATGACATTTACTGGTGCATTTTCTTGACACAACATAACTGGCTGATAAGACATTGGAGACCTGTGCACTCTATGTCTGCACGGGGAGACATACGTATTGGTGATTGATCTCTGTGTGGGATGAGTCCTGCTTGTAGCCATATGATGAGACCTTGAATTTGGCATCGCATCGTAGCAGAACAGCATTGCGTGCACGCAAGGGTGACACAGTAACGGCAAACAGCGCATTTCTGTGATATTGTTGGATGTATCTGTGCGAACAGTAGCTGGGGCTCACGCCTGAACAAAAATCATCCTGCAGGACCTTATTGCACACAAGCAGAACAGACTGTNATGCTGCTAGCCTGCTGCTGTGGCAGCTGACAGGGAATGAGACTTACAGGAATGACCTGGAGGTAGGCACAAAATCCTTGCCTCTCTTTCTGGTCACATCTTGTTTCCAGCCTGATCTCCAGGCCATGATGTTCCCCATGCATGCATAAGCATCATCGTTTTGATCTACAACTTCAGTATAGCTCTGTCTACACACCATCACATCACATCATCATGTTGTAATGNCAGTGGTGAGCAGTGCAGCGCTTGGTGGTAGCTGATGGTTATAGCTGAATTGTTTCGAGCTGTTCAGCTGTCAAGTCGTCATAAAGCATACTGATTGGCATNTGTTGTAATGAGCATGCTGTGGCCATGCGTAGCAGTGGCATGCTCACCTGCAGTTCTGCTGTCTTGATGCTGCAGATCTGACACTTGCTGTCAGGCCTTGCCAACTTGAAAAGTACAACAGGNGTTGCAGCTTCCAGCAGTGCTGTGCCAGTGAACAACTGGGACAATCAGATGTATGCTGCTAGNTGCTGCTGCGTGCAGATTGGTTGCTCAAATCACAAGGCTTGTGTAGCGCTCGTGAATGTGACCTGCAATGCCAGCCATATAGCAATAGCAGTCAATGCCTGCACAAAATCAGCCTTCTATTGCTCAAGCGCACACATCTGTATGCAGCGTCTTTCATGAGAGGAGAGAAGCTGGTAGCCATTGTATCAGATGCAGCCAGCACAGGCATTTCNGCTGATGCCTGCACCAGTACACAATAACAATTACTAGTCCATCAAAGTGAATGATACTTGCGCCAAAAAGAAGTGGGCATATGTCCAAACAGCAGGGTCCAGCTTGTCCCTGTACTTCAAGCCAGTTGTGGATGTCTTGACACTGGCACAGTCATGACACTGAACNAGAATATGGGATAGAATATGTGATATTTGGATTGTTGAGGCAGGTAATATAATGTATGGGACACCATGCCAGACGTCTAGCCAGCATGACAAGCCAACAAGTGATATATGCACTCCTGTTTTGTGTGCCAAAAGGGTCGTTCCTGCTGGGAAATGGTCANCTGCAGCCAGCCTTCTCTTATCTTCGTCAACCACATAAACCCCGTGTTGATGACGACACGTCGGTGTGCACCACAGTATACTNGGCCGAGTAGCTGCAACAACACACTTCTCCTCTCGAAATTCCAAAACAGCTTTCCAAAGAAGGATTGCTGCAATGACTCTCCAGGTTGGCAAGCATCACATCATACATCGTGGCATGCATTGGGTACTGCTGCAGCTGAGCTGAGTGCACAGCCTCATTGCAAGGTGCTTTACAGCTCTGCTGCTAGCAGGTTGCAAAGGGTTCACCCCTAAAGCCTGAAATATTAAAATGGACATCGAGAGTAATGCTGCAATGAGGCTGTGGAAGACAGGAGCCATGTGGCTTGCACATAGCATCTCCATTGGACAGTATTGCCAAAGGACAAAGGGCTATGCCANTCCCGAAGCCTGCGCTGTACGTGCTCAATCAGACACGGATTTCCCCACCGGACTGCAAGCATGCTATCCAAGGAGAAGACGCGCACGACAATGTGAACGCTCTGCAGGTGTAGGCTATCGGGAAGTGTTGCGGTGAACGTCGACGATGCTCTTGAGCACCTGTCGAACAGTGAAGGTATGCTATGCACATGAGAAAAAACCTGAGACAGTGCGACCGCTCCCTGTACAACTGCAACCACCGANAGGGCTGATCTGGCCGCCACCCAGGGCCTGCTCACAGCCAACCAGCGCGAGCTGCAGCGCAACCTCATGGTCATGAAGTTCAGAAACGCTGAGGTTGAGCGCCTGCGGGTATGCACTACCTCCCTTCCCATGCTGAAAGCACGCTGCCAGTGACGTCCTTACATGCCAAATGCCCTGTCCTGGTGGATGCCTTGATCATTTTTTTCAAAGAATGCAGCAGTGCTTGCCCCTCCATGNTGCACATGCAGCCATCAGCACCCTGTTGCGTGTTACAGCCCAAATTTGAAATGAACGGTGCCAAGTGGTCANGCCTGAAGACCAAAGCAACAGCACATGCAGTGGTGCCCACCATCACCTGCACCTCCTCTAATGTGGTGCAGACAGTGCTGCAGGTAGGCTGCCTCTGTNTCAGCCCAGACTTCCTCCTCTTCTTCCAAGCCACAGCAGTGCTGCTTGAGAAGGATCCGAGCCTGTGGTGCGTGTCTACCTGGAACGACAATGGCTTGAAGAACTTTGACTGGGATCCAGCTCGCATGGTACTCCCCTTAGCTGACTCAACATATCTGTCATGCATTCTGGACTTGCATGCACACTTAGCTTGATACAGGCAAGCATTAAGACTGACATGCATTGCAGAATGCTTGCCGTGATGCAGTAGCGAGCATCAGCTGCCATGAGTAACAAGCTCACTGCAGAGCACTTCTGCCCATGCAACAGCAAGTGCCTAGGCTTGTTTACCTGCAGCAGGAACCAAGCAGCAACAAAGTGACAGCTGTGTAACCAACAAGGCAGATTTTGATCAGTACCTGCACANAGCTCCCTCTCTCATGCTGCTGCTCACATCTTGCCACATCTTGCAATCTTCACAAGCTAACACACATGCTGCTGCTGTTTGCAAGCTTGCTGCCGCCATACTATCCTGTGCCTGTCATGCATAGCATCTGTCTGAATGCTGTTTCATCAATGTCTGACATATCAGACCCATAACATGCATGTGTCAAGCGGCTCATGGCTGAAGACAGCGCGTAGTTGATGCTTGTGCTAACACACAAGCTGCTTCTCGTCATCCACTTGCTATGAATGCAACAAAGGGTTTGACTGATATACTATGTGCACGCCACACATGGTAGCATTGCTGGTGCAGGCTGTCTGTCTCAGCTAGATGTGGCCCGCTTTGCCAAGCGGTATCCGGCCGTGATGACCACTCTGCTGCGCAGCATTATGGAAGTCACCGTCAAGTTCTACAAGGCATTGCTAGGGTAAGCCTTTGTTTCACCTGCATCAGGTGNAACACGGTGCCCCGCGGGTGCCATAGACGTGACTGCGGCTCCTTACAGAGCCGATCCGACTGGTAGCAAGGACAGTGCCGGACCTATCAACAGCGCCATCTCCGTGTCGGGCACGTTAACCGCAAAGCAGTTCTCGCATATCTGCCGCATGCGACATGGCTTGAAGTTGCATAACACGCTATNCACACCCCATGGGACAACTTGCAAGACCAATTGGTGTCTACAATATGAGTGCGTGTTGGCGTTCAGAACTTGGACCTGACACGCCTAGTAGGCACCTAGCCTCGGCTGGCACACCTGCAGATGATGGTATACAGTGATAATGTGCATGAAGGTTGGGNAACATTGTTGTAGTGGGAGGTGATGCCTTCTGTGCCTATGACAGCATGGCAAGCCAAGTTGTGCATAATTCTGACATCTGCTTGACATTGCAAATGGCTGACTAGGGCTTACATAAAGTCGCAGGGCCCAGCATTCCAATTGATGCCGCAAAATTCAACAAGCCTGTACAACTTCTGAAGCACNGTTGGCAGTGCTGTCTTGTTGTCCTGTCATGTTGGCAATGCTGTCATGGCGGCCCATGACGTTCTTGACGGTCAGCTTGAAAGTTACAGCGGCTTGACCATGGAGTGATGCAAGATAGCCTTGGACTTCAGAAGTTCTGCCCTTTACTGTTGCCTGGTCTTAAGATGGGCAGCTACTGTGAAGCATTCTAAAGGTGATACCTGGTNCCAATCTTTGGAGGCATGGTTGTTTGGACTGCCCTGTGTCGTCTCTGCGCACTGCTTGCACAAAACCATGTATGCTCATGCCAGCCTCCCTCAGTTCACAAGCAGTTTGTTCGGTTGCTGATTGAGCTGCAAAGTAGGCCAAGCCTGCATGTCAGCGACAGTCACATGTTGCAATTGCAGGCGCTGTCCGAAAGCCTTACAAGGCTAGCTGTGCAGCAGTGCAACATCGCTGATGTCAGCCCTTTGACAACGCTGCAGCAGTTGCAGAATCTCAGTCTGGCAGGCAATGCAGTCCCCGGGGTGGCCCCCNGTCAGCGTTCTCAGACTGTAGTGCAGCTGCTACACTGTGCCAGTGCCCACATTCCCAACTGCAGAAAGAGTCGTCATATTTATGTTTTGAGTACTTCTCAGGCTTCTCATACAACCACCAAATGTAGCACCGGTTGCACCAAATATCTGCCAAGAGTGAGCGGCCTGCCAAAGTGATAAGCGCTNATGCAAACACTATGTTGTCTTTCTTTTCATAATAGAACCGTCTGGGCGTCTTTGATTTTGTGTNGCAGGCACGCTTGTCTGTTTGTGCCGACACGCAACAACACGCAAAGTGAGGCCTTGCGCTTTTTCAGCAAGAGGTCCTACTTGCACTTAAAACTTTGCATGCTGCTCACCACTTACACATTGGNATGGCAGGCACAGCAGCACTGACATTGTGGACTGCCTAGAGGACATGACATGCACCTCTGTTAAATGTAAGTCTGAGCGCTTCGCCCATTGGCCCTTGAGGTCACTCCACTCCTTCTTGCTCGCGTCCATCGTTTTAGGTNACACATACTGCTGAGGAGGGTAAGTTTTGTGAGAGTCTGATTGTCGTCCTCCGTTTTGAGTGTGCTTCACTTCGTAATGCTGAGCGGACGTTGAAAGTTCAGTGGTAGTGCTTCCGCCTGTCAGGCGGAGTACCGGGGTTCCGTCTGGGTCAAGCGGTATCGAAACATACTACGGTCCCGGGGATGATCCCGATATCAACGTTAAAGCGTAGTCACCGGTCAACCAAGAGACANCTTGATGCCCTCTGTCCACCAGCAGGGCCACTGCTGGGCCCAGGCCGGCCACTGCTGCTGGCACTGCAAGATGTTCTGGCCCCTGTACACAGTAACGCCCAGAAGTATGTAGGGAGCAAAACCCTGCTGGATCTATTGCGTCCTCATGNTCACCTGTGCGTCAACCTTCAGAAGCTTGGCAATTCCGGTTTGCAGCTCAGTACGTATACACGCAGCAATAGCTGTGCACATGCGCGAAGGAAATACCATACAGCCCGAAGGTGAAAGAAGGATGCAAGCTGTTTGACAGCAGAAATTGCTTCGAGAGTAATTGTCCAGATTCCTTGAACCTTTGAGATAGGATTTCGATACACAGCTTAGTTCGCTCAGGCGCAAGCGTCAAACACGCTATTCCGCACATTTACTGATAACTTTGTCAACACAGCCGCGTAGCACTTCAGTGACTCACAAAATGGCCATGACATCAGTAGCGCANGCATGAGTTGGCAAAGTCATTGCGCACTTAGTGTATCTATACACCACATATCATGCTACACTCTGTGGTGTGCCTCAAATAGCAACCTCTATTTAACTGATAGATGTTTGAAAGTGTGTGGTGCACTGGTGTACTCACACTGCATTACACCTATTGTCAGTGCATGTGGTTCACACTGCATTACATGTACCGTCGGTGTGTTTGTGTATCCAAGCAGCACAATACATACTGTTGGCACATTGCTGCAGCGGAGAAGCAGGTCTTGCGGGATCAAGCCAGCAGCCAAGCTAAGGGTGGCAAGCCAAAGCCAGCCAACATCATAGAGAAGATCATATCAGGCCGAGTCAACAAGGNTGGCCCAATCTGCACTCTGCGTGCAGATGTGCAAAGCCTTCTTGGGGCATTTGCCCCAACTGGAATGAGAATCGGCCTGGCAGCTGTGGCTGCCGGTCTGNCCATTTGCAGCTGTGATGGCTGCTGACTGACAGCAGGACTATTGCCTTTGTGGCGCTTGCTTGACTGGGACATTGGTNACAGAAGAGGAGCTCAAGCAGCGCAAATCAGCGGCTGTGAGAGCATGGATGGTGCGTCATCTGTTGCTCATGATAATCCGGTAGTTGTATCTGGTGGTGGTATGTCATGATAGTGTCTCATGCTGTTGCAAGCCATAGACTTGGTATGTTCTCATGTGCTTTGTGACTTCCCACTTGGCAGCCACAGTCTACATCCTCAAGTGTTGTGTTTCTGCTACCACAACACAGTTGGTGCTGTAGGTATGCTGACTGGCTAGCAGTGATGGGTCTGTCTTCTTCCTGACATTTTTGTCGCTGCACGTCATCTGAGGTACATAAGCATTTGTGTCGCCTGCCAGAAATATGTTCGTGCTATGTCATACATTCAGCAGCCTCNATGCCAAAGATGCATGCCTGCAAAGGACATGCACTTGTGATACAGGTCCAAGGTTCACAGAAACTTGACCAGGGCAGACTTGTTNTAAAAAGCCACGTGATCAGCAGTCCCAATCTATGTCTGCTGCACGTCATCATGTGACACGGGCAAGTCTGTCGGCAGCGATTAGCTGTCTGCATCAGGCGCTGCGTCATTGCTGCCAACCTGGTGATTCCCTCTTTGCCAGCGTAGCCTACTAATCGTGCTGCTGTATACGCTGCATATGTAGCAGGTTACACTGGCATTGCAGGGACATAAGTGACTAGTGAACTGGTGCAGGGCTTGTGCATACAGCCAATGGCAAGATGCTCCCCACGCGTTGGCAACTTTGCTGCCCACAGTGGTAAGTGAATATAGCAACATTCAGGTAGTCATCATCATAATTGAACAATTCGAGCTGTGACTGNCCATTTCTATATGTATGCTGGTGCAACAGCTCCTGGTTCAAACATATAAGATGAGCTTTGCCTACTGCAGTTCACTGGGCTGGAAACAGCTGAGGCGANCTCAGCGCTGTGTACATGTCACCAGTGCGCAAGATTCAATGATTGAGCGTCATGTCAATGTCAAGTCTCACCCATGGGGTCTCTGTGCAGCGTATGTGTATGTCACAAATGGGCACACAGAAGGTTGTAAACATGGTAATATGGCCAAACAGCACTTGATTGCTGACAAGTACCCACTTGACATATGGCACACCGACGTAAGCAGCNCGCAACAACATGTACAAGACCAGTCAACATAAGCTGACTGGATTCAAGCAAATTATACTTGCAAACATGACAACAGATTCAAGGCGCTGCTACACTCATAGCAGTCCAAGTCTCGACATCAAAGAACACATAGATCTAGTGGCTCAGTATTGGCCCNAAATAATCCTTGAAATGGTACAGCAGTCAGCACAAACAGTCATAGTCAGTGGTATACGGCTCCTGAAGCACCTAGAAAAGGATGGTAACATAGGCCGTATAGTGNAGCTTGCGTCCGTACATTCACACCATGCATGAGGTTTGCTGAATACTATGCTCATTGCTCCTTGCTGGTGGCATGCCTGGCTGCAGATCAAGGTCGTGAACAGGGATCTGGTAGCGGTCCTGACGCAAGCAACACTGACAGACGCAGAGATGCTACAAGCTCAGCCGGACGCAGCATATGTGCTTTCCATCACTGAGCAAGAAGTAGGCAGAGCTTCTGCAGCAGCGACAGAGCAGNCGCCTGCTTTGCTGATGCTGCACAGCACACAATTGCTCACGGACAGCAGGCAGACATGCCGCACTGCTTTTGCTTTGATGTTTGAGTGCTTGACTGGAGTCACAAAGCAACAGGCTGCTGCTTGTGAGCGCTACATAAAAGCAGCCAAAAGTTGGCTGTTTGTGCAATTTCTTTTTGCAGTTTCACTTTGCATGTGGTATGCATGCCTCAAAGCACACACAAAGGATGAGGCGGTCCTCACCAACGTAGCGCAACAGTGGNTTCCAATTAAGCTGTTGTTGGTTGGCAGCAGTCACCACATATCATACCTGCTCAGATGGGCTTGGCTTCCAAGTGCATGACACGTCATTAGGCATCTGCAGCTGTTCATGAGGAACTTGTGTTTGCTATGCCCAAGTTGCTAAATCATATTTCCTGCCTGCTTGCAGGCTTATGGAGATGCAGTCATAGATGAGGCTCCGTTGCTGTTTGTATCCAACTATCATTTCACTGTGTTTCTCAAGAGGAGCGAGCATGTTCACGATAAGACACTCTGGGCCTCTGAGCCCATCTGGTGGGATCGGCAGCACCCCTCAGCACGCTCATGCTGGCTCAAATTTCTTTCTGTAGCTGCTGAGATGCAAGACATGAAGCCCAGGTTGCCGCGAATGGCGGTACCACAGACGGCTAATGGCTATATGCTCCCTCAAATCNGATGGTGTAAATGCATGTGCTGTGCTGTGGTTTACCTTCTGCTCTGCTGATGAAGCAAATTTTGCATCATGAACACTTTTGCTGCTCATGCTGGCTGTATCACCTGCCTGTAAAGAAAAGGTGTCTAGGTGCACACGCCTGGTGTCGCAGACTCTCCTGTCTGTCAACCTTTGAGTCCTGACCGTTGACCTGCGCGTGAGCTCCCTCAGGACGTTGCATCTGTTTCTGATGTTGAGACAGATCCGTTTGCTGCTGGCCTTGATCGAGATTCTTCTGCGGAACTTCCTGCCTATAAGCGTGTTGCCTTAACGGCTACTGAAGCTGCTCAATGCAATCCTCACGTTGCTGCTCTTGTTGCAGCTAGTAAGGCAGCCAAGCATGCGCAGCAGAATTGTACATGATGAACGCTTGCAGACGCTACACAAACCATGTTGTACATTGCATTGTACTCAATACNGTTGCACAAGATGTTGACACATGTACAAAACAGCTTGTGATCTTGTCAGTTTGCATGCATTTGCAGTGGTTGCCTGAATGGCACTTATTGCCTACTAGCACAACAAAGCCTGGCTGAAGGCGTATGCCTAGCTGCAAAAGGAACAGCTCTTCAGCATGAATGGGGTGCAAAGTTACCATGCCGTTCCTTGCAAATTTTCACAGGAGGCAACTATCAGTGAGTTAACAGCGGTCAACGCCTGCCTGGAGCGTGNTGTGCATGGCACAGACGTAAACGGCAAGCCTGTGACCAGTGTTCCAGCTGCTGTGCTTGAGTCCATCAAGCGAAACCATGTCTGCCTCAAGGGCACCTTGTATACGCCTCTCAGCAAAACCACCGCCACAGAAAGTCTCAATGTTCAGCTCAGAAAGCAGTTGGACTCGCATGTCAACATAGTACATGGCTTTAGCCTGAAGGGACTCCCCACAAGGCATGAAAACATAGACATTGTTGTCATCAGGTAGAATTCAGACTGCAAGTGTTGCCTTGCATTGTGCCCTAACACAACACCATGGTTATGCATGCTAACCTGTTCCACAGTTTTCACCTGCCTCTGCTTTTGTGACAGGCCTGAGAGCTGCTGCAACCAGCTTGCAATGGGACAGTCATGCAGCTGACAAAACCTGTTTGTCCATCTTGCCTCTTGTGATGCACTCATCTCTCTTACACTGGCCTCATTTTGCATCTGTGTTCCATTTTGCACTGCTTGCCTTAAGCCTCTCCAACGGTCATGGCTAACTCTCCTGTCTTTGGAACAATGTACATCAGCATTGCTACTGCGCACAGCATGGCTTGAGGTGGCTGCAAAACAATGCTAAACATGATTGGCCAATGTAGGGAGAATACCGAGGGAGAGTACAGTGGTCTAGAGCATGAGGTTGTGCCTGATGTCATCGAATCCCTGAAAGTCATCACACAAGCAAAGTCTAGGAGGACAGCTGAATACGCCTTTGGCTTTGCATACCTGAACAACCGGAAACGTGTTACAGCTGTGCACAAAGCCAACATCATGAAGATGTCTGATGGCCTCTTTCTCAAGGTGAAGTTGGTGCTGACTGCTTCTGCTTCTGTCCTGATGCAAGTCACTTGCTGGTATGCACAATCCGCTACTCATCAGCCAAAGCTCCTGCTGTGTACAGACAGATCTGCAGATAGCATACCCCATTTGAGTGCTCATGTGCTGCGTGTGTCACTGAAACCTTTGTGTTGACAAGAATGACTTGAAATGAGGCTTCGATCTCAAGTGCAAATAGATGAACATGAATGCATGCTTGTTGGATTGATGTGCCAAGACACAGCGGTGAGCGCTGCACACCAAATCTGGGTACCTANACTAGCCGTCTGTACAGTAGGGTCCGAAACCACACAATTCAAACGAGTCGAGCCGGAAACGGTAACACAACGGTTCGTCTTCACTTCCTGTGGCCTGCAACTGTAGCCTGGTAGGGCGGTCAGTCTATGCGCGGTCAAGTCTGCGCCGTCAGTTGTTCATTCGGAGCCTGCAATGAGCACTGCCTCTTGTGCCACATCCCAATTGTCAACTTACACAGCTTGTGGTCATAGGCTCCAAACACCAGCCCCGTTCAAGGTGGGCTTTTGTTCTCTCAAGTGTCCTGGACATATACCCAGCTCAATTGCTCACTGTTGCGGCCGACCTGCAGGCAGCGCGTTTTTTGGCACCTAGGCGGACATTGCGACTTCATAGTCCTGGTTACGCTCAGCTGCGCGTATACAGCACCAGCACAGCAGTAAGCGAGCTTGCTCCTGCAACAGCAGAACCTCCAATACAGTCCCCGTGGGACAGCACAAAATGGCAGCAGTATAAGTGGACAGTGTATCGAGGGGTCGCGTACGATTTGACCTCATTCATTGAGAGGCATCCTGCAGGCAGCTGGTTGATCAACCTTGCTATAGGCCGTGACTGTACAGCCCTGTTTGAGTCATATCACTTGAGGCCCCTCGTGGCGTCGNCCTCCGCTGCTGGCTGCGCTGCCAGCTACTTCTGTCATGTTCAGTGGCAACTAGGCTGCTTCAAAAGANCCTGCTGGACTTGCTCACATGGGTAGTGGGGACAGCTTTGGGGACTTCAATGCCTCGGGAGAGCATGCAGGCTTTGAGGTTGATGCTTGGTCGGCAGCTCCCGCCATGCCTGCAGACCCTTTTGCTGCGAGTGCAAGCTTCAAAAACTTTGCGCAATTGCTGGATAGCTCAACAGCTGAGCAGGGCGTAATGTTGCAGCTTGAGCAGCAACAAGCCGAGGCACTCACTCACAGGGATGTGGGTGTTGCCGACAGCCAGCTGAATGATGTGCAGGGTGCGTATGTCCAACTTGTTCATGTTGTCATTGTGCCTGATGCATACACTTGTCATTGCATACTGGCACGTGGAGTGAGATGCAATCGCAGCAATGTGTATTGCTATTGTTAAAGTTGTGGAGGCAAGCAACGTGGCAATGTGTGCTGCATGGTCTCGTCTGAATGCTGCATGCAGCGGGAATCCTGTGCAACACTTGCTGTTGCTTCAATTTGCACTTGACAGGCGTGCCGTCAATACAAACAGCAATGCAATNGCTGCAGCTGGAAAAATCTCAGCTGAAACTTACCCTGAGATGACAAACATCAGCCTTGCTTGCAAGTAGAACGTGGTTTCACAAACAAAAATCCTTTCATGACTATCAGTGTCGTCAAAGGCGGCAGCACGGTGTGGATATGTAGGACAACATCAACAGCAGCCATCTGGCCAATCCAGGAGCGCTGAATGGCAGAGTTGCTGACGGCCTAGACCAGTATCACTATGCTAAAGTCATTAGCCACTCTCCTGCCTTGAAGGGTCCAGCACGCCACGCCAATCAGGTTGCAGCTGACTTGCAAAACTGTCATGATGTACATCACTCTGTGAGTGCCTACAAGAGCAGTGCTGCAACAAACTTCCTTCGTGTAGTAAATACTATGCAGCATACTGTTTACAGGCCAATCAGGAAGTTCATAAGCCCTCAAACATGTTCAGATGATCTGCAAATGTCTCCCCTTTTCTGATGAGCTTTGACTNGATGGACCTCTGCAGCCTGGACAAGCTTGCCACGTACGTACCGGTGCTGTGGCCATGCACGCCACAGTTATCACAGCAAAAAGTGCTATGCACAAAACAAAACTATGCACATACTTCATCTCAATATCTCATGCATAGCACAGATGCTGCTGAATGCTAGCATCGAGCAGGACTGGTGACATTCAGCATGCTGTGATCGCCGTACTGGTCTGTTGGTGCTGCAAAATGCTGGCTGCCCTCAGCGCTGTTGTGCAGCAGACTCTGTAACCTGTGCTTGTGTCTANTGCAGCAGCTGCTCTGCATTGTCAGGCTGTCCTTCAGCAAGCAGCAGCTGTGCCTTCACGCTGGCATACGCTGCAGACTCCCTGATGGCAAAGCTCAGTCCGACAGCCTGGTCCANAGAGTGGGACTCAGGACTTGCTTGCAGGTTCTGAGCAAGCTCAAGGCTAGCATGTGCAGATGCCAAAGGCAGCAAGCAATCTTTCACAAGGGAGTGCAACTCCTGTGTGCCAAGGTGCCAGCACTCCAAGATGTCAAGCCCAGCCTCAGCACCACTACCAGCATCTGAACCTGCGCAACACACCTCCTGTCTGCATCACTGTATGCAAGCTTTGACAATGGACATGGGTGATGTTATAAGAAATCATGCACACTGCTGCAAGGGGATTCATGTTGCAAAGCATGACTCGTAGCATGCAAGCCTGGGGCATCTGTCTGCATGTGCTGTCCAAACTAAGCTGTATGCAATATGATCAGAGAAGGCTGTGATATGTCCAGTCAGTTCAAATCACTAGCTTGAATGCAATGCCGCAAGTCATGATACTGGTATATGTTGTTTCCTGACCTTCTGCTGATGTGAAGCCTCTGCATACCGAGACTATCATCATCTGCTGTATGGTNTAAGAGACAGGCTTTATGTGGGACACAGTCAGACTGCATTGTTGTACTGCAGAAACGATGTTAGCTACGATGCTGAATGACGAGCAAGACTCCCTGCAAGGTCATAGCCACCTGCCAGCAGACCCTGCCATGCCTTATAGCCTTCCAGATATGTTGCGTAACACACCTCAGATTCTGGACTTGCTTGGACATGATGTATGGTCAGCATTGTCAGCGTGCAGCAGGCAGCTACGACAGCTTGTGCAACATGTCACTAAGGCAGTCCACCTCCCCCGCATGANTTGCTGTACTCATGCTGCAGCGCACTCTGGATATATATGTGACAAAAATTGGGCGCAGGCAGAGGTTGACCCTTACATGCAATGTGTTCAGCGCTGTTTGCACCTGCATTTCGTGGTGGTGGTGAACTTCACATGTGTGATGTAGGTTGCAGAGTTGGCCAGGCTGCAAGGGGAGACTGCAATTGGCTACATTGCTGGTGGTGATGCTGTTATGCATTTGGCACCAGGCTCTCAAGATCGGCATATTTTTGACGAGCATGCTCGTGTTGTAGTGGTTGCTTCAGAGTAAAGCCAGCAGCTGCAATATTGATTTGATTATGATTGTGCCTTTCGGCCTGAAGACTGTTGCTGTGGATGCCTGTACCCTACTGTACGCCTTCAAATGGCTATATCTGCCTTGAATTACCGGTGCCTCACTATTGGACAACGGATGAGTGTAGATCTATCGTACTATAGGGAGGAACGTGTGAGTCACTGTGAAGCAAGTACACACGAATTTCGATTCGCAGCTGTCTCGCAAGCAGGCATTTACAGCGCTTGCATATGTGCTGAATGACGTTGTGAGTGCTGCATCGCTGCGATCGGCACTGTGACGATACTTTGCTGATCGCAAGTCATGTTGCAAAGCCTGAACCCCTTGCAAGACGAAAACAGTCAGCCCTTCGGCTTCAAGGGCCGACAAGACCTAGACAGACGAACAGGTGGACTTGGAAGGACGCCTGGTGGCAAAACGCCTTTTGGCNTCTCAATGAGCAGCTGCATGCACAGCAACTATTCTGGCAACAATTGCAGGGCAGCTTGTGCTGCTTTGTCGCTGTATTCCTTGCGATGGGAGTGTGTCTTGTTTGCATATTGATGCATTGCATTGTATGCAAGTGTACTTCCACAAGTTCAAATTGCATGTCCTGTTGTGCCTAGCAGTATTGCAGCACATGTTGCCGATCACACTTCTCATTCAACACATGCTCCTCTGCTACTTATGTCACTGCCTTGCTGCATGACACAGCTGCATGGGTCTGATGATAGCTCTTGCCTGCATTGTCGGCCATGCAACAGAAGGGCAATCTTAAACCGGGCTGGCTCATCTTTCAATTGCAAGACACAATCCAAGTTGCTCTGGCTTCGCTCGTGACTTTGACATATATAGGTCTTAGTGNCCTGCAGGACAATGTCAGGGAGGAGCGCTTGCAATGGCAGGTAATCTGCATCCTGCCCTGCCGTCTTAGTGTATGCACTTCAGCCCATNGGGTATGCCGAGCTGTAGCATGTGCTGCTCAGTGGCATGCAAATACTTGTTGGCATTGGTGTGGCCAGGTTCAATCTCTGCAGGTGTGAAGCATGTTTGGCGGCGTGTTCACTGCAGCTGGCTACACACCTCAGCTGCAGATGCAGCTTCAGCAGTGTGCATGACTACGTTGCAGCAAACTTGCAGCTCCTGGCACTGAATGCACACAGCAAACATTGGCACTGCCATCAGCAGGGCTACGTGTTTGTCTGACAGGCTCAGGTTGGCAGCCTGGCGGGTACTGCAAATACGGGTGGTGTTTTATACAAGCCTTGCCTAGAGCTGTCTGAAGGTCTGATATGGCTTTTGGGAAGGCATGCTGATTGGCATATGCTGCGCCACGTGCCACCCAAGCATCCACATTGCGCCTGTTCAGGTCTAAAGCCTGCAGAAAATGCTGAGTCACTGTCCAGGACTACAGCTTTGGTGGGACCGCAGACAAGAAGAAGCTTGATGGCGAGCTGGTATGCTGTTTGCATGCAGATCCTGCTTGCATGATGCAGTACTGCAAGGCAGCAGATTGTGAATCTGACCTTCTTGTAGCAGCTGATGGCAGAGTCATTGTCGCCTTTTTTGGCATGAGTAATGCCTTGCTTGACTGCTTCGGCTGACCAACGTACACGGATTTGTGTCTTGATAAGCTGTCGCTGGTCTTCGACAACTTCCTGTCGCTTGTTGCTTAGCTGGTCTGCTATAGCAGACCCCTGGACACAAGTGATTTTGCCATCTGGCCTCAGATGATGTTGCAACTGCAGCCTGAATTCTGCAGCCTTGATGAGGCTGTGAACTTGTTTGCAATAACAGGACGTGCTGCATGAATGCAGGTCTTGTTGCACAGGCATGCTGTGCATTGAACACACCAGCACACAGGCACACCACAACAGCTTACCCTCAAGTGTGACACAGCAGGCAACACGTCATAAGCTTCAGCCATTGCATCAACGCAATCAGGGCAGTTGAATGTCCTGCTGCCATGCAGAGCTGCCATGTAGTCTGCACATTTGCAGGCGTCCCATCAAGCATACAGTGGTTGCAGAGGACTCCAAGCTTTGTTGTACGTGACCTGTTGAGGTTATGCTCTGAGCAGCGGGCTGAAGCAGATTTTCCAGTCGAGGCAGTCTTGCTGCAAATCCCCAAGCAGAGGCCAAGTCAGGCTTACTGCTGTGTTCGACATCAACGCCCTACGGTTCATAGCGACTGATGTGGCTGTTTAGGAGCAATGTCGTGCCAACATTAGCTCGTCATGTACCGCATTTTGCAGCAGGCCTGCCCGAAAGCTGGGCCGCAAAGCAGCGACTCTGTCACTTAGTGTGCCCTGATCAGCTGACGCGCCCTCGAGAGAACGAGGCGATGCCGTGTTCTGCTCAGCGGCTGACATTACGCATCCTGTGAAGGTCTACGCGCACAGGCTCACGCGGACCTGCAGGAGACACAGTTGTGTACGAGCGACGAACAGGAAATTCAAAGGGTGTCGGAAACCGGTTTCGGAAGCGTATACTCGTTTGCAGGCGACCTGTTGTGTTCAATCCCTGTCTACAGGCTGAGCGGCGTCAGTCTCGAGCTCTCATACGGCAACTTCTGCCGGCCGCAAGCATTGCCTGGTCGCAAGTGCGCAAGCTCGTCAGCTGGCGAGCATGCTGATAAGCCAGCTACATCGTGCGCATGCCAGCTGTATGCGACAACAGNACACTCAGCAGAAGCAGTACATACAGTACATGTGCACACGATGTCAATGTCCAACATATCTGCCTGGACAGATACAGCAGAGACAGATACAGCAGACACTCACTTCTCATTCCACAGCATGATTGTGTTGTCTGTGAGAAGGGCCTTCTTCAAGTTCTTGTGGTAGCTCTGCAGAATAGCAACTGTTTGTGCTCTATCAGGTATACAATTCATGCAAAACTTCGGAATGAACGGAATGAACATAATTGTCAGCTAAAGAGAACAAGTGGCATGGCTCTCAGAGCTTGCTGAGGCTGCTGCATACCGTGAGACCAAGCCGATCAAGCATGTATGCTCCCCGCTCATATTGTGCCGTAGGGCCAGCTTGGGGTTGTTGGAATCGTTTACTGATCTGCATGCCAGCTCTTGCATGTCAAAGGCATCATAGGAGCATGATCAGTACCAGTCTCTCTTTGCAGTACTGCAAAGCTGAAATCACTTGGGGTGATAACGCTGGATGTTGGTGACAGGTCCAAGACTGCAGTGCGATACCTGATAAAAGCCTCCTTGCAATGCAGCAAACAGCACTCCAGTAGAGAATGCTGTCATGAGTGGGTTGGCGCTGGGGCCAGACATGCCACTGACTAATGAGAATGCTGCTCCAGAACCAAAACCTGCTATCATCCTGCAAAATCCATGGAAGCTACCTGATGTGCCGCTGGCATACTAAGTACAGTTGTGCAGCAGAACACCACAACAACCAGAAAGTACAGCAGCAAGTCACTGTGAGCGGCAATGCAAGTCTGTCTGTACAATGCTACTCACGTTCCTCTGGCATCTTCAATTCCTCCTCTGTACCGCTTGACAGCCAAGGAAAGACCAGCATTGACCCCACTCATGACAGCAAAGTTCCGTGCTTGAGCAGCAGGCCCACCAGCTTGTATGGCACTCATCCGCTGTGCCATTTCAGGATTGGCTCCCGCGGGAGGATTGAACATTTTGCCAGCGTTGGGATCAAGTTTGGTCATAGTGCCCATCATTGTGCCCAGCACAGCCCCCTGACCACTTCCGAGAAGAGTAGCTACAGCAACCTCCATGTATGGCGGTTGCTTGGCCATCCATGATTCAGCTTGCAGACGGATACGCTTAGGTCCCGCAAGTAGTTTGTCCGGAAGGCTCAGCTGTCCTTGCGACATGCGGACACGGCACGTCTGTATTACAGCACTCAAAGCAGCGCCCGGAGCCTACGACTTGTGCACGACGACTTTCGCGGTCTCGACAGCTATCACACGTCTCTGCGGGATGGCTGACTCGCTGCTTCCGGTTGTTTCGAAAATTTTCGCATTGCCCTCTGCGGCTTGAGTGATCAGATTCACGAAGACGAACGATGCTGTGCTGACCTATCCTGGACTCACACCGAAGTGTTACTCTCTCGGTGCGCACAGCCAGTTGCGCTGTTGCCAGGCTGGCATTGTCAGATTGTGTGCATAATGAAACTCGCTAATCTGTGTGAATAGTCACCAATTAGGTACCAGTCAGCTCTCACAGCCAAAACAGTTTCTACTCACTCGGTACACACGACTTACTCTGGCTTTCAAACAATGTTGTTGCAGCGACAGGTCCCTCACGCCTTGCTGACTGGTAACCATGTTCCTCTGGTGCAAGTCTGCGACGTTGTCATGCCCACACATACTGTAAGGCTCCTACCTTGCTGCTGCAGAAGCAACTTATAGATATGGNCCCCAGGTAGCTTGTCCCCAGGTAGCTTGCACCGTGCAGTCTGCTGGTGTGTTTGCAGCAAGATACCTTGCCAATGTACTGCGCTACAAGAAAGGGTGACTGCATTCATCATAACTCATTGACAGTCGTGCACCACCTCCTAAGCAGCACCATGATTCCTCTGCCAAAGCTGGCAAGCACATGACGCATGCACATATTCATACTCCCAACACACACGCAAACAATTGCACATTTTGCAGCTTGGCTTATCAGGAGCTGTAAACAAAGCACCGATAGCGGCACTGTTTGGCAGCAATGAAAAACTCACCACTGAGTACACCAACTTTCATCAGCTGAAGGCTCTGGACATCAACAAGAACGAAGTTGACTTTCAGGATCTGAACAACAAGGCAAGATACTGGCTGACTTATGTGGCATTTGATGCATCTGACATATCACTAGCAGCAAACTCACAGCAGTGTGTACGTCATGATCTGGCTGCTACAGTGTCCACTGTTCAGGTCCCTGTCGGTGTTTGTGCATTGTCTGTTGCATGAACACTGCTGTGCAGTGGGTTTTAGTCCCTGCTTCACACGAAGTTTTACCACAATTCTGCAGCATCTTCCACTTGAGCTGTCCTGTGAAAGGCATCAACCCCGCCTAGATATGGAGCAAGTCCTTTCCAGCATTGCAGCTGCAAACTGGCACAGATATATACTTTGACTTTATATATAGAATCGCACAACTGCTCAGCTGTTGTCTATGACTTGTGGGTGTCTGACAGGTGGTCTTGGTGGTGAATGTTGCGTCCAAATGAGGCAGGACAGAAGCTAATTACAAGGCAAGCCTCAACTGCAACATCTGTATAGGGCAGTCATTTCAGCTGTTGGTGTATCATATTTTGCACACATGTTGATGATGCCATGCACATTCAGAAGATAAAGTCGACGTCATGCTGGCAATGGAGTCTTTGAAACAAATGATATGCATCATGCCCCGCACTACTTGCTGCGCTCTTCCACTCATTTGAACGTGCGCGTGTGGCCTGGATTAAAGCTTTATTTGCTGAACATGTGCAAGCTGCCGGTGCACTGCATGGTCTGAAGATAGTTCATTCACCTGCTCTCACGTCATGCTCTACTGGGTGCATGCTTGATACTTTCAGCCATGTCCGCGTTTGCATCGAACCGTGTATTGCCAAGAAATGAAATGCACAGGATAGATACGAGAATCTTGTAACGAGACAAAGTAAGCTGTCCGCAGCTACTTTCATCTGCCCGCAGCTGCTTGGTTGCCTTCGCCCGGGAACGGCGTGACACAATGCTGCAGAGCACGTGTGCGTCATCGAGGATGTACTTGTGCCTAGCACTTGAGATACACACGTCTGTCAATGTTCTGTTTTTGGCCATCGAAACGCACTGCCCCGATGAAGCCTGTGCGGCACACACAGATAACGACTCTGATCTACTTTGTCCTGAAGAATTGTGCCAGCTTGGCCGCATCGCCAAGCAACGCCCCTGCATTCACACCTCAGCCGGCCAGCGAAGCGGANGCATCTACATCAAACTCTACTATGTACTCGCTGCAGCTGACCATTTTGTGTGTTGGACGGCAGCCTGAGTAGCATGTATGAAACAGCATATTCATGTACACCGTCAATGCAAAGCAGGCCACAGCTTGTGTGACTCTCAAATGGGCAGGACTGCAATAGCCTGTGAGCAGTAGCCTGGGCTGTGTAGGTCATTGGTACAATCAGTGGCAGCGGCAAGATTGTGCTCAAGGACAGAAACCAAGCACCCAGTGACCCAACACCTGTTGACCTGGATTTGGAGAAGGTGCTGGGTGACATGCCCCGCAAAACATACAAGTTCACCCGCAAGCAGGCACAGCTGGAGTTCCTGGATCTGCCAGAGGGCACCAAGTCTCAAGATGCTCTGCGGCAGGTGCTAAAGCTGCCCTCAGTCCACTCCAAGCGCTTTCTCACCACCAAGGTGGACAGATGCGTGACTGGTACATTCTCCCTCTCTCTCATTGACAGGCATGGTGCTGTTGCAGTGCTTGTACCTGTCGGACTTGTCACTTTGCTGTGGTCTCAGTCTGTGTCAACTTACATGCACTTGCCACTTTGCTGTGGTCTCGCTCTGTGTCAACTTACGTTCATCCGCTACTTTGCTGTGGTCTCACTCTGTGTCAACTTACATCCGCTACATTTCAAGCGGTGCATCATAACATCGGTTGATCGCATGAACAGCGCAGCAATGCTTACTGTCACCAACAAGTGACTGCCGTTCACTCAAACACCTATGTGTCATGCAGCGCCACTGCATCTCTGGGTCAGGGGCATTGTAATCGTTGAGGTACTTGACTGTTGCCATAGCCCAGTGTCACTGCACATGTTGCCCTGCTGTGTACAGCTTCTACTGGCATTGCACGCACTTGACTACAGTCCACAAATCATGCCAATACAGTAAGCGCAACTAAGCATGCAGCAACCACATCCAGCACTTGCTTGTGATGCTGCAGGTCTTGTTGCTCAGCAGCAGTGCGTAGGACCACTGCAGCTGCCAATTTCAAATGTTGCTGTCATTGCTCAGAGCCACTTCACGCTGACAGGGGCAGCCACAGCCATAGGGGAACAGCCCCTGAAGGGCCTCATCAACCCTAGCGCCATGGCTAGGGTATGTCTGGGGGAGACCCTGACCAACCTGGTGTGGGCACAGTCTACAGGCTTGAAGGATATCAAAGCCAGTGTGAACTGGATGTATGCTGCCAAGATGGGGTCAGAGGGCGTGACCATGTATGATGCTGCCAGTGCGCTGCGGGATGCCATGCTCGAGTTGCAGGTGACTGTNTGGTGCAAGCAACGTATTGTGGAACATCAATTATATCAACTGCGTGCATTGACGAGTGTCGACATCAAAGGCCCTTGCTGGGAGCGTAAGTATGAGGCACGGTACCTGGCTGCTGATTTCGGCGTACATGCATCGAAATAAGGCCTGTTTACTGGATTGCATGCAGCCGTTACACATTTGAGCCGTTACAAGTTGTTAAGGCAGCAACATGCACACGCGCTGAGGCCGCTCCGGGATCGCGTGCCAAGTGTCCGGCTTATATATGCTAGCTCAGCTGCTCGATTTTGACCTCTATGTTGAATTCAGGAAGCTGACAAAGTCGTCCCCGTGGAAGCATGCTGAGCGGTTCGTCTTTCCGGTTTCGAAAGTAGGTCTTAACTCACTGTCACATCCATGGGAGTCTGCGGTTGCTTGTGTGGAGATGCGGAAGCGTACGACCTGGCTTTGCCAGGCTGGATGGTCTGGTCGGACCACCCAGTCCGGCAGCAATTTGACGTTGTCATGGACTTAGGAGAAGGGTCCTTCGCGCAGGTGCACTAAATGCAGACAGCATTCGTGTGCATCTGACGAGCTTGTTTCATGTGTATGGCTGCTCAGGTCGTGTTGGGCAGGCACAAGCAGGACCACGCCAAATTTGCAGCGCTCAAAGTGGTCTTCCTGAAGAACCCAGAGCTGGATGAAGAGCATCTGGAAATCATGAGAAAGTGAGTACAATCACCACAGCATGTGATGCCATCTCTGCTAATCCTGACTTCTGTTGTGATCTTGGTGGTACAGAGAAGCTGAGTTCTTGCTGAAGCTCACGCACGATAGCATCGTTCAGTGTTATGATGTGATCGACAACGGAAAGCAAATGGTACTAGTCATGGAGTTTCTGCGGGGCGGGCCCCTGCTGGATGACCTACACCACATAGCAGGAGAGTCGTATACAGAGCAGCAAGCTGCCATCATCTTTGCTCAGGTGACGCTGTAACATCACATCCAATTGCATCTGTGTACGTCTTGTCTTGTCTGTCCATACCTGACAGAACATTGATGAGCATGTGCACAAGAATGTACCAGCACTCTGGCTTGTGACGTTTGTGATAAGTTCCATTCAAACTGTTGGNGATGCCAAGCACATGCAATGTGCACTGCACAGTAATCCTGAAGACACCTGTGCAAGTCAAAGCGAGCATACACAGTGAGTAGTCTACCCTTCAACTCATAGGGCTTAAAGCTGTACAAACAACCGNTTCAAATATGCAGGGGTGTATGGCTGCTGCGCTGCAATCCCGACCACGCGCATGGCGCTGTCAGTCTGTCAAAGTCCGATCGGCTGCTGCTGTAGAATCACCGCCAGCTTCGTCTGAGTCACAGGTTGCACAGGCTGCGCTAGGAAGTGTGTGCTTGACAGTTTGTAACTAACGCAGCTTTTGTGCAATGCACAGTCATCTCAAGACCCGCTGCTATTGAGAGCCGTCAGAGGCGAGCAAGTTGAGAGGCCTCCAGTATGGATGATGCGACAGGCAGGGCGCTACATGAAGGTCTGCATCATGCTATCAGTTGGCTGTTCAGTGCAATGCAGATGCAATGCATGATTACTAATCCAATTTGCGCTGACACAGGTCTACCAGGAACTCTGTAAGAAGCACAAAACTTTCCGGGAAAGATCAGAGAACACAGACCTTGCGGTAAGTGCACCTGTACTGTACATGCAGTCTCAAAGGCATCGCAAAAATTCATTATGAAAATGTCACCAAATTGAGCACCTGCCCTTGGACATGGCTGATGTTTGCAGCTGTGACTCCTGTTGGTGGTGCTTGCAAATTCAGTTGCTTGTGACACAGTTGGTATGAGAACTGAGTCATAAGAGTCATGGCGTGTGCTCCATTGCATATTGTATTGTTGCAATTTGCAGCACAGATGGAGACAGCATTCAGTCGCACTCTGCAATGCTGTGTGCCAAGTGGCCGCTGCTTCATTCATGCTTCTGTGGCGTGCTGACGCCGCTCACCCAGTCAGGGCTTGAACCATGGTTGTACATGGCATTGTTGCAGCATGCCGAACAGATTTGCTCATTGGCAAGGCTCCAATAATAAACAACAGTGCGGTGTTTCCAGTCATGGCATCTTTTCCCTGTGCGGACAGGTGGAGATTTCATTGCAACCATGGAGGGCTTTCAAGCCAGATGGCGTCATTCTGTTTTCAGACATCCTGACGCCGCTGACAGGGATGGGTATTCCCTTTGACATAGAGACTGGGCGAGGGCCAATCATTCATGACCCCATCAGAACCATGCAGGTTGCACTCCACTCGTGTGCACGGGTGACATTTGTATGAGTTCTGGGGGTAACGAGTTGCAACAGCCTTTGCCTTTTTCCTTGTGCAATGTCTGCGTTACTATTGATAGGTTGCTCTTGACTCATGTGCATTACCTGCTAGCCACTGTATTAACACCGCCATGAGTCGTGCAACTGGCAACATGTCTCCAGTGTACAACGCTATGCCAGTGCAACAGAGCATGTTGCGCAGCATGAAGTTGCAATCAGTACTGTGATGACACAGCAAATACTTGTTGGCCCAGCCAGGTTGTCAACTCCAGAAGCTGGCATCCTGGTGCTTTGCATTGTCCTCTCCACGCTGTCACTTCTGCGTTCATTTGTCTTATCACACCTTCACTTATTTTCTTCTTAGCAGGTTCTCAGAGCGCCTGCTGTCATTGCTAAGTGTATGCAATTTGGCTGCAGCAAGTAGAGCGAGTGCAGAAGCTAGATGCTCATGGCAGTGTACCATATGTGGCAGAGGCACTAACCAGATTGCGAGAGGAGGTGGGCAATCAGTCAACAGTCCTGGGATTTGTTGGTGCTCCCTTCACCCTGGCAACTTACATTGTGGAGGGAGGGTCATCCAAGAACTACACCCACATGAAGAGACTGATGTTCACTCAACCGGAGGTTCTGCATGCCTTCTTGTCCAAGATGGCTGACAACATCGCAGACTACGTCCGCTATCAGGTGATGGCACAAGGAACCGTTGCCTGAAGCTGCACTGCCAATGCTCTCTTGCTGTCTGACAATAGAATGTAACTACGCTTGTGCTATACGTCCATGTTGCAGTGTGCTCTGCTTTTCAGGTCCTGGTCATAGCGTCAAAGCTGGTGTGCGTGATCTTGCCCCATTGCAGCGCTATGTCTATGGCAATGCTGCATTGATATGCCATTGTTGCTCCCTCAGCATGCCGTACTAACAGCTGCTTGCACAGCCAGGACTGGCTGGCAGCATTGCAGCATGGCACACCAACGCAGTTTAGCGCTGTTTCCTTCAACCTTGCCATACACGACACTGAGAAACAGCAGGGTATTGTGATTTACTTGCTCGAGATTGATGAACGAAAGCTGAAGTGTACTGAGGGTACAGTGCTTGGTATATGGAGAAAAAGAAAGTACAAAACAGTTGCAGCGCCATCTGTTGGAAAACAGTATGCTGTGCTTGGCCAACACAGAAGGACAGCAGAGAGTGGGTTAGAGGCTCATTTGCTCANCAGTGAAGAATACATGCAGTGTGCATGCCAGACCTGCAGCACATGATTGCAGCAGAGACTTTACATTGCATCTCACGCAGATTTATGTTACGCTGAAGAGCATCAAGNAATGCGTCAATGCAAGCCTGTTGTTGCATATCCAAGCTTGCACTGGATGTTGCAGGTCATGAGTGAAAGCTTCTGCATGTATTGCCAGCAACATGGGCCCAGTGCAGAGTACGCTGTCAATTGCAACTGTGCTGTCTTGTAGGGGCTTCCAGTGTTGAGTTGAGGCATTCAAAGGCTGTTGCAAAATGGCACCGGCTTTGAGCAGGGCCAAGCCTTCTTGTGTGTCTCCCTGAAAACCTTCACTCGTCGTCTGCCAAACAAGAGCCCTCTAGGTAGCCTGCTGAGGTGCTTGAAGCCCAGGTTTCAATACATCTCAATTTAGAGGAGTACGCACGTGGCTTGATTCACATCTTGGCTTGAGCCAGGTCTGTCCTCAATAGCGGCGTAATTTCCTGNACACTGCCATGCTGTCAGACATGTCATGCAGCTCAATAGCTTATACGTCAAAGGAGTGTTTTTATGTGCCCTTGTGCACAACAATGTATCTGACAAGAGTGTGAGAGTGTTGTGTGATACAGAATNGCCTCACTCTGCACAGCATGGCAGCTGCAGTTCTGCTGGTCATGGTGCTCCTGCCGATGAACAACACTCCCTGCACGGCTTGAGAAACACCATTGCATCTAGCATAGGCGTTCACAATTCTACTGCACCCCTTCAAAACTACCCTTTGGGTAGTGCTGATCCACAGCTGGCAGCTGCTACGCACAACAGCACACCCGCAGCAGCAGCAACAAGAGTGGCAGCAGCAGCGCCTGCAGGAGCAGCAGAAGCAACGGGATGCCCTGCAGAAGAAGCAGGCACCAGTCAATGCTTGGGCAGAGGCTCACCCTCAGGGAGCAACCATGGGTGACAGCCTTGGCTTTGAAGACAATGCGTTTGGAGGGACACAGCACAGCTTTCCTGTCAGCAGGCACAGCAGCAGGAGCGTAAGGAGGCTGCCAGGCCGCGTAATCTATACATCAACAGCCTGTACAATGAGGAGCCTGGTGCTGAAGGGCAGATGCCAGCTGGCTTTCAGCCAACCCAACAGGTTAGCTCCTGATCACAAGCAGGCTGCAAACCAGAAGCAGGCCCTGTATGCACTTCTGATCATCACAAGCAGACTCAACAATTGGCACATGCTGCACAGCTGCAGGGTGTGTGCAAGATGCAGCTGCAAATCAATGCTTAACCTCCTGAGGTCACCGCTGTCTGCATGTCGTGTAATGTGCTTTCAATAGCANACACAAATCCAGCATGAACCATCCAGCATCAACTATCAAGATGAAACATCTTTTGCTTGTGATGAACCACACTTACAAGAAGAGTGTATGTGAAGCAATCACACTTGACTTGCCCCATACACAGTTCCTACAAGGCAGCCTGCTATGCAAACTTTTCAATGTGTGCACAGCTTGACTATCCATGTGTGCTTGATTTTTGTGCAGTGTACAAAACGACACACTTAGTTGTATCCCTTGACTGGCATACNAGGCACAGTTACAGCATGACCCCTTTGCATGCTGCCAGCATCACTGCAGCAAGGCCTGGCTACACTGCTGTGCATGTAGCCTGACAACTGACCTGCATTTGCTTGCGCAGCAGCTCATAGGCCACCATCTGGTTGAGCTCACGCTCCTGGCGCCTTTTCATGACCTCCAGCCTCTGAGCCTCCTTTGCAACCATGTCTTCAGCATCCATCTTGACGCCTGCGCCCGCCTTTGCCCCCTTGCTGCGGTCCTTGCCAGCACCCCTGTCATCATCCTCAATCACACGCTTGCGCTCTTCCACAAGAGCTGCTAGCCGCTCCTGCAGAGCGATATACAGCAGGTCCGCAGGACATCAGCAGACAAAACATGCCAGATGTTTTCAGGAAAGNATATCACTGCTGGCACAGTACTGACTGCCAGGGGTTTTGCTGTAGTTGTCACTGATGAAGTTTCTAGCAAACAAGAAGGGTTGGATGACGCATGTCAAGAGCATGCATCTGGCCGCACGTTACCCAGCTTCCGCTGCCCTGCAGGCTATCATTGGCCAGCAGGAGGCTGCACTGGGTGATGGGTCAGACCTTGTCAAGACATCACAGCAACAGGAACTCGTCTTCAGCCCGCACAGCCTTTGATAGGTTTTCAGCTGGCCAAAGTTGAACAGCAGCAAGTGATTGTGACCAGCCTGTATAATGACAAACGTGGATCTATCACATTTGCAAAGCAAGAAAGCAAGAAGCTCACTGTGAATGTGAAACCTTGAGGGCATTAGAATGGACAGCTGTAGGTATATAACAGAGGGTGCGAAGAGGTTCAAGGTGCAATTTGTTCTCAGTGGAGCTGCACTGCTCATGTGTGATGTTCATAAAGCATTTAGAAGCTCATTGCAGACACCAAGTCAACAGCACAAGATTACATTGTAACCCCGCAAGCTATGACCAAGTACCACCGAAGTGCTCTTGTATGTACCACATATCTTTTGGGTGTGATACATGCATTCTCCTGTCGGTTGCAATGTACTGTGAGCCATTTCCAGCATGTTGTGTCCAGCAGCATTCTTGGGCTGTTTGGGCTAGTTTCTGCGTTCTTTGTCAGGCATCTTAGTTGCAGTGCAGCATGCTAGTGTGTTGCTTTTCTGGGTGTAGACTCCCAAGCCTGCAGATGCAGTTTGATGTTACTGAGGATGCTTCTTATATGGTCCGTACAGCGCTGGAGAATAAGTGCAATGTTTGGTTGTTGCTCTAGTGAGCATTAGCGAATTCCCGTTTGTTTGTTTAGTAGCTTCCCTTGAGGGTCAATCTACTCGTAGGAGGCTCATTTTGCCTGAGCAGACTTGATGGTTGATCTAGAGTTTGCCAACCGCAAGTAGTGGTGCCCAGGATTGATCAGCGAGCAACGAACACTCACCAAGATCGGGGTACAAGCTGGGCATAGTATTGAAGTACAGGGAGCAGGTGTTGAGAACCCTCATTACGCTCTTCATTTCAGTCCACGTCAGGTACAAATGGTCATGAGTATAGGAAGTGTTACAAGGTAGCTGACTCAGACTGAAGACAGGAATGTCTAGGCTTGTAAAGTATGGAGGTGANTAACTGTGCAATGTTCAGCTGACCAAGGGAGGTCTGCGAGGAAGCAACAGCACCAGCACACTGTGTTCCATCACCTACGGTGCATGACGCTGTGCTTTGGAATGCAGCATACAAAAGGCTAAGTCACGCATTTGCGCCATGCACACCCATGTCTTGTCATTCCTATGTTCTACCTCACACACAGCCAAGGCCAACAGGGCAACTAACAGGCCATTTGGAGATGTGACATTTGGAGATTTGGAGATGTGACATTTGGAGATGTGACTGTAGCAAGCATAGAAGCTGACATTTCACAGAAAATGTTAGCACAACCATGCATGCATGATTTGACTTGCTTGGTCTTGACAGCACATGTTGCATGCAGAACAAGGACAAAGAAGAAGCTAACGCTGTAGGCAATGACGCCCCTGCACCCTCTGACAAGCCCAGTCAGCCTGAGCCCGCACCAGCAGCACCAGCAAGCCTAAGACTTCTGCTGTACTGCATCAGGGCGAAACGAGAAGCAGGTACAGAATGTTCTACATTTACGACATCTGTTTCGGTACTTAGAATGTGGCCATTACCTCAAAGTACTGATGCAAGAAGCAGTAACCACTTTGTCACGTAAAACAGGTCCCCTTGAGTCCTGCCATCATGTGCAAGGAACACTATTACAAGAGTTTCTTGTTTCTCCTCCAGCATGATGATGGAGCTGCAAGCCGTGCTCGAGCTGTGCAGCAGAGATATGTGTACTTTGCATTGGAAAANCAGTGTGGTTTTGCTGGATGAGATTGAAAAGGTAGGGCTTGTCGCTCCTAATCTGGTGTGTTGATGTGTCTGGCAAGCNGTCAGATGACCTGCAGCCTCTGCAGCTGAGATATGATGCAGAGAAGAGGCGCCTGGATGAGCTCCGCAGCTTGCAGCAGAAGCAGCAGGACTTGCAAGCCAAGCTGGATCAGGCTGAGTTCCGCATGGACCACGTCACAGCAGCTGATCTCAGGTGTGAGTCTGTGAACAATCAAGTAGAGTCATCTGCTTGCTGACTACAGCCTGGATGTGTGGACATCTGCAAGCAAGTCTTAGAGTGCCTGGCTGTTGCTGNGCAGGGAGCAGTGCTGCAACAAGCAGCCGTGTGCACGCCTTGATGCAGCAAGTCAGCGAGCAAGCACAGGCTCTCAAGGCAGCGCAAGACAGCATCAAGGCTGCTGATAAGCAGACTGCCAATGCTATCGCCAAAGCCGTGAAGGCAGACAAGGCCAAAACCAAGGCTGTAGAGAAATGTAAGGCTTGATGTCATTGTGTCAGTCACGTAATAACATCAAGTTTTGACNGTGCTACCAGTGTTGCATGCATGACAGCCTCACGTTGGGGCGCCAAACAATGTGTGGAGCAGTTGCATTTGTGGCTGGCGGCACCACATGCTTCAGTCCATCTGCGCAGGCAGGTCAATGTGAGGTGTGCAGCTGTACAGTGGGCAGTTGAAGGGCCGCTTTCAAGAGGTTCAGCAGTTTTGTAAACATGGCATTACCAGCATTTGTGTCGTGTGGCCAATCAAACACTTTGTGTTGCATGTAATCTGGCATGCTGGACCACTCTGACAGGACCTGGGTAATGATTTCCAGACTGGACCTTGCGTGGAGCGCTGAGCCACATATGAATTGTACGCACCTGCTGCCTGAACAGTCTATATGTCCTGATGTCCTTTGGGTGCCTACCTAGTTTACCTAGAGACTCGACTGTATTGATGGCTGACAACTCACGGGCCTGCAGCAGTCCTGAAAGGGGTGTGCTACTGCTGTGCCTGATGTAAAACAGGACGCAAAGAATATGCAGACTCACTTTCTTGAGTGGCATTGGATCTAAGACAAAGCCTGGTGTGTCAGCCAGAAGGTGGAATTGGTCTGTACGGTTGTTTTCTATAATCTTATCTACTTCTGCCTTGCTCAAAGCAGGCATCGCTCCCTTCTTATGTAGCTTGTGGCAGGCTCTGCCTGCGTGGGGGGTGCCGCTCGCCAGAACGAGCAGCGAACGGTTCTTGATCGACTGTCTGTCAAACAGTGAAACAAACGCAAATACAGTTGGCTGAGTCGCTGGCAGTTAGCGGATGTCGAGACTCTGATTGCACAGGACTGCGCGCAGGACTCAACCTGCAATTTGACGCCTGGCGACAGCGATCGAAAAAGCGATGCACTGGTTTTTCCTCACTGCAAATGCGAATGCATTCATGTGCATGCACTTCTGTGCGCTGCAGGTTCAAAGGGTAAAATTTAATGCAGGGATGCCTGCTAAATATCCTGATACCTGCTTTAAACACGCAGAAAAATGTCACATCCAAGCATGATTTGACTGTTCTGACGTGCTCTGACTTGTGGTAAAGTGCAGAGCGATCCAGTCAGCAATTTGATGCGCTCTATGTGTCATAGCCCAAGCATGAGCGAAGAGTTCGTACCTTGTACACAACACGCTTTTGCCGCTGATATTGCTGCAAAGCTGAAGGTAAGACCACACAGCATAGACGTTTCTAACGACACCTGGAAATCAACAGCCAAAGCCACTCCCCTAAGGCTTTCAAAGATTCAACCACTTTCTTGACATGGCAGTCAGCATTAATCACAGACGCCAAGCACAGCATGTNTTGCTGCACTGCAGTGACAGGTGTGCTTGGCAATAAGAGCAGAAGCAAGAGCTTACATAGAGAATGGCTTGCGAGAGAAGTGACCCAGTCCCTCGTCATTCATGGCTTTGAAGTGTGGTGGCTCATAGTCTTCAGGAGTGTCATCATGGTATGTGAGCTTCATAAACAGGTATCTCTGCAGCAGTCAACGTGTCATTCTGCTTGGGCAGCATTTGCAACCAGGAGATCAGCAGGGCAAGTGAACTGCAGCACAGTGCATACTGCAGAGCTGCTGCATGCTCAAAGCACAGGCGTGAACTGCACAGATTGGGTGCAGGCATGCTCAGGCAGCATGAACTGCACTGACTTGGTAAGTCATGCATGGAGAGCAAGGCGCAATGGGCGCAGGACAATTTAACATGGCCAGGTGCTTTGCATAGTGCTGCCAAAAGTCTGCTTTGTACCTCTGCAGGCATACTGTCCAGTGTCTTGCAGATGTGCACCAGCATCCTGATCAGTCTGCAAACCTGATATTTCACGGAGCTCACATTGGCTTTCTGCATTGCAACCAAGCCAAAAGTGAAATAGTGTAACGTTACTGATCACACTGCATGCTTGGCACTGCAGTTGCCATGCTGTGGACATCCCTCTGCCGCCTGCATGCTGACCCAAGGCCTCAGCTGCTACGTTTCAAAGTTGCCATNGCTCATACGACCTGCATGACAGCAATTGTCCGATGTACAATTGGCCATGTAGCGAGTGGCTTCCAACAATGCAAATGTTGGCATATGAGTGTGTGCACTGTCAACAACCCAAATCCCGCTGCAACAGCCACTTTGTACTATGCAGGATGTGGCAGTCAGTGTAGTAGGCAAGTACTGCTACCACATGCACTCCCCAGCAGAGCACCAGACTCTCCCCCTCATTGTGGACATCATTCTGGTGGGCAGAACCAAGATCATCACCCTGCACTCCAGCATCTGGCTGACCAACAACACAGACCGGCACATAGCCTTCCGCCTGCATGTGCCCATCACCCCTTTGGTGGCTCCAGCACGGGTGGGCGCCCCCAACCGCAAGCAGCGCTCCACCGACCATGTCATTGGTCCCTTGGAGCCTGGAGCAGGTGAGTCAGCTGGTCAGGTGTGACTGTGTCCTAATGTCTTGTGTGATCCTGAGCTGCACTGGAAGAGTATACGTACTACTGTCTGGTTTGCTGTGCACAAGCAGACAGGCCATATTTCGGCATTTTGGCGTTTTGGCTGCAGCAGAGCAGGCAACACTCTGCAAGTCAGTGACATTGACTAAACAGCTTCATTCAGTCATGTTCGCCTTCCAAGGTTGCTAGCTGACATTGCGGTGCAGCATGCTGCACTGTACAGCCTAGTTTGGCAAGATTCTTTGATTGGGTTTGAGAGCAGTCCAGTGCAATGGACATCACACTGGCTCTTGTTTGCAGGCACCTATCTGCCTTTGACAGCTGTCCTAGGTGGCTTGTTGTTTGTGCGTCCTGAGGGGTACCTGGAAGGGGACCGGGATGTGATCCGGCTTGACCCTGATGTGGCGGTCATGCAAGCTCAGCAGGGCTATGTCTGCTGCAACCCCACTCCAGCCTCCTTCCGCCAGGGCAGGGACAACTATGTGCCGCCTCTGCACTGCTGTGTCAGAGTCTTACCCTCTCAGGTGCGCTTGACAAATGTAGCATGAGAATGTTTTGACTGCAATGTATTGCTTGAACGCTGAGCAGCAAAGACGCATAATTGCAGCTGCCACTTTCGTTCNCTGCGTTGTGCAGCAGTTTGCAGCTGCAAGATTTTGTTTTGGTATTCAATGCTCTCAAGCAGGGCACTGAAGCTGTAGCATTGCTGGAGCATCATCACGGGTCTCAGTCACGACAAGAATACATTAGAAAGCCCACATCAGAAACAGCTAAGCGCTGTGCAAGCCTTGGGCCTGAGTGACTTTCACAATGCATTGCTACCCGTAACACTCAAGTTGGTGTGCCTGACTTGCCAACTCCTAGAGGNTCTGTAAGTGGTGCTGCATGCATTGACAGAAGAAAATGCCGCTGCTGTCAGTACGCCAGGACTTGCCTGAAGTACTTTTCAGCGCACTTGTGTCCAGCCCACAGCTCCAGCCCAGATGTGACAAACCCTGCCAGCACCGTGTGTCAAGGAGTGTACAACAAATGCTTGCATACACATTTGTTGTAACTGGTGCCTCCCCATATGCCTGCCGTGTGCAGCACGCACAGCAAAAATTGCAACAATGGACACCTCTCACTATGTGATGTCCAAATACTGAACATGCAAGCACTACTTTGGCTGCATACGGTTTCACCTGCTTGCCAAGCGTGATGTCAAAGGCAGCCAATCATCAGTCTTGCAGCAATGACAANACACTGCTAAGACAGACCTGGCTGCTGCTGAGGCAGATCTGGCTACCTTGAAAGCCGATTGGGTCAACACCCAGGTCAATGCAAGCACAGCCAGAGCAGAAGTGGCTGTTGATTTGGCTGCTGCCAAAGCAAATTTGGTGGAGGTTCAGACAGACTTGGCCGCTGCAAACGTAGAGGCTGCAGTGTTGCGGCATATGTGCCAGCAGCTGCAGAAGCAAGCAAATCTGAGTGTTCCTGAGNCTTGAGCAAACAGCTGTTGCAGCAGAAAGATGGTCCAAGCTGAGGCCACAAGCTTTTGTCACATCAGCATCATAGACTGCATGTTGACTGTGAACATGTGGAGGCAATTACATCTGCCATGACTGGTGAGGAAGCGCCCAGGGCTCTTGAGGAAGGGCCCAGGGCTATTGGCAAAATGTCCAGGCCATTTGACGGAAGATGAGTAGGCCACTGTGAGACGCATAGTGGCCGACGCAGTTGACTAGTGGTCAGGAATGATCAAACCACATCCCTCTGGTACTCAGCAGATGTTGCATTGATGCATGGCTGGCCNATACACATGTGCTGTGCTGAAGCTCATGGCCTTGTTTCTGCAAGCTGATTCATCATGCCTAGGCTTGTGTCAGCTACAAAAGGCTACAACACTCATGCATCAGTGATGCANGCCTGTTCTGCCACAACAGCAGAGTGCAGAAGCAGCAAATGGCAACAGAGAGAGCGTTGGTGGAACGCAAGGTGCTGTTACTGGCCTGACGCATCTGGCGCTGCAAAAGCATGATGAGGCAATGCAGCTTGCTGCTGCTGCCAGCAGGCTGTATGCAGGCCCCATGCCCAGTGAAGACACTCAAGCCTTGGGGCTAGAGGTGGCCATTTCATGCCCAATTATCACAGCTGCATTCATGCTGGTGCTTGTCAGTTACATGTCAGTGCTGCCCCTCGGTGGCATCAATGCTGCAATACTGCACAGTACAATAGCATGCCAGGTCAACCAGACACATGCCTCATCCAGTGTGCAGCTGCTATTTCAAAAAGCTAACTTAAGCGGCATACGCAACGCCTCTTGATGCTCCAAAATCACGCCCAGACACCTGAAAGAGCCACCACTTGGCTCAGCACGCCTTGCGTACAATCTCCATGGCAATGTGGTTCTCTGATTCAAGCCCCCAGAGGTGTTAACTGGGCCATGTGCCGCTGCAATGCAGGTCATGGAAGCAAAGGCTGCAACTGCCAGACTCGTGGCTCAAATGGCTGAAGCCTCCGCTGAGGATGGACCAGCAGCTGCGCTTGGCAGCCCTATGNCTCATGAACCAGGGGGGGGCTGCCATCTCCCTCACCTACATTGCCTCAGAGCGCATCATCCCAGGTGATTCAGCAGGCTGAACATGACAGAAAGGACAAAACAAACATGAAATCAAACATCCGTTGTCTGTGCCACTTCACCTGCATGAACAATGAGTGAGCAACAACATGCAGTGAGCAACAGTGAGCACATTAGAGGGAGCAAACCGGCCAAGACACTGCATCACACTGTTGTACAGCTGAAGAAAGCTTTTGTGAGGGAAAACCATACACAAAGAACAGCATGAAGAGGACACTACAGCAAATTTGACAGCTCGATTGGAGCTTGCATTGCGCTTCTGTGCAAGTACATGGCAGTCTATTGCCTGGTCTGAGCGTCAAACATGTGCTCAGCAAAGTTTTGTGAGCCATGACAACATCAGCTCGGTCCGACTGACACTTGACTGTGTCACATCTTCGCATATGATTCACAAACGCTGCAGCACAGTATCTGTCGTCACTCAGCAACTCCAAAGGTGTGCAATCTGCACTGGCAGCTTTGAGCAGCCGTGTTACGTACTACACAGCGTGCGTGTGGCAATGGGCTTATGTGACACTTCGTGCAGGAACACTGCTGAAGTGGTCGCTTTCTGTTGCTGCAGTTGGCGGTGTTTTGAAAGGCAACATGGCAACACATTCACCCGAACATCTATTCTGCGTGATTTTGAAGGGCAACAACAGCTTGTATTGCTGCGGGATAGCGCTGCTAATGCAGTAGTGTGACATGCAGCTAGCTCAGATGTTACAGCTAGTAATGCGTACATGTACATGCAAAGCCGGAAAAACCCCTCTCACTGTGCCGTATGCAAAGACACATGCAATCGGTGTTTTCCACCAGGCAATGCTTCGTATTGCTGTAGGGTACGGTGGCGGCATGAGCAGTGCTAAGGCTGCTTTGGAGTCTGACACACGGGTGCTAGCATACGAGGCTGGACGCAAGCACCAAGTACGCGTGAACACGATCTCAGCTGGTCCTTTGGGCTCCCGTGCTGCAAAAGCTATTGGCTTCATTGATGACATNTTTTTGGCCTTCACCATGTGTGCATGTAAGGCACAACACAGCAATACAACTGCGACCCCAAGAGACTTCCAACAAGAGATGCATCCAGATCTCAAGCAAGCTACCTTGTAGCCACAGTCTTTGATCTCCACTCCAGGAAGGCAGTGGTTGTCCGTGTCTCTGAGGGGCACAATGAAGGCATGCACACCATGGTCATCCAGGGCGCCGCTGCCATCAGGAGATGGCACCTTCAGCCGAGCAAAGACTGTGCCCATCTTGCCATCCTCTGCAGCATTGCCAATCCACCTGCCGCACCATGCAAGGTGTTCACAAGCATGCTGGCTATGTCGTGCAGTGATGCGGTGGCAGTGTAACTGCAGCACTGGGCAAGGCCTTAAGCGTCCAGGTTTGGTTTGCACTTGTGTGCAACATAGCTACAAGGGGCTTCTGTATTGTACAAAGTTTGTGGAGATGCAGACAGGGCCGACAACTACATACTCAGCATGCCAGGTTCAGTTCTGGGGGACAAGGTTGTTGAAAGAAGCCATGCTGTAGGCTCTCAAATGGCTGGTTTGAGAAGGCTTGGTGATCAACACAGGATTTGGCTAGTTCTGTTAACTGTGTATACAGGGACCAGTGATTTCAGTGACACATCAGGTACCCCAGGTAAGACAGAGAGGCCTGCCTCATTGTGGGCTCAAGAACACATGATCCAGCTAGAAGCTTCTAGACGTGCTTTTCACTCAGTAGTCTGTAGGGACCATTGCGCATCTCCAGCTGTGCACATGCACAATGCCTTGCACATGCTACATTCCTCATGTAACTTACCACTTGATGGCACTGTCGTCAGGTGTGTTGCAGACCCATTCATCTGTGTTTGTGTCGAGGATGCACTCNGCATGAGCAGTTCATTCAAGGCGCAGCCTAGCATAGGAGGCTTAAGAATCATTGTTTAGTAACGCACAACTTCTTGGGTTGGATGCAGCTTGCTTTGAGCTGAACTGACCGTGTATTGGCAGCGCTCGCATTGGCAGTAGTTGTGGTGTATGTTGACCGAGTCCTTCAGATTTGGTGACGCTCCAGTGACTTGATTGACAGAGTCCACCATGAGATCCAGCATGAATTTGCGGTTCTGGAAAGCATACCCTTGGCACCAAGCCATGTCCTGCAACGCAACATACCAACAGGGACGTTCAAATCGTGCTGACATGAGCTCAAGCTGTGTGCTATACACTGTGACTTCCAACAAATTGGCACATGTTTGAAAGTCGGGCATGTCATAAGGACTCTGATGAGCAGGGCTGGACAAGGCGAGATGAGAGCATGTTTAACTAACATGCCTGGGCAGACACCACAATACTGCTTGGCCCTGCTCCAGTATGCACACTCGATTTGACCTCTTCTGCAAATCCTGAGTCAGCTTAACAATGGCTGGTGAAGCGTTAAATACATGTGCCTGAGCAAACAGGGTTGTCTGTCTGCTTGTGCAACATGGACTGTGCCTGGGCAAGAGCAGCTGTCTGGTGATGAGTGTCGTCATANCAGAAATGAACTACATGAATGCAGATCAGCCTTACCCCAGAGGAGAGGTATACTTGCTGGCTGCCAGTTTGTACCTTCTGCTGCTTGTGTGACCACATGTGCGCATATGTATTCACTAGCTGTGTACTGGATCTTGAGCATGAGGTCTACTGCAAAGACAATGCAGGGTCTATAACAGGTTCATGATTTGCACCTTTACATGAGGATTGCGGTTGCATCTGTCACCTTTGTTTGGGCTGCATTATATTACATGGCATCTGACAAGCACCAGAGCCAGCACTGAGCTTATGAGTTGAGACTGTCTGCCATTGTGCTGTGAGTAGCATATAGGCATGAGGATTCAACTTGACTTAACGCTGGTTACCTAGGCCTTTGCTGTGTGATGTCACAACCGTCTTGCTTGTCTGCAGATATGTGTGAGGGGCCCAAATGTTTTCAAGGGGTACTTCAAGGATGAAGAGAAGACGAGAGAATGCTTGGATGAGGATGGCTGGCTTCATACCGGCGATGTAGGCACTTGGTTGCCTGGAGGCCGTCTGAAGATCATTGACCGCAAGAAGAACATTTTTAAACTGGCCCAGGTGCTGCACGCTGCTGTGTGAAACATACAGCGTGTCTAGCAAGAGGTGCCATCTGCCGCACAGACTGTGCCCGCAAGCTGTGTGGTGGATGCCATGTAGCATCAAATGCACTGCATGCGTTGTGCCGTGAGGTAGCAATAATGTTACATGTGTTTGTTAATATACACAGCGTTCAGGGTTTTGGGCAGGNAGTAGCAAGCATGCACAGGCAGCAAGCATGAACCGCAGTGCAAACACGCGACCGCTACATGACATGTGCATACAGGAGCAGCTTTTCAGGGGTTTTTTACATTTTGACGTTCTTGTGACGCTAAGCAAACAACACAGGAACAAGTTGGCGTGAGCTGTGAAATACATAGCCATGTTGCCCTGTTAAAGACTGCAACATGTGGCATGAGTCACCTGAAATGTCTTCCAGCTTTCGTTTGCGATTTGTCACATTGTGTTGCACTGCAGAACACACAGGCATCCTCAGCACAGCTTAAGGCAAAATGCTTCAGCTACACACAAGCTTGCAAATGCAGCAAATGACACAACGTTTTAGAATAAGATCCCCTGAGATCTCTCACCCGTCCCTTTTCCAGCACCCTTCTGAAAGTTGAGTCCAGCACTCAATGCTGAAAAGATACTCAAACTGGAGGAGTCCGGTAGCTGCATTTTTTCAACACTTGACACTTAGCGGTTTAGCAACCCCGACGGGTCAGCAGCNCTCCCAATGACTGCAAACGCTTGGCTGCTGAGGAGGCAAAGCGGTACTCCCCAGCACAGTCTGTCACCACAATGCGGTAAATAGGAGCACTGACCTGGTTTGATCTGCATGCCCAACAGCCATGTCACATCGAGCCAGCGCTGAGCAACAGTACCGTGAGCTGGCATAATTATATTGTGTAAGATGTCCACTAGCGACCATGCACAAGCTTTTTGTATGCATGCAATTCACGGAACATGCACAGCAGTTGTGCATGTGCACCAAATGGAAGCAATGCAGCTGGCCAGCTTGTAGAGGTGCAATGCATGCAATGCAGCACAGTTTACCTGTGAGAGCGACCAAACTGTTGAATGGCTTTGTCAGCACTCCAAGGCAGCTCAAGGGTGAGATGACAGCGGCGTCGCTGGTTGCCAACCCTCTTGTCAGCTTGCAGACTGATACCAACAGATGCAGCATCACTGATGATAGCAATGTTCTTCCTGCCCTCCATGAATGCTTCTTTCTCCCTCATGTTGATCATCTTTTGAGACACTCGCTCCTGCACAGCCATAGTGACAACATGCCAAAATTGTGTATGATGCATACTGTATATTGTCGCTTGGACGATGACAGCCTCTTTTCAACAAAATTGCAGGGGTTCAACATGCAGGTCCAGCCACTCCAATGGTGTCAAGAGCATTGAGAACCATTTGACACTAGGGGGTGTCTGTCTTATGACACCCAAAACCAATGCAGGTCATAAACTTACGTCTCGTAACCTCTTTTCGTATGTCACAGTCCCGTCCTCATTCCTGATCAGCAATCCTTTTNTGAGTCACGCTTCCTGCAACATGCAGAAACACAGCCACCGGCACCGTGACGTCAGTGTGAAAGTTCATNTCCCTGCCCCATGTGACAATGCATGCTGACAGGAATTGACCAGGGCACGTGACGCTACAAGGAATGCCTGTGTATGCGAGTAAGCTGGAGTCCATGACAGGATTGCAGGGAAGTTGTAGGGCAGTTGTACATTGCAATACATATACATGATGTGAAGGGGGTAATGTGGGCTGTGCATGAGACCCACAGTCAGACAATCAGCATGATGCTTGGCAAGGAGGAAGGGTTTTACCTGTGCATGAGGCCGACAGGCTGCCCATCAACANTGCAGTCGAACCTGCTGCAGTGGCAGACAGCGTGATGGACAGCCGGGAGTCGTCCGGCAACACGCCCGATATTGCTATGAGCAAGCCGATGTCCAAAAATCAACAGAAGAAGCTAGCTAAGAAAGAAAGGCAAGTGCAAGCAGCTTGTTCCAGTTCTGTTTACTATGCATGCTGTTGGTAGCCAGGCTTGTCTGTTGCATCTTGCTGTGCTGAGCACCTGCCTGGAGTGTTGCAAGAGCAAGCAAATTGGACTGCCTGACAGGTTTGCAGCCAACAAAGCAGCTGCAAAAGCTGCAGAGAAAGCCGCAAAGCAAGCTGATACAGCAAAGCGGCGTGAAGAAGTTCAGCAGAAGTTTGCTGAAATGACGGAAGAGGAGCGGGATGTGTGGCGTAGTGAGCGACAAGCAAAACGACAAAACAGAAAATCAGAGACAGACGAGAAAAGACTCAGGCTGCAACAGGCAAGTCAGCCTGAACGTGTCTACATTGCTGCAGGCCTACACTTATCATTGCCCATGCAACATATATTACATGTCACAACTGCAAGGGACACAGCACNCAGAAGCCCCTCCCGCAGCCCTGCTAGGTCCGTCAGCAGATCGCCTGCTAGGTCAGTCACAACCCCTTCCTCACTCACTGTTCAACGCCTCAGCCCAACCCAGTATNGGAGCAGGACATGCAGGCAAGAGTCCAGGACACCTGGTGCTTACATGGTCAAATGTTGGTCTGAGCTGGGTACGCTTGGCTTTGTGGATAGCCTGAAAGCACTGTGAGAAGGACAGATTCCCTGACTTGCTGTATCGCTTCTGGGCCCCGCTTTGCTTGTCCTTGCCTGTCAGGTACNGTTCAGCTGGGCCGGGTGCTGAACGCCATCCCGTTCGTCTTGCTCATTGCCACAGTGGCCTGCAGCCGCACAGTCCGCCTCAAAAGTCTGGGTGCCGCCACAGCGCTCTCACTGGCCAGCTTCCTGTTGACGGTGGCTGTCCCAGCTGCAANTATGCCTAATGCAGGTGCATTGTGCATGTCTTGTAAGCTTTTCCTGCAAGCCAGTACATGGCGCTGACATGCAGTTCCTCATGTAAGTATGTGCACATTGTGTCATGATCAGCACTTCAATGAAATGCATGTTGCGTCAGCGCTGACATTTAACTCCTGATGTAATTGGTTGCACGCTGTGTCGCGATNAACCCATACCCGGGCATGTTGCACTGTATAGTGCGTGACGCCGATAGTCGTCAGATCCCTCAATTCCTCCTAGCGAGATGTCGCAGAGCGAGCTGCTGAGGTCGGGCTTTGTTTTGTTCGTTTCCTGCAGAAACGATTGCGAGACTCGATAATCANTCAGGAGCTCAGTCTCCTGCAGGCTATGGCACCCTATCAGCTTTGAGCAGGCCTGAAAGTTGCAAAAAAACAGGAGAGAAAACTCTTTGCAGAGCCCTAGCAGGGAACCCTTAGCAGGCCAGCAATGATGGGCCGGCAAGACACGCTACGCCCANACACTGACGGATGGCGGAGAGCTGCTGTTAGACCCTCTCACTGAAGAAGAAAAGGCAAGATTACTGTGCTAGTTGAAGGCTTGTACACTTTCAGCATGCTGCGATCATGTGTGTGCTGCCCTCTTTGACTCTGTGTGTTTGACAACAGATGCCAGTACCCTTGCAGCTTGCTGCTGACTTTTATTTGAGTGAATGCAGGAAGGCAGGACGACTGTCTGCTGCTCGTTCCCTACTTCAGGTCAAGTGGACAGTACAGATAAACAGTTGAAGGTCTCCCAATCTGTACTGACATTTGACGCACACGGAATGCATGAAACTCAGCATTGCCTGGTCATGTTGGAGCTTGCTCGCCAGGGATGTCAGCGGATAGCTGGCTTCACNCTGACTGTGAGGCACACATTGAGCAACAGAACACCCTGTTTGGCCCACTGCAATGACACATCACTTGTTTGAGAGTCCAAGCATGTACTTCAAGCAGAAGGGTATGGGCTGATGCGNTTTGACCAAGTGCTCAATATAGCACTGAGTCTGGTGATGCAAGTCGAGGTCAGTTTGTCGTTTTTTGAAAGACTTGATCAACGTGCCCTGGCTGGCAGAACACTCTTGATGCACCGTTATGACAGTCTCTCATTATGCCCTGTTCCTACAGCTATGTCAACATGTTATGAGAGACTCTGTCACCATGCGGCCCAAGGCAGCAACCTCAGACTGGGTTTCATGATGCATTTTCGACAAATTCTCATAGACTTCTCACAAGAAGACAGAAAGACAGATCTTTGATAAAGAAATATTGCGCTGCAGCACTAACTATTACGTGGCAAAACTGAGATGTTGCAGCGCGTCTTGGACATTGCTCTGCATCACAACCTGGTTCCAAATTAGGTCTGGTTGCTGGAGGTTCAAGTCAGCAAGTGCACACGGATGATACTTGTAAATGCACAGTAAGCGTAGGACAGTGTGGGTTTATCCTGCTCTGCAACAACCTGCCTGCACTCACCTGGTGGGGACTTGGCAAGCAAAGACATCGCCGGAAAGGTACGCAGGTACAAAGCCAACAACATTTGGGTCGCTGCTGTTTGGCTTTGGCCTGGGAGCTGTGTTGCCCGATTGCCTTCTCTGCAATGCAGCTTGCAAGTCTTCCAGCATTCTGGTTCCTGGATCCTTGGTTGAGCTGTCCACATGTGTGGTGGCAGGCTTGNTGCAGGTTGTAAGCTTGAACATGTTCTTGTGCACACTATACGTCCTAGGACTCAGCAAGCAGCTGCAGAGAGAAGGCTGTCCTTTATCTGCATACGAATGCATTTTGATGCAGCCCGCAGCTCTCAACCTGCTGTGCTGCACTTGTGACATTATGCTCACGCACAACTGCAGGACCTGTTTCTCAGGTCTTGCATACCGCTCATGATGGTAAGTGCTTCTTGGAAGGTCAGGCTATGGATGCCTGGGTAAGTCTACACTTGGACCTCGGCAAATTACTGTGACTGAAGGATCCTACACTATGGCACCCAAGTCATGTGTTCTTCGAAAATGTGCAAAAGACTGGACACTCTCGTCCAGCAAGCTGTTGCCTAAGGACAAGTCGTAGCGTGCTGGCTTGCAGGGCAGCTTGACTGTCACAAGCATGCCGAATACATTCGAGCTATTGCCCTACTGGGCAACTTTATCCGCAGCAACTTGCTGTATGTGTTCTGCATAAACGCAGCTTTTTGTACTGCACCATAATTGCTGCTACCATGAGCACACATACAAGTGCGCTGCCTAGTAGGAACATGTGAATAACGTATGCATGTGACAACAGATCCCCTACTGTTTTGACATGCCACACTAGACCTCACACTCAGTGAATTGAAACAGTAAGCAGTGGGCTGGACTTGCTTTGCAGTGCTCATGCCGGACAGGTAGAATTGTGTCTGACTCCCAAAGCATTGTACTCTGCTGCTCAGGTTGTGTGAGAAGCAGCCAGCTGTCCAAACAGCTTCCGGGTAGGGCAACTTTGACGTTGAAGGAGTTGGGGCATGTCCTGATGCCAGTAGCTTGATAAGTTGTGGTCGCAGCTCATTGATGTTGAAATTCCAAGGCACAGATATGATCCCAGAGTCCCAGACTTCGTAGCAAGTGTCAATTGCAATTGTGACGCCTGCAAATGAAGCGCAAGGCTTGCCGCATGTGTGCCAGTTCTTCTCAAGACTTCCCAGCAGTACTGAACTTTTTCAGGTGTAAGGTGCCCATGCTGCAGAAACCTGGCAACACCATGTGAGACCCAGCAGCTGACCCTGATGGCTCGTTGCATGCTTGGGAAATGACGCCTCATGNTAGCAGTCGTATAGGCAAGCGGGCTGTGAAAGCCTTGCTGAGGGCGCCCTTGCCTTGTTTGTGTTCACTTGACCTGTTCAGAAACAACTTGCATGCAGAAGCAATCAAGTGGCTGGTCAGAGGTCAATGGCCAAACTTGTGCAGGGTTTCACTATCCGCGAATCGCTTAGATGACCTAGCCATGAGTCATTTATCTGCAGCGAAGTGGCCGCAGTTGCATATGTTGAGCCTTGACGGCAATGCAGCCAGCCCTTCAGGTGTCAAAAGACTGTTCACTGCTGAATGGCCCAAGCTGCAGCATTTGCTTGTAGACGCAGTGACATTGTCTCAGGAAGTTTGTGATGTGCTGTGCATACAATATCAAGGGCTTCCTGCAGTTGCAAAGCCGCCTGTTTGTACGTGTGTGGCTTTGCCAAGGTGTGTCAAGCTGGAAGTGGCACATTCAGAAGTGATTTNTGAAACCACCGACTTCATTGTTCATTGTTGAGCTGATAGAAGACCAGATAAGGCTCTTCTGTTGACTTGTTCAGATCAAGATTTCCTGGTTNCCTAGCAGTCTACCATCAGGACCAGCAAGTGACAGTTCCTAATGGTGACAACCTGTCATACTGTGTTCTGCGCACATAGAGGTGACTGATAACAGAGGCAATCTGGACATGGTCTACATCACGGCCCCAAAAGGGTTGCAGTTGGCTGTCTGAGCATGAAAGACTCGCACAGACAGACCTGCAAGAAGTACAAACCAGGCCGACGGCTGCCGCCTGATGTCTGCTTGTACACTTGGACAAGTTGCCGATGTCCAGTGATGAACTGCAAGACACAGTGAGAGTGCAGTCAGACAGTTGTCAGCATGCAGAAGAACTAAGCTATGATACAACAGCCAAAATGATGTACCTGTACACAAACGAAGTCTGCATTGCTAAGAGGACACTTGCGCAACAGCCACNACAACGGCAAAACATAATTGCACCCCAAACACCCACCTGTGGCCCTTTATAGGGAACCAAAGCACCAGCATACGAGCCCGAAGTGGGGAGAAACATGTCATGAGCGTCTGGCAGGCTTGTGGTAAGCAATAGCCGCAGATCAGGGGCTGANTGGCAGCGTTTGTATGCAGCATTGCAAAGACCACTGCCCACTTAATTCTGTGACAGCCTTCCAGCCAGTGTTTACAGACAAGGCGCCTCTTGCTATGTGCCAAGTGTGTCGGTCTCAATGCCAGGACTGCAACCTTGCCACCAACACTGAACTCAAGTAGCGTGTGTGTACAGGATCCCAAGGACAAGTCCCAGTCAATCTCAGTGACAGCCTTCCAGTCAGTGCCAAGTGATGAGGCGCCCCTGGCCAGCCCCATGGGCAGCCGCAACCTCAGCATGGATGCTGACATCGCTCAAGCCATCCAGCTCTCCCTGGCAGGTGAGCCCTCAGCCTTGTACCTTTGGCCAAGGAAGNCATTGAAAGCTGTTGCTCCACCGGCTTTGTGGTCTCTTTGCACTAGATCTGCATGCACACGTCACCTAATAAGCATAACAAAGCAAGCGAAGGTCTTGCAACCAGGCAACGGCGTGACATCTACTGAGACATACCGAAAATGACACTGGAATCGGCGGAGTTGACGTCAAAACATGAGCGTCCATCAAGTCAGCAGTCAGTTGACCAACCAATAGACACTCTACTCATGGACCTTGACGGCACTCTGTACCCCATCGAGAATGGGTATGAGGATCACGTCAGGTGTGTTCGCTCACCAGTCTAGATTCGTTCACTGTACTCACCATTAACGGGAACTCACGCAATGCCAAATGCAGTGCAGACAAAACATATTCAGATTCATGCATGAACACNAATTGCTCCAGAGATCGACCGGCTGGGCAATCTGTGTCAGTGCCGGTAGTCAGTAGCAATTTGCTCACTCGCCTTACATACCCCTGCAGCAAGACTGCAAGAGTCAGTATGCATATCCGCATGTAAGCAGTCAGTGAGGAAAAGCGAGCCATTCTCACATGCAAATGGGGTTGAGGGCTCCTAGACCTGCCTCAAACACATCTGCAGCAAGGCAGTGGAATGTAGACTGCAAGTGCAGTTTGAGACTCAATGTAAACAATTGCAGATGGTTAGAGCAGAGGCTGGCCATGGGCAACAAGTGATTAGCCAACAACAAAGGGACACAGACAGCGACCAGCCTGGCACTGTGCAGTGCCGTGACATTGTACGAGAATGATGAGCTGTTTGTCCTCAGCACAAACAATTAGGAACGGGTGTGCAAGTAGGTAATTGCTCGTCAGCTGCATAAGCTGCATACAATTGTGTGCTGTATGTCGGCAAAGCACAGCTTTCTCAGCTGCNACAGAGTTGTAACGCATGATCAAAACCAAGGACCACGGTTTCATGAGTGTCGCAATACACAGTCAAATTTGCTTGATCTGACTGGCGTAGCTAACTTTTAGTCTTTGTGATGGTATCAGTCCTGTGAGTGATACTTGTGTCCCACCTGTGCCCTATGTCATGCGAAATGAGCTAAGTGTCTGGTTTAGTCAACTAAAGCAGCTCATTCACCGGAAATGAGGCATGGCCAGTTGTCCAGCAAGAAGGGGGGTACACATTGCCTCAGCAGACTTTGTTTGTTCCCCATTGCACCTGCAANGAATGTATACATGCATGGGCAGTAGATGCAAAGAACCAGGATTTGGACAAGGCAGGTTGTTGCAGTGGTACATTGCGCCTGGTAGGCAAGCTGCACATCTCTACAGGCACAGCAACGATATGAATTATCAAAAAGATGACGTCTGCTTCCTCATGCTGCAAAACTTTGCACTGAAAGCATGTGGTGACCGCTTAAAACAATTTCAGGACATTGATCACGTCAACCTCAACAGCGTATTTTGATTACACAGTAGGTAAGCGTTTTATCTGTGGTAGTCATCAGTGGCAACATACCTGAGGTCCTCCTTCAGAGGCTCCTTGGTCAATCAAGCCCAGCACTGCACCCTGACTCAGCTGGTGTTGCCCAGACTCCTGTGCCAGGGTGGCATTCACCTCGTCTGTGATGCGCTGCACCATGTTACTGCTGTCCGCTGTTCTGCAACACATGTGACTGTGTGACTGATGCAATTTGTCAGATTGGCAGTTTTGCATGCACGTACAGGGATTGCAGCACGTGATCAATATGCTCGTTTGACCGCATGATGCCATCACGAGAGGGTGTCAAGGGCGTAGCTAGGCAAATGAGAGAGGGTGGGCAACAGTGTCGCCCTCAAGTAAACCCACACAGCGACCAGCAACTGCAGCAAGCCAGCGCAATTGCNAAGGTGAGTCACCACCATGCATAACACCCGCTGTGCTTGGCAGCATGACAGGTAACAGTGCAGCTACATAGTCTGTTGCAAGTTTAACATGACATAGATCATGGATATGNGAAGGGCCTGCTGCTGCAGGCAAATGCAGAGAAACACCTTCCCTACCTGGAACGACAAGCTCCCAGCGAGGTGTATGCAAAAGACACTCTGGGTAATGATGTGGTGTTCAAGTTCCGCTTCTGGATCAACAATCAGTCCAGGATGTACCTATTAGAAGGCACACAAAAGATCCGGGCTGCATACAAACTAGGATCTGGTGATGTCATTCAGTTTGGCAAGAATGGTGATGGACAGCTGATTGTGGCAGGCAGAAAAGGTACAAAAGGGGATCAGCAGCGAAAGCCACCATCAGCAAGGGGTCCCTCCCCTGCCAGTGCCACAACTGGTGATAAACCACAGACAGGTGCAAAGCGGAAACGTGGCTCACAAGGTGCCAAAAAGCCAGCTCAATTTGTTGCTGATGGTGAAACCTACTACTTTGATCCAATCAAAGATGGTGTGTTCAGAGCCATTCCAGATGGGCTGTCCGACGAGCCTGGAAGGGTTGTCAAGCATAACGGAGTGTCCAGTGTGATTCTTAACATTTGTGGAGAGCTGTATCAGGCTTTCTTTGACTGTTCTGCCGCTGCGCATGAGGCGTTCAATGCTGCAGGAGGGATTTTGCCGGGATAGTGTCTTAGGTACAACCACTCAGAGTGTTTGCTGGGAAGTATCTGTAATGTTTGATAGATAGGAAACTTAGAATATCCCTCTAGACAGGACTGTCATATGAGGTCTCATGACGAGCAAAGCTTGTTGCATCAACCTGTTCTTGATCCCAGTTAGAAAGGCAGTGATGCCAGACTGCATATGGGTGGATGTTAAACTAGCTAGTGTGCTACGCTACAACCAAATGGTGTTGTCGGCTTCTGGTGCAATCAAGGACTCACCGAAATTGGCATTAGTAAGCATTTGCAATGTTGCACACAAATGGTACCCGCCAATATTCTGGTGTTCATGTGCGTATGTACGTATTTTTTTACCTTGACAACCAATTTGTGGTGCTGCTGGTCCACATAAACAGCCTCTGACAGCTAGGAAAACGGCTGTCTGTTGGCAAAAAATGCAGATGCGAGTCAATAATATCAAGCTGTAATGCGTCTGTAGCTGCCGATTTCAATGCTACCACAAACAGCAATCACTCAAGGGTGTAAGCACAGTTGGCAACAGCATGCCATTCATTTGCCAGGACAAGCAGGATGTCTGATGAGTTCACAGATGGTCCACACCATGTGTTACTAGCATGTGTTGGTGTGTGCATCAATCAAGGACATTGACGTGACAGCTGTGCCAAGTAAGCTGTTGCTGCANCATGGTCCAGGTTGTACATCAAGCACAGGCAATTGCTTGCATCCATTCATGTTCTCCAGCAATCAAGTGCAACGCAACATACTGCGCTGCACTTAATTGGTGTTTGCAATACAGGCTACTGCAACTTGTGGCAGTCANAGCCGTGCGCAGTATAGCGCAGGTCAGAAGATTACTGATCTCCTGCAGCCTTGTCCATCGCTATCAGTCGGCTTCAGGCAGTCAGTGCCTGATCACCGCGCTTTACCTTTCTGTATGCAGGTAGACAACGTCGCAATGTATAAGGGAGGGGAAGAACTGCGCAGAGCGACCGCTGTGCTGTCGGGACCATCCTCAGCCCCAAAAACCAGCTACTCCTTCTCCTTGGCGACACAAGAGGTAATTTACAGCAAGCCCTGTAAAGTTCACCCCGCTCAGTTCATTATGCTGATACCCCTTGTATGGTGCAATACTTACAGGCTGGATACGTAGACAGGACAGGTCATACCTCAAAGACAAGTAGCTTCAACGATCGACGCAGCTCAGCAGACCAGGAGGACACGGCACAGCCTTCCAGCACTGAAGCAGCAAGCTTTGAGACAGTGTACAATCAAGGCCTGTCCCTGCAAGAGCAAGCTTCCCAGGCTGGTGGCTCTACCCAAAGCCAGCTGGACTTGCTGAAGGAGGTGAGCAAATGTTGACAACTTTGCATAAGCAAGGATGAGCATGATGATCACATATCTGGCGNCACATCCTGCAGGTGCTGCCAGATGCATCGCGCATAAAAATGACTTGTGTTATACATATTCATGTTATAAAAATCGTCTTGGTCCAGTTGAGCGCTGCAATTCAAGCATCTTCATGCTCAACTCAACAACCCACTGCAGACTGCAAGAAAAACACAGGCTGCAGGCTACATTTGTACTTTTTGCAGGTGGCACAGAAAGACAATGCTCATCTCAGGATCAGGCGCGCTCAGAGGCAACCTGAGAGCACTCAACCAGAGTGTGTCGACTCAAGTCTCAATGCTCATGAAAGACCCCTCCAAGCAAGCACGCCGCAGTGGGGTCCCCAACCAGCAGCGCCCTAGGGTCCTCTGTCACATGGACCTCAAGCCCTTAGCAGCAGAAACTACCCAGGAAGCTGCTGACTCACAGCATGCTGAGGCGACAGCGGCGCAAGACGAAGAGGCGGACTATGAGATGTTTCAGGATGGGGAGTTTTATGCACAGTTGCTGAAGGAGTTTTTGGAGGGAAGCGGTGCTGGCAAACCAAGTGCAAATGGAGTATACCCGCAGGTGTACTGCTTCTCATTGTTCTTGGCCCAAGCCGCATTGTTGGTGTCTGACATTTTTGGGTATGCTCATTGTTTGATCGTTGCTGTCTGCCGCCTCTNGCCATCTGCAGGTGACCTGCAGCTGGGCTAGCTTGAAGCTGTTCAAGCACAACTCATGACATCTCATGCCGCCTTCTTCATTTATGACATTGTTCAGTATGGTCATTGCTTCAATGGCACCCAGATGGTCATGTGACTGCATTCGTGCAATGGCTGGCATCATTATTGCAAGCAGACAGTACTTGCATGGGTGACAACTATGAACAAAAGGCGTGTAGAGCGTTCATGAACGCCATAGTGCTGCACAAGTTTGCTGAAAGAGATAGGAACCTATGTATTGCCCTGTTTGAAGATGTGAATCAGCTAAACACACTGAGTGCATTGAAGCCAATGCTGCAACACCAGCTGACAGGCATGTTCTCATGTGCCTGAAAGCCGAGAGCCCCGCTTGTATTCAGGGGACTCTTTCGGTGGTCTTGCACATATGTGCAGGCATGGTAGACAAACAGCAATTTTAAGGGAAGACACAAAATGGGAGACGGGGCCACACTCGCACATGGGTACTGATAGGGTGCATTGTGAGGCATGCAGGGTGCCATCAAGTCATTTTGTCGTCATGACTTGGAGATGATGCCGCTTGCAGCACTTACTGGCAGTATACACGTGTAATGTCATAGGGAATAGCTATCACTCTGGCCTACTCAAGAATAGCCAGACATGTACAACAAGCAGCATGACTTGTGCATTGGGGAGCCTGATGTGCTAGCTCAAGTGCAGTACACATCTCGTGCATTGTTGATGTATAACTGATATGTACAATACTCAAAATTGGTGAACACATGCTCAATATGGCTTGCTCTCACGCAAGTGCAGGCTGTTTAGCTTTGGCTTTCTCCAAAATCATGTCATCTGTGCTGAAGTCAGCCTCCTTGCGGAATGTGCCTCTGCCAAAGTCCTTTGAGTAAGAATCTTGCAGGCCTTCCACCAGACTGAACTCCGGCTTCCAGTCCAGCTCTTCCATTGCCTGCGTACAAGAAACACACNCCAAGAACAAAGCCCAACACCATGTGCAACGCATGACAGCTGACTGTTGATTTCCAACAGGTGCNATGTACAGGTACAGACTTCACCTTGATTGCTAACAGCATCCTCCCGCTGACAAAAGCTGCATTCCATGCTACTCCCGCACGCTACATGTTGGCAGCATTGTTGGTCAGGACTCCATAGCTATTCTGTACGGACGCCTATGACACACACAGCTTGACTGTACATGGAGCCAGCCTGCAATATGCTGATGCAACAGAAAGCAACCANGCCATGGCCCCTGCAAAGCACACACAGTGCGTAGTGGATGCACTATCGCATGCAGTCTTGTTCCAGAAGACAGTCAATGAGCTAGCGTTGTAGCAGCAGATTCGGGCAGAATCTGTGCTGTTGCACTGTAAGCAACAGTTGCTTAACCCACTGCGCAATGNCGTAGTCAGGCACAGCTGTTTGCCAGCAAGCTTCACAGCCCAGCAGCATCTGCAAATTTGAGCAGCACCAAGCAGCTTGTCATGGCCAGACCAAGCAGACCTTCTAGCCGCCCAGTGACTGCCCTACTCAGCAACCAGGAACTGGCCCAACTGATCTCTAAATCAGGTTCACGCTATGCAGACAATTTGCTAGCACCGTCTGTTGAGCCATCTACAGATGTGCTGCAAGGTATGCTCTGTAGCCCTGGTTCATTCTCTTGGCATAGTTTCCACAAACGTCGAGCCACACAAGGTTANGATGAACACTTGGATACAGCTGAAGCAGAAGTTTGCAAAACATTGCAACCTGCCGCAAACAAGTTTCATCAGCTTGGTGCTCAAGCGCCAGATGTTGTCCACTGTCAGCACCCCGACGCAGTGTCTCAAACTGCTGAAGGCCAGCAAGTTGAGCCTACANGATGGTTTTGCAGCTCTGAAGCTGTTGCTGGGTAAGAATTGTAGTGGAGTGATTTTTATGTACTGTCATCACAGCAGATATCATGTCTGCCCTGCACTTGCCTCCCCACCTGTCACAACTTTGCAATCAGAGAGCAGGTGTGCCGGTCAAGTTGTTAGCTGCTATTATTGCCTTTTGCCTGCCAGCCTACCAGCAGAGGGCCTGGCAACTGCTGCAAGTCACTAGTCACTAGTCATGCTGGAAAACAAGCTGTAGCCTCATTACATGCTGCTGTTCACAGTGCCAAATGTTACTTCTGCCAATGCCACATGCACTGCATTCTGGCACCTGTTAATGCATCTTTTCGTACAAGACATCTGCAAGTGATGTCATGATGCACTATGCTGGTCACTGGTGAAGCTGTGTTGCAGGACAGGCTGACAAGCTAGGGTGAAACAACCTGCAGTCTGCTGCTGTGCCGTAAAGACAGCACGTTGTGCTCGAGGCGTATGTGCTTAGACTTATGCATGCATGGACTCAGCATCTTGTCACTGGCTGTTCGCCAGCAGCCACACCTGGAACTTCACATGCAAGCTGGCTGCAAGCATGTGATGTGCATACCTTGTACACGGGCAGGAAATCTTCAGCTAGGGCATCTTTCATGTTGGATCGCAGCAGCGGGTCAGGAATAGACCACTGACTCTGCTGCTCTTGCAAGGTCTGCAGCGTCAAGACGAGCACATTACATTGAGCATCTTGGCATGAGCCTTTCAATGTACCAACATGGATGCGTTGCTGCCGGCAGCTGGTTGATCTTTCTATTCAATAAGTTCAGGAATGAGCACTACAAGCTACAGTGCTCTACAGCTGCACTAGTTTCAACGCTGTGAAGCCTTCTGTGTCAGCATAAAGACTGCGTTATTGTTTTGCAAGGCTGAAGTGAGTCGCCTCCCAGTGTTGCTGGAGCCAAATCTGGCATCTTGTTCTTTTTCGGGAGTCATGCAGCCTGTGTTACAGATCTAAGAGCCTCAGCAAGCATGCAGAGACATCACAGATAAGTTGTAAACTCACTAGTTCGTTGACCTTGTGTGTGCTACAGCGGCACATTGCAAATTGCTGTCACGCTACCTGGTATCTGTGCAGTTGTCCATGTGTCAATGCCGAAGATATCTCTCCCACAGTCATATGACCTACACCACTTTGTGCAAAGGCGCAGAAACACATGCGCTATTCTTAGATCTAGTGTACTTCAATGCTTTTATCGCAACACATGTGGATGAGCTTCAGCTATTTTGCAGCATGCGCCGTACAACATGCTTCAACAGCACGCTAGGTCAGTGCACCCTGATAGTTTGTCTGCACGTGCATCTAGACAAACCAAACAGCATTACACAGAATTGAGATGGAAATGTGAGGCCCAGACAGCAACCAGTATGTGTGCTGCATGGTGCACGCCTTGTGTATTGCCGTTGCCCGTAAGCAACATTCAGGACACCCTTGTGCTTGCAGGCACACCAGCAGCAACAGTATGGCTTGATGCAAGACTGTCAAGCACACATGGGCATTGTTGAGGAGCAAGCAGGCACAGCCCTGAATGCCTGCTTCCAGTTGCTGGGCAGAGTGTCTGAGGTGGACAGCATGGTGCGGGTGCTGCATCTGGTCACTGTCATGCTTGAAGCGCTAGGCCCGAAAGCACAACCACACTTTGCGACCATCACAGCTGCTCTTCCTCAGGTAATGCTCAGCCCCAGCCTGCAACTCCCCATCACATGTGAATGCCTGATGTTGGCTGTCTTGAGTGCTGACTGCAATCACCAGGACATCAATTAAAGGGGCAAGGCTAATGCATATCTCCATGTATATGTCTTGAGCATCTTGGCTGCAAATTTAGTCAACAATTGTCTGCAGTCTTGTTCCTGGGTGTACTTGGTCCTGGTTCACTCCGTCATACTAATCAGGCCCTGTGAATCCGACACTGGCAGCCATATGAAAATTGAGTGCGCAAGCACACAAGCAATGTGACATGTGCACCGCGCCAAGGATGCAGACACCTGAGCAGCAATTGTGCAGTTGCAGGCGCTGTTTATGTGTCATGTGTGCAACGCCATGCACAGCCGTTTGTCCTGTGGCATGGCCAGCATCAACAATGCTATTGCAGTGTGAGGTGCTCAAGGCACAAAATAACTCNCCAAGCCCACACAGCTTACACTGTGTAACTGCGTTAAGTCAGCAGCACAGGCTGTCGAGCCGACCCGCACAGCATCAGCTGCCAGGGTGCAGCAGTCAGCGAAAGTGTCAAACAAGCGCTCTCAAGCAAGGGCAGCCTGAGGCTGACAGGCAGGTGTGCACAGCTTTGACGCCATTTTTCACACTGCACCAGTAACATCGCCATAATTGCATGTGTACATCAGGCTGCTGGTGAATGGGCTGCACTAGCTTACTCTGAAGCAGAAGAGCAAATACCTGAGGGGCTGCAGGAAAAGCTAAATAAGGTGTGTTTGGGATCATCTCTTATCTGTGTATGCCACAGAACTTCAAGTGATGTCTGGTGGGCTGCCATTAGTGCTTGCAGTAGTGTCCAAAGCAACCGTGCGGGTATGTAGTGCCCCAATCTGTATGCCAAATCATGTCCATGCAGATTTGCAATGCCGGTTTGAAGCTGATGCTGAAAGACTGCAGCACCAGGGAGATAGAAGAGTACAAGGATAGAGTTAGTGAACTTGGAGCTAGCTTCAGCGAGCAGAACGACCTCCAAGGAGCCACTTTTGCATATGTGCTTTACAGCATGGCAGAGCACACACATGTCAAAGCGTTTGACAACCTACAGGTCTGTGCATATGACTGTAGATTCCCCTTGTCCTTTCTGTGTGTGTGCACTCTGACCTTTCATATGCAATGCAAGTGACACCAGCAGATCAAGCTGCTTCTGACTAGCTAAATGCCTTAGTATCTGGTAACTATACCTGCAGGGCGTTTACAAGGCAGCCTGCTTGAAGATGTTCAGCATGCTGGAAGACAGTGGCTGGAGACTGAATAAAGAAGGTGAGGAAGACGCAGACATGCCAGAGGACCAGCAACCTTTACCAGATGTACCAACACTTGGCTCGTACAGTGGAATCATATAATCTGTCGTCTCGTCAAGTGCAATGCACACAGCTTCTCAAGTTCACCATGTTGGCAGCAAACCCCTGCATGAAATCAACAAGTCCATCTTTGGGAGTCGTGTTCCTTGTTATTCATCCGCTGCACGCAAACTTGCAATATATTGACTTCGTAAACTCCTTGTGGGCTTGCTATCACAAGATTATCAATTGTTAGTCTTGGTTCGCTGTCGGGAGATGTGCCGACCATCCAGCGGTGGCATTGTAAGAATGGCATGCGAACTCATATGGCATCCTATCCAAAACTACTGAAGTCAGAAACAAAGGAATACAGACTTATCGCAAAAGCTTGCCGAATCATTGCCAGTCTGACGTACAGCAGTTCAGGCCGTTAAGCCACACTTAGGTTCAACACAGTACAACAGATCGTGAGGGCATGCCCTTGTAGTGATTTGTAGTGCGCACTGTGGTGAGGCTGTAATGACCGTTGACTTTTGACATTAGTTGTACTATGCTCTACATCTACGCTCCAGACTCAACGATCACACCTTTGGACTGGGCGTCTGCGAGCAGCCGCTCAAAATCAAGCCCTCTGCGTTCAGCTAATGCTTGGAGCTCAGCTCGAGTCAGGGACCTAATGCCAGACCCTGATTTATCTGTCTTGTCCGACGCACCATCATTTGGTGCAATATCTGTTGCTGCACCGGATTTTGGTTGATTTGCATTCATATCAGACATNGCCAATGCATATGCAAGCAGCTCCAGCAGTATCAGAGATGACGAGTCCATCTCCTACCGTACTGTTGCAGATCATGCAGCTTGACATGATGCTCTGCTCACCTGGGTGAGATGAGGTGTGAGGCAGTAGTCAGGCCTGGTCTCTATCGTCANCGACGCTCCTGACAGGCTTGAGGCTGCAGAAGGGGGTGACTGCAGACCTAGCAGCAGACCGGCATTTTGACTGCAGCAAGCTTGGTGCAGTCGAGGTGAACGCGGATGCACACGTCAAGACCATCTTGCGTCCCTCTAGAGTGCCAACGTGCGATCTGACCAAGATATAAGCTGTCTATGCTCTTGCGAGCAGGACGCTGGATCTTCGAAACAGATAAACCCTGATACTCGAACCTATAATAATGAAATGGCGCTTGTACCCGCCACAACCTTTACGGTAGAGGTTAAATCTCATACACGAAGGCCATTTCCACATTTTATCGCTAATTTCAACACCTCAATAATACATAAATTTATCATAGAAAGTTGNTTGTACTGATCCTCAAGCTCCTTGACCTGGGCGTTCAAGAGGGCCACCTTGTCCTGCACTTGCTTGAGCGTTGTGTTGGCAGCTGCAAGCTTCTCATTTGCACCNCCATTTTGAGCGGTATGGGATGTGCTGCACGCCCTACGCAGACTATTGCACATTTATGATCAGCGACGTCGCGTACATTTCTGTTTGCNCTCCTTTGACACCTGCAGCACTTGTGGCACCAACTCGAGGCAATGCACATGCCCTTGGACCCAAGATTACACCACCTAGTTCACACATGGCACTCGACGGTTCCCCTGCAACACCTGAAGGAGACATTTCAGCACATATGGGTAATGCAGCAGCAATCAATGGCACAGCAAATGTTAGTCCAGCAAATGGGGTTGCGGACATCCAACAATGCTTTGGGGATCTGAGCTTTGGTGATGGGGATGATGACACAGAAGCCCCGCAGTCTTTCTGCTGCCCCATCACAACCGTGAGTGATATGTTTGGCCTACACAGTGCTTGTGCTTGGTGACTGCTGTTCTTTGTGGTGATTGCATACTATATGCACTCCTCAACGACACTGCTTTGNTGCCGACCTTCAGCTTTGCTGCATGCATTGATAATCTTGATTGGTGATGTAGGACAAGATCACTCCAGCATCCAAGGGGCGGCAGACAGCGTTGGCAGTGTTGATAGCAGTATCAGTACTTATATTGCTGCCCATGCTTCCCTCTGGCACAGAACAAGCTGCAGTGTCACCTGGCACGTTCTTGTGATGTTCTGGGCTTGTATTCCAGCTGAATGCAGCAAAAGCCTTTCATAGTAGAAAGCTAGCCCACACCTTGCAGCTCTGTCTGGAACTGAGCATCATCAAGAGNTTCGAAACCCTGATGGGTATGTTGCGGCCTGGGGAGGCAGTCAACAAAGAGGACATCAAGATCATGAAGGAACAAGTGTTTGGCCCCAATGTCTTCTGGGTTACAGAAACCAAGGCAACAGAGGAAATTCTTGAAGGTGGCATCTTGGTAAGCTATATGGCTATGTCTTTCGAACCCATCTCCGATGCAGTCATGGGCATGCACAGGGTCTGGGAGGCAGNAAGAAAGGAAATTGCAGCTGCAGACTGAAGGACTCGCATTTGTGTCTACTCAGCAGCTTGTCACAGANGCAAAAAAATATACAGAAACCTCAAGGGCAGCACAGCGGCGGTACCGTGAGCGACAAAGAGTAAGGCATCTCAATATGCTTGTTGCTTAGTGGTCAGGGCAAGTATAGACAACCAATTGGCCATATTGTCTGGTGCCACATGCATGCATGCCTAGATGCATGCAGTAGCACCCCTGTACCGTGGATTGCAGGCTCAAGTGCAGCAGCTTCAAGCCGAGTTGATCAAAAGCAAAGCTACGATAGCAAGGCTACAATCAGAAACCCATTCTGCAAAATTTCAGACTCTGGTGACACCTGTACAGCCTCTAGTGTCCCCATGGACACCACAGATACAGTCCATAGCTTGGCAGGCAAGTTCAGTGAAAGCTGTCATCAGCAGCTTCACTTAGCATCATCAAGAATTGCTGCACATGCAACTTGATCAAGTGCACTGTGTAGCAACCTCGATGTGTATGTGATTCTGGGTTGCACAGAAGCGTCAGCAATACACTTGTATTCATGAAGAGTATCAATTCGGCAAGGTGCTGTCCCAGTCTGTGCAAGGTACTGTCCCAGTCTGCTGCCAAACAACCAGGAAGTCCTCCACATGAGCCACATCACCTTGCCTGCCACAAAATGTTATGTTGCAGTTGCCTCATGTGTCAAAGGTAACCTGCATCTCAAAAGCAGTTAACATGCCAGCTAGGCTGCACATTAATGTGTGGAGCACTAGCAGCCATCTTGCAACATTGTAGTGACATTATTTCCTGTATTCAGGGGCCCGACTTGCCAGATGCAACCAAAATCACCGTCCTGCATGCTCCATGGACCAGCTGGGGGGCAATTGTGGCATGTGATCTACTGCCACATGAAGCTGAGGCTTGCCAGCGTGTGGCCAATTTGACACTACCAGAGCTGGCAGCCATTCGTCAGGTGACGACACTCACACTACCAGCGCAAGTGGTACTCATGTCTGACAAACCATGTGGCCGTGTGATTGGACTCGGCAANAGCTGAGCTGGCCGCCACTGTGTTCAGCCCTGCCCCTGCCCCATTGCACTCTGCAGGTGCCCTGCCAGAGTTTCCTGAACAGACTCTGGCACTAAAGCAGTTTCTTGGTGTTGGTATCAATGTTGCTGTGCCTTCTTCCTCAAACCACATGCCAACCCAAGTCGTCGGGCAGCCAGGAGAGTTGTCCAAGGCCGCATCTATCACCGCTCCTGGTTTGGCCTCACCACAAGGACATGTAACACTTCATCCTGCTGCTGATATTAGTGGTGAGCCTCGTGCCATGGCCCCCACAGCACCACCAGCGCAAGCCGTGCTGGTTGAGGCTCATTCATCAGATACTCAGCAACAGGGTGCCGATGGTTGCAAAGCACCAGTGCCAAACAGGTATGCAAGTGCTGTTACATGCACGTCTTTCCTGCATACTGATGCCTATGGTCAGCAGGTGCTGATATTAAATTTATGAGAAGTGTGTGCAAAGGGGGTATGGCGCATTTTGCTCCTGCCAATACAACTGACAACTTCNAGTCCTCGGGGATGGAGCCACTTTTACAACTTTGAGGACTCGCAGAATGAGGTTTTTGAAGGCATGCCTGGCTCTGCATCACAGAGAGATATGCCCACCCTGCTGGTGAGATCAAACGGGCCAGATATATCACATGACTGTGGTGTCAGTACGCAAATGTTTGTACAATAACATGATGGTCATCATGCCAACTGCACAACGATGCCACTGCAAGTACTGAGACAATGAAATTGGCAGGTCTGATGAGCATGGTCTTTGCTTTCACATGGCTTCTCACTGTTGACAGCAATAGGCCCTCTTGACCTTGGACAGAGGTATGTAATGCAGAAGCATCTGTCCTGGTGTTCACATGAGTTCTGGCGTCATGCAGAGTCTGCGCCTCAGTACTGTACACCATCGATGTGTACCTGGCAGGAAGCGCTGCTTCTTTTGCTTCGACAAGCATGATGCTGTAGGGTACATGCTCTGTGTCTTGATCCTGATCGAGCAGTGTTTGTTGACGTCAACCTTGCAACTTTGCATGACCCCCAGTACTGACAAGCTCAGCCCCAATTGCTACGCAACCAGTAGCTGCAGACTGCAACAGCTTGTAATACTTGGCAACACCATGTGCATTGTGAGGCTTGTGTGTATGCTGCACCTCCTCTGTGCAACACCACTTATGTGATCTGCAGCGGATGCTGCAGCTGACTGAGGAACAGAAATCAGCACTTTGTGCTGCACGGAGGCAGTACCTCAGCAGTGTTATGTGCATAGCCAGGCAGCGTAAGCTACTGCTGCAGCAGATGCAAGACATACCTGCTGTGGGGCTCAATGGCAGCCATTTTGTAGCCACATCTGACACAGAAGAGAATCTGTTGTNTCTCTCTCTGCTGTCATGGCGCCTGCATGTGCATTGTGTAAGATGCATTCAACCCACACGACAGGCGCTATGTGGTATGCACATGAAAGGTGCTGTTGGGCATGCACAAGAAGGGTGTTGTGTTGCATGCAAGCGGATCTGGCATTGTGTGCAAGCTGTGTCTAGTTCTGGCGATGCCAGGGTACTGCTTCAAGAGCAACCTTGCATTACCAGGTGGCAACAGCAACCCCTCTTGTACGGATTCGATACATGCCAGCAAGCAGGTATCTTTGTCGGTGTGCCATTGCCACTTGGCAAAGCAAGGCAACGACACAAAAATGCTCTGGAAGCAACGAATGTATGCCAGTCATGGCACATGCAGCTGGGCAGGATGCAGATGCGCGGCGGGTGAAGCGGCGGCTGGAGGCTGTCAATCAGATGATTTGGCGCTGCGAATGCGCTGACACAGCCATCACCAAGGGCGCCCCAGTCCCTCCTAATGCTGCCGATGCTGCCATGCCTTTGCCTCAGGCTTCAAGCATATCTGGAATGATTGATTCAAGAGGGCCTTCTGACGTTGGCATGGCACCTTCTGCCCGGCTACTTCATAGCCACAGCAGCACCCCAGCTTTCATGCCAGCTTCACAACAGCTGCCGGCCATTTCTNAGATGGTGCACAGAAGGCCATGTTGCACCATTATATACATGTTCTGTTGCTAGCTTTGACAACAGATGTGGCTGGCATACNGCAGCATGCTGCAGATGTTGCTGACATGAGCCTGCCAATATATCAAGACATGGCTTGACCCTTAGCTTGTCTCGAAGTTCTTGATTGAGTTCTCAGGTCCAACGCAGCAGATAGACGTGCAGGTGTACATGGCTTTTGGCAACTTCATGCACTGCACTTGTGATGTTGTATGGTATACCGCAAGCCGCAATAGCAGGACATGCATGCCATATCATGTGATGAACTTTTTGAGCTCTTACCTCACCAGCAGCAATGTCAGCGTTGACATTGAGTGCTTGGCCGTTGTTGTCTGCAGCAACTGATGCTACCACGGGGATGTACTGATCCCGCACTAGATCCTGAATGAGTGCCNTTGGCACATGTAGCATCAGCTAAATCACCATCAGCTGGTGACAACAGTGATACTGGTGTCTCATTGATCTGCTCAGACACACAGCGGAACACTCAGCGGGTATGTCATTGCAGAGCGCTCAGTTGTACTGTGGGCTGGCACACAACAAGACCGCTGTTTGTCTTTCACACCACCCTGCCAAGCAAGGCACTTAGGTTACTTGCTCTGCAGATTGCCGCAGAGTCACCTACCAAATGCTGCCTCTCTATATACTGCATGTCCCGAAATGTGCACCAGCTTATCTGCTGTGTGCAAACTTGGCATACAAGCACCTGTTCTGGAGATGATGTTAGTNTGGCCGTAGACTGCGCAGGAGTAGAACTGGGCTTCCAAACACTGCAAGTGTACAAGCTGTTAGCAGACGTCCCGACGCACTCAATCGGCGAGGGTTGCACAGACACGCTGACGTAACAGCCAGTCATGCACAGTTCGTGCTTACCTCTAGGTTCAACGCGAAGTTCAAAATATCGGCGTCTGTGATCGCCGCTGATGAGTCCTGCTTGAGCTGTCTTGCATACGCCGCTGGAGACAACAAAGCCAGTGCGCCCACAAAGGCTAAAACGTAACCTGCCTTCATGGTGACGCAAAAAGAACTGGCTATTGAGTGTGAAGCGAGGTCTGCGTTGCTTGAACGGTGATCAGGTGCTGCAAGCTCGCAAAGGAGGAGCTCGCTGTCAACAGGGTGTAACTAGAATCGATCGCAGAGCAAGTGNTGCTGCGGCATCCTTGGGTACAGCACAATAGGCAAACCTTACGCAGCTCATGGTCACGTACACAAGGTAGGCAACTCTGTTCTGAGATCATAGCANTGATTGCACATCATCAACATCGTATTTTTCTGTGTGCAATGTCGGCAGTGGCATTGCGCAGCGCCAGGCTGGTGCTTGAAGCAGTCCCATCTTCAATCTACATTGCTGTCTGGGCTCGTATGCAGTGGGCTAATGGGCTGTTTCATGCACCCGGTCTCTGCTCTGACCAGTTGCAATGATGCGTGACCAAAAGTGCCTAGTGCGTTCTTGACTTTGCATTTGACATCCCAGTGCCTTGCTGCAGGTGCGCGTGAGGCAAGNCAAGGCCAGGGCACAGATCAAAGCCCCAGGGCATTTTGGCTGTGCCACAAACCAAACGTATGGCGTTCTGAGCAACATGCATGTGTGTCCAAACACTGGTTCCTCATATGTCAGATGACAGCACATGCCTGCCACTTGAAAGGACTCTGCTGCGCCCTGCGCTGGGCTATCAACAGTTTGGAATCTGGCGTGGCGTTCTGGGTGAGATATTCCCCAACAAGTAGTTTCATTTGCATACATGTCACGTACTGTCTAGGCTGAGCAGACATCAGCGAGGCGACGAGTCTGTACAATCAGTACATGGCAGAAGTTGTGTTTGCAGGTAAGGTGTTATCATACCACTCATCACTATGCTAGTATGTCAGTGGTATGCAGCATGCTAATGGTGCAACTTGAAGACCCATGTGGGTTGAGTGTGCACATCAAGGGATTTGGTGCTGGTGAGCTCACGCAAACAGGGCGAACACTTGACTATGAGGTGACAGGCAGTCCAAGACAACAAGGACTGCCAGAGTTTGCAAACACGCTGTAGAACCCATCACCATATTCTTTTTCACAACAAAGCAACAACATTTCCATCATGACAACATGCAGCGACGGTGTTGGCATATTTACAATTGCAGATATGCATCTTAGGTGACATGCACAGTTCAAACAGTAGCCTTCAACAACACATCAACTTTGATTGATTTGTCCATTGAACACTGACCGGCTGGCGCTGTGGTCATGAAGTTGAAGCTGCTTTGCAAGCACAGACAAAGGGATGCAGAAATTCCTGGATACTGCAGGGGTGCAGCTTGTCACCTGGCAGTTGAAGGTTACGCAGTTGCAGCTGTTGTGGTGACCATAGAAAGTCTGGCTGCAGAGCCCGCTGCGTGCATCCCAAATGGAGACTGTCTTGTCTGAGGAAGCCGTGCAGAGGTTGTTGCTGAAGGGCTGCCAGCACACCTCATTCACAGAGTCCACGTGACCCCTGTGTCAGACATTTGATTGAACTGCCGCACAGATGCATGCACGGCACTCCAGCACTCCACTTATAACTTGCCCACAACACGTGTGATGCTTGAGCACTTGTTTGCGGCAACCCTCACCCCTGTTTAGTACAAGTGCAGCATTGCCTAAGAGGAAGGATGCATGCAAGCTGCCATCCTCTGCAAGTGAGTGCTATCCTTGACAACTCACCTGCACAGCATTATGNTCCTAGCTGACTGACGCAGGCTACAAAGCGGGTGTGGAGTTCCGGGGTCCAGCGCAGGCGAGGTTTGCCTGCTGCCTGNTTGCGCTCGCTGGCCAATGCAGTTCCATCAGAGGAAGGCATCCCTAAGTACGACTTCCTTCGGGATCTGCTCCGTAGTGCAGCCCAGCCACGTGACCCAACAGCCTCCTCAACACCGCTCCTTGCCTCATCCAGCTCAAGTTCAGGGCCAGACTTGAGTGGACTGATGCCCTCGCTAGACCCCCTGGCAGCCCTCCTGCAGGATGCCAAGCAGCCCTGGCGCAGTGCTAACAGCAAGTACGACCCCTTCAACGCTCTGAACAGGGCGCTGGCTACATCTGATGCACCTACTGGGTCCACTGCTGCCTTGGACCCCTTGGGAAATTTGCTGAGGCCTGATCAGGTACAGCACGTGCGCTTGAGACGACACGCCATTGTGCCCTTGGTCTGTANAAGCACCATCCTGAGGTGCTGCTGCTGTGCTGGGCGCTTCTGCTGTAGAGGGTTGCGCAGCGCTCGCGCCATTCAGCCCCTTGACGCCTTCATTGCCTGATTTAACACTGCCATCAGGCAGAGGTCCAAATGAGGTGGTGGTGTGCCCCATTGGGGTGACTACAGTACTTCGGCTTGGGTCTGTGTTGCAGCGGAGCCNGATGTGTTGCACCACATGCCACTCTTTGCAACACCAGCACAAATTCAACAGTGACAATCCTTATCAATTTTTGTCGTAGATGCCTGTGCACTTTGGCGCAGTTTGTGCTATCCCAGCAGCAGCAAGGCTATCTAGACTGCCCTAGCACAGCAGTGGAAGCTAGTCCAACAATGAGTGCAGCACACCTTGTGGGTCCCATATCAGGAACATCCCACTGGCAAGGACGATGCCCAGGACACAAGGGTTGCTCATGATCCAGGCTAGGCCCTTCACTGCGCCGCCCTTTCCGGGCTCGCTCTTCCTGGCCACAGGGCCTGGATTCTGGGCTGCCGTCAGGGGGTCCTCCAGAGTGGCAATGGCGGTACCGGAGCTGACATCCCATATCACTACTCTGCCCTCAATGTCCCCAGAGGCAAGCCTGTGAGCAGTAGTACATCATGTGCTGACTGTGAGGCTGCCATGCTCTGCTTTGTCAGCCTTGCTTGATCAGCTGAGGAAGCTCTGAAAGTGGAATGCTGCTTGCGACATTATAGGCAACATAATACAGTGCCCGAAGTTTGGTAAGACAGCCTGTTTGCACTCCTGCCCTGCCTTGGACAGAATTGGAATGAAGATGTGAACAGACTGTAAGCAGTCTGGTGACAACAGTGCTGGCAACACGCTGAATGTTGCACCAGAAAAGTGTGTGCTTGCGCATTGTCTTTGTGCAGTGCTTGAATTGTGCCTCATTGATGTTTGATGGACAGGGCATCTAAGTGTGAGCATGAGGCAANAAGCAGACCTTCTGCAGCTGTGAGTGCATCCTGAAGCTGTTTGCTGTCAGTTTCTAAAGACGCCTTGGCACTGTTGACATTGTGAAGCTCTTGTTGAGATGCCTTGAGTCGGGTGTCCACTGCTGCGTGGGCACTCTGTGCCTCANTGCCAGAGTCAAAGCTGACTGCTGCTGAGCATCACGTGCCATTGACAGCAGCACAGCACTGGCTGCACCCATTTCTACCGGGTCCCCAAGTTGAGTGCCTGCATCACAGTCAATCATGCTGATGCTGAACGTTGATGCTGAATAGATTTCTGTGTGTGCAATACTGTGCGTGAGACGTGCTTCTTTACCTGTGAATCATGTTTCTGATGGTGCTATGAAGATGCAAACAATATCACATAAAGCGGCGGTGAGCCGTCACACTGCTGCAATGCAACAGCTTGCTACCATTTGCATCGACAAGACAAGTCAGGGCTCAGCCAGCAGCACACGTACGATGTAACTCAGCAGTGTAAGCTGCATGGACCATGACTATGACATTGCCTGCTCAAATGCAATAAGACACAGCGTAGTTGTGATATACACCTGTGCCATGCATCTGCAATGTATCGACCTCCCAAGGCTGCATTCCGGCCCGCTGCAAAGCATTTCTGATGGCTTGCTGCTGAGATGGCCCATTGGGTGCTGTCAGGCTGCTGCTGCGCCCGTCCTGATTCACAGCACTGCCCACAAGCAGAGCCAAGGCACTGTCTGTGGCTGTGTGCGACACCAGCTGCAGCATCGCTGATACACAGGCCTCGCCNAACAACAGGTCGTGCAGTGCCGGGTACGGCAGACTGCACGCAAACCTTGATAGCACAAGTGAATACGAAAGGAGGCACCTTGCACCGGGAAAGCTCAGCGCAGAGCACTGGGCAAACTTGCACTTCGTGCTGGCATCGATACTTCCCCAAACCTGTTCCCAAACTCTGTGACGAATCCCAGGGACGCAGATAATCCCTGCGCACTTGGCGTTAGCGGAAGTCGAAACCGTTTCGAAACATGCTTTACCTCGTTCATCTCCGAAGCATCTGAAGCCGCTGTGAAGAAAATGCGCGATGGATGTCTCAGACTGGATGCAAACCATGTATGATGTCATTTGATGGCGAACACCTATCGCCCGTACCTGAAATGCATTCAGAGCACGCTCTCAGCAGCCTTATGCCTGCAGAACTTCCCTTGTCAGCAGGTCGAGAGACAGAACAAGCCAGAAATCGAGTTTCAAACCTGCCCCGAAGTGATTCTGCAGCCTTTCACTATTTGCCGGAACGAACATGAGCGGTGTTTTATCGAAATGTCGATAAACTCTGTTAGGATCAGTTTCAAGATCAAACAGACAGATCAGCTGGATTCTCTGCTGGTGAAGAAGTATATGGCGTTTCTGATGCAAAGGGCAGAAGCCGTTGAAGNGCAATGGCGACATGCATCAAAGCAGTGGGTGTTGCTTATACAAAACAATCCTAGCAGATTGCTACCATCGACAACATTTGCGATGTCTTGGCAATGCAAGCATGCGAGTCACATCTCAATGCTTTTGAGTTGTACTCACCGCAGGGCCCCAGGGTGCAACTCTGATGTCAGTGCTGCTGAAGCGCCTGACAGGCTGGATGGCTGAAGCTGCTGTATACCTTCAGCGCTGTCATGTGGCCAAGCAGCAGGGCAATAATGCAAGTGCTGCCTGCCTAGATGGGCTTGACGTCAGGCAAGACCTGAGCAGCCTTGCTCAAGCCAGGCAAGCCTTGCAGGTAATGGGGACTACTGGACTCTCATCTAGATTGCCCTGTATGTCTGCTCATAGCCTCAAAAGCCTTGCATTCATACTGTCTGATGTGTAAGATACTGTCTGTTTGTGTCTCCTGCGCTATGCAGAGCTGAAGTTGCTCACTGCCTTCCTTATGCTTCTGATAACAGAAGTCTGGTACTTGTGTGCATCCTGGCCAGCTTTGCACGATCTCTGNACTAAGTCCGCATGTGTCCATGCAGGCTGAGCAGTGACTTGTTCCCTTGGGGAGACAGTGGCAAGTACAACCTGGAGGAGCTGCCAGACCTGCCTGAGATCAAGGAGGTCCTGTTTGAGGTGGGCCAGCTAGCCCGCCTGTACAAGCAGCGCCTGACTGCCCACCCCTCCGAGTTCTGCAAGATGGCTGCCCCCCGGGAAGAGGTCCTGGAGAAGAGCATATTGGATCTGGAAGTGCACTCCAAGGTGAGCTTGTCTGCACATCATGTCCCAAGCACCTTGGCGCATGCTGGTGAGGCACGCTCTTGGCTGGATGTGTTTGCCCCTTGGCAAGGCATTACAACGCTTACTTTGCATTACAGCCGGCAGAGTGCCTGATGNGAGTCTGCTGGCTGATGCTGCTGCTGTCTGAGTCACCAGAAGCAGCTCGTGCTAGTGCCACAATATCGCTCAAGAGGGCCTGCATGACATGAACATGNTTGTCCTGGCTGCTGCTGCAGCTGTCCAATGCTGCCCAGTCTTCCCCTTTGACGCCTTCAACAGTTGCATGCTGTAAGCGAGCTGGTGAGGGCTGTAAAGGTGTCACAGAAGAAGGAGTTCCGGAAAAGTCTGTATGTACAGGGTGGCTGTGAAGTGCGCGGCTGTTGTCATCGCTCACAGCAGTGTCTGCCATCTTGTCACTATTAGGCCCGGCCGCTGAATGTGGCAAAAGCGCAGATGATGAATGGGACTGTTGTAACACATGTGCCTCCCCTGGCAGCTGAGCAGATTGTGATAGCATGGCCATGGGATCCACATCATCCCAGCCATCCATTGGGGACTCTCTACCTGTGAGTGAATGCCCTTGCCGATGCTCAGACTGGGCCGGCCTTGCCACTCCTGAGTGCTCTTCCCAGCTATGAACTGCAGGTCCGTTGGCACTGTTCAAATCCTGTGCTGCGCAGCCATCAAATGCTGTGTTAAGGTCATGTGGTCGATGAAGAGCTGCTGTGACGCCTGTAACATCAGGACTCTGAAGCTGCACAGCAGTATGCTGCGAGTTGGAAGACATGGGTGTGTGCCACTGGTTTGAGGTGGCCTGCTGAGTGTGAGTCTGCTNACTGCTCATACCTCCTATGGTTGCCAGGTGCGCCGGCTTGCAAAGGCGTGGCTGCTGCACCCACAGGGCGAGCCTCTGTCTTCACAGCAGCCATTGGATCTTGTTTGACCTGTAGATAGTGCAAGAAAGACATTGGCAAGATGTCTAGCTGACGAAGTCAATGCAGCCTGCAGGCTGGGCGCCAAGCTCACTACCTAACAGTGGTCTTCAAGGGCAACTGTGTAATCCCCGGTGTTTCCAGCACACAGTGTCAATCTGTCTCACATGCTCTGCAGGGGGATGTGCAGCGTTGTGTTCACAACCATGTTTGTGCATCACATGCAGCTGTTACAGACAAGCTTACAGCTGTTGACCTCAATGGGCTCATTGCTATCACGCTGATGGCTGCAGGGCGATAGGCACAGCAGGCACAACTCAGCAGGCCCTGTACAAGNTAACAGACAGCACATGAGGCATGCAAGCAGTATAAAGCACTTGCACTGAGAGAGCAGTGCGGAGGACCTAGACCTTCATGCAGCTTGTGAGCANACTGCTCCTGGGCTTCTTGCTCCAGGGTCTGGACTCGCTCACTCAGCTCTGCCTGCTCCTTGCGCAGCTGTGCCACCTCAGCGTCACCTCCCAAAGCCCTGTGTCACAAAATGTTGCTCAGCAACGGCAATGCTGTAACCCTCCTTGAAGGGGTCTCTGCTGTGAGGATGTACAAAGCTGGTCTGCAGCAGCCCCAGTTGGGTTGTCACTAACACGNGCATACCTGACGGGTGGCCTAGCAGCTGACTTGGCTTCTGCAACATTGAGGTATGCCTTTTGTGCAGGTCCCTCCAGCATGCTGGCCAAAGCTGCTGCTGCTGAAGCCCTGAAGGCCATTGCACAGCTGCCTGCCAACAAAGCAGAGATGGTGCAGCAGCTGCTGTTGCTCATGCAGTCCGGCTGTCCGCCCGGGCAAGCTGATGCTGCCAACCTATGCTGGGAGCTGTGCTGTGCAAGCGCCACGACTCACAATCCCAGNTCAGCCAAATCCCAAAACAACTCAGCATAATTGTGACAGGACGTTGCATACAATGGACAATGAAATACGGGGTGACGTTCATGCTCTGTACGCAACCTACGCTTCCTATTCTCTTGTGCTTGTGTTCCAAGCTGTACTTCCCAGTCATGTTGTCCACATTTGAATCTCGACAAGACAGTTCTCAGCTTGGGTAGAGGTCAAATCTCATACACGAAGGCCATTTCCACATTTTATCGCTAATTTTATCACCTCACCATAATACATAACTTCATCATAGAANTTGCCGTTCATGATGCATCATGCACGTATGCTAGTGAATGTACATGCATGTGTCCATGTGCATTAAACATACCTGGAGTGGCTGACGTTTCCTCTTAGAACTTTCCACGCCAGTGGTCATTGACCTGCCCTTNGCTTCCTAGTGAGCTGTAAGGCAGCAGTGTCGTCGTTGTTACACGTTGTATTGCGCACGATGAGGGCAACCGTCGCTCATATCCGGGAGTAGTGCCGTAGCCCCAGTCCTATGGGACTAACGGCTGCGCAAAAAGAGGACTGGAGGTAGGGGATTTAGTCCCGCACCATGTTACCGCAGGCGCAGCTGTAGCATAGCTTTGTGGGTGTGCAGTCTTGATGAGGATAAGATACTTGAGCGTGTCCTGGCGGATAACTGGGACGCAAAGGACAGGTGTGATACAGAACATTGGCATTTAGGTCGAGAAAGGCAGTATGTTCAGCGTGTGATGCCCTGCAGATTGGAAAGAGCAGTCACCAAGCTGCCCAAAAAGGATCTTGCTGCTGTCAGAAGGCGCTTTGCCATACTAGAGGTGATTAGTGCAAGTAGGCATTCAATCATTGCCATCTGCAATGTAGCNGTGTGTGTGTTTCAGATTTGTTAGTCAGAAGTTTGGCACAAAGATATTTGCAAAGACAGCAATGTCAAGATTTGCAAAGTTATCTTTTCGCAACTTGCAAGCACTCTCCAAGAGTCAGAATCCTGTCACACACACTCTTGATCCTTGACCTTGGTATCTGCGCACCATTCAGGCCGCCACAGGTCAAGGGAGAACTTCTACTGATGTGACGCAATGAAGAGGGAAAGCTCGAGAAGCAGGACCAGAGTAGCTGTAATACTTGCTATCTACAATGTGAAGTAATGTGTGCTGGACTACTCTACTGCAGTTGTACAGACAATGAATGTTCAATTTGCACAAAACATGTCCAATACATCACGACAAGTTGCACTTGTAACAAACAAGCACTGGCCTGTCCTCCAGAGCNCTCAGCCTCCACCACAGCAAGCACCTGATCGCGATGCTGCAGCAACCCTTCCAGCTCTGCAATCCTACAACACGACATGATGCAATCAGCAGACAGCAGGCGGACATCTGCATGTGACATTCAGTGATTGTCTATGAGTTCTTGTGCAGCTGCCAAGAACAATCGCAAGCACCTGATGATGCTGCAGCAGGCCATGTAGCTGGGTGGTCCTACAGCACAGCACAATGCATGCAGCGCATAGTATGCAAGCACTTCCATGATTGTCTACAATGTCTTGTGTGGCTGCCACTTGCACCTAAGCACGATGCTGCAACACCGCCTCAAGCTGAGTGATCCTGCAGCACTGTGCTAAGCACACAGCACGCTCTCTCTTCTGTCACCTCTCAGCGTGTCTACAATCCTCTGTGTTATTGCCCCAGTGCAACAGCAAGCACCTGGTCGCATTGCCACAGCACAGTTTCAACCTCTGTGCCATAGCCTGTTGTGCTCGGCTGAAGCAGCGCAGTCACTGTTGAGACATGGGGCATTTGGAAGAAGCAACAGGGCATTGCCAGAACAGAGCATTTGGAAGGGGCAGGGTGATATGTGCCTACAGGCAGGCGAAGAAGAGTGCTGTTTGCACTGGGGTCACCTGTCAGTGAGCTGCGTGGCTTCTTCTTGCAGGCGGTTGGCCTCCAGGGAGGTGAGGCGCCTGAGAGACATGTTGAGAACCCCTTCAGCCTGCTCCTTTGAGATGGCAAAACGCTGCTGAAGATCATTGCTGGCTGCTGCTCCTGCATCATTGAGGCACACAGTTCAGTGTGACAGTTGCTTCTCCAAGAGCAATGCTATGGCTGGCACCATTGCAGCATGACCATGCATTAGCAAAGCAATGAGCAGAAATAAATGACAATTATTGATTTGCATGATGTCAGGAAGTGGTCTTGTGCATGAAAGGGCAAGNAGCGCCATCCTCAGCTGTGCTTGCAAACTTGCCCAACCTGCTGATGCTGTGTTGCAGCTTCTTTGCAGACCTTTGCAAGCTGCAATCTTGAGTGAACCTTTGACACACTCATATTGGTGCTGCTGGTAAAACTGTTGTGGGGAAGGCAGAATTGTTTCGTGGTTCTTTTGTATACCTGAGGGCTGTTGTGTTGTGAAATGGTGCACGTTTAAGCGCTTTCAGTCAAGTCATTCATGGACAGCTGCAGATTTAGTTATGGTCACGTGTTACAACTGCCTTCTGCTTGGTAAGCCTCGTTTCACCNGATCTGGTATAATACTAGGTCCAGGGTGTCTTATGCTCAATTGCATACGTTTCCATTGTTGATTCCGCAAACTGTAGAACCGTCAAACCAGGCACTAAGGTGCATATTTGTTTGCACGACAACATTGAGCAGTTAAAGCTGTAATGTACACAAGCANCGCTACTGATAGTGCATGCTGAGTCATGCCATTCCACAGCATGCCTGCCCCTGCCACGCACGACTGGCTGTTCCATGCAGGACCACATGGCAGGACATACAGGTGTACGCATGGTACAAACATTGCATTTGTGCACGCATGTGGCACATACTTAGGGTGCAATGTGAGCANCAAAAGCCGGAAAACCGTTTTTCTGCACTGCAAATCTATTCTGTATAGCAGCAATGATACTCATCAGTGGTTTGCAGTGGGAATGTTGTTATATCAGGCAGTAAACGTGCTTGACAAGCAGTAAATCTGCCATTAAACACCCACTTGAAGTTTGACAGGATCGTCATCAAGCTTGTATNACATTTGAAATTTGTCAAATTCTGCTTTGGTGGGCTGTGAGGGCACATGGCGATATGGGTGCGGTCCACATTTCACAAATGCCTGCATTGTACATGTGTCCACGTGACTGTCTCTGTGCACAGTGAGTATGCACCTTCCACTAGCTGCCATGAAATTCTTGGCACCTGCTATTGGCATCAGGTGTTAGGAGTAATAGACTCTGCGCAGCAAATGTGCAAGTCGAGCAATGCTAGATACAAGTCATAAACTGCAAGACGGGTCAAGGTGGAGGGGGTGTAAGGGGTGTTGGGGATGGGCGCGGTGAGGACCCTTGGCACGGGCAAAAATGGGGCTGTCAAATACGGCTTTTCCCACTGGGAAGCAGCAAAACGCAACGCTGAGACTCTGTGTGCTCAAGGACGGGCGGACATCTAGAGACAAGTATGGGGATGAGGAGAGGGGATCAGCTGCTGATCTGGACCATACATGTCACATGNAGCTAATCCATTGACTTGGGCAGGTAGCACAGCAGCTTGTACAGCTTCCAGAGTGGGCACAGAAGGCTGAGCAGGCTTGCCCAACAGCAGAGCTTGCTTTGCAAGAGCCTCGGCTGCGGCTGTGATGTCTTCCTCCCAGGCCTGCTGTAGGAATGCCTGCAAGCCATGTCGTCAGCTTTGAGACAAGGGCGTCAGGTAGCTTCACTTGGTCGAGCCAATGGTGGACTATCAAGATTATGTGCAGGTGGCTGGAAGGAGGGGGCATTGAGTACGCAGTGCTCTGTACACGCCGCCTCGTGGTCAAACAGGAACACCGTTGATGCATGTATGGCCTAATGCAGACAACATGCTTGGCTGCTTGCATTGCTAAAACATTTCAGGTACTGCCACTAGCGTCTGCAACAGAGTGCGTATGGAATCCTCAACGATGGTACATCATGCTTGTGTGCTGCCAGCATCTACTTGCATGCAAACGTCACCCTGCAGCGGTTGCATGACAACAACTTCAGGCAGCAAGCACAACACCATTGTCAAGTGCGGCAAAGCCCTATGGACATGCATGTTGAATGTCTGGTTGCATGGGCACACAAGAGAACGAAGAGGTGTCAGGGGCACAGCAGACTGTCTGGNACAGTGCTGTCCATGCAGGTGTTGCGTGTTTTAACGTGGCCAACATGACAATCACGCATTGATCAGCATTGCAGAACATGTGTCACATGTGGGAGATGCCATTCTGACACCTGTTTGTGAGCGTGTGTTTCATGTACGTTTCAGGGATATGTTGTGTTCGCAGTGGAGCATGCTGATGGTACAGCCAGTGCTGCCAAGTTGGCTCAAGGAGCGGGCTGGCTCTACTACTCAGGCTGGGGTACTGAAGAGAACAGAATGAGGCAAACCAGGTACCTCTTTGGTTTGCGTCTTGTCTGTCTGACCAGCTGCTTTGTCCCTGAGTCAGTCAGTTTTGTATTGCTCCTCATCTCAAGATGCTCATGTACTTAGTGCNATGCAGCAGATGCTGCTGACACTGTGCTGTGGCGCTGTGAACTGTGTGGCGTTCCCGCAACAAGCGCGCGCAACTTGGAGGTATGATGGCAATGTATGTATCAATGTATCAACAAAGCCTCCACCCTCAGGCCATGTGCTCGGCAACTGGCTGTGCTGCAATGCTGTGCACCATGCCATGCCGCATTTGCGAAGAGAACCCAGCATACCCAGTGTAACACTGACGCTCATCACAGAGTGTGCTAGGCTTCTCAACTTGGCATGTCACATCTTACATGCTGGGACTGGTGTGGATTTTGTGACAGCACAGCTGTGTGCCTTCTCTTCACACATTGATTCAAGGCCTCCTTCTGTAGTCCTGGCTGCACCCAGCACCATCTATAGATCTAGTTAGCTGCATACATGGGAATGTCTCTGCAGGACCATTACAAAGGTTACAAGCACCAAAGGATGCTCACAAANTCTCACTGAAGCTGTGCTGTCAGCATTGGTGTTTCTGGGACAGATGCAGCGAATCTAACCAGTGCCAGGGAAGTTGAATGGAAGCGCCACAAAGCCGTCCAGGAAAGTCTCAAAGAGCTTCTGTTGATGAGCCAGCACTTCTGGTGTCATCTGGTCCNCTGTAAATGCTGCTACAACTGCTGCTGCTCCACTCACTGTAGGGAAGCATCTTGGCAACACACATCAATCGAGATTGCCNCATGGGCTTGCAGGCAGGCAGGCAGGCATCCAGGACCCTGATGCCAATGCAGTCAGCCTTCCACAGGCACAGCTGCTGCAAATGATCAGACGCCTTTCGCCTCTGCTTCAGGTGACATTTTGGTGTATATTGTCTTGACGGCTGTCACACTGCCATTGTTTGACCTCACACAGTCGTTGCTGGGCATGACTTCTGCAACTACATGATGCTGTCTACCTGCAAATATTGCATGTACACACCAAGGCAATTCCTGTTGGTATGATGTGCAACATGCAACAAACACTGACACCAATTTGCTCAAGCCTTTGGGGTCAACAGTGCAATGTGAATTTTTGCAGAACAGTTCCGCAGACCCAGTGCGTGNCGCTTCAAGCCTGCTGCAAAGCCTGCTGCTGTGCTGAGCACTCCGTCGATCCCGCTGGCGCCTCTGTTGGAGCTCACAGGATAGCCACCACCCGCTGAGACCACACCTTGCTGGCTCNGCCAGATATGCACTGCTTGCTCATGCTGTCCACCTGGACATGCTATAGTGCAGTCTTTAGGAGATGTCCTGCCTCGGCACCTCATCTATGCAGTTGTCAGCCATTCCATCCTATGGTATGACCACTAGCAATACAGGACAATAACCACATTACCAGATACTGCATGTTGAGTTGCAGCACATGCTGACCTGTCACCAAGACACAGTAACTTTATGTGCCACAGCTACATGGTTGTGCAGTTGCATCTGATCAAACTATGCATACGCTCAGCATGTCAAGTATACAAAGGCCAAGCTGGGTGCCAAGCTTGCATGCAGCAGCAAAGACCAAGCTTGTGGGCATCAGCCACAGCTGTGTATTGCTCTTCTCGACCGAGCCATGAAACAAGTGCAGTTCTCACCCAAAAGTATTGTACCATGCTGATGAGCTTGAGACGGTGCATGTGGCAGGGGCTGGAGGTGTACAGCACAGTGCTGTGGCACATGAAGAAGGAGGTGGAGGTGAGCTACCTGGCACAGGAAGCCATTGCCCAGGACCGCCACTCTCCTCAGGCCTGGGCCATCATGGGCAACTGCTTCTCCCTGCAGAAGGTCTGCTGTTCTAGTCCTACTGTTGCTTTCCTGACAGCAGTCCGCCTTCNCAAGCACCGCCTGCTGCTGCTGATGGTGCAAGCACTCATGCTGTCAATGCTGCTGCGAGGTCATTGCTGATCAACCCATTTCCTGGAATCAGTCACCCTGCTGCAGGCACTGCAGATCCAGGCGGTGTCTGGCCAGTTCACCCAGATCCAGTCANAGTCTTTACGCCAGCAGAACTGCAAGCAATGTAGCAACTTTGCCCATGGAGACAGGGCAGGCAGGCTGTCGTGCCTTAGAGGCAGCTCAAGAGGCACGCAGCAGAAAAAGTGCTAGCCTCAGCATGATCCATGAGAGTGCTGCTGTAAATCGTGATGCAGCTGCTGCTGTGGGCACACAAGACAGCGTGTCAGCCGCTGTGCAGCCCATGCATGATGACATGGGAAACAGTGGCAATGAACGCAGCAATGCTGGTGATCGCAAGAGTAGCCAAGATGCAGCTGATGACCTGCAGCGAGAAGGGCGGCGTCCTGACATGCTCAGCTCCTCAAATCAAACTATGGCTGAGCATGCAGCCAGCAGCAATGCAAGCAGCTCAACCTGTGGCAGCAGTAGCATTAGTGGCCTCAGCAGTAGATGCACAAGCACCAGCAGTAGTAGGTCCAGCAGCCCCCACAGGNAAGAAAGGACAGTCATATGCCAGCAGCATGGCTGGCATAAAGCATGTTCATTGACTTGTCCTGGTTGACTAACAACAGGCTATCCCAACTCCAACAGCACACAGTATCTACATGCAGATGTAGAAGAGAGCCAACAGCTTCGAGTAAATGCAGCAGGCTGTATTGCAGGATGTATTGCTAAAACTCACAGCCAGCATTAGCAACTCATGACACCAGCAAAGAGCATTCAGGACAGCACAGTCATGTGTGAAAACTCTAGGTCAGGGGCAGACCTCCTNCACCTGCTGCATCATGCTCTGCACCTGCAGGAGCGGTATTAGTGTTGCTGAAATTTATCAAATGATCAGTGAATCAATCAATCTTGNTGCACAGCATTGCTCAACAGCTTCAGGTACGGAAAGGGACACAAGTTCCTGCAAGTACAGACACACAGGTGCTAGCTTCTTCTTCCAGTCAATTGTGAACTGCTTAGTAATCTGGACTTTGCCCTGTATCAACACCAGCATTGCTCAACAGCTTCAGGTATGCAAAGGGACACAAGCTACTGTTATCCCATAGATAAGGTGTGACACGTCAAAACAACGAAACCAACAGACACACAGCTGCACAAACCTGCTTGAGCACTGTGCATGGTGTTCACGACTAATGTCGGGACTTGTTGCATGCAGAATAGCTGCCACTTATAACAGCCCTCCGTACACAGTTGCAGCACCCCTGAAACAACCAACTGCCTGCTGCAGGTGACAGGTCTGGTGGATGTGTGCGTGNATGGGATGCGATACAAGAATGCTGCCTTTCTCTGGCAGGCTCAACTGGGTGACCTACATGCGTGCTGAAGTTTGGCAGTACCACACTTGCAGCCATGACACAACCATTCATGCGACCCACAAGACACTTTGACGTGAGATGCAGGAGCAGGCTGTACACAGCAACATACAGCTACTAGCTTAAACNCCTCATCTGTGCTTGGGGGTCTTTTGCTCTGGGTGGTGGTCGCTGCATCATATGTGGGAGGCTTCTGTGTCTGTGATGCGGTGATGGGATGAGGCTGGTTGGCTGCAGCTGCATCATTTTCTAGGTCTAGGCCTGCAACAAGCCACTTTGTCAGCTATGAACCTTTTAGTGACCAGCAATTGCAGTGTCANGTTTGTGTCACAGCGCATGCAGCTGCTTCCAAGCTTGGTTGAATGCAGTCCACATTACACAAATTCACGTGTCCTTCGTCGCAGTTGAAGGAGAAGCGGTTAGCACTTCCGCCCCTCTGTGGATGCCCACATGGCCTTAGCCCAACCAGCGCACAGTACCCCTTTGCCTGTGCTGTGAACTGCCCTTTGTATCAGAACACCGAGCTGTTCAACAGATTGCTACAGAACCTGCTGCAGAGTTATGACTTGTGATGCTGCAAGCCGTCAATGCTGTAACAATCTGAGGTAGTGACACCCTTCACACAGCTGCAGCTGCTTGCTTGTTGCCCATCATCACCATACCGTGCCAGCACATCCATACAAATCGTGGCAAGCCTGCTGATGAAGCCTTCAGAGCAATGTGTTGTGACCAGCACATGTGTGACTTAGCTTTGCAGATACAGTGCTTTCTAAAGGCAATTCACGCATCAACACTCATGTATGTCACATGACTGTGCCTGTGATGTATGTCAGCTGTAATCCAGTAGTGTGAACACAGTTCACACTGTAAGTCATCATTGGCAATCATCCCAGGCCTGGAAGCTGGCTGTTGTGATTGCCTGGGCTAGAGTATGGGCAATATATGCTGCTATGTGAGTCAGTCAGCTCATGTAGCATCACATATCACAGCACTATGGTAAGCTCTTGTCTAAACACGTACCTTGACGATCCCACGATAGACATCTAGTTGTATCGCATCCTTCATTGTAGCAGGTATGGCCATACCTGCATGTCGCAGAGGGGAGATTTCTTGGACAGATAGAACGACGGTCTTGGCAGGTCCCGTAACGTGCGACCAATATGCTGCTCGACGCTGGTGCTGTCGCGACAGGTGCCGCCAGCGCGCTGACCGACGCGCCACAAATTGCCATGCAGCGAGAAATCACAAATAATCGGTAATTGCATTGGTCACTTAATCTTGCATTGCAGCAAGCCAGCAATGAAGCACACAAGTCGCTCCCTGGAGTTCGCTCCGATTGTTATAGCTTTGCTCCTGCCATCATCAGGTCTTTGCCAAGGTGTCTAGACGCTTGGCACACAGCACTTCATGAATGCACCAGTACTGCTATGGCAGCTATTTTGTATCTGAGCTGTAAGTGGTGCTGTGCAATGCAGGGAACAGCAACCCTGACACTGCTGGTGTAGCTCCTGGTGCACCTGTTCCGTCCTTCCTCAGGTCAAACACCTCCAGCCCAGCCGTCCCTAGCCCTGGCGCCTCTACCAGTGCCACAAACAGTTCATCTGCTGCACCTCCAACTGTCAGTGCAGATCAGGAGTTTGCAACCAGTTGCACCATCAAGTTGGCAGGTAACCACGCAGCATTGCCTTGCATAGCNCCTAAGCCACAGCACAAGACACCGTGGCCCAAAACACTGCAGACAGGTGACCCAGCTCGCGATAGGGAAAANCAGGCAGCAGACATTGCACTTCTGCAGTCATCTGCTTCAAACGGTTTTCAAACTGCAATTGCCTCCGCGGAACATGCTTGTACAGCTCGTGTATGTGGTCATAGGCCTGGTAAAGCAGAACAGCAGGCTGTGTTAGACCAGGTGTGCAGATCAAACTCAACAGATCAACAGCAGAACGAGTTGTACCAGGTTGTCTGCTAGAGTATTGTAAGTCATGATCCGCAAGCGTTTCCTCCCACCCTCAAGGGACAGTTGATCGTTGTGCTACAGCAACAGCGGGTGAGCCGAGGCGCCTCATAACACTCAGCGGGGGTGTTTTGCAAGCTAAACTTATCCACCTTGGCGTGAGCCCATTNATAACAGCACAGCAGCAGCTCCAACAGCACAACTCGCAACTGCGTTCACTCTCCTTTGCTTCCTGTAGCCTTCGCACCTCTACGTCTCTCACCCCAGCATCATGTCTGGCCGTGGANTGAGCATTCGCAAGCTGCACTTGACAAAAATTTGATAACGACCGCCACTAGCGACAACAAACCCAAGATGAAACACATACAATCTGTGAATCAGACCTTACCGTCTTCTAACAACCAGGGCTGTATACAGCTAAGACTGTTGTCAATGAAAGGTTGATAGCATACCAACATGACTTTACTGAGGACACATGTCTCACACACTGCAAGGGTTTGCTATCATGACATAATGCCCATATGCAATCAAGCTCCTGCTGTCAGGCCTGGCAATAGGTATGCTCACCATGACTCCATTACTGCCAGCTTGGTGCTACAGGAACGATTGTTCTTGAGAGAACGGCTGATGAGGAGCGGCTGCAGATACTGCATGTCACCAAGCAAGCAGATGCTGGCTGACTCAATATCGAAAGATCCTGTATCTTTCTCGATCTTTTGAGAAGCGTCCGTTGAGGTTGATTGTCTGGCACGCTACAGCTGGCAGCAGGGCTGCTTTGTTATCTTGCTGCGCACTCAACGCAAATTACCAAAGTCAAGATTACACNTGTCGACAAGCTGTACACGGTCTTGCTGCAACTGTTGCCCTGCACGCTCACTCAGGCGCCGATAACAATGTCGACTGTATTTTGGTACGGAGCCAGCGTTAATGATGGCACGATGCCCATATGTCGACATAGTCGACGACCAGTGTTTCGGCTCAATAATGCAACGTTCCGCTGCGTTCCGCACACATTCATCGGTGACCTAGCGCGCATAGCTCGGTCAAGCGGCAGCAGGTCGACCTTGCCAACTTGCCTTCGTCGCTGGCCGACATGCCAAACTTACCAATGTAATGGCGAGCTGCGATTGCAGCACATGCGGCGAGGGTGCCTTGTGGTTCTGCCTCGGTCTTGATCACTCGCAAAGATAGCATAGGTGGACACGATCCGCTAAGATAGCTTGCGAAGCATCGCAGCTGTGTTTGCCAAGTCACGTCTGCTACAGTGACATGACGCTGGTGTTGAAGGTACCGCTGGGCCATTCACTGCTGCGCTGCACGGTGTGAACTAAATCAACAACTCAGTTGTAACGGGCTTCTGGTCAGGCTTGGAACGCTGCTGGATCGGCCATGACAGAGATCACCGCGTTGGATGCCGGGGGCATTACGATCAACGCTCTATTCACTGTCGTATTATACCTTTGGGTTTGGAAAATCCTGTCGCAAGAGGTGAGACCAGCCTGCCTGCAAGAGCTAGCAGATGCAAAATTCTTTTACCTGATGGCTACATGTCTGTGTGCAGCTCGGGGACAACAGCGTTACTGCACCTCGAAGATTGTCTCGTCGGTGGCCGGTCCTCGAGNGATCTGCTTCTGTGCAGTGGCTTGCTGCTGGACAGCAACCTGCTCTGCAGCTTGTGTGCTTGAGAATGCAGTGACAGCCTCCTCACCCCACCTAGATTTGAGCATATGCCACACCCAACCAGGCTGATAGTTTCTGTCCTCTTGTAGCAACCTGCATGGCGCAATCAAAATCAGAATGACAAGTTAGGCCACAGTGACGGAGACAGACGAGATTCAGCCTGCAAATGTCACAACAAGGTGATATGTTGATGCACAGTGAGGTGACAGGTAACAAGCAGTGCCACTTGCACAAAGTCCAGCATGACCAAACACCACCTGCAAAATAAAATTGCGGTTGGACACCTTACCCTTTGTTGCAGAATGTCATGTAGAAGCTATACACATTCGATATCACTTGCATGATATGCCACACAAACAAATGATGTGCTCAACCAAGTGTGACTGCCAGACCTTGATAGCAGGCTGATTGCACTTGTATGTTTCAGTGCACTACAAAGCAAACTCACTTTAGGTTGGCATGGTGGCCTTGCATGTCTTGCAAGGTCGGCTCGGCAAGGAACTTGGCAATATCCCAACCATTCCTCACGTTGTGCATGACACGCTTCCCGCTGAACAACTGCAGTGCAAGTTCAGCTCTATGTCAATTCGAGNCATGCCAAGGACAGCTTGCCGAAGTCAAAGGTTGGCACACCTGGCTACACAGGTATGTCAGCGTGTGAAATCAACAAAGCCATCTGCTGATCCAAGTCACCTAACTCCCTTGCTAATCTTGTAGCCCTTTGTTCACGCAGCTCCTGAGGTCATTTCAAACAAGAAGCACTATGATGGCGTNGGAGTCAACGTCACTTGACTTTTGGCAGTTATCCCTCACATTAGTCAGGTATGTAGGTATAGTATGGACTTCTGATAAGAAGAACTTGAACACCATGCAATGGCCTGATCAGCTCATGCAAAAGCTTGATGTCGATCAAAAACTTGCAAAATTGTCTTTACAACTGGCATTGTTGCCAAGAGCAGATAGTGGTTGTGAGTTGAGCAAACGAGCTACCGGCTGTAAGCACACCTTGCTTACGCCATAGAGGCTCGCAGCATATAAGTTATGATGTACATTGCAGCCTTGCTGCAGACAACGTTTCTGGAAAGGTCACAAACACAGAAGGGCAAAACTGTTCCGAAGCACGAAGCACACATTCACACTCACTCAAAAAGTCAGCAGTAGACCCCCAACTGAGTCAAGTAATAATCAGTTGCAACATTGCTGATGTCCTCCTCACCGCAAACAAGTCCAGCCAACATCGCCCAACATTGCCCAACATTGTCAAAAAGCTTGCNTGTTTCAGCCGCCTGCTGTGCTGCTGGGTCTTGGCCAGGACTGGGTGGCGGTGGTGCACGCTGCACTTCTGNGGGAAGCTGCCCAGTTAGCTGCAGCAACAGAAGCCTTGAGTTAGATAGCTCAAAGCGCTTGACAGTTAGTTTGATGGCATACTCACTCAGCTTGCAAAGCACACCTCTCTGCCTGCATACTCAAGTGCAAAACTGCTCCTGCGAGTCTTACAAGCCAGCATGNCGAGGAAGCACAGCCAAGCCTGCAGTGCCCTTGGGAGCTATTTGACGCTGACCTGGACCCTCAGCAGGCGGCTCAGGAGGGTCCAAACCTTGATCCAGCTGTGGCAGACCACCTCAAGGAGGCTGTCGACACCTTGATGGCATGGGAGCAATTCCAAGTCTTTGCTGACCTGTTGCCTCCTGACGCAGCCTACCCCACTGACTCAGGTGTGGCTACAACGTCTTCATAAAATGGAAGCATAGTGTGATATAAGGCGGCCTGCGTGCAGTTGGTCCATGACATGCGTCATGCCATAGCAATGCAGCGTGACAGGCTTGTCTAAGTTTGCTGGTGCTGTTATACGCCTCGTCAGCAGTACACACTGTGCACAGGTTGTTCAAACACTTATGCAACAGACTGAGGTACTGAGCACAACAGAAGCTCGTGCTTCGCGCCTTTCAGCACAGGTTGTGCTGTAGCCATACAGGAAAGCTAGGCTGTGTGCACATCTTGTGGTTGCAGACAGCTTCGCACTTATGTGGCATTGCTCNACTGCAGAGGCTGTGCTACAACAGAAAGTGGGATGATGATTACCTTGCTGACCTTGGGCTGCTTGCGTGGGGGCTTCTGGTGCCCGGCAGCAGCTTGTGCCACAGCCTCCGCCCCTGCAGCAGTCATGACACCCACCCTGCTGCTCTTCCTCACTGCACGTTGAACTGCTGCGGCCTGAGGCGCGGCAGCCTCAGGCACTGTACCACTAAGCAGTGCGGGCTGAGCTGGCACAGCATGAGGCNAATCCAAGATACAATGCTGCAGCAACTGCGTCTTGATAAAGGTGCCCACTATGACAAATTTGATGACCATGCTGCATGTACAGTAGACTTCATGTGTCAGGACAACATTGAGGAATGCCCTGCGCAGCTGGGCGTGAAATGTTGATGTCCNAAGCTGCACACTGCATGGACTGCTTGCTGATGAGATTGCTACTGCTAAGGTCTTGCGATGGAACTGCATCTAGCTGTAGCTGAGGAAAAAAAAACGAGCATACTGTACATTGGATTAGGGCACCNAGCAAACTATGGTGAATCAACTCACATGTGGATAAGAGGTGTTCTGTACCTGTCTGATTGATGAAAGAGGACTGTACAGGCCAGCTGGCTGCAGCGGCACCTCTCCTCTGTGTGCAGTGCCTGCTGCTCAGCATGGGCTTTANACATCCTGACCAGCAGTCTGCTCAGCAGCCTGCCCAGCAGCTGGCCCATGAGATGGTGCACCTCGAGNCTCACGGGACAGTGTATGTGTTTGACAAGCAGGTGCAGCTCTTTGCTCTGCTGTTGTCGCGTTATTGGCTGTTGCATGAACATCCTGTGTATCAAGGTTGTGATNCCAGACCAGGTGCGCCGGTTTTCACAATATATCCCAGTGCACTGCATCATTTTGATTGCTCAATGCATGGGCCGCTTGACATGTGCATCTGTATTGCAGCGCAGAGTGGCAGACTTATGCAGCAACCTGTGCAGAGAGCTGCCTTGTAACCCANGACTGTACACTGTGTGATGATGGGGTGTTGATGCAGGGTGCACCATTTGGCTTCACACCATTCTGCGACAACAACAAGGACATGGAGGGCTTCCGGTTCTGGAAGCAGGGCTTCTGGAAAGAGCACCTGCGCGGGAAGCCTTACCACATTTCTGCCCTCTTTGTTGTTGATCTGGCTCACTTCAGGTATGCTACACAACNAAATCATGCAGCAGCTGATGCAGAGCACTATCCCAGGCATTGCTGCATCATCGAGACCAGCTGAGCAACGACCTGTCACAACCTGTGCTGCACAACAGGGGCCAAATCCATGTTTGCTGGGGATGGCAAGAGCAAGGCCAGCAGCAGCAGCGGCCTTAGTCCCATTAAGGCTGGCCTGGCAGCATCAGTGAAACCCCATAAGGGCCCTGCCTCTGGGTCCCTGTCACCCCACCTCAGCCCTGCCACCTCCAGCAAGCCAGCAGGTGAAGGTGAAGTGCACAGCACCCCCCCTGCTGTCATACTTCACCAGCCTAGCATNGTGCGCCGATAAGCAGCGCTGTTACGGAGTGCAAGCCCTGGACGCCTATGCTAGAGAACTCTGCTTAAACTCCAAGCTGCAGAGGCGAGGCTGCTTCAGGAACCTCGCGCTTCCCACTGGCTACAGTGACAATTCAAGCGAGCACCTTCAGACGTCGCAGCACGGACAAACGTGCTGCAAAGCGGCCAGGCGCTGTGTCGATGTTGTTTGGCTGCACTGTTAAACGCTTCAGTAGGCAGCCATGTGGTTCGGTAGCTGCTGAGTCGCTCAAGTGAGGAGAGTGCAGAGTCACGAGCCAGGTCACGAGCATTGTTATTAGGCGAAACGCTGTTTCGAAATACAAGCTACGATGTCAGGATACAAAGTCCATGACCAACTGCCCCTCAACTGGTGCAGTGCTGTTCACCCACACAGGGCCCTTGCTCGCAACAGCTTCACAAGGCAGATTTTGCACTAGATTTGACACAAACCCGTAGGTATGATGAGCACTTGGNCAAGATTATCAATGCATGCAGCAAAGCTGAAGGTCGGCAACAGCTATGCAAGGCACGCAGGTGCCAAGCACGTAATAGCTGAGAATGTGTTATTACAGATGCTCCATGGTGATATTGTCAGAGTCTGCAGCAGACGCGGCACACGCAGAGAGCAGTAGCTATTGAGTGTGTTGCAGACACGATCATGTTGATCACACAAGCTGTCACCATGATGCATGCATGTAGGTCTCAGGCTGCTTGTATCTCATCTAATAAGGCTTTTGAGTGCAGGGCTGTCTTTCGCAGTAGCACACACAGACGTACAGGGTTGCACAGGGAGTGCAACACATGCTGAGTGTGCTACAAGTAAGCTTGTGCTGTCAGACAGCCAGGGGTTGCCTGTGCACATACCTGCACATACTTCTCGCTTGCCCGCTGGCATATGAGGACGTAAAGACCAAAAGGCAATGCCAAGGAGCTGCCCAGCAGGCCCAGTCCTAGCCCAACATATGTGAAGAAGCCTGATATGCCCAACGGCTTGGGACCATAGGCAGCCTGAAGCCAACCAGCGTCAGATGTCATGGGTCACTAAGCAGCTGCACAAGCCAGTCATAAGCAACAAATGCCACAACACATGGCAAGGTTCACATGTCCGAGGTCCACGTTGTGAAACGGAGACACCTCAACCAGACATGTTACTCAATTGCTGCCAAGGCCCATGTGGCAACATCACTGAACATTGCTGTGCCACAAGCTGACAGGTCAAGTGCATGAGAAAAATTGGCATCNCAATAGCTGTGCATGTACATGTCAGGCCAGGGTGATGGGCACTGTGTACAAACTTGATGTTGTGTTTGCGTCACCATTGAGTAGTCGCATGTGTTGCATGTGTCGCATGCCATGGGAACAGCTTCAACGTTGCTCAGTATCTGAGCAATGATAATTGTGCTGGTACATGCCCTGCTCGTGGTCAATTCACAGGATCGCTGCCACTTAGTTACTTGTCAGGTCAGGGTGTCATGAAAACATGTGTGACGGAGCACTCCGCGCTGAACCCCACATTGTTACCCCAATTGAATACTTGCAAGATCTTGGCGCAGCAAGTATGGCACAATGTCATCTTCAGTGACGCTCATGTGAGGACCTCCTGTTAGCATTAAACTACACTACGGNGACAGTAGTATGCTGCAGCTGATGCATCTTACAGTTGTGCTGTGCATAAAGCTCTCGCTAAACTAGCAGACTTACCTGCTCTTCAAGGTAGGTCAGATGCTGACCTATGTCTGATCCAACACCTGGCACGCCTGCATAAAAGTGCAGTGAAGTTGCACGAGGTGCAGAAGTTGAAACAGTTGGCCAGATTTAGCAGTTGGGTGCATTCTAGGAGATACAGCAGNTGTCCTGCGCTGTGCTGGGCCTCGCAGGAATGCGTGTGCGGAGAGCAGCACCAGCGTCAGAGACCCTCCACCTGAGTCATGACCAGAATATGATGCTGAACACAATCCGTCACCAATGGCCATGCGACAGGGAGATGTGTGGCATTGCTATTGTGTCACATGACAGTCAGATGCCCGCAAGCGTACCATGTCACAAACTTCCACCAGAAGCACCTTCTTGCCAGAGAAGACTTTGAGCTGAGAGTCCACAGTGGCGCCTGAGTTTGAGCTAGCTATGGAGCCTGAGACAGATGGGTGCTTCCAATTCTCGGAACTTGAGCGCCCCTGCAGCATCAGTGCATACAATGGCATTCAGCATGACATTGTCTATTGTCTAATGTGATACTAGCACTGACTGGTTCCTCCAAGCTAAACCGGGGCTAAATCACATTACCAGTGAGCTGACATTTGCATCCAAATCGACTGCAACACGTCGTACTTGTCTACAGGACTTTGTGCAGTGCATCATCCTGCATTCTGACTGAGAGCCGCAACAGCCACAGTGTAGTCATATGTTTGGACAGTGTAGTCCATTTTTCAGGGGAGCCAGTATGACATGTCATACTTGTCAAGACAAAATGCAAGAGACACTGCATGCAGCAGCAACAGCAAGGGGTAATACATGTCTGTCTCATCGCAAACAGAGCTGAATACTCAATTCTGCGGTTGGTTTGATGTGGAAGAGATTTTGTGAGTACGCATAAGCAGATGAGGCAGCATGCACCAGTACCTATCAAGATGCAGAGTATGGATTCACACAGCAGTGTGCATGTCACTAGAAGGTTGCGATGCACTTTGTGATCAACACGACCATCTCTGTGTGTTGTCATGCAGGCATGACACACCAGACCAGCACAAACATCAGCCAGGCTTGGTCACAAAACTTGGGACAGCAGTTGTCAGTGGGGCCTGATCAGGCAAGCTGGTTGAAAATAAGCTGCTGCTCAAGGGGTCAGATGGAAGATGTTGGCCTCACAACGAGTGTACAAAATTAGCAAGGCCAAATGTGCCAAGATGTCGAATCCCACATCATGTGGTGCCGACAGTAAACATAATGTGGGAAGAAGCTCCAAGCATATCACTAGGATCTGAGCTGTCATTTGTGGGATTGCTCAGGCACTGGACGGCACAATTGAAACTGTTCAAGTGAAGCTGCTGGAACGGCCCCTGTACCTGGTACATGATGACTTGATTGCCACCACGCTCAGGGANAGCCGTGCTGCAGCCGCTTCGCGTCGCACAGAAGGTAAGCAGCCGCAGCAAACACTGACAGCTCACACGTCAATGCCAGCGTCTGCTTCTATCAAATACGCAACATCAGCTTATGAGTCCGGCAGCGACAACTGATCTGTTCAAACTAGGTCTGACATGTCCGTGGTAGCCCTCGCATAGTCGTCGCGGCACAGCAGCGTTGAGTCAATTTCTTANTATGATAGCATTGTCAAGCACAGAAACAGCTTACCGTCAAGTCGTACTTGTGGCTGGTTGGACAGCCCGCCCTTCCTCGACGACCTGAGTCGTGACTTGGATCCTGCGACACTCACACGGCGACTTGCGTACATAGCTCTTGACTCGATGAGATTATGTTTTGACACCTGACAATATCCTCACGTGTCGCGTTAGGTCTGGACATNCCATCCTGATACATGCATACATTTGAGGCGATGGACTACAACAGAACCTCCATGATGCGACACAATGCCTTCATACAGCTGGAGCACAATATCTTGCTGTCTGACCTGAGGAGGGAGCTGTCCACCCCAGGAGTCAAACAGCTGTATACACTGTGCGCCTGACTGGATCTGGTAACAGGAGTATGTGGCTATCTGCTCAGCCAGATGTTGTAGCAAAGCTGACAGCACTTCTGGGTTGCTCTGTGTCATAGTTTTAATAGTCTTATATAGTCCTGAACTGCTGCCCTCTATGACATAGGTTGCCAAAGTCCATGGACTGCCGACAAAGCCCAAGACAGCTGCCTGTAGAGGCAAAACACATTGTCTGCAGGGCAGCTGCCGGTGGGTAGTGTAACAGCAGCTACTGCCCCACCTGTCCCTGAACCTCTTGTCGCAAGTTAGTGAGAGCGTCCCCAACGAATTGAAGCTGGCTGAGGTCAACATCATATAGCTGCCGCACCTATACATCAAAAGACAGTTGCGTGGGTGTGAAACAGTAGCTTGATGCTGTCAGACATGTGCTTAGACTGTTATTGTACGCTTCCTCGCATACTTGAGGCCTGCTGGTCCAACACTGCCTGTTGCACCTTGCTAATGCCCCGTCACACCAAGTAATCAGTCATACATGTAGACATGCAGCAGATGGTATATACAGACCTGCTCCAAACTGCGGACTGGATTGGCAATCAGTGGTCCCTTGATATCATCTATCTCAAAAGGTACACCAAGTGCCGGTAGAGGGGTCAAGATGTCACTGCATACTCAGAAGATAGTCACTTGACACTCTGTGAATGGCAAACACAAATGCAATTATGCGCAACAGCCTGGACAGTGGGCACCTGAACAAGATAACGCCATCTGGCCGAAAAGACTTCCAGGGTTGCAAGCTGATTTCCACAATCAAGTCCGTAGTTTCTGATCTGTAAGCACAATTGCCACATATTTGTGTGGCAAACGGTGTCGGCATGTACTCGTTGCAATGCCGACCCAGCCAGCCTGCAGATTTACCTCTCACGGAAGGAGGGATGACGTTTTGCGAGGTCACGATATGCCTGCAAACCCAAATGACTGCAATGTAAGCATTCAGCCCAAATGAAACATCGCTTTGCTTTTTCACTAGGTGCGCACCTTCTGATACCTGCCTGCTTGCCGCATCATCCTGCATCACACACAACGTGATCAGCATCGCTAGCAGCAACAGTCAAGGCAAATTCAACCATGAGACATCTCACCAACAAGGAGGCCTTTCGACTTTTTCTCCTCTTGCAGCGCGGACCATCAAAGGGTCGCCGGATGACACTGTGTTATCTGTTTGACTATGACTGGACTTTTGAGCCTGCTTAGTGTCCTGCAGTGTGGCTTGTACGTCCGCGGTTGCAGATCGCCTGGCATGTCGTGCGGTGCGCTGGTGCTGTGACGTGAACGTACGAACAGGTCTTGCGGCGAACGCATGCTTACAGTCGCGCCGAGCCGCAAATCCATAATGAGCAGGTTGCAGGCCCGTGAAGGCCCCGTGCATATTGTCAACGATCCTACATTGAGCCTCGCAGCAACTCGTACTTGACNACTAACAACAGATGTCATGCAGCAGCAGTAGTCTGGCAAGCAAGTGACTTTGCACGTAGCAACTTTACTGCACACATAGCTGCAGCAACAGTGCAATGCGGCATCCTGGCTTGTCACAGTTGGCTCCAGAATTAACAACATTCACGTACAAGACCTTGCAAGTACTGTAGTGCTGCAAAACCACCGACAAAGCCTGACAATTTTGCACAGCACGGTCTTGCCGTCCTGTCATCTTAACAGTCTGACAATAACATTGATGCAAGATAATCTTGGACTACTGCCCTTGACTGTTGCCTGGTCTTGAGGTGGGCAGCTGTTGTGAAGCATTGTAAAGGTGATACCTGGAGGGGAGGGTGGACTCCAGTCCAGCAGCCATGGCAAGATCCTCCACGTCAAATGGCAGCCTGCGGTCAAACTCNTCTGCAGCGTCTACACATCTGGTGCATGCTCGCAATAACGAGCACAAACTAAGCACCTGTGCCAGCCGCAACTGGCTGGTCAACAGTGCATGGTACCTAGTACAGTGCTGCACTGCTTGAACAACCCTCATGTCAAGGCACTCCCCTCAGACACTTTGCCAACAAAGTGCATCTGGCCCTGTGCCATGTGCAGTATGGGCCCTATAATCAATTTTGTCTCCTTGACGTGACCTGTGAGGCAGCTGCTGCCTACTCTCCATCTGAGGCGTGCACAAATTTCAGCGTGGGTACTGGGCGTGCCGAAAGCTGCAAGACCAGGCCATGCCCTCCTCAGGTATTGCNACAAGACTGAGCATGCTGCTGTGCTGCGCAGGTTGGCTCAGTACGCATGGTGCTGTCATTGGAGGAGCTAGGTCCTGCTGTTGTGCAAGGCACCAGCCAGGGTCCCAATGACACAGCCACGGCAGCTGCTGAGGCAGCTGCACAACCTAAAGCAGACCTGGGTCAAGCTCTGCAGCCACAGACTGCAGGCCAGATGCAAGCTGGAACAGCTCAGGCGCAGCATAGCTCACCTGAGCTAGGAAGCTCAGGTACGAACATGATCTTGCGCTGTGCTTAGTAACTGCTAGCGGAGCGCTGCAAGTAGGACGTTGCTGTTATGGTCTTTGATTGTGCTTGAAAGGATGCAGCAGACTGCATGCGTCTGCAAGGTNAAGGTGGCGGTGCTCCACCCTGTCCCCCTCCTGCCCCTGCAAGACAGGCAGCAATTTCCTCTCCCACCCGCAGCTGCCAGCAAAGGTGTGGCATTTTACTCTGGCACATGCAGCACAAGAGCAGTTGCTAGTAAGCACATAGCAATGAGCTGTCAACTTGCAAGACACAAGAAGTTGCTGCCAGCGGCTGCCATGCTGCATGAAGCTGCAACGCTAGGCTTGCTGGTGACAAATGGATCTATGCGGCTCCTGATGGCGCTCAAAAGATGCAGTGTTACATACACTACAGCTGAATCAGCTATGNCAAGCAGCTATGTCTTGCACTGTTGTGTTTTGGGTTGGGTTATTTCGTGCAAAACATGCTTTGTTGTGGCTGCACTTCATTGCCAGAATGCAGGAGCCGTACATGAGACTTCTGGGTGCCCCAGGGCGATGCACACCGGCCCCAACCTGAAGCGTTTATGACCTTCAGGCATGCACACACAGAACAGCATGGTGCTGCTTTCTTTAGCAGGCAATGCTTCAATTGCTGCTATGACATGCAATGCAGCAGGCGAAGCCTAACTGTAACAAGCCTAAATATAGACACTAGCTTCGCCTGCTGTGGTGCATGTTCTAGCAGCAGTGCCTACNTGCTCAAGGTATTGCTGGCTGCTGCACCAACCCTATCCTGCACAGCAGCACCATCTGTCACAAGTTATGTTTGTTACATCTGAGTGGATCAGTGAAGCTTCAAGNTACTCTCAAGCAGGCATGCAGCAGGTGTGGCCACCAGTGCAACATCCAGCACCCATCAAGCAGGAGCCCACCCAGCACGCTTTCTCTGACCCCAAGCAGGCCCCCACAGCCCCCTCCTATTCCCTGCCTGACCCCAATGCAGGACCAAATTACGGCATGTTTGGCCATCAGCCATCCACCAGCGCTGGATTCAACCCACAAGGTCAGCTGCACTGTACTCCTGTGCCGTAGCTTTGGCACAAATGAGACGTGCCCGCCTTGCTACTTGACTGAACGTGGTGCATGACTTGTGATCAGCACTGTCAAAAGTTGCATTGGACAATAAGGATTGCCGAGAGTCACTCAACATCAGCAAGGGATGTGATATGAAAGAAGCCACAGCCAAGGATCTTTTCGACGAAGACTGCAATGTTGTGGTACCATTATGTCACATTTTATGGGCAGCTTCCTGCATTGTGAGTGCCTTTGTTGATGGCACTCAAGGCATGCACACAGGCACAGACAGCCTCACCATCAGCACATCTGTAGATTGGCCTCTGCACAGGCACATCATAGGANTCATGAGTGTACCCCATAGCTGTGCGTATGCCCAAACACAGAGTCTAAAATCAGGCGTGACACCTGAAGGTCTCGTCCACACTCACAAACATGCAGGTGTTTCNCACATGACAGCTGCAGTGTCAAGAGCACAATCATGACTGCAGGCCCAGGTGACCATGCCAGGCAAGAAACGCCTTGCAGCGGCTGCTTGTCAGACGACAACAAGGAGCAAGCGCAACAAGATTACATCACGAGGAATGACAGTGGTGCAACCAATGACCGAAGTCTGATCAGCATTGCATATGACTTGCAGGGCTGTAAGATNCACAAGCTATGCAGGTACTGCTGCATGATGCACACAGGGTTTGCTTCAAGGCCTTGTGCAGTTGCGTACCTCAGCTGTCGCCTCAGCAGCAGCAATCATCNAAATTCAAAGTGTGCCTGCATACAAGGCAGATGCAACTGGAAGACACACCTGCAAACTGGGGGCAGAGTCTCAACTCTCCTACACATATGTCAACAGTGAGACAGATGGTTTCTGCAGGAGAACATGTTGATTGGAATGNTGATCAGTCTTGATGGCTGGCCAAAACTTATGATTTTTCTTCTTCTTTTGCTTCATCAATTCACAGAAAAGCCATGTGGATGGCTACATCCGCTGTCAGGGGATCTTTAGTGTGTAGGTGGGTCTGCAAGTACACAGGATACATATGCAATTGTGGTCACTGCAGATTTTGGACCGAAGACCGTAGTAAAGACACCATGCGACTAGCCTTTGGCCCATTGTGATCGTTGCCAACACTAGGGATGATTTGACAAGGGCGAAGCCAGGTCACAAAGTCTCTCAGTTCTGGAAAGCTGCTATGCTCAGAGTACGGCACCTGCAGTAAGTCAACGAGTTTACAGTGCGCACATGGTGCATGCCATGTGTACACAAACTTGTTAAACTTGTATGCTGCTCACAGCTTGCCATGTACAAACTTGCTGCTATTGCCACATCGCGCAGAAGCTATTTGCAAGATTCTGCACAAGTGCTGCATTGCAGCTCTGTCACAAGCCAATGTACCTGGTAGGTGATGACAGTGCCTTTATGCCGCCGCCTACCCTGACCGGCCTTCCCTCGATCTGCATGGACATGTTCCACTGGATCATGATCACAAGTTAGGGCAATGTACCCACTGCTTGCCACATGCAGTTCACTGAAGCACATGCATGCTCCAAATGCAGCCTGGCTAGCATTAAAAAACTGNTACATATGAGCTTCTTGTAGCTTTGGCAATAAACTTACTACAGCGTATGTATGATGGCACAAGTTGTACCATTGTAATGTGCATGGGTTACACAGTCAAGCGTGATGCTTGCTGTAAGATTGGCATGTAATCAAAAATCACNCCTTTTGACACCTTGCTTGTGTGACAAGCGCTTAATGTAGCCGGCTGACTGTGAGGTCTGGACCTGACAAAGGGGCAATGGGTGTGGACTCACAACGTCAAGCTGGCGCTGCCATTGCTCATGCGGGCCACCATGGTCCTGGATTTCGTATGAGNCATCACCAAACTGCTGCATGCAGCTTCATCTTGTATAATGTCACTGCCAAGGAATCCTTGCTATTCAATCCTTGTCTGCCATGGTCTTGGTTTGCTCAACAATGGTGGCGTAAAGTAGACGCCATTACGCATGCCGGCTGCGCATAACAGCATAACCACCTAATGAAGTAAGTGTATGCTAGGTTGACCTGATGTCATGCGAAATNAAAGGGGTGTTACTGCAATGTGCAGCTGAACAGGTGGCAAGTGAAGTATGCTCACATGTACAAGATGCCAAGTCAGGTGAGCAGGCCCAGCCAAAAGGGCTCTCCCATGCTTGTCTACAAATGTAAAGAGCGCATATCTGACAGGTATAACTTGTCTGTGAGTGGGAAGGGTGCACGTCAAGACATGCTCATGGCGTATATGATCAGCNGGTTGCCATGCCCATCAACAGTCACTGGCAGGTTATGCCGCGGCGCTCTGTCAGCAGGCCGCTTAGCAGAGGACAAGCGACGCTGCAGTGAACAAAATGTTGNTATCTGCTGCGTCACATTTGAGCCCCTGCTGACGCGCATCACATCTAGCACAACAATGCACTTGACACTGTTGTAATTGCTGTTACAACCAGTGTCTGCTCAACTCAAAGACTTTCATAAGGTATGTTGTCTCAGCTTTCAGTGCACAGAGCATGGCAGGTCCAAGTGTGGCAGGCCCAAGCCAATGAAAAGATGGCAGCGCTGAACTGGACCACTAAAGCAGATACACAAGACAGCACAAGACAAGGTTTGCAGTTGGGCAAGTGCTGATTTTCAACCAGATACCTTGAAAGCCAAATGCTGGGCACTCATCACAAATTGAACATGATTGACATTACCTATAGGTTGTTGTGACTGCGAACTGCCCCAGGGAAGCAAGGATGGGGACTGTCCAGGTGGGGCTATTGCAGCACCCCTAGTTGGGGCTACTCCTCCTGGGGGATTCAGCACAAACATTGGCGCTGCAGGGATGGGGATAGACTTCCCCCAGCCAATTCGTAGGTCATTGTCATGCAGCATGATGCCATTCAGGTCATCCTTTGCCCTTTGTGCCTGTTCCCNCAGCCGGCTGCCTCCAGTGCAGCAGTGCAGAGTGGAGAGCAGAGCTGGAACTGGCCCTGGGGCTCTGCTCAGCATGCCCTTCAGGGCGGCTTCCTGGACCCTGAAGCCTTNGCATGTGCTCAGCCTTACAACTGGCTCGTTTTGCCGCAAGCGGCCAACTAAAGCTGCTGAGTGCTACTTCAGCTGGTTTGTCACTCAGGCTTGCTCTTGTCTGGCAGATTGACAGGCAACGTCTCACCAGTCTTCAGCAAGTATCGTACCTTCTTCCCGTTTTCTTCCCTGCGTTCAAGTCCAAAGGTAGACTCAGAGTTGCACAATGACACATGCACATACATGCGTTTGCTGATGTCTTTCAACAGGGTTTCAGCACCATGACTGTGCACAAGCACTACACGCAAAAGGCCAAGAGGTTGTTGATGCTCTGCACTGACTCACTCCAGCAGCTAGTCAAGAGTGTGTCATGTGCACACATGCCCTTGCAAGCAGTCAACAGTAGATACGTATTATACCTATGGCCAACTCTACTGCGGATTTTTTGCTGCTGTGAATAGAGCATGACATTGGAGTGGTGTATGGGAGCTTCATTTTGCGTGATTTGTCCCGTCTCTCCTTTTGCTGCTGGCTTGATGTGTTTTGTCTGTAGCAAGAACGCTATTAGTGCCTGCCCGTCAATGGTGACCCTTACACAGATTGAAGCTCAAACTGTGATAGTAGCACGTATGTTGCTTTCNAAACGCCCTGAACACCAGCCCCGAGATGCGGTAACATGTTGGCGGACCGCAGCACATTTGCGGCACGCTGCTACGACCATTTTCGCGCGCGCAGGTGGCCGTGTCGATGCACATTTGNACTGCTTGATGTTGACATGTCTGTGCATCACCCAAGTCCAGATGAAGGTAGAAGTTGGCTTCATGAAGCAAGAGTTCACCAGCAAGGGTCATAGGAGGTAGCAGCACCTANTGGTATGCACTTCCTTTAGCAAGGACTTTTACTGAGCCTTTTAGCAAGCCCCATCCTGTTTCAGTCAANGCTGCAGCAGCTGCACAACAGCAGGCACATATATCATCGCCTGCTGAGACAGCTGGTGCTCAGCGTCAGAGTCCAGGCTCTCTGCTCAGCTCACCAGCAAGTGCGGGTGCTAGGCCTCACTCGAACCAGGACAGGTATCAGGAGTATGTGGCCAGCCTTAGGATCGATCTAGACAAATCCTGTGTTATAGTTGCAACTGACGGCAACGAGGCAAAGTGCATTGCTGTGGCAGCATACCAGGATGACAGCAGCTCCATAGGCATATTGGTAGGTCAGCANATGGCATGGATAACATGTTCACATGCAAGGGCACTGCTGGTGGGCATCATGGCACTTTTGCCCTCNAATGGTGCTTCAGCAGGAGTCACTGTTGTGGCTCAGCAGGCCCAGCAAGTCATGGCTTCTTCTGAGTCTGTGGTCTGACGAGGAGGAACCGCTTGCTGAGGAGAACTCGTTTTTCACTTCTCGATCAGGATGGACTGGCTATTTGGCTTGTGTATAATGAATGCTTCATTACAGACAACCATTCAAGTGTTTAATGGGCATTCCACTGCCATTCCACTTGCATAAGATTTGTCCAATTTTGGACTGATTAGGTGTCGCTGTCGTGATAGTGTGTAAATACATCTGCCATCCGGCGCTTTCCAGCTTCAAATGTGCCTTTCATGTCAAAGTGTTCGTTGCATGGGTCCACATTCAAGGACACAACAACCCAATATTGCAGAAAGTGATCCATGTCAGCTTTCCAAGTGATGCCAGCAACACTTGCATTCGGTCATGTGACACGACCCAGTGTGTCACACAGAGTTGCAGTGCAAGCAAAGACGCCAGCTTGTGCAACTGACTTGATGTCAGGCTGCTTAACATTAGTCTGTGTACACATGTNTCACATGACAGCACAGCTTCTGCAAGCTTGAGCACTTGGCATGGGCACAGCGGTATCAGCAATCAATGCAAAAGGGAGGTTTTCATGGGATCTGCATCATGGCTTTGCTTGCAAGCGCAAATGTATACAATCCACAACGAAAACAGCCATTTCCTCACGAAACTGCCGGTGCATCACTGCTGAGATGTCAGCTGCTGCCTCTACTGAGCAATGACAAGCTGCAAAGACAAAGTTTTGCCAGCTTGTACTGCGATGATATGCATTGCATGAACTTGGATGTTTCTCCTTGCTGTGGCAGCATGCACCTGGCCAGCTGTGTCCCGCCAAATCTCAGGCCCCGTTGTGCGCCTGTGGATGTCAGCATTTGCTNGCAGATCAGCCACCTTGCTGAGCGCCACAGAGCCGTCACCTGCCAAGTGGTGGGCCTCAGCAAGCAAGAGGTGCCCTTCAGCCATGCCAGGGCACCGCTTCAGCAGCACTGACAGCAGCCTGCCACATGCACAAGTGGCTACAGAAAAGCACAGAGCGGCACAACAGAGTTGATGATCATGCTCTGCAGGTGCACCTCCCATCCCTCATGTCAGGACAACACTCCTAGCTGCATGATACTGTAAGTGCATGCAGCCTGTTAAAAGGCTCCAGTAATCAGTGCATTGCCATGTGCTGTGCATTGATTCAGACTGCTGGAACGCAGGAGTTGGTCTTGCTGGTGGCCCTGCTGTCCAGCCAGACAGGTCTGACAGGTCAACAGGGAGCATCATGAGTGCTCACAGAAGTCAGCATGCGGCGCAGCACAGCAGTACCTTTGGGCTCTGGTCAGCAGTGGCGATGCTGGCTCATTTGCAGCTCTGGGGGTCTGTCCCACTGCCCCCAGGAACAAGCGCACAACCCCCAGCAGCCTGCCTGGGTTCAGCCTGACGTAGAAGGCTGGGCTNTAGGCCATTGATGCAACAGCTGGGCATACCAGTTATTGAGACCTGGAACACATCTGTACCAATATGGCAGTATCATAAGAATGCGCATGATGACCCAAACCACCATGACTGCACGCATTGGTGTCAACCCAGTGCGTATCACATCTGGATGTATGAAAGTCTGATGAAGCTTTTAGAGCTCCAATCTAACATTGAGCAGCATATTCAGCGGATGCCAAGTCAAGCTGAACTTGATGTTTTGGATTTGACTGAAGGTGCTCAGCACATTGTGGTAGACCCATTCTGATGCAAGCTGGCCCAGCATGATGACAAGCTTTGTTATGATGAAGTGCATTTCGTTGTTCCGAAGTACAGGCAGTAGGATCCTATATTACTTGGGCTCTGCCATCTGTGTAGCAATGACATGTTAGAGCTCTGCAACTTGAGTATGCATTTGAGCGTTCCCGGCAGGAATTGAAGCTTGAGTTTGTTAAACCTCTTTTGTACTCACGCATACGACCTGTGACATCCGCTAGCAGCATGCTCAGCTGCTGGACAGCGTCGCTACCACTTCTCTGTCTCGCAAGCTCGCGGTGCACAACAACAAGAAACGCGGCCTTTGACCACGCAAGCCAAGGCGTAGTGTCAAAAGATAGTCAAGCACGTTTGGCACCTTGCCTGTGCTTTCGGAGACAGTTCGCGAAAACAAGTCGGCGGGTGCGTGTCAGGCACGCAAAGCAGCTTGTGGCTTGCTCTGCTGCTCAAGAAACTCTAGAGTTGTCAGAGGAAAATGTTGAGCAGGTCCTTGTGGTGAGTAAAAACAATATCACTGTGTGGCGCCATGCGTCCACCGCTACTACCTAACATGTTGACCAGTACATGTACATGCTGCATCAGTACAGCATCAGCAATCTGCGTCAAGAGTCTATGTTAGCACAGGATGCGAAAGATGAGCTGTCACAACTGTTTGATGAGACTGTGGGCATCACAGGTGGGGTTCTAATGTTCAGCGCAGCTTATAATGTCCAAATGGCACTGTTCAGTGATGACTGTCATGCACATTGCTTTACAGTGGCTTGCTGCCGTCTTGCAGGCACAATTCAGCTTGTAGAGCTTGATGGTCCTTTTGTCACACTTCGATTAGCGGGTAGATTCTGGCACAAAAGAGGTGATGTGCTTGCTCGAGTAGCAGCCTACATGCGGCGACGCATACCAGATGTCATGGAGGTTGATGTCGAGAGTGAAGACCAGCTAGATGATAGTGCTGAGAATTTCTGAGTTCTGGTAGGGCGTATCTGGTCTAGGCNGCATTATGTCCGCAAGCAGATGCAGCCTCAGAGGCCACAACGTCGCTGCTCGGCTCTGACAAGGTTGAGACGCCCTTTCTGGCTTGAGCTCAGCAACAGCAGCAGCAACAGCAGCAGCATCGCAGCAGCATCACAGCAACAGCAGCAGCAACAGCAGCAGCATCAGCAGCAGCATCAGCATCAGCAGCAGAGCATCATGGTTATCTGCAACCTGGCACAGCACGCATTCCAACTTTTGCTAAGTTGTCTTGAGCAATTGCAAGAGCCTGAGACACTTTGCCTAACAAGCAGCACAAGTGACATTGCTGATCCTGTTGGCGCTGTCTTGGGTAGTCTGACAGGTCAGGGCACAATAGTATCTGGGTGTGCCCTTTAGGCATTTGATGCATGCATGTCACGAAGGCTCATGTGACACTTGGTTAGACACAGTCTTGAGGTTAGCAGGTAGCTCCCATTTTGACAAAACGGCTCATGTTGTAGCCCTGCTTGGCTTGTTTTATGATGCAAGCAAATACAGTAGTCCTGACCTTTATGGCAGCTTCCTGTACAGCAGGTGAATGTCAAACCATGAGACATCACGTCTGCTGTTTGGTGGAGCATGCCAGCACAGCTTTCAAATGTCTTGATTGCTGCGCTGTGCAGCTCTCACACTTGGCAGGAGGGTTGCGATCGCTGCTGGTGTAGCTGTAGTTGGTGGACTCGGTGCCAAGGTGCTGCACCATTGAGATGTGCTGCTCTATGGCCGGCAACGTATGCAAGACAACAAGGAATGTGCTGCTGTAGTCACAGCCATTGCATGCATGGCTACAACACCTGTGGCCCCACAAGGCATGTAAACTGCAACCTGTAACACAGCACCGCGACTTCAATCTGTGTATGATCTGCCCCAAACTCAGGTTTGATTAAACCGCGAGTCTTGACCATGNATGGATGGCTTCTCTTACTCCAAGGCCAACAAGGAAAAGGCTGTGCACTGGGAGGAAGCAACCTTGTACGACTACTTGCTCAATCCCAAGAAATACATTCCTGGTATGTGCTCTCCTGGTGGCCTGTGTTCCCTGCCATCAGCAAAACATCATAAGGTCCTGATATGACCTGGTTGTTGTTGGTGACTGCATCAGACACAACCCCTGATCGCTTGATTCTGAGTGATGCAAGTGATGCATCTGCAGGTACCAAGATGGTGTTTGCAGGGCTGAAAAAGCCACAGGATCGGGCAGATTTGATTGCCTACTTGAAGGAAGCAACTGCTTAAATTTCTCTGTCTCAGTGTGCCTTGACTGGCTGATGCCTGTTTTATGTGGGCTTCCAGCACAAAGTCAATGAATGAATCCTTCANCACTGGTGTGAGCTTGCATTGGCTTTGAGCAGTGCAGCACTAGCACTTGTGCAGCATGTGTATAGCAAGCTCAGCCTCCCTCAAAGTCCATCAGTGACGACTAAACACCATTGCCTACATATAAGGCATGTGCAGTCAGCCAGTACCCTGTGTTAAAGGCACTGCATTTCAAGCTTGGCAATACTGGTGGACACCAGCCGAGTTCATGCAAGACACACAGCTTTTCTGCTTCATCAAGGTATACACAGAATCGCTGGTATACATGTGGGAAGACTTCTCCCCATAAAGTGAAGTAAAGGTAGCTGCTTGCCTGCAGGCTGAGCCCATTAGTAACCCCATAAAGAGGCAGGCTGGTGTTGAGCTGCAGCCTGCCAAAGCCTTGTCGTATGGAGGGGGGTGCATCCAGGGGGACCCCGTTCTGGGCTGGGTCCTGGTCTGGAGTCAAGCCATTCATTGCCACCGCTCCACCTGTACAAACATCCTATGTGGGTGTGGCAACCAAAAGGTTTGTGTGCGATGCTGTACATGTGCGGCGTGGCCACACATCCTAGCTGTGCATTGAAGTCCCCCATGAGAATGAGGGTGTGACTGTGGGGGACATCATCAAGCTGTGTCTGCAGCTCAGCGTAGAAGGCATCTTTGACGGCGTCAATAGCATCATTGGTAGGCGCATAGATCTGAATGACAGTCAGTGGAGTAGTGGATGTTGGGAAGGTAGCTGTGATAAGGCGCTCATTGACTGGATTCCAGTCGAGGCATGTGCTCCACAAGGAGCTGGTGATGGCAATAGCAACTCCTTGGAAAGCAAGATGGTCAGCCCTGCCAGAGTGCAGGACTGTGTAGCCAGCTATGTGCCTGACTCCTTTGCCTGGCCATCTGACTTCAGACAAGCCGCATAAAACCACTCTGAGCTTGGCTAGCTGATGCAACAGGAGTTCGGCTCTGCCAATATTGTTAGGACTGTCTGACAGTGACAAGACATTGAGGTTGGCGACCCTGACTGATGTGGAACCGAAGCAAGCTGTTTTCTGACTGTGAGTTTGGTGCTGAGGGATGGGTGGAGATCCGCTGATCGCGGCCGCTCTGAGTGCAACGTCCGTTTCTCCCAGCTGATTCTGCGAGCTGGTACCTGGAGTGGTTGCAAACCACACTCAGACCCTGCGGTGGCGGTGATGGCTGATCCTGGCTGATCAGATGCTGGGCCCCGGAGCTGGGAAGTGCTGGTTAGGGAGCCAGCACGCCCGCACAAGCCTCCAGGGCCGACTCAGAGTAGACTTAGCGCAAGCTCAAGGGTGTGCCTAGCGCCTAGGTGATGAATTGTCAATGTATATTAGCCAGGGCATTCACAGAAGCACCGCCAGCAAACAAGCCGTGTGGCAAGACAAGATCAGCAAGTGACACAAGCAGCTGGAAACTGGTTCTGACATAGCTTCGCTTTACTGTCAAGCGCTTGTTGACGCAATTCAAGTTATGTAGCACTGTTTGCTGGTGTCAAAATCTTGATCGTGCAGTTGCATGACCTGCATGTGCATCGTCACAAGACGTGCATATAATGTGAGTATGAATTGAGGCCCCCCCAGAGGTGCTGCTCAGCCTTTGGTCCTATGCTGCTAAGGTGCCAGAACTTTAGATGCAATGCATTGTAACACCAGCAGGCCCAGGTTCAGTTCCAAGTGATGCAAAGAATGAGATCTGGGCTTCTGTGCAAGCGAGCTCGAGTACAGTCTTGGCAAATACATCCATAGCACTCGCCATCCCAGCGCAAACCCCTAGGCTGCAAATGAGTGTGTACGCAGTAGCAGTGCATGCTGGCGTTACAATCTGTATACGCCTAACATTTGCCTGGCGTCAGCTGGCATACCTGTGTTGCAGTATCACTTTGATGACAAGCTTTGATGCAGCTGAGTGCGTGTGAAGACAGTCATGTGCCACTGTAATGGGCTCAGCTCAGCACTGTATGCATGTGGCTGTTTGAGGTCATGAAGGATAGCTTGAGTGAAGGCGTAAGCCCATGCAAGCAGGCCATTGCCAGGCTTTTTGACTCTCAGTTAGGTCATGCTGCACAACTCTTGCCTCTATGTCAATGCAACTTGCTTGCATTATGCCGTCTTTAGGGTTCATTGCTGGGAAAAGGTACACAAAACATGCACTTGTAACAAAATGAGCAGCATGTTAAAAGCAGATTACACATTGTGTGCCAACAGGTTGCACTGAAATCATCCACGCTTGACCCAGGGCAAGCCGCTGCACAGAAAATCTGAAGCCTAAGACTGTTGTTTTGCAGGCGTGACGATGCATGAGTGTGACAAAGTTANACAATGCAGAGCAGCTGCTGCAGTCTGCCCTCAACATGCCAGGCATCAAGCGGGCTCTACCAGCCACATCAATGTGAGGCACTGAACTTCACTGATCCAAAATGTGTCAATGACACAAGATTGTGGAGTTCATGGTGAAGAGAGCATCAGGACCTCATGCCTTGCAGTCAGGCCAGCAACCGCCGCCCATGTTGTGCTTGACATCATTAGATATCACCTGTGGTGCCCTTGTAAGAACACTTGTTCAAACAAGTGGTATGAAGTTCAGCAAATTCTCATGTAATTGTCGCATGACTGTCAGCTGGGCACATTCCCTGCTGCCCTGCAAAAAGTAGCGGCTGCCCTGAAGCTGAGACAACGTACATCATAGTTTCCTACAGATGTGTCATGGCAGGACAAACCGTTTCATGTGATGCCAACTGTTTGCATGCACTCCATTGCAACAAGCCATATGTACCCAAGGAGTGCAGACAGCATGCAAATGCGGACTGCAAGTTGACACTGCAATGGTACATACCCCTTTCAACCAGGTCTACCATTCACCTTTCCTTACTTGATGCACAAAAGCCATAATCAGCTCGTGTGCCTAGCCCTCGTCGGCGATTGTGCTGTCAATGCAAAGTCTAGTGCAAGCTGTAGGTTGAGGCCAGTGTGTTTGCGCAGGACTCAGACAAATGGCAAGCCCACTGTTGTTGCAGCCTTGTCAGACCGCATTACGGTGCACTTATTGCTGGCCCAAGTCTTGACTCAGTCTGGCAAGTACCCTGAAGCCACCAAGGTTGTCACCACCGGCTATGCTAACCTGCATGTCATGAGAAAAGTGGGTGAGTGCCTGTCCACTAAGCTTTCCTACACNGCACAGCTGAAAGGCCTTGCACCACCCATCAAAGTTGTTGATCCATTTGAGGAGATGGAGAGACGATTGCATGCAGCTGACTGATGAAGCCAAAGGCGTCAGGCTGTCAAAAGCACCAGCAAGTGAAACCTGCTGTGGTACTTCCTGCCAGAGCAACATGACAGAACTACTGTATGGCTGAGAACAAAGAGGAGTGTTTGCAAGCAGTGGCATAGTGCTGCAGGTGAGCAATGGGTCCTCACCTGGCATTTGATCAAATGTCTGAATACTATTGCGTAATGGCCAGATGCAAACATGAGCAATACATGATGATGTTATAGGCATCAACATAAGATTCTGTGCATGCATACAATTTCATGTGCACAGAGTATCAGCACTCAGATGGGAGTGCTCATATGCTCCACAAGCGTATTGTGAGTGTACAGAATTCGTCGGTTGTCGACCACAATGCATAGCATTACACAATCTCTGAGTTTGCCTGAGATTCAGTACCTGCCAGCATCACCGTGCAGCCTTCAGGCCTGGATAGACCGGTATGCTGGACGCTTCAGCATTGTTCAGCATTCATCTCACTTGAGCTTGAGGATGCCAGAGCAAGCAAGTCAGTCTCACCTTCACGGCCTCCTCACCAGCCTATGCAGGGGCATTCACACAGATCCCCACAACGTGCAGGCAGGCAAGCCCCAGTGATTGCACCTCCTGCTGTGCCAGTTCAGGACAGCGGAGACGATCAGCATCAGGCTGGCACTGCTGTCCCTGGGAACAGCCTGCGTCCTTCAGCTTCCTATGACAAGGCTTCTGTAGCAGCAGCCCCCGCCAATGGCGTGGCCCTAGCCGGCAGTCAACAGTCCATCAGTGCTGTGCCTGCAGAGCAGAAGGGGGTGCCAGCCACCAGGACCAAGCCCCTAGGCAAAGGTGGCATCCAGATTGTGATGGCAACCAAGCACAAGGAGGTGAGGTGGCTTCTGCATATCTTCAAGTACACACGCTCATGACTTCTGGTTGCACTGTCATGTATTGGAACTCCACTCAGCAAGCAATTAGCTGTAGCTGCTGACACCAAAAGTTGCACCATGCAGCAATGCGTAGTTCTCAGGCCAGGGTGATCACGCAATTCCTGGAAGCACAAAGCTGTCTGTGGCACTCAGTGTTAGCGATCTGCCAGCGTGTAATCGTAGGGTGGCCATATTGACCTGTGGATCTGCAATATAAGTGGTATGGCATTTGATGCTTGCAACAGGAGGTCGGTAAGGGTGGCTTCCCATTCCCAAGCCTGTTTGGCGCAGTAGTGGCACAGGGCNGTGATGTCACATGTATACATATTGTGTTGGTGATGCACAAACAGGAGATGCTTGTGTCTTTGCAGATTAGAGCTCTGCCAGCTGCAACCATGGTTTGTCTGACAGACACCTAAGCATGTGGTGTTAGGGACAGGTGAGATTAGTTTGTGCCCTGGCAAGTTGACATACGCCATTGTGGCTCTACCTTTGCATGCATAGCGCAGGTGCAAACATACAGCAGACATATACATGTTGCAGAACAACACTGTGAACTGCAGCTCATGACGGTGTCATCACTGCCAACAGTTATCAATGCCCAGCATCAAGGCAGGCATGTCAATGTGGTGCTGTGTACAGCAGGCATTGCAGCGCCAGTTGTGCATGACATAGCACATTTGAGCAGCATCAGGTTACGCCATGCTTATTGTATTGCACTGTGATCATGTTGAGCACGCAGTTAAGCAACACAATGCAGCAAAGACAGACAAGCATGCCTCAGCAGCAGGAGAGAGTAAACGGACAGCTAAGTCTCTCCTTGTTACCAAGACGCGAACAGTCACGCTACACCTTGGACAGGAATACACATGGAAGAGAAGATCCAGAAAACCTTCTGAGTCATCCACTCAACACAGCTATGCCGAACAGTCATGAAACTGCCAATACAGCTTGCGCACTGCCATGACAATATAGTGAATGATGGGACCTTACTTGCATGTTGTGGAAGACCCAGGACTGCCAGGGCCATGTGGGGGCCTTCCCACTCATGCAGCCATAGATGACCAGGTGCCCTCCCTGCATGCCAACATCATGACTTGAGCATAGGATATTACCGAGCATAATGCAGGACAGCACATATGCAGGCTGATGTATATGAGATCTGAGCAAACCTGTTGTGTCAGCTGTGAACCCAGGGGCTACGCCAACAACTCGGATGCCGTAATAGCCCCACTCCAGTGCCAGGCTGCGCGTCATGGAATCTATTGCTGCCTGCAGGACACATGAGTCAGCAGACCATACCCATTTCACATGCTTGATTGTTCAGCCCAAAGACCCTATACCCTGAACCCCAACCAGCAGCGTCTGCCCCATTGTGCCTGTAGTTTGTTTGGCTGCTCCTATAAACTTTCAGCATCTGTCTGACACAGCCAGTCACAATACACTGCCTTGGAGTCACAGCGCAATTTGTGTGCCAACTGGCTAGGGGCAGGTTCTGATTTGTGTTGCACTGCACATCACGACGTGTATTGCCCCATAAATATAAGTATATCCTGACCTTCCTCTACAAATTGAAAAATTTTNCGCAGCATGCCACAAATGCAGTTGCAAGCAAATTTGCTCACGTCCTGTTGTGTGAAACATTGGCGATGAATGACAGATGCAGAACGATCATGCATTTGAGTATTGATACGAAGAAGACTCGAGTCGCGATCCCCACCTGTGATGCAGACCTGATTGAACTGTTTTGGCAGCAAAGTGAGCCAGTAGCTGTCTGAATCAAGCGCCATGTGTGCCACAGTCGCAAAACAAGGACAGTCTGTAGGCATATCGCTAGAAAAGGTGTGAACTAGCTTCGGTGTGTAGCAGTACCTGGCAGCCTCCGCGATGGACGGCCGTCAGCTGTACAACAACTATGTCGGCAATATGCAAGGNCCGCATAGGGCTTCTTCAGCAATCTGCCCTTCTCAGTGCCCTCCTCAGACACCAGGTACCTCAGGAAGCTGCAAGGTACACACGCTGACTTGACATGCCAAAAGCAGATTTGAGGGTGTTGACTGGAGATTCCCTGTTGGTGCCATGCTGAGTTGTGAGACAACCTGAAAGTCATTGGCATAGTTTATGCAGAGGCATCATTTAGGCTTTACAGATGTGTCCTTCATGCACACGGGTGAGTAATGTTGACAAGCTCATGCACGTTGGCAAAGTGGGAATTGATCCAATGTTGAGGTTGTATGACTGCCCACTTGTTGGCTGTAGGAGGTGGTGCTCCAGAGCCATAGGTGGATGTGCAGATCAGCACCACGCTGGCCTCCTGGATGTGAGGGGCTTCTGGAGTGAATGCTTCCATGTTTTCAACCACCACATTCAGCTTGTCACTCAAGATACTTGCTGCCTACATTGCAATCAGCACGGCATGAGTTGTATGAAAGTGCTGTTTGACAGGNGACCAGCAAAGTGTGCTGATGGCACAGCATATCTTGAGATGTTTGGTCAAGGTCCAAAACCTGTCTTGTGGACTCCCGAGATGACAACACCTGTTGCTGCTCAAGTTCCACTGATTGCAGCCTGGATGCACCCAGAGACGCTAAATGTGCAGTCCCAGGAGCAAGCTCACGTCCTGCCATGTTGTGCAATTTGAACGAAACAGGGCCACGTAACAGGCAGAATATCCTCAGCATCAGTGGCAAAGTTGCAGCATATAGGGCACCAACAGAATGCAAGTGCATCAGACATCTGTTATGCCTGGCTGCAGCATGAACATCATCTATGTACAGCACATGCAGCGCGTTTATGCAGCATGCTGAGCACAAGCAAAGCAATGCTTACTGATCTCTGTCAGGAAGGTTCAAGTCAACAATGGGATCAAATACAAAGCTGAGCTGGCGCTGCTTGCTCTTTGATTCCTTGCGCTGTGGTGGCAGGAACTTGTTGATGTGTGGATTTCGCAACCCGTCCATATCCTGTAACATATGTGACAGGTAGATGCCAGCTTGTAGAGCGCACCATATATGGGTAGCCCTTNGCATCAGCTGGACTCTGCAACACACACACACCCCATTTGGGATCCCAGACTCTCTAAAAGCTGACCTAACTAAAACCCGAACATGATGTCACCTTTCTAGCAGAAGCCAAAACGTTTAAAGCATCAGCTTGCAGTAGCCTGCGTGCAGGTGGTGCATGCCTGCACGCTCTGCGACGTTTGTCAGCTATCGTTCTTGAATGTAGGCACACCACTTCCGTGGCGACGCCTCAACTGCAAACGTCCGCACGACGAAACGTCAGACTTGCATTGCAGACCTACGACCTAGCAGTGCGCAATAAACGTCGTCAGTTAAGCTGTACACAAATAGTGGCGCACGCAGCAGCCTGACACAGTGGTCTCTCACCCATGCAACAGCCTCAAGCTGTGTTGGGGGAGCAGTACTGCTCGAAATACCCAAGAGCCTACACGGTGCAGCCCACAAACTGGGGCTGGAGCGGTGGTGACGCTAAGATCTTAGATGAGCAGGGGGCTCTTGCCTTCAGCGTTGATGCCAGGGCATGGGCAATCAAATGTGACAGAGTACTAGCAGATGCGGCNGGCAGGGCGAGGCTGTGCAGGGCAGGGCAAGGCCCTGAAGGGCAGGGCAAGGCCATGATGGGCAGGTCAAGGCTGTGCAGGGCAGGGCAGGATCATGGAGGGCAGGGCAGGACCATGCAGGGTACAGCAAGACCATGCAGGGCAAGACCATGCAGGCCAGGACCATGCAGTACAGGGCAAAATCCTGCAAGGCAGTGCACCTTTGTGGCAGAGTTGTTGATGGCAAGGTGCTTCGTGCAAGCAAATGCAATGACAGCACTCGAATCAGCGCTGACACTGTGATGCCTGGCCTCGCAGCACTAAACCTCCATATAAGTAGGGTGATACACAGCCTGGAAGGCTCAAAATGAGAGCAATGATATACAGTACAGCCGCCCTCTATAGCATCTGAGCAGGTGGAAAGTTGAAGGGGGCTGGAGAGTTATGGATGAGGATTCCCGTCAGTAAGTAAGCTCACAACACTGGGACATCNCACGCAGGCACAGCAATGTCAACAGCTTATTGTCAATCCCTTTACCCATACTCACCTATGCCGGGATGTGTGTCCAGGCCATCAAGCAAGGAAGTGAGCTGCTCTATTGTTTGGGCATTTCTGACACACAGGGCCGCTAACACAGCAACTGCCTGATCGCTTNTATGCAGCCAATGTGCTGCAATGCTGTTGTAAACTTGAGTTGCAGGTGCATCCTGATGTTCCTGCTGCTGCTGTTCATGTTGCTGGCCGGTTGCATGGCTGTCCCAAGACTTGCATGGCAGATTGTGTGTCAAGACCATTGCCGCGGATGAACCATACAGAAATGATTGTAAATTATCAGATTGCTACATTGCATTCAAGTGCTGCTCAACAAGCATTTGGTGTATGACAATAGCATGTTCCAGCGCCAGTCCCCAGGCATGGTTCTCATGCCTCTGACTGGTTGCATATTGCATGTAGCACGTGGATTCTTGCTGATACGCAAACTGTTACAATAAGTCACAACAAAAGGCTGCTAGCTCAGTTGCTCACCAGCATCTTCTCGTGGCAGTTGAATGGCACGCAGTGCTCTACATGATAGACTGTGACGCTTACCAGGATTGCCTGATCATGCAGATGCTGGGCAGCCTCCTGCAGGGCATTTGAGACAGCCCCCTTGCCATGCTGTTCCACTATGGCCTTTATGAGGTTCACCAGCCCTATCAGCGTTTCTTCAGCTTCTTCCTGGTGACACAGCGAATGTCAGAAATGTCACGCTACTGTACAAAGCTCACAGGCATGCTGCTCACAGGCACAGTCTCAAGCTAGACCATGTGCACTCCTGCATCAGCCTCCGCTGCCAGCACCTCAACACCAAAAGGGGTCATGAGGCACTCACACACCTGCTGTATAGTGCCAGCCTGGCAGAGCTAGCCACTTCAAATGTTTAGCATGTTTTAGCTATTTGAGGCCTCATAAGCAGCTGTGCGGCAGGGCTGCAACAAGGCAGAGATGGCTAGCGGTCTGCAAATATGCGCCGCTGTGAATGCTGCATGTGAGTGAACACAGCAGGGATATGTGCACCCTTGTGCATGTTCTATGGCGCTGTTTGGACAGCNGAGTACGCGGAGGCAAGCTTTGATTCAGGCGAAGAGTTTGTGGTGGATGCTGTGGTAGCAGAGAAGAAGATGCATTCTGGGTGGGCATACCTTGTCAAATGGAAGGTATGCCTTTCACAACTCTGCTGTAGCCTAGCGACCTGGCCTCACACAGCTTTTGCTCGCAAATGTTGACGCTGAGGGGCGCTCACTTTAAGGTGTTTAATGAAAACAGAAGTCATATTAAANGCGCAAAGTCAAGCAATGCTGCATGCCTGCTGACCAATTCCAGTGGTGATAGCAGCTTGCAAAATGCATTATCTTGTAAGCCCATCCACAAGTTCCTCAAACCCAGTCAATTGGGCAAATGAGTGTGACTTGCAAAGTGCTAGCGGTAGGGTGCCAGCGGTTGCATGCCACCTCGTAACGACTGTGANAAGCTTGCCCTGTGCAGACCTGTACTTGGATGGATAGGCACAGCACAGCCGCCTGAGATCTTGCCATATCGCAGTGATGTAAAAATGAGACATTGCTGACAATAGCATCAGCACACTGCTATGTAATGACAGATCTGGGCTGAGATGCGTCAGAAGGGCTACACTTGTGAATGATCTCAGTGCTTATGTGCCCAGGACTGCAATATAACATGTGCCAGGCGTTGGAAGGAGGCCATGATGTACCTCTAAATACACTCTGCAAAAACTGCATAACTGGCACAGTGCTGTCGGTCAGCTTAGGCATCATGAACATCAGGCATGGCTGAGACATGCTTTGCAACGACATCGATTGCAGCAGGGCTCTTCTTCAAACATGACATGCCTATGCTGCAACATAGCAGCAAATCTATTGCAGTACACGTTTGGAATCCTGCCTTGGGAAACACTCACACATGCCCAGTGCAGTCCTGACGCAACATACAAGTTACGCAATGTCACATGCAGTCAGTGATGCTCAGCTTGGCACATGGGCTAGTCTGGCCAATGTGTATCTTGTTAGCAAATGTTTCAAGAGCTGGAGTGAGTACCTTACGGTGTTTCTCCTTACTAGCCAGTCCCTGATGCAGCTGATTGAGTCGGTCTTTGAGCACCTTGCCAGTCCCTGAATCACTCTCAGGAGCCTCTTGGAGGTGGACTGTGCCCTATGCAACACAGCTGCAGTGGTGCCACGTAGACACAAGCGAAATACAGTCAAGGATCTTCAGCTTTTGATCTGCCAACTGAATTTTGAGCCTGGGCCAATGGTAATGATGTTGCTCGCAGTGTCGGTCGTACACAACACTAGTGACAAGTCAAGCAATGTTGCATCAGTAGTCCATGCAATTTATGNTTCTGGGCAAGCTGCTCCATTATGAGTTTGAGAGGCTATGTCACACCACGTCATGGTAATTTTATGGGTTGTAATACATCTTGCCGAATTGGTCAGCTGATGCTGTCTAGCATCTGTCCTGCGGCTAGTCAGCGTCATGCAGAGGTATTGGTTGACCTAGNGTAGGTTTGTGCAGCTGAGAGATCTATTGGCTTTTCTATGCCCTAAGTTCATATAGAGTGCGTTCCAAGAGGTGGAAACTGACATGACTTGCTGTGTGTGTTCTCAAATGGAATGGATCATGATGCAGAAACAGAGGTCATGTCCAGGCCAAGCTTCGCCAGCAGTGTCTCAGCTGTGTGCCAATGACACACAGCATAGTGGTTCACATTGCCATTGCTTTTGCAGTTGAAGAACAAGGACGCCATCATGCAGCAGTACGGCAGCGCAGCAGAGAAAGCTCCAGAGGATGGTCTCCTGCTAGGGCAGACAGAGCGCTACGTAGAGTATGACGCAACAGGGCGAGTCATCAAGGGTCAGGACATCAAAGCACACTCCAGATATGAGGAGGACGTGCACCCTAACAATCACACCAGCGTGTGGGGATCATGGTGGGAGGCAGGTCAATGGGGTTATGCATGCTGTCACCAGACCTTCAAGAACAGCTACTGCACTGGAGAAGCCGGCATTGCTGGAGCTGAGGCTCAAGCAGATCAGATGCAGCTCAACATTGAGCGCAAGGCACAGGAAGATCAGGCGAGGGAAGCCAGTGGCAACACTCTCAAGGTATGCTATCGCCTTGATCACTGTCACTGCCACCGCATGCCTGTCTGGCCTCAGTCACAGTTCCTGAAACATCCATGTGAACTGCAGCATTGAGAGTATGTTTAGATTACTCCACTGAGACNTCAAGCGCTGACTATGAGCCTCACCCAGTACACAACAAGACTGTACTTTACTTCGAGCATCATCTTGCCCGCACCCTGATCAATGAACATGTGTCCTGTCCGGATGCAGGCTATGGCAAGGTGGAGAAACGTGTGCGTACCACCGGCGGAGGTGCCACCGGCTCAGTCAGAAACTTGCGTATCAGAGAAGACACTGCAAAGTACCTTCTCAACCTGGACCCCTCATCTGCCCATTACGACCCCAAGTCCCGTAGTATGCGTGAAGACCCCCAACCCCACAAGGCCAAGAAGGCGTTTGCTGGGGACAACTTTGTGCGCAAGAGCGGGGACTATCATGCGTGGGAGGCTGAACGGCTGCATCAGTTGGCGGCATATGACNGAGCCACACCTGCAGCATGCAAAGCAGGCAGCTGAGCGGCAAAATGAGGCTACAACAGCAGCCCCACAGCTATCGCCACAGCAGTCTCAGCAGCTGGACCAGCACCAAACACAGCAGCTTGTGCCTTCAAACGCTCAGCTGTCAGGTCACCAGCAGGAACTGCGTGCCAGGCAGCAGCATGGACAGCAACACATTGCGTCTCAGCTCATGCAACAGCACAGCATTGATCCATGTGACAGTTGGGATGCTAGTGCGCACCTGCTTGATGCTGACTTCCTCTGTCTAGCACGCAGTGCTTTGGCTGCGAAGGACTGCTTGGCTCCACCACAGATTCTGTGGCGCCTCAACCTGTTGCGCTGGATGGCATGGTTGAGGGTTAAGCTGGATGCAGAGAACGGTGNGCAAATGGCTGCAGCAACAGCTGATGAGGCAATGACATGTCCAGACTCCTTCTGTATGTCAAGCCTTAGCAATTGTNGCCACAAGCCAGACTGAGTAGTATGTCTGGTCCACCAGGTTTTGCAGGGCGTGTGTCACATTCGTGCGAGCCGCGGGCACAGGGAAGTTCCCGTAGTCAACCACTGATGAGGTGTCTGGTGATGTGGCATTGAACACCTATNCAGAGCGCTTACTTGGGCACTCTGTCGCCACCAGTTGTAGAGCCATTCAGGATGCTGGCATTCATCTGTGGGGGCAGCAGGAACGGTTGCTGCCAATTAACCCGGCTGGGATTNTGGCCAATGCTACACCTTTGCCATTGTGAGGGCAGCATTGTTCTGGTCTGTGTTTAGTTTGAAAACACAATCGATGTGTCGTGAAGTGAACTGCGNGCGTCAGGCACAACTGGACTCCAGAACAGCGAGAGGGCTTGCCGACTTTGTCGCCGTGGTACCGCAGACGCGCGTACAGTTCTGTTGCCAGGGTCAGAGTTGCAACGTGAGCGTCACAGAACATGTCGCAGCGATCAGTCAGACTTGTTATGCCAGCGCTCGCACTGACTCTACTCTTGCAGACCGCTGCGGCGTATGACTTCAATTTTGGTGGATATGGAGGTNTGCAGCATGATTGTGAGTTGCACATATGCTCCTAACTGTCAGCTTGACAAGCAACAAAATATGNGCTGCATGACGCCCCCGCCAGTCTACACCAGCACACATGCACTGTTGCCTATGCGCTGCAACAGCTTGATGTCAACTGTGCTAGACTTTTGTGTCTGACTGGTGTGGAAAGGTGATGAGCAGCTCAATGTGCATACTGGCATGTTTGTGGAACATTAAGCACTACCTGACTGGCACCAAGGGCGCCCGCTNCCCTTGGAGCTGCTAACTCTGAACTCCCAGTCACGTTTATTTTTTTCAAACCGCATGTGGGAATATCTGATGGTAAGGAGATGTTTCTCCATGATAATCAAGCACCTCTGGACCATGTCCAACTCTAGACCTCGCTCACACGCCACCGCAAACAACGTGTTCATCCATTGCTCAATGTGCGCGACAATCATGTCCATGAGGTCAGACTGCTCTTGCCAGCCATGCAGCCAGTCATGTTTCAGGCTGAACTTCAGATCTTTGGCCAAACGGTCAAGCTCCTGCTGGTGCTCCTTGAATTTGATCAGCTGATCTATTTCGTGCTTGGCTTTGCAACGTTGTATGGCTAGCTCAAACACTGATCGGAAGGAGCGGTCATCGATGTCTGGAAGCACATGTGCGTTCAACAGCTTAATGTACTCAGATTGCGGCAGCACTGCCAGAGCCTCGCTCAAGATGGGCGGCACTTTGCCTGCACGTTTTTTGGCTGGCTTAGCGTCCGTAACGTGCGATGCACTGCGTTTTGTGGCCATTGCAGTGTTGGCTTGCGAGCATAGGAGGTGCCTGGTCTCAAAGAGCAACTGGACAGCAAGCTACAAGCTGGGAGTCCTGTCTGTCACAAACTCCCTACTTGGACTCAACATTGATGAAGCAAGCATTGCATGTCGTGGTTGCAGTCCCCAGTCTCTATGTTCGTCGTGGCAAACACCAATGCTATAAGCCTGTCCCCTAACACTGCAACAACTTTATATATTCCACGTGCAAAGCCATATGCAATGCNGCTTTTCTGAGTGTGTGTCAGCTTCTGTACATGACTTCAGTCCGATCTTCAGCAAGCTAGTGTGAGGAAATTGAACTGTTAGATTTCTGCTGCAAATTGAGGGTTGCCATGCTGACACCCACCAGGCACAACTGCTTGTTCTTTGTAAAGCATCACCAACAGCAGAAAGCTTCTGCTCAATTGAGTTAGAGGNCAAGCTCACATGCAGAACACTTTGACCATGGGGCCTGTTGTTCGGGTGGTGCTTTTCTGCTGCAAGGTTCAAAACATTGCACACAGCATGACATCCATCTGTGGTTGTGCCTGGCCTACAACCATTTGTACTATGCCTTGTACTAGAGTGTGACAAGGTCAATTCTGTGGCTGCAGGCACTGGCCAGTGATTGTGGCTTCAGTTGACAGCCTGCCNAGGGGTAAACTGACAGCGTTGCAACAGCTACTAAAGCAGAGCATACTTCACAGCTTGTACTCATGGGTCCGGTGCAGTCACAATATTCACAAACAGTAGCTGCCATTCCAGACGCCGCCAAAGCAAGCAATGGGTATGTATGTGCAGGCTGTTACTGGATGCACAGAGACTAGTAGGCCAAAGCAGCACCAAGACTAGCAGTCCAAAGCAACACTGAAGCTATGAGCCCTGTTGCGCTTCTTAGCTTCAAGACTGATAGCCCACACTAGTGTATGATCCAGTCAAACAACCCACAGCTGCATGCCACTGAGCAATATTACTGCACATGAGCTTGGATGTGTCAGCTGTTGACAGCATGAACAGTTGCACATAGCACTGAATGGGCAATGNTGTATCTGCATCAGTATGTTGTCTGCTTGCGCTTGTGAAGATGCCACAGATGCGCTGTGTTCATGATGGCCATAGCTGAGCATCTGTCTTGGCAGCCGCTGCTTTGCTATGTTAATGCTGTGACCAGCCAAGCGAGCTGCTTGTAACGTTTTGTGTTTTGAGTTTAGTCAGAACAGGACACTGGCTGACGCTGCTCCTGTTGTGTCTGTCTTTGCTGCAGCGCTGCCTTCATGTCAGAGGCACTCGTCATGCTGTACTGCTAAAAAACTGCACCAAGCTGGGTAACAAGGAAGCACTGTATAGACTCATCTGGGAGGTCATGTTGCAGTAGCGGAAGAAATGTCCTGCAACTTGTGCATCAGCATACAAAAGGCACTGTGTACATGTATATAAGCGTGTGCAAGTTCTGCTCAGGCATCATCACACACAAATATCTGACAGAAAACATGGGTATGCATAACAGCAACCTACTACAAATTTTGAGGTACATGATTGTGTAACCTGTTACAGTCAGCCTAGCGACAAGATGTACATACTTTATTCCAGGAATGGCCTGGCATCACTAACAACATTTTGTAACAACTGCACTGGTTCAACAAGTGCCTGCAGGCTGCTTCAGCTGCGCTGTAGATGTCGCTGAAACCACCATGCAGCATTCAAAAACTGCTCAAACTCAGTCTGTGTCTTGTCCAGTGCATGTGTGTCCTCAGGAAAAACAAACATTTTAGTTTCTGGAGCATCTGGTCTGCTTCTGATGGCTGCTNCAGGGGAGTAGAGCGGGGAGGGGGAGGAAAGCAGGAGAGGGGTGGCTAGGAATACCTAGGGGTCCCAGGAAGGCTGCCACGCTGAGCTGCTGCACATCAGGAAGCTCCCCAGTGCGGTATTTGCGCATCAAGCTGACTTTGCGCTCCCTGGCTACAGCCTGGGCCCCCGCTGCTGCCCGCCTTCTCTGTAGCCTCCCCAACATTTCGTTTGTCCTACCTGCAGACCTGCATGCAAAAGCCGTACTTTCCATCATGCATGCATGTTCCATGCCTTTACAGCTACATATGTTTGCCTGCTTTTGCAGACCTAGGATCTCCTGATAGGGGGTGCTATAAGCCTAGAGACTGTTTGAGTAGGAAGCAGTAAAGTGAACAGTGCTAGTGGCCGTGCTGCTGTGCATATATGAACCTCATTAAAAGCAACAGGATAGGCATTTGTCCTTGCTTTGGTTGAGGTTCATGTAGGCGCAGATGCCCGTCATCGCCCTGCCGCCTAGTAGGTGCTTATGGCCGCTCAAGAAACCTACATTCAACAACCACGCAATGATAGTCTCAGTTGAGTGATGTCTGAATAAGAGCAACATCCTCCAATGGTCAGCAGGCAAGGCACTTACTTGTTGAAGCGCCGCCGCACAACTGCATGCTCAGACAGTGTGTCATTCCGGGCTGTGGCCGTCCCTTGCGTGAACCCCAGGGTGGCTGTGTCCTCTCTTGGCAATGTCAATGAGATGGACTGTGACATGGTTGCTCCCACAGTAGCCCTCACCATCCCTGGTCGAGCCTGCATACAAAAGCTGCTCACTTGCACCAAAGTGCTTTACAAACAGGTGCATATTTGTACTTGTAGGTACTACCTACAGTTCTGTACGNGGCCAAACTGCACGCTCATGATGATGCCTATCATGCGACTCGTGGCGTATACATCAGCAGATGTGCATGACCCAATGCGCGTTCAGGCAAAGGCAATTCAATCAAATTTGCGTGGCTGCAGATATGCTCTTTGCGTGCCAAGCACGCGTCAAAAGCTTGAGCCTGTTGTAGATGGAGGGAGAAAAAGACCGGGAGCTGTGGCGGTGGCTGTCCGAGCCCTTACCTGTTCTTCCTGTAAGGCACGCAGAAAACTTGGAAATCCATAGCCAGCGGAGGTAATCATATGCTTTAGATCTNGTCAAGGCCAACTTTGTGCACAGCGTACTCGTAAGACTTCATGGGGCTGGCAACTGCTCCATGTATCTTGGCCATGGTCTCCTGCCATTTGCTTCGTAGCCGCACCAAGTCTCCCTCTTCAACCTGGCCCTTCATCCTGCAGTCATGCTACGCTTTGACACCCAAGTGTGGTATGGTACCCAGGAATAACTGGGTATCATAACCTGCATTGTGCATCAGGGGACACAACAGACGCAGATACTACTGCTGACAAGCAGGGATCTGCTTGCATGACAGCCTCATGTTGAAAACAAGAGCAAGCGAGCTTGATCATTGGCAGTGCAGCATCGAAGAAGATGTAGGTTATTTGAGGCCTACTCTTCAGTCAGAGGAATGTCTGTGTCCTCAAGCGTAACGTCCATGAAGAAATTGGTGGCCTTGTCAGCAGGAAACAGCTTCTTGTTGCTGATATCCAGGCTGGGCAGGCTGACCCTCATGGTCTCACTCTTCAAAAATGCAGTATGGAAAGAGTATGACAGGGATGGCCGGCCATGCAGGCGCTGCCCCAGGTTCTGGTGGCCAAACCAGACCCCAATTGTGATGTCCCCCACTACTTGCACACTGATGCTGAAAGGCACCAACCCTTCCTGTTCGCATGACCAGACATAAGGGTTATATCACACAGAAGAGCACTGAGTGCCTGTAGCTGCCATGATTTGCAACAACTGAAGGCATGGGCATATTGAAACAGTGGTCTCTACCCTTGGCGACTGGGTACAGGTGAACACATGAGGCAGCTGTCATGACAATACTTGCTCGACTACTACATCTACACACAGAATGCTGCAAGCAAGGGTGTCTGAGCCTTGCCCAGCATGCATGTCAACTCTTTGCTATCATCCTCAAGCTTTATACAACTGCAATACAAAGTGACAACATAAGCTGACGTGCATAGCATGACTGACCCTGCTGATACACCTCACAGCAGTGCAGCAAACACAAGACACAAAGTTGAAGAATGCGCTGTCGCTTGAACAGAGAGACTTGCCTGGGTTTCAGGTGGACCTGCCCAAACACTCTTGCCATGTTGGTACAACACCAGGAAAGGGGCGGGGTCATCATCGGCCCACAACCCATCAAGCTCAGGGTCTGCTGCTGCCAGAGTGACAAAGTCAAATGGGCTAAATACTATGCGGCGCAGCATTTTGGTGATCTGAGAAGGAGGGCGAAGGGTGGGGTTAAAGAGAACCCCACAAAAGTATTCCCCATACCGTTGCTGTGAAGGGCCAACATACCTGCGGGTTGCAACTTGTGTGCTGACAAAAACTTATGCAGCTGCATACATCATGCTGCAGATTGGAGCAGAGTAAAGTGCATCACAGTACAGGCAGTGGATGGGTTCTCAGTACAATGAACTATGTTGNGTACCCCTGCTGAAAGCACACAGTCAATTGCGCTGTTGCTGCGGAGTTTGACTGCCTTGCCTGTCAGACTCAACATGCATGTTGTACAGTGATCTATCAAAGATGGCAGCCGATATGCTTTGCAGACAAGCAGCGACAAGCAGCGAAGCGTTGTGTATGCTGCTCTAGTTACAGCCTGCTTGCAGCATGACCCNCTAGGAAGGTGAAAAGTCAACAGCAGGCATTGATGGCTGTCATCTGCTGGATGGAACATTTGTGCCAGAGGCAGTCCAGCAGCACTGACCATCAACAAAGCTGATTGTTCCAAAATGGCATGAGCAGGGGCAGCATTCAGAGATTTTGCCAGCTTATGAGTTGGCCATCCCAAAGCAGCGGGGTTCAGTTGGCTGCGAAATCCTCAGTGTAGGTATTGGCAACAACAGGCTAGACACCTGCCTTGAGCACTCTGTCGATACCCAACCTAGGTTTTGTGCTGACTCACGAAGTGCTTTGTGTTGATGCATGTGAAGTGCATGTCTGTTGTTTACAGACCCTGCTGCGTACACTCTGTACAGCGACTCGTCAGTGCCTTGCTAAGGTGTGCTGAACTGGCAAGCGGTTGCCTCTATAGAGCTAGATAGCAGCAAGTTNCAATGACTGTCACAATGACTGTCACAAGGGCATTCAGATGCCCAGTATCAGCACCTCAAGGCCGAGTCCATGTGCAGACATGTATTGTGGTGCCTGACCTGGAACTGCAGAAACTTGGTGATGCCAGCATACACACTGCGCCCCCACTTGACAGCGTCCACCACGCTGGTGAAGTTGTTGTCTAGCAGCAGGATGTCGGAGGCATCTTTGGCAATGGAGGTGCCGGACATCATGGCAAAGCCCACATCTGCGCTGCGCAGGGCCGGCGCATCATTGGTGCCATCCCCCGTCANTTTGTGTACGGTTATGCCTCCTTGCCCCTCGAACTGCTATGGCTACTGAGTGGCTGTCCCACTGTTGATCTCATACCTGAGACACACTGAGTAAGCCTATCTTGTGTGGCATAGTGCCTCATCACTTATTCAAGCTTGTGCTGCAGTATCTGTTTCGTTTGGCTGCCAGCAAGGTGGAGCATGACGAGGGAGAGCGAGAGCTCAAGATTGAGGATGTCAACACCAAGCTGAATGAGCTGGCAGCTGTCTCATCAGCAGAGGACAAGACTGCTGTCCTGCAATGGCTTGTACAGCACAGCAGCCCAAGGATGCTCACATGGACGACCCACATCATTCTCAGAGATTTAAAGGTAACATCAATTTCAACGATGTGAAGATAACACAGATGTAGCTAATCCAGCAAGAACACGCCTGCCAAGGTTATGATCAAGACATACTGTATGAAAGTGAGTGTGATCTGCCACTGTAGTGCAGCCTGTGGCATCTGCATGGATGCTTTGTTGTGACACAACTGCTGCTATTGGCACTCTGGCCGTCTGAATCATCATGCTTTGCCTGTGCTGTTAGGCAGTTAGTGATCATTTGCGAGACAGCTGGCACTTTACAGTATGGNGATGGCACACCTGTACATTATTATTATTAGTAAGTGAAGGCAGCAAGGTATCACCACTCAGACTCGCTGGAGGGCTGCATGCATGGATTTGATATTACTTTGTTACACTTTGGCCATTGCTGGACTACACTAGGGAGAGGGACCTGTCTGCTGGCTAGTCTAGGCATGAGACAGGTGAGCCTGCATTTGTTTGGCCACATGTGACACCATTTCAAGCAACTGCTGTGGATTGCTGATCGCGTCACCCCCTACAAAAGCCCTAAGCCTCTGGTATGACAAATCCTGCTACAGGCAGATGCACAACTCGCTGGATGTCACATGTGTAAACCTACACCTCACTGCTGTGGCTGCATCAAATCACAGGCCTTATAGACAGACTGGGCTTTCTAGTCATCAGGGTACACAGCACAAGCTAGGACCCCTAATATATTTTGAATGCCATAAAAGCAGCTACTGGCAGCTGGCAAAGCTGTCTCCAAGTAGGCATGCTCAGAGCCTGATTGCCCATTGCCACACTTTGCATATATTGTGTCCAACGCACAGTAGTAGCTTATCNCCAGTGGCAGGCGAATGGTTCATCAGGGCGTTCCTGAAACATGCACAACGATCTGCTCAGTTGTCAGTGGTGGTCGAAAGCAGGACAGCGGGCAACCAACATCTGCATACATTGCAGATATGCCACTTCTGATCAGCTAGCTGGCTGTAAACACAGACCAGCCACTGGTTGAAACATCATCTGCTCAAAAACATGCTGGTCAGGCAGGTATGGGACAACACCACCAACAGACTTGTGAGGTATTTCAGCCAAATCAGACAGATCAGACAAGCAACTCCAGGCGGGGAGCAAAGCACACTTGCCTCTGCAGAAAAGATGCCGCCTTGTGGGTGTGTCATGTCTCGCCTCAGGTAATCCAGGACACCTCTTGCAGTCCTGGCAAAGTCCTGATCCTTGGTCAAGGCAAAAGCATCCAGGTAGGTGCAAGCCAGCTGAGGGTTGTCATACAGCATCTTTTCAAAGTGAGGAATGTGCCAGAAGTCATCTACGCTATATCGGTGGAAGCCTCCTCCGACCTGATCANATGACTCTGACATCACATGCTCCATGCCTGCCAGCGGCCACTTCAGCGAGGACCAAGCTACAATCTATGAGGCGGTGTTGGCGGCGCATCAGGCCGTCATTGCAGCCATGAAACCTGGCGTCAGTTGGCCAGTAAGCTTCACACCTGTCTGTCCAGCATGTCTGTGTCTGTCTGTCTGCCTCAGGTCAATTTAGCCACAACGTCTGGTATCAGTTGGTCAGTAAGCTTTCCCCTCTCTNTCATGTTTGATGGTGCTCAACAGCAACTGGCGCAAGTTCAGCTGTCACAGGTAAGGGCGTCTGGGGTTTACTCTCATACGCCAGCATGTTGTGACTATTTTGCTGCAGCATGTATGCAAGTGTGCACTGCATGAATGCAGCTGGCTAGGGTGTGATGCACATATTGGATAGACATGCTACTGATGCATGTCTCAGCATTGCCAATGTCATGCACCATCACTGTTTGTCAGGATTGTTCAAGCTGCACGGCTTTCAGATGTTTCTTGAATCTGCAGGCAACCCTTGGCCTTCTGAAATGTGTGGTGCATGAGGCCCAGCTGCTGGGTTCTGCAGAAGCTTGCTGCAACGTGCTAAAAGCTCTGGACGCTGCAGCCCTCATGCAGCTGTTGTGCAAGAGCTTTGTCTCCAACGTAAGCACAGCCTATGGGACCAGNGCATACCTGAGGAAGCCATCATCATCAGCCCCAGCCCTCCCAGACTGTGCCTTGGGGCTTTGCCGGAAGGAGGGCCGAGCTCTGATGCCCTCCAGTGATCTTTGCCCGGACGAGCCTACAAATGCCATTCACACATCAACTGCTGCGCGTGAGTGTGACAGCCATGCATCATGCTGAAACGTCAATGCTGAGCAGCACATGTACTGCTCTTTGCTGAACATATGGCAACCTCAATATGCAATCAGGCTGTGGGATTACTTATTTCAAGGTGCAGCGTGTGTACAGGTGTACAGCAGTAGTCTGACCTGGCTGAGCCTGGTCCTCAGGTGCAACTGGTTCTGCAGCTGCGGTGGCAGTGCCCTCAGGCTGTATGAACTCCCGATATCGGCCCATGAGCCGCAAAAAGTATTCTTGCAAGACATGAGCAATGATTGGCGTGCTCTCATACTCCGTTGGACTGCGCAGCCCATCATATACTACCTGCATAGTATACAGGCATTTACCACCGTGTACAGTATCAGCCATTTATTGTGTGTCAACAGCAGCTGCCCATACATTGGCAAAAGCATGTAGCAACTGCCCAGTGAGTAGCCAGTACCTTGTTGCTATTTTGATATCTTGACAGTAGCTGTGCCCAAGCACACGGCACTGTTAGCTATCTTAAGGCAAGTGTTGGATAGCAGCAGCTGCCCTGTGCATGACAGCAGCACGATTTGCAGTGTGCAGTATGCGTCTACTATCAGAGCTGGTAATGCATTTCACCTGCTGGGTCAACACAGAAAACGGAGACTGGCACTGGCATAGTGATCAATATGTGCACTGATAGGCGTGGCATCAGCAAAGCGCCAATATGCACGCATGCTTGAGGCCGAACTACGACTTGATGACTGGTGGGAAGGAACCATCTGTGTGTGATTGATCACAATACATAGGCATACATCCATCGGCATAATGATCACTGGGAAACAGCACAGCAGGATNCTCGCCACAGTGCTTTATACAATTTCACCAAGCAAGCCAAGTCTCACGAATGGAACGAACCAATTTTCACGATACAAGTTGCAGTCACAGGTATGATCAGTAGAGTGTGATCACAAGAGTGCGTTTGCTACCGGCTAGTGGTGTTCCGACTGCCAGCACTTTACATGCTGACTAACGCCACGCTGGTGACATCGATGGTGAGCTGACCCTGCAGCCCTGGTAGCTACAGTGTCGGCACGGGTTCAAAACGAGGATGGTGTGAGGGAAGTTGCGTTCGCTGAGTCATCGGCTTACTTTCAGCTTTTGAACGGGCCAGTCATTGGATCGGAAGTTCAGCGACCGTTTGCGCAACAGTCACATTGCATCTCGGGTTCATTCCAAGCACCGGAAGCGACCCTGACATATCGGCTCTCGCCACTTGCTGTCCGGGCGCACAGCTTGGTCCTTGCGCGTAGAGTTGACTTCTGCAGAGCGGTCTCGTGGCACGGTTAGCGCGTTTGTGCTGCGAGACCAGGCATGAATGTGCTGCACAACCGTCTCCCCGCTACCTGTTCCACAGCCAAGCGGGTTGACTGCTCGGTCCGTCATCAACTACGTGCCGGGCAGCCGCTGCTGTCTCGATGCCCTGCGAGAGGTAGCCTCAGGCAAAGTAGGCGACCACGAACAGTCACCGTTCGAGCCAGCAATGCTATCACGGACACATTTGCTCAATTACGGGTGCGAAAAGCCGGACCTCACGCATCCTTGCAACACCGGAGGAGTAACATTGGTCGGTCATGCACTGCTCATGTATGCAGGGCGGTGCAGGTTCTCTAGCAGTGTTCTTGCAGACAGCGCCGCCACCGCTGTACTTGGTGTACATGTTGGCTGCAGGATTTGGACTGCCTGTAAGTCCTGATCATTGCAGTCCTCAGGTGACATGTTTCGTACTTGACGCAACGTGCGCTGTTGATGCAGTGTAGTGAGGATGCACTGGTTGTATGGGTTGGTTCCAATATTGCCAAAGGTGTGTATGGTGGATGGCAACGTAACCTCTGGGTGCTGAGTATCATCTACTTTGGAGTGGTTGTGAGTGACATGGTAAGCATCACAAAGGAGTGCGGCAATTTGCTTGCATGTTTCTATCTGTTGTCTAACAGCATGTCTGATGGGCTTCAGGTTACGTTCTACATGGGTGTTGGGCTGAAGATGGGTTTCTTCAAGAAGTTGAAGGACTCCTTGTTCAGGTAGTCATGCAGTGCTTTGTCAAGCTGACTATTGTTTGTGATCACAGCTGTGCTGAAGTGTCTTTGCTCACACAGCAACTCAAAAAGCTTTGACAGAGCCATTGGTGTCATCAACAAGCGCAGTAGAACAATAGGTATGTGGCTTTGGTCCATTCAATACAAGGCTGTATGTCTCCGCCATTCCTGCAAGATGGTAATGCGTAGCAATGTACACACAGACAGTCTGGCATGAAGCAACATGCATGCAGTGCAATGATCTACTCTGCAGGTGCCATACAAAGGTTCTCCCTTGGCTTTAGAGGCCCACTGTGTCTTGTGTGTGGTTTCACTGGAGTGTCGGCCAAGAAGTTTGCGCTGGGAGCTGCTGTAGGAGCGCTAGGCACAATGCCGCTGCAGCTCACTGTGGTGAGTTTTCTGAACCTTGACTTGCCGCCACACTGCCAGTGTAGCTACACATGATCTCAGATCTGGAAGCAATGTAAAGCCTGTCCATGATGCTNCAGAATGGGTAACAGGTGCAGACCACTTCACAGACAGGTTTTCTGTCAGCAAGATTTTGTCCTATGGTATGATGGCATGAAAATTCTGATGTACAAGCGAGACAGCGATTGTCACAGACACTACATTCAGGCCCAATTAGGTAGGAGCATTGGGATCAGACACAATAGAGTCCAGCTGAATTCACTTCGAAGTCACCTTGCGCAGCAGCAGCAGCAGCATCCAGCAGCATCACAGCAACAGCAGCAGCAACAGCAGCAGCATCAGCAGCAGCAGCAGGCAGCAGCAGCAGCTGCAGCAGCAGCAGCAACTGTGTAGGGAAGTCTAGTTCTGGCTTGAGCTGAGCAGCAGCAGCAGCATCCAGCAGCAGCAGCAGCGCAGCAGCAGCAGCAGCTTTGCTCATACTTCCCAAAGGAAATGTAATGCATAGCTACGCCTGTATAATGTCTAGAGAGACATGAATGCCGTAGGCAACGGGAACACATGTCATGCAGCCGTTTTCAGGAAAACCGCTTTGATCGTCTTGTCCGGTNAAGTGTACAGTCTGCATGTAGAGGGTGAGTGCATTTTCCCGCATGAGAGCCACGCATGTGCCAAACATCTTGTGGATCTGTTGCAACAAGAAGTACTGACTAGAGTGCATACTCAAGGTTCTCGCTGCATGTACACGCGTGCACAAATATGCACGGGACAGTGTGTGTATAGCAGAACTGGCTTCATCCCTAAGATTGCCAGGCTACATCAATCACATGTGTGTAAGCAGACCTGACTTTGCAGCGAGTCAGAATTCGGTATGCTGTGTCTGTTGCAAGTATGTGTATCTCTTCCCGGCGTGTTGTGAAGGCAGTCTGACATTTGTCACCTGTATTTGGAAGGTCCCATCGCACTTACAGCTCAGCATATACCGCTTGGCGCTTGGATCATCTGCGTCTAGCTTTATTGTGAAATTGTGAAAGTTGTGTGTGCCTTCATACTGCTTGAGGATGGAGCTTAATCTGGCTGTTGCTGCAGCATNGCTGCCATTGCTGCTGCTGCTGTCAATGTCCATAGAGCTACATGGCCTTGCTTTGCCAGAGAAGTAGACAGTCTGGTTGCCCAGAGCCAAGTCCTTAGCAACNACCGGCAGCAAATGTCAAAGCTTTGACATCAGGAACAGCATTGCTACTTCACTGTGTATTCGTTAGGTCACTGCATAGGCTGTACTGGATGCTGCTGCGAGTGACACAGGGGATTACTGCTACTGAAGCACCGCAGCCCTCACACAGGCTACAGCATATTCTTTTGTAGTATTCACAAAGCTCCTCCATGGACAACCTGGAGCAGTTGCAAGTAGGGAGTGTGTGCTTAATTGACAGCCTGGTGTCCCAAGTTGGTGGCTGTCATGCAACAACAGCTGTGGGCTATGCATTTGTGTAGCAAGGTCTGGTGCATGCCCAAAATACGTGCATGCCCCAAGATAGTAGAGCTTGAACATGGCCTGATCGTGTAGAGGTAAAACAGGGCGAGTCTGCACAGTGTTCAAAAGAGTGTTTGAGAGTGTAACACTCATGCGCAAAAACAGAGACGTGTTGAGGAAAGCTGCGACAGCAGGACCAGGCGAGCTACACGACCACTGTCTACTGCCCATGAAAGGATGAGGTTAACGCAAGGCTGCTGAACCCGAAGCAAGCAAAAATGCGCATCAGAGTCAGTTTANGTGCTATGCTGACAAGACAGCAGCTGCTTGGTACAGTGTCAACCACGCTGGCACATTGGTGTCAGAAAGTCACAGATCCACAGCATGAGCACAGCAACGGTCCCTGATGTAGGCTTTCAAACAGTGGCAACACATACTGAGCAAAGACTNCAGCTTCTGTCTCTTGAGACTGGTCTGCACGCTGCTCTGCACCTAAATGCTTGAGAGTAGCCTGTACATCCTCAGGTTGCTGTGCCAATGCTTGAGCTCCAGATGTGACTAAGCTGACAGCTTCCTGCAAATGTTGTGCAGAACTTGGACGCAACCTTACTGGCAGTGTGGGTAAGTGCGGCTGCAGCAGTGGTTCAGCAGGTTCTGCTTGACCTGCTGCCAGCTCAATTGCCTCATGGTGTGATGGAGGCTCCAGCTCACTGTCTGATGCAGTTGCTGNGTAGAACATTCCAATTGCAGCAACCACTCATGAGGTTGAGCTGAACCTGAGCAATAGGGCATGCATGCTGCGTTTTAGCATGATGGTCNCCGCACAGCACTTTGCAACAGCAGGCTACTTTGCACCAGGGCGCGACATCACCATGGCAGACCACATGCTTGATGTAGTCATCCGAGCCGAAGGAGAGGAGGTTGCTGAGCTGGTTGCGCTGTACAAGGACAGCCAGGTGGCGGCGGATGACAGGAGCCACATGCATGACCTGGCCTCTGCCNGCTGCTTGTCAGGCATGAACAGGGCTTTGCGCACAAGCCGCCGGACAGTATCAAACAGAGCTGTAATAAAGAGCTCCAGGCCAATGCGGAGGTCCTCCAGGAAGCCTCTCTTCACCTTCTCCTGCACTGCCCAGCCTGCGAGCATGCCATGCTTACCGCAATGTTATCTACACTGCACAGCCTGCACCATGGATAACATCTGGCGAGCAATGTGCNTGGTGTCTGGAACAGGAGCTGAACCGAGGTTTGAGTCAGGCAATGTTGACAACAAGTACAGTCAGATCAAGGCAGCTNCTGCTGGCATAACTGCACCTTGCAATGCGTTGCAAAAGGGTTTGTTGCCTGTCAAAGCTTTCCTGACATTTCGTTGTGCCAGTTTGTATTCTGGACCCATGCAAGATGCAGGTCGTCTTGGAACAACACAACAGCTGACCTGTAAGATCAAGAATCTGTTATTGTCTAGATCAATCCCCTTTCCTTTGAGGAGCTTTGTGACCTCAGTGAAACTGCTCTTCTTGTCGTCTATGTAGTAATCAGAGTTGTTGTTACGGTGAGCTGTCCGGCAGACAGTAAAGTCTGAGTTTGGGATCACTTCAAAGCTTTCATCCCNCCTGGCAACTTCCTGATGGCCAGCCTGCCCCGCTCTGGGAACCCCTCCAGTCCCTTTGTTGGAAGCCCAGGCACCCCGGGGGTCCCTCATCCCCCACCCATGAATACCATGGTACGTTCATGCAATTGTTGGGACAACCAAACTGCATGGGACGGTACATTGCTAGTGCAAATTGCCACGCTCTTGATGCAACCCTTTCCCCTGTTNCAGGCTGCATCAAGCACTGCATATGCTGTTAACTTCACAGATGACTGCGTGCAGTCTGTCATGGGTGCACACGCAATGATGCAGCATAGCCGCTTCCCTAATGCAGATTTTCACCACCAAGATATGACGCTTTTACCCAAGCCAAAATTCCAAGTCCAACACACCCTGAACCTTAACTTGATGTATTGCTGTGCAGGCATGCATTCACCCGGATCCAGTAAGAAGGCCCACTTGCACTCAGCTGCTCCAGTCACCGTTCCTGCGCAAGGCGGCTGCCAACATGCCTGCTTCCATCATAGCTGCACAGGTAGGCCAAGTGTGACTATTTCCGGTCTAGGGATTGATGTTTAGTGTGACAATCAGGCCGGATTTTTATTGACACCAAACTTTGCCCNCAATTCCAAGACAGCCACATGTTGGCAGCACACAGCATCATGTCATCTCAGTACGCAGCTTGGCTCACCTCTGCATGTCTTGAGCAGCCTTTGACGAGCTGGTGAGCTGAGGCTGAGGTGAGCCCTTGGTTCTGCCTTTTGTGGCTGGCTTGGGAATTGAACTGCTGCTGGATCGCTCAAAGGGGCCACCCAATGCCTTCTCCCTCTGCTGGGTGTACTTGGCTTGGGGCACCTTAGTCGCCAGCTTCCAAGCAGGAAGACCCAGCTCTGCAGGCAAACACATCAGTCAGTGAAAGCAGGCGATGTAGGTGCTTGTGGTGGCGGATCATGCCTGTAGGTACGTGCATCTTTTCCAGATGGCGTTGTAGATGTATGTGCGTCTACGACCTCCCAAGTGACTAAGATGAGTAACTAAGATGAGAGTGAAGACTAAACCAACAACAATCTTCTCAGGCACCTGTTGTAGAGTCATTACGGACTCTTGAATCAACCTGTATCATGCGTCTGCCTGGGACCTAAATGTGTACTTGATGCACCATTGCATTTGGATGTTCAAGGGGTGACACGTTCTCATTGTAGCTCTCATTCTTAAGGCCATGATACAAGCTGTATCTGTGCTAAATCTGCTCGTTGTGGACGGTCAACTAACAGGCAAGATCTCCACATGACGGCAACTTGAACCTGATGCACATCATGTCACAATCACCCCAAGTAGATCACATCCCAAATGTGTAGCTCCTGATTCAATTGGCACTAAGCAGTGTGCAACATGCTCGGTTTCAAGCCTGAAGCCACACCTCATCCAGGACTTCTGCTAGCATGTGCACTACTCTGGCCCCAAGAAGTGTCTGCCAGCATTCCTGACATCACGATGACGGCAAACCAGGCACAGCAGTATGCACAGATGACCTCACGCCAGACAACTTGCACTTACTCACCGTCACTTGTATCTGATAAGCTTTGACTAGGGGATCTGGCAGGCGCTCTGGGTAGCTTGGGCTTGCTCATGCTTGGTAAGGCAGCACTGTTTTTCCGCATGGCCCCTGACGGTGCCCTAACCATTCCTTGACTCAGCTTGCCGTCCAAGGCTGCAAAGCGCACCCAGCAACAGTAAAGCACAGTGTTGCCCTCAGCTCAAAATGTATCGACACCATGTTGTGTCTCTATCGACAACACTGTACTCTTCTTCTATGGCCCATCCTGATGTCCTGGCTGCGCCTTCACTTAGCTGATCACAGCTGCAGCATCTTCTCACAAACAGTTGAGACGCTATGGCCAAATGTAACAGTCTGTTTAAGACAGCATGACAAGGCACTCTTGTCCTTCCTGGCAGCACGCACTACGCTGGGCAAGGGCTCATCAGCCCTTGTCGACATATATGTATACGTGAGCTAACTCTTGCTAAGGCACTTACCTATGAAGGAGAGGGCAGGTCGCAACTATTGTGCCCATCATGTGAAATGTCATAACAAGACANCCACCACCTTGAGGCTGCTGCTGCATTGTGTGAGGGCTGTGACAAGCAGAGGCCAGCTGTGGGCAAGGCTAGCTGCTGTCAAGCTTGGGTTTCCTGACTTCCTGCAATATTAACGGTCAACTACTGACATGCTCAGTACTCACATGATTCACACCATGTTGCTTGAATTTGGTCAAGGGTACTTGTCTGTTGATGTGATGAACATGATGTGGGTGCTGCGAGATGAGCATGCATCAGCAGGCTTGATGCTTGCAACCGGGCAGGCTCACCCTGTCTCAAGCAAGCAGCCAGCCAGCAGAATCAATCGCTCACTGACCCGCAGCCAAATTGATGATTATGCTTCAGCACATCTAACATGCATGATGTAACTGCAGGACGAAACAAACAGTTCTGAGCACAAAGCAACACATGTGTCATGGCAGGACGTATAGCAGAGGGAATGCATCAGCTAGGCGTCATGATGCAAGCAGCGTCACATATTGCATGAAGCTGCACATAGGTGATGGCACTGCTTAAGACCTTGATGTTGGGTTGTTGATCATGTACGTGTTTGTAGGTTGTATTTAGAATGCGTCTCTGATGGTGTGAGCATAGCTGGCAACTGTGGAAGTTGATTGGCACAACCCGCTGGACCACCAATTTGCTACTACCATTTTGCACAGATATTGAATTCAGTGCCAGCAATTCCACCATGCAGGTAAGTGATGCCATGTGTGTAGCCCTGCTGTATGGTTGTGCACAGCCATGCAAGAAGCCCGGCGCACCTGAAGAGAATGCTCANAAGGCAGCTATGTCACTGTCTGCACAGCACATGGGCTAAGCCGCTTCAAGATGGCCTGTATGCCCGCAATGCCAAGAAAANTTGAGTACTTGCTGCAGCAGGCAGATCAGTCCTTGCTGGAGACGGTGCTACTGAACAGTGTAGCCTTCACACGCATGAGGGCACATCAGAAGGGGCAGTTGATGGATCTGCTGGGATCCCGAGGGCTGCACCAAATCTGCAAAGGGCAACGCCGACATATACCGGTGACACCCTGTTCACTTGCAGCTGATCACGCCCCTACTGACTGTATGATACTCCTATGATACAGTATAATATTGTATATGTTATGCCCGTATAAATCCTAATTCCTGTCACCTGTCAGTAACGTATGCCTATGGGACACTTGTGAACCACCCATACACAAACATACCATTGCTTAGAGGAATGTCTTGACCATGGCTATTGGAATGGACTGTTGTGCATGTGCCTGCTTGTATGCACTTGACCCGCTGAGCCTGTCTGGTCAGGGGGCCTATGAAGGTGTGATGACAGGTGCTGTGCATGCTCTCTTGAAGTCAGCTTTCCTACGTTGTTTGCATCTCTGTGTACGCCCGTCCAATGCCAACTGCAATCTGATGGTAGGCCACNTCACCCAAAACTGCTGCATGCAGCTGTGAGCGGGGGCTGAGGGCACTTGCACCTTCAGACTGACCCATGGAATTGCTTGTGTTTCTGAGTGTGGTTGCATGAGAGCCCCAGGGAGCAGTCTGTCCTGTGGTTGGCAAGCTCTCAGCCTGTGGCGAGGAAGACAAAGGTAGGTCTGCATGCAACTCTGTGGCTGGACTGAAAGTGTGTGGGTGCCCAAGGAAATCTGTGTTGGGTCCACACAAGCCTTCTGCAATTGATGAAGAGGTGGAAGGTAAATCTGGGGTGAGGTGCTGCTCGTTGCCATGGCTGCTGCTAGCTGGGTTACTGTTCACCACATCAGCAAAGTGAGGTCCCTCCGGCAGAATGGCATTGTTTGGGTCCAGGCAGTAATCCAGAAACTGGCTGTCCTCTGTTTCCAGCTGCAGGTGGGAGTCCTGTGTGCCTACATTGCCACCAAGGGTGTCCACCAAGCNACCTCACTGCCCCTGCTGTGCTGCCTCCCCTTCATGCCAGCGCAGCAAGCAGCAGCTTCAGGTCCAGCCCAGACATTGGAATCAGGTCAAGTGTTGAACTAGGTGTGAGTGCAAATGCAGGAAGGGCAGGTCTGAGTCTGGATGCTGCCAAACTTGAGATAGGCACTCAGAGTGGGGCACCAGTGAGCAGCCTGCCATTTAGCCCTGGCTTGCAGCCAGAGCGTGCTAGTCAAACACAGCCACAAGCAAGCAGCAGTAGCAGCGCCATGCAGGCTGGCACAACTGCTGAGAGCAGGTATCCAGAGGCCATCTCCACACAGTTGCCAGCAACCAGTTCAGCAAACCCAGCTANCAAATTGCACTGCACAGAAGAGCAGCCACCATATGTGAGCTGACAGATCCAAGGCTGAAAGTTGAGTGCTGACTTGCATGCGTGCAGTACAGGGATTGCCAAGGCAGCGAGCTCATGTGGGCGCAACAACAAAACAGTCATAAGAATGCTGCCATGTCGAACTTGCAAGCTTGTGACTGCATACGCAGTCAGTAGGGCAGTGTCTGAGGTGAGCACTCACAAGCAAAGCGTTTGACCTCTGGGTGGTCAGCCCCTTGAGCTTGGCTGTCCAGTTCCTTCAGCAGGCCCTGCACCTCCTGCCTCAGGCTGCTCACCTCTGCAGGCACGCTGGTAGCCCCATTTGNAAAGATGCATGTGATGAACACAGCTCTTGTTGAAGGGCTCCGAGACCCAGCATTGAAGCATTGTGAGCTAGATGCATGTGTTGCTGACGACGAAGCAAGTGTGAAATGCAGAAGCAATATATCTGGCGAACCAGGCTCATGGTGAATGACATTGAGGCAACATACACCTCTGGTGATGGGCAGCAAAAAGCAATGATGCACGTGTTGTTTGTGCAGGCAGTGGTGAATGAGGATGCAGCCGGCACCAGGGAGGTGCTGCAAGCTGAGGTGCAGCGCCTCAAGAGGCAGCTAACTGCCCTACAAGGTCAGGGCATGTTGCCCTCAGACCCTTCCATGTCCCAGCCTGTTGGTGAACAGCCAAACAGTGCTTCTGAGGCTGCTCAGGTAAGAGCATGCTCACAGTGCANCACATGGCGCAATTCAATTGCGCAGATCCCTGCAAGGCATGTGACCTCTGGGCAGAACCCTGCACTGCCCGGAGCACACCAGCAGCATGCACTGGCACAGCCTCAACAGAAGCCTGTAGGGATTGGAGCATCCCCGTCAAATCCCACTGTGGCAGGGGCTGCATCCCAGCAGCATTTTCAGGGAGCATTGCAATCCCCACAGAAACCTGCTGAGCCCANGCCTTGTTGCCACTGCCACAGCTTAGCTAGGCGCACTCAGATGACTAGGTGGTTCTTGTCAGGCCTGCATAGCGCTCTCTGACACCAGCATAGCTCAGCATGCCAGATGACATGGCAGGCCCTGTCATGGAAGCTGCCGCATGCATGCAAGTCCACTCTCAAGAGTTTCATGCTCAGCTAGACTCTCAGCCAGACGCCCAACCAACAAGCAGCCCACTCAATGGTCTAGCTCATCAGGCTGCATCAGGCAGTCCAGCTCCGTCCAAAAAGCGGAAATGGGATGACAGCGAAGCCACAGACACTGCTGACATGTCTGCTGGCAGCCAAGCAGATGTTGCAAAACCCAGAACAGCAGCAGCAACATCCTCTGAGCCCGGCCAATCATGCATTCACCAGAGCTNCAGGATGCACTCACTGTACACAGCTACTCACTGACTCCCTGAACCTGCATAGCGCCCGCTGCATCATTGCATTGTGCATCAGCCTGTCACTGCTAATAATAATGGGCCAAAGAGCGTGTTTCCCTTTGAAAGGTAAAGTCAATACAGACTGACACAAGCAGCAGCGTCAGTAGACAGAACGCATGGGTTGAATGGCCATGCTGTGATCTCTGATGTCACTGGAAGACATAATGACTCCAGTCTATAAGTCATGTATGCTTCACATCACATGTGTGTGCATCAGCATTTGACTTAGCTGTGGTCAAGCCAGCGCGGAGGTGGACGAGTGAGCAAGATGCACCTTTGGGGGCTTGATTTTAGAGTTGCTGCGTACTACAATATCTTCGTGTGGAGTGTAGTTCTCCACTGTGGTTGTCTGGTGGACACGATCTGGTTGAGCTTGCACCTTGGCGATCCCAGCATCATTCAAAGCGCTCTCACACCTGACGCAGGCAGGTCTGCTGATGCCAATTGCCACTACAGAGTCACGGTGACCATTTGGACGGTGCTTCATCACAACCATTTCAGCATGGCAGCTATGGTTGCTTTGGACGTCGTGTGGGTGTGNGAGAGCTTTCCTGTCCTTGCAGGGCTGGAGCGAACTGCCTGAGGATCTTGTCCAGCGGATTATCGANCCTAGACCCTGTGTAAGCTAGTGGCTGACGGCTGAGTGCCTCAGCATTGCACATGTGTAACCCAACTTATGCAGTTGTGATTGCTTCCAGCCAGTGCTTATGCAGTCCTTATGGCAGACTGCAGTGAACATCAAATGGACCAGCAACTGTACCTGTCAACACAAGCAAGGCAGCAAGTGTAGCATGCAGGTGCTGGCATGCTGCAAAGGCATGTGTCAGGCAAGCAACNTTCTGCAACACAGCATGCATGTCATGAAGGGCGAGGCACCCGGTGACCAACTCAGCCGAGACTCTCAATCACTTCTGCATCATGGTTGTTTGGGTGCATGTGACCCACAGCCCATATAACAGGTGCAGCATTACGTTGCAAGCAGTCAAGGACTCCTGGCAAACACTTGCATACCTCATGCAAGAAGGCATTCAACATATGCTTGCTGCCAAGGANACTTCTTCCAGCTGCAAAACACACATGGCAAGGTGATCAAGGATGGCACAGTGCCCAGAAAGCAGTTTCCACAGCTTGCTTTGCTGGAGCCATGGCAAATGTGGAAGTATAGCAGCATGGGTTATGGCACCTTTCAGCAAGCAAGTTATGCACACCACAGGTGGGTGTCTTGCCAGCAATAGTTCTTCATACACCACAAGGTCAGCAGCTAGGATCAAATCACACAGAAAGCCAATGGCAAGTAGCGTGAAGGTGGCAGCCATGTATCACATACAATGACAGCTTGCACGCCTGGCCTACCTGTGTATCATCATCGTCTTGGTCCAGAAGGGAGTCAAGGACGCCACACATCATCTGGTGCTCAGCATCGCGGTCAGCAGGCGCAGCTGCCTCATCCTCATCTGTGCTCCCAAAAGCAGCATCCGCTGCTGCATCTGCTGCCTAAAGTTGCATTGTGAACATTGACTTGCAGAGTTGGTCTATATTGCAGCAGCAACTGTGCCAATGGTGCCACAGTGAGGCGAGGTGATGAATGAAGGCACAAAAGTACAAGACAGCACAGGGGTGTACCTGACTTTGTGACCCAACTTCAGGCTGAGCTGTGGCAAGTGTGCTTGTTGGATGCTGCTGCAAAGCTTCCCCTGCAGGCAGNTGTCCGTGCCAAGGTGCGTGCCTTGTCAAACTGGTTGCCCATGATGTATGCCCTGCACAGTACCAAAACAGCCTCATGGCCTGCTTGCCTGCAAAACAACTTTTTTCAAGTGTTTGTGCTTTTACACACACAGCACTGCTTCCAACCCAGGAGCTGTGTTTATTGGGACATCACAATAGCTGGCAAATGTCTGGATAGGGTGAAACAGCACTTATGATGGTATGGCAGTGCTGTACAGTTGGCCACACAGCACAGCACAAAAGCACCACAGCATGGTGCCACACAGCACAGGACATCATCGCATAGCATGCAAAGTGCTGCACAAGTCTGCGACAAGACCGCTGGGCAGCTGCGCATGTTATTCTGCAGCGTAGCTTAGCATAGCACAGCACAGACCAGCACTATCCCCTACAGCACAGCCCAGCTTAGCCAGGACCACAGATGACAGCAATACGAGGCACAGCATAACACACACAGCCTGCAGGCAGATTGGTTTGGAAAGCCTACTGCACAGCCCCTTGAACATCATCAATGCCTTGCAGCAGCTCGGCAGCAGCCTCATGCCGCTCAGTCTGTATCAGCCGCTGTGCTACTGTGCCCACCACTTCACTGATGCGCTCTTTCCTGTTGCTCATGGCCAGGTTCACTGCACTCTCCCACATCTGCAAAAGGACCCAACTAAGTACCATAGCATGCCTGGCTGTTGAGCAAGCTTCCACAGACTGTGCAACTTATGCCTCTCAATAAATGTCGACAACGAATTTGCATATGCCCATAACTCTCTAGGCATGCAGTCGCTGTCCTAAGCATACTTAGCAATGTAGCAATCAGGAGCTGTGGGTGTCCTCGTGAACAAGGTCTACACTGAAAGTCAGCAAACAGCAAAACCTGCCATTTTGCTTGTTGGGAGCCACAACCATTTTGACTCATTTAGTCGTAGCNCAAGCGCTGGTAGACAGGTGCAGCAGTCTGCTGATCCTGCACAGCATGCAGCCACGACCTGTTACCAGTGTCCAGGCGCGTTGAGTCAGGCTCCTGTATGCTCAGAACTGCTTACTGTTTCTGGTTGTCATTGGTGCAAGACACCAGATCTGTAAGTAATGGCGCTGCCAACATACATCCCTGCTTGTCTCCAGATTGCGAGGTGGTCTGCAAACAAGAGCTGTGGAAAGCGCTGTGGTGACTCAGGGTGAAGCTGACTCTGTCTCACACATTCAGCATTTAAGCCCTAGTTGGCCTCAAACCTCATGTATCTCCCCTGACCTGTGAGTCTAGTATTGCAGCAGCCTTGGTCCACTGGCGGGCTGCAAGGGCAGCCTCAGCAGCCTTCATAGAGCAGCCTGCCTCAATGAAGTGGTTGATGGCAGCGTCCACCTGGTGCTGACTCATCAGCCAGTCGCCCCACTCCTCCTCTAGGGGTACCACCTGGGCCGGGAAGTGCCGCCTTGCCAGGTCTAGTGCTTTGCGGTAGATATGCCCCCTGCATCCCACCAACAGTCATGTTGCTGCCGCCAATGCAGTTGCTGTTTTGACTTGACAAATTGCCACAGCAAGACAATGCAGCACACTACACTAACAGAGCCACATGGCGGGCTGTCAAACCCAATTTGACATACAGGAGGCATTGTTGTAGTACAAAAGCAGTGATGCTATGGCTGGTACTGTTGCTGCTGTAGGAGCCTCACACATGACCAAAGCATGGCAGTGCAAAGACAAAGATCAGCATCGCCATGAACTGGCTCACAACAAGCATGACTGTGCATGTGGAGTGCTCACTGGCGATACACTGTTCTTGCATCAGCCCATCGCTGCTGCTGCTCATACAAGCTGCCGGCCTTCTCCAGAAGCCCCCCCTCCAGACATGCTGTGGTGATGGACTCCAGAAGGGCTGCTGAGTAAGTGCTGGGATGCGTCAGCACCACCTGTGCACAGCAGAGCTTGCAGGGAAATGGGATGTTTCTTGACAAATGTAGCACATGCCCAAGCCGACAGGCCTTGACATGCACATTTGCATTGGTGGAAATGTTGTTTATCGAAACTGGTGTTAACCTGTTGGTAAGTCAGTGCGCATGGATGCCAAACAAGGTTTTCAGGATTGGACTAATAATATAAAGCAGGTTGGTTGGAGATGTCGTGGTTGGCAGCACAGTGGCAATCATACAACGAAACCAGCACAAGCTGCATGTGCAGAACCTGTGCAGCTCTGGCTGGCAGGCCTCCGTGCATGAACAGATTGATGGCTCCCACAAAGTCCCCATCCTTCTCTTTCACCNTAGCATATGCAGCGGGCAGCAGTGGCTGTAATCAGTCTGTCCGTGAGGTGGTGAGGCGCAGCCCAGCTGAACTGTTGCTGTGGACCACTGAGACACTGCACAAACAAATTGGGGTTATAAGCGACCCATCCTGTAACCTGCGCCTCAGGTATCTTTCTCAAGTACAGTGCACACCTCGTAGTCATGGTTGTGCACAGTTTGGTGCGCAAATTTCAGTGGCTATCAGAAAAAGGTCATCAGCTTGTGCACTGCATGTTTGCCGCCGATGGTGTTGCATGCATTCCAGGCTTTCTGGGCCCGGGCACTGATCGGGTGTCTGCTACATCACTAGGTTGTGTACGATTTAGACGAGCTTTGTCAGACATCTATATCGATTGCGGGAGATCCGTGTAAGCAGAGTAGATCAAGGCCCTTTGCACACACTCACAGTATGCTTTGTTATGTGCGTCATGTTGTGCTGATTTCAGTCTTGTGCTGAGACACTTTGTTGCAATGCTAAAGTGAATTATATGCATTGCAAACAGCATGGCTAGAATATGTGTAAACAGTGTCAGTCAGCCATTGCATGTGCCATAGTCACCTACAGCCCACTCTGTATGAGTCTAACTTGACTGAACACGAGTCTCAAGTTGTTGCTATCTCTGCAGGATGCGCTGGGAGGTGCAGCAAGCAGCCAGAAACGCCTTCAGGCTGCATGCAGCATCTCTGCCTGCCTTGGCCGCTGCTTTGCTGCTGCTACGCATGGCTCTAGCCATGACTACATCCATGACACACNCCACTGACAGCCTTCCGCCTTGTGATATCGCGCAGCAGGTCTTTCTGACCTCTGATGAAGCTCTCNCTGTGGTGTCAATGTTGCATGCTCACATGGCAAGGCTTTTGTATCTGATGTGCACTACACATATGCGGTATACGCAGGTGCTTTCGGTGGGAAGCTTCAGCAACCTCTGCCTACCGTGCCAGCACCCAGCAATGACAAGATCCTGCACAACATTAACACCTTGGCTCGCTATGTCAGCAAGAACGGCCCAGCTTTTGAGGACATAGCTAGGCATCGGAATGCCTCAGATCCATCCTTTGCATTCCTGCGGGGAGGTGAAGGGGCTGCTTACTACGCCTGGAAGGTGCAGCAGCTTGTGCCAACAGCACACATGCACAGCGGATCTGCATTTGCGCGGCGTTCCAAACCGCTGTCAGCAGATGACAGGGGGTCAGCATTGGGAGAAACAGCCCTGCCATCAGATGCCCCACCCCCTTCTGCCCCTACCCTCCCCTCTCAGCCTGAACCTGTCCAGTATGCAGGCTANGCGGCTGTAGGCAGCAGCAGCAGCATTCTGGAGCCAGGCACCTCTGAGTTGCAGCATCAAACACCAATCAGTCATTTGCATGCCTGGTACACGTCACTGTCTCGTCAGCATGTTCGGACAGNTCTCACAACCTGTACATATTGGCAACATTGCTGCCGCCGACCAATTTCAGTAACACTGGCCCAAAAGTATTCCACAATTTGCATACTCCACTCTGCCTGTCACGATGTTACTACAGATGTACCCTGTACATGATTTTCTTCCCAGCAGATCACAGCGCCACAATTGATGCCCTCCTTCATATTCCCAAATTTGCATCAAACATACATCCAGTTTACATTAGTCTTGGCATGACCCTTGCAAACCCCTGCACCAAGCCGCACCCCGCCCCAACAAGGCCGTACACCAGATCCCACCCCTCATCCCAGCTGTCACTCATCACCTTGCCGAGCCTGCGGGCATTATGTGTTTAGNCCGCTGACAGATCCGCACCCTTCAGCATGCCCTGCACCATGCCCACACCAAGCCAATTAGGGGACATGTACAGAAAGAGCTTTTATGAGCAGAATCAAGTGCTGTTAAATTCTGGAGCCAGCTGGCAAGCAAAAGATCTTGCGAAGATTGTGGAGTCTATGCATCTGTTAGCTGACCTGTGATTGCTTTTTTACACTTGAAATAGTGCGCACAACATGCTGCAGGAGATTGCAGCACCTCAACACATGGGTCAAGGCTAGGGAGTGATCTGTGCAATTAGTCAGACACAGCTGTTTGTCAGTGCAAAACCATGATGTGAAATAGCGTACTGTGAAGGTGACAGGGCAGCCTTGATAGTGGCGCTGCAGCTGCTCCATGTGGGGCCCGCCCCCCACAAAGCACAGTCGCGTGTTGGCTGGCAACCTGGGCAGGAACTCTTTCAGCACTTCCAAGTTTTTTTCTGTGCCAGAAAAAATAATGTTATGATGNTGTGCTGATCAGCTGATGCATGCTTGTTGAGATGGCTGTGCATGCCAACTGTGATGCTCCTGTACACTCATCAATCATTCAACAACCGAACTGCCAACGGGCTTGTCAGCTTTGCAAATCGCCTGTACTGCACCTGAGTGTGGCCACTGCATTTGCATCCTGCATCTGCCCTAAAACATAGGCCACCTCATGCTTCAGCAGGGCGCTTTGGGATCGAAACGCATCCCCAAGGGCTTGCACACACTCGGGCCCCCCTTTGTTCCGCAGAGCAAACATGGCTCTGTAGCGGTCGAAGATACGTGCATTCTCATCTGTGAGAGTGGCTTTTAGCTCATTTGCTGGTGTGCTGCTTGGCGCTGCAGGAGTAGGATCCACTGAAAGGTATCTAGACTCATCCTGCTGTGCTTCAGCATGCTGCTGGTTATGGTATTGTATCCTTTGCAACGCTAGCTGGCATGTCTGTGCTACCTGCAGTCCACACAAGTGGCAGGCTGAATGTGTATCAGAAGCTGTTTACATTGCAGAGAAACAGGTCAAGTAGCAGCTTTTGTCATGACTTGTGCCCAGCATGCAACGATAAGTGGGATGTAGCTCGCTTTGCCACACGTGTGTAGCTTGCAACTGTGGTTGAACCGCCAAGGCAGCATAGATGGCAGACGCAGTTCCCCATTGTGGTCGGTGTTGGCATGCTGATGATGATTGACATACCCAAAAAGGGTAGAGCTGATGTAGGGATTCAGTGCAGTCACATCATACTCTCTATACTCAAATCGAGTGCATCTTCNACTTCCTGTTTGATGGCATGCACATGCACATGTATGGTCTTGCTTATGTACATGAGGTGTTGGCACAATTGCTGCCTGTCAAACAAAAGTCACCATCAAGCAGCACTTGCCAAGACACAGGTAACAGGATGCCCACTGCCAGATCGGCAGGAGTACGACAGCGAACACTGTGNTACATCGCCCTGTCATACATACCTGGAGTCAGTGAATTGCAGTGCTCCAGGCAATGCATAGCCGCTGCCTTTCGCTGACATGGCCACTGTGCGGACTGCCATGCGTGTGGCACAAGTGCCAACAGCCAGCTTGTTGCAGCCCAGCTGGGTGGCAACCCTCAATAGCAGCGCCCTTTGCAGGGCTGCAATCAGATCCTCCTTGCCCGTCACATCTGAGACAGCCTGCAACCAGCAGGAGAATTGAGAGGAAGGTTTTGCATGCTGGGCAGCATCTGTAGAATTGCATGCAGCCTGCTGCTGCTGGCGCATCTGCTCCCGCTTGTGCTTGGTAGCAGCCCACTCAATCATCTCCATGGCATTTAGGTTGCGGTTGGCAGTCTTGCTGATGGTGGCTTGGTATACCGTATGCTGTGAGGCATGGCTGCCTTGGTTCTGCTGCACCTTCTCTTGCTCCCTGGCACGCTCCTGAATCGCAGCAAGAGTTCACCTTGTTTTGACTTTGTAGCAGCTCAGTCAATAAGCCAGTTGACTTGCAACATTTAGCAATGCAGCATGCCCTTGCTTATTGCAAAGGCGTGGAGCTGCTGCTGCCTGATTGGTCAGGTATTTTTTACTGTACAGATCATCAGCTGTGTAGCATACACTCTCAGGGCAGTTTTAGCCGGCAGACAGCACTGCTCATCATGCCACATCACAGATGCGCAAGAAACATGTGCTGTACTCGTTGTCGAACCTTGCTTGTAGTTGTTGTGTGCCTTCAGCTCAGAATGCAGGCATCTTGTAAACAGGTATGTGCAGNGCGTGTGGCTACATCACCAACCTCACACCCCAGGTATGCCTCATAGAGGGCAGACGTCATTGCAGTTTCTCCCATATCAAGTGAAGGGCTTTTCTGACTCTCCTGAAACCAGCATCTGTGCTGCAGTGCGGTCTGCAGCTTGTCCAATGTCATTGGGTAGGACATATGACACCGCTCTTGCATGCTGGTTGATTGTGTCCCAACTTGCACAAGCTCTGGCAGATCATCTACTTCAGCAATGTGCTGTGTTGTCCTACGTTGCATGTTGCTTATGTAGCGCCATAAGCCATGCCCAGTTCAGTGCTGACAAACTCCTCCACTTTTACAGCTGTGGCCACAGGTGGTGCCGCTGGACTGCCTGATCTACTATACTGGACTGAATCGCCATGTCAGCAGGACTCTCTTCCAGCTTCTGATCCCGATTGCAATGACAGCGTTCTTGATGCTAAGCTTTTGCATAAGTCACTGGCTGTACCCTTTAGTGGGCAGAGCATCAGACCCATCCTGGCTGAGAAGGCACATCNTTCCAACAGTATGCCACGAATGGCAGCAGCACTCGACACACAGACAAATACAGCATACAAAATATTCCCCAGGCATACATTGTGTCGCAACAGCTACCTACAACTGGCCAGTTGCCATGACAACTTGGTTCATTATCTGTACATTCATTTAGCACATCCTGCAATCTTAGCAAATGCTGTGTCAAAACTATCAGCAAGACCTATGATACTACCTAACAGCACAGACGCCTCAGAAGCAGGAGGCTCACCAAGCAACAAAGCTAAACTTTTGACACTTTGCTCTGTTCGGTAAGCACGTTTGCTTATTTCAGCCTTTTGTTGCTCAGCATTGGCCACGAAGGCACCAACAACTTTGCTGAATTCATTCTCGTCATCAGCAACCTCTGAGACTGTGAACTGCACTTGGACCTGCGGGCCAGCTGCCTCTTGCACTTCACCAGGATCAGACAAATTGTCTTCCTCCATCACCACGTTTGGTACAAACCCATAAGCAATGCCATTTCGATTTGTCATGCGGCCTTCAGCCCTGGCAGCTTGTTCATTTTCAATGGCTTTCTGAGCGAGCTTTTGCATGACGGGATTCTTAGCCAACAACAGATTGCCACTAACAGTAGAGCCTTGACTATGCCCATCTGCCTTGTCACCATTGCCGACACTTGCACCAGCCCCTTTCCTGCTGTTACTGGGATTCAAAGATCTCAGGCCTGGTTTGGCTTCAGCAGGGGCAGCACCGTTGCCTGCAAGGGTGAGCTCCATTCTGACAACATGCCTGCCCGCCTTTGCTGCAGCTTTGAGCNCTACGTGTGCTGTGTAACACAAGGTGCTGCTTAGTACACCTCAAGGCAGTATCCACACAGGGAGTTGCATATGAGGTTCCCGATTGGTGTCCGGTGCACATGTATGACACTCACATGCTGATAGTCAGATCTGCAGTGTTGAGGTCACAGCAGGAACGGTGCAATGATGCTAGACAAACTGCNAATCATTGTCTGCATGCTGTAGGTCCACCTTACGCTTTGGGCAGCCTCACAGCCAATTGTGACATCAATCTGTTCCTTGCAGGGGTTGCATGGTCAACAGCCCCACAGGGCGCCAGGCAGGGGGTCAGTCCANTTTCGGTGTGATCAAAGATCGTTCAACGCTGCTCGCATTGCACCCCGCCGTAGACAAAACTCGACGTGCGCCAGCTACAACAGCGACAGAGGTGATCACCTGCTGATTATCGCTGGTTATGCCGGAAAGTGTATGCGTGTCTCACATTCTTCACATTGGCTGCTGTGTAGACGCGAACAAAGCGGTACTTGAGGCCTTCTTCATTGGTCGTGCCTTTGCTGAGACACTCAACGACAGGCTTGGAGCAGCTTTAGGCGACTTGTTGAGCGAATTCGCCAAGGCTGATGCTGAAAGGCGACAGGCCTGGAAGTGCGTCTGACCGCAGGCTCGGTTTGCATGCATCTCTGCCGCTACTTGAAAGCCAAAGCCCTTGTGCTGTAGGGAGTTCCAGGCAGAGGTTCAGGAGCGTGCNAAGCATCAGGTCTTCAAGTCTTGTCCTTCAGTGCATTCCTCATGTGCATGCCACATTACTTTCGCTTTTGTAAGCATACATCATCGGCAGAAACACCCAATGGAGGCTACAGAGTTGGCCATGACAAGATCAAAGCGGCGTATCCATGAGCTTGTATGCTCAGTGCTGTGCCGCAACACGCGTCAAGTTGACGGACCTGGGTGCAAGGGCTTGGTCGAAGGTCCACTAGCCTTTGCTAGCCCTGGGAAGAAATCTATGTTGGCATCCATCACACCACAAAAGAGGAGCAGCTTGCTGTTGAGGGTCACAGCCGCTTCCTTAAGCTGCAGCCTTGGGCACTCTGCTGGGACACCACCTGCCTTAGTAGGCCGGACTGGGGTGAGCCCATCAGCTTGGTTGGGCTGCCCTGCTGAGAGCCCACTTGCCTGATAGGGCAGCCTTGTTGGGTCCAGCCNAAATGCTTATGCTGCCATCTGTCAGCATACTTTCAAGGTCGAATAGCCTGCCAAACGCAACATCTTCCACAGGCTTGCAATTGAAAGATCCATGTACAACAATGGCAAGCAGGCGCTGTCATGCGCAAAATCTTCTCAAAACAGTTCACAGCATATCCATCAACAATACCAGCACGAGATTCGTTTGTTTTGCTTGCCAGCCCAAAAAGTGCATCTCTGCTCAGAATGTACATATCATGACCCAGCGCGGATGAACGGAATGTTATCCTGCCTGGGCACCAAGACTGGGGTGGTACAGTGCAACAGAAAAAAGCAACTGCAAGCAATTCTGTAACATACCACACCAGTGCAGCCGCGTTGTGCTGCAATACCAGCTGTGGTGATGCACCAGCTTACAACCAGCATGCCTTCAGGCATGTCTCACCACATATCTGGGTGAGGTTGCTGACACTTTGAGACAGTTGACACTTCGAGAGAGTTGTCAGAATTGCAGCGTGGTAGAGGGCAGCTGTGAGTCTCCAGGTTCTGCTGGTGAGAGCGCTGCCGTCTGCTTGAAGAGCTTCTCTCTTGAGTTAAGTTCACACCTGACTCCATTGTGCCACAGCTATTCTCCGAATCACAATTGGAGAGAGAGCTGAGCTCCAGGACTGTGCACAGGTCCGACGTCGCGGTCGTCAGACGGTCCAAGTTTGGGTCTTTTGAAACCAGGTTTTGAAGCCTGTGCATCGCTCGAGATGTGACCTGCGGAAGACTGCCCCGTTAGCAAAGCAACCAAGCAATGCAAAGCAGCATGATGACGCAGCGGTTCATAGCGCGATAGCTGACAACGCAAGAAGCCATTGAAGGGATATCTTACCTCTATGTCAACATCAGACTTTGGGGCGGGTTCCACAGAGCGCTGTCGCGGCTTTTCCAGCGCGAGAGCCGACTGGCCTAGGCACGTCATCATGGCATGTTCCAGCGTGGGGAAGGATTGCGACTTGTTTGAGTAGAACTTGGAAAGGCCTTTTTTGCGCTTGAACAGCGACTTACTACTGTCGTGGTCCTTCCTTGCAACCATACGGGAGCGACAGCGACTCAAATCTCACATACGTTATGCACAGCAGTTACCGTCCACTCGGGCAGGTGCCTCCGTGTCTCTGGCCTGCGCATGCTGTAGGAAGGGGCGATGTCACAAGACCTGATAAGGATGCTCGAGCACATTTGTCAAAGCAGTCAAGTCAGCATGCGCCGAAGATGACTCTGCCTCCCAGTCAGCAATCTTGAGTGCCGTGTAGGTACGCGATGCGCCACTGCATAACGCCCAAGCCGCGCTCAGCGTAGGACTAATTTTTTCTCATACCCCGGCCGAGCACTGAACCTGAAAACTCGTCCATGCTGCCGGTCNTGATGCCCATATGTGTCAGCCAGGCTGACTGATATTCCCGTGTACAATGTTGACTGACAATAAATGGCATAGGTTGTTTGATGTAGATTAGCCTGGTTGCATGCACTCAGCTGTCTGGAATTTCAGCAGACTAAGCCTTAAATTGTAAGGCAGATCTGTTCATGGGAGCACCTGTTCTCAGCAAGCCCTGGCTCTGCTGTAGGCACTGCCCTGCTGCAATGTTGACGTGCAGCATACAAGAGCCCCACCAGATTTCTAAGCACTCAGCATGTGTCGTGTTTGCAGGGGCTACAGAACAAGGCAAATGCTGAAGAGGGATCCACGCTTAGAAGCGGCAGCAGCACACATACAGAGCGTGTGGCGGCGGCACAGCGGCAGGAAGCATGGCCTCCTGCGCATCCGCAAAATGCGCCAGCACACAGAAACCCGATTTGCGCAGCTGCAAGAGTCCCTCATCAGGTAACAACTGCTCCTGCACACAAAACAGCTGTTGCTGAGTGTTATTAGTCACTCAGTATTGTCATGTACGTATCATGCAGTAGGTGCAATGAGGGTGCACATGCCATTCTGGCAATCTGCAAGCAAGCTCTGTCATGTTCCATGGGGGCATGAAAGTCGCTAGTGTCGACTCCCTGCATACATTCTAGAGCGTTTGTGACTCTGTCTTCTCTGGCAGAGGTCCAGTAGCTATGTTTGCGTTTGCAAGTTGTAGCCAAAACCCTTCCTGTTGGTGGTCCACCTGATGAGTTCTGACACAGTGAACACCACAACATAGACAGGTTTTGACTGTTACGTAAGCCGTGTGTCAAATGGCGCCCATTCTTATCACCAGCTCTTCAGGCTCACAAGTATGTCTGCATCAGCAGGAGGGATAATGCACTATTACGTGCAGTTTTGAACATGATGTGGGTTCACGCTGCAGCAGAAGCAATGCATGTGACTGTGTAGTTGCAGAGCGACATGCATTGTCCATCGTGATTGTGACCTTGGCACTCAGCGCTGCACAAGTATATACTGTTCAGCATTGTATGCATGGCGCCTCTTCTTCANGCAACTCAGCTGCACAGCTGCCTCCCTGCAACTATCTCACCAGGCAACAGCGCAGCTGGGTATTGGATATAGGGTGTTCATGGGTCAAAAGAAACACCTATATCCAATACCCAACTGCGCTCTTGCCTAGTGACATAGGGGCAGGGAGGCAGCTGTGCAGCTGAGCCGCCCAACAGATGCCGTGCTGCAGCATGCCATGCGGGACAACTGAGTTTGCCGCCTATGTGATGTTAACCTGTAAGGAAACGTTCTCAGGATGCCCTGAGCGCATTCCATTGCAGCGCAACAGGTTGATACATTCTTCACCAAAGCTTGATCATGCCTGATGCAGAAGCTGAGCAGCTTGAAACATCAGATGCGGATGCTTGACGGCCGCATTTGGGACTTCTCTCCTGAGGGCCCTTTCAAGGACATGAATGACTTCTGGGATGGGGAGGTTCCCCAAGCTAATCTGGAGTAAGTTGCTGCATGTGCTTATCATCACCACATCCTCTTAAAGCACGCCACTCCTGTTGTACAATGGCTTGTGCTCTGATTCCAACCTGCCTACTGATTGGCAATGCTGCATGCTAGCTCGGCTTGTCACTCATATGCAGACACCCCAAGGGCAGATTCAGGGCGCTGTGTCTGTGCACAAACATCACCAGGGCTTGTTGTGTGGCTCTGTCGCATTATGAGCAATGTGTAGACAGTTCTGGTTGCCAGCATTGCTGCTGCATGTATGTGTTGCATGTCATCAGGTGTCCTGTTGCCACACACAGTCTAGACATGCTGAGCGGGCAAGCCACCTTCACACGACAGGATAGCAGTATGCAACTTGGCCTATTCTTTTGGTTGCCGCAACAACAGGTGATAAAGATTTGTTCTGTTTCACTCATGTCTTTCTGTGCTTATGCAGCTTGGAGAAAAAGCAGATTGGCATGTAAGCAGANTGCGTGTGTGTCTGTAAAGCTTGCGCACTGCTTGCCAGTACGCCTGTCCCAAAACAACACCTGTCCAGTAGAGCCAGCAGCAACATAATTGCCTGCTAAGCTGAAGCTCCATAGCTTGCTATTTCCTGCAGACAAGCTGCACCAGCATTGCAAGGTCAGTCTTGACAGCGTGACAAGCGTGCATTACAGCTTCAGAGTGCAGCACTTAGCAGTACCTTTCAGCTTGCTGTCCTGATCTGGTGTCCCAACCCCTCACGCTGCCATCTTCAGAGCTGGAATACAGTGCGTGTGGGGTATCGGCCAGTGCATATGAGACGCTAGTTACGATGTCAGTATGCCCATTCAGGCTACCAACATACGACAAGCCACCTGCTTCTCTGGCTGAGTATAGCTTGATAGTGTTGTTGCTGAGAGAGGCTGCTACAGCTGTTGAGTCTGGACTGGTTGCAACGTTGAACACGTAGCATTGGTCGCCGCTGTCAAAGCCAGTCCTGACGACGCTNGTCACATCATGAGCCATCAGGGCATCGTGAGCAAGCTGCGGCACAACTATTTGCGCTTCTCGACGTTGCTTAGCCAGTTATCTGCAGAAGCAGACCGCCNTTGCTGTGGCTTGATTTGCTGCTGTAGGTGGTCTGCATATCCGCCTTTTGCAACATGGTCACTGGCCAGCGCAGCTTACGCCCAGTCCTGTGCTCCTGCCATCCCTGCATTGAGAACAGCTCCTTTGTCGTGTTGACAAGGCATTCAGCAGCATGACAGTAGCCTGCACCAACTTCTCTTCTGGTCTGACTATGTGCGTAGTCTTTGAGTGGCATCCCTGTAAGTGTGGCCAATCCACAGCCTGTGATGCTGTAACCTTTGAGCGTAGCATGAACAGCAACAAGAGCTTAGCACAGTTGAATTGGGTTACCTGCTATGCACATGCTGCATGTGAGTGAGATAATATGTCAATTTTTGTATGGATGAGATATGCCAGCGCCAGCCGCCTAGGTCCTTGCCGGCATTGGCTAGCCCGATACTTCTGCAGCTGCTATCCCCATGACATGCACCTACATGTGAGCACACAAGTACATGTTGAACTAGCAGTGTTCAGCCGCATTCCTCCATGTGAGTCAGCGTGTGCAGCAGTGGTCCAGCAGCTGTCAGTGGTAATTGTCACCATGTCCTGGCAAGGGCCAGCGATATCAGACTCGAACACTACTTCAACATCATTCAGCTAGAATAGGCGCACTTCGCAACTGCATGTCTGCAATATTACACGTATATTTTTATGCCCAGCCAGCACAATGTGGCGCCATGCATACAAGCCTTGCTGTGGCGTACACACCTGTCTTGCATGCTTGTTACTGCAACATTCNCTGACTGCACTGTCCTGCCTCCCATGCTAACAGCTATCAGACAAACACAAGTCTGCCCAGGTCCTGTGCTTTATATGACACCGTCAGCATGCATTGCTGCTGGCATAAACAGGGAAAACGCATGAGGTTGGGGTTGTTGCATGCTCAAAGGCGCAACACCTGCTAGAGGATGGCTTGCTTACATGACATGCAGTACTATGGAACAGACCACTGTGCAACTGTGCGGCATAGATTGATGATCATATAGTAGTTGAATGCAGACATATCCCGGAGTGCTGTGGCTGTGAGGCACGCTGCACTCACCAGAACTCTGCCCACAGGCCATGCCTGTCATCTGCCAGCGGACCCACTGACTGAGCTGCTATTGCTTTCAAGAGCAGCACAAAGATGAGATGGCACAATGACAGCAGACTGCACGTTTGGCCTGAGTGAAGACTGATTGCAACTAGCAACAAGTTATAGAACTAGAGCACGCCATGACAACAACAAGCATGACAACACACACAACACAGGCAGTCTTTGCATCAGCTTGACAGCAAGTGATGGCGAGTGAAACCACCTTGAAGAAACAGCATCAGCAGCATGTTCAGTAGCTACAGCAGGGCAATGTAGCTCAAATGCTGGGCTTTTGACAGCCGTGGCTGCAAGGACTGACCTCCATGGGGTGATGCTCAAACTTGACTGTAGCGCCTCTCAATGACAAGCGCAGCTCCAGGGGTAGCAGCAGTGCCTGCATGTCTCTTGTGGCAGCCTTGTGTCCGGACCTGGAGCCAGCAGCTTGTGGCTTCTTCAGCTCTTGCAAGTAGCCCTTCAGACTCTGCCATAACATAACAGGCAAGTCAGAGAACGCAATGACAATCTCCTGAGGAATAGGATAACATGTACAATTGTATACGGAAACAGAGGCCACTGACAGACGGTCACAACAGAGACGAAGTCCAGTGCTCAGCATATATGTATGTGACCAGTAGTATGGCCAAGACCAGCACTATGGCCTCAAACAGCACATGCTTTAGTTCATGCGAAGTATGCTGATGCCATATAGCCTCATGCCACCTTATGCTACGGTGACACACAACTACCCAGGGCTCAGGGCTGAGGAAAAGAGAGCGAGGCAGTGCTTCTGTGTGGTGTAAGACACATATCATCTGTCAAGTTGGCAAGGAGTTTAGTGTCACCTAGTCTTGTCAATATATAGGGACGTTCAAGTCTAACATTGTTGCACAGGTCAACACAGGCACATAACACAAAATTGCATGCATTGACCGATCATTGGTCGGCCATTGCACGCTCTTGTGCAATGTATGCAATGCATTGCGCTCTAAGCCTGTACCTTCTCAAATGCCTTGGCCCACAGCTCGACAAAGCGTTCAGCGCGACCAAAGTCTTGATCGTGAGGCAGGTTCACCCTGACATCTGAGACTGCAAGTTCTGCTACTGCGGCTGGTGCCACTGCAGGTTGCAATATTGGAGTGTTTGCCGAAGAGACTGGGTTGGGCAGGGAGCGGTTGTGGGCTGCCCATGCATGCAAGCCAGCACGAGAATAGGCAGCAGCATGCTGCTCCTGGGACAGCTGCCAATCTGCATGCAAGACAAACACACACTCCCTTCAAGCTTGCAAATCATTGCGCCTGCATCACACGTACACAAGGTACAGCTAGGCACTGCAAATGGACCACCGCAGCGCAAGCACTTGTGCACAACCTTGATGTCAAGCATCAGGNTAACAACCCATCAGACACAGATTGTGCAGGCTCTCATTGCCGCTCATGGCACAGATGTTCAGGTGGGCAATCTACAAGCTTGTACCCCTCACTCTGGTCATCTTCTGCTTTAAGCCAAGACGTGTCATTACGCCTGAATCTGAAACACAAAACGTTCAAGAAGGTGGCACCACATACCTTGCCTCTTCATTATGGTCAACAACCAAATGTGTCTGTGACATACCTTAATCAGACATCAAACCCTGACTGACCATGTGCATGCACCACGTGTACTGCTGAGCTACATGACATGGTCTGTCAGCTGCTGCGTTTGCCCAACCAATGCGACAAATGCTCATGTGACTGACCTCAAGCAGCATAACAATTAGCTTGCCTGCCGTCGTATGTCGACAAGTATGCATATTAAGGATATGGGTAGAGACATGTCTGCCTGCTACAGTTAGTGCACCGTCCGCAGTTCGAGATGCTGTCACAGTAATAGGCGTTGGAATCTACAGCCTTCCTGACCTGATGAGAATGTTTCGCATAATCTTACAACAAATTGGTGAGTGCAAGCGCATGATTCCGCGCCTGCCAACAAGCTGCTAGCTAAGTTGACGTTTTTGGCATGTCATGGACTGGCCATGCATGTATCAATAGACGTGGCAGATACTTGCAGCTGATTGAGTCTGTACGTACCTAGCTGCAACCCAGTCACTACTAGCAATGATGAGATACTTGACATGTCTTCTGACAGTGTCGCTTGGTTGCAGGCCATGGTGAAGGATCGTAANAGCTCTATGATCCTGGGCATGCACCTGTAGATTTCGCTACGCCAACTGGCAACCTGAAGGCTTTCCTACGCCTGGTTGCTGTTGCACAACTTTTTTGTACGAACGCAATGTTGGGGACATGACCTGCAAACAGCATAGAGACCGGCTGTGCAGCTCACTCGCATATCATCACACTTATGGGAGAGACCACCTTTGCTAATGCTATGACTCAAGTGGCCACTGTAGTGCAAGGCTACGTCAGCAGGTTCCGCTAAACAACATCAGACTCGCTTAAGCAAACAGCGTTTATCAAGTACCAGTACCATATCGGCTTTGAATCGGTTTTAGGTATGATGTGCGTAGCTGGTGTACGTAAATTGCGTAGCCCTGACCGTAACGATTACTGTTGCACGTTCCATGTGTCTCAGTGGCGTTCACTTGATCCACGCATGGGCAAACCCCTGTTGCTGACAATGCTGCACAGCTGAAATCAACCAACAGCAAGACTTATAGCAACATCACAGCAAAGACTTGCAAAATTACAACTGCTACCCCAGCTAGCTTGGACTGAAACATGCAGGGCGGACACTTAGCTTGAGACACTTAGCATGCATGTCTGAACAGACCGATCCAGTCGATGTCGTTGCTCACTGTTGGTCATGCTATTGCTTACTGCTGAGTCAACACCCCCTTAGAGGACGCTATCTTTCCAGCTCGCCTGGGGTCAACTTCACAAGCTCTCCTCAACGCCCTTGCAAAGGCCTTGAATGTTGCCTCGACTATATGGTGAGANAGGACACAGAGCCTTCTTGTCAGCCTCCTGCTATCCCAGATCCTGCAGAACATACAATGTGTCATATGTATTGTTTATCGTCCCACCTTCCCAGTGTTGCCCACCCTAGTCAACAAGGTACAGTAGAGGTACAGTNGAGGGTGAGTTGCTCATGTTGTGGATGTGTAGACATGTAAACATGCTACTGTGAGAACTAGCTTGTCAGGTAATTATTGAATTGTACAATGCCGCTAATGTGCAGCAGACAGCTCCGCTGTCAGTGTCACGACACTTCTGCTGAGCTTGGCATCTTGCTCGTCTGCTGACAGCGCTGTGATGTGGTGAGCCCTGCTGTGCAATGCTGCGCCATGCTGTGCTTGCTTCAATTTAAACGTTGCACACATGAGGATGAGTTCATGGACAGCATGAAATCTGGAGCGTTCACACTGACTGATGCCCACAGGGAAAACGACCAGGGAGTTGCAGGGCTTGTCAGTGCAAGTGATAGCCAGCTACTGGGCTGTTGAACCCGCTCTACAGCCACATGATGATCCAACACACAAGTGCAATGTTGCATACCTGATAGGGTAATTTCAAGCCCTGCGGCTCCCTCTTCATTGCCTACCAGGGCATTGGCCAGCCTGAAAGCCACGGAGTCCATGGGGCCTGAAGGGGGAACCCCAATATGCCACAGCTTGGTCCGGCCTGGCCAGTCCTGCAGCATGCCCTCTCTGCATTGCCTTGATGCTGTATCCCCGGTAGCACTCACGCAGCATGCATGCAACAATTGCAATGCAGAACAGTGCACGCAGGCATAACACAAGATGACCTTGTAGTGACAATCTAAGCTGTGATATGCGAGGTCACTCATGGGAATTAACTACTGGGATGGTTCGGTATAGATTAGCAGGGCCAACCCCAGCATGATATTGCAATGCTTGGAAGCTGTCACACCATGCATGAGGCTCATCACATCTGACTTGGCATGCAGGATGAAGTCATGACATGCATGATTCGACTGATCGATCAGGTCATCAAAGGCAACTGGTAGGCAGCTTCGTCCGCTTGCATGGGCGGTAAGGTGACCTGAATACATAGGCTGGTCTGCTGAGATAATGCTGCATGGTTGACGGCAACATACATCTTATGGGATGTGCTGCATGACAATGAGAGTGAACAAGTGTAAGATAGCAGCTGGCAAGCATGTAAATGACCACGGTTAACTTGCCTGATAGTCCAGAGGATTTGAGCCTGCCTCTCCAGCATCGACCAGCTTGCAGCGTGGCTTCTCTAATGACAATACCATGTCAAAGCCACTGGTAATGCCATGATCCCGCCTCAGCCGGAATCGCACAGCTCTCGCCAGGGGGTCCCCACTGCACTCTGAAATATCAGCTATTCTTACCCTGGTAGGATCAGCTTTAGCACCTGCACAGCATGCATCAACACACGGTAAGCCAGGCATAGGGTGCTTGCCAGCAGACCTTGAATGCATGAATAAGACTGAGTGTACCATAATCATCAAAGCCTTANGCGGGCAGGGTGATGTGCAATGTCAAGCTGGCAGCAGCCTGGCGAGCCTGGCTGGCAGTGCTGCAGCAGCGGCGCTACCTGCAAGAGAAGCTGGGCTCTGCCCTCAACCTGTTCACCAACCGCCGGCTCACTCTTGCCTGGCAGGCTTGGCAGGTACACATTGCATTCTGCCCCTTGTTACTCAGTTGCGCAGGTATCAACCATGAACTCCATGGGTATGTAAATGTTTGAATGTTGTTAGCCTTCTCCCTGCACTGCATTGACTTTATGCTACCAATAGTGACTTCTGCATCCAGACCGGAAAGAACTTTGCCTTTTGCTTCATGATTTCTCCTTACTACATTCAACAGCATGCAGTTGTGTGTGCTGTCTCTCTCAGTGGCATCAGGCAGCAATGCAGCCAGAAAGGCGTGTTACAGGCCTTGCAGCCATAATGACTGCGCACTTGTACTTTCGAGGGTGACACTGCCAGCATGTATGCAATAGCTGTTAGCACATTGCTCTGNTACAAAACAAGGCTATGCTTGTCGAGGTGTAGACCTCTGCTTGCTGAGGGTTGGCATGTAGGCTCAAGGTTTGCAACAAATCAAATGGGCTCAATTTACCCAGCTGTCTAGACTGTACACTCACTCCTGTACAGGAGTGGGGACGATGCTCTTCTGTCACATTGCTTCAACTGCTTCACATTAGTGCCAGCAGCATACTCTGAACCTCTGAGTATGAACAGTACAAACTGCTTATACTATAAAGTAAGTATTGTTCAAGTGCTCTGAAGACTACATGTGCGTCAGCAGCATACCTTGCACCAAAAGACTGGGACGGTTGGCTTGACATATGCCAGCATCGTAATACACCAACACATTGTGCAGAAGATGGTACTTTACAAGCGCTAAGATCTTGTCTATCAGCTCTTCCTTGTAGACCTGCTTGGGCATGTTTGGGGCTGACAAAACATGCAGGCAGGCTGCACAAGCCTCCAGGGACAGCAAGAGCTGATCCTGCTGCTCCAAGTCCGCCTGTAGCCAGCACCAACACTGCAGGAGGCCACTTGGCACCAGAGGTATGTGAGTCACAACAGCATCATAAGTTGCTGTGACGACCACCATTGTAATCATAGGTTGTTGGACAGAGCATGGCACCATATGCTCAAACCTGTTGGTCTGGACCTATTAGCAGGGCTTCGCCTCGCTGGACAAGCAATCCAAGTGCATCTAGGGCCGCAAGCAGCTGAGCTTGCTCCACCAAANGGCATTACAGCGCTCCAACGCAGAGTACATTCAGCTGCTCGGGCCACCCCAATTAGCATACCAAGCTGTTGTGTGGTCTTATGTGCTGAAGGCAGGCAGACGTCCGCAAGTCCCGAAACAACACCTGCAGCGGTCATCATTGCCGCGCTGGGATTCTCTGCATGAACGCTTGGCGCAGAGTGTCACATTTCATGCGAAGCAATGTGCGCACTATGTTGTGCCTGGAGCTGGCTTGGCTGTCTGACATTGATGAGGACGTAACGCGTTGCTACCTGAAGCAGAGGTGCAGGGTCTGCCTGTTCGTGTTCACTGGTTGACTAATGACTGAAGGGAAATATTTCAATTTGTCAAACTCCTGCAGATTCAGTCAAGCTCCGTCAGGTTGCTCAGAAGTGGCATGAATGCTGGACATGCCGGCATGGCCGGAAAACGATACCTGCGGAAGAACAAGTCCTGGCACTGCTAGCAGCGCTGCATGATCATGATAAGCAGAAGCTCTGTACACATTGCAACACCACCTCTGCTCACTGCAAGACTCAGAGTGGCAGAATCAAACAGCAACAATGATGTGTGCATTGAGGCGGATTTGTGTTGATCCTTCTGGCAGCTGCAGTGGGATCCTTACTGGGTCACATAACTTTGCTAGCGTCTTGACATATTCAGCGCAAGACCATGGTAGATGTGCATCACACCTGGCAGTCTTGACTGCAGCAAGCAGCATGGAAGCCACAGTTGCACGTCTTTTAGGTCCCTGTTAGGTCCGTTTAGGGTCCTAAAAGCAAGTACATCAGCACTTGAGATTCTTGAGAACTGCTGACCACTCAGGCTAGTACTGGTTAAGCCCAATTTGAGTTTGACTGCCCTGATTGGGAAGGGGTCTGATCTGAACGATGAGACTCATGCATGACTAAACCATGACAACTCCCTTGAACTCGCCTGTCAGTCTCCTATCACGCTCTGGTAGGACGATGTCGTGCCAGACTCTCATTTCTCGGCCTCAACAGCATGTGCTTTTGCCGTCTACGTGGTGACGTGTCACCCGCATACTGTATACAATGCATTGTGCCTACAGCTCCATGCAAGCTTCCGCCAATGGCGATTTGTACTTTGGTNTTCAAACAAGGCATGTCAGCACACACAGTTAGCTTACGGGCCCAACTACAAAGTCTTCACATTGGTGAGGCTTGCTGAAGAGGTAAGCAGTCAAAATGCCAGCAGATGGTTCTGGCCAGTCATTCAGCTGCAAGGCGTTCAGCTGAGCAGCAATTGCCGCAGTAGGTGGCAGCAGGTGTGAAGGCCTGCATGGCAGCTAGATCTGCAGTCCATGCAGCACATGAGCAGGAACAGCTTGTGTCTCAACCGCAGTAAGCTTAGACTGCATTACTTTCTGTTCTGCAGGGGTCCTGTTGCGCCTGACTCATTCACGTATTTGGAAAAGTCACGGGCAAGCGCATCGCCTGCGCACACACACCGTTACGCGTGCAGAGGAAGAGGATGGCTCTGTTGTAAAGGTCGTATTCACACCTACTTACCAGGTTCTGATGGAAGGGCAGAGCAGCATAAGCGCTGGCTACGCCTCACCAGGCGCGGCCGACGCACGCCTTGCCAGCTGCGCGGGGAGTGGTCAGTCACAAACACAGAAGTTGACCGCTGGCAAAGTTGTAGCATGTATGTCACGAGGTTCTTAACGACCAGCAACGACTAGAGGTAACATACCATGTTTCGCTACATGCAATGCCACAGGCTTTGGAGTGCAGTACACGCTGGCGTTGGTGTAGAGATCACCTCACGACATGCAGACTTTGAAATGAGGCATTGCCCTAACGAGGCCTGAATCCTGCCCTTCATCTAAGAGTGTTGTCATTGAGCAAGAAAAGTCGACATCAAGTGCAGATCTGCACTCTAGAGTGTGCTTGAAACTTGCAAGAAGTTGCAACAATCACTTATACGAGCTGTGTCGAATGCACTCTTCCAACCCAACATGTGGCTGCTATACCTCCAGNGGTGCCGTGATTTATACAGTCGACGCGCTTTATGACAAATGTAAAAAGAGTCAATCATGCGTTCCCAGGTCTGAGGCTTGCTCANCAAGCGGCAGGAAAAGCTTGTTTGGCGCACAAATCAAAGGCCTGCCAGGTAGCATGGAGGACTGCTCCGNCATGCTGCTCCACATTACTGATGCCTGCCCTGGGGCCTTCCATTGCCCTGCACTTCATGTGGGTCCATGTGACAGGCGTATATGCTGGGCTACATGCTGTGCCGCAAGCATGTGGTACTGTGCAACAAGCAAGTACGATCTCCTCCAGGTATCCTGCGTGCTGCAGTGAAATCCAACGCTGCACCAACAGGCTTGACATGCAGCTACAGCACGCCTTGTAAGCACTGCATGATAGCGCTGTGCATGTCTTGCACATGCCAGTCAAATATCTTCGCCTCTCAGTGCAGCAAAGCACTGGGATTGCTGCCATGACATTCCCAATGCATGTGATGTTGATAGCCTGCATGGGCTGCTGTGGTAAGTCGTGTTGTGTGTATGGCAAACCTCGCAAGGATCTTGTCCAGGTCTGAGGCCAAAACAGCGTCTTCAGGCTTGAGGGCAGTGCGTTCAAGGAAAGCCAGCCTTTCCACAGCTGCAGTCAGGTTGCGGCTGATTGGTGCTACCAAGCCAGGCAGCTCCTGTGCACTTCTGTCAGCCTGCACAGCAGAGAGCATGTGTGGAAGCAATACAGTCTGTGACTTGCTTGGTCAGTGCATACCCCCACCAGTGCAACTCTAACCTCTACAGTCTCAGTGCATGTTGGCACTGATGACTAGGCTAGGGCACACCTAGTGAAGATNGGCCACACACCTCAGATTAGTCAGCTTGTGAAGTTTCTGGTTGTATAAAAAGGCTGAATGCTTGCATGATGCCTGACAAGCCAATGACACCTTTTGTATTTGCTATCAGCATAACCAACACAGCATGTACAAGTACGCTTAATCCCAATGCAACTTGACACAGACATACCTGTTGAGAACAAGCAGCTGCAACCGACTGGTTTTTGGATTCCTGAACATGACTTTACTTAGACATCAGTGCAGACAACCTCCTCCCTTGTACTTGTAGCCTAAAAGCTGTACTCTGAAATTTAGTGTATATCCATGCNTTGATCTGCAGGGAATGACTCCCCTGCACTATGCAGCTTTGAAGGGCAATGATGCTTTTGCAAGAGTTCTGCTAGCNTCTCCTGTGCAGTTGACAAGCCTGCTGATTGATTGAGATGAATGACAAGCACTTTGTGTGTTGATCACGGCAATGATGACTGCTGTTTGAGCACAGGTGTCACAAGCGTACCTTGTGTCTGCCCCTTTGGCAGCAGCCTTGGACTGGAACACAAATGGTGCAGTGTTGGCCTGGCTGACTTGTGCCTGCGGTCAGGTAACACTGTTAGTCATCTGCTATTTTTGTAATCTTGTGTTTGTNCAACTGCTGCATGCAACCTCAACATACAGATTGAAGAGGCCGAAGTCGAAGCAGCAGAGTTGAAAGACCAACTACACAAGCTTGAGCTTGCATCAGAACTTGCACGCTCAATGGCCACGTTGCGCTCACAATGGCCACCCGAGCACCGTGCCACCATGCTTGAAATGGATCAGCTACAGAACTTGACAATCACAGCTCAGATCAACCGTACACAAGCAGCATATGACGCACATNCAGGGGGCTGTGCAGGTGCAACAGCTGTGGATGGACCTGCTTGGGATGATTGCTGCGCAGGTGGCGGTCCTCGAGTCTGGTTTGCCATGACTTCATCAAACTCATCAGATTTGCGCAGAATGATCTCCATTTTTGGCTTCTGCACTGCTCTTTCGCGACCGTCATCATTGAAGGCATCCAGTCCAGTCGTGATTTCTGTAGCAAGTCAACACACTACTGCCAAGCTGCTCAGGCGGCATGACTCTTGGTCCAACTGCAACTGACCATAGGCAGCAGGCCTACTCGCAGCAGACACTTACTCTGCTCGACAGCTAGCTTGCTGTTCTTTAGAATCTCAGCTACTGTCACCATGCTGGAAATGGCTGCAAGCAATACACAAAGTGCGTCACAAGCTGAGCTGCACATATGAGGCCGTGGGACAAATGAGGTTAAAAGCACAAACCAAACATACCTAAGCCGAGGGCAGAGAGTTGCACCTCTCCATGTTCTTGTAAAAACCTCTGCAAAGCAATAATCTTTGGCATACGTGAGGATGATACATGCAGACAGGATTGTGAGTGCCTGCTGAGCAGGCACTCACCTTAGCCAAGTTCACATAAAAGAAGACCGGTTTCTTGGTGTTGGAGACTTGAATTCTGCAAGCAGGAGTAAGAAGTAAGCTGAAAATGAAACTTGCTAGCCACAGACTGCCTGTATGCTATTGGACTGGGACTGCCTAGAGACCAATAGCCCTGAAGACCTTGAAGCATAAACCGGCACAGTAGAGCGTGCTGTTCAAGCGACTGTCGAGACGAGTGGAGTAAACCATGTAGACGTGAGACAAGGTGATACACGTGTATCGCTGAGCTGATGACCGGGGCTGACAGTGATGCTGACGACAAGCGCGTCGTGCGCAACTTTGCGTTTTATCGGAGTGTTCACATGCCTATTGAACCCCAACGGCTAAGCTATAAGGCAACCACTACTGCGGCAGCTGCAATGTAGATTAACGCTTGCCTTGCAGGGTGTCGCGTNACAGCCTGCCTCTGGCTTGCAACTTGCAATTGCAGCTCATGAGATTCCCCATCCTGCCAAGGTGTTAGCCCGTAAATCAGCGTGAAGCTTAGTCAGGTTGTATAGTGGCAACATGAGTGGCAACCTGCAGGCTTCTTATGGAGGAGAGGATGCATATTTTGTGAGCGAACAGAATGGCTTTGCTTTTGGTGTGGCTGATGGTGTAGGCGGTTGGGCAAACAGCGGGATCAATCCTGCAGGTTGTTGGGAGCTGTTGCTTTGTGTCCGTGCTGTGATGCAATGCTATGCTATGACAAACCTGCAGGTGTTGCATCCGACATCGTGCCTGAGTGTGGGGACCTTTGCCTACCTCAGTAGCTTTGTTTTGCCTGTGCAGAGTACTCCAAAACGCTGATGGCGGAAGCTCAAAAACATCTGGAAAGCATCATAGTCCCGTCCACCCTGGCAGATTCAGCAACTGCACAAACTCAGTCGAGTGACACCACTGGCCTTTCAGAAACATCCACTAGCACACAGCCTGAAACGAGCACAAGCTCCAGCACCAGCTCCTCGTCAAGATCAGGAAATGGCAGCTCCACCTCAGAGTCAGCTGATTCCACTCCAAGCACATCTAGCTCTGAGCTAACATCAGCTGCTTCAGACTGGTCCAACTTTACGCCACAGACCGCCATTGCGGCAGCTCACAAAGCTACAAAGCAGCCGGGGTCATCTNTAGCTTGTCCAAAGCTTGGTGCTACTTTGCAGGATGAGATCTACTCTTCTTCCTACGCAGCTGCTGCCTACCTGGAGTCAGTGAACTTTCCCAAGGACAAAAAGGTGAGGGGTCTCTTCATCCTGGAGCGTGCCACCTGTGTGTTGTGCGCACCACTACAAAGTATGACAACAACCTTACCTCGGCAGTGATTACCTACGGCACATGCCTACCAAACGCCCCCAATAACTGCCTGGCTGAAAGCACAGACGTAACAGGTTGCATGATCTTCAGCTGAGTTATGCAGCTGACAGGNACTGAACACCCCTGTCTCCTGTGCAGCACCTTTAAGTCACACCATCCTGGTGGCTGGTTGAATAACAAGCTCTGTAGGCATAGTGGACTTGGATAGGTCAAGATACCTTGGCTGCAAGGAAGTTTCNGCAGCTCAATCCCAAGGCTGAGCCTGTCTTGGTCTGTGCACCTTGTCAAAAAAGTGCATGCCGCAATACTTTCTGTGACGTGAAATTGTTGACAGGTAGCTGTGTTCCTCATGACATAGTGGATACTCTCCATATTGATTGGTTGCAACTTTTGATCAAACTTGGCTTGTAATGAAGCCTTATGTATTTGCAGAAAGTGGGATCACATAATGAGGTGGTCATCTCAGAATCTGGCCTGACTGACCTCATGAAAAAGCTCAGCTGATGGTCTATTGGTGACACATTGCTTGTGTAAGCAAACTACACTGTGTTGACAATTGCATAGCTGTTATGCACAAGTTGGGCAAGGGAAGCGCTGCAGGCGCAATCACTCAAAGGTATGCTTTTTTACTGTCTGCCATACCATGTATCCTATCACCACAGCTGTTATGGCATCTCTCTTGTTGCCACAGCTGTAGCAGGAGGGAGTACAAGTTGTTCGAAAGGTACGAGCTCGCTCAGCAACAACCATTTGAAGTTTGTAGGCCACCTCAAACACGTGATATANAACACCTCTGGTGCCCTTGTCCTGGCTGAGTTTGGACGGTACCCTTTGCAGATCAGTTGTATCTTGAAGTATCATAAACGCATGGTCAAGTTGTGTGGCTTGACCACACCGTGAGATNTGTGTGTGACCAGCTGACTTTGTGCTGTGGCTGGACCTGTAGCTGAAGCTGAAGGAGCTGCTGGTCAGGGTTGGCAGGTACCCTTGCGGCTCCTTAGATGTGCAGATCAGCTCAGCAGGCATAGCCATTGCAGACAAACGGCACATGCCACACATGCCCCGCCACCTTTCAATTCTCACTATCACACCTGATGATGCTGACCCAGCCCAGTCAGGCTCAAACGCTTTCACCCCCTGGGACACTGTAAAAGGCTTTGTGCACCAGAATGTGTCCATGCCAGACTTCAGCAGGCTAACACACCGGTCTTCCTTTGAGAGGCGGCAGTCTGTGAGAAGGATGCAGTCTGGGGTCGGCCCCCTACTGCGGCATAGGGTGACATCAGATGAGCAAGAACACCCAGGCATGCTCTTTACCATCGGGCAGTGTGTNGACAAAGAAACTGCAACAGCAAAGTGGCATTAACAGCCTTGTACTGAGCATTTCAAGGCGCAATCCTGGTTAGTGATCAAAGGTGCAGCCAACCAGGGAGCAGACTTACTGGATCTGAACACAGATGAAGAGGGGGCTNAGATAGCGGCTGTGTGTACCATTGTCATGATGGCAGACTTGTCCTGCAGGCGCCTGGCTTTGTGCTCCTGCACCAACCCCTTCAGGTCCACATTTGCCACAATGTCGGCGCTCACAAGGACAAAATCGCTTTTGATGACATCTTTCTGGTCCACTAGCCGCAGCGCCTCTCCAGCTGACAGGCAAGCTGTTGATGTGACCACTGACACCTTCATCTGCCTGTTCTTGTGCCACCGTGATTGCTCCAGATACGCCTGGATCTGATCAGCATGTGCGCAACAGAACACAAACACCTGCAAATGCAAGCAAGAAGCCATTGACAAGAGGAGTGAAGTTTCTGTGAGCCTGTCCTTCCTCTATCAAGCCTGTTCAAGGTATGCCTATGTCTGATCAGAGTATGCATACCAGAGAGCNTCAAGTGCAGGTGCAGGGCATGTGCTGCCTGTATGACTTTCACACCAGTTGCTCCCAAAAGCATGCTAATCAGCAGCACGGCATTTAAACATGGTCTTGCACATTGCCCTGAGCCAGTTGTGTCATGAGACGCGCGTGCTGATGCGCAGACTGCTGGTTCTGAAGTGCCCATGCCCTCAAAACCGACTTCACAGTTCTCTCAGCTGCGCAGGTCTGCAAATGGAGGTTTTTGCACCTGGTTGAAGCAGTGCACAGCTCTGGACTCAAAGGTAGCTGNAAGATAACTGAGATCTGCAGTGTGCAAACATGCTCAAAGTGTCACTTGGACACCACTGATTAATCTATATTCTAACGTTCAGAATCGCGGGTAAACTTCCCTTGAGCTTGAGGTTTCACAGGCTCTGTGTACACACAACTACGTAAAGCTAGCTGCAATGTAATATGGAACGTCATTCAAGTGCTGGTGATACAAGCGCATCAGTCCACAATTGTGCATTGTTTGCAAGTCAATTGTTTCACACATCCGCAGACCTCTGATCTTGATATATATGTACATATGTGCGTAAAGCTCACAACAACAACAGCGAGTCTTGCCATAAACTTGCCGTCACTCATCGTCAAACTCATTGTCTTCATCGTCATCATGGTCTTCATCGTCAAAGCCTTCATGGGTTACAGCAACCTGCACCAAAACCGCTAACTTGTCATGCTTGCTTTGATGAGCTGTGCTAATTGCAGTTGATGATGTTGACACTCTGCAAGACCGCCAGCGCAATATCACACACATATGCATGCAACACACAACTTGTGGTTGCCTCAACCTTTTGCACTGAATGCTTGGAGCAATCAATATGAACTTTGCAAGCAAATGCGTGAACCAAACAATGTTGTCACGGCAGATGCATATGGCCGCATGCACGCTATGAGCTTGTTTGCATCTTGACCTGCTCAGTCTTGGCATCTTTTGCTGCAACAGCTGCAGCCATGGTAATGGCAACTGCCTTCTCAAAAAAACCCAAAGATTCCAACCCAGAACACTAACCACAAAACGTTGTTTTTGCAATTCGCAACATCTCTACCCTAGCTTGGGCATCATTTGGTGCTGAGGAGTGAATGTCCTTGAGTTTGTTCTCCAGAGATTGTAATTTGGCTTCGTACTGTACTTGTTGCTCCCGCAAGTGCTTGAATGCTTGTTCTGTCTGCTGTGTGATGGGCTGCTGCTGAGCGTTGATTGCAGTCCTATGAAAGCAAGCTGCATGGGGGTATGTGGCTGTAATTGAATGTCTTGGCAAGCTCGCTGCCATTTTGCTGCCGCACTCCGTGGGCAAAAGGCGAAGCAGATGACAGGAGACTCGTTTCAGGNGTTGCCAACCGCTCAAGCAACAACACCTCCTGAGCAGTGAAGCCCAGATCTGCCAAGGACTTGTCATGTGTGTNTGTAGGTGGGCACATGCAACATGACATTGTATACGCTTAAATGGCATTCGTCTTGTGAGTAAAGTCACCAGCACTCACGCGGAGTGGCACCTCAGTGATGTCTATCACGCTCTGGCCATACCACAGCTGGTAGTGCAGTGTAAATGATAACAAGCCAAGTCTGCGGTACATGCCAACATGTTTTGCTCTACACGAAAACGGGGCACTGTAAGGGAGCACACTTCANCAATGTAAGCCTTGCACATGCCATACAGGAAGCATGTAAACCTGATGCCAATACACATGTGTTGTGTGTTGGGCACCTTGTATGATGGCGGTTGTCTCATCATGTAAATCACGGTATGTTGTGCAAATTATGTTGAATTTTGGTATGAAATTACATTGATTGCTCAGCTGCTAATGTTAAGACTGATATCCCGCCAGCACCAAGACAAGCCTGACCAACAGCATTGCTGCTAGACTGGCTTGAATCGCACAGCATGCATGTGCTGCAGGACCGGGTGTACCTGATCCTTGAGTATGCAGCCAAAGGGGAGCTNCATGGAGCTACCCCTTGAGGCTCAGAAGGCAGCCGATGATGCCCCAGCTTCAGACGCACCTGCTCCAGCAGCACAGGATGCAGGTGCCTCAGCAGGAACAGGCAACCAGGCGAGTGCTGAGCTGGGCAAGAATGAGCAGGATGAAGCCCTCAGAAGGCAGCTGAACCCCAGGGGGGGTCCTACTCCAATGGATCTACCCCCTGAGGCCCGAAAGGCAGCTGAGGATGCCAAGCAGAACGCCTTGGAGGGTGAGAAATCTGGTGAGGCTGGCCAGGGGGTGCCCGGCACTGCTGACACCAGCAACTCTGTAGAGGTGAGGTTTGAAATGAAGCTGCATGTATGCAGCAATGCNCACTACCTGGTACTATGCTATACTGCAGTATACTGTCTGCCTGTATGATCTGGATTCCCTAACATCGCGTGGCAATGTGGCCAGCCTCCTCGATCAACAATTTGACATCCTACGTGGAAGTTGCTGCGCTGACAAGATCATTTATCATGGCTGTGATAGCCATTATGTTGTGCTTATGCTTGTCATCGGTGGTAAATATGTTGTACAGGACTATTGGCTAAAGTGTCTGCCAAAACTGCCTGGGGCTTCTCCAACAACGAGCCACCTGCTCTGCAGAGCTTTGCTGTGGAGCTGGACCAGCGCTTCCTCACAGAACTGGCGCATACTGCTGCACTTTTTGGTGACCTGTTTGAAACATCAGGTCGCAAACAGCTGTTGAAGGTAANTCAGTCGCCGTATTGTGTGAGTATGTACATGTGCGTTTTTTGCAATGTCAATGCCTGCAGGCTTGACCTGGGCATGTGCTGGTTGCGTGTGTGAATGTTTACAGGTTAGACAGTGGTGTGATGTTGTTGCATAGTGTTTTGACCAATGGTGCTCTTGCCAGGATTCAGAACAGTATCAAGAGCTGCTGCTAGCAGACAAGGTCNAACGCTTAAGGCAGCACAACAACAGCGCAGGCTTGTTGAAGAGCCGATCGTCGACGCTAGCCGACCTGCAGTGAACCCACATCGTCGTCCGGCGCTTGCCTGTCACTCTCCGTGAGCACAGGTTGTNTGGCGAGACCTACAGGCTGTGCAGAGCTGAGCTAATCGTAGGACCGAAATTGCCTGCAGTTTTCTGAACTAGGGGATCCATACTACTTGCGTCAGTACTGTGTGCCCAGTTGTACAGCACCTCCAGCCACCGCGAGTGGAACGATGTAATGCTCGACAAGTCTCGCTGTTTCAGCTGCTGAACAAGATTGCCCGACTATGTGCGCACATGCATGCAAATATGCACACAGCATAGCATACCTGCTCAAACTTACATCGTTCATCTACACAGGATACACGTGGGATGGTGTCATACACAAAATGCCAAACAAGCAGTGGCAAGCANGATCAGGGCAGCAGGCATCACCCTGTCTCCAAAAGAACTTCTGGTCACAGTCAAGGCTCGCTGATCTGATGGCAGAGCAGGCAATCAACACACATGTTTCTCCACTGCCTCATGGCTTGATTGTGTATGATGAGAGGACAGACAGGCAGCTTTTGGCCTGCCAGCAATGTTCACAGGCTGTCACATAGCTGCTGTTAGGTCAGCTGACGCNTTGTAGAAGCGTCAGCATGCCATGCAACACCACCACCCACTGCATCGTGACAGGTACAATCTCCCTTGCCACATTCTGTAAAACATCAGTATACCATTCAACACCACCATCCAATGGATTGTAACAGGTACAATCCCCCTTGCCGGGTGCTCAAAAGCAGTTCTTAGTTGTGGAAAACTGATCANCCTGCTGATACCCTTGACCGGCCTGGGACTGGTAACCTTGCTGTGGCTGTGCGTACTGCTGTCCTGNTGGGTCAAAATTGCATGCTGAGCCATGCAGTGGACAATAGTATAGCAGGAGCTCCTGATGCAACATTGTGTGATGGTTTTTGTGTATGCTTCCCTGGGATTCAGGGAACTGCACACCAGGATAGCTCCACCAAGGCACAGACAGGTCAGCAGCAAACTGAGTTGTGCCTGCAAGTATGACTGACACCAGCGCACCTTGTAGGACATTTCTATACTCCACTGACATCGTCTGATGCAAAGCAGCTGCAACATTCAGACCCCCAGTTGGCAACTTGAGCCAATGTTCAGCTCAAGGCGGTGAACTTACTATCTTGCGCATCAAGGGGCGCTGCTGCGTTGAGTCTGTTTCTCTGTATCAGACATGTGTTACTGCGTTTGATGTACCATTCTGCATTTGACGCATCTCCCTGCGTTTGACGCATCTTTCTGCATACCTGCGTGCAACAGATTTTATTCAATCAGTTTATATTTGCCGTGGAAACCATTAGCATCAGCTTTATGTATACCTCCAATTGATGCTTGGCTTGTACCTCACACATTTGACTGGTGTCAGGCCCAGCAGACACAGTATGACACTTACGTGTTTACATTACGGAAGTGATAGATTACCGATATAAATCTATTTATTTATCAAGATTTGAAAATAGGTGCAGTCAATAGGTCAGTCTTGGCAACATCTGCAGGCAGCTGCTCAGAGGGCTCTGGAGTTCATGTGTGCACGCTTCACAGATCCTGTGTACTTTGGGGACTATCCTCAGAGCATCAGGGATCGCATCTCATCCCTGCCCAAGTTCACAACAGAGCAGCAGGCCCAGCTCAAAGGCTCAGTGGACTTCTTCTTGATCAACCATTACTCCTCAAAATACATTTCCCACAAAGCAGACTGCTCGGGCGAGGATGGCATGAGCTTGTTTGACGGCAGCGGCACTGTGCAGCACACAGAGCGCAAAGGCAAACCCATCGGCTTGCAGGTCAGCACCTCATGTCACACACTCTCACCTGTCTGAAGATGCACCAACAGCTTGCTGCCTGAGCAAACCGTTCTCAAAAGATGAGGCAGCTTGCTCAGGAGGCCAGTGTTCGTGGGTCCTTGTGCAAGCCTGGCACGTGCTGTGCAATGCCTTTCAGCACGAGCTGTACAGCATGTGGCAGAGCTGCCTAGCTCAGCCATAAGCCCTGCCCTCTTGTTATGTGTCTCTTTCTGGATGATCGCACTGTTGACAGGTTGGACAGCTCTGAACACCACATATTTATGCTGAAAATACGTACCCAGCTTGACTGGCATTACATCAGCACTGCATGTCTCCTCAGTGGCGATCATANCGGCAGATATACATGCAGCTCTTGCATGTGTTCAACAGTGACTATGAAGCCCTGCAGCCAGATCTCACCGCTTGTATTCAGCAAAGTGTCAGTCAAAGCCATGTAGACTCCATGCAGTTGGGACTGCTGTAGCCATTATTGTGAAATGCAGTCCTCATTGTTCCATTGCAGATGCCATACAGTGCTTGGCAGGGTTTTTAGCGTATAGACACAGCTTTGGTCGACAGGTCAAAGTGTGTTTTGTCACCAAACTGAGCTTCACTAANGGCATCATTCGCAGCTGCAGCTGTGGAAGCTGGCATTGAGCATGTCAGCGTGACAAGCCTATATGAGGTNACTGAAATCAAACCTGCCATTCAGTGCTGGGCTGAAAACGCTCACAATGCAAGTGACTGTAACATCAGATTCTGCGAAGTCACCGACCTTACTGCCGTGTGCAGCAGCTTGCAAGATGATTTGTGTGGTTGCAATGTGTTTCACGCACTGCCTTATCAGTGTTTGTACATTTTGCTACAGCAGGCACTGTGCATGAAGTAGGTTCATGCAAGGTCAGATCAATCATGCTGACAACAGGAGCTGGTTCAGACATCTGTGTCATGTTCTACCTGACATACCTGCTGGGAATCGCTTGGGTGCACTCCACCCGGTCACCGTAATCAAGATGCGGCTATCAAAGTAGAATTCGATGCTGCTGCTGACCTTTAATCACATAGCAGCATAGGCTCTATTTCTGTACCGTTATCTGGGGCAACAGTGGCTGGAATGGGTTGTGTGCAACCATTCCACAGATAGNGCTTCAGGCAAGCATGCTTGAAAGTCAAGACACAGCAGCCAATTGAACATCAGAAGTTTTTTGCCTCAATTCACAGAAGTCGCACAGATGCCAGTCTTCGAAATGTAGTGTTGATGAAATCCCGAGGCGTTTCAGTCAGGATTCAAGAAGCTTATTCAGCAATTGATGCAGCTGAGGCATCCTCCAACCTGTCAGATAAGAACAGAGAGCTGCTTCAAGAGCAACAAAAGCGCCTGCGGGGTCAGCTATGCACTATGTTGGAGCAGCTCAAGGAAGCAGAGGCAGAGGTTCATCATGTTGCAGAAATGCTGCAGGGCAATGTGGACCCATGCTATGACTACTACAATGGTTTGCCCCCAATCACTGAGCCAGTAGGCCCAAACGGTGGCCATAGCAATGGAACAAATGCATGGCAAGCAGCCTTTGCTGCTGAAAAAGCTCAAGAAGCTTCTTGGGAAGCAGCCAAGTCAGCTCGGTCAAGTGCAGCAACATCATCGCCTTCCGCAGCATCTCAAGAAAGAGCAGCCAAGCTGGCATCGTTGGGGATTGCCGTGGTCACGCCGTTGCCAAGTGCGACTGCTGCAAACTCTCTGTCATCTAAGAGGCAAACAAGACGGGCAAAAGCAGAAGCCCAGAAACAACAAGGCTGTGCGCCTNGCAGTATGCACGCATCTGTTTTGAGGCGTTTGGAGATCGTGTCAAGCACTGGTCCACTTTCAATGAGCCTTGGACCTTCATTGAGGTGATTACATCACGAATCTTCACTTTGTGACCCAAACATACCTATGGACTGTAAGGGCTATGCAAATTTGCGTGCATGCAGTGTCAGCGTGACTGAGGTCACTTCCATATGCACAAGGTAGAGCAGTCAGGCATCTGTTGTAGTAAGACATGGTGTGTAGAGAAGAGCCTGCAGCAGGGGTGGAGTAGGGGTGAATGTTCTGGGGCCGGATGACATACCAAACTACGGCGTTACAGGGNCATTTGTGACCTGCAGTGCTGCTGGAATGGCCCTGGGGCCGTTGCTGGCCGTGCCCATGGCCAGAGTGCCCACAGTGCAGATGGGACCCCTCACCTTTAACCCCATCACAGCAGGGGCTTGGGTCATGAGCCTCATTTGGCTGGTGTTCCTTGCTGTCACTGTCTTCTTCTTTCAAGAGCCTCCTTTCAGGTCTGGCTGCGGTATAGCAAGTCACCAGTGTACAATAGCTGATTGCCTGGCTAGCACAGACATGTGACTGAGCTGCATTCTACAAATTTGTTTTACCATGCAATGTAGATCTGCCTTGCCAGTCTACCTTGTGTCAGTATCGTGTTGGCGCTGTCCCTCTCACTACTCATACAATCAAGCTGCGTGCTGTGCATGGGCAGTAGGCCTGTGTTGCCTCTGAGTGTCATGACAGTACCCCATGGTCTCTTGAAACGGTGACTTCTTTCAATCATGGGTGACACTCTGTTTCTATCACTGTCAGTATGCTGGCATGCAAGCACGCAGTCTCACAAAATTTGTGTCCATTGTACAGGGCCAGCAGCATTGATCACAGCAAGGACAGCATCCCTGAGTCAACTCTCACACAGCCTTTGCTGTCAGATTCCCCTGGACAGCTAGAGAATGGCAATGCATCAGGGACTACCCCCCTGCCCTCTCCTGTCAAGCAAGCTAATACAGCACCTCTTGTCCCATCTTGGCAGAGCACTGTGCAGCCAATGATAGCAACCTTCTGCATCCTGTTCCTGCTGAAGCTAGTGCAACAAGCATACCTAGACAGTCTGCCAGTCTTCACCGGCAAGCTCTATGGCTGGACCTCGTCAGANAGCTGTTGCTGTAGCGCTGCCAGCTCCAGATTCTTATCATGCAGCTCATGTTTGAAAATGGCGGCAGATTCCCGCAGGGCTGCCTCCAGCTCCCGCCGCCTGCCATTCTCTGCTCCCGCCCCCTGCCNCTTGCTGCTGTGCTGTCCTTGCACCTTGTGTCCTCAGCTGCGTCCATGTTGCTTAACCTGTCAAAGTCTGAGTGGCAGCTCAGAGACATTGCACTGGGGGGCCTCTCGATCATTGGCATGGGACTGACTGGCTCTGGAACCATACCCGTAAGGGGAGCCTTGGTCTGTTTGGCCATGCTGTAAAAGGAGGTTCTGCCCCCGCACGTGAAGCTTTGCTTGCAGGTAGCATGGCAGCTGTAGTTGTCTGGCGTCTGCACTGACTCACCCCAGATGCAGCACGGCAGATTGGTGTCGACTGTCAACGCCACGGTAAGATTGCCAGGGTTGAAGATTTGCACCAGTGCTGTGACCAGCTGGTTGATGTCAAGGTCTTGAGTTGGGTAGTTGGACACTTCAAAGCTAGCATAGCTGAAACCATCCTCGGGGGTGATGTGAATGGTGCTGAATCCTGCACCTTCCATGCTGTTNTGTTGTGGGTATGCAGGGTGCTGCTGATCAGTTGCAGCAGGTCACGGACAGGAAGGTCGCAGACAAGGATGTGATCAACCAGGGTGATGCTACCCAGATTGCCAGAGCTGAGGCCAAGCTCAATGACGGACAGCTTCCTGCCAACAGCATCTCTTCCAAGGCACAGGTGCAGCACTTGCTCTGCACAGCATGTTACTTTGNGACTGAGTCCACTCCAGTGCTTGACAACAGACTTGTTGGCACATTTGGGAAGGTACAGCCAACAATTTTGCCAAATGCCTGATTCTGTCACCCTTCACTTGTCTGCCTCTGCAGGCCACTGGCCAAGGATGGTGTGAACCGCAGCTTTGCAGCAGTGTATGATGGGGAGCACAGCCCTGATACGGCCAAGGATGCTGCAGACAGGCTGCACCTCATACTGCAGCGGGAAGATGCACTGGTTGCCAAAAGCTCTGGTAAGAACTGTGCAGCAACTGCCATGGCAGCAGCTCAGCTGTGATCTGTTTNTCAGTCCATGGCTTGTGCAGCATGATCAAGGTACACGTCCTTGTAGGACTGCAACAGCGGCTGCAAGTAACAGCTAGCGACAGGGCTGCCATGTTTTGAATTTGTTCCTGCCCTGTTTGGCCGGTTGACAGGTGCATTCAGGGTGGGTTGCCTGAGTGACAAATGATAACCATGTGACAGATGTTGTTTGACTTGCTTGACACAGTAAAAGCCATGTGTTTCCATCCTGCAAGCATGCTGTATGCTCGTCTGCAACTGTGATCAGCAGGTACGCTGTAATAAGGTAGCAGTAAGACCCGTTCTTGTTGCTCTTGCAGTCTATCATTTTTGCAGCAATCAAAGCAATCCAGCCATCATCACTCTGGCAGTTTACAGTTTCTACAACACAGCATGATGCAAATCTGCTATGTGCCTAAAGCCAGCCAGGTCTGCTTAGTCATGTGGCATGTGGCTCTTCTGAAACATGAGCCTGCCTGGCTTGCTGACAGCCCCTGTATGTTGCAGGCTGTACAAGTGATGACTAAGATATGTGCAGAGAGCGAAGCCAGTTTGGACTATTATGGTCTCTTCAAGCAGATCATGAAGCGTGCCCCTGTGCCAATGAGCCCGCTAGAGTCACTAGCCTCCTCTGCAGTTCGCACCGCCCACAAGGTATCTGCTCCAGCTCTCACTGCCTAGCACAGACTCACAGCTCTGGTGCACAGGAGCTGTTGGCACTGAACAACCCTGCTTGCCGTCTGCATGTGGTGCATCCCATGCACTTTGGTCTGCAACGCAAGTGTTGGAGCCAAATTGGCATGACAACAATCGCCCTCACTTTCAGTTTACCTGCAACNACTTGCCTCTGTATGTCAAACAGCAGCAAGTGCCAACCATCTTCTGCGCCGTGCAGATGTTGCACTACAGGAAGTTCTTGGGGTCTTGCATGCTACACAAACATGGCAGGGTTGTACTCACACGTCGCACATCTGTACAGTGTNCCCTGCTGGGCATGCAGCATGGTGCATGCATTGGATGACAGTCAAGGTTGTGTTGTAACTCAGGGGAAAGGGGGTCGGCACGGGGTCGTGGGGGAGGGTTTTGAGCGTACCTGTAGTGCGGGCTGCAGAGCAGATGAGGGGGGCGGAGGGGCTGCGAAGAGCCTGCCTAAGGCGCACCCCCACTGCACCCATCAGGCTGGCACTNTCACTGTGGTAGCTTGGCAGTATAGCAAGCATGCAGCATGCTATGTACTGCACACTCTTGATCTTTAGTTATTCCTTTGATCAACAAGCCGCGTATATCTTAGCTGGCCAGGGCAGATCTGCGCTTGGGCTTGGCCTTGGCCTGTAACACCTGTGGCTGACCACATCTATGACTGCTTTGCACAAGCACCACTGTGCTTCATCGAGCATTTGTCCAACCTAGAGTTGGGGNTGTGTATATGTCGTAGAAGGCCTTAGTCATCGTTGGGACTCAAACGGCCCCCAAAAACAGTCCCCGGTCAACCCTCACAGCGGGTACATCGGGCTGGAAGTTGATCAATGCATCGGAGCCTGGCTCCGTGTACAACTCGACATCGGCGCTAGCATCAGTCAGTTCAGAAAAGTCGTCACGACATTGCGGCCGAATACATCACGCCTACTCTCTAAGATTTGCACAACAGTAGTCATGCCAGATGTGCAAAGCGTACCCTTGCATCAAGGATCAACAACGATATCGATCGAGGTATCTAGCTTGGATCGCTTTGGTGGAAGATTTGGAAGTACACTTTTGCATTGACTATGAGATACGATGTTTCCAGGTTGTATCTGGCGTCGTATATCTTGCCAAGCCATCACAAGCGTCCACTAGCGTTGCTACGCTGCAAGATCGATTCTGCCGCACGTTTGCTATCATGCATGGAGAGTGCGTGTTCAAGGCAAACAGCAACAATCCTGGCNGCTTGGCCCAGGAACTGCTGCTGGCATGCCAGCTCAAGTGAGTACTCCACATGCTCCTGGATGACACATACTACCTCAAATGTCCTTCCTGAGTCACCACTGATACTGTGCTTGTGCATGGCTGGGTGATGTTTGAGCTGCAACATTACACTTGCAAACATGGGTGCTTGCCAAGCGAAAACCCATTGCGTGCACATGTGGCACAGTTGCCTACAAACGTATGAGCCAGGATGAACCATGGCATGCTTTTCATAGCGGTGATGCTTGCTGCAGGGTACAGGCAAGGCACCTTGTGGCTGTGTTGACGCTGTGCACATTCCCGCAGCTCCAGTAGGGCTGCTGCCAAGGGCACTTGCCACTGCTCCTTGCGATAAAGCACTGCATTGCATGGCCACACATGTCAGGCAATTGTTTTGCAGACAGCATTTGCAGCGTTCAAAGCACAAGCCACACCACACCTATATCTGGACAAGCTGCATGGACTCTGCAGCCCTGTGCAATACAGGTAACAATGCGTTCAGACTGGTTTACAGGAATGTCATATTGACATATGTTTGTATGTGCTGCGGGCACTCAGATGAGCACCAGGCATAGTTGCATGCTGCACGCACTTGTGTGAAATCTTCTGCAAGGTTCCCACAAGCAGGAGAATCAAAAAGGAACCTCAGGCCTGTCTCTCTGCAGCACTGAACTACCTGTATACTTGCAGGTACATCTCTATACACATGGGCCTGAAAAGAGAACCCTACCACCCCTGCAGAACAGGTGCCTTCTAGTGAGGCCAGTACTGATACAAGTTGGACCATGTTGGTACCTGCAATTGACTCCAAAAGCGTTTTTGCACTGTCAATGCCCTCAGTGGCTAGGTGCTCTCTAGCCATCAGACCACCAATGTGGTACAACAGCCTGCTGGCGGGTTGACTGCTCTTCTTGTACAACTCATGGGCTGTAGTCAGCATCCGGATCGCTGCTTTTGCAGGAGAGAGCTGCAGCTGTTGCTCCTGCACGCAGCATGGGCTGTGTCATTGCAGTGCCAGAAAACACAACCCAAAATCTGCCCGTGAACTCCACTCCATAGTATGTCCGGTACGCCTAGCAATGTTTGCAATACTCAGACAACAAGCATGACTGTAAGCAAGGAGCAGAGCCAGGCATGGGCCAAGGGATGGAATGAAGCAAGGGTGGAGGGGGTGCTGGGAAGGGGGTCAAGGCTTTACCTCCAGCCAAGCAAGAAACTCAGGATCCGTCAGCCGTCGGCCCCCTTGCAGGTTGGGGACTATCAGCTGCCCCACCCCTTTGCCAGGCTTCACTTCGGTTGGGGTCAAAGACTTAGCCCCAGGGCCAGCCATGTGGCCCTCTCGCATGCGCTGCACCTCTCGCCNGCTGAGAGAGCAGCAGCTGCTATTGCTTTGCTGGAGGCAGTAGGCTCTGCATCAAGTGTTGTTTCTGGCCTTACGGACTTTGCTGAGCTTGGGAAGAGTAAGCAAACAGATGAGGCTGTGTAATTGGCTTGTTCGATCGTCTCTCATGCAGCTTTTTAAACGATCTTTGTGTGACTGTGACAAACTGATGAGCCAGAGTCCTTGTATTGCGTATCATCGTTTCCATAGGGTGACCATGCAATGACCCCATCAAACATGTTAGNCCTTGGTGAAGCTGCCACAGCCTGAAACACCTTTGCACGACGCATGCTGCAGCCACCCAGCGGTATAAGCATGCCCTGGCTTGACCTACGTAGCATCGGGCGGTGATGGTGTAGTACTCATCAACATGAAAGCATCAGTCATGGGGTATACGTACTGCCAGGCAGATGGAGTGAAGCAGATATGTGCAGATAGTGCTGGGCAAGATGTTGCACTGCTTGATGGTGGGAGAGTCATGGGTTTGTCATTGCGGCAACTGTATGCTGGCTTGTCAGTAGNTGAGACCTACCTGCTGCTGTTGTTGCTGGGGTCCCCCCTGCTGTTGGAGGGGTCTGCTGGGGCCTGCCCCTCCGCCCCGGCCAGTGTTATCAAACTCCATGCGTGCATCCTCAGACAGATCAGCTGTCATCAATATCTCAATGACCTGCAAGATTGCAGACCTCAGACAGTGAGGTGACAGATTGAGCATTTTGAGCTGTGCCATCTTGCAGAATATGACAGAGTGCTCGATCCCAGACCTCTAGGAGAACAAAATCTTTGTCAATGCTCAGCATCACCTGTTCAAGCAAGCGTCAATGCTGGAAGCATTTGAAAGGTATCTGTGGAGCATAATGCAGGGCAAAGCTCAATCTCTCAATCTTGCATTGATCAAACTGAGCCTTACCTAAACCAATNTTTGAGCAAGTTCTGAGGCAGCTGCTGCACCTTGCATCATGTGTGGATGAGCATCACGACGCAGATGGTATGCAGTTGCATGTACCCAATTACAGCTCATGCTGCCATGCATGCGGCAATGCTCCNTAGCAGAGGCGCTGTCAATTCTGTTGTTCTCCATCCAAATCAGGGTGAACTTATATCTGGTAAGCAGGACTCACCTGCATTCCAAATGATAGTGCTCCCATGGTCATATGGCAACCTGTGTGATGTGATTTGATTTTTGGTGGCTTCCTGTNCAAACCACACAATCAAGTTGTGACAACATGCTCCTGCAAAGTCACATGTTCCTGGCCTCATCGGCATGTGCATTACCACTGCTGCTGATACTGATGCTGTTGGCTGGCTGCAGTGGACTTGTGGCGGCCTCTGGGGTGTGCTGACAGTGAGCGCTTCACTCTGGTGTGGGAGACTGAGGAGCTCATGTCCCTCAACAACACCCTCCGCTCCTTCGTCAAAAACAAAGTGCTTACCNGCAATAATACTTGCTCACACTCTGCTGCACCAAAGCTTGGCTTGAGTGCAGTCATACCACACAATATACAGTCATATCGCAGAGTGTGCTCATGAGTATTGTCTGAAGTAGGCTTGCACAGCCAGACAGAGCAGGAGTAGACCTNGATTTGGCCCAGCTGCTGATACCTGTGCTACTCATGCCACCTGCCTCAGGTCACCGTACTGAGGCAACTCCGGGCATCAGATCTGACCTGCATCCATCCGGGTATCGGTCTGTTGGATGCAACCAAGCTTCCAAACAAAACAAGTTCTGGCGAAAATTCAGGCCAGGCGCACTAATCGAGTCTTTCGGACTAGTTGTCGGGAGCTGAGGGTGATTATATGGCAGCACGATTCCAAACACGACATCATACTCACGTAGATGAGGTCTTGCAATGTCGCATTCAATGCGCATTGCTGCCGTAGCTTAGCGCCAGCCCTCTATCGGAGGGCTGGTCANCTTGCAAGCTTGTTGCATTGCATTGCACATCCGCCGTGAATTGTGGCCGCGCACTTTTACTGGCAAGATTGTGAGTGAAACATGGGGGTCCAACCAATGCGCTCTGGTGGGTTGAATGCTGATCATNGCGAGCCATACCCGGCAAAAGTCAAGAAAATACTCTTCAAATCACCACCCTACTATGCACCAGGGTGTCAGTAGCCAGGCAAGTTGCGCCTGCACAGTGAGCTGGATGAACCATGCAGCTTACCTCAGACATGACTGCGTGTTCTTTGGCTTTACTCAGTCTCGTGTACGTTGCAAGACGTTCTGCACACCTGCAAAAGCGAGGAGCGCGCTCTTGAAGGAAGTTGACCAGGCTCCAGACTCAGCTGACTCGGAGTTTCAGTGCTGAGTGCAACTCACCTGAGCCCGAGTTTCAAATCTGATGTGACCAGCTCGCACGTTGCTGGCGTAGGCGTTCTGATACAGTGGGCGGACTCTGTTGTCGATCGCCAGTCACGGAGAGGCAAGTNGCCTGTAAATTATTGTTATTATTATTATACGGCAAGTTTGGCTTTGCATCGCACAGTCCTAAACCTCTGCATGGGACTGGGTCTCTAATTTCAATGATGAGATGCATCATGCCCGATGCCAGTGCTGACCTCAATCAGAGCACGGTGAATCACATCGTTGAACACGGCTCAACACGGCATTTGCTCATCCGGTCCAAGCGCGCTGGTTGATGAAGAGCGCTTTTACACAGCTGTCCGGCATGCGTCACGCAGAGTATTTGCTTTTGAAAGCTGTACTGAAGGCACAGTTCTCTGGTGCACTTTATGACTACCACTGCTGGTCTCCGTTACAAGCTAGACACGCGCTTTGTGCAACAAGAGTCCATAACTACGTGCATACGAAACAATATCAACGAGTATGGCAGTGGAACAGTTTGCCTCAGAGAAATGCTGGCCAATGCGGANTGCCAAACTATCGGCTGCAGACTGTGACAAACCTGTGGTGGCTACCTGTGTGGCAGTGTCAAGTGCCCAGGGGGCGAAGGATTCAGCGCTACAGCAAGCAGCTGCAGGAGACCCAATGCAGAGCCCAAAAGCAACAACAGATGTCAATGCAGCAGCAGTGACACAGGCATCGCATGCGCGGACAGACATTCAGCACCTGCCCATGACTCANACAGCGGAGGCTGCTGCAGATCTGGGCATGCCCCGCTTGTGGTCTGCCTTGATACCACAGAACTACATACAACAGCCGCCTGTCACAGCAAATGCAATGCAGCAGCTGCCAGCGGAATCAGAAGCGGCAGCATCTGCTGCAAAGCAAGTGCTGGCAGCAGGTCAGGTGTACAATGAGGCTGTGAGGCAGCTGGAGATGGCTCTGAAGGGGAACAAGCCAGGTCAAGATGAGCAGCAGAGTGCGGCGCATGACATCAGCAATGGTGCAAATGCTGCTCCAGCTGTGGACATGGATCACAGCATTGATATGACAGACCGCCTGATGGCGCCTCAAGCTATGCAAGTTGATAACCCTGCTGTGTCTCAGCAGATCCGGGCAACACANCAGTGCCATGGCTGCCCTGCCCTTGCCCTCCTTGGAAAAGGGACTGCAACAGCAGGATGAGAAGGCCAAGGTGAAACACAGAACTGTGTTGTCTAGCCTGTGATATCGGTGATGCTAGGGAGATTGCAGTTGACGCAGGCGTTTTGGGGATAGTCAAACACAGTCAGGCTGGGAACATGAGCTGTAACTTTTGTTCTCCGGAAGGCACAACCCANCAGCATAACATTGGCACTGGATATGTCCATATGGCACATCTCTCCATACTCGTGTAAGGAATGAACAGTCTGCATATAACTGGGATGTCAGAGAATCAAAACATCAGTTGAGAGCTATTGTCTCANGCATTCTCTGTTCCATACGCTGGCCACAGTGCACACTGAAGACTTCCACCAGGCTTGCATAACAGGAGCAGACATCAAGAAGGGCGGTGAGTACATCCATTGCAGCAGAGCTATGCATCATGCACCAGCATTTACTGGTGCCCATGAGGCTTGCTGCACCAGTGGTGGAACCAACTGGTGGCCTCCTGAGGCTTTTGCAGTGCTGCTCAATGGCTGCCTGCGCCAGTACTGCACTTTGCCAGGCCCGCACACTCACTGTATGTTACGTGTACATGAGCAGTTACTCTAGAGCTATACATTAGCAATGTGTGTTGTGCATGCATACTCTAGGGCAGCAGACCTCAACGAAGCGCACTGCACTCCTGCAAAGCTTGGCCATGATGCTGTCAACCAGATTGTACGGATGCAGGGCCTAGACAACCTTGGCATGACATCCATTGCAAACTGGAGGGACCGGTGGCCTGGGATGTCTACCACAACTTCATACAAGTGAGCCGCAATGTTTCGTTGCGCACCCTGACTGCACACTGTGACTGCCAGCTGTCAAAGCCTACTCCCCACAGCTGTGAGCATTTGGCCAAGTCAGCAAAGCCTGCCTCCCGTGTGTAAACATCTGTAGCACTGGTTCTCTGTTGCATCTGACCGGAAATGCATTGTCAACCAAGTGGTTGGGTTCTTGCTCAGCACACCCACATTCAGTCCATTGTGAGTGACACCATAATCATGTGTCCTCGCCGATGTCATTCATGTGGAGTACTTCCCTGCCATCTGCAACATCCGCACCCAACATGTGCTTGGTGTACAGCTCTGTGGCTTCTTGATAGTCGATTTGCATTGTTGACTCTCTCATGTGGTTGGTGTACAGCGGTGGAGGGGTCAGGCAAGGGAGTATCGGCAGAAGCAGCTTCTGGATATGGAGAAGCCCAAGCACAGCGGCAGGCTGCATGTGCNACTTTTCAGTTGTGTAATGGCCTGTTGCATGCTCTACTGTCTGATGTGAGAATGCGCTTGTCTGTACCGCATGCCCTGCATCTTGTCAGAAATGCAAAGATAGCCACAATGCTCCACTAGTAGGATACAGGCAATCTTGCAGACAGTTGCCACAATGCCATGAGATAATTGATCCTGAAAAAGTAGGTGATGAGTATTTCCAAGCCTGCTGGTTTGTACAGCAAACTTGCTGCAAGTGTAATGTCACTCCCTGACCTGTCATCCTGTCCTGGGTAGAAAGGCTGACANTTGAGCGGATGCAAGCTGCACACCTGCAGAATTTAGCAGCAGGTCAGCGAGTGTCACGCAGCGAACGCAGCGAACATATCACCTAGCGTTTATGCAAAGTATGCCGTACAGGGTTGCGACGGACACGAGGAGCTTACTCAAAATCAGCGTCGCTGCGGTCAAGATACAAGCGGCCANGTTTTGGCACTCTCAGCAGAAGCCGGAGCATGTACATGGCTGAAACATATGGAAAGCTCATATAGCNCCAAAAAGCCAGCAGGACCTGTCAATGAGTTTGTCTTCAAGGTCCAAGCAGCCTGGCGCATTTTCTTTCCTCCAAAGCCTGCCAACATGACCCCAAAAGACGAGGGCAAGAAACGCTTACGTATGATTTTGGTAGCAGACAGATGTGGGATGAACCAGAGCTCATTGTTTGAAATGAAGTCCAGNTGGCACGAGGCGCACCTGCTGCTCGCTGCCTGATGTAAGCAATGCCAGAGTCATACAGATGAAAGACCACAGGGCCCTTGCCCAGGGCATTGCCCTCCGCCATGGCCACGNCATACATGCTAAGTGCTTGCTCAGCAGCAATGCTGCAACGCAGAGCAGCGGCTGTTCCCACAAACAGGGGCCATCAGTACACGAGTGGCAGCTGTACACTCGTTTCAGCTTGCAAAAAGCCTCTTGGCAACAGTCAGGCCCCAGCAACATTACACAGACCTGTCATTTATCTTCTGCATGTGCTGCCCTGTGACATCACACCACCTGCCTGACACTGCAGGAGCTGGCGAAGCACATACGTGGATTTGCATGGCTACTGCCACTGGACCTGCCAGCTGGCACTCCTGAGCGGGCTGCAGCAGCTGTACCAGAACTACCTGCGGCCAGGATGGGTTTGGCCACAGGCTGACTTTGTGGTCAGTCGTCCTCTCTCATGCAAGATCTGTTTGCAAGCCATAGCAGTCCCTATGTGCCGTACAGGCTCACTTGAAGCAGTGCTTGCATGCCATTGTTACAACATTGAGTCGCATGTAGCCTTGCTAGTGTCAGCAATCTGACCAGAGCTGTGAGGTGCAACAAAGACACAACAGTTGCACTGAGCATGTCCTTTGGCTACACATGCAACATCCACAAATTGTCAAAATTTGGCTGCTTTCTGTTACTTCTGTGTATCATGTGATGCATAGCATGCAAATNAGCACCAAGCAGCACAGGCTTTCAATGCATTGCAGCAAACCAGGATGTCTGTGACATTGCTGCTGTGCATGTAGTAGTGACAACAGTCCACCTCATTGCTGCTGTTGCTTAGGATCAAGCACCACCTCAGGGCTTGAACACCTAGAGGGCTGACATGCCTTCAACAATGCTGCCGTGCATGCAGGGGCGCTGACAGGCTCCTGTGTTGCTGCTGGTGCTAGGAGTCTAGCAGCACCAGCCTTTCCATTGCACCACAGCAGGCGATGTCTTTGACAGTGNCAATATGAAGAGGTCAGGTCTTCGCAACGCAATATGTTGCTGTCTGTTGTGTTGGTAGGCTGGACTTGCAACACGAAGCTCACATAGCCAGTGCTGCAGGGAGAGCCAGACCTCAAGCCCTACCAGGCACATCAGGTCTGCCAATAGATCAGATGACAGACAAGAACCCAAGTACAGCTCCAATATGCAAGCAGAAAATCAGAGGCTGAAAGATGAGTTGCAGCGGGTCCACAACGAGATAGCTCAGCACATGCAAGGCTTGCAGAAAGANGGAACCAACAATATTGACAATGCTGCATGGGCACATATGACAAGCATGTGCATGGAGGCAGTCAGGAATAAAATCCAACTTGACGTTAGGCCAACTGGGTATTGCTGTGTTTGTAGTAAGGGATCGGTTGACATNGTCGTGTGTGTGGTCTTTTCGCGAAGCGTGCTGTTGTTCTTGTAGGCTGAGAAGGAGGTGTATATTAGGTCAAAATGNGTTACCTGCATGTGCACAGCCACGGTAAATGTCATGGCAGGGCAAGTGCCCATGCTAACCACGCTCTGACTGTGCTAAGACCCGTTCCACAGNGCACTCTGCTGAGACAGCAGCATGATCATTCCAGCTGCCAAGTTCAAACGCAGATCACAATGCCAAAAAGCGTATTGGAGTTGGGAGATCATAATGCAATGAAGCCCACTGGGTTTGAGGAAGCTTTGCCAAGGTCTAGTATGCATGAAGTAGGTCNTCCTCCTGAAGGTGTCTCACAAGCACCATCAGCAAAGTAGGTCTGCAGCATCTGTATGTTGCTGGCATGAATCTCTTAAAACAAACCATGCATCATTGTCACGGCACATAATTGTTTTTGGACATGCAGAGACAGTCATAAACCCAATATGTCTTGCTGACGTCTGCCTCCTAGATATGACCACTGACACATTGAGCTGTTTGAGGGCACATCAGAGCAAACGTACTTGTACTCCACTGAGTCATTGCGGTAGAAGNTGTGTGAGAAGCCTCAAGTGTGCAAAAGTACAGAGAAGGACGGATGTGGACAGAGCAGTTCGAAATGCAGGTGATTGTAGAGGTCGGTAAAGCTGTGGGGGCTGAGGGCTTAGTTGCAGGGCAGGTGGTGGACATCAAAAGCGAGGGCGGCAATGGCACAATTGGCCTAGAGACACTGCAATACATTCATGAACACAAGACAGCCGCTTTGCTCACAGCTTCTGTAGTGTCTGGAGCGCTGCTTGGTGGTGCATCAGAGATNGGGCGCTGTTTGAATTGGCTGCAAACCAGAAACTACAGGTAGAGTTGCGTCTCTGGAAGCTGGTGTGCTTCATGTGGTGTAGCTTGTTGTCTGCTCTACAACAGCGCTTCCAGCACGCAGCCAGCAACCAGCTGTTCTAGCTGTTGTTGTAAGCCAANGCTGCCTCAATGTGCAAGCCCTGCACAATGGAAAGCGAGAGCCAAACCTGATTTGCATCAACATGCCGCTCGTTTGAGGCTGCAGATGGTGGCAGGGGGACGCGCCGTCGAACCCGCAGCTGCTTGGTACATGCNTAATCTGAGCTGCTGCAAAGCTGCCTGCTTCTTCCAGCGGTTGATGTCGATACAAGCTGCAGCTAGCTCACAACACTTGCTGGCTAGCTCTCGCTGCAAATCCTGAGCGCTCTGTGCGCCACTGTGAGTCACATCTGCACAGATTATGTCTGCATGTGCAGCTGCGCACAGAGACTGCTCTTGCAAGACTGTGACTTTTCGCTGTTCAAGGCTCTGTAACTCCTTCAAGTACTGTGCTTCCACAAGACTGTCACCGAGCAACTCCTGCAGACCTCAGGTGTGTCGGACTCTGGCTGAGTCGCGCAATGTTTGACACGTGAGGCAAGCACCCCAATATAAAGTCTACANGAGAGATGGCAAAAAGAAGAAGCGCAGCAGGTCTTTGGGCGCAGAGACTGAGCTGCGCCAGAAAAAGAGGAAGAAGAACAAGGACACAGCAGATGCACAAGCTGTCAACCAAAGCCCAGGTCTGTTGCAGCAGCATGGTGCATCATGTACAACTAGGTTGGGATTGATGCCAAACTCACATAGTGAAAGCAGGAGTGAAAGTGCAAATTGGAAACAAACCAAGCAGTGACAAGCTAGCAACACCAAATTTGCAGCCAGAGACTCATTGCCTTAATACACCTGGGGCACATGTCTTGGACTGATCCCTCAAGCACTCNTGTACATCAAGGTAGTACGCATGCTCCCATACGTCCATAGTAAGCAGTGGTGTGCCAGCGCCCGACGCCAACGGAGTCTCAGCATTGGGTGTCTTGATTACCTGAACAGCAAACGCCAATTTGGCATAAAAATTACAGCGCATGATTGAGTGTGTGAACAGTTGTGTAGAGATGCATGCAAACGCTGACAACATGCTGTCTGCTGTGTACCGTACAATATATGGCAAGCCAACAATCGCCCGGCAAATATGGCAGTAATGGATGCGCAAGCAGTCAATAGCAGTGCTTGGCAGGGCCGAACGCAACAATTTGCGGCCAGATCAACTTTGGCGCAGGTGGCAGAGTTGCACACCTTGAGCTTGCCGCCATCGCTGACCAGCCATGCCCATCCTGAGCCAAATTGAGTTGCACCTGCTGTGGAAAACTGTGTCTTGAACTCATCGTATGACCCAAAGTCCTTCTCGATGGCAGACTTGATGTCACCAGTGGGCTCTCCTGCAAGTCCAGCGATGACAACAGCTTATGCACCCTTTCATCTTGCCAGACGAGTGAGCATGACAACCGGGCTGATTGTATGATGGCAGAGATGTATTCACTTTGGGCGAGCATTGCANAACTGTGTCTGCCTGCTGGGTCATGCTGTGTGTGATGTGCTTCAAGTCTGCTACCCCTGTTCATGCCAAGCCAACACTCTGGCTGAGGGGCTTGCATTGCCTCACCTGCTGAGCAGCAAGCACAGCGTTTCACTTACAGCTACTGAGCTGTTAGTCAACGTATCAAAACGAGGTGCAAGCTGGGCTTGCGTCACCAGGCAGATGATGGTATGTTCAAGAAGTCAGAACACTGACAGCCACAGGGTTGGCTTCGCACGAACAGGGGTAGCAGATTTGAAGCATATCACATNCATATGAGTGTTGCCTGACATACAAGACACCTGCAAATCACCCTCAGAAAACCCAACAGACAGCTAGGCTTCATTAGCTGTGCAAGAAGGTGCTGCCAGCACAGCTGATGATGCTTGTACACTGACAACATCATGGTTTGTGTTGTGTACATAGCGCAGTCCAGGTGTTGGCTAAGTGGAGCTCANTTGAAAGCATGCTGCACACATGCCAGACAGGAGTTCTGCTGTGTAAACCTAATTTTGCTTTGCAATTTGTGTGTATGTGTGTGGAGTTACAAAGCCGGCTGGGCAATGCATGCAGGGCCTGCCTGGGCACCTAGTGCGAGAGCAGTCTGCCACACTNGCCAATCTTTGTAGCGATGGCAACCTCTGTTCTTGATTCGCCAATGACTGGATCAAACTGAACTGCAGCCATCCCTTGACAAGAGTACTGGATTAAGACTAGGGGATTGTTGCCTTGTCTTGACTGGAGCATTCTCGAATAATCTGTTTGTGACATGAGTGAGAATACCTTTCAAGTGCTGCTGAAGCACACGTTTGCCACTTCAACGCCCTTGTCAAGCAGCTATATCAAACAAGTAAGGCGGAGCAGTGTTTGCAAAAAATCACTTGCATGTTTTAGCTGTCTGACAAGAGTTTCGCTGTGACAAACATGAGCTTCAGCAACTTTGTTGCCTTGTCTCGATCAGGATCCTTGTCTAGTCCGGATGCAGATCAGTTTGGCTTAGCAACCAGTTTGATACAACCTTGGCTGACTGCATACTAAGATCTCACATGTACCAAGATCTCATGTGTACTCAGTTATCCAAGATGAACCTGGCTGTTGCTGACAGAAGCCAGAGCAGTGTGTACAAGTGAAATGGTGTTCCCTTTGCTGCCTGATAGCTGTGTTCGGCTTGCAAATGCAGCACAGGAGAGTGTTGCAGTCAGTCTCACTGTGGGCCCTGCAAGGTGTACAGCAGATGGTCTTTGCACATTACCTCACTTGGACTTGAGATGCCCATTGCACGTTGCATAAGCAGAAACTTGAGCCTTGTTAGGGGGCCAGGGAGAGAGGCATGCTTGATGGTGGATTGTGAATGGCCCATTGGCGACAGGACTGCCTGTTGCTATTCAGGAAAGTGAAGACACTGGGGGTGAACAAGGATGGAGGGGTTCCTGATGGTATGGCCCTTGACCATGAGGGCCGTATCTGGACGGCCCTCTGTGGTGGTTCCGCTGTGGTCTGCATCGATCCAGAGTCAGGAGATGAACTGCACAGGTATAGTGGTGCTCTTGTCGCTCTCAGCAATGCAGTCTCTAATGACAGCACAAACTCCAGATGACTTGCAGTGCTTGAATGTTGTACAAACATCTAGCATGTTCTCGCATCTATTGTGGACTAGCTCTGATGAGGGATGTGGCTCGCTGTACGCATGGACAGACAAACGCCCCCTCAGCAGAGAGGCTACACCAACAAAGCCATGCAAGGCGCTTGCGGGGACACAGTTCCAAGCCTGCACGTCAACCTGGGCTACTGCGGAAGCTGCATGAAGCATGGACACTNCATTTTGGCATTTCACAAAGCACAGGGCAGTCTCTTTGCTATATTGCAGCCTGCCTTGTGTGAACAGGCTACCCTGCTCTGTGCTGCTGCCAGTCCCTTTCCCTGCTGCAGCCTTAGCATCTGGCGACATCCTCATTGCGNGTTTTGCTGTGTCAATCATGTGTATGCTTGGTCTCACTTTGTTCAGCAGGTGATAGTGTGCTGCTTTGACTGTCAATTCATATGACACCTGCACAGCCATGTGCAGCCCCTGAAAAATGACACTCACAGTGGCCAGAATGCATGGGGTTTATCTGTTGCCTGCTGTTGCATGCCTGGTAAACAAGCATGGCCTAGTAAGCTCAAAACATGCTCATAGTAATCTGCATGCACTGTTTGGTTCCTGTCTGCATATTCACCTTTGGCATCTCATCATCCTGTTGTGCAGATGTGGGAGGCTCAGCGCTGGTGCATGTGCGATTCACATTTGATCGCACGCCTTTCAAAAGAATGCACCAGGCGTTACTAATGGCAGCCANCTATGTCGAGCTGCTGCACTGCTGCATCAATCTGGACACCATGCCCAGGACAAGCAGCTTCAGCATCTTGCAGCAAGGCGTGCTGGAAGGTCTGCTCCACTTCTGCTTCATCTTGCCAGCTGTTGCTTGCTGAAAAGGTCTGGCGGAGAGGACCTAAGCACATTTTGGAACTGTTGGGCTCAGGGCTTGAGGTTGGGGCTGTTTATCCTTAAACAGGATCTCAAACAGTCTGACAGAGTTTGCTGTAGGGCGACCANATCTACATGTGCTGTCAAGGCTGCATCAGTCTACATATCAGGCTAGGGTGTGCCGAATGAGCAATCAGTGATGGCTGGTGCACCTGTAAGTCCTTTTGTCACTGGAAGCACCGTCGTGAGGTCTCAGGGCCATGAAGCCTGCTAGCATTGCTCCTAATCTCCGCTCTCAACCTGGGTCAATGTGGTCAGAGTTGTGTGCATGCAGTGCAGGGAGTTGCACAAGGAGGTGATAGCAGGCATTGATGAAGCAGTGGACAGACATGCACAGGAAACAGACAAAGTGGATTTGGCGACCCTCAAGGCACTCAAGCGACGGTGTAATGCTCTTGAAGAGCAGATACATGCTGATAAGCAGAAACAATTGTCAGTAAGTGTTAAGCTGCATGCCAACTCCAGACCAACATGTTTGCTGTCCCGCCAGCATCAAGATTTTGAAGCGCTCACCTTCTGTAGGTGCACTGACTGGGGTACTATATGAAAAGGAACGTATTTATACTGATTTGCAGTGGCGAGCTTGATGTGGCACACTCTGTTTGGCCTGCCTGAGGGAGCCATGCTACACACTCAGCGCGTCGCGTGAGAGACGGCTGCTCCGTGTGCTGGTGCTGTCCTTAAAACAGCATCACTTGTGACAGCATGGTGATGCTTGGCAGGAAGATGAGGCGTATCAGCAGAAGACACAAGCCCTGAGGGAGGAGCTGNGGAAGCTGTCAGCGAGTCGACTCGCTGACGTCATAGTACCCTAATAGTTCACGAATACGGGACGGGGCCGAGCCTGTGTAGGCCTGTCAATGTAGCAGTTTGTTGCTCAGCAAACATGTCTGCAGCTGGTGGCTGTCTAAGCAGAGATACAGGCTGTAATGTCGAGGGTTGTTTGGAGGGGTTGGCCTGCCAAACGAAATTTGCCTGCGGCTCCGAAACCAAGACATCTACCACAACAAAGTTGAACAAACGGGTCGTGAATCACAAGACCCGTGGGCGCCTCATGATCGCACGTCTGGCTTCGTTTAGACAAATATTACGCCCGCGACCGACCAAGCGAGAAGTCTCCTGCAGAAGTCGCTCGTAGACAAGTTTCTATGGAGGACGTCTCGGACCTTGGGGAACATCCTGGAAAAAGTGCAGTGTTGCTGGAGCTCGAGGTGCGGACTTCAGCCGTCAGCTGTCTGNCCAGAAGTCAAAATGTCTGCATGTGTTCACTGCGACTTGGTCCCATGCCCAATGAGACTCAGTGGTTGCCTACACGCAAGGCTAAGGTATTTATACACAACCAGGTGGGGGGTCGAAGTCACATGCACACAAATGACAACTTTATCTGCAGTAGTGTTTCAGGCTTAGCTTGCCTCATATGCACATATGCACACATGCAGCCATTCGATGGCCATACTCAGAAGCTGCAGTCCTTTGAAATCTGTCCCAGCCTAGGGGACCTTCACCAGGGTCCAGGATTCTGAATGCATACTTGTGCAGCTACAGCTTACAACACAGAATGCACAAGGAGACGTCATGCTGCTACCACCAGGAGAACATAAGTAGCAGCTGCGATGCCACCGTGCATGCTGTTGATTGCTGCCTTATGTGCAGGTATGGGCTTTCCGCTGTGTCGGGCTGGCATGTGTTTCAACTGCTACAAGGAGTACTTAGAGAACACAGGGGGTCAGGCACAGGGTCACAACCCTCCTGCTTTCACCCAGGGCCTTCTCAGAATGGCCAAAGCAGCTCAGGTGTGCTTTTCGAGTCATGAGTGCTGTGACCGTAACTTTGCTATTGCTGATGCTGCAACATACCGTGCATGCTATACATATCTGTTGTGAAGCCTGTCCAATCCCATGCCTGTAGGATTGCTTCACTGCTGACCAAATAGCTGCTTTCATGGACCACCAGTTGTCTTGCATGCTGCTTGATATGTAGATCGTTTTGCGTGAACTGCTGGTATCGCTAAACGCTTTGTATATTCCCTGCAGACTACAGTATGTGTTTCGTCTCAAGTGCTGGCATTGTGGCATGAGCTAGGTGCACCCTTTTGAGTGTCATGACAAGCTAGAAACACTGGCATCAGGCAATGGAATGACCCTGACAAACTGAACCCTAGCATAACTCATTATGAATGTGTAAAGGCAAACAGCAGTTCAAGACTGTTTTTCAATGCAGCCAAAGCTTGCACTGACAAAGCTTTGGCTAGCGTTTCAAGGTCAGCAAACACATGACAGAAGTTCTTCTACCTGTAGGCAGACGCNCTTTTTGTCAAGCTGCAACATCAGCCTGCCAGCTGATGCTACACAGCAGGACACAGCATCCACATCTGACACAACCCCAGTCCACACAACTGATGCTGTAGCCCGACCAGCACAGCAAGTGTCAGCCACAGTTGCTGTCAACACATTGCCATCAGCTAATGCTGCAGCAATCAACATGGATGCAGCAGGCACAACAGCTCTTCCCAGAACCCTGGCAATGAAGGCTGTTGACAACAACCCTCAGGCAATAGCCCTGGTGGCATCAGCCCACAGAATCCCAGGAGGCAGCATTGCATCCCCAACTATGCCAAGCTCATCCCCAGACAGGATCACCTCAGTGCCACTGGACAGGTGGCACGTAAACGAGCCTGCCCTGGGCAATACTGCAGAGCTTAACCAGCAGTTTGGGAGCTTTTTAGACAGTGCTGATGCATTTGACCCCGCAGCCTTCCACCTTTCTGCTGCAGAGGCAGTTCTCATGGACCCTCAGCAGCGGCTTCTGTTGGAATGCTTTGCTGAAGCGTGGACAAGCCACAACTCTACTGCTGATGTTACACACCAGAGCAGCATGCAGCCCACTGCACTGCAGACGCNGTGGCTCCAGTCAGCATGCTGATGCCAAGTGTTACGTGCAGAAAGCTGATTTATGGTCATGCGGCATCATACTGTACACTATTGTATTTGGGAGGATGCCGTTTGATGCTGGGGACAAACGCCATGCCCGCAAGGTAGTAGCAGGGGACTATATCATCCCAGATGTTCCTGGAGTCTCGGCAGAATGTGTCGACTTGATACGGAGGCTGCTAACACCCAACGCTGAAAAGCGAATCAGCCTACAAGAGGTCATGGCTACCCCTTGGTTTCGGACAAATCTACCCCCGGGCTCTCTCAACATGAATGACTTCTACTGCGCATTTTCCATCCCTTTACAACAGGTATGCTTGTGGAGTCCTTCATTGAGATCAGTTGCCCTGGAAAGTGTACCCTTCACGAGGTAGCAAGCCTTCTCTTCGTGTTGTGACCATGGCATGTTGGTCACTTGCACTGAGGTGCATGGGAGCAAGGAGAGGAAGGGAGTGTTGGAGGGGACAACGCGGAACACAGCCAGTGTCATGGCTTGTGCTTGCATTGTTGCAATCCTTGTGGGGAGTGCCTATGACATACTCATTTTCTCTGTGAGGTGATGTGTACTGTTACGAGTGGCTTGCTCATGTTATCTTGTTTGCATGTGCAGTTNTTAAGCGCATTCATATAGCCAACACCTCCAGTACCTGCACGGACGCGCCCAGCTGTGTCGCTCATGTGCAGGCTCATGGTCATGTGGAACAAGGTTGAGTCACGCCTGACTATTGAAGCCTCACGTACATGAAGCTGACAACGCACATCGTCCACGAGCGCGCTTGTTTCGCCAGCACTAACTTCCGTGCTCGTTGTGCAACGTTACTGCTTCTGATTGCGCCATTGCAACGCATTTGACATGCAGCAGAACGCGCAGATACACCTGCTGGACTTGCCTGCAACCGTCTTGCAACACATCCTGGGGTTATGTACCCCAACTGGCTTGGCGTACTGTAGCACAGTTTGTCATTCGCTGCACGAGGCGGCGACTGAGCAAATATGGCGGAGCCATTGCCTAGACCGTTGGCAGAACTGGGATTCCCGGCTGTGGACAGCACCACAACAGCAGGGAAAGTGGCACCTGGTTTACTCTGCAAGAAGCCAAGTACGACAGTAGCATGAAATTGCTCTTGATTGGCTTGCCTGACCGTGGTTTCTGCTGGTTCANCCTGACTCACTGCATGTGCAGGGAGTTGCCAATCGGGATTTGAAGTTGGAGAATTTGTTGCTAACGATCAGAGCAAATTGGGTTATGCCTACGCTCAAAATCTGTGACTTTGGCTACTCCAAGGTGCGCAACACAGCATGCACGTTTTGATGACCATGCATCATGCTTCTCCCTATGCAGACTGCTGCATGTCCAACATGCACAACGTCGCATCAGGCCGGTGCTGTGACTGGCAGGTGCAGATCAGCTTTAGCGCCCTACAGCATACTGCTGCATGTGGTTTCCTTTATGGCATGTCAAGCAGGTGATACCTCATGACAGCTGGACATGTCACAGTCCAAACTTAACACTGCGGNGCTCTAGCTCACTCTTGAACAGGTCTGCTTGCCCCACGGCTCACCTAAATCAAGCTTTTAGAGCAACTGGGAGCTGCTGCTTTGTAGACACCACTTGTTCCACAGCTGATTGTACTCGAGACAATTGCAGTTGCTGTGGTCTATACGAGCGCAAGTGCTGCACAGCTCAGGAAGTTTGCAATATNTTCGCCCACCATCTGAAGACGAGCCAATTGGTGAATTCCACGAACGGTCTATCAAGCTCCTGCTGCGATGCTTGTTAGACATTCTCCGCATTCTTCTGGAGACCCATAAGCTCCTCAGAGCCCTCGTTGCAAAGACACGATCACAAGCACAGGCCAATGGCACCTCCAAGCCTCGCCAGTGGATGAAATCTACTGACCAAATCACAGACACCAAAATGGCACTGTTCAGGGGACACTTAGGTGCTTCTTCACTCTGTACTGTTTATGGTGACAGGCATAAGCGTGACCCAAGAAACCCTCAAACCAGTCTGCGCTCAATGACAGCTGTTGCACAACACTTGAGCTCCCTCANAAAGGGACGCCGCAGTTAGGGCGATTGAATTTGAACTGAAGCACAGTGCGGCCAACAGGTGCAGACTCAGTTGCTTCACACTGCGTTCCCGACAACCAGGTGTGTGCACGGCTAGATTGGTCTTTGTAGGCAAAAGCAAANGGCCACTGCATGATGATGTGCCATACCTGGTAACATTCGCCTGTGCTATACATGTCTTACCACTGTTGATCTCTCATACTGCAATTTGATGTGAGAGTGATGCAGGGATGAAGTGTCTGCAGATCTGTTTCACCAGGACAGCAAGTTGGTGATCAATCAGGTGTGCACGGGGATGTCCCATGCATACACAGCGCAATCATTGAGTAATGCCCTAACACATACATGTAACAACCCGTTGGTAGTATGAATGCTAGTCAGNCCTTCAAGGTAGACTGCTCAGCCTGCACACTCTCTTTTTGTCACACTTCAGATTGCCACTCGTAGTGTTCACCTGCAAGTGCATCCAGTTCCAATTGACTTTTCCTTGTCCAACGCATCAAATGTGCAGACCCAGTCCATCACTCTGGTTATAAAGCCATGTTTTAAAGTTCAGCAGAAGCTGCACTGAAGTTTATGTAATACATGGTGCAGGTTGTGCAGACTAGCTTTCCGCATGTTATTGCAATTCCTACACAGGAAGCTTCTGAAATGTGCAGGTGTTCATCACAATGGCTTTGCGCAAGATGGCAGTGAGGTCAGCAGCAGCATGGACACAGAAGGAAACAGCAGCATAGTACAGGCCAAGTCAAAGCATTCTGTGGAGGCACAGTCGCCGACGCTGCCAAGTGCAGTCACAGACACTGACTCAGTCCTGGAAACGCATGCTGCCAGCAGCAGCTATCAGCCAGATGCTGATGTTATGCTTACAGCAGAAGCTCCTGAGGACGAAGCTGAGGTAGCCCTTGCAAATGGGCATGACCTGGGTGTGACTGGAACTTCCCAAAATTTTAGTCAGCAGCTGCAGGCCCCTGCGCAGCCAGCGCAAGGCAAGGGTGCAGGGCTGTATGCTATGCCTGAGGCGGTGCATGCATGGGCAGCAGATAGTGTGGCCTCCAGCACAAGCACCCAGCTGCCTTCCTGGACATCCAATCATGGTGGCAGCAGTCCTTCTGGTCATNCATACTTTGGTATGCTGCAGTGTGAAGCTGGACATGAAGCTGCACATGAAGCTGCATCAGTCTCGCCTGACATGTGTTTCAATGGGCACCAGGCATGACGCTACCAGCCTTCTCCAAGAAAGGGCGGTGCAGACATGGCAAGCCGACAGGATAGTGTGTGGAAGATAGTATATAACGGAAGTTGTATTTCAAGCCATGCTGTGACCATACAACTTCTGTGCCTGTTGTAGCACAGGTCCATGCTTGAACACGCATTAGATCTGACATTTGGCGACAATGCAGTGGTACTGCACTCTGCTGCATCCAAGCTGTAAAAAAAGCGATAAGCGATAAAGCTGTNTGGTGTTCACCTGTCAGCCACCACAGCAAATTACGCGTGACCAGCTACCTCCCAGTACTGTCCAGTCACTTTGTCTTGCAGTTGCACACCTGCACTGGTCAAGTGTAAAGTCGCAGTACTGTACTAGTTAGAACAGCGAGCTGCCGCTGACCTTTGTTGTTATATAAGCCCGCGTCGTTTTCAGCTGCAACGCAAGGTTGCCTGATGTGTCGATTTCGGCGAAACGTTCCTCTNAGCAGGTGTTTGCACAGAAGATCAGCTTCATTGTCGACAAAATGCCAACGTTGTTAACTGCTCCGAGACCGGGTTTGTGCTTACAGAGTGAGCAGAGTCAGAAACCCGCGGCGGTTTTCAGACTAGTGCTAGAATGCCTCACCATCGCAAACTCTAAATTGCTAAATGCACTTCTGCATGCCACCTAGTATGCCAGTTATGCAGTTGCACGGCTTTTGTATCCATGTATGAGTTGTATAGCCACAGCCAGGCCCAGTCCTCATGTAGCACAAGCTGCCCCATCACCGGGCGACCTACGCTGCAGTTACGTACCAGTTCGTCTGCAAGTCTGTAAACAACGCATGCACGCCACTAAGGATGCATGAGGCATGTAGGCTTGCTTGCATTTGCCAAGCTGCTTTGTAGTGCTCGTCATGGCAGTCAATGTGTCGGCATAACATGCAGCACACAGCGCACAAGCAGCTTCACAATATGAAGACATTGCATTGCCATGCTTGCACCTGTGATTGCGTCATTGCTCATGCAGGGTTAACCATGTGGTGCAGGCCAGGCACTGCAACATTGGCAGACTAGTTCAAGAGGCTTAATGCAATGGGGATTTGTCAGCATTGCATGGTGCAGACAGACAGTTCATTGATGTGGCGCTTGACTTGTTCATCATCTCTAAATATGCTTTCCATGCTGAGTTGCATCTTACACACGCACTCAGGTGGAGTGCACCAGAGCGCTTCANAGGTCCAACCAGAGCTGCTGCAGCAGGGCCTCTTGATTGGATGCTGTCCCTCTGAACTGCAGAAACGCTTCTGCCAAAAGTTCCACTCACAGCTTTCTGATCGGTACGCCTGGCAACACACTCAGCGATGCAGTGAAGGTGCGNAGGCTGTAGTACTGCCTGCAGTCACAAAGCTTTCCAGGTATGATGACATACCTGAAGATTGTGTCATAGATGCGCTATGGCATGTATCAGTGCTTGCTGGTGCTACATAGGTATGATCCTGCAGTAGATTGGTGTAAATCTGTGGATGTGATGTGAGCGCCTGGAGTTTGAAGTTGCGGGTCACTGCTTTGCTTCATGCTTGACTTGATGCTGGCGTCATCAAGCGGATATGCATGGCAGGTCATACACGCTGCAGGCTTTGGCAGGCATTTGGTGATGTGCCCAACAGGATTTGTTCTAAAGGGCAGCAGATATGTCTGCCCTCAAGTCTGTGCATGTGCCACAGCTCACCGTCTCAATCTGCCCTATAGGTGCACTGAGACGCAAGTGGCAGCTGCTGGTACCACAGCCCCAGCTCAACCACTGTGCCCCTCTCCGAGCACGTTCCGCCTGACCTCCAGCCCCATGGACGTGATTCCTGCTTCTATGTCAACAGTCAGGCGGACCCTGGATGGGGCTCTGTTGCAAGCCAATGATGCTTTCTGTGATGAGCACCCGCTGGATGGAAAGGCACAGAGTCACGACCGCAGAGTGAAGCTGGCCATGCAGATCTATCTACGCTTGTGGTTGTTGATAGCCAGCAAAGGTGACATGCTATATGTTGCTCTGTCGACTTGTTGTACACAGCAGCACATACACAGCAGATGCAGCCTGCGGCACCACATCAGGGGCCCATGAGAGAATGCAATATTCTGGCTATATGCTGCATGGTGTGCACCGGCCAGTGGATAGCTATGTTATCACCATTTATATTGTATATGGTGCTGATTCCATGCTGAAGTCTGTGTTCCTTTGCCTCCTGGGCAACTGACTGGCCCTAGCATATTTTTTGAACCTAGCTGTACTTACGGCAAGCATAAGCTGAGTGGTGCCAGACTTGAAATGCTGGGAAAGCATCAGCTTTTGTCCTGTCTGGCACTGCAACTTGGGATCCACNGAAAGCGGTTATCACAAAACCTGCACAACGCTTTGTGGCTTCCGCTATAGGCACAGGAGAGCAGCAGCCACTCNGCTCCCAGGTGTATCCACCTTGGCAGTGCTAAATTCAGTATTGCATCTGGTATACATTTGTGTGTGTAGCAATAACAAAGGCGCACTGTCTACATGACACATGCATCCCATGCAGCTGGCAGGTGATGTCACAGTCCAGCCTTTTGTACTCAGCACATTAGTTAGAACCCTACANCGCACGCTGAACTGCAGAGCAACTCCCGTCATGCAGCGCGCGAGACACTTGTGTATGTATAGCAACAGTGCCTGTCAGGCATGCCTTGCTCTTACAGTCGTGTTGCTTACACCAGTGTCTGCAGCACCGAGCTTTATTAGGTGCGCAAGCTTATCAGCAGGCAGAATTGTGCACCATATGAATCTGATGTACATACATGATGTAGGCTGCAAGATGCAGAATACTATTGCACCCCACAGCACGATTCGGTAGGCAACTCTGCTTTTGTGTGGTAGGCAAGCATATGGTTCTCAAGCAATATTCTGTGTGGGACCGGAAGACTCTGTACATAGGTCTTGCAGCTTGTGTCAATGCATGTCAGCCAAAAGTTCATGGCAAGTCATCTACTAATTTGCAGGTGTGTAGCCTCCCCGCACATCCTACCTGTCAATATACATCCACAGCTTCTTTGTCTAGCAGAAGATGCAGCTGCGTCTGCTCNCGGGCTGATGGCTGCCTGTGTGTAATGTGTTTGCTGAACCTTCATTGTATAAGATATGTACAGAAGCAATGGGTGATCAAGTGATGGTTCAACGTGAGTGTCAGTTGCATGCAGGCACCGTGCAGTAACTGCCTTCAGCAGTTTTTTCATCCTCATTTGGCCCTGTTGTCATTACTCATTGTTATTCCTCAGCAATTTGACATGATATGAAACAACAATACTTATTGGTCATAAGCACAATTCAGCATACAAATCTATGGCTGGGATGCAACTCCCATGCCTGACCAGGCCAGCATGCAGGTGACCTGGCTCTGCAGCAACTTGCCTCCTCTTTGTCNAGTACATGACAATTGCAGTATTTGTGTTGAGCTAAAGTTACAGCTGGAGATTGCGCCAGTGTAGGAAGAAGTAGAAGAAGTTGAAGCAAAGCTAGAGGCTTCTGAGCAACAGGCACAGACCCAATGGCAGCGCATGTNAATAGTACCCTGTGCATACTTGTTTGCACTTTCACACAGCAATGTTGTCGACACAGGCTGACATGAGCCAAGCTCCGGTTTCTCGTTCCGAAACGCGACTGCGCCTGCATTTGGCGTGCATTCTGCACACTGAGGTTGAGAGAATTTGGGATCAGTCTCTACTCAGGAATCCACATATAGGTCAGATTCCGGGACAGCGCGGACTCTACTACGAGACCTATCTGCTGTCTCCCAGTCGTGTAAGTCGTGCTGCACAATTTCGCGTCGCACAAGCTCAACTTCATACTCACAGAAGATCACGCTTTAGTTCGTGAAGCTTGCAAGGTGCGTGAGACTCACACACCGCTATTGATCGCTGTCAGACCACTCTCGTCTTTGGTAGCAGAGCGCTGAAACGGCCCAATGTTGGTTGCTGCAAACACTGAGCATCCGTGCATTTGCGTGTGACCCGACCACAACATCGTTGTCGAATGCAGGTATCCGCACACACCGAACGACATGAGCGGCATCAAGTCCAAACTTCCTGGCACATCCGAGCATGCAATCGCGAAGGACGAGAAGAACCTCCAGAAGAACGAGCAGAAGCTGGANGCAACTTACCTTTGGATTGAACAGACCAGGGAGCCAGACTGAATTTGGTGTGGAGATGTTGCCAGCAGTCCAAGCTGCCAGCTGCTCATATCGCTTCAAGATGTCCTGTGTAATACACAGCGGGTTTCAGCAGCTATGCACAACATGCCACCTGCTAAGCTTTGCAAATTGTGCCTGCAATTTTAGCAAACATAAGGCACCAGCGTGTCTTACCTGGTACCATGCAGTCAGTGTCAAGACCTCCTGGTATCTAGTGGACACCTGTGCCATCCAGAGGGCTGGTACTGTGTTGGTAGCAATGCCTGCATGACACACAAGTTCAGCCCAGACAATGTGTATGCACGAAGGTGCACTGCCTATTTGCGAGACTGATAGAATCTGTGAAGCCAACATCAAAGTCAGAGAGCTTTGTGTCACCTATAGCAAGCTTTTCCATCTTGTCGCTCATGTTGAGAGATCCACCCAGACCCAGCAATAGCTCATCCATTGACTGACGCATCTCGGAGAGCAGGGTGTTCATTCGAGCTGCCTCTTGCAGAGCTACCACTACATATGGTGTCTTGTCCTTGACTCTTGCTTCAATCNCATCTGGCAAACCAACTGCTGGACCGGTGGCAGGATTGACATCCGAAAGGCAATTTTTGTGCGACTGTTGCATNGCTAGGGTCATGCAGTAATGGCCCATCACTCACATCAGATGGAGCTGCGATACACTCACTGCATCAGCTCATGTNACATGCAAGCTGGCGCTGCATGCCCATCAGACTCCACCATAGCAGCAAGCTTCTAATCTCATGCATGCATTTCTATGCACGCAAAGAGGCACTAAACGTGAATGCAGCTGTAAAGCCCAACAGCTAAGGCAAGCTATCAGCAGAATCATGCGGAGAAACCCATGTGGTAGCATACATGCAAAAGCTCAGGACTGGTATGGCAGGGGCTTACATGAAAGCTCCATGTTGCGCAACAGATTTTTTGAAGGCCACTCTCTGCATGGCCCTCTTGCCCATCAACTCTATTGCGCGCTCGCCCATGCCTGCACAAACCCTTGAAAAGCTCAGCATACAGAAGTCTTCAACCCATACATCAAGACTTCAAAACAATGTGACTGCACATGCTGCACAGCAGTCTTGACGATCGAGTTGCACAGCACTGTGCTTGGCTTGCTAAGGCAGCTTGAGAGCACACAAAGCGTTATAGAAGTCTTGCATGCATCTGCTTTGTGTGAACGTACCCACAGCTCNAGCACAGCAGCATTTCCGCATGGGTGACCGCCCACCAGGCTTTTGATACCGGTTCAAATGCCTGCAGAGCTGTCACGATGAAGTTGCAATTTTATTCATTAGTCATTATTGGTTGTGACGCCGTGCACCGAAGCCACACTGACAAGGTGCTTTGCGCATCCCCGGTTTCGGTGCCGCACAGCACGTCATGTACCTTTTGTGAGGCCTCTGCANTGCAAGCCAATTGGCACAGGAGCTCAAGTACCATCTTCACATGCCGCTGGCGTTGTTGCCCCTGCCTATAGCTAATTTCATGAACTCAGCGTACCAGCATAAAGTTCACAGACAGATGTTTGAGTGCATGGTACACGCTGGGTCAAGCAGGGTCGGGTTTGCTTGCGTACGAAACCGAAACTGTGTCGTGTTTTACAAATTTTACGGCCGCTTCCGCCTCATGCTTNCTGTTTGCTGAGCTGCAGCTGTATGAGCAGGATTTTAGAGCTTCAACATGGCCAGTATTGAATTGTGGGCAACACAATGGACTGCTGCTCTCCACATCTTGTGTCATGAGACACACCTGCTGGTCATCACAAGCAGTTGTCAGAACATAGGGTTGCTCTTAAAGCTGTGGCAGCATTGTGGCCCACAAACATTTGCTAGAAATGCCAGTGCATTGTGAATGTGTAGACGTGAAGATCTTGTCAATGACAAACAATGTTGTTCATTCTCTGTGCCATGCACCGCCCTCTGCATCACACAGGAGCTCCCTTGCAACACATGCAACTGTTGGTGGGCCCCGCAAAACTGCACACTGCAAATTGCTAGACAAAGCAACAACAAATGCATGTCAAGGCTGCATCCGTGCTTCATATGCATCAACTGCTCTTTATGCAACGACCCCAGTCACGGGTCACAGAGCATGCAANCTGTCGGCTCTGCTGTCATCCCATGGCAGACGCTGCAGGAACAAGTCCAGGCAGGCGGCGTCAGTGCTCACCAGGCGGGCTGTCACCAAGCTCAGGTGTAGACTTGCTTGCTGCTGCCTGAGTGTTTACTGCAATCAGGACATCAGACAATCCGGCAGCTCCTGTCCTTCATACGTGCACAAATCAATCATAGCTGCATTGCAGGTTGNGACAGGGCAGGTGGTGCTGCCCCTGCAGACACCGCCACCTCTCTCAGGTCCACAGCTGAGCCTTCTGTGAGCTGTGGTGNCTCAGAGTCGCGGGTGTATCATGAGCGCACAAACAACGACGTGCAAGAGAGGATTGCCCTGAATGCAAGACGGCTGAACGAAACAGGGAGAGCACTGTAGGGGAGCAGGAGGCCCAGGCACTAGCTAAGCGCTTAGAGGATGCCGAGGAAANACAAGCAGGATGAGGCAGCCTATGTGGCCTGCTACAGCCAACTGGCCGAGCAATCTGATGATCATGAGCTGTACCGGCTGCTCGGAGCTGCTCTGCTTCGCGTGCATGAGCCTGAACAAGCCATCAAGGTGCTGCATGCCTCAGCGCAAGCAAGCAACCTGTCTCCTGAATACTTGACAGGCGCATTGTGCTGCTGTACGGAACACATTGGATGTCTGTCAGGCAGCAATACTTCTGACTGACCCATTGCCCATGAAGGAGGGTTGGTATGTATCCTTTTTGGCAGATCAAGCTTGGACTGTATGCAAAAGCCTTGAGAGCAACAGCTTAAGCTGCACATAACAGTTTCAGTATGTTCAACCATGCAGGGGGGATTGGTCATTCAGCCTCGTCTTGCTCAGCTGATACATGCCTCAACAGCTAGACATTCTGCNGACTGTGTGAGTGCTGCACAACATTGTGACTTTGAACACCTAGCAAAACCTGTGATGCCATGTAGGTTGTTGCAAAGTCACCCTGGCATGCTTCACCCGCCTGGACAGCATCAGGTCCCCTACGTGCTGCTTGTGTGGGATGCTGCTCAAGCATTGNTCCTGGCGTCACCCTCTACTTGTTGCTGCATTGCAAGCTCGTCCGTAGTACGTTCCGCAGCTGGCTAGTGCCTCCTGCGGTGTTGTGTATGCGTCAATTGGGATGTAAGGACTGGCCACTGCCAAAGGGACAACTAAGGCTTGTGTCTCTTCAAGGCAGCAAAATATGATCTGGTAGTTAGAATATGGCACCCATGGTAGGCCGGCAATCAGTCACGCGTCAAAGATGTGTCACCAACAAGTGGTCACCANCAAACGTTAGACAGATGCACAGCATGCAGTGTGATCAATGCCATGACAAAGCTGCGTGACAGCCATCAGCGAGCATATGAATGTGCTCTTGACCCTGACACCCGCATGTCTGAACACACCTACATACAACAGCATATGGGGCAGCAACGGTGCATACAAGACATGAGTTTACCGTACCTTGTCATGTCCGGTGTCATGCTGGTTACATGGTCTGCAGCCACAGGCAGGAGAAAGCGGCCTTGAGCGCAACTGAAGGTGTACATCTCGGGGGACCAGGAGTGACGGGGCATGTCTACTCGCAGGTTGGTCAAAATTACCTGCTCAGAGCACATCACTTCAGGCAAATGCAAACACACCAAAGCATACAAATCAGCCTTATGCAGAAATGTTGACTGTCAGCGTGGACATGGCATCTGCATGCTGTCACAAATTTGGTGGTCGCACTGCATTACATAGCTGTAAGCTCAGTGCAGCAATTTCTCACAGAGAGGTACCAGTTTTGTCCAATGTTTTCTCAAATGCCCGTGGATCTTCTCAAAACGCTTAAAGCACAAGGTGGTTAGAAGCAACATACATGCAAGCGTACATGCTTTTGTCGACATCCATCTAAAGCATCTGCTCACATAAGCACAAATGCAAGAGCGTACAAAGCCCAGTGAGGGCATTTACCTCAGTGATTGGACTGTACGTCCTGTCACATTGCAGCTGCTTGGCCTCCTTAGCCATTCTTGAGGCAGGCGTGTTGAGAGCTGATGCTATGTCTTTGACCTCTGTCACAAAGTGCATGACATCATACAGGAAGCGGCCCACCAGTGTCAAGTGCAAGGAGTCTGCCTCAACTCTGAATGCTGTTTGCAACAGGGGTACAGCCTGCAAAATGCAGGGCACATATGTTCTGCTGAAAAGTTGCCCGTCTACAGTCATGCCAATCACAAAGTTTGGGACCTAGATGTTGACAGTTGCAAGAACCATCTGCAGGCTTACAAGCATTGCAGGCTTGGCATGTTTACATACTGATGCACTGTACGGCTTGACTCGCTGAGCTGTAATACAAGTCTGTACATGTCATGCCAAGTGACTGTTGGGTGCATGGCATCTGTGCTTGATCACCAACAGAGGCAAAATAGAGCACTGACATAGTTCTGGTTGTGCTGCAACACACCTTCTGTCGACGCCTGCCTGCACGGCCTGACATTGAGTTGACTGTAGACCAGTTNCCATTGCAGTACGCATGCATTGCATTGGGCATGCGCAATCCTTGCAAAAGTTGCATACTGACTCAGCAGGGAGAATAAAAATCTTAGCATTATGCATGCATGTATGCTTGCTGGAGTGGCTGAGTGGCTCTACATTTTGCACCTGTACAATGCGTGCAATAGAATGACTCAACAGATGCATCGCATGCAGGCAGACTCACTGTGCCTAGATCAGGTCCAGCTCCAAGCCCAAAGTCCACAGGTGGCAGCTTTTCCATGNTGATGACCACAGAGCTAAGCTGTCCACATGGATTATGCTCGCATGCTCTTGAAGTTGCTTGCAGCCAGTGCCGGGGGCGCTTTGTAAAAACTGTTGTGCAGGTGTGCAGCAAAGAGGATGGAGAAACCGCATTGCAGACCATTGNACCCGCACTATCAAGCTTTGCATGAGCACAAAATTCAGTAGCTGGCTTGGGGGTGAACTCAGTCAAGAGGCCTGTGTAACAAACTTCCAGGAAGTGCATGCACATGCTGCCTGTGCACACACACAGTCCAGCTGACAGATTGTTACAGCAGACAGTTGGCAAACAGGANCATTGAGATGAGTACCGGTACTGCAGGACGCCTGTTTTGGGTTCATGCAATTTAACGTCCACACCCACGCATGCACTCAACGACCTATCTTTTGCTGCACAATGCATGCGACGTTTGCACACAAGTAGCGTCTGCAATCTCTGCTAGTGCTGGTAAGAAGCAGGTCCGCATGCTCACAGGCAACTTTCTAGTCGCTGCAGTAGTNCATCATTCTAGCAATTGGGCTGTACATCTACATGCGGTTCAAGAAGTAAGCAGTGCCTTCAAGATAAGTCACAGTTGATTGGTATTGTTTGTTCATTCAGGCCCATGCCATCCGTGTCCCTGTAATTGAGTGTTCAACTGTAGTTGATTACTAGAGTTGTGTACGCAGTCATCATTTGCCAAGAGAACTTCACATCTCAAAGTGAGGCCTGCTCTTGCCTAGATTGCCACTCTTGCAGCTGCTGCATCCTTTGCTCCAAGGATACATATGCATTTGTATCCTTCACATCGCCATCTTCCAGTGCTAACAACTTCAGAACCTCACCCACTTCTGGGCCATGCTGACTTCCAGTCAATGCAACTCTCATCGGCATGAACAGCCGCTTGCCTTTGCGCTGCTGCTCCTTGCCTACACCCTTCAGCCAGCTCTTGTAACCCTCTGGGCCCTCACTCACAGCTTTGCTCAGCTCACCAGACTTGTATGCTGCCAAAGCAGCATCAACAATCTGCTTGAAGTTGTCTGCCACAACAGCATCAGCTGCTTCATTTTGCAACGTATCCATGAATGGATAAGACAATATGTGCCGTAAGTCCCTGTCACCGTCGGCCAGCAACTCAAGACTTGGCTTTAGTATGGTAACAGCAAACTGCACAAATGGAGAGTCTGTCTTGTTCAGCAGGCCAGATTGTGTCCATACTTNATGTGACCGATGTTGGTACAGTCATATAGACCCACACCACAGTTGTATTGACACACACATGCTACATGCAGCCTCCTAAGGATCTCAGCCCTCAGCAGGTAGCGCAGCGCGAAGAAGAGCAGCGCAAAGCCATCGGCAAGCTGCCTCGCCCAACACTGGCGTCAAGGACAGACTCCACCATTTCTCTGTGGGTGCCTAAAAGCCACAGGGAAGATACGGTGTGTACCTTGGCAANGAAGTTCACCTGCTTCAGGGCATCCTTCAACCTGCATCATAGGCAAGGCTGGGTCAGACACCCACGAATGTTGCCGTAGATGGCGTTAATGCAATGACTGTACTTGTATACGACACACTGCCGCAGGTTTGACATCACTGCAGGCCCACACCAACATGTGTGCAGCCCAGGAATTGACTATAACACATGGGTTCTACAGAATAATTTTGTTTCGTATATATGCTTGTCCCTGTGCAAGGCCAGTGACATCTGCTCAAGCCTTGTCCTGCGGGCATGGAGACTCTTTCAAACAAGCATTGGCATTATGTTTGTACCTGTTCTCTGTATCCTTGAGCTTGCCTTCAGTCTTGTGTACATAGTCCTTCAGCTGATGGTAGCGGTGATTGGCCTGGTCCACGCTCCTGCTGAAGTAGCTGACATCGTCGCTCTTGTAGTGAGGACGCAGCATGGAACTGAGACCGTGGCCAGCCAGCAGTGTAAGCAATAACAGGCCAAGTAGGGCAGGCCAGCCAAATGGAAGTTTGGACGGAAGCTCTTGTGCCTGTTCCATAGCACTTGTCAGAGTGTCCTGCACTGTGTCTTTTGCTGCCTGTGCAGCTGAGACAACTCTGTGAGACATGGAGGGTGTTGCTGCTCGGTGATTGCCCTCTGCCTCAGTGTCACTTTCTGGCTCCTCAACCTGCATACAGCGAGGTTCAGCTTGACAGTAAGACTGTGCGAGTGAGGCATACAGCTGAAGCAAGCTTACTGTAGCCTGTATGAGCCTGGTGGTGGGATTCGTTGTGTAAATAAGCACATCCTCTTGTACTGAATATGAAGGTGCATCCCTGGTGGAGTCCAGGGCTTCGGAAGCGGACGCTGGATCCTCAGCATTCTCCACTCTTCGAGCAGTTTTTTTTGGAGGCCTGCCGCGANTCAGTCGGCAGAACTTGTCGTAGCAAGTTATGTTCACGGCCCATAGTTTGCTTTCACAATTTTTGGGCNCTCTTGACTGGCGGTTGCACTGCTGCAGCGGTGGCTTTCTAGGAGAAGTTCATAATTTCTTGATGGCGTTACAAGACTGCACAAGCTGACTTGCCTTGTGTTGTGGCCTTTGAGCAATGTTGGTCGATATGAACGAAGCTTATGGCCATTTTCCAGCTATGGACTGGCGCAGGAACAATATGGGCTACTCGGCGAAATGCGCAGCATGTTGCCCTGACAAGCAATTGAAGAACTTGTTGGTGGGTTAGGGCTGCAATCACCATTCTCACCTGCAAACAGCGTTTTATATATACAGCTAGCGAGCACATATCTAATACTACATGCAATATGAGAATCGGCATCAGAGCAACAGACAGTGCTATTCCCAAGTAGCAGCATTGTCTTGGTGAGGTTGCAACTACATGCCATTGACATGTGGCGGTAGTTGTTAACGCACCTCATGTACACATATCAGCTCTTTGGCCCCAGGTGATCAGCCATCTCAGACTTATTCCCCTCATACAGTTGTAATGCATGGGGCAGACTGCACTGGCTCGGGAGCGTGACGGTGCTGCAATGCGGCCACCTGAGAGGATGGTGCATCTGCCATGACAACATCGTCTCGAACTTTCAGTTCCTACATTTCAAGGGCCATCAAAGTCATATCAGCAGGAAGACAATAATGTACACGCTTCATTTGCTGACCGTCTGCAGAGGCAAATTGCCAGGTAGTGTGGCTGCTGAACCTAGCTCAGCAAAAGATATCTGCAGTTCATGCAGCTACATTTAGCCAACAGAGTAGGGCCGCAAAGCAGCCAACGGAAGCAAAGATGCAATCAGAGTCGCACTGGCTTCAGATTGGGGTATCTAGGCTTTGTGTGGTCACCAGACTTGTCTTCTGCACAGTGACACATTCGCAGGCTGACACAGACTCATGCTTTGCACGGTAGGGGCCCAACGCAATTGACACAAGACAATACACCTGTTGCCATCCACTTTAGCAATTTGCACTTCGAAGATTCCCCGGCAATGTCCCATTGTTTTTGCCACTTTCTGACACGTCCTTGGAAGTGCTGTTTTTCGTGGCCCCTTGCTGTGCTTGCCCTGGTCGTCATGCACCTTTACCACTGGCCGTGCAACCTGCAACTGGGCAAGCACATGCTTCCAATGTCGACTGCCTGTGGAGTCTTTGCTCACGCTTGGAGTGACGAGTGCTCACCCGTTCACTTAGAGCTCGCATTCGTCCAGGCTGATTGAACGCGTGGGCGAAACACGAGACAGTCAGCTTTAGTTGTTACTGGGTATGCTGCTGCGCATTCTTGAGCGTTTTAAATCATGTCAGCGTGGGAGCATATAGCTCAGCCTGTCTACGGCTTCACGCCTCCCGGCCTTGAATGTCTCCCTTCGCAGACTGTTTAACGAGCTTGTTGTGACCACCAACGCTAGGCAGCCAGACAGAGAAACCTCCTTGAGTGATACAGGAGCGCTGTGGCGTCATCAAACATGCTCACTGTGCCGGCTGCGCAGGTGACACAGTCGAGCTTTCAGTGTTGACTGCAGCCAGTATGGGATACCTGAGCGGAAGTCTGTGACATACGGCAGGGCATGCGAGAGGAGGCCGTGATGGAANATGCCATGGTGCACATGTGCTGTGCTGTGAATGGCATGCAGACTGCCCCCGCTGTGCTACATTGCCTGTCCTGCGCAGTGCTGTGCTATGACAGGATGTCATGAACGACATGACTCATGCCATGCAGAGTGCTCCTGCTATGCTGTGCTGCCCTTAAGCCATGCTGTGCTGTGTTGGGCTACTTTGTGCCGTGCAGTGTGCTCCTGCTGTGCTGAGCTACCAGGTGCTGTGCTATGCCATACTGCTTTGAGCAGCTGCTGCATTTCAGCCTCTGTAACATTTTGGCATCAGACGCTGTGGAAAAAATGACACAGCTTCTTCTCACCTAAGCTGTTGACAGAGTGATTGTGAATGTGTATGGGTACATTGTTCTGTGTTGCTATGTTATGGACATGTATTTCTGAAGATTGTCATGCTTTGTGATGGAGGCAGNCTGTGCATCGTTCTCTTGCACTCAACAACATTAGCAGCAGTTCTGACAAGAAGTTTGCCCACATACCCCTTCACACAACCATGTGTGAAGTGTAATCAGTACACGCAACTTGTTCGGTGAAGTATCTTCCTCACCATCACCATCGTCGGACGCCGCTGCTTGCAGGTGATCAGCAGGGTCGGTGTGCTTGGTGTGTCGCTTATAGCAGTGCTCTCTGGCTATGGTACCGTCAATCTGCCATATTCCTATCTAGCTCTGTTCATTAGGCCAGTCGAGCGATCAGAGATTGCTGCTATGGAAGCTCAGCATGCTCAGGTAATGCACATGGTGATGCAGCGCACATCCAGTCAGCCTTTCTGAACATCGTGCTGTGTTGCTGCACAGTAAAGCGCACTGTGCAGTTGTGGCTGTAATTGTGGGCCAAATCAGTTTTGTCTGTACACCTCAGGGTCCCCTTTACAACACCCCAGGGTCCCCTTGGCACACCCCAGGGTCCCCTTGGCATGTCCCAGGATCACCTTGACAGCCACCAAACATGGTTGTCAGCAACAGCAACAGTACTTTATGTATATAGAGCTGTGCTGCGCTATACTTTGCGCAATACTTTGCTGCACTGTCTTGTGTTGTGACTGCGCCGTCTCNTGGGCTGCAATGCAGACAGCATGCATGAGCAGTTACTATGCAGCCCAGAACCAAGCATGAGAAATGCAAACCAGGCAGGACTTCAGCGGGAGCAGATACACTGCACTGCTAGTGCCGATGGCAATGTTCTCCAGAGATTGTTGTCTTGCCCCTTGACACAAGTAGGCTTTTGTGCAAATTGTTTTACGTGCTGATGCTGCAGCTGCGCTGTGCCGTGTTGACAGTGCTGTCTTACTGCATACTTTGCTCGTTCTTGTTATGATGTGATGTGTTGAGCTCCACACATGACTTAGCCCCCCACCTTTTCTGTTTCTGCTCATTGCTGTCATTTGCCAGGGCTCTTGCTGTCACTATGCTGTTCATCTGAGTTACCGTTATTCTGTTGTGCCAGACGCAATGCCACTTTTGCTGTGTGTCTGTTGACCAAAGCACCATCTACTATACAAGCAGCGACTAGACTGCCTGACAAATCAGTGGACTTGCCTTGTGCAGGATGTGATGATGCAGCCGGTCATTGCANACAAACGCAATCACACAGCCATACTGATTACGCTTTGTCATGGCTGTGTATAGTGCATGCTGCATGCCCTAACAGAAAATCTTGCTTCCTCATCGCAAACTTGCTTTGAAATCTTGCACCAAATCTTGCATTGAAATCTTGCTTCCTCACCGCCAAACCACAGCTCTCAGTTCCCAGTGCCATGACAAGATGTGTTGTTGCAGCTATGCATTGGCGGAGCTGATGGACATGGCTGGCATAGGCCTGCCTGAGGACTTTGAGCAAGAAGACCGGGATGTCACAATCACTGGCTTGCAAAATAAGGCTGAAAAGGTCTGCAGCTGCAGTCTGCGCAAGCTTTGACATTACTCCCTGCAATTGCAGTGCCTGTGTTTTATATAGTGTGGCAATGCAGAGTGTTTGCGATCTAGGTGCAGCTGGCCTGTATCAGACAGGTAGCTATGTACAATGTACGTGCAGTGTTTGCACAATGCATGCCCTGCAAATGCCATGAGTGCTATCACACCTGCTTAGCATGTTCTGCACAATTGCCAATGTCTCAGTCAATGCTCATGCACCAGTCAGCAATAGGAGAGGGCAGTGGGTACAATGTGAGAATTGGATACTTGCTCATTGAGATACACTGAATCTATCGTTGTTCACCATTGGGCAATGACAAAAAGGCGTTGAGTACAGGTGAAACCAGGGGACTTGTTCATATACATCTCCAAGCCAGACCAGGATGTGGGCAGCAAGGTGTCACAGGNGTTTCCTTTTCAGCAGCAGCTTGAGCAGCCACGAGGCTTTGATACTTGTAGCACTGCACCTCAAATGCACTGGAACATGTGATGAAGCAATCCACAGCTGAGTTGTAGCACAGTGGGCCAGGAAGTAAGAATTGTGGCAGAAATCGGGAGAAAGTGAGGGCTTCTCTCTCGTAGAATGTGAGCTGACCGTCCATTGATTGCACACATATCTGCTGAACTCCTGCACAAGCTGGATGTAAAAGTCCAGGCGTTGTCAATTCAGCATTAAGAGGTGCGCCGCAACAGTGGCTGGCTGCAATTCACAAGCACCTTGTGATCGGCCAAAATTGCCAAAGACCATATTGGCTGCTGACTTGTCCAGTGGATGCTGTGACACTACATTCAACTGCATGCATGCCATGCCCTGTCCAGTGACAAGGCTGGTCAATTGGCATACTTGCAACCTGTGTGGTTGGCAACTCTGCAAAAGCTGCTGCTTCTAGGTTCTAGGTGCAAGTGTGGCTGCAATGGGGCTGGATCTGTCACTGACAGAAGCTGATTTTGAATGAGAAGCAGGCCAGAAGAGTTCAGGTCTGTGGCCATGATGCATGTATGGCCTGCCATAAGCTTTGTGTGGCTGTATAGTGCTGCATTTCTGAGGCGTCTTTGAGTGCAATTCCCTGTGCCATGAACAGCATGACCATGCAAAGCTTGAAGTGGCATGTTATGTTGCTGACTGCAACTGTGTTCATGAGGTNCTGCTTGCTGGCTGCAGCCTGTCTGACTGTGTGTGAGCTAGAGACAGCATGCCATGTCATACACAGCTTGCACCAGTAACACTGCTGTCTGCAGGCGGCCACCTCTGGCTTGATAAGGTCGCATTTTTTGGGAACCCTGGATGTGCATCCCCGGAGCTGGTCAATTTGTGGTGCACCTATNCCATACTCATGCTGTGCTGCAGCCAGGCTCCTGTCTTCATATGCTTTGCATGTCTGGGGCAATCGCCTTTGTACAGAGCTTCCTGTCCAGGGTCAGGTGGCCTTCTAGCTAATACAGCCTGTTGTACAGCATGTCAAAGCATGTATCTCATGCAGAGGGAAGTCCAGCAACAGTATGAGGAGGAGTTTGNGCAATGCTACTGCAGATTGTTCTGCTGAGGTCGCATGCCATCATGTGAGATGTTGTGCTCATGTTGATACATAGCAGCCATAGTATCCAGCAGCAACTGCAACGCCAACTGGTAAGCGGCTCCTGGCTGAAGAATACTGGGCGCCGAAACAGCCCTTGGGGCTTCAGGGCTGCTGTGTGCAAAAGCCCTGGGCCCTGAAACAGCCCTCAGGCCTTCAGGGCTGTTGCTCGGCATGGCCCTAGGATCCCTGTGCTGCTGCTGCTGTTCCTGTTATGCTGCTGCTGCTGCTGTATGTGCTGCTGCTGCTGCTGAGCTTTTTGCTCGTCCTGTGGCTGGCTTGTATCCCGCAGTGGCTTCNTGATGGACCGCAGCATGAGCAGCGCTAGCAGCATATCTAATTTCTCGGTTGGCCCCGGTAGTGCAGCAGCAAGTCTTAGGAGCAATGGACGCAGCGTTGTGTCCAGCCCTTCGGTCAGCACTCGACACCCGAAATCAGTGCTCAGCGACAAGTACATGCTCGGGGAGGAGCTCGGCCGTGNACAACATGCATGGTGTACGACTGGCTGTTATATACATTGGGTGTCGGGGCTGCATCAGCTCTCAAAGCATTTCACTAGAGGCTGTATATGTTGCTCACGTGCGTTTCCATTATTCTTGACCTCAGCTTACTCAGCGAGGCTGTGTGCGCAAACAGCTGCATTTGGCGTACGCAGCAGACTCAGCGAACAGTCTCGGTTGACCAGTCACCGGCGTGCTGTCTCGATGCATTCTATTCGGNAGAATCGTTGCTAGGTAACAGTACATGGATGCTTCATATGCTGGTACAAATGGCTCACAAATGTGCCGTTTACTTAATTTAACAATTATCTGCTGTTGCAGCCTAGGGCAGAACCCTGATGCTCTGAAAGCTAATGCTGCCAAGAAACTGCAAGGTGATCAGGAAAGCGAGGGCCAAAGGAAGAAAGTCACGGTACGCTACAACCTCAGCAACATCCCTACTGCTCANAGCTGTCAGTCTGTTGTGCTGCAGTACCTTAGTGTCTGATAGTGGTACTCGCCACTGTTCTTGAAGTTTCCCACTGGTCGANAGCCTAGCAACGGTGTTGCTTGTGCTTCCAGGATGGCATTACAATGCATTTTTTCAATGTCAGGCTGTGTGATCTAACGGCTTATAGCTGGCTANGCCGAGAGATGTGGAGCTGTGCAGGTGGCACGGATCTGACTCAAGGCGACAGAGATGACCTGCAACAGCTTGAAAGGGCGGTGAGAGGACGTTTGCTGGAGCTGCAACTGTTGAAGCTAGCTGTGCAGAGCCAGAATGGCCAGGAACAGCATACAGCCCTCCTGGACGTTGCCTCCCCCACAACACAGCCAAAAGTAAGCGTCACAAGTAGTGCACATGGTCTATCCAGGTGATGCAGTTGCTGTGTCAGTCATATGTGATCATGCATGTGAGGCAGACTGCCAGTCGTATCAGTACCTATACATGAGTCATCTACCACTATGGCAAAGATTGGTGAGTCAAGCAGTCGCCTGAGTGGCTCAGTATGTCAAAAGGCTGCCAAGTCTGGCAAGCACCCCAGTTTATTAGCTCAGCGGTTGAGTTTGTTTTGCAAGTTTGAGGGTCTGCCACATGCATCTGCTGATGGTCTTGCTCCACATTTTCGCACAGTCATCAGCTGTGTCCTCGCATAATAACGGGTTAGCACACACAATGCTTTGCTGCAGGCTCAAGCAAAGCAGGCAGACTCCTTGATCCGGCTGTATGAAANCCTTGCCTCAGCAGCAATGCAGCAGTGCAGAGGGTCCCCTCCAAGGTCGCCCCTCAAGCCCAACACCCCTCCACAAGCTGAAACTGGGTTCTTCTTCCAACAGGGACATGCCAGGACAACCACCGCCAGCAAGCACAGCACACAGACCAGGGGTGGTTCTGACAGCAGGAATGGCACAGATGCCAAAAATGGTGTAGNTCTGAAATTTGCTCAGACATGCTGTGTTGCAGCATGATGTCCAGCTCAAAGGGGGTCACATGCAGAAGCTTCTGACCCTTATGCAATTTGTCAAACAGAGAGGAGGCAAAGGGCCCCAACAGGGGGGAGCCCAGCAGGAACACATTCCGCAGGATGGTCAGCTGGTGCATGAGACCCCATTGACCTAACAGCCTGTTCAGGAGCTCACTGCCCACCACATCAATCTGCAGACACACTTGCCTTTGTTGCACATGTACACAGGACCAAGCCAAGTGCAGCATCAGCCAAATTTAAACACATTCTGCAAAATGGTCAGCTGTGCATGAAGCTGAAGAGCTCACTGCCCACCAAATCGATCTGCAGACACAACCACTTCTGTTGGTCTTCCAGAAGGCTTTGAAAACACCTGAGGCAGGTCATNGTTGGCGGTATGTCATGAGCGCCAGGCTGCTGGGCACTTTTGCTGCATGCCAGTTGAGCTGTGCCATTGCATGAGCCTGCTGTGCAATCAAAAATATGGAGTGCATGGTCGGCAATGCAGTTCCATCCATGACGCATTCAAGCGTTCCATCGCTACAATGTAAAACACATTGGCGTCGTACAGACACANGTCAGTGAGGCTGCATTGTATGTGCTGTGCCTGGTCAAAAGTGCTACATATGTATATATGACAGTCAGCTGAACGTCTGTTTGAGAGCATCACTGACAGAAGCATTGCTACTGAGGTGACACATTGCATCCTTGTATCAATGCACAAAATGCTGCAGCGATCGACANATCACAACTGTCAACACACCTTGCAAAACCTACAGTGTTTGCTGCACTCTCAACTAGTTAAGCACTGTTTAGGCACCTGGACAATAATTGGAGTGATTACTCTGCTNCTTCATTGCAGCCTGCTTATCAGCAGCTGCCGTGCTAGTAACCAGCACAGGCGATGACTGCCNACCTCAGCTGCATGTATGACCTTGTATTCAGGATGCAGAGGCTGCTTACTTTACTTGCTGACCTACTGCAAACGCGANCATGAACTTGCACTACACGCCTGCAGCATTGAGAGTTCTGAGTTGCATAGAGTCACTTGTCTTTCATGACAAACAGTAGCAACTTTGTAGCGGGTAGCGTTGTGGAAGGTTGCATTTGCATATACAGGACTTCTTGGAAGTGCACATTCTTGGAGCTGAACAAACCAGACTGCATGGTATCAGCAGCTGTTTCAGCATACATAACGTTCATTTCCAAGCTTTTCCTTGAGCTTTCTTTCAAGTATTTCTTTCTTTCAGGCTCAAGCAGACCTGTATGTCCCGCTTATGGTTGGCTCAACACAGTGGTCCACTGCAGTCTCAATGCTGAAGGGGTTGATGACCTGGCAGTGGTCAATCTGCTCACNTCCATATGTTGCACTGCAGCTGATGGCGCCCACACAGCCTGGAACTGCTCGTCAGAGGCCAGCGTTGCAACAGCTTGCTTGACTTTCGAAAGCTTGAAGTGCTTGTCTGTCATGGCCTCGCGCACACGCGTAACTCGCCTGAGCAGTTTGAAGAGACCAATGATCATGCTAATGGCAGTTCTCGATTCAGGCTGTGTCTCTGGACTCGTTTGAAGAGANCCTGCAGGTATTGAAGCAGTACAGGATGGTAATGGTCTGGAGTTACGCACTGCGGAGTTCTACACCAGGCATCAGTCAGGCCTGTACACAGGCAGCAAGCCAGGCAAAAGCAGANTAGCAAGACTCCTGACATCAGCAGCATGCGTGTACCTCTTCCAGATGCTACCTCTTCCAGGCTTGCAGGTGACTATTCTGTATAGCAATGTTTCTAAATGTGGACGTGGTTATCATCTATGTTATGACTTTTTAGATGCAAATCGTCGAGATTCTGATCCCAGTATAGGCACAACATCCCTGCAAACAGTGCTCATCTCTCAGTTGGCACTAGTTTTTTCTTGACAGGCAAAAAAAGAAAAAGAAAAGTTTAAGTNCTTGAAGCTTGCGCTGCAAGCTCTGCTTGTGACTCTGCAACCATGGCATGCTCTATTATCAGCTCTGGCATGCAGTGGCTTGTCTGCTTACACATCAGCTGGCATGCAGTGGGTTGTCTGCTTGCACATCTGCCGGCATGCAGTGGCTAGTCTGCTTGCACATCAGCTGGCATGTATGCCTACAGGTCTGCTGGAACTGTAACAATGTGGACTTCTAATCAAAGCATCATCAACGTTGCTGTTTATGTGATAGTGAGGTTGGCTTGAGAGAATGCACTCAGACGGCAAAAACTGATGTGCATCACGTGTTTATGTAGTGCTGTTCAACAAGCTGCATTGAGCAGTGGACTCCATGCCGGAGCACTGTTGAATGCCAGTCCTTTGCACTAGCTACTGCTTTTTGCCTTAAAGCTAAATGCTGTGTGCCTGTGCTGACTATTTCTGCCTGCAACAACAGATTGCTGCACTATGCATAGCTCTGGGTGAAATGCATTGCCCGGGGTACAGCTGCTGCTGAACACGCTATTGAACTTGCATCCACATAGCTTCCAGGCTGCAATACAGGATCTGCACCAGTCTTGACGGCTGCTGTGCTGATTTCTCATGGCTATGATGTGCGGGTATGCAGGTGCAGATCTGCCATGGGTTCTGCTTACAAGCAGAAAATCTGCTGTCACTTAATCCTGGCATCCTGTTCCACACAGCATTGTCGTGCAGACTTGTAAACCTGAGTGCTGTTGGTGGCGTTTGCAGTGCGCTGTGTCTGCGAGCTGATGCACTGCTGAGACTGTAATGCAATACAACTGCATGCACTGGCCTGACATGAGAAGCCAGTCAAGCAGCTGCAGCGGTGAATACACAGTACTACCCAGAGAGCTTCAGCTGATCCTGTATGCATGTGGCACCAATTTTTACATCATGACTGCTGTCAGTAGCATAGCTGCATCAGCTGAGCTGCACAATATGTCAATTGGTAGAGAGTGTGCCTGAAAAGCTTATCAAGTGTGTTATGGGTTCAATGCTGAGCTAAGGAAACCCAGGCACCCAAGCAGGGCAGCTGACGCGCTTGCTGCAGATGTGACTGTCATGCTGCTTTCAGCAAGCCTGGCTGCGCTAATANAGACGCTGTACCAAGCCTCAGTGCTGATCACAACCAGTGGGCGACCCGCTGCCAAGGTGAAGTACACCACCCAAAAGCTGGATGCCTGCACATTCGCTTTACAGGGCTCCATTGCTCATGCTTGTTAGAGCCTTGCCATTGTTACCACAGCCTTGCTTGAGTACAACCTTGCTCGTATGGCTTTNTGCTTGGTTTTCTCTCCTGAGCAGTCATGTCAATCCCTCTGTGGAGTAACCTTCCTGGGGTTGTCTGCGATTGCTGGGTCTGATGGTCAACTGTGTGTGCTGATCAGGTGTTGTGCCTGCGGGCCAGGTGCAAATTGTGCAGCTTCAGTATGACATTGGCCAGAGCGCTTTCCAGACGCNACACTTGCGTCAATACAAAATCAACCAAACACTGACCTGAGGGGTCTTGGCCCAGCCGCCACCTATTAGGTCCTCCAGGATTGTTAGCAATAGTGGTGCTATNCATTAGCACAGCAGGCTAACCTTGGCGGCAGGGGGAGGCATGCGTCTGGCAATTTGCTCAAGCTCAGGCTTGGTGAGGCCCAAGTCATTGCGCAGGCACAAGCGATCAAACTCTGCCTGCAGCCGGCTGACCTGCCCTGTCAGCTTGTCACATTTCAACTTCTGCAGCACTCAAAAGGCAGTTGATTAGTGATGTTACTTGCATACAATGTGTTCGCAGGTCAATGTAGCAGTTGCAGCATCACGGNTAGGGCTAAACTGCAGCATGCTGTGTTGAAATCGCCAGAAATCTCTTAGCTAACCTCTCTTTGTAAGGGCTAGGACGCCTTTGTTTGGTCCAGGGACTCCCATCAGCCATGCCTGATGGCACGGTCGAAATGCCTTGCGGCATAGATTCTCTTNTGTGCTGTGCTGTGCTGTGGCTGCACAGTATCTCACTGTAAAGCAAACTTCAAAAGCATGTAGCCGAGTAGCATACAGCAAAAGCCCACAGCAGCTTTTACATAANTGACAGTTTCCTCTCTATACTCATTGTCTGGAGTTGGGTATGGCTCAGCAGCAAATGAGGGCTGCGTTATGAGCTGCAAGTTGACTGTTTCAACAGATGGGAGACCAGCATCTTCGGTATGCAGTGGTTGAGACGTGCTGATGCTGCCTAGAGGATGCGCAGCAGTTTCAGGAGTCGCTGCTGGTTGTGATGAGCGGCTTGAGTCGTGTGCTGCAAGAGGGACCATGGCCACCTCATGCTGCAAGCTGAGATGCCGAGGTGGGCGATTGAGAGCAAATCTGGTGTCAATAAAGTCTGGTGTGTGCTGACGGGCTTGCTCAAATGCTNCCCCTCCCCGCTCTACTCCCCTGAGGAAGAGTAGAGTCAGCTCTGATCTGTTTAGTCTTGTCGCTGTGTGAGTATGTTCTATCAGCTGCTGTGTGTCTTTGCTGGTACATACCTGCTGATTACTGACCAGTGGTCAAGGTATTATCTGCTTGGGTTCCAAGAATGAATGTCATTGCATACATAGTGGCTCACTCTGTCAATTGCATCAGTGCAAATGATCATGCTGTCAAACACACAGGATCAGGTCAGGCCCCCACAAACAACAGTTATCATGACAGTGCTAGCAGTTCATGCCATAGCAGCATCAGCATAGACAGCCCTGCTGTAACACCCAATGTGTTGCACAGGCGTGATGGCAACCAGAGATGCNCCGTAGGTGGCAGTGCAGCATCTGAAACATGTACTGGTGGACCTGCACGGGCCAAGCAGCAAGGCAGCAAGCGATCAATTGACTGTGAGGACAAATGAGGCCACCAGCTTGGTTTTGTCCCTGGTCATGGGCAGCCCAGCCCGCCTGCCCCAGTTCTCGCGCCTCAGCATGGCTGATGGCTCCATCAACGCAGAACAAGGCCCAGACAACGCCAGTCAAGTCTTGGTACACACTGCTGGGCAAACTTGCTCAATGCTCAAGCTTGTCTGAGTGGGCCTCCTGCATGCATGCGTGTGCAGTGACATCATTTGATTTGCACGTATCACATCACAGTCACCATTGACATGTGCTGGAAGGCCTGCTCTGGCCTGCAAGTTGGGGGCTCAACTCAGCATCCCAGGAACCCTTTGTTTTGATGCAATGCCAGGGACCATGCTCCTCATTTTGCGTTGATGTACAAAGTGGGCATGTGCACAACACTGTGTTCCTCTGATGATGCTGCTGACCTCCACAGTGATGTTAACATGACTCACAAGTGAAGTAAAATGCATGCTATTTGTCACCACTAGACTAAGTAGTGCCTAGAAATAGGCAGCCTAAATCAGGCATGCCAGCATACCACCTATTCTGGCTCAAAGACATGTGTTCGTTNGACAGCTACCAACCTGACATAACATGTGCCATAGTGATGCCCAGTGCAGTCTGGTTGTCGCCACAGTACGTGACCTGGACTTTGAAAAGTGCCTCATTGCCTTGTAGAAGGCGCTTGGAATCAATATCCTGATATGTGCACAAACACACAGGTCAGTCCAGACATGTATAAGAGGTTTCCAGCCCATGTCTGGTACCTACGCTTGCAGCTCAATACATGCTGATACAAGGCTTGCACTGCAAGCCTTTGCCATAGCACAGCTCAAGTAGCAGCATTCAGGGGTGACAGGAACAGGACTGCCAGCTCCATATCCTTCTGTGGTCAAACATGGCCAATGGTGATGGTGCATGACCCTCATGTATGCTCTATGCAAGATGACCAGTGCAAGCATACAAGCACACCTGCCATACCACAAGAGCATTACACGCATGGCCTTGCTCCTGCTAAGCACATCCCTGCAAGCTTGCGCACGCGTCAGAGCCAGCCAGGTGTGCAACCACGAGCCCGCATCTTGCTGGCACGTGGCACTTGCGCACACAGTCTTGCTGATGCAGCTCTGCCAAGCACATGCATGAAAAGGCAGAATGTCAAACAATGGCAGGAGTGACAACTGGAAAGCACAACTGCATTGTACCTGCAACCCATGGCATGACCCGCTCAAGCAGGCGCAGTGGCATAGCTCGAAGGGTCCGCCACACCATAGCACGCTGCTCAGCCGCACACAGATGGGCTTCCAACAGCGGGAGCACCTCTTGCTCTTCATGGGCCATGTGCTTGTTGGTGTCACCTTTCACAGCGTCGATGATGCGTACCAGTTCCGAGATCTGCTCATCAGCCTCCTTGGCGCCGCGCCTGTGCACATGCATGCAAAGGACCGTGCATAGGGCTAGTTTGGACTGTATCACAGCAAATTGGCAAGCACTTGACAGACTTTAGCTGTCTTGGAATCCGCTGTTCGAGCTGCAAGGTGGCAGTGTGTTGTGTGGCAGTGACGANGGGCATGTCCCTGCAGCAGCAGCAGGACTACTACAACCTGCAGGTACAGCACGCAATGAGTAAGGCAGCAAAGTGCACACACAGATCCATGGACAGACATATTGTGATGTGCTCATGCAACTGCAACAACACGCAGCATGTTCAGTCAGATTGGGCTTGTTTGGCAGTGCACATACATAGGATTGCACAGGGTGCCTTCTTGCATCAATTGATGTCTGCCTCAGGGCACCAGCGAGTCCAGCAAGTCCATACACTGCAAGGTTTGCGATCATGTGTTTGAATGCTTTGTGGGGCCTTGAAGGCATCAGGAGGCCAGCAGCTTCAAGGCCCTGATGCTGTAGGTGCACATGTGCTTGCAGGATACAAGGCAACAGCTCCAGGCAAAGCAGAAGCAGGTGGTGGAAGAGATTGCAGAGCAGGGACGGCAGATGTCAGTACTGGAAGCCAGACTGGCTGCAGAGCCGGCCAAGCAGCGAGCCCTCACTCTGCAGGTGAACTTAATTCTGTAACGTCATATGTTGGCATGATTGCCTTTCAAGCGCTAGCCTCACATGCGATGTTGGTATACTGCTGCAGAAGGTATTGTCTGACACACGATGCTTGAGTGAATGATGAGAACAGTTGTGGGCCATAATTCTTGTACCAGTCATTGTCACCAGACACTGACGAGTCTTGCATGAACGCTCCAAGCCAGTGAGACTGCGAGCATGACAGTGCTATTCGCCAGACACATCACCTGCAATCTTAGCAGTTGACCCAATGTCAGGAGATATTGCATGCAACTACCACCATCAGCAAACACTCCGCCCACGGCTTGCCCAGCTGCCTACATCTGCTGTTTCGTTTACATAGTTGGATGTGTCTTTCAGNTCCAGCCCTGTGCTGATCTCATCCATGAAGAGCACCTTTGAGGGGCCCACTATCATTTCCCCTGAAGATTGGCAACTGAACTTACATAGCCATCAGGCAGTCATTCCTTTGGAGACATGTGAGGCAGTATGTGCGGTATCAACAGTGCATGTCCATTACATGCGTAAGGCATCAAACACAAGATCTGTTATGCTGTGCACATTTGCACAGTGCATGCCAGTGGGTGACAGGGCACCAGAGCCATTTGTGACACAAGCTCAGTTCAGCTGCAGACCTGTAGTGATGACATTACTCTACACAAACATCATGTGGCGCCACTGTGTGGACTTAATTGCGTTTGTACTACAGTAACTTCTGGTGTTGCTAGCTGAGGCGCGAACTCGCCCTTACTCAGTCTGAGAAAAAGGAAGTCATGGTTAGGAAGGTTAGAAGATGAGGTTAGAGGTTGGGAGGTGTCAGCAATGGCATCCATACACATAGGCATCTGATTCACTCAGCTCAATAAAGCTATTCTGTAGGGAGGCGGGANTAAAGGGCTCCGTTTGTTGCTGCATGCACCCAGCGACGAATGCTAAGCACACAACCTTTGATCATTGATACTACATATTTGCAACTCATTACTTTGGCATTGGCAACTACAATTGCCGCACTCTTTCCCTCTGCCCACAACGCTGCTTGTGACAACTTTCAGCGTCAACAAGCCCATAAAGTATTGCAGTTTCTGCTTGGAATCAGCACAGTTGACAGAAGACAGCAGCAAACAAGGTTGCCAATACAATCCCATTCCTTGTTTGAAGCAGGCACGAGTCTGTGCACATCATGGCAACTCTGTGTATATGCATGCGTACTTGCCATGCTACAAGCCCACATATGCACCATTTCCATACATGCATGCTTCACAAGCATCTGCATACAAACACAAACTCTCTCAGGACGCACCGCCGACAACTTTGCCAAAGACTGTGTGCTTGTAGTCCAGGTGCCGAGCAGACTTGTACAAGATGAAGAATTGGGACCCGTTGGTTGCCGGGCCAGAGTTAGCCATGCTGAGGATGCCTCTGCCTGTATGCGTCAAGCGGGAATCTAGCTCATCCTTGAATGTGGGCCCATATATGGACTCTCCCCCTGTACCTGTTCCTGTNCGTAGAGTTGTATGCTGCTGCTGACCAGGCATCAATTCCACGCGTGTTCCACGCAGTCAGGTAGCAGGTGCAAGTATACAAGTTTCTTGCGGCTGGAACAGAGGTGCAACAGTGCCTGAACTGCTGTGNTGCATGGCCAAGAATGTAGCCGGTCAAACCACAAGAAACAGGAACCAGAGTTCTATCAAAGTCGGTTCTGAGCACGTTCATAACATGCATTCAAAACAGGACAAGACAAATGTAGCTTACCTTATCCTGTCTTCTTAGTCAAGTAAGGTTGGCAGCATCGCATATGCATTGAACTGTCTGTAATGATCAAGTCTAGGCTTGCCGTAAAACATTAGCCATGTGGTCTTATCACAGATTACCGCAAGACAAGAAGAAAACCAGGGAGCTGGGCCTAGTACTATTGACCCATCTGCGACCATTCGCACACCGTTGGTGACTCGCCACATGCCAAACAGACAGGTGCTGGCAGACCTCCAGTTGCTGCTGCTGCTGGCACTGCTGCTGCTGCTGCCCTGTTGCTGCTGTTGCTGCTGTTGCTGCTGCTATTGCTGCTGCTGCTGGTCGGGCGGCTGCTGCACTGCTGCTGCTGCTGCCCTGTTGCTGCTGTTGCTGCTGTTGCTGCTGCTATTGCTGCTGCTGCTGGTCGGGCGGCTGCTGCAACTGCTGCTGCTGCATACCTTCAAAAATGAATTGCAGGCAGTTTACAGGGCAGCCAAAGCTGCATTGAAGCTGAAAAGATACAACAAGGTCATTGAGCTATGCAAGCAGGGTCTCACCATTGACCCAGCTGCCAGCGAGTTGGCAAACATGCAAAACGTAAGCCTGACTGTAGACTCTGTCCACATGCTGTCACACCCCATAGTGCTCCTGACACCACCATGGACAGTGTGAGTAACAGTGAAGAATCACTGGCACACAATCTGCTTGTCCGCAGTGTTCCCCTTGAGCCTCATGTCCCTGCTCACCTGACCGACTCCAGGCTGTTGGACTACACACAGACAGATGTATGGCTACTGCCAGGTTGAACAAGCTTTGCCGCATGTGTTTGCTCAATTTGACATGTCATGCTTCAGGATGCAGAGCAGGACCTGCAAGAAGAGGAGCAGCGGGTAGCAGAGAGAGCAGCATGGGAGTCAGCTGCGCGAGGGCCAGCACAGCAGCTAGCGGCCACCCTCATCAGGACCAGAAAGTGGCAAGTGGGCAAGCCTCAACTGAGCATAGGTACAGCATGTAGCCCTCATGTTACGTTGTTGCAACATGCATCTACAAGTGTGCCAACTGTGCCGGGCTGCAGTCACAATTGTCAGCCAAGCAGTGTCCAGCAGTCCAACACACACGGCAAAACTCCATTCAGTCTGACTCACAGTGCGCTCCCTGTGTATAGTGGTCACAACGCTGCAGATAGAGCCCTNGTGTACGGCTTCTATGACGAGTGCTTGCGCAAGTATGGCTCAGTGAATGTATGGCGCTACTGTACAGATATCTTTGACTACCTCAGGTTAGCAGCACTGTGCTCAACTTTGCTCCGCACTGTTGCTGCATGTTGCATGGCAAGCATCTGCATTGTGATGATCATTTAGCTGTAGCTATTCCCACACATTGCTGTTTTGTCTTGTATGCCGCTCAAGCATATTTAGCTTGGTCAAAAGCTTACTATGCTCACTGCAGCACTGGTAAGCACTGTCAGCAGTCATTGTGATGTGCTAGCCTGTACTGCGTTGTGCTGTGCTGACCAGTACATTTGTGGTTGCAGTCTTTCAGCCCTCATAGACAACAGAGTGTTCTGTGTCCACGGCGGCTTGTCCCCCACAATCAGCACACTTGACCAGGTATGGTGCAGCCTCTCTTTTGTTGAACACTTTGCAAAATGCTTTCAGACAGCGCTGTATGCTGCAATCAACATTTGGCAGCATTTATGCACAACACATGGACTGGGTCAGCCAGCTACATGCCATCAATCAAAGTTTTAGCTAAGAAGCATGCATGTGCATGTGCCCGTACAGAGGGGCATGCTCCACAGTACCTAGTGNACTGTTGACGCATCACAGCAGCATGCAAACCCCAGCATGCTGTCTGATTGGTAACACACAAAAGCCCATTGTGTCCTCACGATAAGAATAGAATCTGATTGTCAGATAGTACATAAGGCATGTGCAGACTGTGACAGCACATGTCGCATGCATTTAAACACACAAGCATACGCAAGGCAAATCCCTGGATCATCACTGCCATCAAATCTGTGTGACCCCATTGTGTCTAACCATGTCCAGTGAAACGCTGTATCAGTGGCATAACCTCACTGCCAGGAAACCTGCCCAGGAAACCCTCTGCAGCATCTGACTCCCCAAATGTCCTTACCCCATCCCCACAAGGNCAAGCGCTGCCCCGCTGTACTGATAGTTGAACACCCAGGAACTGCTGACGTATCTGTCCAAAAAGGGTCCGATGAGCAGCAGTGTCCAACCCTGCATTGAAACAACATGAGCATTAGCAAACAGCTGTTTGTGCAGCACAACACGATCAGGCTTGTAAACAGTGTCTTTGTGATCCTGTAATCTGGTGACTGTTGCAAACTGAAGGTACCAGATCATAGTTGTGAGTGTTCAAAGGCATAAAGATAGTCATACTGGCATATTGTGACATTTGCGTTTGTGTGATGCTTACCTGTGCTGGTGCAGTGTTGCTCAGCAACTCATGAGAAGACAGCTTATGCTTCTGCTGCATTGTGCGACAGAAAATCTGCTGCATGCCGCTTGAGACCACAGACATTGCTGCAACAATCAGGCCAGGTAAGTTGTCCCCCATGCCAATGTCTGTGACAGTCCTGCAGCCATGACATCAGATACTACAAAACAACATAGCAAAATACAAGTCAAGGAAAAGCACAAGTGGCATGTTTTNTAGACTGATGCAGCCTTGACAGCACATGTAGATCACAAAATGGTGGAGCTAGAGGCGGCAAACCTGATTGCATTCAGCTGCTTGGCTTGCTCCTCTGCTGCCGCGGCAGCATTCCCACCAGTAGTCTCTCCCTTCAACATGCCCAGTTGCTGCTGCATGTGAGCTAGCGTTCCTTCCCATTTCAGTTCACGGCGTATGTATGACTCCTGGTGTCTCTGNGTCGGCGCAATGCTGTGGTACATTTGAGAGGAGTTCGCGGCTTGCAGCCTCCAGTCACGCTGGAAGTGACACAGGTGACTTTTGAAAGCAATACAGTCTCGAGTTGCTGTTGCGCGCTTCCTGCTGCGAGGCAGATCTTCGGTATCTTCAAGCAGTCGTGCTCTTAGGGTCACTGACAGATGAACTCTGCCTTGGAAAAGCTTGAACAACAATACGCTGCTGAGATTGTGAAAGTGGACACTGATGAAAAGCTCCTAGCACGGTTGGAACGTGGAATGCGGGTTTTGAAAGAGCCTGCTGGTCAGTGCTGAGCCTACATGTACCGCTGCAAAGTTTGTCAAAGCAGCTTACTGTTCATCTTAAACAAAGTCAAAAGGCATTGTTTGTTTTGGCGTATAAAATCAGGGTGCCACACTAACTGCTTGTTTTGGTTGCAGGCCCCGCGCCTGATGAGTCTGTTGCATTCTCTCAAGAGCTGTTGGCAAAGCTTGACACCCTGCCTGAAAACGCACAAGCAGTCAGTCACCTTTTCAAGCAGGGACGCTTGCCGGTGCCTCGTGACCACCTTGAGGCATTGGCAGACATAACAAAGGGGCTTGTTGTTGGCAGCTCAGGGAAGTTGGCCAACTTTCTCAGCAACAAAATTCAGAACGGTGGTCTGCTCAATGCCACAGGCAAGCCTGTGTTCCTTACTGCTCACACCGCTAATTCATTGTTCAAATGTCGATCACGCTGTGCTGAAGTCTTGCTTCTGCTGAGGATCTCTTTCAAACTGCTTTTTACACAGCCTCTTTTTGATACTGTAACATCAGTGCAACAATGCTATTGGAAGCAACCTGTTCCTGCACAGGGAAAAACGAAGAAGTGACCCGTGCGCTGATGCTCAGTCTGATTATTGAGACCTGGACATTCTTGCAGCAGTTCTCGCTTCCACAGCAATATCTTGATTTTGACTACAACATGAACAAGCGAGTCACTGCTACTGTAGGATGTGTATCCCATCCCACTGCGGTATGTTTCTATCCTTAACGTTATGCAAGCATGGCACATATGATGTAAGCTCGATCTGTGCATCAACCTCTGTTTGTGGGCTTACTAGTTTTTCTGCTTGAAGGGCAATCACTTCCCTGACATGAGCATTGTCACAGAGGGGTTGTTGATGTTTTTCGGTGTAGAGGCTTGTGAAAACATGNCACTTGACTCACTGTCACACGTCATACCTTAAGTTGACTAGATATTGTCACATGCATACAGTTGGCGCCATGCATCCCCACATTTGCTGACTATGCATTCCTACTTTTTAGCTATCAAGAGACATGCAAAGCCATCTTTGCCAAGCTGGCACTCCTCATCATACATCATGTTCCGCCTTGACTGCCTGTGTCCAGCAGCTCACAATGTATTGCCAGGGCCATGTTGTTGGTTTGCCAGGCTGCGTGGCTGCAGGTTGTCTAGGGACACTTTTGCCTGTGCTGTTTGGAAGACACAAAATTCACAAATTTGGTCTTGGTAGTCTGCTAGGTTGTTGCTACCATGCAGTNCAAGATCCGCTGACTGTGTACACCGCCCGACTTGCCGCACTCAAAAACAGTTACCGCTGGGCTGAGCGTCAAAGGCACTCACCGTTCACTGCAGGTTTTTCCGATAGAAAAGCTTGACCGATAATCATTGTTTCGCTTTTGGCGGACGGTTTCGCATTGTGAATTCCTGCTCGTTTAAGCCAGTCTGTTTGCGCAGCTTGATGTGCCGTGGGTAATGCATAACGCGCTACGTGTATGATGCATTTCTGCGTATCAGTTGCTGCGGCGCATATACGGTCCAGATTCAACTAGCAAACCGCCGAGACCCTGGATCAACAACATAGGGATCTGGACTGAGAAACACTGGCAGCGTGCGCACATAAACGGGATTTTCTGTACGTATGGAGGGCAAAGTTGTGCTGGTGACAGGCTCCAACCAAGGCATCGGAAGGTCCGGTCTGACACGCCACTCTGCGAGTCTATTAAAATTTGACAAGCGTCTGACAACTTCCAACTGCAAGAGAGGTGGCTCAGGGCCTCGCACGCCAGGGANCTGCAGTGCTGACTGACACACAGCAGCCAAACAGAAAAATTCTGTCTTGTCTGATTTCTCAGTTCAATTCTTCATAATTGCTCAATTGTGCTGAAATGTATTGACACTGCGTCAATCCAATGCAGGTCTTGTCTGTGCTCGTGGGATATGTTGTGGAGTCGAATGACGAGTTGATGGCAGTCCTTGGAGTGAGCTTGATGCAGCAGCTGACTCAGGCTGCCACCGCTGAGCTGGACAAACCAGGATGGCTCGCAATCACAGCTGCATTCAAGAAGGCATGCAGCTTTGAGAGTCTGCGACGACTACTGGCAAATGAGCCACTCAAGTAAGTCTAGCTCACTTCGCTCTCTTGTCAGTCCAATCACTGAGTCTAGTCAGACCTGCACGTGCTGTGATTCCTGAGCACCTGACTGCGGCTTCGAGACCACAAATGTACGATGGCTGGCAACTAGCAGGTGCCATCAAGAGGNCACTCAGCCCCTGTTGGAGGCGAGTCACCATTCACTCCCTCCACCTTCTTGAACTTGGAGTCCCCCCAACCTGCAGTCGGGCAAAGCCCTGAATCTGACAGCAACATGGAACATGCTCACAGCTTGTCTGCAACACAAGAAGTTGCTGCACAGTCTGACCTGAGCATTGCAGACAACAGCAAGACCCAATCAGAGGCAGACATGCCTGCTGCAGCACCAGGTGCAGACGCTTTAGTGATCAGCGATGGCAGTGTGATGAACAACAGCAACAGGGCTACCCCTGCAACACCGCATGCAGCAGTTGATGATGCCTGTATCAGCACCGCAAGCAAACTCAGTACAGGCTCTGCAGACCAAGTTGCAAATTTGTGCTACATGCACTTGGGCCCCTGTAGCAGCTCATGCACACTATGTGCAGATGTGTACCACATGCACAGCATTGAGCCTTTAGCATTTGATCATTGGCAACAAGATATGCAGAGGTTTGTGATGCAGGGAGTCCAACCCTCTTGGTCATGACAGCGATAGCGATGACAGTCCGGGTGGCCCTGCCAGTGCCACCTCAACCCCGACNGTCAAGAACACAAAGCAGAGTGATATGTGGCTGCTGCGAAGATTCAGATGCACCTGCTTGCTTGAGTTGGCTACTGACACCTCACTTTGCTGCCTGCTCAAACTTCAGGCCCGTGCTAGTGCAGCNGATACTGCAGATGGCATCTGCTTCAAGCTTTCATGCCACAAGTCATGCTGCGTAATGATTTTAATTAATGCTGCCTAATTGCTGCGTTCAGTCAACGACTGACATAAGGTGGAAGGTACACTTTGAGCAGTGCATTGAGTTTCACACTGAACTCCTCTTCAGTGCCGAGGCCACATTGAGACAATTTCTAATGCCAGATCATGCTTTTTGCAGGCGTTTGTACCTGAGCGCTGTGAACCTGGGCTGACAGGGCTGGCCAACTTGGGCAGCACCTGTTGGTGTAATGCCCTAGTGCAGTGCCTTGCACATCTGGAGCCGTTCATGAGGATTGGCATAGGGGCTGAGCCTGCTCCCACTGTGCACATGGAGGGTGCTGCTGACAACAAAGGAGAGGTGGCAGCAGTTATGTTTGAGGTGCTGGCCGCCATCTGGCAGGTAGCTGTCCGTCAGTTATACAAGAGCACAACATTTGCTTGCATACGCAAAAAGATCCCACAGGCAAACATAATCACCTGAGCAGCTGATATGTTCATGCATGACTGTCATGTGAGCTGCATGTGCGTGTGTGCCAAATCCGCAAATGCTGTATGTACCCTTGGCAGAACAGCTGTGTNTGTGCCAGCGCAGATGTCAGAAAGCTTGCCATCTCCTCCATGTATTCTGTTTTAGATGCCGGCTGTGCATCNGTTAGGGTTTAGGGTTTAGGGTTTGTCAGCTTGTCACTAGATGGCAAGCATTCACTTACTTGAGCATTCTTGAAGGCGGTGGCGCACTGCAATAGTCAGGAATTGCTTTTAATGAAAGGAGCAATCAGGCATATCAAGTGTTTGCCTTCTTGTCAGGAATGGTGATAGCTGAATGAAGAAGACTGTTATACCGTCTGAATTGAAGCGCTGTACCATTGTTGAACTGAGGCTGGCGGCATATGCATTCAAGAACGCATACAGATCAATCTGCAGCAAAGACACAATGTTTCTGCCCAGTGCCGTAAGGCATCTTATGCAGAGGCAAGTGAAATTTAGACTAGGATCTAGATGCGTAGTCAACAGTGTGCCTTTTAGGCGGTTATTGGCAGTTTGGACAGCTAAAATTGGTACAACAACTGCCTAAGCCCCTGAACTGACAGGCTTAGTTGTGGTGGACAACTTGGCAATAAAGTAGGCTTGGCGTGTACTGGGATGCTGGGCAAGTTTGAAGACGTATACTCTGCTTGTGTCAACAGGAATGCACATGGTCAGGCATGTGGTTGCAGATGCATACACATGAACACGTCTCATCAGAGCCCGAGTTGCAAGTTACCTCTGGTCTTGTTGTGCTTGCTGGTGACAAAATGCTGGAACTAGCTCAGGACATGTAGATCTAGCAAAAGTAGTATGGGGATAGGTGACTGAACATGGCACAAAGTGTGATTGCGGAGCACCAAGCATTCTGCAGTTCTTGCTTTGCATCAATGAACAGAAAAGTCTACGCCATTAGGCGTCGGTTCTGGGAGGCCGTGGATAGACCAACGGCGTCCTGAACATTGTGCAGGAAACACAGTGTGAATTGTGTGCAGAGCAACAGAGGCCCGTGCGGGAGCTGAGGCGGGCGGGAGGGGCCAAGCCACATGGNGGCCACCCTCACCTCCACCCTCCCCTTCAACAGACATGCCCGAGCATTGTGAGCCAGCCCAGATATACCACCCTCAGCCTGTACTGCCATCCACAGCCTGTGCTAGCATCCATACTGTTGGACCGCAATTCTGCATATGCCAACATCCGCATACTAGATCCTGCTTTCAAGCATGACGTACAGGCAGNATCAGGACACAACAAGCATAAGCCTGCCTGATATCAGCTGGGGTCTGTATGCACTTCTAGTGTATTTGTGACATCACTTCCAGCTCATGCCACTGCTGTCCTGCCTCCTATTGGTTACTCTGCTCCTGTACATGGCCACATGAGAGGAATTTAAGCCCCAACGCACAGGTGCTGTTCACTTATAACTGCAGACAAAATAATTCAGTACACTGAGATCCAGTGGCCGCATGTGTACACAACAGCAAACGTCTTGCACCACCAGCATTCATCAATCATTCTGTGTGGTGCAGGAAGCAGGTAGCCGTCAAGTCTTTGCACATCCACACCGCACCCAACACCCTTGTGCTCCACCTCAAGCGGTTCCGGCCTGACCTTGTGAAGCTGAAGGGGCACATCGCATTCCCCCTTGAGCTGGACCTGGCCCCCTACCTCAGCCCTGACAGCCCAGACGCGGACCCCAAGCTTGTAGCCGGCAGCAGCTCAGTAGCATACAGGCTGACGAGTGTGCTAGTGCACACGGGAACCTGGTCCAGTGCTGGGCACTACTTTGCGTATGTCTCAGATTCAGGTACTCACTTTGCCTGTGATGTGTGCATGCCACAAACAGTCTGCGTGTCTTGAATCTGATGGCTGAATGTCAAGCTGCATGCTTGACAGCACAAGCAATCAACATGCTGGTTGAGTTGAATTAGTTGCCTCGACAAAGCCCAGTTCCACACACCCAAAGAAGTGAATGCTGCTAGNGTGCCCACAACACACACAGAGACTCAAGCAGTCTCAAAGCTGACACAATTTCAAATAGCCTGACTACTCCACAGGCTTTTGCTGACATGTTTTCTTTCATGTGAAGCACCATTGTTTCTCCTCTTTCTGCCAAAAGCACATTCTACTACGAGGTTCAAGGTACAACAATGTCAAGCAGCCGTATGCTCACCTTAAAATCGTGCCACACACCTCGCTGGNGTTGCCCAACTGTGTCAATGCATGCAGGAGGTGATACAACTCGACGAGCAGGTAGCACTCATAGCTCTAGGTCGCTTCAAATCCTGCGTGCGCACCACGCTGCTGCTGTGCAAGGGCTACGAGTGTCAGGAGCGGCAGGGCACCATCAGCGCTGCCTTTGCCTGCCCCACTGATGCCCTCAACTGGGCTGCCACACTCCAGCTGGCCCTCCTCAGGTCAGCTCGATCACTGGCCAATCCAGCTAGGCCAAGTGGTCTTGATGGCTGCTTCATATTGCACTGCATGCCTCATGCTAGCTGTGACGCCCATCATGCTAGCCATCATGGTAGCTTACAAAATTTGACAACACCCACAGTTGTGGCAGGCTGCTATGACACACTCCAGCCCAGTGGTCCAGCCTGGCATGAAGCTCATTTGAGTGAGCCATACGTAGTGTACAAGCTTGCATACACTCGTACCTGGGTGATTTGCCCTTCAATACCCTTGCATACACACTGTGATCTGTTGTTGAGCATGTGGCAGCTGCCAAACATGCTCTTATTATAGTGTATGCTGAAAATGCTTTGCATTCTCACTCTGAGAATAATCTGCGGCCTGACCATATGTTGTCTGCTCTATACATGCAATGTCAGTGTGTTTTCTCGTTGTTCAAGACCTCTTCCACAGTAGTCTACAGCTTGTCATGACATTTGGGTCTGCTGACAGAGTACCTTGGGGAGGAGCGCTATTGGCAATGGAGCCAGCAGTGGAGGAGCTCCACCCAGATGTGGACCAGGTCATCTTGGCTGGTTTGGCTGCCCAGATAGGCATTGCACAGGACCCAATCAACAGCCTTGTCCCCAATGTCACCACAGGTACACATGTGAGCAGCGTCATTTCCATATAAACTTTGCTTGATGAGTTGAAACTGCTGTGTGTATTGCCAAGATTCAGTGTTCTGCTAGTGCTTGCCTTGTTGCAGCTGCATGTCTGTGCACTTGCTGAGGCATACAACCCTTCACTTTGGTGTAGTAGCTTCCACTGGCGGCACAATCAGGACTTGGCTCAGGATGTTGCGCTGCATCCTGCCAAATCAAAGCGTACCTACAAATATGCTGTTGCTGATACTGCATCCTCCACCAGCATTGTGGGTGTTCAGACATCTGGCTCATACTGCGTGTCTGGCCTAACACCAATACACCTGCAAACCCACTTCCAGATGCTCANCGTATCAATCAGCTGCAGTTGCAGAGGCTCAAGCTGATTGCCTCAGCAGATGCCTTGACTCAGCTAAGCCCCTCAGCTGAGTACACACTGCAAACCGAGTTGGCTGAGGCAGACAGCAGGCTAGCTGCTAAGCAGACAGAACTGGAGGATGTGTCTGTTCAACTTCAGGACCAGAGAGAAAACATGACAGAACTGCAGCAGGTGAGGCCAATTTTACAACTGCATCACTGCTTAGTCAGGTGTCCTAAGTGTGGTGATTATTGCAGGTCACGGTCGTGCTTTTGATCTCAAACGTACTAATGCACATAATTCGCATAATTCGCAGTAGCGCTCCTCCGCCACGGCATGTTCTACATAGAAAGCCCCATGATGGTCAAAGAAGAGTAAAATGCCATGGCTGCGCATCAGGTGCAAACGTCCAATTACTTTGCTAGGTTGGTGTAACTGTCAGCCAGTCCTGACAGTTAGACTGTCAGGACAGTCTAACTCCTTGCAAACGCAGACATGAAAACGCTCTGTTGAACATCTTACACTTGCTTTCAACACGCAGTCCCCTGCTGTAAGAGTTTGCCATAAATGTGCACAAGCACCTTGCCTGTCATGAGCATGCGAGGCGATAATCAGGTGCGCAATGAATGTGTCCCAAGGGTCAAGCTGGAGGGCAAGAAGTTGATGTGCAGAAATGGCCTGTAACTCTGCTTGACAAGACAAATTAGTAGTGGGCANAAGCCATGACAAGCACATTGACAGCATGACCAAGCTGTGCTTGCCTTCAGTTGACTCACTGTAGACAACAAGCAAAGGTGTCCCATGTTGTACACAGATCACAAGGGACCTGAAGGCGACAGGCTGGTTGCCATCAGANAAAACACCTGCAGGGCTGACATTGGTCATTGCGCTGCAGAATGGGCTATCAGAGAGGGTAGAGAGGTCAAGGAAACAGATCAAGGAGAGGAAAAACAGATCGAAGAAGATCAGGGGAGTCAAGAAGAACGCAGGTCCGTGCGACTGCAGTACTTGCTTCTGGCCACCTTACAATCCTTGCTATCATGCTCAACTTGGTGCATCATCTCTCATGCAACATGGGCTGGTATTATTGAGTTCAAATTTTTGTATGCATACGTACCGCTGGTGCTTCACCACGTTGAGCCTGACAGTTCAAAAGCTTTATGCACATGCATGCTGTGAGATGCTTGATCACAAGAGGCATTTCTGATGCACATCTGGCAGTATGTGTTCTTTGTAAAGTGTGCTGTGTTGTGCAGTTGTTGGCAAGAAGTAGAGGGCTATTGCACAGGCTGCAGCTTGTGTCGTCACTCGGCAGTGCTCCTTGTAATGATTGCTTCTTCTATGCATCTGTTTCTGCGCTGTGGTGCCTGCTGCACATTGCTGGGTCGTGTGGGAAACATAAAGTAGCAGCTTGGTGTCCANCATTGGCAGACATTGCAGCTGTGCATCATGTACCAGGCCACAGTAGTAATAGGTTTCTGTAGCTGACAAGCCTGTGCCACTGCCACGCTGAAGGTCACTTGCTCTGGGGCAACTATGCATGATGCACTGGTAGGTTCAGCTTGAGGGAAACCTGTACACATGCCATGAAAGACACAGTCACATATCCGATTGGGCCCTGTTGAGAGACCAACAGCTACCTTGCAGAGGGGCTCACCAAGAGTACTCAGTAGTTGCGCAGGCAGTGCACTCCCTCGCATGGCTGCAATGCTATATTTCCACTTGCAGACCCTGCAACATATGTAGCTGAAGTTGCCTGTCTGGGGCATCTAAAGCAATGTCATGATGTACAAGACTACAGCATTGTGTGCAGCCTTACCTGAAAATAGATTTGTGACCGAATTGCAGTAAGTCCCCTGCTTGCACCAACTGCTGACCTCCATTGAGCTCTTTCTTGTTGACCAAAGTACCATATCGGCTGTTGTCTGAGTGTAGCAAAGAGGCATTGTGAAATGCTGCGAGTGCTTGCACAAGGGAGCTGTGCGCTTACCTTTGACCAGGCACTGCCCGCCATCAGCGTAGGATACGGTAACGACAGCGTGAGACCTCGATATCGACTTGTCTTCCTCCACTACCAGTGCACACTGGCCAGCCTGTCGTCCTACAATGTGCGATCCGGCTGTGAGGTAGTGTTTGCACGTCTGTGTTGCTTGAGATCGCTCGTCGTTCACGCCGAAGCTCTGTGCTTCGAGCACCCACATATCTTGAACCAGGCTTGATTGTTTCGATGCCTGGCTTGTTTTGGGAATTCAAATTGCACAGCTTGAATCGAGGTGCGCCCACATTGCCGAGCACTTTTACCGAGAAATTTGAGGAAAATGACGGGCACTGATGCACTACTGCTGTGTAGCGCTCGTACACTAGTCATCTCTTCATCAAGAAACACACACATGCTTGCGCCAGCCTTCATGTGTGGCTTTGATGTTCANACTTACAAACCAGAGCAGACAGCCACAGCCGGCATTGTCTCACGCTTACATATATACGCTTCAACGTCAGCCATTTGAACCCTGATGGTCCGAAATCCTTGACTTCAAGCAGTTTTGACATTGGTAACTTTGCGTCTTCGGCTGACCTGAGCGCGCGTGAACGAGGGAGTATAGAACAATGTGCACGAGCAGTCAGGTAAGGGTGTGTCGCGGGCCTGCTGAGTGTACGCGATAAGGTCAAGCAGCGCTGCAACATGGGGCCATGCATNACCCAGAGATTTGCCTTTGCCTGCTGCTAGGCAGCTTCGAGCTCATCTCAATTGGCTCATAGACGACTTGCAGCAATAGATTGCGGCGTGAAGCTTGCGTCTGTGGGTCATGCAGTGGCAAATATGTTTTGTTTAGTGTCCGTTTATTGTAGTCTGCAGGGTATTTGTTTGCAAACCCTCTTCAAACCACGACTTGCGTAAATATCCAGCAGTGTAGGCTACTGAAAGAGGGGTGTTTATTGAATGAAACTTGAAGCAATGGCGTTGCAGTATCAAAGCAATCAGAGGCTTATAACCTGCAGACAGGTGCACACTTGCTATAGGTGTACACAGCAGCCCTGTACAGAGCTTAGAACAAGGCAGGAGGCAAAGACATGACAAGGTTTTCCATCGTGAGTGAGAAGGCCGTTTCGCCCACTCCAGCCTAACGTGATTTGCGAAAACTTGCAGGTGGCTTGAACCTCGGCAAACTGACGCTGCTGGCCGATTGTGTACTGGTGAGAACGCTCGTAGCGGGTGCGCCTCTCTTATCGGTTTGCAACGATGGGTGCGGATTGCTGCGGCACTCCGGAAGCTCAGCAGAACGGCACGCCGCACAACATGCAGAACGGAACCAACTTGATCACGAAGGACGCACCTGCACCAGCCAAGAGCAAACATGCGCACCAGACTGCTCGCCCGCACAAGGAGTACGTACAGGCGCGAGAACCGTACTATAAGAAGCGAGTAGACCTCTTTCAGCAGTACCACCAGAGGGAAGTTGACAAAGNCAGGAGTAGACTGTCATCCCTGCATGGCATGTGCAGCTTGTCACAGAATTGCAACTAATTCATGCAAAATTTGAGTGATCAAATCCTTGTGCGTGCTGATGTGATGTGGAGAGCAGTATCACTTCCCCATATACTGCTTGTCCCGTCTCATCAAGCCAGTCACTATAACACCTGCAGCGCCAATTGAGTATGATCTATGCCACATGACCAGCACTTCAAGACTCACACTGCAAGTACACCTTACACACCTGCATGGCAATCCAAATCTGTTCTGTGTGTTGGAATATGCACACAGGAGAGGCACATAAAAAGCACATGATGATCATAGCAATCACAGTTATTTACTGNGTGCTTCCTTAGCATGGACCACTCAGCAATAGAAGGCCTCAGATTTCATTTGGACAGTGTGCCANATCACCTGATGCTACAAGCATGCACCTGTTGTCTGTGTAGTGCGGGTCTATGCCGCACAATTGTCACAGAGGACCGCAGTGTTGCAGTCGGAGAGCAACCGCAGAGAAGACTTCAGGACTGTTTGCCAACCCACTTTGAGGGTTCATGCACTGATTGTCAAGTAAGATGCTGCAGTACAGACTGCTGTCAATGCATACAGATCAAACACTGCCTTTCTGAGAGCTGCTAAAGTGCTGAGGGGAGCTATGCAATGAGTCATTGGCAGTGCCAGAAGAAGATGACCACAGGCTTCTGCCAGCCAAGAAGACTGATCACCAGTGACACATCACTGCTATGACTGAGATGCACACAGGAGCCTTACCTCAAGCGTACACTTGATTTCTGGCCCTGCAATCTCTAGAATGATCTCATACAGCATAGGTAGGCCCCCCCTGTTGATCTCCCTACACAGCATAATCATGCCAGAATGGTGATGATGACTGGTTTGTCTTAAGACATCAGCCCACAGATGCATTTAGGTCATGAGTCATGCATCTGGTGCACAAGCTCTGTACAGCTAATTACAGGGCAGGCATTGATGATACAGTCACAATGTTGCTATGGCATTTTGCCTGAACCCCTGCAAAACCCCCCTACCCCCTCCTCTTGGGTTCCCCTCTTCCTCTTCCGGTGCATAGCTTACAGATAGTGCAGCATGTGTGCATGCTAAATGACAGCATGGTATTGAACACCTTGTCAAATGTTCATTATTTGACAAGTGTTGTGATGGTGAGCAGTGCAAGTTAAATCCAGCTTGCACAGCACGACAGCATACATAAGTACACGTGCAGCTTGTGAAACTCCTGCCATTGTGTGATGTCGTCTCCTGCTCACAACAAGCTTTTCCACATCATGGAAGCACATCATGAAAGCATATAGCTTCCTTTTCTTGCTTCATTTTTCCTGATTTTGTAAGCGTGAAAGCCTACTTCATGATGGCGCCTTTCCCCTTTGCTGAGTCAAATGGCATCCAGAACAACGCATACGCTGATGTGGCAAACGGAATCTTCAGCAAGATTGCCTTGTAATATCGACTCCTGCAGCAGTTACGAAACTTACAGCTGTTTTCTGTAAAATGCACAAGATCTCGGAATGCGTGTGCACTGGGATGGACCCAAAATGACAACACGGTGCATAGGAACACAGTCCTTTTTTCCAGCAGGAATACTTGCTTGCAAAGCTGGTGCTGAGCATCTAAAACTTCCTATGTCGACATGATCAGGCTGTGGCTATACAAGCAACAACTTTGCATTCAGACGCCTCACCGCTCTAGAAGTGACAGGTGGTGTACAATCAAGGGTGGCGTATCTGAGGCTGTGCTGTTGCTTTCCGTCGGCTCAAACCGTTCCATCTGTAGCAGTAAGCAACATTAGTGACTACAGAAACTAGTAATGGCAGCCAGCACAACAGCCTACACAAAACCCCTTCTGATCAAGTAACTTGCAAGCTGGTGCTAGGTACTTTTGACAACAGCGCCTTAAAAGGCAAATTGGTGAGTACAAAGACAACAGATAGCAATGGGTCAACACAGTCTACAAATGGTCCCTTCTGACAATCGGAAGTTTATTTGCAAGCTGATACGAGGTGTGTGTCACAACAACCAGCCCTTTTGGCCTAACAGACGTCCTTTAAAACGCTGCAGTGCTAAGTTGTGCACGTCTGCAAAGTCGATGAAATTGTCCACGACACCATTATTGCCTGTGCTGCATGATGCGCTGCATGCAGGCTTTGCAATGACACATGTCTAAAGATACACAGGCCCTAGTAAGATCCTCAGATAAGTGTCATTGCAAAATCTGCATGCAGCGTATCATGTAGCACAGAGGTGACGGCATGAGTACGGTCTTCAATGAACATGTCTTGTGGACAGGTCTTTGAGCCAGAGACGGGTAATCTGAGTGGACAAGACAGCATGCAATAACAGGCCTACAATGTAGACCACAGCAGTGAGCTGACTGGAGTGTTGAGTACTGACTTTGACCAGGTTGAGGCAGCTTGAGCTGATGTGCTGTAGGTGATGCAAGAAGTAGGCACAATTTTGAACTCAAGGTGTTTGATAGCACACTAGAATGAATGTGCAGCAAGCTCAGTACTGGCTTGCTTCGCGCGCAAACTACGTTGAGCGGTAAAGCTGAGCAGAGCATGGGACATGTAGCCATGCAGTCATGCAAAGCATGCACAGCACAACACGCAGGGATGTCACACAGTGCAGCTGAGCTCAGTTTGCATATCCCAGCAACAAGTAATGGCATACTGTGCAACACACACGACACAATACAGCGTGCATAGCATAGCAGACAGCGTGCTCAGCGCAACTTGCAAGCACAGCATGCAGGTACCCAAGCAGCGCCGGGCATGCCCAGCACAGCGTGCCCAGCACAGCATGCCCAGCACAGCATGCCCAGCGTGCACAGCACAGCGTGCCCAGCACAGCGTGCCCAGCATAGCACAGCGTGCCCAGCACAGCATAGCAGACAGGAGCATAGCAGACGGCGCAACATGCAAGCACATAGCCAATGCAAAGGCGTGCAAAGCACGCTATTGCTCCAGCAGGGAACACAACAGTACAAAACAACACATACATATATAGTGTGTTACACTCAGATAACATGCTTAGAGGGACTCACGGTAGCCATGCGGCCGCGCCTTCTTGACACTCGCAAGTCTGCATCCCGCGTCAACAGGCTGTCAGGGTCCTCTGATCTCTCAAACACGCTGCGCAGATCCACCTGCAGTCAAGACAGCGCCACTCAATGTTTGCAAGAGATAAGATGACGTGTATGAAGCTTGTACAAATCTGTAACTGGTTTTGCAGTGATTTGAAGTGCAAATGCAGTCATTCTGCACATCAGATCAAGCTGATGTGTACATGCATCATCTGTGACTGCTTGAACAGGTCTATCGCAACACACATTGTGTCACCCCACACAATGCAATGCACATGCGGTACATCTGTGTGCGACACATATCTTGTGACATATATCTGCTCGCTGTCAGATGCAGAGGCAATGCTTGCAATATGTCAACAAGTAGCTTTGCAGCATGTGCCGCAAGCCTGAGCTTGGTGTCAATTTGTCAACTTCTATTAAGGCCGTGAGGGTTCAACACTCCCAGCAGCACGCGCCGTGCATTGCAGGTTTCAAATCTAGCTGTACGACAAACAGACGAACTGTCTGGTCAGATACAGAAACATGCAAAGGGCACATGCAGTCTGTGACTAACAACATTCTGAGTAGTACTGATGCTAGTCGTTGGGGACTTGCTGAACAGAAGCTGGGGGATGCAACGCAGGTAGGACATTGCAAGTGTACGGATACAATTATATAGGACAGCAACTGTGTACACAAGGCAAAGGAACAGAGCTCACCAACTGAGTGATGCCGAGCTGTTGCCGTATCGTAGCGATGTCAGCCTCATTGGCATTTGATGGACATGCTGATCTCATAATGCGTCCTGCACATTACAAGCTATTGGTATCACAGGACACCGGGAAAACGGGATATGTGGCATATTAGCTTGCAGGATGTGGAGGTAACAGGGCCATTGTTGTGGTATGCTGAAAGGCGTTTGGGTTCTGTGGGCTTGCACGAGCTCATGTGCATGATGCAGAGGAAGAGTGAGTGCAGTGACGAGCATCCCTTGCAAGGACATTGGTGGGGTTACCTGGCGCAATGCTGGAACATGCTTCTGCCAGATCTCTAAGGTTCTTCACCTTCTCTAGGCCATGTATTCTTGATGCATTAGGTACCTGACGAGGGGCTGCAGGCAAATCAGACAAACATAGTTTAGTACGTGTATGACCTACCAAGGAGGTCACTGGAAACTGGGCAGAGTTCAGGTGTTGAGACAATGTCATTGCATACCTAGATTGGCTGCAGTGAGTGACGTGCGTAAACGTGGGTTGATGTATCCTGCTACGCTGGATCGTGGCTGGGCCCGTAGTGTAGCCAACATCCCATTCACAAACGACTGCAGGCTCGTCAGCACTTGCCCCATGCGCGATGTGGGCCGTGAGTTCTACTCAAACGACTGCACCATGCCTGGAGACAAGCGGCAGTGCCGCATTTGCAGAGCAGGCGTGTGTACGGCCTCTGCTACGGTTTATGATCGTTACGAGACGAAGGGGCTATTGGCACAATCGGCAAATGTTGAAGCCTTGTGCTACAAGGTCCAAATTGGCCTGCACAGGGCCAATCTCCTCACAATGAGTCGATGGCAAGTCGTCCTGTTTTGGGACCCGTATCGCGCTCGATGCACGGCAAAGGTCAAGGCCTGAGTCACAAGCTTTGAAGCTGTCTGTGCGAGGCGTGACTGGAATCTGTCTGAAGCCTATTAGTCAGAAGCTCCTTCTCCGGACAACGTACAATGATGACGGGGTCCGCCTAGGGCTTGCAACAGTACAGTATGCCTGTGATCTGCAGAGCGGCAGCGTACCGGTCTGCTGAGTCTGGTGTAACACTGGACGCAACATACCCCGATGCGCGCCCATTCGTAGCACATCAGAGTTGCCAGCAGCCATTTGACCAGCTTGATCGATTATGTCGCCAGGTCTCGTTGAGAACGCTAGCGCCCAGAACGGCAGCAGCAACTTCGACGAGCTGCTGCCTGATGACGATGATCTGCTGTACGAGGAAGAGCTGCTGCGTAACCCGTACAGTCTCCGCATGTGGTGGAGATATTTGGAAGCCAGAAAAGACGCTGCGCAAAAGCGCAGATTCCTCCTGTATGAGCGTGCCATCTCGGCATTACCGGGCAGCTACAAGGTGTGTACGTGCTCTGCAGACATGCCGCCCATACTACCCAAACGCTGCCTGCAGTGTCCCAACTAGCACGCATGCTGCAGCTTTGGCATGCCTACCTCAAAGAGAGGCGAGCAGCCATTCGGGGCCTTGCGCTGAACCACCCAGCTGTGGAAGGCCTGAATAACACATACGAGCGTGCTCTGGTGTCCATGCACAAGATGCCAAGGGTCTGGGTTGAATACTTAGAGCTGCTGGTGTCGCAACAGAAGCTGACTCACACCCGGCATGTCTTTGACAGATGCCTGTGCTCATTGCCAATCACACAGCATGATAGGATTTGGACACTGTACCTGGTGAGATGCCCTCCCCCTGTAAAGCATCCCAGAGGTTTGCACCGCTGCACATTTGTGCAATGCGCAGTTACATGTCACACTCAACACAATGTGGGGCAGCCACAGTGCATGATTTCACGAGAGTGCAGCTGTTGGCTGTGCGCACACGCATAGTGCATTGTCTCCTGTCCACCAAGATACGTGTCACCAGTGACAGGGACTGTACTTCTTTTGCTTGCAAATGTCGCACACATCTTGACTGCTGTCTGCAAGTAACATTGGTCAAAATGCCACCTGTGGGTGATCGAGCAGAATCCCACATTATGCTTGCAACTGCAAATTCACCTGCAAGATTGCCATGCACTCACACCGGCTGGCAGGTTCTGCCATGTTCCGGTTCTTGTAATGATGGGGTTTGTCTATTATTGCAGTCCTCTTTACAGACACCGATCATCTCAATGCACTCAGTGTACCACAAAGCAAACACTGCACTCTATCACACGTACTGGTCATAGTAATATGACTAGTGCACATTCATGAAGGGACCCTCAGCGTGCGACACAAAGTTGTAAGGGCAATGTGGTCATTTGATCCCAAGCTGTAGGGCTGTTGCCAAAGCTTACAACTCATGTGTATGTTCAAGCTGTAAGCCTTAAGCCTAAAGCCTTTTGATTATTTGAACATAAGCTCATGACGGTACCTCTGTTTGTTGCAGAGGTTTGTGATGCAAGCAGACATGCCGGTGGAGACAGCCTTGAGGGTGTACAGGCGGTACCTCAAGCTAGAGCCCAGCCACACTGAAGAGTACATTGCTTATTTGAAGTCCAAGGTGTGCAGATACAACCAATCTGTTGAGTTCAATGCAGCGCCCATGTGTGTCAGGAAGGGCAAGCCTTTTGTCAGTCGTCCAATGCTGCTCCGTGCAAGACAAAGAGTGTGTGGGTGGTCCCACCATATGTTTGCAAAGTCAGGAATGTCAGAGGTGTCTAGTCAGTGCTGTGTATGTTTCTTTCCACCAGTCACACATGATGCATACATCCTCAGTGACACTCTGCGTAGCCTGTTTGTGGGTCAGTGCATGATGTTGACGTGACCTACAGTGGCACAGGAAGTAATGCTGCAGTCAAGCTGCCAGAGTTGTTAATGCTGATGAAATGAAGAACAAGAACTGGAATGAGTACAGTAAAGCCTGTAAATGACTCAGTGTGTGACTGTCCATGTGACTTGCAGTTGTGCTGGAGTAAAGATGCAGCCAAGCTGGCCCAAGTCAACGATATTGGTATTCAATATATATCATTATATGTCATATGATATATGACACACTGCAGAGCCTTTGTTGATCTTCTGATCACCGTCTTCTTGTTCCTCCCACTGTGTAAATGCTGTTGTGACCTGCA